>JAVXUO010001214.1:0-1391519 GCA_033065855.1 Escallonia rubra | reverse complement strand
AGTACTACTCAACAACCTAAAAGAGATAGACATCAGTTTCTGCAATCGGTTGGAATATGTCTTCCCATATATAGTAGCTGAAAGTTTATTGCAACTGGAAATTCTTGGCATAAAATGGTGCCAGTCCTTGGAAAGAATTGTTGCCAAGGCAGAAGGAAGTGATTGTATCCAATCTGCTGGTTTCCCAAATCTTAAGGTCGTTAAATTGGAAGCGTGTGAGAAGCTGACAAGTCTATTCTCTGTTGCCACTGATGAGGGGACCATGTTGCCCAAACTGAAAAGTCTTCAGCTTAGGAATGTGCCGATCCTTGATAGACTTTGTTCAGAAAGTTTTACTGCTGACATGCCATCCTTGGAAGAGTTGGTTGTCGAGCAGTGCAAGAAAATGGAAAGTTTTGCTGCCGATCCTTCTGCTTACGGATTGCAGAGTGCACCTAGATTGATCAAGCTCCAAGTAGATGGACAGATACTGGATGCTAAAGCCATCCAGGATCTCTTTAAGGCAAAGGTATGAACATCTCTTCCAATATTGTTGTACAAATTGTCCATTCCTTGTACATGTCTTGTCAACTGTATAGTTAATGGAATTTTTATGAAGACTATTCTAGGATTAGCAAAAGCTTCTTTAAAATCTGGGTAGAGCAAAATGTATCATTTATTGTGGGGGTTCTTTGTACAATGTTGGCATAGGGTGATCTAACAATAGTTTCTTCTTTACGTCTTTGACAACAGTGAATTTTAGGTGCTGTTCTATATGATGAACTACAACAACACAAGTTTCTGAGATCAAGGTTTCCTTTGCTAATAAAAAAGGTTGCTTCTTGGGCATTCTTCTTGGCCTTCTTGTCTCTCTAGTGCTTGAATGCATTTTTTCTCGTTAATTTCTGTCTAAGCTCTCCTGGGTGGTAGACTTCTGCGGACCATCAACCAAGTTAGCTGGTCGCACTTCTCACGGTTGCTAATCATAACAAGAGTAGGATTTGTTAACGTGAAGTAGCACAGTGTCTTTCCACTTCTTGGGTGATTGGCGTCAAGAAGTGCAGCTCTTTGCTGGTGCTGTCTATGTAATACAGATTGAAAGAAACTACTGAATCTTCAAAGAGAAATGTGCCAAGAATCACTCTGCAGTTTACAAGACTATGGAACTAGTGATTATTGCTAGCCTATTCCTAGAACACATGTTAATTGGTTCTTGATGTAGTGCTGGAGAATGTAACGAATCAGTGAGTCGTTACTGAGCACCAGATGACGAGACTGAGAATTAACAGTGAAAGAAGAAGAAGGAGAAGAGGAATTGGAGAGAGAAGGGAGAATTCATTTCATAATTTTCAGATTGCATGATACAATTTTCTCTCTCATCTCGGTTATAACATCTCTAACCTTCTAACAGAATTTCAATTGCTAATTGGGCAACGCGGCGGGAACACGTGCCTTAAAAACATCGATTGAAGGAATGGCAGCTACCTAATGAACCAATGGTCAAAGGACACATCAGCATTTTATTGGTGCGTGGCTGCCAACTCAACGATCCTCGTTGACTCAGCAGCTTACGTGTTTATTTTCTTCTAATTATCACGATGTCGTCTTGATCTTCAATTGTCAGCCGTTGATGTACTAGCCGTTGCATCTCTCGCGATATCAGCAGCTCTTGGTTGTGAGTGACGAATCCTGACTCTGAGCGGTGGTCGGGGGCTACTGGGCATTACAGAGAAACTCTTGTAGAGGGCCTTGTGGTTGCCAAAAGCTGTGTGAATGTGTGGAGCTGGATTTTTGTCCTATAATTTGATCATCAATAAATTGCCCGTTACGCAAAAAATTTGAGCAATCGGTTGTTACTAATCTATTTGGCTTCGTGCTCATGTTATTTTTTAGCCTAAGCTTACAATAGTTGTTATCTTCATTATCACCGCATTCCAACTTGATGAGATTAAAGAATACAATTTTTTTAGTGCCTGCCTCCCCCAGCATGCAAACCACTTGGTTAAAGACTAGAGTGTCAATTTGCACAACTTACAGGTTCTGTAAGCGCATGCATCTTCTTCATCTGCGCTTGCGCTTCCAAATCTTTGGATCTTTTCCTTCGGTCTCCACCAAACACCATGAGGTTCACCATCTCGCTGAGGTGAGGGTTCTTCGCATTCCAGTCCATAATCCTGTCGAAACTCTCACATTGTCCAACCTAGCCATTGTGAAAAGCATGGCTTCAATCATGGTAATTGTCAGTGAGAATTCACCTAAGAATGGGAAAATACTAATGCATCCTCTGTCCCATTAAAAGAGAGCATACACCCTTTTCACTTCAAAACTTTCAACTAAATGAAGCGGCTTCATAAGGTACTCTTCATTCTAAACAGAATCATAAAGAGGTTCCTCAATTTCAGGGTGAAGTGCACTTTTGAGTCCCTTTTTTTCCTGTGTAAGGGAAGTAGTGAAACAATGTTGAATCTTGGATCAAACCCATCAATGCAATGGTTACCTCTGTACAATCCAGGCACGAAAAATGCAGGACGACTCTCAGACTGTCCAACAGTGCCCTTGCTTGGAGTCATGGAAGTAACAAAATATTAGAACCTGATAATATATTAGAGTTGATGGCAAAAGAATCTAGCTAAGTTACTCAGAATATGAACTACCTTCCAGCTATTTCCTGAAGAAATCTGCTGGTGATTATCAGTCTAATTCATGCATGAAATCAGCTGCAAACTGGGTAGTCAAGTTCTATTTTTCGTTCAAAATTCTTCCAATAGAAGCCAGAATCAAGATATTCTGTTTTCTCCTGAGCTTGAGCAGCGGTAAATTGTAAAAGGAAAAATTCTGTGTCTCTGATGCACAGCAGCAGAGAGTTGAAAGTACCAAGAGACAGGCCACCGCACATGCCTGAGGACATCTCATTTATGAGCTAGCATTGAGGCAACAAGATTGCCATCACTGCAGTTACCAATTATCAACTCTGGCTTGGCCTGCATTTCTACTGCAAGTTCTTTCTCAGCATCTGAGATATACCAAATTGCTCATGCTTAGATTTTTTTTTCAAATGATGTATAAAGGGAAATAATTCATAATCTGTAACCTCAGGGTATGTCTTCATGTTAGGCCACACTTGTCCTATTTTTGTGAGAGCATACTGCAATATGCTGATCAGATCTCAAGACTCTTTTTCACTTTTGGTGCATCTTTTGGTACAGATGCAGAACGTGACTCCGTGTCTCTGTGCAACAAGATTTTGACCGAATTGGCCTTTCTAAAAACTTGACAAGTTATGACATGTAGCATGTGGTAAAACTTGAGAGCTGATTTCCAATCATTTACAATTTAAGTTTAACGATTTAAATTATTTGTTGAGGTCTATACCTTCGTAAAATTACAATCAGATATGGAACTTAAAGAATAAAGATACACATAAAAAAAAGTCTCTTAATGATCTTATAATCGTCTCTCACTTGAAATACGTGGAGTGTAATCAAGCTTTTATCAGGATTATTTATTGGCTTACGAATTATGGAGACCTTGGTCGCTGGACAAAAAAAAATTAAAAACCATCTTAAAAAAAAAGTATATACTTCCCGTGTTTCATTTGAATTTTTAATTAACTTCATATTCGTATATGGTAAATGACAAAAATGAAATATAAGAATATGGCTTAGCAGAACTCAAGGAAGAGGGTGATTGAGTCATCTTGATTGACCAATCAGACAGTCTTTTTGACTAGCGAACAACTCGAAATCCGACCATTCACACTTCCACAGAATCTGGTTGCAGAGGCAGAGAGATACTCAGGTGTTGCTCAGCCAGGACCAGGACCAGGACCATGGAACCAAATCTGATGTTACCCTTAACAATGGCCATTCTTATGATCATAGCTGCCGCGGCAACCGTCACGGCTGATTACATCCGGCCTCCGCCTCGCAAAACCCTGCATTTTCCTTGGGATCCAAAGCCTTCCTCTCTTCCCCAACAGGTAAAAACACTTTTCGCTTGCCTTTTCTTACTCTTCAGTTTCTTTCTAGGTCAGAATTTACCATCCTCGAGAACCCCTTAGTTTTGCACAGTTGTATGACCCAGTATTGCTTGTAATTCGTTTCCGTTGTATTCATCGCCAAGAACTTTCTTGAAAATTCAGTAAAGAACGAATCTTTTAGATCACAATGTGAAAAGGGTATTACTTATTGACTCAATATTCATAAAGAACAGTTATAGTCTGACTATATAATTATTAGAAATCAAGTAAAGTGATTTTTAGGGTCGTAAGATTAGGGAATTCTTATTTTCTCAGGATCCAATAGAGAACAAATTTCAGCTCATAACCTCACCATATCGCTCCTTTCTTTTGTGCTGTAGACATAGTTTTCATGAATTACGACAAAATGTTATGACTTTCTTTTGTAATTTCCCGTTTTTTATTGTTAATTAGAACTGAAACCCGATCCATTACAACTAAACCCTGACCTCACTCTTCCAAAGTTATCGTGCCACAATTTACCAATGTAGGATTCCATCCGCTTCATATTTTTTCTTTTTTGGCTTTTTGCGAACACCTAGGATATTAATTTAACCATCTGAACATTAAATTGAACTCAAATGGTAATTAAACATCAAGTAAGTATGGTTTGACAAGCCAAACTAGGTGGAAACAATGCGTAAAATCAGTCAAGTCAATATACTAACTTTTCTAATACCATGGTTTTTATAATTTCGGAATTCACTTAATCCAGATCAATCCCTTCCCCGCACCCCCGAATTTGTGACTTTGCGCTGGAGAGGCTATCGCCACTGCATTGGTCTCAAACCGCCTTCTATATGCAGTGTGAAAAGTTGGGTTGTCTCCTTAAGTTTGCACATGATTTGGAAAATATGTCCTCAACTTCACAAAATGGCAATTGCAGGTGCACATCTCTTTGGCAGGGGATAAGCACCTAAGGATCTCATGGATAACTGGTGATAAATCTTCTCCTTCAGTTGTTGAATATGGAACTTCACCAGGGTCATACAGCTCTAGAGCCGAAGGAGAGAGTACTTCCTATAAATATCTGTTGTATAGCTCGGGAAAAATTCACCACACTGTCATTGGGCCACTCGAGCACGGCACTATCTACTTCTACCGGTGTGGAGGACAAGGTCCTGAATTCCAGCTGAAGACGCCACCTTCACAACTCCCTGTTACTTTCGCTGTGGCTGGTGACATGGGCCAGACTGGCTGGACCAAGTCAACGTTGGATCACATAGACCAGTGTAAATACGATGTGCATATGCTCCCTGGAGATCTTGCATATGCTGACTACTTTCAGCGTCGTTGGGACACATTTGGTGAGCTGGTGCAGCCACTTGCTAGTGGGAGGCCATGGATGGTAACAGAAGGGAACCATGAAAAGGAGAACATACCACTATTTAAAGATGGGTTCCAATCTTATAATGCTAGGTGGAAGATGCCATTTGAAGAGAGTGGATCAAGTTCGAACCTGTATTACTCTTTTGAAGTTGCGGGGGTTCACGTTATCATGCTTGGTTCGTTTGCAGATTATGACGAGTACTCTGATCAGTACAGCTGGCTGAAGGTTTGCAAGTTTTTAATTTCATACACTGCCTTGTTGAATTGTTTGAAGTTCACTGACGTAGAAGAGAGAGAAAACTATAAAGTTATGAAGTTTGGGTTGCCTTTTAACTTTTTTTGGGGTTGAATTAGCAAAACTTCTAACTTCATACAGTGTCTTTTAGTGTTTCTTATATTGATGAATTTCTGGAGCGAGAGGGAGCAAATTATCCTACTTTTAATTCATCTCATCTTCCCCTGCCCCCTCACTCTATCGAGCAGTCGGGATCAAGTGGCTTTTTGTTATTCATGTTACGATATCATTCTGTTTTTGGAGCAATATTACTTGTTATCCTCTAGAAGTATAACTGCAGTTTCCTTCCAATCTTGGACTTTAGGCTGATCTCTCGAAGGTGGACCGGAACAGGACACCTTGGCTACTTGTATTGTTCCATGTGCCATGGTATAACACCAACTATGCTCACCAAGGTGAAGGGGACAGGATGATGGCAGCCATGGAGCCGTTACTTTATGCTGCTGGTGTCGATATTGTGCTTGCCGGCCATGTTCACGCTTATGAGCGCTCGGTAGGCTTTTTTTAATTGCTTTCCACTTTTATATCAATAACGTAAGCTTACATATTTCCTTTTCTGTTGATCAGAAACGGGTCTACAATGGTAAATCAGATCCTTGCGGTGCCGTTCACATAACAATAGGTGATGGTGGGAACAAAGAAGGTTTAGCACAAAAGTATGTCCTCCACTCAGCTAGCTGTCTGCTGAGTATTCCTACAACATTTATAAAAAGATGGTTAATTAGTTCAACTTCTGTTTAGGTGTAAGATGCATGGACTCCATATTTTGCATGCCAAACGCTTGTATAACATTACGTAGCCTTGTATAACTAGAGGACAGCTTGACCAAGGCATAACCCAAGTGGTTAGGGCCTCTTCGAAAAGAAAAGAATGAAAAAAATAAAGGAATACACCCCCTATAGAAGAGGGAGAATAAGAGTGCGCGCGCGCGCTCACAGACAGATACATACAAAATAGAGAAACATAAGCTTGCAAGCCGACCTTTAAGGAATTGTGCAAAATATCTGTGCTTGTTTTCATTTCTTTGCATCAATTACAGTAGCTGAAAATTAATTGCATTAAGCCTACGGCCTACTTTTCTTCCCCTTATTGACAGGTACAAAAGCCCGTCACCTGAATGGTCTGTCTTTCGTGAAGCGAGCTTTGGTCATGGTGAGCTGAAGATGATGAATTCAACTCATGCTTTTTGGAGTTGGCACAGGAACGATGATGATGAGCCAGTTAGGTCGGATCAGGTCTGGATAACATCTTTGGTCAGTTCAGGATGTGTTGCCGAGAAAAGCCATGAACTCAGAAAGATACTCATGGCACCTTAGAATCAATGACAGCAAGGGGCCCGTTTACATATCAGAGTGTATTAACATAAGTTCTATGTAAATATATCGAGAGACAATCAATCAGAAGCTGTTACATTTGCTGGTGCTACTTCTATCAATCAAGTTCATGGCTCCTTCATTCTGAGATTAAAAAATATAGCTGGGTAAAGGGTTTAGTCTTAATCTGCTTTATAACTGTTTGAAGCTCGGGGAGCTGCTACTAGCATTGCTTGTATCTTGCCACCAGTTTCTGGTTTACTTTCATATGTCGTATCAATTGACGCTTTCTTTTTTGTGAAATGGGTAGAGATCATTATCGGATAAACAGAGGGTCACTTGTCAAAAAGACTTTTGCAAGAACAACACTCGTGCTTAGAATATTGGGAACTACAAATTCGCAAAGTTGAAGTTTGGGTCTCACTGCCTTGGGGGTAAACACAACTCCTTCCTTTCCACTTTGAAGCCTTGATAATAGGAATGAGCATCCTGTGCAATAGGGGCCTCGGTGCTGTTAAGCTACCATGATATGCAGGGAGAGTGCATTGCACTACTCCATTTTTTGCCTAGTATATGGAAAGAGTTGGTCTGATTGTGGCATCTGTTATCTTATTGTGTGCTCACAACTGGGAAGAAAGAATTGGCTAGGATGCAAACTTGCAGGTCCACCAAATGTAATGGCATAATATGGTCACGTTAAATGGTTAGCGACAAATCTCGTGGCAGATTTTCGGGTAAGTTCCAAGTATTTAAAAGGCCCGAGGACGCACCAGACCGCATAGAGTTCCCCGGTAAAGTAAGCAACCTAAACAACGGAATTCCCTAGGATCTTAATAGTATACTTCTCCCTTAACAATGGTTCCCGTACATATGATCTTCTGGAATGAAGTGACAAAGCATCCAAAACCACGATTCAGCGCAAATACAGGATTGATTTGTATTGAATAAAGCCCGATATTGAAATATCTACAGTAATTTTAATAGTTTACTTTTGACCAAAAGAAAAATGGCATTGTCTTTTGCTATGCAGTTCCATCTCAAAGGCCTTTACTAAAGACAGATCTCAAACTAACAAAACCAACTGCAAGAGCCATCAAGATCCTACAAGACTAATCTTCAGTTTCGAAGAGCTACTTCCTGGTTCTCGGATCTATCATGCCGGGCCTGAACTGTGAATTGTCAACAGGCTGATCTGTCTTGCAAAAGATATGACTTAAACAAGTAACCAAGATCATATTGTCACATCTTCCAGATTCCTTGTTCCATCAATCATCTGGAGTTCTGCTTGTCTTTCCCCTCCAGAGTATGATCTGCTCATCCTTGTACAAAATAGGGACACAAGGTACCAAATCCTGCATTGACAGGAAAAAAGAAAAAAACAAAAGTAAATGAGGCAACTCATGAGCATCAGAACTGGCAACTGGAGCGGTTTGTAGATTATGAGAAACAGCTAAAAATTTAAATTGAGTATACCGGTCATACCCTTAACTTCACACCTATCTTTTTGCAGTCACTAGCACCCGCATGGGTACAATCTAGCCTCACAACTTCTTCTGTGTTGAAGGCCTCTCTTACTCTGTCTACTACATTCACATATACGCCATTCCTAGCTACAAAAACAAGATGGTACAATCAGCGGCTAATTAATTACTTCCAAACAGTCACCATAAAAGACAGTAGGTTAAAGCAGTAATCCAAGCTAATCTTCCAAAGTTCTGATTAACATACTGAGTTTCATCAATGGAGAAGAGTTTAATCCTCTATTTCTCATCTCTTTCGTGTCTTCAAATGTCAGGCCATCAGCAACACTCTTCACGAGCCTTGGATATATTGGTGCATAAGGCTTCCATAGCATCAGAGGAACGGCTGGTCTGTTCTTGGGATCATAGTTTCGACCACGATACAAAAGCAGGATATTTATGTGGCAGTAGATAATTTTCCCACCAGTTTTGTCCTATATTTACATTAGCAGACACGTCAGAACATAAATACTTGAAACAAATAAAAATAAACAGATTGTCTTTGAAATTTTGATAGACAGATAGTGCTTTGATCAAACCTCAAGATGGAAACAAACGTTGTCCATGTCAAGAGTTGGCACTCCCAGGCACTTAATCCTCACAGCTTCAGCCCTCTTCCAGTGGTTGTGGATGTCATCCAGCATATTATGAGTAACTCCCCCCTTTCCTAACCAAAATAGAAATGTCATTCAACTGTTAATGGGAAATTTTAAAGCACAAGCCTAGCGCAAAGTGATCTAAACTAGCTTCAACAGCAAAAAGACAGGAGCAGTACTCATCATCAAAGACATCATAATTACATACGTCCCTCGAGGTTTGCTATATGTCTATGAAAACCCACCTCATTTGTGATGATAACAGTGATTTTCCCAGAAAGAAAATAACATGAAGCTTCAAAAATGAGCAGAAATTACCCAAACAACTACCTCTCTTCTACTTCTCACCTCCCCTCCCCTCCCCTCCCCCACTCACCACCCCCAACACCCAGCCAAAGAAATGGAAAAGCTTAGGGATGGGAAGTAAATTTCAGCCTATGTATGCACTTCGGCGACTTTGCTACAATGTTGGCAGGCCATATAGCAGTAACAACTTTGGAGATCATATCCTCCATGAAAGAAAAATTCCATGCCATCAAATAAATAAACGTCGTGGATCGCCCTAACATAATGATAGCCTTTAACTGTTTCTCACTAACATAATGCTTGCACAATCTCTAATTATCCTCTTTCTCACCATGTGAACAAAGCAGGATCCTACATATAAAATCACTATAGTTTTCTCAATTCAACTAGCAACGGTATATTAGTCCCATCATTACTCGTCAAATGTTGAAACCTCATTCTACAAACTCAAAAGAGCACTTGCACTGTTCAGCGCATAAAAATAAAGGACAAAGAGTTACTCTAACCGTTTGATCGGATTTTTTCCCTTCACTTTTTGCCATAATTCCTAGGATAAGCTTAGTACATGTAAATGTTGAGTTTAATCATTGCTTTTACTAGCTTGACTTGCCAACCAATTGAGTTCAATTCAGTGTTTATATATACCAAAACTATTGACACGGAGAAAGTACTGTTAATTAACCAATGCCAGTTCTATCATAATCAACACACATGTGAACGCACAAACATTTGCATTTGCATATGAAGGAGCATTTTCGTACCCAAATTAATCTGCCGATTACAATCACTATGCCGATACCGTTCCACAAGCTCCACAATCTCATCTTCACTAAGTGGCTCCCCAAGCACGGCATCTCTTTGTTCAGCCATTTCCGCCGAATCAACCGGCTGTCCAGCTGGAGCAAGAGTACCGGTCCATTTCCGGTCGAGCCGCCCAGGCCCAAATGGAGAGAATCTCGGCGGTTCGCGAAAGCCAATGGGCTCAACGGACGGGCTGGTCTCAGAGTAGGAGTACCTGAAATCAAATGGCAGGTCGGAATTCACTGGAAAGTTGTGGGCTTTTGGGGAGTTTGATGAATCTTGGTGCTGGATTTTCTTTTTCTTGCGCTTGCTGGTTTTAAGGGTTTTCGGTTTATGGGTTTTGGTGGTGGGAGTAAATGGGGGGTCGTGGGCGTCTACAGAGTGAGATTGATGAAGGAAACGATAGAGATAGAGGAGTAGTCGTGGTGGTGGATGGTGTGCATTCAGATTTGGATGAGAAGAGATTGTTGGTTTTGGGTTTATGAGGGTTTGCAGGATTGAGCGACGCCATGAATGGAGCTTCAGCATCTGCACATGAAGTCTGGCGCTTTCGTTCACGGTTATTATTGCAGAATCCCAGTGAGATTTACGCATTTCCGCATAAAATTCTCTACTTTGAGAGTGAGTGCGTAAATTGTAGTATAATTCATTTTAATTTGTGCTCAATTTGTTAGACGCTTGCGGTTTAACTCATGGGTGAGCACGGGTCCGGTCAGTTCGGTTTGAAAGTTGAATACCAAATAAAAACGACTAACTAAGAGGAAGGGAAAAAAAAATCATAGTTGAACGGTTCAGTTTTTGTGAGCCCGACAGATTGAACGCATCGATTTGGACATATTGAACGGTTTGGGCCAAACTCCATTTTGGACAAGTTTAGGCCCAAACATTAAAAACTTAGACATGCCAGTAAGTCCCAAAAAATTAAAATTTTATTTATAACTGATAAGACTCGTAAAAAAATAGAACCCGAACATTCGGTTTGGAGAAAAAAAACACCAAATCGGTTGTTCATTAGGTCAGTTTGTAATTAGCCGGAATAGTCGATTTGGTTCTCGTAGTTGGATCAGTTTCAACGGTTTAAATATTCACCCCTTAATATTTTTGCAGAATTTATAAGCCTATAGAACATAAAAAATTAAAGTTCAAGGGCTGAACCTTGACCACTTTAACTATGCCTATAGTCATAACATGGAATTTTGGTGGGGTTTGATTAGTTTAGAGATGTTGTTCGTTCCCTCTAGAAGACTAAGCTACTTGTAATATTTAGTCGATACTCAAGCAAGACTCTGATAGACAAACGTGAGAAAATTCGAATTTGCAACGGAAAAAATTGATCAATTCGACTCCAACATTAGCCTAAACTTTTGTGTTGCCATACAGCCATGGTATCACTATACTTGTGGATGGGCACAACTGTCCATCGTAAGTCTTGCCAGTTTTTTCTTCTTCTCAAAAAGACGCTTTGTTATTACTGTACTTTGCCTTGGAAATATATGTACACCGGTAAGAACAAAAGGAATTAAAGACTGCTTGAGTCCTGGGGATTAACGACGTACATGAGATCATGCACTAACCCTCCGAGCCTCAAACATTTTTCTCAGAGCACATATTAACAAGTAGTCATTTTTAATACTACAAGAAGAAGATTATTAATTGAAACACAAACAACAGTTTAGGCTTGTAAGGTTACGTTACTCGTTAGATGCCACGGTAATAGTCTCAATTTTAAGTTTATATATATATATATATATATTAGGAAAACAAAGAAACTGAAGAGTCAGGTCATGAAGTAGAACCCGATCCGACCACATAAGAATTCACGCTCATCCTCGCTTTCTCAGCCCTAGCCGTTATTCTTCATGTATCAACTAGTTTTAACTCCGTGCGTTGCACACGAAAACCCTTAAATTGCGATTATCAAAGTATTAAACTATATAGGAAGAGTCTATTTTCATTTCATATTTGTCATTGAAAAACTAACAACTATGTTTAAATATATTTTTAGTGTAAAAAATAAAAATTACATGAGAGAATGCAAATAATATTCTCAACTACTTGATAAGAGTATTATAATATTGTTCCTAAACTAATATACAAAGAAGCACTATTAAACGTTTATTCTTTAAAGAAATATGAATTATATTTTTTTTGAAATTGAAGTAACATATTCAAAAGTGATAATATAACTTTTTAAACGGTTAGATTTTTGTGCCAAAAATAAGTAAAAATAGTATTTTGAGAGAGAGAGAGAGAGAGCGCGCAAGAGATAGAACATGCATTTGAGCAGGAAAGGAGAAAAAAGATAATTATCAATTTGAATATCAAATTTAAGAATAAAATTGTATATAGTTTGGAATTAATTTAATGATTGGTTTATAAAACTAATTGTAAACTCGTATTGGTAAAAAATTGTAAGTATTTTAGATCATAAATAAAAAAAGAAAAGCAAAAACGTTGGAGATCATAGGGATTAGTTTATAAAATTGGAACGTGACCTTTTTAACTTTGAAATAAAATTATCAAATTAGCTTGAGTTATGTACAAATGGTATTAGTGAAAAAATATATTGTCGTCAAAATTTTAGGGTAAAGTAGAGATAAAAGAAGTATGCATGTCTACAAAATTAGATAAAAAGAGAGATATATGAGGTATTCACATAATTTTTTTTATGTGCGTGTGCGTGTGTATGTGAGAGAGAGAGAGAGAGGTGAGAAAAAAGGGAGAAGAAAATGAATTCAAATCAAATTGAATAGGTGAGAGAGAAAAAAGAAAGCAATTAAATTGTAATTAAAAGAGGTAACAGCACAAATGGTCCCTAAACTTTTTCCAGTTCTCACATATAGTCCCTATATTTTAAAAATGGTAAGATCAGTCCCCATACTTTTAAAATTTACCCACTGAAGTCCTTATCTACACGGTCGTCTATTTTCAGCCGTTAATGTGACTTTGGTGGGGGTATTTTCGTCCCTTCCCCTTCGCCTCATCGATTTCCCTCCAAAATTAGCCCTATATATGCTGCCCTCTTTCCCTCCAAAATACTTCCACACTCGTTGACTAACAACCCATCCCCTGGACCTAAGCCAGCTCGTGGCCATAGCTGCAAATAGATGGAAGCTCGATGCTTTTGTGGAGTGAGTGCAAAGTTACGCACTTCATGGACAAACCTCAATCCAGGAAGGAGGTTTTATGTTTGTGAGATCAATGGGGTAAACTTATGTTTTGATATTCTTTCTTTTGTTCTTAATGAATTGATTTTTTTTGTTTCATTTGTAGCTTTAAAGATGGGTTAACTGTAATGCACACCAACTGTTTGTAGAATGGCTCATGTGGATACTTTGAGTGGTATGATCCCCCTATGTGCCGTAGATCATGTCAAATAATTTCTGGGCTCTTGCGAAAGACTAAACTCATGGAAGCTCAGATTACAAGGTGCAATCAAAGGGAGAAGAAGCTTTGGATGGCCCTGGTCTTGTCATATCTGATGGCACTGGTGTGTTGGTGTCTAAAGTAATGCCTAAATGTGTTCATGTAGTCTAGTTATTGTGTACCCAAATGGCATTGTAAATTATGGACTCCAGTTTGTTCTGATGTAAGCAGATGGCCTAATGTTAATGCAATGGACTTGAGCTGTTTTGATGCAATGTGACTGGAATGCAATGGGAAGTGAAATGCATGGTTAAATGCAGTACATACACAAAAGACATAACTCCATGAGCAATGACATCATCAAATAACATAAAAAAGGCACCACCTGTATTACCAATAACAAACTACCAAATTCTTACATAAAAAAACTCATACTGTTTTTAAAGTTCCAATCAAGCTCATGATTACCAATCAAGGTACCAAGTGATTACATAAAGACACAATAAAAAAACATAAAGTTCTAATCACACTCAACTACCAACATATCCATTTCATTTTCTAAACACATAACCATCAATTCTTATGATTCCAATTCTTGGTAGGGGTAGCAACTTGACTTCTTGTAAGAACCCTAGTGGGAGTGACAACTTGACTTCTTGTCACCACCCTAGTAGCTGTAGGAGAGTGAGTAGTAGCAAGAACACTGGCAGTGGGAGGCTTGGATGGAGTAACAGCCTTGCTTCTTGTCACTTCCCTAGTAGGAGGAGAGCTATGAAGAACACATATTCTGGAACTGGCAGACTTGGCTGGAGTTGCAGCCTTACTTCTTATCACTACCCTAGTAGGAGAAGAGCTATCAACAACAGTGGCACTGGAACTTGCACATTTGGATGGAGTTGCAGCCTGGCTTCTTGTCACTACCCTAGCAGGAGTAGCAAGAGGTATAGGGGTTGTAGGAGTAACAGCAGCAGGAACACTGGCATTGGCAGACTTCGATGAGGTAGCATCTTGGCACCTTGCACCCACAACCAATCTTGCATTTGCCTTTTTCCTCTCAAGTATGCCCTTCCTCAATGCTGCAGATTCTTGGCCAGTCACCTTGAGCATATGTTCACTGTGTTGTTCTTGAGCAGCCACATCATTTGTATCTACTTGATCATTTCTTGCTCCCATCTTCTGTGCTCTTGTTGCTCTTGCATTTTTCATCTTCTGTGCAATCAAGCTCTTCCTCCTGGAATCTTTCTTCTGTGTTCTTTCACTGCCATCCATATTCACATTACTTGGGCTTTGATGTGTATTAACCTGTTTAAAGATGCCAAAATACAAGGGAAGTTACCATACTGTAAACAAATTGGACATGGTAACAGTCATTGACCTAAGAAAAACAAACGCACAGATAAATCCTGAGTTTTTCCTTCATGCCTTTGACCTGCATCAACATCCTGAGTTCTTCCTTCATTTCTCCTGACCTATTTATAGATGCCAAAGTACAGGTGAAGTTAACCCTTCAGCATTGTTGTTGCATCAACACATATGTGAAGTTAACATATTGTAAGATATACTCACAGGTAACTTCTCTGGCCTCCCTGCTTGTCTTTGTCTTGCATCAACACATATGGTAGGTACATTGTCCACAGTTGATTCAGCCAGAGCAGTTGCTTTTTGGGGCACACTTCGCTGTCCTTTGCATGTTCTTTGGTTGTGGCCATACTTCCCACATTTACCACAAGTCATTCTCACTCTCTTTCTACTTAGCTTAGTAGCACCTTTAGGGTCATCTTCATCCCTTCTCCTAACCTTTCTTGGCCTTCCTGGTTGAGTATGATAAATTGGGGGAAGAAGTTCAGGCTTACCACTAGACTTCCAAAGGTCTGGACCATTGATTGGGTGGATGAGGTTCTCATATATCTTAATCTGAGTCTCTCTTTTGTAACAATCATGCACCCATTCCTCTGGTCTCATCCCCTTGTTTCTGCCATTTGCCTCATCAGAGTATATGGCAGAAATAGCATGAGGGCAAGGGATGCCACTGAGGTCCCATCTTCTACATGTGCAAGTCATCTCTCTCAAATTCACAACATACTGAGCACTAAAGGGACATCTAAGCTGGTACTCATATCCCACATTCCAGGTGCTAATACACTCATTTGACCTAGCCTTGTTCTTCTCAACTATTTCCTGAATATGAGGTGTATTCCTCCCATTGTGCTTCTTCACCTCATCTCTTTTCTTGTTCATTCTTTTCATTAGAAGAACTCTAATCCCTTCAAGCATGGTCAAAATAGGTTTATCCCTAGTTTCCAAAATGAAGCTATTGAATTGCTCACAGTAATTATTCAATAGCTTATCACATTTAGGGAAAGTAGAAAAATGAGCCCTGCTCCAGTGCTTGGGGCTAACATTCATTAGCCATTGATAAGCTGCCGAGTCATCCTTTTTCAAGTTCTCTATTATTCTATTAAAGTACCTCACTACAGATGATTTGCTTGCATTTTGCATATAATCTTTCAGCTTTTTGTCCCTTGAACAACTTGCTATAATTTTTGTACATGTGCAACAAGCAAAATCTGTGCTCAGCATCTGGAAATACATCTTGCATTGCTGGAACCAAACCCTTCATTTAAACATATTTTCAAATTAGAATTGGATAACACTAATAGTTCATGAAAATCATTATCAATATATAAGGTTTTTTGTAATTTACCTTTTGCCTATCTGAAATGAATGTCCATTCATGCTGATTTTGGTTCCCAATGCCAATGTCCCTCCCAAGCAGTCCCATAAACCATGTCCATGAACTCTTATTCTCTGCCTTCACTACTGCATATGCAATTGGGAACATGCAATTATCTGCATCTATCCCAACAGCAGATAATAACTGTGAGGGGAAAGGACCCTTCAGAAAACACCCATCTAATCCAATGAATGGCCTACAGTGTTTGAACCCTGCCTTGCATGCCCCTAGACAAACATATAACCTCTGAAACCTATACTGATTTTCACCCTCCTCTATCTTCTTAACCACTGTTGTAGTATCTGGATTGGTTCTACAAACCTCATTACAGTAATCCCATATTCTTTTGTACTGCTCCAAATGGCTCCCATTGATCTCATCTAATGCCTTCCTTTTAGCCCTGTAAGCTTGATGTTTGCTTACACCAAGTGTGAACTCATTTCTGGCAGCATCTTTCAAAGCAGGCATTGGCAGACTTGGGTTTGACCTAATCCTCTCCATGTAAGTCTTTGACAACCACTTATAAGTGGCTCTCCTGTGGTAATAAAGGGTAGGGCAATCATGGTCTTTAAAATATGTTTTAACCTGCCATGTTGTGGACCCCTGCCTCTTAGACCCAGATAATGTCCACTTACAATGCTCACTTCCAATGCATATTGCCCTCACCCTAACCTTGTCATTTTTTACAAACTCTATCTCTCTCCTCTGCCTTATAGCATACTCTTTAATTGCCTCCTTGAATTTTTCCCTGCTAGCAAACAACATCCCCACTTGAAACTCTGGATCTTTCATGTCTCTATCAGGCATAAATTGTGCATACCTAACCCTGCTAGCTTCCTCATCAGAGTCAGATGGCAGACTCCTTAACTCATCTGACAAGTCATAGTGCTCATCCCTTCCCTCTTTTGGTGCCTCAATCACCCCGAGGTCAGGAACTGTGTCAATCATCTTTTGCTTACCTCTATCACTCTGTGCAGCACCAACCAATTCAACAGTTGAACCCCTGTTTCTATCATTGGGTATGTCTTCCTCACTAAAGTCATAGTCACTGTCCTTAAAGTGGCCATATCCTACATCAGCCTCACTATCAGCTTGATTACCATCTTCACTGTCATCTTCATCACCATCTCCAGTCAAATCTTCATCAACATCTTCACTGCCATCATCACCATCTTCAGTACTACCTTCAGAACTATCTGACCTACCATCTTCATCACCATCTTCAGTACCACCTTCATTACCATCTAACCTACCATCTACACCAGTTTGTTTCCCTGTTTGCTGAGTTTCAAGTACAGTTTCCCTCAAAGGGCCAACTTGTTCGTTTCCCATAACTTGACTTTGAGTACCATCAAACAGGCCCTCCAACTGACTACCATTTACATCCATCACATCCTGTGATACCAAGAACCCCCTTTCATCTGTCATCCCCACTAATGTAAGGTCATCAACATTATCACCAATTAATGTTTCCCCTAGTTCCATGTAAACCTCTATCACAGTATTAGGACCAACATACACTATCATATCTCTAATATCAACATCATTCTTTAACCTTCTCAGCCCCTCATCTAAAGCCATACCAGGTACTCTATAGTGGAAATAACATTTTCCCTTTTAACCCTCTTCTTCCACCATTGTAACAACCTCTTGTACTGAAAATAAATCTACATGACACATGTCATAGTTGTCTACAACCCCACCTACATATTCCATTATTGGGACATACACAAAGTGTCCCCCATGGTGCAATTCAAGAGTAAAATAATCAGACCCATTCACTGCACAAACAATTAAAATATGCTTAATTTAATCAGATCCAATTCACACTACAGACAACACACTAACCATATAATATACATTATTCAATTTCCATGGAAAAAACCATATAGAACTACATCAGTATATAAGTACATTCAAATTGGTATATAAGAAAGAAATTCAACAACAGACAACATCATTTTATCAAACTCACTCAAAGCAATTTCGTATTCAATATTGGAATATACGTATAGAACAAAAAACCTAAAAAGCAACAATGTCCCATATATCAATACAAAGTAACAATGTCGCATGATTAAAGCAATAAAGCATCAAAAGTCTGAACAACATACCGTACAACGCAACATTGCCGAGATTGACGCCCCTTTGCCGCTTTTGCCAAGTCATGTTGCTTCGGTTTCTATCTTGCTTCGATTTCGATACTTATGGAATCGCGATGAAACAAAATACCTAAAACAGTCAATAAAATTCTAAATTAAACCCTAATTGATACTTAAGTCCATAATCAAACAATAATCGATAAAAAATGAAGCCCTAATTCGTACCTAATCGCTTGATCTTACTCTCCAATATTCAACTCCCTCTCTGCTTCTTCCACTATTGTGCTATAGGGCTAATTTTGGAGGGAAACCGATGAGGCGAAGGGGAAGGGACGAAAATACCCCCACCAAAGTCACATTAACGGCTGAAAACAGACGGCCATGTAGAAAATGACTTAAGTGGGTAAATTTTAAAAGTATGGGGACTGATCTTACTATTTTTAAAATATAGGGACTATATGTAAGAACTGAAAAAAGTTTAAGTACCATTTGTGTTGTTACCTCTCGTTAAAAAGTTAGAATTATAAAGTTCATGCGGCGTGGAATGTCCAAGTAAGATAACATTCTCTCATCATCAGCTGAAATGGGTCAGGTGTTTCGACCCGCGGGTCCAAATGGGTCACTGTAAAAATTAGGAAAAAAATAAAAACCCTAACACCTTGAACCGTCAATCCGCCAACTCTCGCCGTCTCCGGCGGCGATCGTCTCTTTCGGATTTTCTCACCTTCGACCCGCGACTCCACCACCTTCGAGTTCGATCGTGACCTTTCGCTAGCAGCACCTCGCGCCGTCTCCGTCGCTGGCTCTACACCTCGCCCTCTACCCTCTGATCAAGTAGTATTTCTTTAAATCTTGTTTTGCTGTTTTGTTTATACCGTCATCTGCCTTCCGTTTTTTTTTTTGTTTTCTAGATCGATCACTTGGGTCTAGACGACTCAATACTAGATAGGTAAGAATTGATTTCAAGGTTTCTTGGTAATAATTATGAGAGAAAAAGAGGGATCGGGAACAAATTGAGAATATTAGGCTAGGGCTAAAGTTCATTAGGGCATTCGGGGCCATGATGAGTACCAATCTCTGTAACATTGGTGATCGAATGGCTATTATGGAGGAGATATTCGGCTAGAATTTAGAAGAATCCAGCTCAGCTGGCCGTAGGTGTAGAAAGAGAAGAGTGGAGATGAAAAAGTAGAGAGAAACAGAATTCTAATTTTTTCATTGATTGTTCTTCTCTGAAATTCATAGTTCCTTACATAGTTGCCAAATCCAAGTCAGAATTTGGAATAAGATTTCACAATATTTAGAAATAGGAAAATTGAGCAGAAATGATCAGAAATAAAGAAAAGGCATTAATAATAACAGAAAATCCTAACGGCCAAATCGTCCTTGGAAACTGTTGAGTGCGTGACTCACACGCTCTCAGCCATTTATTCCTTTACGCTCCTCACGCACATTTTCCTCTTCAAGCTGCTGTTGTTTCCCTCCATTTCTCTGTTTAATTTCCTCCAGCTCCTGTGGGCATTTTGACTCTGATCTTCAGTGGTCTTCGTGGCTGATTGGTCACTGCAGTTGCCGTCATATCCTCTGAGGTGTAATTCATGACAGTCTCTCATCACACCCCTCCTTTTGCATACGTTCACTTTTAAAGATTACGCTTTAAAATCATACGCTTCGCCAAATTATACCATTTCTATATAACCTTTCGAATAAAAACTGATTCCTAATCAAGTCTAAGAGGTAATTTGTGCATTAGATCTTTGTTTCGCAGAGTAGAAGTCTAATTTTGGAGCATAGGTAGTGCTTGATGGGCGCGAACACTAAAAATTGCCACTAACATATGCAAGACCTATATAAAAAATTTTCCCATTCAAATATAAATTACATGTAGTGGATTACATAAAAATGTGTCCGGGGACTGGATTAAGAGCAGTTCATTTATATAAGTTAATGACATCTGTAATTACTCTTGAATTTGACATACCGTTAACTCCCGCAATGGATGTGATACTAGTAACTAGTAACTCTATCTTTAACACAATCATGTATCAGTAATAATGAGGCCAAGTCAGAGCTCAGTATGGATGAGGTACTCTTTACTTGGTTGTACATCATCAGCCTGTTCGACCATGGATTTTCTGTACTAGCTCTTTAGCTGGAATGGAGGTTGGACTTGTGCCACCGTAGTAGGCAAGTCTTTAAGACCTACAGCTTTGGAAACCTTGGCAATGCAGTATTAGTTTTGGATGATTTAATGTGTGACCTAAATAAAACCACAACTTCTGTGATATATTGATGTGGCATTTGTATGATGTGACGCTTGAACTGGAGTAGCAATGTTACTACTTCATCGGACAATTATTGATCGTTTCTCTATTGTACAGAGTACAGCCTACCACATAGGAGTTGATTTGAAATGGCTGATAACAATTCGAGTTCTAGTTCACCAGCTGAAAACCAAAACCCTTATTCCGATGGGAATGTACCTATAGAAACTGAGAGTGAGAATGATACACTAGCACGAGAGGTTCAGGAATCATTGTCTCTTGCAAAGAGGCACAAGTTTTGGGAGACGCAGCCTGTTGGGCAGTTCAAGGATCTTGGAGACACGAGCTTGCCTGAAGGTTCTATTGAACCTCCGACACCCTTGTCCGAAGTGAAACAGGAACCTTATAATCTCCCCAATCTCTATGAATGGATTACTTGTGACATGGACTCGGCAGAGATGTGCACTGAGGTTTATAATCTCCTCACCAACAATTACGTTGAGGATGATGAGAACATGTTCAGGTTTAACTATTCAAAGGAGTTCCTACACTGGGCGCTTCGCCCTCTGGGTTATTATAGGAGCTGGCATATTGGAGTCCGGGTGAAGAATTCAAAGAAGTTGGTTGCTTTCATTACAGGTGTTCCTGCAAAAATCAGGGTGCGTGATACTGTTGTCACCATGGCAGAGATTAATTTCCTCTGTGTTCATAAAAAGCTTAGATCAAAAAGACTTGCTCCGGTCATGATTAAGGAGGTGACCAGGAGGGTTTGCTTGGAGAATATCTGGCATGCTGCTTATACAGCTGGGGTGGTTCTTCCTACACCTATTTCAACTTGCCAGTATTGGCATAGATATCTAAATCCTAAGAAGCTTATTGACGTTGGGTTTTCTAGGCTAGGCGCACGGATGACTATGAACCGGACAATAAAGCTTTACAAGTTGCCCGATTCAACAGTCACACCTGGGTTTAGAAAGATGGAGCCCCACGATGTTCCTGCAGTAACCCGTTTGCTTAGGAATTACTTGAAGCAGTTTGTTGTTGCACCTGACTTTGATGAAAATGATGTAGAGCACTGGCTTCTTCCGAAGGAGAATGTCATGGACAGTTATCTGGTTGAAAGCCCTGAGACTCATGAGATCACTGATTTCTGCAGTTTTTTCACGCTTCCCTCTTCTATCCTTGGCAACCAGAATTACTCAACTTTGAAGGCTGCATATTCCTACTACAATGTGTCCACCAAGACTCCCTTGCTTCAGCTGATGAATGATGCTCTTATTGTGGCAAAGCTGAAGGATTTTGATGTTTTCAATGCATTAGATGTTATGCAAAATCAAACCTTCTTGAAGGAACTAAAATTTGGGCCAGGTGATGGGAAGCTCCACTATTATCTCTACAACTACAGATTAAAGCATGTTTTAAGAGCATCAGAACTTGGGCTTGTACTATTGTAGATTGGGCTCAGAAGTTCGACCACACCATCAAGCATACCTTCTAATTTCCGCTAATTGTTCTTGCTTCAAAGTTACATCCATTTCCAGTTAGTTTGTTAAGGACTTCTCTTTAATAATGAGTTTTGTGTGGCCTCATGGATTGTAAGTGAGAAAAGGTTCGTGTTTGAGACAGTGTCTGGTGTCTCAATTCTGTTTTCAGCATCACATACTTGCTTATTGTTGAATTTACGTTAGATAGACGCGTTATTGTTGGTTTTGCCTGGCTGCAATTCATTTTTGTTCTTTATGGGTCTTATGCAAGTTATAGAGGCCAGATATTGATATTGAGAGGATTTGAAGGGAACGTCTATGTTTACAGCATCATACGTTTTTTCATACCCTCATTTGTCGCTAAAAGATTTATGTTTGTTGTTAATGTACTTTTAAGCAACAAAATTAGAGCGTGAAACATAGAGAGTGAACATTTGGATTTGAATCTTCATCCCATATGCACGTCAGGTTCATTACACCATGACCGCCAGAACATGTGTTGGAACGGCACAGAGAGAGTTGTTCAGCTTCTATCTCTTGATTGTCGCTCCTCTTGAGTATCGGTCTCCAAAGCAAACCGAAGACCACTTGCTTATTTCTCTCTTAGATTCTGCTCCTCTATTGTTGGTTACGTTAGTGCTACAAACTAATGGTAGCCATTGGGGGAATGAGAGGAGGACCTTGGCAAATTAGTCAGCACCGCAGTTAGCAGTTATAGGGATGTGAAGGATTTCGTTGACCTTGGTATGCTATAAACACAAAGATAGATAACTTCTATTTACCATACTTGAATTATTTTGGTGGTTTCCAAAGAGCACAACAACCCAATGAGACGGCAAACTACATAGGGTTTTAACCCCAAATGCAAATCAAATAGAGTTACTTTCATCTGCGTTCTGGAGTTGAATTAATGAACCGTCAACAAAAAAGCTAGCGGCATCATTCCCCTTAAGGCTCTCCAACAAGGTCAAGATCTACATGAGGTATGGTCAAAATCATTTGGGAGATCTAGAATCAATACATAGCTAGAGTTGTACCAATTGCACGACTGTGCTAATATACAAGAGCCTCTTATATTTAGCCAGAGGATTTGGATCTCCTGCTGTCCTCTTTGTGCTGAGAGAGAGGTAAGAGTCTCTCTTCCCGATCTCTCAGCACAAGAAGGACAGCACCCCTTGCTGTAACCATGGTTACATTAGGAGATTCAAATCCTTAGGGAGACGTCAATAGAGCTGCTCAATGCATTAAAGTCTCTCAGTTGTGGCGTAGTGTCGCAGTACTATCATGACTTGTACAGGTCCACGAAGCTTTAAATCCACAAAGAAGCAATGCAAAATCTTATGCTCGTTTGAAAATGTCAATCTATAATCATCACAGAATCTACCATCTAAATCCAACTCAAAGTGCAAATTTGGTTATCACTGGATTGTACATTCAACAAGTGATGTAGTTGCTTTTACAGCAGAAAAAGGTATAGAAAGCTCATAATAACTAAGCAACTTTGCTCAATTTATCATCTTTGCATTGCCTCTGATCTTGAATCATGGACTGAAAAACATCTAACAGATCATCCAAACCCTCAGAATCTTCCCCTACCGCCTTCATTGCGTATACAATGCTCTCAATGGTGGACAAACAACCGGCCCTCGGCTGAACCCTCACTTCACCATACAAACTCGGTTTCTCCAAATCCAACTTCAAATGAGGCAACACCTTCAACCAAGGATTCTCTTTGTACATTCTCTTCGCCTTACCCCATGTCCCATCCAATACAATCAGGTTCTTCACCTTGAAATCTATCTTTTCAACCCCGACCGACCTTTCATTCGGGAAGAGAAGAATTGATCCAGGAGGCACTACAATCTCAAACTCTTTGAACTCCTCATACTCCAGACCCCCATTCAACTGCCTCTTTTGCAACTTCTTCACAACAAACCCATTCTTCAATGCATCAATGGCTTCCAAAGAGCCCAAAATTTGTTCCAAATCGGATTTCTTCAATTGGTGTTGTGGCATTGAACAACTCTTTATACAGCTAGTAGCAGCCTTTTTTCCTAGGGTAAAACTAAGAACAGATTCATCACGTCCAAGACATTGTTCTGGTTGTAAGACAGGCTTGCTACCATCCAATATATTGGAACATTTCTCATCTGAGTCTTCCAAAAACCTTCCACAATCTGAATCTACCGGACACCCACTTATTAAATTGAACCCATGATTACAAACTTTCGAGCTAACCAAGTCGTGTCTGTCACTTTCTTCGAGCAAGCGGATGTCGAACTGGGCTTCGAAATGGATATCAGTGACCGAAACTACATTGAAGTTCTTGAACCCTAATTGTGCGATTTTGGCGGAATTGAGTGGGTGCCTTTTCTCTTGACTGTGTTGAAGAACTATGATAGCCACTGAATTCTCGAGATTTGGGGTTTTGATCCGGGTGCAGAGGCAGAGGCGGGCGGGTTTGGAGCATGATGGGCACATGGGTCGCTTAGAATTGGATTGAGTCACCATTGCTAGGTTTTGATAAAGGTTGATTTTGGGTCTTTTTGGAGCTTTTAGAATTGAATAGAGCAGGTTGGTGCCTTGTGAGCCGATTCTGTAACAATCATGAATATGAACAAGCATTTGAATTGTAAACGTTTGCGGCCTTGAAGCGGAACCCTAGTTTGGTCAAATCCCACAAAAAACCCTGCAGTTGCCACCCTTCAAACTTTAGTAGCTTTACGTGTTTGGGGGAGGATTCTTCTTTCAATTTAGTTTGTGGAGGTTCTCACAATTGTCTATTAATGTTGGCGTGGTTTTAGTAATTATTTCAAAAGTGTACAGAACTTTTTCGAGGAAAGTATAATGTCAAATGCATACAAAAAGAAAAAGAAAAAAACTATAATTACAGATAACGAGTCTTCAGAATTAGTTATTTTGGTTACTTTTTTCATTTCCTTTGTCGCTAGAGCAAGATACGGGGGAGGGGTACGGATCTAACTTAAACACATTCTTGTTAAGGGACTTATAAAATGATAGCGTTGACAACATAAACTAAGTTGTTAATGTGATTTAGTCGTTCATGCTATTGAGTTAGGCAACCCTGATTCGCTATTTTTTTTAAGTGACTTAGTCGTCCGCCATATATTGGAGCGGGCGTCGGCTACATTATGGGACATAAGGTTATTTACTGTCTGTGCAGATGTCTGTCACATAATGTGGCAGACGACGAGAAAGTTTAAAGAAAAAAGGTGATCTGGTCTGTTTATCCACGATGGATGAATGACCAGACCGCAGTGACAACTTAAGTTGTGAGTGGTGACAGAAGATCAGTTTCCCGGTTGATAAATTTATATTCGTTGTATAGAATGAAACAAACAAGATAACACATAGATTAATTACTTTTACTTGATAAATCCATCTTTTAATAAGAAAAATTCATGTTATAACTCGTAACAACTAAACCTAGACATACAATTCAAGAATAAACATGTACAAAGTAATAATCGTTTTGGCTATTATAGTGCCACTGTCAGAGAAGGAAATAAAGTTCAAACATGTAACTAAACGATAAAATGTGATGAGACAAACGGTTTACGAACGTATACATATATTAAAGAACTATTATTTTGATTCTTTGACCACAAATTTTAAAACTTTTTTGGACGTGTTTGTTAGGATTTTTTTTATCGTACTCTGAAGTGAACGAAGGTTGTTTCCTATATGTGACACCTCATCAATAAGGAACGATGTTACAGATTCGATTATGTGATATTTTCATCTATTGGAGCCATTATTATTTGGATACAATATTCTTTAGGCGTTATGTTAAATCTTAATTGCAACTTGGCCACAAAGAGAAAGTGGGGGAGTTGGTAAATGGATGCAAATACACATTGTTGACCAACAGAATGCTGGCACCCCACCATCTCTACAGTTGAAACTTTGACGCCCTGATCTGAGAAGCCCTAGCTTATAATTCGTCGAAGTCGCCAATTTTTCCAGATACCCAGTTCGTCAAAATGCATGATTTTTGCTTTACGATCCCATATGGGTTGGTCATGGTGTGTGGTGGCATCGTTGGTTATGCCAAGAAGGGAAGCACAACTTCGTTGGCCGGAGGCTTGGGCACTGGATTCTTGCTCATCTTAGCTGGTTATCTCAGTCTCAAAGCTTTCCACAAGCGCAAAAACTCGTATCTTGCCTTGATTCTTGAAACAGGTTTGCCTCATTTGGAATAACCAGTTGATATTTTTTTCGTATCACTGCAATTACAATCTTGCACTTAACTGTAGATTCAAGATGTGATATCATAGCCTATGCTGGAAAATGTTGGAGTGTAAAAGAATGTGAATTATATGGTATAAGCTCGATCTTTTGCAACATGTAAGACGAAAGTTGAGGTGAATGAAGGCCTTACCTCGTTCATATCACCATGATGAGCCCGTCTAGGAGCCATGAAGGGGAACTTAAATTGCTTTACTTATTGCTTCGATTTCCTGTAGCGGCTGGGGGTGTTGCTTTATAATGTCATTCTCCCATAACTATGGAGCTGAGGCTGGTAATACAGCTCTCCAGCCGCAATCTTGAGTTGTTAAAAACGGGAAGATCACTCGTATACGTAATTTAGTTGGCAATTGCAGAATGTTTTTCGTTTCTGTTACTCTCTTAAGTATGCATCCAGTCTTTTCTGTTGGTAAGTCTCATGTCTTGTTTCAGTATTTGTCTAGAATCATATTATATGCGAGGTTAGCTTTAATGAGGGTAATAGGTTGGTGAATCATGAAGTTTTCAATGTTTCAATACCTCTCTAATGGACATGTTTACTTGCAAAAGTACAGGATGTTTTGATATGCTTCCTGCTCTTGTTGATAAGAGCTCAGTGGGCCTCTTATATACTTTCCTGCTCTCTCATGTATAAAACATAAGTATGAAGAGAAAGAGATGGATAACGTTATTCGTTACCTTTGTGAAAGTGTAACTTCCAAATCTATATAATTTAAACCTGCAAGTTACTTCCTGCATTTTGACTTTGGAGTTGTATTCCACCCACCGAAAAGCACAAAATAAAGATCAACATATAACAGCTTGTTTCACTCATTGCTCTTTTAGTAACCTAACAAGCTTTATGTGAGAGAGAGGAAGTTTAAAACAGTATGCAACATTTTTGTGGGGGTAAAAAGAGCAGTCAAAGATCACTAGTATGCTTATAGCATAAAGGACGGGGTAAAAACTTTGAGTTTTTGACTTTAGCTTATCTACTCGGAGGGCATTTAGTATTGCTACTTTATCATTTTATTCACTTGTATAAATTGTGTCGTTACTTGTGGTATAAGTGGAGGGGAGTAAAGGTATCTTGTGTGTATTTAATGGCGCATAATGAACACTCAAGTATTCTGAGCAAGGTTTTAGTTCCCCCATGCTTGAAATGTTTTCAAGTGAATATTGTAGTGAAAGTCTACATGATTAATGGCATAGTTTAAACTTTGCATGCATCTTCTAGCGTGTAGGGCATTGATGAAGCCCCGAGCAGCTTTAAGTATTGCGTCTTAAACTTGAAAAGCCAGACAACGATGAAAGCACTTCTAAAGCTGCTTACTGCTTAGGTCTTAATCAGCATACAAATTAGTAGTAATTGACAAGGAGAATGTAAATAAAAGACCTAATTGCCATTTTATTGTTGTTTCATATCTCTAGTTTTGGCACATAGTACATGACTGATATATATGCCTTTAAACAGTTTGTGCTGCCACACTCACCTGGGTCATGGGACAGCGTTATACCCAAACCTCGAAGATAATGCCTGCTGGCATTGTTGCAGGAATCAGGTAACTGAATTCCACGTTTTATAAAGCATGTTGTCAATGTATCAGAATTAAGCTATTGTAGAAGAAATAAGCATATTGTTTCCAATTCTGCCCCATGGTAACGATGAACCAAAAACACTCTGTCCATGCTGTGTCTTGCATAGGCTTCCTTTGATGAACCAAAAGTAAGAGTATGCACTCGTCCTTCACACCATGGCTAGTTTTTTCCTTCTTAATAGATAAATATGTTCAGTTACAGCGAGTTTATTACCATGATTGTGCTGACTTTTAATATATGCAAGTGAACAAATTTCCATTTAGTGCACTTAGGTTACTTAGTGTACCACGCCTCTAGGATTATACCTGATTCTGTATGATCTGTTTACGTTTTAAGTAATACTGTTTCTGTATAGACATGCCCAAACATGGTACATCTTTTGCTCTGGAATACTATGCCTAGTGATCTGAAACTTTTCCGTACATCATTAGCTTTTATTGTTAGGGGACAAAAAGTAAAAGACAATAACTTCCAAAAATCATGCCCGAAGATATTGCCCTCATTGTAGCATGATATTTTCTATATGAGAAACATTTTCGTTGAAACACAGACATTTGCGTTTAAGCTATATTTATTTTCTTTATAGAACTATCATGCTTGAATTGAGATGTTAAAACTAGGAGACTTGTGATAAGTTCCCTTTAGCACACTGTGTTTTAGTTCACATGGCATACCGCATTCCCCTGCATGTACTTGCGACTTTGACCCCCTTGAGTTATCTGCTTTGCGTCATCTTATAAGAAGAGTTTCTTTCCCTTTTTCGAAAATAATGTAA
Organism: Escallonia rubra; assembly: GCA_033065855.1. Classification (NCBI taxonomy): domain Eukaryota; kingdom Viridiplantae; phylum Streptophyta; class Magnoliopsida; order Escalloniales; family Escalloniaceae; genus Escallonia; species Escallonia rubra. Next base: position 1,362,790 of record JAVXUO010001214.1, on the reverse strand, counting down.
GGCAGGCGTGTATGGTCATTATCATCTTTCTATAGGTGAAGTATAGTACAAATGGCGATTATCATCTTTCTAAGAGTATTAGTAAGTTTCAGACTAAGATTGGGTTTCAAATAGCTGTTGATAGGATTATTGATTAGAGAATGCTGCTGACGAGTAATTGAAAAGATGTTTCTATATACGATTGAAAGTGGTTCCATTCTTTACTTATTCGTCACTTTTGTATAGGTTTGGCATTCAGTTGGTGTTACACCTACATACAATTGAAAGTGGTTCCAATCTTTACTTATTCGTCACTTTTGAATAGTTTTGACATTCAGTGAGTGTTGATAGGCAATGACGTTTATGCACCCACATTTGCATTTTCTTAGGAAATTTTGTTATCTGAGCTTGCGAATAGATTTTCTTAAGATTATATTCACGGTCTAGCTTGAAGTGTCTGTTAGACCAGCCTTTGCTCACAGGGTTGTACCAAAAGAAAAACATCAATGCACAAGAAAACAATGTCTAAGTGGGCGGACTATGATATACGGCTAAGGAAAGTGATAATCTCACTCCAAATTTGAACTCTCCCACTCCAATTTTGTCTCTAAAGATGATGATGTGTTGTTTAAGAGTATCACTAAAAGTTGTTTGGAGTGGGAGAGTCCAAAATTGGATCGGGACTATCAATTCCTGGTGATGCATGTTCTGGAAGAGCTTTTCAGGGAATCCCACCTCTGGTCAGAGAAATGGTAAAAAAATGTTGAGATATAATGTAAGCCCTTGAAGTTCGTACTTGCAAGGTGGGGAAATATATAAAGGAACTTATCGAATGACAAGTTTAGAAGAAAGCAACTTAGGTTGGTGCCAGACACGATAGATAGGTGGTTTTCATAGAAATTGCAGCTATCCATAAAGTAGAAATTGTTCCAATATCTTGGGCCGGCCATTTGTGTTTGATAGAAAAGGTGAAATTTCAATCAAATTCTTAATTTCATCAATATTTTTTGCTAATTTTCCAGTTCTATCTCAGCACATTACTGTGGCAGTTGTTATCTCTGGTAGGATTTGCTCATGCAGAATTGTTTGGCTTAACTTCTCTTGTGATAAGTAAATTCTTGAAACTGGCTGGCATATTCTTTACCATCTATTTCCAGACAAGTACCCAAGTTCCTAAATTGGGCTGAGAGATATTACAATAGACTATTGTCTTACCGTAGCTACTAGGAGAGATGAACAAACTACCTAGCCTAACGAAAGTAACTCTGTAACGCGATATTCTCCTTGGCCCCCGTTATGGAGTTAAAAGAGGGATAATACCCTATCACTTATCCCTTAGGACAGGAACAAGTTAGAGTTCTTCTTTTTTAATCACCACTTAGATATTAAAACCTATAATCATTTGGTTATTTAGTTTGTTTTCATTTGTATGTTTGGAGTTTCTTGAGTAACATCTCATTATGTTTCAAACCTAAGGAATGGATAACGAAAAATGACCAGTGGCAGTCTACGGGTGGTTTCTACCATGTTTCAGTTTGATTTGTTCACTTCTACTATATAGATCATATTATAGACACGTAAATGATACAGAGATGCTATGCAATCATAACGATGGATGGAGCATCTTAACGACTTGCAATTTCATTTTTCTTTTTTGCAGTTCCATCATGACTTTGTTTTATTTGTACAAGATTGCTACTGGTGGAAACCATTTCCCAGCCAAGACCGAGTGATGCCATTGAACATATCTTCTGATACTAACGCCATACTGTAGGTACCAAGATCACAAAATCCAGATGCCGGGGGCTGTTTTCATCTTTCAACACGGTTGTACTGCACTAGATATATTGCTTCTATCTCAAGAAAAAAAAGTATCTTGGATGCTAATTGGGCTCTTGTTATTCTAAAGATTTGCTCCATCACTGCATCAGTTTCATGTATAACTTTAACCAATGCGAAAGAAAGTATTACTGTTCTGATCTCATGGATGCAAATCAGCAGGTACCTATACTAAATTGTCTGTTGTAGCCCAAGTGCGACCTCTACCAATTTCAGTATTAGGTCTTCCAGTGGCTGTGTTATATGAGCTTTATACACCGGCAGGCTGTTGTTGTGGGTTCTATCTATTGGTCATTCAGCCTGGGGCATGCCTCTTGTATGCTGATATACTCTCGGGTTCATTTACATTTAGATTTGGTATCGCACTAGTTGGGGGATGAAAGGAAAAGAGTATGAAAATCTGATAAAAATTGGTTGCTAAACAACCTTTACTTATAAGCTTGGAATTGAAGAGCATCAATATGAACCAGCTCCAAAGCTGCAGACATCGAAACAGGGCTGCATACTGATCCAAACAACCTGATGCTTGACTTGTAGTACGTTAGAAGCACAGTTAGTAAGCTTCAGACCAAATAAAAAGCTTGAACTAGCTTGTGACCGACCCTGTTGGCTCGTTCACTACGCGACTCAAAATCAAATTATCTGGAGCTTGATAAAACTGTAATGCAAAGTCAAACGAGGTTTGACTAGATTATCCCTGCGTGCATTCAAGTTTGTCACTCGAGTCATGGGCCTTTTTCTCTGTTGCATGTGGGATTCCAGAGTACCCTTCTCCCCTCATCTCTCATCTTGGTTATATGTATTTTAAGGAACTTGTTTGTCACTCACTGCTCCCTTAAAACGCCGTTGACTTGATTTATAAAGACACAACTACCAAACGTGCTACTTAAAGTATGAATTAAAAGCCTAGACATTGTAATTAGGAGCCATCTGAACAGAACATTTCACAAAAAGATTCCTAACCACACGCAGTTAAGGAGTACTCCATTAGCTAGTTTAGATGCTCAGCTGTTCCAGCCTCATAACTTGAGCACCTTCTCTGTCTCTCTCTCTAGTCAAGTATGAACATCTTCTTTGCTCTTTTCCTTTTTCTTCTCCCCATCTTCCTCCTCCTAGTCAGGAGGGGAAGATCGTCGCAGAGTCTTCCGCCTGGATCGTTTGGAATACCCTTTATAGGCCAAAGCCTCAGCCTTCTATGGGCAATGAGGGCCAACACTGCCGAAAGATGGCTCGAGGAAAGAGTAAAGAAGTATGGCCCAATATCGAAGCTGCGCCTCTTCGGGAAACCCACAGTGTTCATTTTTGGACAGGCTGCAAACAAGTTCGTTTTCACTAGCGATAGCAGCATGATTTCTAACCAGCAGGTACAGTCGGTGAGGATGATATTGGGTGATCGGAGTCTGCTAGAACTCAGCGGTGAAGATCATAAGCGCGTAAGAGACTCTCTCGTATCATTCTTGAAGCCAGAAAGTTTGAAGCAGTACGTTGGGAGGATGGATGGAGAAGTCAGGAAGCACCTTGAGATGAATTGGGAGGGGAAGCAGAAGGTCACGGTATGTAGAACTTCCAAGAATTTCACCTTCTCAGTTTTTGAGTCTCTTGCTAAAGTTTATGTCTCTGTGTTAATTGAACTGTTGGCTTGAGTCTTGTAGGTGTTGCCCTTGATGAAGACTCTAACATTCGACATAATTTGCTCTCTTCTATTTGGGCTTGAACGTGGAGCAAGAAGAGATGAGTTTGTCAAGTACTTCCAAGAAATGATAGATGGAATGTGGTCGGTCCCAGTTAATTTGCCATTCACACGCTACAACCGGAGCTTGAGGGCGAGTGCAATGGTCGGAGAGATGGTGAAAGACCTCATACGCGAGAAGAGGGTCGAATTCGAGCAGAAGGGTGCATCGTCCCACCAAGACCTTATCACTTGCTTACTCAGCATTCGCGATAAAGACAACAAACAAGTACTATCCGAAAATGAAATTGTACACAATGTGATGCTTGTTATGGTCGCTGGTCATGACACTTCATCTGTCCTGATCACTTTCATCGTGCGACTTCTAGCTAACAATCCAACTGTATATGAAAATATCCTTCGAGGTATCACTTTCGGATCCCACCTCACGGTTTTAAGTTTCAGTTTCATAAACACTTTCAGTTGGAAATGCCTCTGATGCCTGTTGCAATTTTGAAATTGCAGAACAAGAAGAGATCGCGAAAAGCAAGGCTTCTGGAGAGTTCATAACATGGGAGGACCTTGCCAAGATGAAGTACACATGGAGAGTAGCAATGGAGACCTTGAGGATGTTCCCTCCTATCTTTGGAGGCTTCAGAACCACATTAAAAGACATCGAGTATGGCGGCTACCTCATTCCCAAAGGATGGCAAGTAAGAGACTTTTCACCGATCATTCATTTCAAGCATCTGATACTGATAGCAACTCATCTTTGCATAAAATAAACTGACCATCTTTTGTTGTTTCTTCTTATATCAACAAGATATTCTGGGCTTCGAGCATGACTCACATGGATGGTAGCATATTCCAAGACCCTGCAAAATTTGACCCAGCAAGATTCGAGAACCAAGCATCTGTTCCTCCTTACTGCTTTGTACCATTTGGAGGAGGGCCTCGCATATGCCCAGGATACGAGTTTGCAAGGATTGAAACGCTAGTCACAATGCATTACCTGATCACTCGATTCACTTGGAAATTATGCTGCAATGACGATTCTTTCAGTAGGGATCCAATGCCAGTACCTACTCAAGGTCTTCCAATCCAAATTTGGCCAAGGAAACTAGTTTAACCTTTTCCAAATGGGAGAACTGATCGAACCAGTCTGATCAAACTGTGCACAAGCTCAAATCTTGTTTATTAGGTAAAAGTATGCTTGCTATATGAAATCTATCAGATATTGATTTCACTGCTGTTCTAGGTAATGTGTAATTAGCATCTTAAGAGTGAACATCATCTGATCCTACTCATGTTGCTAAGCACTAGATCGCTTCAAGATTTGAGAAATTAGACATGGTAATGCTTTCTGCTGCACAATAATGTTCCGCATAGGCAGACGTTTCCAAACCAAAATGCAGCCGTTTCATGTGATATTCATATTAGAATACGACTCATTTACTTCAATTTTCTCAAACATGTTGTGACCTTTCTCTATGATTGTTTCAAGTTTCAACCTGTACTTGGAAGTTAGGCTTCAACCAGAGTAGTCTCTTGAAATCTATACGTGGTTTAAGGTTGTTAATGTCATCTTGACATCTCATCTTCACGATTGGTTTTGCATGCATCTCACTTTCGGGATTTTGCTAGAATCATGGTTTGATCAATTTTTTTTTTTTGATAAATACCATACCACACCCTATGTTAGGTTTGACTAAATTACAAATTAGAGGGCTCCTGATGATAGCGGCCATGTACAAAGATTAACAGAAGGGGTGATGCTGCCTAAGAAAATGAGGAAAAACTAAACACATATTGTTTGCATTCCATACTAAACTCACGATCAATTTGTAGGCAAAATGTTACAATCGATTCAATGCGTGGATTTTGCCTCTCTCTGACAATTTCTCTAAAAATGAAAACTTCATCTTAACAATGGCTAAAGCAAAAAGTTGTATGCGCCAAATAAAAACAACGAGTCTTGTTTTGACAAGTCCTTCAGAGTCTCAAGTTTAGAAAACCAATAATAACCAACTTTGTAAGGAACTTAGACATCATTATCTCCTCAGGTTGCGTTAACAACAATAAAAACTATGAAAAGCATTTTACGTGCCCTTCGATCATATCTCAAATCTACACATATATATAGCTTTGATTCCTTGGTCGTTTTAGGTTGTCCGTAAATGGTGATGCAAGTTGATATCTTGTCTTCAAGATTGTTGGCATCTAATTTTCAGAGTTTTGCTGGAACCGTGGTAGCTGCAATTTCTTTTGCCAAATACTAAGTCACTGAAGTAACAACAACATTGGTTGTTCAGGTGCTCCAAAGAATGATGCTAATACTGAAAGAGCAGCAAAATATGTGATTAAAGTTCTTCCAAACTTCGTTAGGGAGATGACAAAAGCTCCCATTTCTTTCACAAGCATATGGGGTATGAAGAAAGATAATATTTGAATCTTATGCCTGTGCATACCCACCTCTCCATTTGTACATGTAGAACTCTATAACACAACAGCAAATATAGCAAGTTCATCCTGCAATCAGTCGGAGAACAGCAAATGAAAAATGTAAATACAACGAAGCCTGAAGTCATGGAAGTGCAACTTGTGACGAGGTTTCGGTCTCCTCGGTCCAGTCACTGTTAGGCTCATCCCAGGATCGGGGTCGCACCCCGAGCTTAAAGAACAAGATCATCTCAAGTGCCTCAAACACATTTTGAGTGTCCAAAAATTCATTCCAAACTCCGCTGACAATGCAGTAGTTATTGTTGTACGGCTGCCGATGGTGGGCGGCGTGCTGCGGTCGCGACACAAGTATCCCAGCATCCTGCAATGCCACCACAATTGGTGGTAGCTTACTTTTTGTACCATGAGCCCAGGCATGGAACTGCTGGCTGAACATAATGCAACCCGAGCAGACGCCCACGAACCCGAGTAGGACCGAGTCGTGGCACGCGAGGTCAATGGGGAGCACGAAAAAGGTAACGGTCCGCGCCAGTGCGTGCAAATTGTTAGCAAATTGACGCCTAGTGATTGTCCAGGGCCACTTGTGGTGACCCTGAAAGGCTTCAATTTGTGGACCAAAAACTGGAGTCTCGGCGCTACCGTAGTTGTCGATGCCCCAATGATAGACTCCGGACCCGAGGTCCGCGAGCACGTATCCAACTAGGCCTGCCAAAATGGGTTCGAGCCAAATGTGCGACTCTGCTGCACCCATTGTCGAGTTTGCTAGCGCAATCAGCACCGTGGTGCACCCACCTGCCACCCACGCGCGATGTGACCATGTCGATTTCAAACTTGGGTCGGACCGGGTTATGGGCGGGATCCGGGTGGGCGGTAAGGTTAAGAGCGGTGGCGGTTCGACGACTAGCCGGTTCGGGGTCCTCCGGGGCTTGGTGACGGTGCACGAGACACGTGTGACGAGAAAAAAGTGACGACGGCACGTGCGGACATGTCGAGAGGGCCTCAAAAGAGAGTGGTGGTGTTGAGGTAAGATGGACATTGCAAAAAGAAAAATGAGGGCCTAGAGTAAGGAAAAATTGTGCCAAAGTTTGTGTGACTATAAGTAGTGAAGGTAGTGGCTGTAGTGAGCTTGGAGTTTTTTGTGGTAGTCATTTGAGCAGTGGTGTGGTGTGGGAGAGGATGCGTGGGGTAATAAGGGTCGCAAAAGCATTGGAGTGAACTTGGGTCACACAAAGTTTAGGGATAGTCAGGTTCAAAATTTGACTCGTTGACATGTTCGGCTTGGGACATTTGGGTTCAATTTAATGGGCAGGCTTGAGATAAACCAGTAGTTTCTTCGTTCACGTCAAGAAAACTTAACAAGGTTACTCATGTGATTTGTTAGATCACGCCATTCACGCCGCATGATACTCCGTGCAGTCATAAAGTTCAATTGGTTTAGCAGAGCTCATTCGGGCTTGTTTGTTTAGCTGTGCCAATTCAGGTTCAGTCAGCTGAGTACATGAAGCAAGTGTTTTCACGTTCATGAAATTATATTTTTTACTGATATTATTGAGAGAAATTTGATCTCCAAAAGTTCATGTACATGATGTTTTAATGGTTTGTTTAAAGAATTTTGTCTTGGATTTAGTTTGAAATGGTAAAATGAGGCAAGTAGCGAGCAGCTTTTGTGGAAAGGTTCCTAAGTAATAATATGAGGAGAGTCCCAAATGAAGTTCAGACGTAAATTGATGGGAATGGATACCTAACCCAGTCAATATTCTCCTGAGTTTTGAATGGCAAAAATGAAGTAAAGCAACAACTAGTGGTGTACATGAATGAAACAAAGTCTTCATTTTGTTCTCACTATAATATGTGGGCAAGTTTCTGCGGTACCAGACTGAACCCATCAGTGAGTTTTGGATGGGGCTTGCAAGATATAGATTCACAAAATGAACTTGCATGACTGCTTTTAATAAATCCATGAAAAAAATACATTAAGGTGTGCAAGGTCACCCTTGATATGTGAAAGTGTGGTCGTTTCTTGTAGAAACTTTAAGGCTTAGCCCATTAAGTTTTTAGACGAATCAAGGAGTACTTTGCTAGGCAGTGATTCAAACCCAAAGGGTACTACTATATGTTGATGTACATGATTGTGCCGATCAACATATCTCTAGCTTTGAAACTAGTGCGGGATTGCTGAAAAGTTGAGTTCCAAATTTAATAAGTTCTAACAAATATTTGGACATTCATTTCTTAATGAAATTATTGAACGACGTTTGGTCTTCATGTACTTGATGTTCTCATAGTTTGCTCAAAGTATTTTAACTAGATTCACTTTGAAATGGTTAAATGAATTTACTAAGAGCAGTCGTTATAAATTTTTTTTCCTTATCCCTTTACAAGATTCAATGTTCTTGACTAGATTCATACTTTCTAGTTTATGGTTTTTATTTGATTATACCTTTTAGTATGATTTACGTAACCAATTTCTATTTCTATTATAAAAGGGAAGCTTTAGAGACATATTTACATGATGAAGAATGTAGTTTTCTTGATGCACTTTTTGATATTCTATTCTTGAACATATATGATTTTCTAAACGTGGTTGATCGGACGGAGATAGATACACGATCCATCAGAGAGAAGGAGTTATGGGCTTGGTTGAATTTGAAGATAGAGTTGTTACTTCTTTTCTTCAGTTTGCACGTGAAAGAGATTTCAACTATTTTTAAGAAACGTTTACGCACCTCAAAACCTTAATTTGTTCGTTATCAAACTATTCTACTATATGATTTTAATTTCTTTTTGAAATTGTTGTTGAATTTTACTGCATCTATTCCAACAAAACATACTGTACATTATAAAAACGAGATCTAACTTCGAAAAGAGCGGTTTTGCGAACTTACTGTTCATGAATGGTTCGATTCTTTTGACATTGCTATTTACTTTTTTAAGATAGGATCCTACATATGCACTAAAAAGTGAACTTTTCTTGACTCAACTTTTTCTTTAACGGTCTGTCAACTTTGATGACCATTCCTTCCTTCATATCGAAGAATTCAACTATTTTGCTAGACTGAAACCGCAAACGATTTCTGCCAGCGCCATGGAGGCCACAAACCCAGCTATCTTCACTTGAAAAGGCTACAAGCAAACGCCACTGAGCTTCCTTTGAGTAAAGGCAACAAACATATCACAATACACCTTGGCAGAATATGCCACTAGAATAACCCTTTTGGCTCGATCATCAAAGACAAAAAAGAAAGAATCAAGCCTAATTAAATACTAACTCCAAGGAGCGGGAGAAATGACAAATAGTTTGGGGTGTTAGTTTGAAGTTCTTGGTTGCAATTCTCATGCAAAGGGGCCATAATTTGTACCTTTTTACATAAAGAAAGAATCAAGCCCAATAAATAACTCCGAGGTGTGTGAGAAATAGCAAAGACTTTGAAGTGTTAGTTCAAAGTTGTTGGTTGTAATTTTCATGCAAAGGGGTCATATATTGCACTTTTATATCTAGGAAAAAAAAAAGTGCTGATAAAAAAAATTGCAGTTATGTTTTTGTTTTCAGTATTTTTGTATCCAGTTAAAAAAAGAAATTTGTTGTATGCTTTTATCATTTTGACAGATTTTTTTAGCGACTTTTTCTAACAATGAATGAGAGGAGACCGAAGAAAAGGTAAAACGCCTCATATGTGTAAGGTCCTTTTATATTTTTGTACCGTTAGAGTTAGTTTTTTCCAAAACAAAAATAGATAATGGCAAACGCACACGATAAAAAGAATCTTTCTGGTCATCATTTAAAAAATTAAAAATGAAAATGATAAACGAACGAACCTAATTACAAGCTAAATGCTTGAAGTATGGTAAGACAAGCTAATACCAACTACTATATATTACTGTGATAACTGCCATATTTTTTTGGGAGTAAGACTTTGCCTAAGAAGTCATTATCAAAAAAAAGAAAAAAAAAGTTATTGTTATTCTTGATCTTCTTGTCTTTAAAATTATTTGTATCGTTAATTGTAACCCATAAAATTCAATGTGCGACCGTGCGCAAGTTCTTTAAGGTTTCTAACTTGCAACAATGGAATCTTCTTTTTTCTTGTCTTTAAAAAGTGTATGCACAAAATAATATGCTAGGTTGTTACAGCCATTGGATTCTATTGCTTTGTATACTTCATGTTTTATGTTTAATTAGCAAACTTTTTGGTGGATGTAGCATTCTACTATTAGTTGGTAATGTTATCTTTGGTTTTTGTTATGCCAAATGGTCACCTCTTCTTCCTCACTCACTATTAAGGCAAGTCAGCTAACCAAGAGACCAATTAGCTGTAACGACTAACGAGTCAAGACATTCAAGAATTATTAATTAAGGATCTATTTGTCGCAACTTCAGCGTAAAGTAAAAATAACTTATTAATCATTAAAACAATTATGCAAAAAGTCATTGCATAGTATTTGTTTACAACTTTTCAGAGTCAACTGTTATTGTCAATAATCCAACTGGACTACTTGTTAAATAAGCTGAAAAGTTGTAACTTGATATACATGGACCAAAATGACTCAAGAAGCTATAAGTTAGCTACTTAATTGTTACAAGAAGTTAGAAAAACTATTTGATCCTGTGAAAAATAGGGTCTCAGAAATGATGTTTGATCCGATCGTCTTTGCCTTCTTCTCGTTCTACGTTCATTCATCCGAGAGGACAACTGATCCAATCCGGACCTAAATTCAAAGATGGAAGACCCGAATAGAACTTAACTCCAAATTTTGACCACAAAACAAAAATAAGCTAAAAAAAAATAGTATCAAGCAGTTAATGAGGTTCACATATCTCATTTGAGTTGATTCAAGGTAACGATATTCAAAAATTATGCGAGAAATTTTTCTTTTTCTCAAAAAGAAGCAAATGAAACATATAAATACCTTCACGAAGCAACCAAATGAAATGGGATTCTAGTTCTCATGTGTACATGTTAGTGCCTCTAAAACTACTTTTTGCTGTACTTCGTTGAACCATTTTATCAAGATTCATCATTCTACACACATCCTAAGAAATCCAAATCCAGTTTAAAGGATGAAGAAAGAGGGGAAAACAAACCTGAAAGGCATGAGTGCACCCTTCAAAAGCCAAAAGAAAAGGTTAAGGTAACAACTAACAAGAATGGCTCCAAGCTGCTGCCTAACTATCGTCAAACAGACAAACAACAATTGCTCATAAAATACAGATTTCCCCACAACTAAAATCTTCCTGATTTTCGTAATAAAGGGTCAAAACTTCTTCCTTTCTTTGTCTCTCCCTAACCCCCCTAGCAGAGACCCACTTCTCTGCAAATCTTGGTTGAACTGCCATGTCATCTCTTCCATTCCGGCCTCTTCCCTGCAAAACCCACTTGGTTATTCCTCTCTTTTTCATCGTCTTCACTATGTGCACCTCAGACGTGTGTGCACTGAAAGCACCGTTTCATCCGCGGGACATACTGCCACTGTTACCCAGACAAGTCTCATGGCCTATCTTGAACGCTCTGAACGGCGCCGTCGACATACTGCCCACTTTTGTCGGTGCGGCGTCGTCTCAGAACAACAGTCTGGGGTGGAAAGGGGCCTGCTTTTACGAGAATACTGCTTGGATGGAGTTTCACAACAAGAGTGGCAGTGAATTTGGTGGTGGCACGCTTCATATCAAGGTCTAAACCCTAACCAATTTATGTATTTTTGTTGTTCACTTATTCGTTGTGCTTGAATTTTACTCCCTGAAACTGAAAAGGATTTTCGTTTCTATGTAATTCTTGATTTTCTTGAGTGTCGTGCATAGGATTATGGTGTTAGTGTATGGTTTTAGTGCATTGGATTCTTGTATTTTCTGGCGAGAAAGTTGGGAATACTGCAGTTCTTTAGTTTAGGCAATTTTGTTGCTTTTTGGAATTCGGATTTTGCCCAAGAATGTTAGTTCATGAACTTGGTGTCTAAATTCTCTTTTCTTTTTGTAGTCATTTCTCTGTTGTTTTCAAACCTCTAGAGTGTTGTGCATATGGGGGTTTGATGTTGGCGAATCTGATACGTGAATTGAACTTCTAGGGTTTTTATTTAGGTTGCATTCATGACTTTGTTTCAGAAAAGAAAGTTGGGAAATATGGCGTCTAACTCGGCTCACTTTGTCGACTTTTAGGCTATTAAGGGGTTTTTGGAATATTGGATTTTTGGGTGATGACTTTTGAAGAACGCTAGCACCTAACTGCTTCCCGAGCGAGATTTTTTTATTCTTCCTGAGGTAATAGATCTAAGAAGGACTTCAGGAGGAGCTTAGTCAATTAATTATCTCCAGGTTAAGCCCCTTTTATTCTTACCCGCTACGTCTGTCCTTCAACTAGGTCCTTTCCTTATGGTCGCATAAGTGAACTCTCGCAAGTCTGCCCTTTATTTGATTGATGACTGAAAGCTCCATGGACAAGGAAGAATTGAGATGAACCTCCATATATATTGGCATTACAGACCCACATGACTTCCTTTAGGGAAGGGCTCTCGAGCAATTTCCTCGTAAGGTCCGCCCTCAATGTGAACGGGTAACTAACCAGGTAATGCTATAAGTCAGAAGCCCGAACTATCGGTCCCAACCACCTGCACACAGAGCCCCCCAAGGATCCTGAAGAAAGGGGGTTTGAGGTTCAATACTTGGTTGCGCTCCTGCGAGTAATGGACTCTCATTGCGCCCATTGCTGACACCAGGACATCCCCATCCAAGGAAACAATGCTACTGCTGGCGTCTCTATTACATTTTGGATCAATCAAATTGCATGCGGGACTTTCCTTTGTTATTTAACAATAGAGGCACGTCTTTCCAGTCATTCTCATGGCCGTGGTAGCTGCAAGCCTCCTGTTGTTGCTATCTCTTCTTTTCCCTCTGTTTCCCTCTCGTAATTGACCATGCCCATCTGGCAGATTGACATCCAGCAGGGTGAGCGATAGCGGCTTCTATTTACTAAAAGATCTGCCGCCACTTCTAAGAACGATTTGGGTTTATACTTTTGTTATTGGAAATTGTGTAGGTGGTATTTGTGCTACTAAAGTCTTGTGAAAAGAATAGAGGTTTGTGATTTTATTGAGTCATTCTTTATGCCTTGTTTTAAACTATGTCAAATCAAATTTGGTAGTGCTGCATGCATATTGAAGTCCTTGACAGGACCCTTTTTTAATTGGTTATATTCGTTAAAGCAGAAATAGACCTTATTTGGAGTGCTTCCTTGTGAATTTGGTAGGTTATACTGAAATTGGTCCCAACTGAAATTTATTACACAAATGTGCATACAATTGAAAAAGGGCAAAGGTTTGCAGCTCAGGAATTGAGAATTGGAGTAACAAGTCATCTAACTGTAGTTGCTGAGCTAAAGCTTTAATTACTTGATCATTCATAATATTCTCTTGTATATGGTGATGAATTACAACCCTGCTTTTCTCCAGGTTAGCCATCCCCATAGCTGGACATGTATGGATCTTTATGTCTTTGCAACTCCATATCGTGTGACATGGGACTATTACTTCTTAAGTCGTGAGCATACTCTTGAGATCAAAGAATGGGAAGGGAAAGCTGAGTTTGAATATGTGAGTTGCAACTTCTGTTAAACAACCCATGTACACACTCATGTTTTCTTTACCTGAAAATATTCTTTTGGCTAAATAGTCTTTGCCTTTTAAAACCAGGTTAAACATAAGGGGGTTGCAATTTTCCTCATGCAAGCAGGGATGCTAGGAACGCTTGAAGCGCTATGGGATGTATTCCCCTTGTTCACAAATACTGGGTGGGGAGAGAATTCAAATCTTGGGTTCCTGGAGAAGCACATGGATGCTACCTTTGAACAACGTCCTCAACCATGGGTCACGAATGTTAGCGTTGATGACATACACTCTGGAGACTTCATTGCAATATCAAAAATTCGGGGTAGGTGGGGTGGGTTTGAGACATTAGAGAAGTGGGTAAGTGGGGCATATGCAGGTCATACTGCTGTTTGCTTAAGAGATTCTGAAGGCAAGCTCTGGGTCGGAGAATCAGGACATGAAAATGATGAAGTAAGGCACTTAACCTGGTTGAACTTATCATTCGTTAGCCGCAAGTTTTAACCAAAAGCACAGAGTAGAAGCAAATCATTTGTGCCAATATCTTGTGATTATCTGTTGTTCCTATTTATTCTTCTCGTTTGTCCTTTGTGTTATTTTCTTTATAGATGACGGTCATTTCTTTTTCCATTTTTTATTGCAACATGACATTTCAGTCAGTGATCTGAGTTTCTCTTTCTTTCTGTCTTTGTAAGCTTCAAAACTGAAGTTGATTGCAAATATTAAATCTGTAAACACACAAGGAAATCACAGATGGCTTTGGAAAGAGTTTATTTTTAAATTAACATGCTTTTGGCTATTTCTGCACCCAAAACGGCTATTCTCGCACGACTTATAATGATTTGCCACAATTTCCAATCCCCCCTCCCCCCTCTCTCTTCTCTAGTTTCCTTGACCTATAGTATAGAACCAGATCACGCTCGTCGGCACCAACAGCAGGACCTCCACCATTGACAAATAGGCACAACTATACAGCTGGCAGGCTATGATGATGATTACGAATACCAATCTGAGTTTGTTGGGCTCCAACGGCGATTTCACTGAAGCAATAACTGAACGGAGGGAATCGTGATTCCACAGATTTCACCAAAATGCTAACCCTTGGCGGTGGTAATGACGGCGTCGGTTGGTACTGTTTTGCTGATAGGAGACCTTTGCCGTTCTCCAAGGATTAGACTTGACCGGTAAACTAGTGAATCTAGTGTCATCTCTAAGAGATGCATGAGAGATGCTCCAAAACTGGATGGCACACACTTGCAAGTGGTTCTGGATGTGAAGAAAATGAAGCTATTTGTGATAGGAAGATGATGTGAAGAGGGTTTCATAGATTGCGTTGTTGGAGTTCCGAGGATTAGGCAATGGTATTTTGCTATGCGGTGGGTCATTTAAATTGAGGACAAGAACTGTAGTATAACGTGATCTGGGATGATAGTTCATTTGCATCCATGCATATGGTATAGTATCACCAGGATTTGCATCCAGAAAAGTATGAGATATTCTAATTTGAAATAGTTCAATTGCGAGAGATACTGTCATAGCTAACAATTTGAATTGCAGTACAGGTGAAAGGCGGATAGAGAGAGAGAGGCAAAGTAGGAATGTCAATAACTAATTTCCAAATGTTTCAGAATAGCTTTTTTGACTGCTAAACATTTTAAGGAAAAGGGATACTTGGGTTTTGGGGAAGCTTATGCCAAAATAGAGCCATTATTGCTTGCACCAGTTGTTACAATTTAGTTTCTAAATTTGTTACTATGTTTGACAAAATTGTTGTAGCGCTTATCATATCATTATTACATTCAGTGAATTGAAGTTAACATGGAGATGGTTTCCCAATGATTCATCCTAGGGACAAGATATTATCGCTGTGTTGCCATGGGATGAATGGTGGAACTTGGAACTGACTAAAGATGATGCGAATCCGCATATTGCATTGCTTCCCTTGCGTCCTGATCTCCGGGCCAAGTTCAATGAGACAGCTGCATGGGAGTATGCACGAAGCATGGACGGGATGCCTTATGGTTATCATAACTTGATTTTTAGCTGGATAGACACCATTGACAGAAATTATCCACCCCCATTGGATGCCCACCTGGTAATTCATTCTTCTATCGTGAGTGTTTCATTGTCAAGCTAACTTGTAAATAGTGGATGCTCTATGATATTGTTATATGCTTATTGTAAACTTTGTGGTTAAATTGTATCACAGAATGTCCTATGGTCATAATCACGGGATCTGTGATTATTTTGATGTGGCTGGGTTTGGGATTGATTTTGGGATGGTCAACCTGATTTAATCTGAGTTAAATTTGTATGTGAAGTGTTTGGCAATAATACAAAGCTGGCTACCCAGCTTTCAAAATCCTAAGATTGATCATTATCCAGAAAAACATGGATTATGGATCAATCACGTTTCTATGATCAAGTTTGATCAAGTATATTACAAAACTATCTTCACTATTTACTTAAACGGTTAGCACCTTTTATCCAAGCACTAAACTTCATAGTCATTTTGCAACATTGAAACTGCTTTTAGCATCTTTTATCCAAACACCAACCATAGCTTTGAGCTAATTTTGCTAAAAGTTGCTTAAAGCGGTGTTCAGAAGCGGATTGTGGCTTGAGCTAAAATTGCTTTTGAGAATCAATTCCAAACAGGCTCTTGATATTTATACAGATACTAGTCTATATCGTTTGCTTATAAATATTCTTACTTAACTACTCCTTAAGAAATTACGAAAATTATGATATAGTGTGTAGTTGCTTATCTCTTGCCTTTGTGTGTGTTAAATATATATTGCTAGGCGTACGCTTGTGATGAATTTAATTGATCAATATCTTGCCATATGGTTCCATTGGCATGTTTTAATATGAAAATTAAAGGCTCATAAGTGTATTTGAACTGCGCATGAATATCATATCATCTTGCTAAGGAGTCGCCCTTGATTATGTTTAAACTTTCTTGAAAAGAGAGGCAGCTATTACCTGTTTTATTGTTTCGTCAGGTGCTTTTGCCTGGGTGCAGTCATTGAATTTGGAGCATACCATAAAGTAGATATAATTATGCAGGCAGCCACTTTTTGTAACTAATGCCAGTAGTTAGATTTATGGATTTGGATCTTCTAGCGTTCCCTAGTTCCTGACATCCAGGCATAAGATGTATAGAGCATGGACGATATTGCAGCTTTTCCCATTTTCATGTCAATTGCTGATCTTGTACCCCTCACCTAAGCACTAAAGTATTGGCCATTTCGAGTCAGTAGATGAGAGTATCCCATGTGGCTTATCTCTTGCCTTTTTGTATTATATATGCGACCCTCTATATTGCTAGGCGTGCGCTTGTGATGAATTTAATTGGTCAATATCATGCCATATAATTCCATTGGCACGTTTTACTATGAAAATTAAAGGCCCATAAGTGTATTTGAACCGCGCGTAGATATCATGTCATCTTGTTAAGGAATCACCTCTTCATTATGTTAAAACTTTCTTGAAAGAGCGGCAGCATAAAGATTTCTACTACCTGTTTTGTTGTTTCTTTAGGTGCTATTGCCTGGGTGCAGTCGTTGAATCTGGAGCCGACCATAAAGTCGATTTAAGCTTGCAGGCAGCCACTTTTTGTAACTATTGTCAGTAATTAGATTTATGGATTTGGATCTGCTAGAGTCCCCTAGTTCCTGTTATCCAAGCATAAGATGTATAGAGCATGGACGATATTGCAGCTTTACCCATTTTCATGTCAATTGCTGATCTTGGTCCGTCTCAGCTAAGCACTAAAGTATTGACCATTTTGAGTCAGTAGATGAGAGTCCCATGTTACCACGTGGCATGAAATAGAGAACCGAGATCCAATGCCACGATGCCATGCACCACAACAATGTCTGTTCGTTAAGATTCCAAAACTTTGGTTGCACCCAGCGTGGGAGGGAGCGGAAGCTGGTCTGAAGTTACGGATCAGGGAGAGTCACTACTATTGTGGGTCTTGTGATCGGAGCGGGAGCAGTTATGAGGTGGGAGGCGGGTCTTGGGGCAGGAGTGTTAAGAGAATATAATTCTGCTACTGAATAAACCTTCTAATCCCTACTGGTTGGTGTCAATTTAACGTTTAACTTCAATCCTGTAAAATCACACCGCGCAAAAGAGTTAAGCTCATTTAGATTGTATCAAGTAGGTTGTGTTTGAATCAAATTAACTAGTGAAAAATAATACCTCCAAATAAACATTGTAATCATGATCAAAGCTTGCATCTTTTGTTATTGATCACCATATAAGGTATAAGTTAAATCGTTGTAGAGAAATAAAAATGTGATTTTTGAGGTATGAGCTTATCAATATGAAGATTCCTATAGTCCTACTCGCTTTCTCTCTCACACGCAGATATATGTACACACACACACATTTGCGTCTGTCCACTTAGCACTGTGAAGGGTTCTTTTTCACTCATTGGCGTTGATGGTTTGCTCGGACATGGTCCAGGTGGCTTCTGTCATGACTGTTTGGAATCAAATGCAGCCTGCTTATGCTGCTAACATGTGGAATGAAGCCTTAAACAAGCGACTTGGTACCCAGGTATTTTAACCTTGTTGGGTAATAATCTTCATCATATTTGTTATTATTATATATATGTTGGATAGATGGGGTAATTATAAATAATGAAGGCTATCGTACTGCGCAATTTTGTGGCCACCTCCTTAACATCTTTACCTATGGCGGGTCAGTTTAAGTTTGATCTCACTGATTAAATGTTGGTCGAACATAAGTAAGTCGGTCTAATCTTAACCACCTACATGAAGTAGACAACCACTTCCTGGAAAATTAATAGCATGTGGTTCATATCATCATAGAGCTGCTTTAATGATTATAACATTATCCTCATTTATTTCAACCTGGCTTGTTTTCAATGCAGGGTCTAAGTCTTCCTGACATTCTTGTAGAAGTTGAGAAGCGTGGGTCATCTTTCGATGAACTGCTGACGATTCCGGAACAAGATGATTGGGTTTACAGTGATGGAAAGTCAACTTCATGTGTGGCTTTTGTTCTTGAGATGTACAAGGAAGCAGGACTCTTTGATAGCGTTGCAAGCTCCATCCAAGTTACTGAATTTACGGTCAGTTCGTAATCAATTTTTCCATTTCCTAATTATTGGACGGCATTGCTCCAACTCCATTGACATTATGTTATGTGATATTGGGATGAAAAGGTGATAGACGCTAGGCTAGTTGAATTGCATTGGGATCAATTTGGGGCAAGGCTTAGTTGAGTTGAGTTAAGAGCTTGGTGAGAAATGTTAATGAAGGTATAAATGGGAACCCTTACCCCAACCCCCCCCCACGCACACCCCCCCACCCCCCCAACCAAAAACAACCCCCCGAATTATAGGAAGTTGCGGCATTCCCGTGTCCCCTGTGTTTTGAGGAATTCACACATCCAACTTTTTCTGTCCAAATTGTTATTAGATATATGGCACTGATTGTTTAAACAGCAACAGAAGGCTATCAAAGGTCCCCAAACGAGGCCGAGCTATAACCATCACAATTTCAATCAGTAAAATGAAATTAGAATTAGCTAGGTTGCGATTTCTTACTTACTTCAAAGTTCTCCTTTATTACAACAGTATAATTAGTTATTTCATTAATTAGTACTGTTGCTGTCTGCAAAAGCAGTTTTGTACAGGTTCACAATTCATTAACATTTGTGTAGTGTGCACTCTTTCAAAGAAAATTTGTCCTGGAAAGTCAATGGTGATTCATCTGTTAGTTGTTCAATTGGAATTGGAAACCTCTAGTATTTTACAAGTTAGACGTGCATAAATTATTGCTCTTTTTCTCAAGTGCAGATTAAAGATGCTTACAGTCTGAAGTTTTTTGAAAACAATCAAAGCCGCCTGCCAACGTGGTGCAACGATGGGGATACAGTGAAGCTTCCTTTCTGTCAAATTCGAGGGAAGTATAGAATGGAATTACCGGGTTACAATACCATGGATCCATACCCCCATATGAATGAAAGGTGCCCGTCTCTGCCCCCAAAATACTACAGGTCAAATGACTGCTGAAAAGGCTTGTGATTCATTTTGAGTTTGTCATACAAATGACTGCTGTAGCTCTAGGTTCATTGTTTAGATTTGTACATGTCTTCGTTCCAACTTAAGGTTCCTTGACTTTCATGTTGTTTGTAAGCCTAGATGTAGAAAATGTAATGACCTTGACTATTTAAAGTATAGGAACTAATGAGGATACAGTTTTAACGAAATTGTGAATAAGAGGTTGCAATAAGCCCACAAGATCAATGATTTTAGTAGTGGGGATCAATGCTGTTGTATATGCTGCTCTACTAATATTTGAGAGAAACATGATGCTTATTTTTTTGAGAGTTGATGGAGATGCTTGCTCTACAATTCTTCATTTACGTTTCTTTTGCCTAGATGCACGTGCAATCTACTATACTAAATTTGATATCTCATTTGATGTTAGGTGCCAGAATTTTGTTGAGAAGCTTAGGTTTTAAAGTTGTTCAGACCGTCATATAAATAGTGTGAATATTGTTTTATAAAATCCTTTGTTGCATTTCTGGTAGTATTACAGAGTCCCGGCTATGCATTTGGATGATTCAACATCTCTCATATACTACATAAACATAGTATTAGGTTATTTCAAAGATCTCTTGGAGGAGGAACAGGCCAAAACCATTTTGGGAAAGTAACATGCATCAACAAGCTCCAACTTAGCATAAGTCGTTGTGAAAGAACTCTAAAGTTGTATTGTTCAGAGTCTGGTTCTTTTAGGTTATGGTTGGTCCCGATTCCATGATAGAGAACTGACATGAGAGTTATTCTCATTCAGCTGCTCCCGGAAAAAAACAAGTTCAGATGAGGATGTATGAAGTGAGTACATAGGTAGAGATTTAGACCAACACTTCATAATGTCGATCATCTCCCATGGATTCAATAGTCTTTGATCGACCTTGAAGGTAAAATGGAAAACAGCATCTACACCAATTCAGGTTAGGTTGTGTGGAAGATTCAGGGGTTGAAGCTGAGGAAACTGGTCTTACTTGTAAAAGTCAGGCTGCATCTTCTTTCCTCCCGAAGTAGAAGAGGCCAATGTGGCAAATATCGAGGGAGTAGTTCTCCAAATAGCTGAAATCCGGTCGCTTCATATGTGAAGACCCTGGGATCTGACAATAAAGCACTCCCCACAAATTTTGTTAACACTATAAGAAATTAATAAACAACATTGTGCAGGTTGAACCAGAATACGTAAGCAAATATGTGAACAGGAAGAAGAACTTAGGCTAGAAGTACGAACTTAGGCTAGAAGTACAAGAATGGACCCGCCTTGTCATGTATATAAGAGGTAAGAAAATGGAATATAACTATGATGCTCAACTAAACCAAAATCTGAGGGTTGTGCTGAGATGATGGAAAAAGAAAAAGAAAGTAAACTGATACTTGGAACTGTTTAGAGTAGACAGAGATTCGATGCATGATATATGTATTTTCCTATGCACTAGGTTCGAATCAATTACAGAGCAATTGTTGTCTTGTGCCGTTGTAATTTGTCAATGAATCCTTGGACCAAAGGTGTGATTTTTGCCTGTGTCCAGAATAAAGGGTGATGCTCCCACATAACCTAGGAAAGTAGATCTTGTTCTTTATCCCTGGAGATTTTGCAACTATCGAGGAAAGATGTAGAACGACAAACGTAGAGCATATGATTTCTCAAACTCTCGGCTTTGTCTTAGACCGTTGTAGAATTCTGTCTGGTAACAGTACTCATGGGGATAAGAAGGCAGCTTGCAAGCAGTCTGGAAATACATCTAATCATCTATAATAGTCCCTAGGTGGTTGATTTGAGTATATCGTGGGGAAGAGTAAGCATGGGGAATTCTGTCAGATCCCTTTTGCTTTCCAGCATGCCTTTCCATAGTGTCTTCTTCTTGCACCGTAGATATCCTTCTTTTTACTTGTTCTGCTGTAGAAGTTTTGCAGTTGGCTTCTCCATCAACGTCACTCAACCTATGCCTGTGAGTGGAAGGTAAAAAGTAGATCTGCCTGTTCGAATAGTGGTAAGGAGAAGAGATATGGGAAGAGAAGAGAACATGTCAACTTTTAACAACATGAGCTACAACGAAGAAGTAGAAAAACTCGATGAGCATTAGTACGCAGTTAAGCTTGGGTCGAGTAAGAACTTACACTGGGAGATAGAACCACAAATTCAAGATCATTGCCTGCTCTCAGAGGCATTACCCAGATTGGTGATGCCATGGTGTGGGTAAATTTGGACGGGCTAGAGGTGCGGAGATGTTTTTATCGTCAATGTTGTACGAGCATAAGTGTTATCTGCATACCGAACTAGGTGAATGTAGCTCCCTCCTCTGCCCGACTCCAGGGTAGGACAGCACAGTGAAAAAGCTGATTCCTCAAGAAAGAAGAATACTCAATCTCGAGCGCTTTTCACTTTTGTCGAGGTCGGAGTGGAGAAATCGAACTTGAAAATGTCGATCGAGACTATATCAGTACTCTGAAGAATTCACCTCAAGATTCCACCAAGTCTTTAGTATCCTACATCCCCAAGGTGTTATTACATGGTAAAGGCGGGTTTCTGGACTATGTCAATCTGGACTAGCTTGTCACAGCTCAAGGTGGTAGCATCTAACTTACTGTTGCAGGTGATTGGCATACAAAAGCAATGCTCCTGTCCATTTTCCAAGGTAGTCTTGATGTTACATATGGAAGATGACAGGATCGGTCGCTAGAATGTGATTTGTCGCTTTACCAGTGTTGGCATTCAAAATTTTATCCCTAAAAAATCCTTTTCGCGACATGCGGGGAACAACACCATTGCTGGTATCCGAACTCTTCGAAGACATCGAGATTCAACAGATTCATAGTTGACCGAGTTTTATAGGAGCTTTTAATGGCATAACCAATTGATTATTCCTGATTGTTATTTTGTCGGGCAAACATTTTATACGATGAAAGGATTGCCAAATTGGTTTGCCTCGTAAGCAGCTTTAGGAATTACTTAATTTGATGATTTTGTTACCAAATTGGTTTCTTCGTACTAAAATTGAATTACATGGACTCTCATAATTAGGACTTGGACCATACCCTCTTGTTCTTATTCAGTCTATTTTGTCGTGAAAAACTATGTCAGAGACAATAAACAAATTAAAGTTTTTATGAAGCATAGTATGCTATGCAATACCATTATTGTCAAAAATAAGGGGGTCACGATTTCTTCGGAAATTCACCATTTTAGCCACTAGTCATATTTTTTTTCCCTCCCATGGGTCTGTCCCCATCGATATTCAATCCACTAGCTCCATATCTGAACATATCTTGATGTGCCAAACTGTATTTATTCAGCTATAGTTGATATCAAAGTTCAATACAATTTTTAACTGGCACTAAATTTATCTTAAGAATTCGTAAGGAGATAAGAAAAAATCCAACAAAGGGATGGAGTTATGTTTTTTAGAAACCAACGTCCTTCTTGACAAACCATCTAGGTTGGAAATTGTTTCCGTGAATAATTGTTCGTAAGTCATTTTACTGGTTAATACTTTAATAATAAAATAAATTTTTAATTCCTCAATTATTGGTTTTGCAAGAAAGGAGGGTAGTATTGTGTTAGAATCCAAATCTTCTTGGGAAAGGAAAATCCCAAACAAACTTTTACCAATCTGAGTTGGATTTGGAGACTAGCCCGCTGAGTATATATTGACTGGGCTACCATACAATTGAAGCAGCAGTAATCTCTTGTTGAAACTTGACACCTTGATCTTGCTGCACGGCCATGGAGGAGGCCACAACTTTAAGGGAATACCCTTGTTTATTGTATCGTCATGGAGAAGACTATAAGGGTCAAACATGCTACACGCTATCAACATCGCCGTCGTCCCCACATGGTTGTACCGTGAGCAGTTATGAGTGTACCATTCCGGAGTTGCATGGCAAAAAGACTATGGCTTCTTGTCATGGCTGGTGGGTCTTGTCGGACGACTCCGACGATACCCTTTACTCTCTTTGGAACCCAGCCACGTCAGAATCGATTATACTCCCTCCAATTCCGGAGTCGAAGCACGACAATCCTCTCCAAATCGAGTGTTGCACGTTGTCATCTGCTCCCGGGAATCCTGATTCCATGCTTCTGTTACTCCAGGCCAAGATTCAGTCTATATTAGTCTGTGGCCTCGGAGATAAGCAATGGTCAACTGAGATGCACTATCGTGATGACATCGAGGATTTACTTTGGAGGCCAATTAGTTGCAATGGCAAGCTATATGCCAAGCGCTGCGGGGAACCGAACCTAGCACGGATTGACATAGCTAGACACACCACCAATGACGATCAATATAGCCTTGTTGTGAAACCGACAAACTGTTGGTTACTCCGTCCCCCCCTGTCACATTCATTTGCTGTGGCAACACAAATGGTAGAATCTTGCGGGGATCTTTTCACAACCTGCATTGCTTTAGGTGGTATAAGCTTTGAGGAAGCCATCGCCATCGAGATATATAAATTGAACTTCATTACCATGGTATGGGAAAAAGTGGATAGCGTCAAAGATCGAGCCTTCTTCCTAGACTCTGGCGGTTCTACCTCCCGTTCCTGCTCTGCTGCTGCATCCAACGAGTCCTCTTCAAACATCACTGGGGATTGTGTTTACTTCATGGATTATAAGAAAAGCTTGTACATCTACCACATTGAAGACGGGACTGTTTCGGTGCTTCTCCCTTGCCCAGATTTACCAACACCATGCCTTCTGCCCATTTGGATGATGCCGCCGCCTACTCTCAGGTCTGCATCTACTAAATACTATTACTAGCATTTACTTGTGGAATAGCATATTCCTCATAGGGGTTATCCGGACTCTTCTTTACTAATTACCACGTCATACTTAGGTCACTGCAGGCAAATGATGTCAAAATTGATCTTGAAGAAGAAGAGGAAAAGAATGCGGTGAAGGTTGATCAACAGAAAGAAAACACTGAGGAGGAGGACATGCAAGCGAAGTTAGGAACAAAGTTTTGTGATCTTCCCTTGGATATGCTTAAATTGATTGGTCACGAGCATCTTACTCCATTTGATTATATGAACTTCCGAGTTGTCTGCAAGCTGTGTCGCTTAGTAGCTCCACCAATTCAATGGAGGACTAGTGGTGCATTTGTCGGATCAGAGGCCCAATTTTTTTCAATTTAAAAAGTGACTTTTTAAATTGTAGAATATAAAAAAAAAAAAGGAGAAAAAAGCTCTTTTTTTTTCACTTCAAATTTTTTTTTTGAGACTTCCACCACAACTCACCCACCGCCGCCCGGCAGCCACTGACAGCCACCTCCGGCCGCCGGCAACCACCACCAGGCGGCAGCCACCTTCGGCCACCACCAGGCGACAGCCACCTTCGGCCACCACCGCCGGCAGTCACCTTCGGCAGCCACCGCCGCCCGACAGCCTCCTCTGGCCGCCGGCAACCACCACCGGACGGCAGCCACCTCCGGCCACCACCGACATCCACCTCCGGCAGCCACCACCAAGCGGCAGCCACCTCCGGCCACCACCGCCGGCAGCCACTACCGGCCGCCTGCCGACGACCACTGCCGGCCACCGCTCCCCACCACCGCCATCGCAAACCACCACAAAAAAAAGTCAAAATAAAAAGGGTTACCAAACACCAAAAAAAAAAAAACAAAAAAAAAGGTTATCAAACAACCACTTGTTTTTGTAAAAAAAAAAAAATTAAGCTGCTCTTTAAAAACTGAAAACCAAAAAAAAAAGTTCTGCCAAACAGACCCTAGTTTCTTACTACTCCTTAAGGAATTACAATTTCTTTTCTTTCTGCAACTATTATTTGTCCCTTTTGAGGTATGGTTTTATAGAATTATTGACTTCATTATTATTCTGTGCCACAATACTTTTGGTCACATATTTATTCATTTGGCTATTATACGACGGACACTACTCAATTTGCTTATTTAAAACGGACACATACTTACACTATGTTTTTTCCCGTGTATACTTATCTTTCTTTTCCGTCAGTCATATGAGTTCTTTAACTTCATATTCGAGGCATATAAATTTTATTGTGTACTCGCAATTGATCTTAAGCAATATCTGAAGTAGTTTGCCGTGAAATTGTAACTATGTGTTTGTGTGACGGCTTGGGTTAAAGAAAATTAGTTTAGTTTAATAGAGCGCTGAGCGAGTAACTTGATTTCAACCAACCACTTAAGCTTGTAGTGTGTATGAACACGAGACAAAATTTATAGTCTACACAATGTTTCATTTTTTAACAAAAGTAGAAATCATGAGTAGAGATAAGCAACTAGGTATTTAGAGTATCCTCCAGATTCATGACTTTTAGAAACTTTTGTGTTAGTTATAACAAGACCTTCCCTAGCTGTGTATTTTACGGCTGCTATTATTTCTATTAAGTGGTCATGTTTGTATTTTTTCCTGAAAGGACTCCTTTTTCATTTTCCCTTAGTAATATGACCTCCAAATTCAATATAACTAAACTGTTTTAATAGGCACGAAAATAATGTGTTATGATTATCCATTATAGTCGAGATACCGAGATAACAATGCCATAGTATTTATGAAAATGCCAGGATAACAAGAAAAAGTTTTCAAAATGTTGGAGGTGCAACATGGAACCGTCTTTATATGTCTCCCAAAACAATTTCAAATAGGGCAAAAGTGCTTGGTTTGGCTTTTTGTTGCTCTTTAAATTTATGGCCTCTGACTTTCGTCTCTTTCGACTCAATAGTTAAATAGTACTAAAGAGAAAGTAGAAAAATCAGCACAAAAGGAAATCATGCAACTAACTCGATCAACATGAACTTGCAATAGCCTATTGCAACTCCCTCGATCATTGTAGTTATGTGTGTGGCTTCTAAAAGTTATGTAATTATTATTATTATCCTATGCAACTTCCTCGGTCAACTTAGGCAGCGTTTGAAAACACTTCCAGATTTGGTTCTGTTTTTAAAAAAACAAAAACCAGTTTAGTTTTTTTTTTTTCACAAAAACAAATGATATTTGATTACCCAGTTTTTGTTTTGAGTGTTTGATTACTCAATTTTTATTTTGAGTTTTTTCTTTGGTTATGGTTTGTGGTGGCGGTGCTGGGGCGTTGCTGTCGGCCGGCTGCAGTCGCCGGCAGCCGTGGGCGGTGGCTATGGTGGTGGGAGATGGTGGTGGTGGTCTCAAAATAAAATCAAAACTCCAAATGGGAGTTGTCGGCTCTATTTGACAACACTTTCGGATTTGGTTTTCTATTTTCAAAAAAACAAATATCAAAATAAGTTTAATTTTTTTTATATACAAAAACCAGTAGGTGTTTTGATAAGGTATTTTTTATTTTGAGTGTTTGATTATCCAGTTTTTATTTTGAGTTTTTTCATTGATGGTGGTTTGCAGTGACGGTGGTGGGGCTTGGCGGTGGCCGACGGTGGTGGTGGTCGGCTGCCGATGGTGGCAGGCGGTAGCTGGTGGCTGACGACCGCCGGCAGTCACCGGCAATGGCAATTACCGGCAATGGCAGTCGCCGGCCGGCAGCCACCGCCGGCAGTCGCCTTTGGTGGCCGCCGGCGGTGGACAGTGGCGGTGGGCGGTGGCTGCCGGCGGTGGTGGTCTCAAAATAAAAATCAAAACTGAAAATCGAAACTCATTTTGGGAGTTTTCAAAAACAACTCTGGTTTGAAAACTAATTTTTTAAACCGAGGAAATAAAAAAACAAAAACTGTCTGCTAAACGCGCTTATTTTTTTCAGTTTACAAAACTGAAAAAAAAAACTCTATCAAACGGGGCCTTAAAAAACAATTCTGTTTTAAAAACTGAAGGGGGAAAAAAACGAAAACTGTGTGCCAAACGCGTTTATTTTCTCCAGTTTATAAAACTAGAGAAAAAGCTGAAAAAATAAACTTTACCAAATAGAGCCTTAGTTAGTTTCATATGTGACTCTTGCATTGAAAGCTTTAACTGCACTTTTGCTTTTAGAATATCACTAATAAAGTACATGTGCATGTTATATTTTAAAATTGTATAATGGTTGGTTTGATTGGCCAGGTCAACCATTCCCGGAGCCGTGGCTGGAATTTATGAAAGTTTTATAGTTGAATATTGGTTTCTTCTAGTATAAATGAGACATGATCATTTTTATTCAAACAAGTATATGATAAAAGTTATTGTAGTTAAAGAAGAATGAAGTGCAATTTTAACTCAATTCGATGCAGCAGAAATGTTAATGGTCGCTACGCGGCAAACTTTAAAGGATCCAGAAAATCACGCGAGACTTTTCCACATTTACAAGCTGTGTTGTATGGCTTAGTAACATCTGACCTTGGAATACATATCGCATATGGCAGGAGTTACAAAATCTTGAGAAGACTGAAATCAAGCACAAGGAAAATTCATTACCAAGATGTATAAGAAAAAGGAAGATGAGAGAGTTAAAGGGCCCCGTGAACCAGGAAATTAAAGTTGAGAAAGTTTTAGGACACTGTTGTTTTTAGTAACTTCTAGACTTTACGGAGAAAAACATTTTATGAACATGGACTAAGATATGGATTGAATTTAGGTTGTTAAGGTAGAGACAAAGGACAATATTTTATTAGATTTCAGCTAATATTAACTTGTAGGATGATTCCACGCTCCGATATTATAGTTAAAGACTTTATCGATGTTTGTGATTATGGAGAAATTGGCACATATTTATGGAAGTCTTCACGTAGCAGGCAACCAAGTTATTTTCTTCTTTTTAGAAAGAAATAAAAGGATTTAACGAGGATATTCACGTGCATCACACATGCTTTGAACTAGTATATATATAGAGAACGAGAAAAGGAAACATAAATTCAGCTATGTACTTATGTTTAAGGAAAATCAAGTATTATTACAATAAATCAATAGTTTTTGAAATACGAAAACATAACAAGTTTTTTAGGGCGTTATTTCGAGTATAATTAGGCTATTATCATCTAGGTGAGCTAACTTGGGTTTTCAAAATCAAAATTGCACAAGATCACAAGTACCGAAAAATAGAGCAAGATAGGGTGCAAAATCAAAAAAGAAAATAGTTGAAAAATATCAAAATCAACGCAAAATCCAAAAGCCATCCAAAATTTAATCCACATCAAAAGGAGAAAATTTGTGAAAACCATTTGGAATCCCTAATTGAAATTCTATTCAGGAATGAAAATGAAAAAGCGGCCATTAGTAGAAGCCCCCCATCGTTTACTACTTAACAAGGTTTCTACTCCCTGGTCTTGACTGTGCAATTGCTCACGGACAAGGTTTCCCTCCCTTCTCCCTTCTCCCTTCTCCCTTCTCCCTTCTCCCTTCTCCCTTCTCCCTTCTCCCTTCTCCCTTCTCCCTTCTCTACCTCACACACAACACGCGCACAATGTAGCATGCATACTCTCACACACACAAAGATCACACACATTTTCATCCAGATTACAGTATGAATTTTTGGAATTTGACTGAGTCATTCCAGATTACAGGACTGATCAGACTGAATTTTTGTTGCAGGTTCTCTTCTCAAAGTCAAAAGATCTCTCTGTCTTGATTGCATAATCTCTCACGAACAAGGTCTCATCACGCTCATAATCACAATCGTCATTCTGCTTCATGCACGTCATCTCACCAAAAGCTCTCGCACTCTCTCTCTCTCACACACACACACGGTACTAAATTTTGAATTTGACTGATCTTTCGTAATCTTGCAGGTTCTCTTCTCGAAGACTACTATCAGGTCTTCATGGCTGACACGGGCTAGGTCTCTGTCTCTCTCTCTCTCTCACGCACATCAGCACAGTTTAACCACATCTTTATCCCGCTCATGATCTGCTCGAGTTTTTGTCACAACACACAGCCACAAATTTTCATCCAATCGTAATTAGACACACTTCCAATACGCACATAATCTGTCTCAAACTCTCGTACACACGCAAACATCCGTTGATCTGAATTGAAAGTACTACAACAAGTGATTGTGTCAATACTTCTAAAAGTCAAATGATAAATTAATTATGTATTAAGTATCTCATCGCATCACTGACATGCTAGGGAACGTTTTAAGTGTTCAACCTGTTCCCAAAACTCTTGTACACACACAAACACACAAGTGATTGTGTCACAACACAGACTGGCACACATTTTCATCCAATCATATAATTAGATTAAACTTTGGTCAAAACACACATTTTCGACACGCACATAACCGGTCTCAAACTCTTGTACACACGCACGCAAGCACACCTGTTGATCTGAATTGAAAGTACTACAGCAAGTGATTGTGTGAATACTTCTAACAGTCAAATGATAAATTAATTATGTATCAAGTCTCTCATAGCATCACTTACATGCTAGGGACTGTTTTTTTGTTCAACCTGTTCCAACAATTCCATCCAGTTTAAGGATCTAGAAGCGCTTACAAAGCACAAGGACGAGAAACACAAAATCAAAAGGGAGGACGGCAAGAAATCAAATCATGTGAGCAAATCCCAGACAAAACATAAGCAGCCCGCCTACAAAGCAGGTAGGCAACAAAATTACCTACTTGCGATTTACTTGTTAAATGGTTTCGAGATTATAATTATTTCCTAACTTCTTGTCTTCTTAATCCTTTCAAAATGGCTGCAACGTACCCACATGTTAACTAATCGATTACGATAAATTGGATCGGATTTTGCAGTTTTTTCTTCTGAGTACCTCAAGAATCAGTTAAAATCACTTTTTTTCCTGATTGATGTGATCTCATTTTGGACCAGATCTGATGCCTAATTAGTTTTCAAGGTCCATCTGTCGTGAAAGTTGGAAAGGGGCGTGTCTCTGTTCTAGCTGATAAGAGAAGCAATTTTCAAGGTCCATTTGCAGTGAACGTTGCGAAGTTGCAAAAGGGATGTAAGATAGTGGCTGATAGGAGAAGTCATTGATCTAATGAAGATGCTATTTTTATTTACAAGGTTTGTTGCATTTTTCCATATCTATCTACATACGCACATTTGAAAAACTGCATATTTATAACAAGGCTGTACCATCTGTACATTTAGTTCAACATTGAAAATGCACAGGAAGGCTTATTATCTGGAGTCATCAGTCGATCCATATCTATCTACATACGCACATTTGAAACTGCATTTATGCCTTTATGACAAGGCTGTACCATTTGTACATTTAGTTTAACATTGAAAATGCACAGGAAGGCCGGGTTGGGCGATGTTAGAAGCTTATCGAACAAAGAAGCACCCAAGTTTGGGAGAATGTATGCTTGTATTGCTTGGAGAATGCTTTGTGTGCAAGATTGCTTGAGTTCCTTGGCCAAGTGAGGCCTCTGCTATTTATATTAGTCCACCTCTTCAACGGACGGTGGGAATACATTTTATTCTATGATTGCCATTATGTCTCTAGAATTCTCTCCAAAGTATCTAGATATTTACAAGCTCTCTACTATTCTATAAACTCTCTAGAACTATCTTTTATTTATAAGAATAGTGTGAGAAGTGGAGAATATTTTGGAGACCTTGTGCATTCATCGACTCGTAAGTGTCCAGTAAGTGCCTGCATGGTGTTACCTCTAAAATTAGTCTTCATAAATAAACAGTACGGGACATAAAGCTCAAAACTCGGTACCTCAGGCTTTCGCCATGGTAAAAGTAGTTCTTTAAGTCCGCCATAGGGCGCACACATGCATCTCATGATTTGATTAATGTCTCGCATGTGACACTTTATTATCATTTCCATCGCCTTTTGCCAGGTAAATATCAATTATCACTATAGCTTTTTATCGACCTATAATAAGAAGTCCTTGTGCGCACGTAAAAACATGTAAGAAGGCATGTTATATGACCGTAGATTGCCATAATAGTTTGCCTGAATTTAATCTCAAAAAAAATTATATATCTTTACGAGATATTTTTCACTGGCACTATATCTTGTAAGATAACTGACACATTTTTCACGTACGGCATATCTAATGTTCCAAGAAAAGCAACGTTAAAATGAAGGTTACCTTTCTCTTTTACTAATATATTCTATAGGTGTATCCAGCTTGTTACAGCTAAACTTAAAGATTTAGAACCTCAGGCGATCTTTAATAAGCATGTCTAGATAATAAGCATGTCTTTGTGCATCCATCATCTTTTAGTTTAAACTAAATCTACAAATGGTGCAATATTGCCTTGTCATAAATGCAATATTGCAGGTAACTTGGAAGAGTTGGCCACTCCATCTCAATTTGGAAGAGTCGGCCACTCTATCAACTGCCTCACGTAGCTATGTCTAAGACCAATATGTCTAGACTTTTCATTATACACTTTGTTACATGCTCGTGATAAAGTTGTTTGACTATCACACCTTATATATATTGGAGCCATAAAAGGAATTTCTAAAAGCAAATTCCTTGGTCATTCCGCCTCCTTGTTCCTTGCAGCTAAAGTAATAAACTCTGCTGCCATGGTAGAATCAGTGATGCAAGTCTGTTTCTTCGAATCCCAGGATATTGCGCCCCCCACAAAATATGAAAATTTATCCACTCGTGGAAGTATAATCCTCCTTATTCATAGTCCAACTGGCATCTGTGTATCCTTCCAAAACAGAGGGATATTCGTTATAACATATACCGGAATTCATGGTTTGTTTAAGGTACTTAAATATCCTATATACTGCATTCCAATGCATATTACTAAGTCAACTAGTATATCTACTAAGTTTTCCTACCGCATAAGCAATATCCAGTCTAGTACAAGTCATAGCATACATTAGACAACCTATTGCACTCGCATATTCTAGTTGTCTCAAAGCTCTAACATCATTGGGAGACAACTTGATATTTTCGTCAAAAGGAGAAATAACTGGAGTGTTGTCCAAATAGTCAAACCTTTTTAACACCTTCTCAATATGATGAGATTGTGACAAGGTTATGCAACAATTGTGCCTTATGATTTTAATTCATAAAATTACGTTGTCAATACCCATGTTCTTCTTTTTAAAATTATTGGATAAGAATTTATTTGTTTTTATAACTTGTTTCAAGTCAGTAACAGAAATGAGCATATCATCTACGTATAAGTAAATGATAACTCCCTTACTGCCATTAAACTTGTTGTACACACACTTATCCATTCATGTGTTTTGAAACCATTAGACGTCACAATTTGATCAAACTTTTGATACCACTGCTTTGGGACTTGCCTAAGTCCATACAAGGACTTAATTAGTTTACAAACTTTATGTTCCTGCCCACGTACAACAAATCCTTCCAGTTGTTGCATGTACACCTCCTCATCTAATTCACAATTTAAGAATGTTGTTTTAACATCCATTTGATGAACGACTAGCTTATGGATGAAAGCTAGTGTTATAAGTACCTTGATAGTGGTTTCCTTAAAACTGGTGCATAAGTGTCAAAGTAATCGATACCCCCCCCCCCCCTTCCAACCTTGCCTTAGAATTTTCAATCGATCCATCAACCTTAATTTTTTCTTCAAGATCTATTTACAACCAATGAGTTTAGAACCAGGTGGTAAATCTACCAATTTCCGTGTTTTATTTTCCATGATTGAATCAATCTTTTCATTTCCTTCCAAAATGAAGAATCTTGAGACTTCATAGCCTTATCATATGTCCTAGGGTCGGATTCCACATTGAAGACAATTAGTATAGAGTTGTGTATTTTCGTCATAGTTCCTTTTACTAAATACATATAGAAATCGAGTCCATAGGTTTTAACAATTCTCATTCGTTTACTCCTTTTAGGTTCCATTTCATTTTCATGGCTTTCCTCAACTTCACGTTGACTTTTTTTTTGTTCAACTTGCTAAGGAAGTGATTGGAATCTACTTTTGTCAAAGATGGCATCCCTAGATTCGATGATGGTGTTTTTAGAATAATAATCATTATGTTCCAGTGTAAAGCATAACTAATGAAAATACATTTAATACCTCTTTCACCCAATTTATTTCTTTTTAGTTTGGAACTCTTACAACGGCCCTACAAGCCCAAACCTTAAAATGGTTCATATTAGGCTTTCTTTTTTTTCCATAATTTATAAGGAGTAACGTTATTCCCTTTAGTTAGAACTCTATTTATTATGTAGCAAAAGCTTTCCCCCAAAACCCTTTTCCTAGACCCGAGTTGGAGAGCATGTCATTAACAATTTCAACTGGTGTTTATTTTTCTCTCTATCACGCTATTCTGTTGTGGAGTATAAGGTGCAAAAAGTTCATGTATCATGTCATTTTTTTCAAAGAGAGGTAGCTCATAGTACTGCCCTCCCCTGTCAGTTTCAATGACTTTAATTTTGTCATCACAAAAATTTTCTACCCTTTTTTTGTATGTGACAAAACTAGTCATAACATCATTCTTATTATGCAATAAATAAACATAGCAATACCTAAAATAATTATTAATAAATGCCACATAATATAAATTTCTCCTAAAGAAGGAGTGGAGTGAAAATCTTCTAAATCACTATGTATTAAATATAAAATCTTACACTCTCTTTGTCCATTTGAAAAAAGAGCTCTACTAATTTTAATAAGCATACACATCTTGAAAAATCCTTTATCTACATGCATACTAGGCAAAAGATTCAATTTAACCATGTAATTCATTTTCCTAATATTAACTTGTCCTAAACGATTATGTCAAAGAAAATATTATAACTCAATTATATAAGTAGAAATAACATTCTTATTATTAATATTGAGCTTGAAAATTGGTGAGGGTGACAACTTTTCCGGATGTGAACTCTAGCTCAACATTTCCTTTGCCCCCAATTTGCACAATCAACGGATTCTACATGTAAAGAATGTTTACATCCTTCACTGGTTCATAGGTTGTCAAAAACCTCTTGTCCTTGTACACATGCCTTGTCGCGCCCGAATCAATTATCCACGCGTCATCATCTTCGAGGGCATTGACCTCACTGATTACCTCGACTATATTATTTTATGTCACATTTTTCTGTTTCTTCAAGGCACGACAATCACGCTTATAGTGCCCTGATTTGCCACAATGATAGCATTCTCCTTGGTGCCTTTTCTTTTCGTCTTTGTCCTTGTTGTTATTTACTTGATGCGCTCTTTTGTTGTTCTCATTGGAGTTCTTCTTGGATGACCGACTCTCCCTCCTCCACGCCAAATTTTAGAAACGCCTTCATTTTAGATCTTGAAATCTTCTTTAATCCGAAGATGAGTACCCAACTCGTCAATGTTGATGTCTTCCTTACGATGCTTAAAGTTGTTTAAAAGATTCTTCTAAGAAGGAGGCAACTTATCAATGATAGATGAAACCACGATAAAATCATCCAAGGCTAACATGTGTTGGGAATAGTGATCCAGAATGCTCTTAATCTCATTAAAGTGTTCCATAACCGACCTACCATTAACTATTTTGTAATAAAAAATTTAGAGACGATGAACCTCTTACTGGTGGCATCCTCGGTGATGTAGCGACGCTCCGGTTGGTTCCAAAGCTTCTTAGCGGTCCTAACAGTATGATATGCATCGAACAATGTGTTGGACATCTCGTTCAAAATATGTCCTCGACATATCTCATCATTAGGGGTGAGCATTTAAACCGTTGAAACCGATCCAACCGTGAAAACCGAACCAACCAATCCGTCTATTTTCAAACCGATCTAAAAATCAATCGGTTTGGTTTTTTTTTCCCAAACCGTATATTCGGTTCGGTCGGTTCGGTTTGAATTTTTTTGAAACCGTATAAACCGAACCAACCGTATATAATATAACATATCTATATTTTTACATAATCCTAGTTATTTTTTACTAATCTTAGTTATCTAACCACTCATATAAAATGGGATAAATCCTAAATCCCTTAACGTAACACACATTTTTCACTTACCGCCTACATCTCACTAAGTGTTATTAATTATGATAAAAAAATCAGTTTTTTGGAGCTTATTAGTATGTATAAGTTATTGATTTTTGGGCCTAAACTTGCCAAAATTTGAGTTTGGCCTAAACCGATTAAACCGTCCAAACCGAACCGTTCAATCCGTTCAACCTGCAGAAACCGAACCGTTGAAACCAAACCGTTCAACTACGGTTCGGTTTTTTTTTTCCCAAACCGAGGTTGGTCGGTTCGGTTTGGTATTCAGCCTCCAAACCGAACCAACCGAACCGTGCTCACCTCTACTCATCATCTTAATCCCACATCAACCTTTCACGTGTTCTAGCAATACGTTCCTCCTCATTTTTATCGGGTTCTGGAAGTCTTGGATTCACGATCTCATAGTACACTTTTACGGTAACAAGCAGAAAGTGCATATTCATTTGCCAACGTACGAAGTCCCCACCATCAAAGCGTTCCAAGCGGTGGAAGTCACCTCCCATATCCTTCTACGTCATGAATGCCATTATAGCAAAATATAAACTTAAAATTGTTTGTGGATATTGTTGGAATGGTTTCGTGACTGAAAGAAAATTGGCTTCGAAGCACGTTGTAACGCTTTTCTTAGTTTTATATTTGTCCCTACCAAAAATGGTGTACAGCGGGTTACCGACAAATATCCTCCAAGATACAATAAAACGCACTGGTAAATAACGTTTGTACAAACGATATTCACCCCACATATAAGTGTATGAAAATATGGATAATGGTTCTACAAGAAAGAATTCTGCAGAAGTTCATTCTTAGTATAAGATTTGCAGAAAGAAAGAAAAAACGAAGAGAGTAGAGGCTGATTATAAGGTGTCCAAAAATCTGACAATTTTGCTCTATTTATAAAGAACTAGTGGCTGCTCACCAATTGTCACATCCTTTCATCATGCAACCAATCAATCTTGATCATTGAATCATAAACCGATGAGATTAACGGTCCAGATTATGAACCATTAATTAACCAGCTCTCAACGGGTGGGTCTACTCGAACCGGTACCACCCAACTGCCCAATGGGTGCAACCGTTCGGGTATAACCCGAACCATTACAAGTGTAACCAGCTGCCAACAGTCAGATCTGATCCGACTCAAACCGTTGCACCGGTTCATCACACCCATCCACACCGACGGGCCTCACAAAAACTTTAAGGCATCTAATCACGACTCGCGACAATGCGCACATACAAAGTGCAAAGTGCACCATCAAAGATTGCGCTTGACAGCTCACTGGCTCACGCGCGCGTGTACAATCGTTTCTCGTATGATGTTTTGCATTATACTCGATGCACATGCATACACCTTATCATACCACATAAGTATTAAGGTAAGTGAAACTATTTACTATATATCCACTTACTTTCCAATTCCCTTATATGTAGAATTCTTCCCTCTTTGCCTCTTCACTTTCTTTTCATCGTTTTGACTCACAAAATGAATCCAAAAATTGACACAATATTTTGAAAAACACTAAAAAGCTATGGAGCTGTAGAGCTGTAGAGCCCCTCAACTTACCTCTTAACATCACCACATATTTGTAACTTAAGTTGATTAACTTTCCGACGAGCCCTGGTTCTTCTTCGATGGCCATATGGTTCCCAACTACGTACAAGCCAGTCAGGGCTTGATGACCCAAGTCGGCAATCAACACGGTCTCAACGTGCATGGCTGGCAAGTGGCTGCACCACCATACTGATTTCTCTAGCAAAATCCATAAAAGGTACATCACATTCACACACATGGCTGAGGCCTGGTTGCGTACGTGATCGAGGACCGCGTCTCGGGGATGTATCATTGGGCCATAGACAACTACGGCAGCGCCAAAACCCCAATCTTTGGTTCCCAAGTACAAGCAATGGAGATCAAGCAAACATCAATTTGCTAACAGTCTTTGCACCGGTTTTGTTGCCATCACTTTTATGTTCTCCCGATAAATGTTACCTGCTACGGCCATGTTCTTTTCGGCTTTGTTGCTGTGTTCTCCATCTTCGCTGTGCTTCGTGACCAGACTCCTGCTTGGGCCCATATTTTAGGGAGAAGCTCCCTCAAATAGTTGCGGCGTCACAAGATGCCAGAATACTTTTATGAAGATCGCACCACCCTCTGCCCCATCGGGCACCTTATAAGAGAAGTTATAGTTAGTGGACTTTGCAATGAGTTTCTGCACCAGTTTAAAGTATTTAAGGCATTGGAGAGACTTGTTCTCTAAGTTTTGGGTTCAACCCAGATCCTAGAGCAAGGCGAATTACAAATGGATGGAAGAGTGAAATTATCATGGCTATATGCACATGCAATACAAACAATTAGAACAGTGAGAAGGGAAGAACTAGAGAGAGAGAATGATGCTCTTGCACATACCATGAGGTTTTGATTACATAAAGCCATTACCAAAAGTATTCTAGTTTTCATTGCCTAGCAAACATTATCAAGGGAAATATGACAACTATATAAAAAGATAGATCTTAAAGAGTGTCGGTTCCTACAAAGGAGGAAATAGAAGATACACACGGGAACCAGTAACGACGTTTGCCGTCTCGGTGGCCATCATCAATCATTGCGAGGCCCTCCTGAGATAATCAACAGGGTTTTGATAACAACGTGATTAATTGAACACCATGGATTGAAAGTGCTTAGAATGCGGGAACTTACGTCCAGTAGACTGTCAAGGGCATCAATGGCACGGCCAGAGGACCAGGTTAGCCGTCTCTCCACCTCTTCAACCGTCACAAACCCTTGAACCTAAGTACAATAGCACATCCGATGAGTGATAATGAAGCTAGCGCAAACATGACAGGTATGCGAAGTCAAGATGATATAATGCTTCCCTACACTGGTTAAATATGTTCATAACCTCCGGAAAGAGAGATTTTGATCTAGCGTCAATAGCATGTTTGAACACTTCTTTTTAGGGCAGAATGGGACCATTTAGATTCTGTTGATAACTTTTTGTCATTGGGAAAATATAGCTTAGTTCATGTATACATTTTGTGTACAATGGGATACATCCCCTTGGTGTCTAATCTATTTTATGAAAAAAATCCATATAATGACATCATGGAAGAGGGGGGAGGCCAGGAGGGTGAGCCTTGGCGCAAAAGGCGCTCCATTGTGACCTGCAGGTCAGGTTCAAGACACTCGACAAAAGTGGGAAAACGGCTGCGCACCTCAATCCTCCCCTGACCCCTCTATCAGGGAAGACTCCTGCACTGGGCTGCCCACTGTTATAGGGGAGAGGGAGGTGCAGAGCTTCTGGCCTCCTTACAACACCTCCCACAAAATAACTAATAACAGCACAAAATCTCGCAGGATTCAATAAATTTGTTCAGATTTTTATAAACCCTACTTACACCTGACAAACCAGAAAAGATAATATAAAGAACATTTCAAATGCACGTGTAAGCTAACTTCATAATCTAAATGACCAAAAGTTTTGGTCAGAGGACAAAATTGCTGGCATCGATAACTCTCTATACAACATCTACCTACCTATACCCATAACATATATGTAACCAAGTACAGAGAAGATCCAGCCTTCCATTTTCTTGCGTCGATTTGTTCTGAGGAAATCTTAACTCTTTCCTAATAGAGAAAAAGATGACACCATGTGGTAACCACGAAGAAACAAACCTCAACTCGTTTTTGTCCATAGGCATAAAGTATTACGAGATAATTTCAGCTTTAATGTTGCTTAAAGATATTAACTCCTGTAAGCATTCTCTTCAAACCATTCAACGTAAATATCGCTGAAACTTGTCACTGTTAATGAAGCACAGCGCTTGCAGGATTTTTGTTCTTTTTTTTTTCTCTGGACAAGAACACACAGCCCTTAAGAGGAAGGCAGAGCCAATGCATATTCGTAACGTAAGCTTAAGGTTTCCCTCTTCACTAAAAATAATGCTGGATGAGTCAGCAAACATAAACTGAATCTGATGGTAGACCAGAAATTCAAAAGAGAAAATTTACAAAACACAAGAATCACAATAGAGAACCTGGGCGAGCTCCAAAATTTCATTGTGGTCCTTATTCAATTCAGTTGGAACAGACCGAACAAGCTTTCTCTTTCCAACTGAGATCACCTCAAAACCACTACCCAGTACCTGTTCATGGAGAACATGTCAGTATATAGCCCTTTTGACAAGTTAAATAGACACTTGCAAAGCGAATTTTCAACTAGTAGTATGAAGTGCAAAAATAAGAGCATCGCGTAAAGCCACATGGCATGGAAAAGAAATAAGTCGAGGACTATTTTATCATTCAATATTATTTCTCTGCCTCTTTAAGCTGAAGTATCTTGTAACATTAGGCAGAATGATATCCTTACGAAAAATTCATTAATTAACCTAAATATCAGAAACTGGGGTGCCTTCGCTGTCTTTTGACTTTTTATTGCTGTCGATGCTCAAGCTAAGAAAGAATGTAATACTTGATACGCTGCATATATAACCAAATGGCTTCACATCTAAATTTTCAATATTTCAGTATAGCCAAAGGCGAACGCATCATTTAAGAGGCCTCATTGCCTGAAAATTCCTAACCTACGCAGCAAACATCCAAGAGATGCACCGGTGAACATAGTACAAATGAGCAAAGTTTCTCCACGTGCAACACTAGCAGAAATTCTCAACCACAATACCTTCAGTTTACTTATAGCACGCAAACAGTCGTCCTCAGACACAGCTTCCCGAGCAGTCTTTCGTCTTTGGCGAAGAAGCTTACAGAGTTCTTCCAAGTTGATCAAACCTCCATTGAGAGGTCTAGTAGCCAAGCAAATATCAACAATTTGCACCCCTGTCTAGCCAGGTAACACTTTTTTATTTTCATTCTTATGAAAATATTCTCAAAAGGAGGCATCTTTTAGATTTAAGCATTTGAAGGAACAAAAAAATAAGCTAAGAGTACACAGCTATAGGAGGAGAATCATATTCTCACACAACTGCAGCATTATATTGATGATGGACTCATCTTGCAAGTTGCACCTCATCTCTCGACTAAATTCTAGTTAGACCAATGAAATCATACTTTACTAACTGGTATATGTAGGGTAAACTACAGCTATATTCTGAAATTGGCTCATATATTACGCTACTCGGTGATCTCAAATATAATGACAGGCTAACCCATTATTAACGACAATCAACACAATAACTTCACAAACTTCTCTTGGAGAATATTGAAGCAAGATTAAGAAGGTTAGCACCTACCGAGTTCATAATAAAAGTCGCCAATCCCTAGCAGCTCAGCCCAGAAACCTTTATTCGAGGCCAGAGGGTCCACTCCTACTTTAGCACACATCTCGTGGAACTGTGACCTGAAGGCAGGATTCTTACGAATATCATTCTGCATTCAGCAGATGAATTGTCAGTACAATCCTACAAATAATTGCTGCCTTACATATCCACACTAGCATTAAGGTACACCTCCTAAGTTCCTTTTATTTTGTTGGTCATAGTCCAATAAGTTAAATAAACCAGTACTCACTACGCTTCACAATTATGTCCCCTCTCGACGTAGTGTTCGAATGCATCAGGATCGACTTAACTCATTTGTTTTTGAATTTCTTGGACTTGTCAACAAATAATTATTTGATACACGTAACTACTATGTCAGTTCATATCAGCATTTAGGTGTCCGGAGTCAAAGCAGTCAGCAGACAGAAACTACGAGAAAAGAGCAAGTACGGAATGCAGAATATTTCACAAAGGCATGGTAGTGTCCATCTAATCATTCTCTACGACAGAGCACAACCTAGGTTTTCTAAGGTAATTAATTATACGAACCATTACATCCTAAAATCTGCAAAACTTGCTACAAGTGGCACAACCAAATTCTGAAGTAATTCCAAATCAATCTTTCAACTAACTCAACTCACGTGCATAACTAATCGATGTTTTGAAACATTTACAATTAATGAAGCACCAAATGGAGTGAGTGGGTGAATTGACCTTATGCTTGCGCGCAAAGTCCTCTAGCTGGGAGCGGAATGTGGAGAGCTGCTCCTTCATGAGGTCGGTGCGTAACTTTGCGACATTGTCTCCCAGCGCCCTGAATTGGTCCTGATCATTTGGTCAAACAGTAGTACAACAAAACTGAGAAATCAATTTTGTGCGTGTGTGCATGTATCGCGAGAGAGAGAGATTGGAGCAAACCCTAGCAGCAGCGGCGTTCTGTAGACCGCCGATTCCGGGTCTTCGTCTCATCGTGAGGAGCAGATATGGAAATTAGCCCTAGGGTTGAATCTTTTGCAGCTGCAAACTATAAGAGTGCAAAATTGTGGACGTCGGGGGGGAAGCAAACAGAAAGCTACACCGATGAACATGCCAATCCCAAGAAAACTTCACAGTGGCAAAACTGCTGCCCGCCCTGAGTACGTTGGCGTTAACAGTAAATTTGGATCGAATTAGGACCGCGTTCGGGGATGAATTCCGTGTGCAAGGAGGAGCGCTGCATTCATAAGGTTTCTACGACAACGTAGAATCAACAAATCAGAGTGGCGCAGCGGAAGCGTGGTGGGCCCATAACCCACAGGTCCCAGGATCGAAACCTGGCTCTGATAGAGTAGTACAAGAGAAAAGCTTCCACACCCACTTTTTTTTTTCTTTTCTTATTCACTTTTTTTTTTCCAATTTTTATGTGTGCAGAATTGTGGCAGCAAAATTTCATTGTTAGTAGAGATCAACAAATCATAGTAGCGCAGCGGAAGCGTGGTGGACCCATAACCCACAGGTCCCAGTATCGAAACCTGGCTCTGATAGTATACTAGAGTAAGCTTCCACTTTTTTTTTCCAATTTTGATGCGCACATAATTGTAGCAGCAAATTTTGAAGAATATATTTCAAGCAGACATTATTAATAGAGATCAACAAATCAGAGTGGCGCAGCGGAAGCGTGGTTGGCCCATAACCCATAGGTCCCAGGATCGAAACCTAGCTCTGATAGTATACCAGAGTAAGCTTCCACTTTTTTTCCAATTTTGATGCGCACAGAATTGTAGCAGCAAATTTTGAAGAATATATTTCAAGCAGTTATTAGGATGTTTGTATTAGTTATGAAAACTGCTTCTAAGATGTTTGTATTAGTTATGAAAACTGCTTCTAAATGACGGGATAATTTCGATCATGAAATAATTGTAGACTGTAATGACAAATTGTTTTAAACAACTGGACAACAATGAGTCACGTCATTTTGAAAAACAACTTTTAGGATTAAGGACAAGATGTATATCACAACTCAAATTTCTTTGTCTCTTATAATGCAACGGGACAACAGTGAGAGGGTGTTTGAGGTTGATTTTGGGATAGTCAAACCTGATTTAATCTAGATTAAATCAGGTGTGTGAGTGTTTGGCAAACAAGATTATGAGATTTAATCTGGCTAAAAAAGCTAAAAATTGATTAAATCCATAATTCTGGAAAGTGGGGATTATGAAATAATCACTTTTTTCATAATCAGGTTTGACCTTTTAATTTACCATCATATCCTCATGTTTTTCACAAAAAGACATTTCATACCCTTTTAACTAATTATTGGGTGTGACTTTTAAGATAGACTTTATTTATAATTTGGGAAAGTTATCATACTATAAGCACTAATGCGAGATTGTTGGTATTTTTAATTCAGAATAAGAAGTAACAACTTTTGTAAATGGTTGAAAATAGATTCTTCAATAATTTTTTTCGTATATTA
Source organism: Escallonia rubra (assembly GCA_033065855.1). Lineage (NCBI taxonomy): Eukaryota > Viridiplantae > Streptophyta > Magnoliopsida > Escalloniales > Escalloniaceae > Escallonia > Escallonia rubra. The sequence continues at coordinate 1,319,662 of JAVXUO010001214.1, read as the reverse complement.
TAGTTATTTTCAATTGAAAGGTTAACATTACTTCACTAAATGGATATTAAAAACTTTATTTATGTACTGTCCTTTATGGTCATTTTGTTATATTAAAATTGATTTAATCACTTTCTATCCAAACACTTTTTGTAACTTTAAACTAGTTCACAGCTAATTTTGCCAAAACAGCAAACTGATTCTGCTTAAAGTAGATTAAATCTGATTTTAAAAACTGATTCAGATTTAAGCTGAAATCTGCTTTTCATAATCAATCACAAACGGCCTCTCAGTTGTCTATATCTAATCAATGAGGATGTGGTGCGTCGGTTGATTCATTGTTTGTGGAACTAAGTGAGAAATGGTAATGTTCAAGCAGGAAAGAGGAGGAAACTAATACCCTTTTATGACTACACGAGGTTTATTAAAAACAATAACGTACTATTACTAAGCTTTGCATTGCCACCAAAAAGTAAAACTTGATTAGCCACTAATATCAACTAAAATACTTACACACATTTCTCGAACAGAATTCCTCTTCCCAACAATCGAGCAAGGATGGATCAAAGAGTTCAATTTAAATTGCTTTTAGCTCGAGGGTTCATCATAATTGAGCCATTGTGCCACATTTCTCCACTAGAGCTGCAAGATTCATTCTCCCCTCGCCATTAATTTAGTTCCAAAAACCCAAAATCAAACAACCAAAACACCCAAAATCATTTTCTATTTATTTTTTGAAATCAGTTCAGTACATCCTTGTACTACTATATGGCTGGAAGCTTGAAAGTTCAACGGAACACCATTGAGAAAACCAAAAACCCGATAAAAGCAATACCAAACTGAGGCCCGGTTTGTCACAGCTTTAGCAACTTTTGCTTTTTCAGGATGCCTGCTATTCCGTAGGAGTCCCTCGTAAACCAACCACCCCCCCCCCCCCAACAACTCCACACGCACCGACCGGGGACATTCTCATAAAACCTTTCTGTATTTTGTATTGAGCTTTCAGCCAAAAGTAGTTCTCACTGTTCGTTTTACAAGTTTATTGGGTTTAAACTTCCCAGCGTACAGCTATGAAGGGAAAATTCTGTAATAAAAGTTATAACCACCTAGTTCCTCTTAGCAGTCCTAGTCTAAATTGCTGTCCGATGACAAAAACCTCACCAGCAGCATATTCAAATCTATGCTGTCGACCAGCAACCACCTTGTACTTTTTCTCTGTCTCTAAGCTATGCTGATGATATTCCTGTGGCTTCCTTTGGTATTAAAAATAGGAAAGCAACCGGGATGAATGTGCAGAGAACTTGTATAGCAATACCCAGAAAAAGGTTGTCAAAAGAGCCCGAAGAGATGCTTAGTATCGAAGCCAATCCAGCACCGCCAAATGACCCCAACGTAGACCCCAAGTTGTTTATCGACATGAACAGGGCGAACAGGGTCCCTTCTATTCCAGGAGGGCAGAGCTGTCCTGATAAGATGAGGAAAGGCATGAACCTGCAAACATATTATACTGAACATTCAAACACAAGGAGACATAGGGCTGATATTGATATTGTCTCATTCTATGCTATCGACTCTCTTCTCAGCCTACTTAAACTAGGCATGCAGATTGTAGACAGAAAAACCAATCAAACAATCAAATAATTGGCCTTAGACATACCAAGACTTGGACAAGTACGCATGCATTGGATCTACATGCACAAAGCTCTTAGCAGCTTTACCTACGTACAAGTTTAAGGTAAACCACAATTTACGTACTTGAACTGATTGATTGCATCTGTAAGCGCGGACCCGCAAAGCACCATAATCTTGTCCGAAATGCCAAATGCAACATTTACTCGAGACACTAAGACTAAATCTAGAAGAGTCAAGGAAGACAATCCAACATGAGCCCACCTGCGTAAATTTCACAGATCAAACCAGTTAGCAACGCACTCACTTATTTACATTCACGTGTAAACTAGCGTGTTATAAACTTACATGAGAATTCTTCGTAATTTAATCTTCTTCATGTAGCGGTTGTAGATGAAGGTTCCAAGCATGAGGCCCAACCACCCAACAACACGTGCTGTGCCCAAAAAGGAAGCGTCCAAGTTTAAGTATTCTGTCTGGTAATAAAACATGACTGTTGAGAGGTTTGGAACAGTCACATTTGCAAGAAAAAACCACGCCATTGGTCTGTACTACCAAAAACATAATAAAATAAGTAATAACCATAATCAGAACAGTGGTATGCGATATAATATAGCTACAATTACATTATTGTATGGCACCAGCCAAGTTTAACCAAGAAAATATCGTAAACATGCATATTGAGAAGAATTTCTACATCTCAGTTTTTACAAGAAGATTTGCCAATTAGGAACTGAGGGGTCGATTTGGATGATCAACCCCTGACAGTCACAAAGTCAAACTACCAAGTACCAAAATTTCAATAATTACCTCAGAATTAAAGGCTGTCGGAAAGCTTGGAACAAGGTATAAGTGGCCATTTTCAGAGACTGGAACCATCTTGATGCCGATGAACCATTTTTTTCAAGAGTCTGCACATTACTTGTGTTGGCAGCTCCATTTCTACTCTTTTTCTGGCTTTTCTTTCTCCTTGAAGTACTCGTTTTAGACTTATCAGCTGAGAGATTATCATCATGCATTACACTTCCATTCATTGCAAGGGAGCCATTCGAAGTAGAAAGTTCAGGTATAACTTTGTTGCACACAAAATTCTCTTTGACAAAGCCACATGATAATAGTTGAATGGTGGGCAATAGAGAGAAAAGAAGAAAAATTTTCTCTATCTGCCAGTTACTTAGAGCATATCCTCCAGACAAACTCCCACAAATTCCTCCCAAAGCCATTGCCATCCAAGATATTGACTGAAGATCGCCAGCAAATGAGGCCCTGATCATGGTTGTTTCAAAATGTTAAAAAATGTTTCCTCTGAGAACAGCAGGGAAGAGAAAGAAGGGGGGGGGGGTTGGGTTGGGTTCAATTGGAACACTGATCTGAATGCCAGAAGACATGATGCCTGCTATTATATTATGTTAAGGATGCAGCCGAAGCCAGATTGGGCATAGTATATGTTCAAGCTCAAGTGCTTGGACTTTTAGGCCAATCAAGCAGTTCTATTCGGTTATGTTAGGTTTTCATAGTTGTGCTTGTTCAATGGCTTAATCCTATGTTCATCTTTGCAATGCACTCCACATTTTTCCCGTAAAAATGCAAAATCCAGCAGTCAGTTGGAAGAACAAGGCAAAAGCTTGCTACTTTATCTGTCGTACCCACTATCAAGAAGCAAAAGGAACATCTAAAACTGATTGGATGACAACTACAGCAATAGCTCACAAGCCTAAACGAGGCACCCTTGTATTGTTTGGATGGTCATTAAGCCCTTGTGCTAGCAACTTGGGCTTTGCACTTGGTTGATTGTACTTCATGTTGCTTACAAATTTGTCAGCAGATTGGTCAACATGTAACTGAACCTCAATTATGCAGAAGTGGCCTAATATTTTCTCATCACTAAAGCGTAAAAACAAAGAACTTAAAAAAAAACAAATCACAACATACCGCTCAACTCTTACTGCCTCAGCTATCATTGCATCAATCACAACATCGGCCATTGCAGAGCCCAGGTTTTGCACAGAGAGAAAGATCATGAGCTGCACTTTGGAGTTCCTTAGGGAAGCAGTTAGGCCCAAAATGAGCCATGGGATGAGCGAGAGAAGAGTCGCAATCACCAAGTAGGGGATCCGTTTTCTTCCTCGGATTGGGATACAGTCGGACAATATTCTGCAAATAAAAATAATAACTTCGAACAATTTTGAACAAAGATTCTGTGGTAGAACCACCAATAAGCAATCCTATACTTGTTGCATTTATAAGTAGGATAATTAATATACTGGCAAAAAAAAAGGGCATTTGCTTCTGTCTCCTCTGTTTCTAACTCCATGCTAAATTCTACTTGCCATCTAGATTCTTGATGCACAACAAAGTGATATTCCCTATCGTATATAGTGAACCAAAATATATTTTGAAACTTATATTTTCATACAATTCATTACTTGTCTTTGAGATGAATGCAAGTATTTGTAGTCACTCCAAATTTGTTCCTTCATGACTTTGTTGAAAAGTGTGGCTTTCATGTTCAACCTACATATCCAGGTTAAGAGCCATAACATTGTTAGGATCTAATGTAGGTCTTTATGACCTTGGCCCGTAAATGCCCTTTTAAGAACTTCTAGAATATCTTCTAGGCCCCGACATATGCCTCCCTCAAACTGGCTCGGCAGAAGAAACTCTTTTCCAATGTCATATCCAAGGTAAAACCACATCTTCATGGGTCTTTTCTGTAGGTACGTCAAATAGCGTATTCAGTATTACTATTGTGGTGCCTTTTAAGTTGACAATAGTTTTGAGGGGAAAATTGCCAAGCAGCAGGAGTCCTTGAGATACTACATGAAGGACTCTGTCGCTTTCGAAAGTGACTGAGTGCTTAAATTTCCAAATTGCAAAGTGTAAACGTAAATACTACAAGTTAGGTCAATACCCGTATAATGGTTTTATGCTCCACGGAAAAAATGCTATTGAGGACACAAACTGGGAGGCAGAGGGTGACAACTTAAGCCTGTCTTTCAGCTGGTACGAAACTGCTGTCCATACGAAAGATCTAAAACCCTACTCTCATAAATTCATAGAGAAAAGGCAGGTAAGCAAAATTAGACAGATTAAAAAAGTAACCAAAAGCATAGAACAACACTAACAAGGTTGCAAACACATTACATGAACGACCTTAAAGATAGCAGTATGGTAATATGTAATATAAAATGAGAACAGTGAGAACAGTGAGAGAGAGGGGGTGGGTTGGGGGTGGGGGGCGGGGGGAGGGGGAATATGAGGAGATAACTCATGTCTGTTTACAACCCTTGAAAGTGCATAAGTGCAATGATGGATAATAAATGTTAAGCTTCTATAAGTTAGTATTCAAACTAATTAACTCTAAGCTGTAGCTTGCACTATAGCAGCCAACCATATCAAAACTCTGCCTTCTCTAAATTGCAGTGTTCCACATTTCAACTTTCCATTTCTTTAACATTTTCGGAAAGAATGATTGTGACAAATTCTTAAAAAGTGAATGATGAAAAGCAATACAAATGGGAATGACCGTCCATTAAAGCATCGTAAAACCCACTTTCTTCCAGAAACACGTCTTGTTGGCCACTGAGGTCACAAGCGCCTCAAGCAGTTTCAGCATGTTACTTTATTGGGTTGATTACCCTTTCGTCTTTAAACTACTGCCCATTTTCAAAATTAGTCCTGTAAGTACAAATTGCTTTTCAATAGAAATCAAGTTGGATGGTAGTTGGGGGTGGGCTAGATTAATGATTTCTGGTGCAGTGGCCGTGTTGATGTTGGCTAGCAGTCGTGGGTTTTCTGTTGCCGCTGAGCTTACTGGTGGCAGGGTTGATTAAGTAGCGTTCATATTGGCTGGTTTCAATGGTGTTTGATGGGAGTATAATGACGCATCAAATCGGGCTGTGTATTGGTGCTTCTGTGTAGACTCATACGCCTATGCCTGTAAAAAGAAATGCTAATTTGAGAGAGATATTGATTCCAGCTAGGCAAAAGAGCACAAAAGGGAGATATCGTGGTTCGACTGAGGTTGCAGGTGGTAAAGAGAGGAGAGGAAGAGCAGAAAATTAGATAATGTCAAGATGGACGGGGTACGAGGTGGGTTGTCTTGCCAGGATGTGCACTCAGCTACACTTACTAAAGGTGTTCAGATTCAGGTCCGATCTCAAAACATTAGTTGGCGGATTTGTATCCATATTGTGGGGCTAAGGGAATAAGACGGCTTTCGAGACAAAAGTATTGTGTAAGTTTAAGCTTAAGGCCTTTCTTGATAACCCTTTAACTCTTATCCAAAGTTTTATCTTGTGACTCTGGTGAAGCCTCAGAGAGCATGCGCTGTGTAATGTATAGATAGATGATCGAACACTTCACTTGTACTTTAGTTTCTTACCATTTGGCCTATTTCCATACTATTTTTTACTCACCAGAGAGAAAAACTGAGCATCTTTTTTTCGTTTCTTTATCAACACAAGGTACTTCTAATCACTCCTAATGTGGCTCCCCAGGCATCTTCAATCTTTTAACAGCAATTTCAGTGGCCACATTTAGAGGATTATCCTTAATTGGCAATCTTGCCAGGTTTTTCTGATACTAAAAATATTTTGCGTCTTCGTCTTATCCTCCTTCACAAATTTTTGTATAAGTAACCAACCATATCCAACCCATAATCGACAATGGAAAAACTGGAACGGATCCAAAGCCAATTAGGCCAAGTCAAATCCATCCGACTCTGGATGCTTCTCTGGGTCATATTCACGTAACTTAAGGGTCACAATTACAACTTTCTCAGATGTGATGGGTTCTTCTTCAACTTCAAGTACATTGTTGGACCTAGGGTTCAACTGTAACTTAAAGGAGTGAACTAGTGTCAGTGGACTAATGACTTCTATGCTCTCTAAGCTCAAGTAGAGTAAAAAAGATGATTCGAAAGAGCAAGACAAAGTTGATTGTCAGTGGATCCTGTGGCAAATTAATCGTTGATGGATTGGTCATTTGCGTCTTGTTGATTTACCGCTACCTCGGTTGAGTTTCGGCGTGATTTCATAACCAGTATGGTGGAGATAAACTACTTGGTGGAGGCCGCTAATATAATCTAGTACCAAACTAATGTTGCAGGAAGCACACCCATATGATTGAGGGTGGAAGTGAACACAAAAAGAGTATGCATCACCCTCACAAGAAAATCACTATACCGCACAAAAATTAACGCATTGGCAATGCCATTCGACAGCAATGCAAAAAATTAACGCGAAGCAATCCAATGAAACCCTAAATGAATGCATACACTTTTCTGGTACATAATAGGGTGATGATAAATGCATTATTTAGACCCTGAAAATACAGTCCAAAGCATAAGCGATGTTGGCAGTTGGCAGCAAGAACACAGAGAAAAAGAATTGTGTGCCAAAATAGAATCACACGCAGATTGAAGCACAAATACAGAACATAAAACAACTATCATGTGAAATGTGGAGTCCGCCATCTTTTTCGGGGATATTGCATCTCAAGGTCCCAAATAAAATTGTGAAGTAAATGAGTAGCAGGACACCCATGAACATATTGCTATATCGAATTTTATATTCCTGCACATGTGCCGCATATATCCCCCTTTGGCAAGGTAATTCAACCCATTCAGAAAAAAAGGAACTCAAATTAAAACCGGGTATGGCACAAGGTTAAAACACAAAACCCATGACTGAATTTTAACCAGAATCACAAACCAATAGATATACACATGTCCCTCGATCAATCAGAAACACACCCAGAAATTCAATCAGATAGCTAAGAGTGACGAAGGGGGGAAGTTGAAATCTTTACCTGGGTAAAGTAAATCAAGCATACCAGCCAGATAAATGCAGCACCGAATTCAACACGTAACTTTTTTCCCCACTCTATCATTTTTCACAGCAGCTACCAACGATAACAATTCTCCTGCTGTTCTTCTCTCCGAAATCCACCAAAGTTCATGCTTTCCCCTCTGTTTCAACTCTCAAGTCTCAACGTTTCTTTGACCTTTTTCTAACCCGACCCAGTTGACCCGAACTAACCCAAAACTAAAAACCGGCCCATGAAAGCCCCAATCACATCTGGCTTGAGTTGAGTAACTTCTTCTTTTCCCATTCTTCTCTTTTCTAAATCGTTTTTATAATCTGTTTGATGAGATATTTTAAACTAAGAAATTTAATTTGACTGAGAATTTGAAATTATTTGAATAAAATTCACTATTTACTAACTACAAAAGAGGAATTCTAAAATTTTAAAAGAGATCTAAAAGAGGTATTCGGGTTGTCAAAATCTCCCGTTAAAATAACCATTCTAGATTACTAATTTTTTTTTTGTCAAATCTACTAGAGAACTATCCTCCACAATTCAAGATTCTTTTCGTGCCACATGTCTTATTAACTTTTTCAATTGTTCATTACTCTCTCTCTCTCTCCTTCTTTTTCAATCTCAGGCATCTGTTTTTTTATGTTTTGTTTTACCAATTCATCTATAATAATACATGCCAACAAGAGTTGGTTTGCCAGTTCTCAGGATCCCAATTCAGGCTTTTCGCTGAGTTTGAATGTTGCTCGCCACTTTTGTTACTGACAAACTTATGTTCTCGCCGTGCATGTGCTCTACAAACAGATCATTATGCGCTTCGATCCCAACATATGTGCGAAAATCGGGAGCTTAAATGTATTTGGCGGCCTTGTAGGTTCTCGATGCCTAATACTTCTTATAAGTTGGATCAAAACCGTACAGTCCAACTTCTTCTTACACAAAAAAAAAATAGTAATACATTTATTGATAATAAATCAGGCATAGTCTATGCCTGAGAGTGACCGCAAGAGCTGCAGCAGAAAGACATTACAACACGAGACAAAGAAATGTGCAAAGAACTTATTTAATTTGCTTTTTGGGTATCATCAGCTGATTAGTTAAGTGTCATTAGGATTGATTGTTCCAAACATCTCGGCCAAGGATTACCATCAATATTGTGTAGTTAAAGTTCCACTCTTCTCACTCCTTCAAGCTTAGAAGTGACAATAACAGTCTTCTAAGTAGTGTCAAATGTCACCTAAAAGCTTATATAGGACAGTCTTTTTCAGTGGCGTCCATATGCCATTGCTGTGGAGAACCGGTTGCTACCCTGGTTTCACAAAGAAGAAGAGCTAGCATTGGACCCCTTGCAGTCTTTTGCTCCAAGTTCACACACACTCAAGCTTAGATGAAGAGCTCGAGTCTTTTGCTCCAATGCTTGAGTGTGTGTGAACTTCGCTGGGAAGGACTGCAAAGAGCCCTACCTCCCACAGATGTTCGAATGCAAGTAGCCATGGACCAAGATCTTCGATGATTCGTCCAACTTTGTGAATGAAACCTATGTTAATCGAGTGCAAACCCGATCAACAATACAATTGCCATTCTGATAAGAAACTAAGAGAGAAAACGGGAAAGCTTTGACAAAGATCTGTCACACATTTATACTAAAGAAACAATATTTACAGGCATCTCTTTTGATATATTCCCCTCATGCAAGCCGGATCGAGGTGAAGGATGTAACCGAGCAAGCAGAGATTTACATTACATTCCTTTTCATTTCACTTTCGCATCTTATCCAAACCAGGCCAAGTTTACTAAAATGCTTGTATATATTTCTTGCTTCTTCTTTCTTGTGAGTTTTACTGTATATAGTATAGCTTATTTTTCCACTTGAGTTGTGTGTAACACTCAAATGCAGTACATGGGGACACTGACAGGCCGGTATACAAAAGGTCTGACACTGTGAGAATAGCCCGAGGGGTAGTTGTAAGTGAATTTGGCACCCGAACTTCCGCCTCCAAGATGTGTGCAGTGCTCGTGAAAGCTGCTAATAGGTCTTGCAAGACAGGAATCCCAACGGTCACTCTCAGGCATTGTCTCTGCCACTGTATATATACCTTTAGAGTTGGTGAATGCCTGATAATTAAGAACTTCCCCAGATTTTGTTATGCAAAGAACGGCGACCTCAGCACCTGCAACGAACAATTATAAGTTCTTCCACTTTTGAAAAAGCAATATGCGGCATACAACATTCTTTATTGCTTTAAATGATCTTTCATGTTTTCTTTTAAGGCTGAACAGAATAAACTTGCCATCTTCATATATAGACTTTCCACTTTGTCGTCAATAAAACTTGAAGCACAGTCCAGCTTAACACTAGATCTGATGTTAACTACAGGAAAGGAAAGTCTCAAGGCCAATGTAACAGCCGCATTATTGCTTGAGGCGCAGTCCGTAAATCTTCTCCTCACTTCCCTAATTTTATGCATTCAACAAGGGCTTTCACAGCCACGTAAAGTCGATTTTGAAAACATCTATTATGAATGTCCATTAACCATGGTCAGTTTGCCCGAGAATTTTTTGACCCAGCCAACTATCCTTGTTAACCACTAGACCCACGAAATCTGTTTTCCACTCTAGTGCCAACATCAATTCGATGTATGATGTTATCCTTGACGACCACAGCTTAGCATATAGTGAATTCCAGTGCTAGACTTTTGTTGCCTTTCACTGTCAAATTGAGGAGTTGGGAGTGAATGTTCTTTATCTGTAATGTGTGGTGGCAGTGTTCACAGAATAACATGAGACTGTCAGAGAAAACAAATCAGGGGTGGGAGAGGGTCTCCAGCTTAATCACAACTCCTTGCTTGGCATGAATGAATATGATGGTTGCATGGTTACCAAAGGCATAATGCATATATTAACTTTTGGCCCGACTATTGGCTAAATTTTCAGTTCTAAATATCATTATATTGAGCGGAAAAGTCCTACATATACCGATGGCTCCTTCTTAATGCCAAACGTGGATCATATACACTCTGCCAATCCAAGCGTGAGTCCCTTCCAAAATATGCCACTTTACATGATTTTGCTTCGAGTATGATGTATTACTGGAACAAATTTAGCGTTTCTTGTGCTTTTCTTATCATCAGATAAAGCTCGTCTTTTTATTTTGGCACGAGAAAGTTGTAATATCTTCAATATGACCCCTTGTCTAAGTACGAGTATGTTCAGTGACTACTGTATGAGTTAAAAGCATAGTCTGCGAGTATCAAAGTCAGAAAACTCTCTCAAGTGTTCATTACACTTAATTTGACTGAGATATCGGTGGCGGTTGTTGCAATCTATAAACAGTTGACATCTCAATTCCAAAACAGCAACTAAGAGTAAAATGGAAAATGTTTATTATTATTTTTTTCTCATTGTTTTCTTGCACATTTACTCATCTAATGACCCATTTCGTATCCTTGCAGTCTATGCTCGTGAAAAATTCTTAAACCTACCAATAAATTAACCAACCAACAAGTACAGGAAGAATAATAAGCAGGGCAGACAGAAAGCTAAATCTACCAGTTTTCTCTAATTCCTTTTCCTCTTCTTGTAGGAGTGCCGAGCTGGCAAGCTCAACAAAGCCAAATATGTCATCATAAAGATGAAACATCATGCACTAAAAACCTGCATATAATCACTGCCAGTAAATTTGCTGAACTATAGCACATCAGCCAAGAAAATCGAGGGCTAAGCTTCTTAATGACAGTTGACAGAGTGAAGGATTTAGTATTATAGAAGAAGCCTTTACTGAGCAGAAACCCATCCTCCAAAAAGAAACAGTGGCAGACATTCTTAAATAAACAAGGATTAGATCCTATCCCATATTGCCATCTCTTAATCAAGTATGGAGCATTAATAACTGAGAGACTGAAAAAGTAGAAGATAAATTGGGAAGATATTACTTTGACATCTACGGCACAGAATTTTTTTATTAACGTCATTCAAATATAGTAGCATTTAACGAAAAGAAAAATCACCCTCCTTGTAAATTGTTTACAGACTGCGATTAAAGGAAAAATTATATCTTCTAATAAGGTCAGCATGCATAACCTCGCTTTCGACACCACACCTATTTTTACAAGAAGCTGGGGAGATTTAAGTTGCGAATCAAGTTCACAATATTCAGTGGTTCTTACCACCATGTAATATGAGTTTCTCCAACCTGTTTATGTATGTGCATGTGTAAAAAATTTATGAACTGGCAAAAAGGTACACATCCCTCTAATATTTGGTTATTCCACCAAAGAGATCTCAATTGGAGTAGATCACCTTCTACTAACAGAAAAGGTTTTCAGCAGAAATCTTATGGGGGAAAAAAAAACAAGCCACTTCAAATAGTCCAACGGACCAACACTAAATTACGGGCAGGATCTTACTTCGTATTGCTGCTACAACAGAGTGCGGAACTTTTGAAGGAATAATTGATTAAATCCTTAGCTAATCCAAAATCACCTATAAAATAACAAGCATAGCTTCTATAACAACGAATCTGGTCAGTCAGGTCTACAATAGCAAGCATATTGTTGCTTCGGGTTGCCTAATGCAGCTAATTGTATTAATCTCTAGTTGGAGCTTTTCCTATTTCCAATTGTTGAGACCATGGAATGCATTACATAGTTCTTGCAGTTAAACTACTCTTAACACAATTTGTTCCAAGAAAATCTCCAGAACTGAGACCAATAAGAATCTGGCTGAATCACCTAACGAATTACATCCCTCCAATTTCATGATCTGTTCCCTTTGACTGTTCGCAAGTTTCTATAGTAGAATTCGAACATCAAACAGACGCGGGATAACATTGATTTTGAGAATGGTACGAAATAAAGCTTAATCCATATCAAAAGTTTTATGCCCAACCATGTCCTATTTCGTTATACAATTGGAGTCCAATATAGTATAGAAAGGATAAAGCAGGAGACTGAACGGAACCCATCATCACATTCTAATTAAGAAAAGCGCATACCCATTACTTCAATTACGATTTCAAGAATGAAATACATGCCAAACACAAAAGCCCAGTAAAGGAGAGAGGGTTTTGGGAACTGACCTTCTAAAACGTGGTCTTCAGGGCCAATGGAAGCATCCCCACACACATCACATACAACTCTTCCATGGATTTCACCAGTCCAAGCTCTTACAGTGCACGGCATGAAGAGTGCTAAGAGAGCAAGTGCTGTAACCAGCTTCTTCAGCTGGGACTCCATTGCTGACTTCGTCCACACCCTTCTGAGGCCTCTAAGGTCTCTGATGGGTAATCGGGGGGTCAGCTACTCAGCTTACAGCTCTTATGTTGACCAGTATACACTCCATTTCAAAGATTTTATCCCACTTCATATTTTTGCCAATACTGGTCAAAAGCCCGTATTACTTGCGGATGCTGGTTAAACTGCTTTTATAATTTTTACTACTCTATCCGTTTTAAAAAAAAATTTATCTTTTTTAAGACTGTAATCACTTATTTTTTAAAAGAATTTCGTTTGTGTTTTTTTTCATGTTTATCTGCGTTATATTTATTTTATTTTTATTTTTTCTCTTCAAATTTAATTCTCTACCGACTTACTTTCTCGACCTACTTTCTTCATCTCCTATCTCTTGGGATAAGATGACAAATTCAAAAAATATGACTATTATTCTAAACAAGCGTACAAGTTAAACACGATCAAATATTATGAGACATAAGGAATATATTTCAAATGAAGTAAAAAGAAAAAAAGATTAATACATCTAAAAATTTTATCTTCACGCACATGTTTCTCAGTATTTGTAACAATATTATAGTGATGAAAGCAGAGCTGAGAAGATTAGCGTTATTTTGATAAGATTACATCTTGCTAGTTGAATTCTGTGTGTGTGTGAGAGAGAGAGAGAGAGACATATTATTTGTTATCCAAAATGCCCTTCAAGGTGGATTGTCACTCGGTCCTTCTTTAGACGATGAAGTAATTTAGGATCCAAGTGGAACTGATCCTCAACCCTACGTGGCTACGTTGTAATTTCGATAAAAACTTTAGGATCTTAAGTGAGAAACTGATATAAACCTTGGAGGGTTTAGTGTAATTTACTCATTATTATTTGTACGGACTAAACCTAAACGGTTTATCGTTTATGATTAGTTTTGTACTCCCGGGTAGGAATTTAGGAGTACCGGACCAAATCAGACGGCTCACAGGAACCATTTTCCGTAATATTTTCGTAGTAGCGGCCTTAAGGGTTATCATTTCTTTCGGCACGTACGAAAAATCGAAAATTCTATGGAATTGACGTTGTAATCTTTCGGTGCCGGAAGCTCGTCTGTTTCTCACTTCCGTTGGAATGGCAATCTCATAGAAGGTAGAAAGTATTAACCGATCTTTCTCTGTGTCGGTGTCATATGCGCGTGTGTACTCTGTTTGTTCAATTGCACGATTGGATGTTCTTACGTTATGCAAATTGCACGATTTCGGAACTTGTATGTTTATATCGGCTAATGACTAGTGTGTTTTGTTCTGTTCTTGTTTGGTTGGCTGCAATCTGAGTTTCGAACTTACTGACCAGGAATTTGGGTAATTCTGCTAATCAGTTAGAATCCATATCATAGATTGATCCGTGCAAGATCAGCGATGCCCCTGTTAAGGTTCGATACAGGTTCACGTCCATTTATTGGGATTGAGTTTCTGTTGGTTAATGATACTGGAGCATTACTTGAGTCAGATATTTTAGCTTGTTGCCGTCTTAAAATGACTCTGGTGGCCCATAAAGTGTTAGCAAGGAAAGTTTCCTTGCAGTACGAAGGAGTTGTGGAATGAAATCTTTTGGACAGATGTTTTCGAATGAAAGAAATCTAGTCATCATTTGTTTGGGGTTACTTTTTAGAAGGAATTGTTCTGAGAGAAAGGTTGTATTCAAATCTTTTTATTGTTAGCGCTGACAGAAAGGGAGTGAGCATCGGATTTCGTGTCTCTGGGTGCTTGTACGCTCTTTAAAGCAAATGCCTGCGTTCTCCTTATACGTTCTTCGATTTGACAATGTTCCTGTGAGGAATGATATCCATTTAAAAGTAATTGACCAATCTCCATTGACGATTCAGACATTCTCGGCTATGTGACAAAGAACTCTCATGCAAAGTAAGTCCTGAAGGTGAATTCTTTGACGATGATGCCTTAGTTCTACTTTTATATAATTTCATATCCTTGTTCTTTGTGTTTTTCGAAGTTAGGCATCCGAATGTGGTATGTATTGTTTACATGTGTATTTAGCAAAATAAAGGAAAAAGGGGAAGAGAAACTCTTAGATCTCTGTAAAGAACTCGCGAATAAATTAAAAGTAATTGACCAATATACATTGATGAATCCTCAATTCTGAAACTAGGTTCATCATTTTTGGTCATTTGCCACGCGTATGTTTTGTCTTGTAAACATTGCTTGCTTAAGGCATGATTATATCTGAGCAGGTCTTACTCAACCTTCAGGCTCGTTCAATAAAGGTGCTTAGGTCAATTCAACTTGGGAAAAAAGATGAATATCCTGAATTTCCGCTGAAAACTTAGTTGTTGACTCAACTTCTTTGCTACTCACCGACTATTTGAGTGCTTTTGGTGTTTAGAACACGAGTAGACAATGAGGAAATACCTACAAATTCAGGCAAATTTACGGGACTTAACGTTTGGTTCTTTGGTCATGAGTTGGTTTTGATGTTTTTGTGGTCGCGACACTGTGTACTGTCCTTCTACTCATTTTGGACAGTGCGGACAAAACCCACCCAAGCTCTTGATCAAGCACATTTATTTTTATAATGCTCCACTGGCTGTGTGGTTACACTTTACAGCATCTTAAACTCGAAGCTTAAGGAGATCTTCTTTTTTCAGGCATATCCAGTACGCGGAGATTGCTACCGTAAAAAAGGACATGATTTGGATTTTGGAGTATTTAATTGTCTGTTTTGAAATTTCAGTGAAGTATTGTGGTTTTGTTAGCATATAACAAACACATGGGTTTATTAATGTACTTGTAAATGCAAATTACTGCAATGGACTTGCTTCCCAAAAGCACTTTCTTCCTTTGAGTTGTTTTACTTTCTGTTTCATTGAAATTTTGTCTTGTATCAGATCCCTATGAGGAACATTTTATAAGTAGTGGACCGATCTCCATTGATGAATAGTTTGTTCTGAAGGATGTGCAATGAGTTTTTCGTAAAAATGATATTCTATCCCTTTTCTCTCTGCATGGAAGTGGGGTTGGCTGCACAACAACGTGAACAAATGGCTTGCTCTATTTGCACAACAACTTGAACAAATGGCTTGCTCCATGTGTTTAATTTGGCTAATGCTTTCAGGAGGTGGCTATTACAATTGAAACTGACTGATAACAATTTACTAAACACTGTTATCTGAAGATATATACTCACAATGCCCGTAGTTCTGTAGGAAAATGTTTAAGTGGTCGTCTTTGTGCAATTTCCACTTAAATTACTTTGCATCCCTATGAGGAACTCTTTTGCGTTAAAAGTAGCCTGACTTTTGATGATGAATTATAGATTCTGAGGGACCTGTTTACATCCTTTTGTTCACATGCTAAGATACGTTTACTGCTTTAATTAAAATGACAATTTCGAACAAATGTTCATTAAGGCACAGCCAATTCACTGTCTATGGGAATTCCACTTTGCATGAATCCAGTTCATATGTTATTGCAGTTTTCGTTGTGAATTTTAACTTCTATGTAACATAATCAACTACCTAATCGGTCACGTGTAAAAACAGTTCACTTATTGGACCAATGTGAGGCGTTTGCATAGTTCTACAGGTATGTGCTCGCTCTCTGACTATTTGTGTTTTGCAGCTCTTCTGATTTTTTATGGTTTACTGGTCTAATCTGCACCAGATTTATTATTGCTTTGCTCTGGAGTAGACTTGAAAATCAAGCTCTTGAGGTAAAAGCCCATCATGTACTGCATCTGTATTGTTAGATGCTGCAAATCTTTATGAAGATTAGGGGGTTGAAACAACGGTGATGCCTTACAAGAAACTGAAGACATGCCTTCGTAAAGCTAGGGATGGACAAACACCCAACTCAGCTTAGTGTAAGTCTCACAGCTCTGGAGCAATATCATGCACAAGCAAAAATCCCCTTTAGCTCCCGATTACGGCTATGAAAAAAGCATTTTAGACAACTTTCATAGGGAGAATATGAAAGTTAAAGAGTAGAGACTTCTGTTAGTAAGATGATGATGACCTTTGGCTTTATAGCTTTTGATCGCCAAATTTTTATTTGAGAAGAGTCGGAAGGTTAGATCCCCTGCATCAATCCAGCTTCGGCCGTGTAATTGCAAAAAAATTTGTTTGTTCATGTGACGCTTCAACTGCCTAATTCAAATTCATCATTACCCATCCTTTTCAACTTAATCTATATCTCTCTTCTCTACTGAACCATAAGGGCTAGTGAAGGTCTTGAGCATGGTTTAGTCATTGTCCATTGCGCTCCACAAAAGACACACTCAAATACCTTACTGAGCCACAGGGGCTAGTGAAGTTCTTGAGCATGGTTTAGTCATTGTCCATTGCGCTCCAATCCAGTTACTTAAGCTTTGGGCTTGGGAAAGATTCCCAGCTTTGCAGCCAACAGCCAAGATCATGAATTTTGAAGAGCCAAGATCAGCTCGATGGCACGACTTGAAAAATCAGTTGGCTGTTGAGGATGTAAGGGCAGCTGTAGACTCTGCTGGAGAAGGTTTTCTGTGGCGCCCCTCTGCTACAGTTGCAAGCAATAGCACGTTTAGTATGTTTTTCAGGGAAAGTGAAGAGTGGGTTTTGGTCATTTGAAATATCAGTGACGTATTGTGGCTTGTTAGCATACGCCAAACACATGGGCTTATTAATGTACTCGTAAATGCAAATTACTGCAATGGACATGCTTCCCCAGAGCACTTTCTTCCTTTTGAGTCGTTTTAGTTTCTGTTTCATCTAAATTTTGTCTTGTAGCAGATCCCTACGAGGAACATTTTAGAAGTAGTAGACCGATCTCCATTGATGAATAGTTTGTTCTGAGGGTGTGCAAAGAGTATTTCGTAAGAAATGATATTTTCCCCTTTTCTCCCTGCTTGGAAGTGAGGTTGGCTGCACAACAACTTGAACAAATCGCTTGCTCCATTTGCACAACTTCTTGAAAAAATGGCTTGCTCCATGTGTTTAATTTGGTTAATGCTTTCAGGAGGTGGCTAGTACGATTGAAACTGACTGATAACAATGTACTTAACTCTGTTCTCTTAAGATAAATACTCACAATGCCCGTAGTTCTGTAGGAAAATGTTTTAAGTAGTTGGCTTTGTGCAATTTCCACTTGAATTGCTTTGCATCCCTATGAAGAACTCTTTTGCGTTAAAAGTAGCCTGACTTTTGATGATGAACTATAGATTCTGAGGGATGTGTGTAAATCCTTTTGTTCACATGCTAAGATACTTTTACTGCTTTAGTTGAAATGACAATTTCAAATGAATGTTAACTAAGGCACAGCCAATTTACTGTTTGAATTCCACTTTGCATGAATCCAGTTTTTATGCGACTGCAGTTTTCATAGTGAATTTTAACTTTTCTGTAACATAACCAACTACCCAATCGGTCACGTGTGAAACAGTTCACTCAGTGGACCAATGTGAGGCGTTTGCGTAGGTCTACAGGTCATACCTTTGCATTTATGTGCTCGCTATCTGACTATTGGTGTTTTACAGTTTTCTATGGTTTTTTGGTCTGCTGTGCATCAGATTTATTATTGCTTTGCTCTGGAGTAGACTTCAAAATCAAGCTCTGAGGTAATAGCCCATCATGTCCTGCATCTGTACTTTCAGAATGCTGCAAATCTTCATGAAGATTAGGTGATTGAGATAATGGTGATGCCCTACAAGAAGCTGAAGACATGCCTTCGTAAAGCTAGGATGGACAAACACCCAACTCAGCTTAGTATAAGTCTCAGAGCTGTGGAGCAATATCATGCACAAGCAAAAATCGCCTTTAGCTCTGAATATGGCTATGAAATTAGCTCCAAATATGGCTATGAAAAAAGCATATTCGACAACTTTCATGGAGAGAATATGAAAGTTAAAGAGTAGAGAATTCTGTTTAGTAGCATTCTGATGACCTTTGGTTATATGGCTTTTGATTGCCAAATTCTTGTTTGAGAAGAGTCAGAAGGTTAGATCCCCCTCATCAATCCAGCCTCGGCTGCGTTAATTGCAAATATGTTTGTTCATGTTATGCTTCAACCGCATAATTCAAATTCATCATTACCCATCCTTTTCAACTTAATCTCTCTCTCTCTATCTATCTATCTATCTATCTCTCTCTCTCAGACACACACACACACTCAAGTACCTTACTGAGACATAGGGGCTAGTGAATGTCTTGAGCGTGGTTTAGTCATTGTCCATTGTGCTCCAATCCAGTTACTTCAGCTTTGGGCTTGAGAAAGATTCCCAGCTTTGAAGCCAACAGCCAAGGTCATGAATTTTGAAGAGCCAAGATCAGCTCGATGGCACGACTTGAAAATCAGTTGGCTGTCGAGGATGTAAGGGCAGCTAGACTCTGCTGGAGAAGGCTTTCTCTGGCACCCCGCTGCTACAGTTGAACCAATAGCATGTTTAGTAAGTTTTTCAGGGAAAGTGAAGAGTGGGTTTTGGTGAAATCTACCATGAAAGGAGTCATTTGCTCAACGTTTGAGAGTTTCTGAGCTAGTTGGAGTAGCCTGCATAGAGCAGTATCTTCCACACAGAGTAGCTATGCAATTTGGTTTTGATCAAGGTCTTCCTGGTTATGTACTTCGTTTCAATTACAAAATAGCTTTGAACCATTATATCAGGCCTATTAGAGAAGCTAAACTTTATATACCACCACGGCTTTTTGAGTCTGATGTAACCTAGCATTACCTCAATTGATGGGATGCAGGCGATGTTGGCTAGCGAAGATGCTACTAGGGGCATTGTGAGAGGAAAGCATTCAAGGGATCACAAAAGATTACCATTGGGTTTTGGGGCAGCAAGAAAGGCAATCATATGTTAGTTCAACCTTCCTTTATGTCCAGAGGTATAGGTGTGGAAATAGGGGATTTTGTTGAAGATAAAATGAGGCTTGCAGAATTATTGAGGGGTAAAAGCTAGAGTATTACTGTTGGAAACGGACTAAATGGTGATTAGGAATCTCTTCTGAAAGATGGTTCTTGAAGACACATGTTTTCTGTTGAAGCTGACAAAGTTCGAATTTTGGAGACCTGGGGAAACCTGAGGAAATTAACTATCAGAATGACCTATTAGTTGAAACACCAAAGAGAATGAAAGAAGATACTGATGTCAGTACAGTGAAGCGTATGATGTCGAATGAACGTCGGCAACAATGGAGATAAAAGCCATAGCCATGGAACAATTGAAATACCTGTTTTGGAGATTGAGGCTCGGATTGGCAGTCTTGAGAGAGTGATTTCCCTACTAAAAGCAGAGAAATTTAGCTGCAGGCTTGGGAGAAAAGCCAACTAAGAAGGTCTAAGTGAATGTAGTGTTCATGGTGTATTGGTTGATTCCCTGTACTACACATTTCTAATGTGCAGGCTTTATGTATCAGAAATCATATCTGGAAAATGGTAGGAGTCTGATATGAAAAATACAGATTGTCCTGAAAATGGTTCTTTAGCTGCGAGTGTTTGCCTGCACGATCTACTTCAGCGAACAAAGCTGGTTACTGGTATCCCTCAGCAGAGCTGAGTGTTAAAGAGTTTGCTATAGCTGATCTCTTAGCTTATATTTCATGACTTGAGTCTGTTTCATGACTCTCGCGTGGTATGATATATTCTGACCTCCATTATTTATACTTATTTTGTTACATCTAATTTCATTCTTGATACTAACTGTGCCGTATTAGTACTTATTCAGAAGCTAGCAAACCTGCAAGCACGATACAGTGGAAGTCAAGAGACACACAAGCAAAACTGAACATCAAAGAATTCAGTACAGCTGATCTCATTGCATGTAACTTCATGACTTGTTAAATTCTGTTTTATTTCCTTGTTTGCCCTCTGCATTCCACCTTATGACTCACATTGGTCTAAGAATGAGCCTTGACCATAGCCCTGCTTGGCATGATATTTTGATCTTTATTCTGTACACTTGTTATCATACAATCACTGATAAGGTAACGATACCTGTTTCCTGTTTCCTCTTTCCTTTTAATGTTTTGTACTTTTCCGTCTCAAGATGCAGAATTTATAGAGCTCTCCGAGTCAGTATTCATCGAGCTTGTATCAGATAAAATTGTTCATCTTGTCGTAGATCCAGATGAACTTGGATACTCGCCTTTCTCTAAGACTTTATTTCACCGAATGCTACTCTCTTGATGCTACTAATGAGCTGGTTCTTAGTTTGCGTATATGATTTTTGATACGCTGTTTTTGTTTTTTTTTTTTCAATTGAGTCGGAGAAGTTTAATTTCGAGACCCATTGATTTTGTGTTATCCTCCCATCATATGCAGTTTATTGACTGCAGTCTTGCTAGTTTATCTTGTAGTCTACATTATAACGTGAAGGTTCTGTTGGTTTTCTCTTTTCTGCAACGCCAGTTTGGGATTTGGGATGCTGAGGTATTCCTTCCACACTCGCCCTGAGGAAACTTAAAATGCTTTGCAACCAATTTAACTGGTGCAGTTGACCATTTGAATCTTTTCAAATAAGAATTCAGTTATCTCTTCAAATATTACAGTATGAACAAGAGTAGAAAGAGTTTTTTCCTAATTAATACATATTTAATACTTAATTACCAATATACACCATTTTGAAATTTATTTACCCGCATACCACACTTTTAGAAATCGCTGTTTGAAACCACGATTTTAAAGTAGAAATCGATGTTTTTTTTTTTTATTGGTAGTAGAGAATTGCATTGATAGATATAAAGATACAGGAAATGAAGTTTGCAGTCTAAGACTTTACAGAACCATTTGAGTGTCAGAATAAAAGTAGCAATAAATAGTAGAAAAAGGATTTAAGCAAAGATACTACCCACAAGAGACTCTACAAAAAACTCCATCATATCCGAGGATTCTCAGTTGCGTAAGGTTTACCCAATCTTGGTAGACGGGTATGCGAGCCTGAAGGCTGACAGGCAAAATAAGCTAAGGATCGTGCTTCTGTCCGGGCGTGTGGTCCAGCCATATGGATACTAAACTGATGAAATTGAGTCAAAAGGTGACAAAAGTCAAAGTACAAGCATACCTTCAAGTAGAAATCGTTGTTTGAAACCACGTTTTCAAATCGCTGTTTGAAACCACGTTTTCAACCAGTGCTCAAACCATTTCAAACAGCGATTTCTAAAATTGTTATCGGGTAAATAAGTTTTAAAATAGTGTATATGAGTAATTAAGTATTAAATATGTATTAATTAGGGAAAAAAACTCCCATCCCAAGGTTTTTTGTTATCTTTGTATTTCATTCGTGTCTTCCGCCACGTCGTTTTTATTACCGTTGAATTGTATTCCTACCATCTCAAAAAAAGTTGATAGATTACTTTTCAAATAAACTAAGATTCTCTAAGTGTATTTTCATGTTTTGCTCAATCAATTTGATCAGGCACTTGCCATGTCGGCTTGAGTAACGCAAACATTGGTGAGAGTTTAATGTCTCGAAAATCTAAGGGTTCTTCCGCAAGGTTCGTCCATGGAGGGTGAGTCATGGCCTAAGATTAGACTGGGATTTTAGTTGTAGATATCTAATAAAACCGTCGTTGAAAAATTCGAGTGGCTGAAGCAGCTATTTTCAAAGTTTCTCTCTACATTTAATTTCTACTAGCCTATTTTCTCTTTTCATTTACTTTTTTCTTCCTTTTACATATTAAAAATATAAATACATGACTAAATTATTTGATATACAGTAAAATATGATCAATTATTATGGAACTGAGAGTGATTTTTTTTTTTTTCTCACAACGAGAGGTGCTTAATTACCAAGAACTCACAAGTCACAAGTCACACCCCGCCGTACACCCGCACAAAAAGCACCCAGCACACACAAGAACTGTGGCATATGAAGGTACCCACCAGCTACTTGCTATTTATAGAATCTTTCTCTTTCTTGGAATCTTGAAACCCAACAATGGCGGACAAATCAACAGCTGCCATTATGGAGGAAAGGGAGGAGCTAATGGTTTCACCCCCTGGTGGAATCCCAACTCTCAGAACTGCCCATTTTCTAAAACCCACCGTCAATTCCCAAAAAGACACCCCTCCATTTCCTTTCTTTTTCAAAACTAAAACCGCCATTTTTAATGACAAGAAAGCCCTTTCAAGAGTCCAGTTTAAAGGTAGGAGATACCCGCAGAAGGATTGGAAGAAATGGGTTGATCAGTTAGAACCTTTGTATGGAACAGTATGGAAGAAAGCTGGTGTCTATGAAGCAGTCATGGGGTCCACATACCAAACCCTAAGACACAATGCTCTGATTATTAGGCTTGCAGAGAGATGGTGTGTTGAAACTAACACATTTGTTTTTCCATGGGGTGAAGCTACTGTTACGTTGGAAGATATGATGGTATTGGGTGGTTATTCTGTCTGGGGACACTCTGTATTAGCTCCCCTAAATGCGAAAGACTTAATTGAAACCGACGCAAGTTTGAACAAAGCTCGTAAAAATGTCAAAACTGGTGGTGGTCTTAGCGGCAACCAGTATGCATGGATGAACCATTTCTTGGGAAGTGGTCACCAGCTCGAGCACGAAGCATTTCTTTCCTTGTGGCTGTCGAGGTACGTCTTCCCAACAAGCTATGGTTGTGTAGCACAGAACGTTTTCCCAATTGCGATTTATTTGTCTAGAGGGATTCAAATTGCGCTAGCTCCTGCAGTTCTTGCAAGCATTTATAGGGATTTGAGCTTGTTGAAGAAATGGACTAATTGTAATTCTGAAGATGGGAATTCTGAATGTGACCTGTGGGCACCATTTCAATTAGTACAGCTTTGGGCTTGGGAGAGGTTCCCAGCATTGAGTCCACAGCCCAATGCCCTTAAATGTGGGGAGCCGAGATCGGCTAGGTGGCACAGGTTGAAGAAAGTGAATGGTGTAGATGTGAGCAAGGCCATAGACTACGCGGGGGAAAGTTTTGAGTGGCGCCCTTATACTAAACTAGTTAACAATTGGGTAATTAGTAAGTTCTACAGGGAAACTGAAGAATGGGTATGGGTTGATTCTAACATGAACAAAGAAGCAATTTCCTTTGCTAGATGCTGTAGAGATTCTGAACTGGTCGGTATAAATTGTCAAGAGCAGTATCTCCCACATAGAGTAGCTATGCAATTTGGATTTGATCAAGATCTCCCCGGTTATGTTTCTCGGTGCAGTGGGACTCTTGAAATTTCTTGGGAAAACTATAATAGGTCTATTGGAAATGTGGAACTATATATGCCACCTCGACTTCATGAATCAGATGTTACTGTGCGATACTTGGATTGGTGGAAGGAAAAGATGCTGGCATTGGAAGATGAGATGAATGGCATTCCAAGACTGAATCGTTCAGAGAATCACTCAAGGATGACACGGACTTCTCTTGGAAGCATTCAAGGCTACCAGAACATCGTTCCACCTGTCTCCCTTTCCATTTGTAACGGGGTGAAAGATGGGGGGGCTATTGAAGAGGATAAACTGACTGATGGAGAAATACTCAATCATAAGAGCAGGAAGTCCGTCAGAGAAGTGGCAGGTGATAATCAACCATTGTATAACAAGCATAATCGAGATTCATCATCTTCCACGACAGATGTTGGAGCTGGTAGAAAGATGGAGTCCATCGAAAGTGTCGAAATGAGAATCGCCAGTGAAGTTTTGAAGGAAAGACCAAAGAGAGTGATGGAAAATGCTGAAAGAAGTGAAGTGAAAAGGATGTTAAGAAGCAGTAGGAACAGTATCGAGAAAATAACTAGCAGTGATAAAACTAGGATACTTGAAATGGATCTTGAGGCTCAAATTACAAGGCTTGAGAACATATTTGCTCGGGCAAAAGCAGCAAAGCTTAACCTGCTGATTTGAGGGGGGAGGAAATGAAAAAAGAAACTACCAGTAGAAAGTCAGACTGATTGGACTCTCACACTTGAAACTATTGGTTTTATCTATGATACATATTGCAGATTTTATGTCGGGCACATCCACACAACGCGTGTCAAATCCTTTTTGTTGTTTGTTGTTGTTTTTCTTTACTTTTCCCCCCTTTTATCGGGTAAGTTACTAAAGACTGAAATTGAAAACTTCGGTTTCCTGAGAAGGCAGGAGTAGTTTTAGTCCTTTTTAAAAGGCAATTGCAGTAAGATTACAATGTTCTTCTCGAATGTATTAACAAATTAGGGCCTTTTCTTTTCTTAAACGCCTCACACTTTTCTTGGATGATCAAAGTCTAGTTTCTTATACATTTCCTGACCCTTGAATGTAGGACTACTTTCTCATTTTAGGCTACAACTATTGTTCTGATTTAGCTCTCCTTGGGAACGGTCACCATGAAAAGCATTCTTGTCGACAATGGTACTTTATAGTCTAACTTTTGAACTTCTTCAAAAAATGCAGAGCATGCTTACTCTTGGTTCTAATTTGGATGGTTGATCTTGCTCCCATGGGGTGAATTAGTATTGAACGGAGTCAACGGACCCCATCCCCCAACCTTTTTTACCGTGTTTTTTCATTTTCCCTACTAAACTCTCTCTCTTGAGTGTCTACATATGCATGTATGATATGAAATTCTTCTTTTCCACTCTATATGTGGTTTCAAATGAAGGATTGTTCTCCTTTGTCCTATCTATCTTGCCATGTTCTCGTTAAGTCATTACAGCCATTCAAAGGAAGCATTTCAGCTTGTGAGGCATGGTAGCATTTAGAATTCAGAAATGTAGGCATTCTATAGAGCTTAATCTCTGCCACATATACAAAAATTTGCCGTTCTGGATTCAAAATGGCAATAAGTGCAAATATTGGCATGTGAGCATTTTCTACCTTCACAACCGAATTCTCTAAATTTCTTCTGTATATTTCCTTAACCTGTGATTGATAATTATTACTGTTGCAGTTGCAGGTTTTCAAGTATGAAGTTTGACTTTCCTTGCATATTGGTTGAAGCTTAACATGGAAAATGCTTGTTTGTGACTTTCATTGCTATATGCCTTCTAACAATCTTTGATCTGGTTCACTGGTCGGGAAACTACTACACCAGCTTGAAGTGCTTATTCAATGATACATAATTCCAGTTTGCCAAGTTTGTAAGTTAGTTTCATGCTTAAGTTGATCCTACCAGTCTAATTAAACACTAGATGGAGCATACAATGCCTATTACTATGTCCTGTCTCCTAACCTCGTTAGAAAATGACTATTGCATAGACTCTGACTTTGGTTGGTTAAAGTGGAATGCTCTTTACAATGGAAAAATGTTCTACTGTTACCGTTCTATCAATGAGATCCTACCTTATTACTTGAAATAGTACATTGCCGCTTACGCCTGGTAATGCATTCTTGTCAGCTTAATTTTGTTAATTTTGAACTTATTTTTTAACTTCTCAGTTGGAAAAACAAACCTGCTCTAGGCAAGCTTATTCTTATGTCTGTTATCTGAAATTTCGTTAGGCAAATTACAAACATACATTAAAGCCGGTGAGGCTCGCTGGAAAACCGAGATCAAATCTGTTCCATTGTTGCACCTCTGAGGCATAGAACTCTTTAAAAGCAGAACTGTATTAACTCACTCGGTATTTTGCTTCTATAGCACCACAGTAGTGGAACTATGGGTATGCAAGCATTCTATACCTTCAGCTTCAGGGCATAGTTTTCGATTCCTTAATCCACATATCTTAAACATGTCTATTCCGTCACAACTGCAGACTGAAGTTCACAGTGTGTTGGTTGTAGAAACTTTATTTTGCTGCTGTATCATTATAGAAATCATTCATGAAACTTGCATTCGTGCCATCTATCTGTCTGACCTTCCTTCCTATGCAAATTCAAAAAAACCTTGAAATGTCAACAGAAGGTTCCAGTTGTTTCGTAATTTTGAACTTGATTTTTTTTTTTTTACTGAATTAGTAAACAATTGAATTGGATTCGGTTGTATCGGCTAAGTGTTAAATGGCGCTAGAACACTGATCGTGTTGATCAGCGTATCTATGTTGCTTACAGCATTAAACATGCTGCAGCGCAAATCACTTATCTTACAGCCCATTCCTTTGTCTATTGCTTCAAGGTATAATTGTCTTAGTTTCCTCTTTGTTTTGTTATCCTCTTTCTGCTAGCATAAATAGTTGGCGCCCGTTCTGAAAATAACAAGTCAACTCGACAAAGCCCATTCACCCTCGAATGTTATATCTCCGTGGCTGTGTAGTAGTACTGTTGTTTATCCTGCTATATCATGCTGATCTATCTCTCACCATGCTTTTTGTGTTTGATGCATTGTTCATGAACTCAGCATCTAATCTGCAGTTAGGAACGGATCAACTTGTTTCCGATCTATAACATTCTCAGTTCTAGTTAGACAATAGAGTTACTTCATCCTACGAATGATCATCAAATTTAGGTTTGACTTCAAACTCAGTTGGTGATCTTTATCCAAACTTGAACAGGATTGTGCTACAAACAAATTTGACAAGCAAACGAATTTTTTTAGTTGAAGTCATATTTGCTCGAGTTATTTTCGAGTGTCACTTTGTGTAACTACTGTAATGATCAAGAAATGTTTGGTACTTCTGATAAAATATAGTGTTGGGATAAGTGGAAGCAGAACGAGGTGCAACGAATAAACTTTATATTCCACCTGGGCTGTTTGAGTTGGATATTACTACTCGATACCTGAATGGTGGAGGAACTCTACGTTACCTCCGCAGGATGCAATTCAAGGCGTTGTCAGGCGAAAAAGCAGTTCAAGAACATCGAACAGGCTGCTACAAATTTTTGAACTGGTGAAAGGAGGCAATGATGCTGATGTTACTCCTGGTTTTCCTCCCACATGTAAAAGAGTGGAAGAAATGCTGCAAACTAGTAAAAATCACCCCAGTTTGCCCTCTTCAGCCGTGAGTGGTTCAACAGTGAGTGGGGCTGCAAAGGGAAGATCAGAGACAGCCACTGAGCATGCAGATGACAAAAAAGCTGGGGTTTCAACTCAGACTACAGTTAGCATCAAGCGGTATGAAGAAGGCCGCAGCAACTCTTTCAAACTTAAGGTACCAAGACCGGAAGTTGAAGTCACAACCACTGAACATGCATATGAGAGCAAAGCGGATATTTCGGCTGGTAATATGTTTGCCATCAACAACATTGGAGAAGAAGGCATCAGATCTTTCAAAGATGAAATGCCGAAACCTGACATTAAATATCGTGTCAGCAAGCTTGAGAGGGAGCTATCTGAGCTAAAAGCAGCAGTATTTGGCACGCGTATGTGGAATATGAATTTTCCTGTTCAGTTGTGCGTAGATCTTATCGTTTCACTAGGAAACATGAGGGCATTACTTTACACTGGGAAGTCCCTTCGACTTGAATGTTCAATTTGCCCATCAAGCATCGTCTATATGTTAAGTTTGACAGTGAAGTAGGATGAGCCTATTAGATGCCGCAATTTGATTTCTTTGACGTTGACTCTGTGACATATAGACCCTTCTCTACAAGCTTCAGATTGTGGGAAAAGACACAGGTGCCCAATGAAAATTTTAAGCTTGCTAATCTGTCACGTTGATTGCTTCTTAAGAACCTGAGAACTGTCAACGGTAATCGCAAGGAATCAAAGCTGCTGCAGTCCTTGTGCGTGCTAGCACAAGTAAACAGTTGTTTGGGCATAATATCTTCTGATTTTGCTGTAATACGTTGGTACGAATCTCAGCGATGTACGCCCAAAGTTGACGTGAGATACAGACCCGGAACATATTTGCTTGGACAGATATGTGCACAAATGTTAGGCAACTTTAGTTTTGCAGATGACTACGACGGATCAAACAGATAAGCCAATGCAGTACAACCTGCCTCGGATTGCCTGATTACAGCAATAGTACAACTATTGTGACGAGCAGCAATCACCCGAAATCAAGTTCTGAGCAAATTTTGCTTGTACATTCAGCAAATCAACATGTAATAGTGGGCAGGAATAACACCCCAAGGGAGGGTAACTCTGTTATAGGCTGACAAGCCATCCCGTTAAGATCTCCCTTGTTGTAAGTTTGAGTAACAAGAGTTGGGTCTCCTTATTCCTTTCTATGTGCAAACTGCAAGTTTGAGTAACAACCAGAGGTTGAGATGAGTAATTCTTGGGTGTCGCTATTACCTTGTTAATGTCATGTTTGAGTGAGGAGCAAAAAGAACAAGTCACACAAATAAACACAGCGGGTCAAAGTATATGTACATATTGCAGATAGTGTCTGTACGCGACTCAGGTTGCGGACTCTTATTGGTGGGGACTCCTTAAACACAAACTTTTGACAATTTGTCTTGTTACAAAGTTTCTTCACTAATGCTCTTGACATGTTATTGATTTGAATGTTACCAATAAAACAAATGTAGCTGATATCCCAATACATCGTATCAAGTATTTTGAATGGCGTTGAACTCTATCACAATTGACCAAGGAAATGCCTCAAATTAGTAGGGTAACACAATATCTCAGGACGAAAAAATGCTTTGAATGGAGTATAACGTTGGATGATGGGTATTCACAAGAAAGGGGAAACAATGTTCTGCAAGTTTTGGAAGTAGTTTTCCAGTTTTGGCAGGGAGAAGAAAATGGGTATCAAAAAGGAGAATATTTCCAGCTGTCAAAAGTTCATGAGTAGCCAGGCGAAAATATTGTGCTTGCAAGAAAGAGAATTTCATCAAAATGCAAGAACAGGATGGCTATCCATTTGTACTCCTGTAGTACTAATTTGCAGTAGATTGTGGAAACTAGCCAAGACAATGATGATGGCTCTGGTTCCAGTTGAGTTCTTTCTCAAGCCTTAATTTTTTTGGGTTTTTCCAAAGGCTGAAGTTTTAGAGGCCTTTTGCTGAAAAATCTTCCGTTTAACAGTCTCTAGTCAATAGCTTTTTGAGCTCTTACTAATGGCTATATTTGAGGAGAGGGAGGATCTCATGGTCTCACCCACAGGTGGGTCACCAACTCTAAGGAGAGCCCATTTTCTGATACCCACGGTCAACTCCGTTAATGGACCAAAGTTGAAGCTTCCTTCACTCTCTCTCTTCCCTGAGACAAAGTTGCCATTGAAGGTGTACTTTAATGGGTGGAGACGCCCATTAAGGAATTGGAATACATGGGTCGAGAAAATGCATCCTAAACACCAATATGTATGGAAAGAAGCTGGAGTTTATGAAGCTATAATGGGTACTACCTACTCGATCCGAAGAAACAATGATTTAGTGTTTGGTTTAGCAGAGAGATGGTGTTCTGATACCAACACATTTATGTTTCCATGGGGTGAAGCTACCATTACACTGGAAGACATGATAGTTCTGGGTGGGTTCTCTGTCTTGGGTGGCCCTGTTTCAATGCCTCTTCAGAACAAAGAAATGGTTGATATTGAAGATAAGCTAGGCAAAGCGCGGCTGGAGGTCACACGTTCCAAAACACAGGCTGAAGATTCGTTTTGGTTAAGTCACTTAATGGATAGTGGGAGCGAAATCGAGCATGAAGCATTTCTTTCCCTGTGGTTGTCAAGGTTCGTCTTTCGTCGGCATGGTCGGGGTACCATTAACAAAGATGTTTTTTCAATCGCGGTTCACCTCTCTAAAGGAACCCGAATCGCATTAGCCCCATTTGTTCTTGCTAGCCTCTATAGGGATTTGAGTTTACTAAAAGAAACTCTTGCTGCTTCGGCTGTATTTGACTACGAGTCTGAAAACAGCATTTTAGTCCTTAATCTTTGGGCACCATTGCAACTGGTTCAAGTTTGGGCTTGGGAGAGGTTTCCACTCTTGCAGCCAAAACCCAATTTCATAAAGACTGGTGAAGTGAGATTGGCTCGATGGCATGCCGTGAAAAGCTTGAAGATTAAGAATGTCAGTGAAGTTATAGACTCTTCAGGAGAGTCTTTTAAGTGGCGTCCCTACGCCATCGCTGTAGACAACTGGTTGCTCCCCAGGTTTTACAAAGAAGAAGAGCATTGGATCACTTGTAATCTTGGTTTGGATGAAGAACTCGAGTCCTTTGCTCGATGCTTGAGGGTGTGTGAACTTGTTGGGAAGGACTTCAAAGAGCCCTACCTCCCACACCGTGTTGGAATGCAATTTGGGATGGACCAAGATCTTCCAGGATGGTTTCCTGGTTCCACAGAAAGTCCTGAAACTGCATGGGGCAGTTACAGCAGGCCTTTTGGCGATGTGGAATTGTATATTCCACCTAGGCTGTTCGAATCAGATATTACTACGCGATACTTGGACTGGTGGGAGAACTCAATCTTAACTCCGCAGGATGCCATTAAAGGAGTTGTAAGACGAAAAAGAAGTCCAAGAAGATTGAAAAGACTGCTACCTAATCTTGAACGTGTGAAAGGAGGCAACGATGCCGATGTTCCTCCTGGTTTTCCTCCCAAACGTAGAAGAGTAGATGCAGTGCTGCAAATTGGTGACAACCTTCCCAGCCTGTCTTCCTTAAGTGCATGCAATGGACCAACAATGACTGGAGCTGCAATAGGAATATCAAAAACTGGCTGTGAACATCTTAATTCTGGAAAAGATGGAATTTCGACTCAGACTACGCTTAGCATCCACCACAATGAAGAAGAAGGCAGCAACTCTTTCAAATTCAAAGTACCAAAACTTGAAGTTGTAGGCGCAGCCACTGACCATGCAAATGAGACCAAAGTTGGGGTTTCAATTGGGAATATGGTTGGCATCAACCACAATAGAGAAGAAGGCATCAGATCTTTCAAATTTGAGATGCCAAAACTTCAAATTGAATATCGTATTAGCAAGCTTGAGAGAGAGGTAGATGAGCTAAAAGCAGCAATATTCGGAACAGGTGTGTGAGGAATGCCATGTTCTATCTCGTGGAAGGATAAATGCATTTCCTTTGCCCTTTTTATTTAGCCTTAGATCGGAAGGATTTCTATTTGCAGGTCTAGCTATGAAAGTACATACTTGGTAACATATGGCAATTCTATCACAGGATTTGCAAACCTTTATATGTTAAGAGGATTTATATCATATTAGATTTTCTTGACACGCCTTACTGTGAATCTATTCTTCGTATAAATGACTGCAAACTGGCTATGAGTTTAGTAAGTAGTATGCATAGAGTAATTTATCGGATGTCCATTCGACTTGAACCCATTTATTTGTGGTGTTTATATGGATTCTTCTTGTAGCTTTGGATGGATGTAAACGGCTATTAACTACCACTATGTGGTTTCTTTCATGCTGAGCGTGCGCCACCAGTGTAACATCCTCCTCTACAGAAATCAGATAGTGAAAAGCTGTAGTTTTGAGTTTTGAAGAATGATTGTTTTTTTCCAGCAACGCGAATAAAAGATCAATGTTGCTACACACTTGAACCTGTCTCAGGCTGCGTGATTGCAGCATCTTTGTAACACTTGAGACCAACAACAATGACCTTGGAGCAAAGACTTGGAAACTTGTGCATTTATTTTGTTCTCTTACTGTTTGCGAAATGGCATGGACTGCACGATCTAGTTAAGAGGAGAGGCAAGTTGGACACTTTACGGTAAGTCAGGCAAGTTCTATACAGGGAAGACTATTACTTTGTTGCTCTGAATTTCCTGTAGTTGCCTTTTGACCTCCTACACTCAGCCCCTTGAGCTCTTTGAATCGTAAAACTGAAATATGGTTATTAGGGAGAGAGAAAGGAGAGAGGGTGTGGCAAATACGTTCTCTTAGGGAGTGCGTTCGTGTTAACCTTCTTCTTAAGTGGAGTGGAGGATATATGGTTCTTCGAGAGATAGAAAGGATACTTGTTGTTGCCGAATGTTATAATTCACTATCTAGTACTGCGGTACAGTGTTATTTTATCTGTTCTAGGGGATTAAATTCTCAAGCTTTTAAGTGTTGATCCAGACATATCCATCATCCACACATACACCCAGGAAGTCGAAGCTTTAAGGACTGGAAAATGGCTTTTCCACGAGTCAGTAGATGATATATGTTTAAACAGTCATTTCTGATAGCTCTTAACAATGGCTGAATGGAAAGAGGAAAGCATCATAGAAGACAGAGAAGAGCTGATGGTCTCTCTGAAAGGTGGAAAACCAAGTCTTAGAATTTCCCGCATGCTCACGTCCACAGCGAACTCCAGTACTAATGCACCAATCTTAGAGCCTCCTGCAGTTCCTCCCCAATCCTGTGAACCTAAGTGGCATCTGAAAGATGACCTTCAATATAATGGGTGACAAGGCTCACCAAGAAAGTGGAAAACATGGGTAGATTGTATGAATTCTAAGTACCAAACTGCTTGGAAATGTGCTAAAATCTATCAAGCTTTTATGGCATCTAATTACCAATTCATAGTAAAGATGGATTTGATTTTTGAGCTTGCCGAGAAGTGGTGTCCCGAGACCAATACCTTCATATTCCCTTGGAAATTAAAGCAACAATTACATTAGAGGAGATGATTGACCGAAATTTAATTAAAGCACGCAAATTAGTCGTAAAGACTAGAGCCCCAAAGGCGTGTCAGAATGGATGGATGAAACAAGAATACGGAGAGTCGCTCTAAATTTGAGCATGGAGCTTTTCTTGCCCTGTGGTTATCAAGATTTGTGCTTCCCCAGAGTTTTGACAGCATCCCTAAATACACTCCTGCAATTGCAGTTCACCTTGCCAGAGGAACCCAGATTGCCCTTGCACCTGCAGTTCTTGCAAGACTTTCCAGGGATTTGGATCGTTGAACAAAACAATTGTTGCTTCGTCCAGTTTAAAATCTTGTGGAGGTACACAAGATATTTTGGTACAATGTTCGGTTGTTAATAGGACTTTGGGATTGGGAGAGGTTACCAAAGTTACAGCCAAACCCAATTTCATCAATTCTGGTGACTCTAGGATCTGCTCGATGGTGCAAACTGAAAAAAGTGAATCTTGGTAAGAAAAGCTTGGTCATAGACTCGGCCAGAGAAAGTTTCAGGTGGCGTCCATATGCCATGGGCCTTGACAATTCGTCATTTAGTTAGTTTTGCCAAGAAAAGGAAGAAGAGTCCCATCTTCTCTTTCTGGTTTGGATGAAGACGTGGAGCCTTTTGCTCGATGCTCGGGATCAGCGACCTTCCCGGGATAAACTGCATAGAACAGTACCTTCCTCGTTGAGTTGCTACGCAATTCGGAATGGATCAAGATCTCCCAGGTTATGTTTCTCGTTCCAACAAAACTCCAGAACAAGCCTGGAAAAACTCTAGCTGGCCGCTTCCCTCAGAAACTGTCAACTCCATGCATTCTTAGCTACATCAAGGACATCCTCAAAACTTCATAATTTCATTCTTGTTCTTTATGGTGAAGTTTAG
Organism: Escallonia rubra; assembly: GCA_033065855.1. Lineage (NCBI taxonomy): Eukaryota > Viridiplantae > Streptophyta > Magnoliopsida > Escalloniales > Escalloniaceae > Escallonia > Escallonia rubra. The sequence continues at coordinate 1,285,757 of JAVXUO010001214.1, read as the reverse complement.
GTCATGTATGAGACCACGTTTAACTTGTAATTAACACAGGTAAGTCTGAACTTGCAACTTTGCAAGTGAACCCATACTCAGCGGTCACAAACCACAAGGAAAATATCAGCATTTGCAACTATGATAACTCAGCCTCCATATGTCGGTATCTGAAGATATACTAGATACGGTGGCACCTATAATCTTTGATCTGTGTCACCTGCTCAAGATGTTCCATCATTATAGTCTCAACAGGGCTAGCCAACGCCTTCTGAAGAAAGCTCAATCTTTAGCTCATTTTGTTTGTCAGGCTCGCATATCCGTCTATCAAGATTGGGTAAGTGACACTTGAGTAGTTAAACGATTATCTGAGATGATGGAATGTATATTATGTATGTAGTGGGCTCTTGCTTGTACCGCTTCTTATGGATTCTCTCTTGCGGTAGTTTTGTAAGGCCATAAAATTATATCTCTTTTGAAAATTTTTACTTTATCAATGTAATTATCTTATTATTAAAATCTGATCGCAAAATAATTGGACATGACACGTACCACCATTGTCAATTTGACATGGATTCAAAAGAAAAAGAAGACTTGCACTTTCTCAAAACTTAAATGCTAAGGCATCCAATTTTGTGAAATATCAACGTCAAACCCTCTTTTGGACTCATATCCCGATGCATTTAAGGATGAAATTATTGCATTACATGGGTTTGAGTGGACATGAAGGTCACTAATCAAGTTTAGCAGCCATTAATGGTTGCTATAGCCTATATGGAATTACGGTCCCAGTAGTGGTAAGAAACACCCTTTAATACTCTTGTTTCCATGTTCAGTCTATTGCACTTCCACCAGACCTATGACCTACCCAAGTCTCTCTGTCTCCCTCTTTCTTTCTCCTCAGAATGAATAGTACTACTACTGCTAGTATGGTGCATCTGTGAAGGAATTAAGCTGTATTCTTGTTGCTCTTCGACAATGGAGGACACAGTACGAGACACCATCATGGAAGAGAGGGACGAGCTCATGGTGTCACCCACAGGTGGTAATCCAACTCTCAGAATTGCCCATTTTCTCAAACCCTCTGCCACCTCCCTTGATGAACCACTTTCTGGTCCCCCTGTATGTTCTATCTCCAATCATGCTACTGTTGCGGAGCCCAGCAAGTGGCCTTTGAAGGTGGCCTTCGTCGGGTGGAGAAACCCACAAAATCAATGGAGAAAATGGGTCCATCACATGCATTCTTTACACCAATCGACGTGGAAGAAAGCGGGAATCCATGAAGCAGTGATGAACTCAACGTACAAAATCCCGAGAAATGACAGTCTGGTTTTTGGTTTCGCTGAGAAATGGTGTTTTGAGACAAATACATTTGTGTTTCCTTGGGGAGAAGCAACCATCACTCTTGAAGATGTGATGGTTTTAGGAGGTTACTCTGTTCTGGGCGACATTATTTCAAGCCCTCTTGAAACTATAGAAATGGAAAATATCCATGAGAAATTGATCCAAGCTCACCAAGAAGTCTTGAGGTCCAAAGCTCGAAAGGCCGACCAGTCTACATGGTTGGCTAAATTCGTGGGCAGTGGAAGTGAGATCGAGCACGAGGCATTTCTTGCCCTGTGGTTGTCAAGGTATGTAATCCCATCATCTTCAGCTATGACTGTAGCAAGGATTGTTTTTCCAATCGCTGTTCGTCTAGCTAGAGGTACCAAAGTTGCGCTTGGACCTGCTGTTCTTGCCAGCATTTACCGGGATTTGAGTTTGTTAAAAGTTACTATTGTTGGTTCAAACAATTTGGGGACTAGTGAGTGTGAAGATAATGTTTCAGAAGTTACAGCTCTGGCCCCTTTACAACTAGTCCAGACTTGGATATGGGAGAGATTCCCTACACTTAGGCCAAACACTAATTTAACTGTAAATGATGCACCAAGAATGGCTCGATGGGACAAGGCGAAGAAAGTGAACTTGAACTTGAGGAATGTGAGACAGGCTATACATTCTGCCTCGGAACATTTTCTTTGGCGCCCATATGCTATGGCAGCAAGCCGGTCATCATCCTGTAAGCTATACCAAGAAAAGGCAGAGTGGATGCCTGTTGGTTCTGGTTGTGGTGAAAATTTAATTTCACTTGCTCGATGTTTTAGAAATAGTGAGTTAGTTGGTTTAAACTGCACAAAACAGTACCTTCCACATCGAGTGGCAATGCAATTTGGTTTGGATCAAGATATTCCAGGACATGTACTTCGGGCAAAGCAATCTCGTCAAACTGCTTGGGAGAATTACACTAGGCCAATCGGAGATATGAAATTGTATGTCCCATCACGACTCTTCGAGGCAGATGTTACGACACGATATTTGGATTGGTGGAAGCAGTCAATATCTGGTGAGAATCATGAAACTGAGGCTGTCAGAATAAAGAAAAGTAATTCTTCGAGTTCAGAACGAACAATGCTGCAGGTTTCAAATGAAAAGAAGGCAGATAATGATCTTCTTGTTCCTCCTGGATTCCGCGCTAAACTTGATGTAGGGAAAGTGAATACTGATGATGATGATGATGATGAAGATGAGGATAGGCAAACAATTGCTAAACTTGTACGGAACATGCGGGCAGAAAATTTGAAGTCTTCTCTGTCAAGAGAAAATGGTAAGCCTTCAATGGGTGCTCAGGTGCAAAGTCTATCATCTTCTACTGCTGAGAAGGGAACTATCCAAAAGGAGAAGTATCTGGTGAAACCGGTTGTAAATAGTATCGGGAGAGAACTTGCAATGGAAGGATCAGAGGAAGAAGCAGAATCAGGAACAGTGGTTCGTGACAAGGTGAGCACTGATAACAAAGGCAAAAAAAGTAGCCTTAATACGTGTGAGACACTGGGATTGGACCTTGAAGCTAGGATTAGCAAGCTTGAGTATGCTGTTGCTCTCTTGAACGCGGCCAAATTTGGCCACGGCTTTGGCGAAAAATCCAGAATTAGTTCATGACACGGAACATCAGAGTGGATCAGCATAGTTTCATATGTACTGAAGTGTGTCTAGCCAGAATTAGATGTTTCTAATAACTACAGAGAAATCTCCATGATCTTTGAGCATAAGAGGTTAAGTTGTGTACTTCTTTTCATCTTTTGGCTACTCCATATTGCTATCCATAGTGATAGTTGCCGCCTGAAGGGTTTCCTTTGCGTGTCCTTTTGGCATACCAGCTAGACTGCATTTCCAATTTGCCTTGCTTACTTTTATTGAAGTAAGCTTAGATACAACTGCACTCCACTTTTTCATCATGAAAATGTTCTTTCGCTAGTTAAACTTTTAATATGCTGTTGTTTTAATCTATCTTTTTTAGTAACTATGCAAATGGATTCTCCTTATTTGTAGCACTATATAGCTTCCAACTTTTTGAGATTAATATTTTCATGAAGATAGATGACTTAAATAGTTATATCAGAAGCTTACAAGGACATGCATAACTCTTCTGAAGGGGAAGAGGAAAAAAAGTTCCACTTACAAACTCAGCAGGCAAATGACGTTTCATCCCAAAAATAGTTAGATTAGAATTGAATATGCATCCTTCTTGAGAAGTTATTTTGCAATTCCGCATTTGACATATGTTTGATAGCTTTCTTGCTGGAGAAAAAGAAAATTATGTGTTTAGGATAAAATAGGATGAGAATTAAATTTACTTGGGAACTGTTCTGTGATTATGTTCTGCGCATATCAATAGTTTCTTGATTTGGCATTGAGCATGTGAAAGTAGTGAGAACAGCATGTGAAAGTAATGAGAAGAACAACTGTATACATTAGTCCTGTACATTGTTTCTGTTCTTTGCCTTCTCTTTCTTATCGTGGCCAGCTTGACTACTGTGGCCATCTTATGCAAGAATAGGCATTAGTCAGGAACTTCTTGAGAAATATGTTTCATTATACCCAAACCAACGTGGTTATTTGGCAAAGATCATTTACTATCGATATTTTTTTCCCCAGAAATGCTAGAATGATTCATCTGACAGTATCAAACTAGTATGTCATTTCAGTGTTATCGCATTGTCTGGGGTGATGGAGAACGATGTTGGACATTAAGCTACTTGATTTACAAAATCATGACCTCGTGGCATTTGATTTTCTTCAGCCTCTATCAGCAATTATTTCACGACTGAAGAAAAATATCCGACTTCACGAGTTCATCATAGCCGCTTATGTAGAGATCCTGAGGTTAGTACTGGACATCCAATCACTCGGAAAAAAACTACTGACCCAGTATTCATCTGTAGGAATATGCCGCGGTGGACATTTGGAGAGAGATGGTAAAACGTGGAGTTATACAATAATCTGGCATAAAATTTTGTAAAAATCATTGTTCAGCTTGTGTAGCAACTAACACCATATTTTACCTACAGGTGCTACTTCATTTACCTAATTAAATCACTTGTATGAGTTTGTGCAGCCTTGTTTTCTCACATATTCCGGTTATATAGTAGGCTTCATCGAGTCCTCTGAATCATAACCGATTCATGGATTCGCAAGCAACCATGCAGTTATGTAGATGGATTTGCCAAAGTTCCTTTTTCATGGTTATTGCCCATATCAGGACTTGATTGGCATGTTAGCGTAACAGAACAGTTAGCTAAGGTATATTAGCTGTTAGTTTGTTCTTTTCTTTTTATCCGATCCGAAAGAATGGAAATGCACAGGAAGTTGGGAACCGATAATCTGTTTTGTCCTAGTTAATGCAGAGGAGAGATATTGTTGACGCCAAGAGACCGTCACTAAAGTCTCTCTACAGCGACGTAGCATTTAACAGTCTATAGACCTCGTTATGTGCCTATATTTGTCCGCTTAAAAAGTGCGCCCCAATAGATCTAGCAACAGTCTGAGGTCGTCCATAAAGTTTTAGAGTATGCTTGTCTTAATTTGACAGTTTGCGAATGTTGCTTCAGATGCTACAGTTGTTTTAGGAATCTAAATTGACGGGGGTTCTAGCATCGGTTTTCATTGGTACACAGAAATTTATCTTTAAAGCTTAAAATGATGCACTCCTGTTTCAACAGTTGCACACCATTGCTTTAGGTAGATCTTCAGCTTATAATGCTGCTTCCTGCCTATCACTAGAGCCAGTGTTTTCTTGTATCGTCCTCTGAAAATGATGTGGATTGGTATTCCTACGTACTTGCATTGGTGTTATTCTCTAACCAGTCGTTTCAAAACCATTAGCTCGAACAAAGCCTAATTGCGTGGAAAATCAAATGCGTTCTTAGCTAAATCAAGGACACCCTGATGAGACCATTTTTGGCAGGTACACAGTCGGTCATATGGCGATACATGAAGTCTTATATCGGTAAGGTCAGCCCAATGAGGCCCTTTTTCGCCGCCAAAAGCTGGCTGGAAGTTTGATGATAATGGTCTAAACCAGTTCTTCTAACACGGATATAGTTATCATCCAACAACAATTCTCCTTGCTAGGTACAGAGCAGTTGATGCTTATTCTGCATCTGTATTCTCACTGCCAGTCTTACTAAGGGAGACATGCTATGCAGTAAGCTTACTCCAATCTTATCCCAAAGTGAGAACACCTAAAATTGAGGCTTTTTTTTTTTCTCTCACGTTGGCTTTTACTCTTATCCAGCCGTTTTCAACACCTCCCCGAGTACCGCGATCTTTTCAGATTTGCCGGCTTACGAAATAAAACATATATTATTAGTCAGAAGAATTTCATTGCTAGTTCTTTCTTACTGGCACTAAACCATGATAAAATTGCAATTTTAACAGAAAAGACTCAGTTTGTAACCGAGAAATGCATGGACATGGACATTTGGCTAATACTTAGAAGCCAAATCAGTTTATTGACATGTATTGATGCCACAAACCTGTGGCTTATGCTTGAAAAGCCAATGTATGGCTGGATGACCCAAAGCCAAAGATGCTGCTGCCCAATAATTTAAATGACGGTATAATTGCATTTATTTGCTCTAACGTTTCATTCCTAAGATGGAAATGCGAGGACCCACCAAGGTTCTAATCATATCAGCTCTTAAGAACGTCCACTTTTTCTCAGTCCATAGCACTTCCCAAAGTCTGCTTTGCCGTCTCTCTGTCTCCCTTTCTCTGTCTATCCCCAGTAAATATTAGTGCTACTGCTACTACTAGGATTGAATTTACAAAGCTTTTGCTTACTAACAATGGTGGACTCACTAGAAGATACCATCGAGGAAGAAAGGTTGGAGCTCATGGTGTCACCCACAGGTGGTGATCCAACTCTCAGAATTGCCCATTTTCTCAAACCTTCTGTTACCTCCATTGATGGTCCAATCTCTAATCTTCCTTTAGATGCTCACTCTTTTGAAGATACTATCGCTAAACCCAATATATGGGCTTCGAAGGTGGCTTTCAATGGGTGGAGAAACCCACAAAAACAATGGAAACATTGGGTCCATCACATGCATTCTTTGCACCAATCTACATGGAAGGAAGCCGGAATCCATGAAGCTGTGATGAACTCAACCTTTGAAATCCCAAGAAATGACAACCTGATCTTTGCGTTTGCTGAGAAATGGTGTTGTGAGACCAGAACATTTGTGTTTCCTTGGGGAGAAGCAACCATCACTCTTGAAGATATGATGGTGTTAGGAGGTTACTCAGTTTTAGGTGACTCAGTTTCAAGCAGTCTGAAAAACGGTGAGTTGGAGCAAATCCATGAGAAACTGATCCAAGCTCACCTACAAGTCACGAGGTCCAGAGCTCGAAAGGCCGACCAATCTACATGGATAGCTAAATTTGTGGACAGCGGAAGTGAAATCGAGCACGAAGCATTTCTTGCCCTGTGGTTGTCAAGGTTTGTAGTCCCAGCATCTTCAGCTAAAATTGTAGCAAAAGTGGTTTTCCCAATCGCTGTTCGTCTGTCTAGAGGGATTAAGGTTGCACTTGCACCGGCTGTTCTTGCACGCATTTATAGGGACTTGAGTTTGTTAAAAGATATTACTGTGAAAATGAAGACTTTGAACGGTAATGAAGATGATGACAATGATGTTCGAGTTACAAGTTTGGCCCCTTTACAACTAGTCCAGACCTGGATATGGGAGAGATTTCCTACTCTTAGGCCCAACCCTCATTTGATTGAAAATGATGCACCAAGAATGGCTCGATGGGACAAGAGGAAGAAAGTGAACTCAGAGAATGTGAGACAAGCTATAAATTCTGCCTCGGAACATTTTCTTTGGCGCCCTTATGCCATGGCAGCAAACGGATATTTGCCTTGTAAGCTATACAAAGAAGAAGCGGAGTGGATGCCTGTTGGTTCTGGTTTGGATGAGGAAGTAAGTTCACTTGCTCGATGTGTTAGGGTTAGTGAGCTAGTTGGATTAGACTGTACGGAGCAGTACCTTCCACATCGAGTGGCAATGCAATTTGGTTTCGATCAAGATCTTCCAGGACATGTACCACGAGGAGAACAAACCCGTAAAATTGCTTGGGAGAATTACACTAGGCCAATTGGAGACACAGTGTTGTATATCCCATCACGACTCTTTGAAGCAGATGTTACCAAGCGATACTTGGATTGGTGGAAGCGGTCAATTTTTGGCGGGCATAATGTAACTAAGACTGCCAGGGAACAGAGAAGTAGTTCCGAGAGTTTAAAAAAAACAGTGCTGCATATTTCAAATGAAAAGAAGGCAGATAATGATCTTCTTGTTCCTCCTGGTTTCCGCCCTAAATGCAATATGGTGGAAGTGAGTTTTGATGACGATGATGAGGATAAGCAAACGCTGGCTAAACTTGTACGGAAAATACCGACTGAAAGTGAGAAGTCTTTGTCAAGAGAAAATGGTAAGCCTTCATTGGATCCTCAGGTGCAAAGTCCATCATCATCTTCAACTGCTGATAATGGAACCGTCGGAAAGGACAAGTGTCATGTGAAGCCTGTAGACAATAGTATCAGGAGAAAACTTGCAATGGAAGATTCAGAGAAAGAAGCAGAATCGGGAACATTTGTTCATGACAGTGTGAGCATCTCCAATAAAGCAGAAAGTAGCAGCCTTGATGCGTGTGAGACACCAGGATTGGACCTTGAAGCTAGGATTGGAAAGCTTGAGTATGCTGTTGCTTTCTTGAAGGCAGCAAAATTTGGCCACCGCTCTGATTAAAAACCAAGTAGTTGTTCATGACCCCATAACATCAGAATGGATCAGCTTGGTTTCATATGTACTGAAGTGTGGCTTCTAGCCAGAATTAGACATTTTGAATAACTATGAAGCATTCTCCATGATCTCTGAGCTTATGTTGTTAAATTTTGTACTTCTTTTGGTTGCTCCAAATTGCAATCCATAGTTGCCAATCTAAGAAGTGTTTTCGCTGCCTGTAGGTGTAGCATACCAGCTAGACTGCAAATCCCAAGTGGCTGGAGGCAGATCCTCTGCTGTAGCTAGGGCTTGCTTACTTCCTTCAAACTGGTCAGATACAACTGCAATTCACTTTTTCATCATTAGAACCATTTTTTATCAACAAAAGTTTTAGCCTGACCAAATATTAGAAGTGACTAAACAAGTGGATCTCCCTTATAAAGTCTACTTAGGAAGACAGACGATCTCATCCCCAAATTACAGTAACTCACTTCAATCTGCAAATGGAGTGAATTGGTTAAACTTTGGAGGGTACATTATCCCTTATATTGAACGGCATCAAAGTCTTCTTTCATGACACTTTCTTCAAAGTGTGAATCTCACCGATCTGGCCTTGAGAGGCCCTTTATACAACTCTATCAGCTTCCTTATCAACCGCAACAGTACAATAAACTGTCTTCTGATGTGGCGGCCAGAGTCGCTGCATTCTTTTTGCATCAACAGTCACGACTTAGTTTGGTAGCTCCAAACAGTGGTGGCCTTATCTGTTCTTTGCTTTCCCTATAGGTCATGTTGTCCATTGTCCGAGACCATCCGATCGGATGCATCGTCTCTTTTACGGGTATCAATTTAAGTATCGTCTTTATTTTTTCATGGGGTCTATACACTGTTAAATCTTGATGTAACAAGTTGTGAGCCTAGTTGTAATATCAATGCAAAGTAGCACTTCAGTATTCCGGACCAGTATGAAACCTTAAGCAGAAGGGTAATTGGAAAACGGTGTGGATGAATTTGTTTAGCGCAAGGTTAATGCCAGATAATTTTTTGCTTAATCCACATCCCTCAAGAAAATATTATTGCCAAAGGTATGAAAAGCAACAAATTGTCAACTTAAATAACAAAATAGCTAAGAGCGTGGATCAGTGGATGTGTAAGGATGTGAATTGGGTTTCATCCTATATTAATAAACGTGTTATCTTAACACAGGTGATGGATTTGGCTTCTATAAATTTAGGGATAGAATTTTCAGTGTCACACCCCGACCCGAAACACGAATCGCGGATATGACAACGACCGCAAGTTCATGAAGCCGAGCTTCATACAACCTGCTAGGTCTCATAGCTATTGATTTATATACAACAAACTAGTTCAAAGAGTACCTCATATCTCAAAACACTAGCAAACACGATTTAACAGTAGCAAATTCTCAACTATTTTTGTCAAACACATTCACCAAAAACATACTTCTTTAATGATAAAAGAATTAATCTATCCCATCAATCAATATATAGTTCAAAAGACATCAGTCTTGAACAAGAATATAAGAAATCTAAGGAGACAGAGTAAGACTCTAATTTCCAAACAAAGCTTTACGAGCCTCGAACGACTGCAACAAATTTTATTCTTCAACAACTGCTGGATAATAATCTGGGACACAAACAACAAACATGAGCCTAAAGCCCAGCAAGTACCCATCTTTCAGGCTAATGCGGCATAAAAGATAAATGTTAATTCAAACGCTTTATCAACGAAATAAGGATAAGAACCACCTAATGTACAAATAAAAAGGTAGCTTCTAAGATGTCATTTCTAACAATCTAAATGTTCACATGCGTAACCAGAGAGTGCAAGCATAAATGAACGATAACATTTCTTTTGCAATTACAGAGTCAACTGAACTACCAGAGTCAGTGCCAATGCTAATGCGGATCAGAGTCCAAAGTCAAGACCACTTAAGAGCAATCTACATAGTCCAGAGGCATAATATATCACAAACATACAGATCGACGAAACATTATTACCGTACCGTAACCAAAGCAAAGGATACTTACATCCGTGAATATTTTTTTTTGTTCAAGAAGGTGTGCACATCATCTATTGTCCATCGATCGGCCTTTTCACCTTTTGCTTCCCTTTTTCTTTTCCTTCAGCAGATTCGTCTCTTCTCCTTGATGAAAGCTTTCTCCAATCTCCAACTCTTCCTCTCTCTGCTTTCTCTCAACCAAGCCCTATTTTTCATCCCCAACTCCCCCACGTCACGTCTCTATTCTTTTAGGGCACTCTTTTAAATCTTTTTCTGACCTTTTGTTTATATTAATTAACTAATTATTTAATAACAAAACAGCCCCTCCAAGAAATTGATTTGCCCACAATACTTATTAATTTCTATTAAGACCCCAAACTTTCAACTATTATTATTTTTTATTTGTGCGCGAAGTGGTTTATTCGTTTTAACGCTACACTAACTAAATTTAGGTTATTACAGTCAGTTTCTAAACATCTACATAAATAGTAAGGGACCTAACTAACTTCTAAAAAAATAGGGAATGGTAGTTAAGAGAGGATGGTTTACCATCACTGGTATCAGCAGATTTGACCATGTCAAATGCCTGTCCGAACTCAATGGGTTTGAGGGGAGACGAAGCCGAAGAAACCTTGTGGAAAGTTCTCTTCGTTTTCTGAGATACCGGAAAAAACCCGCTCTTCCCAGGGCTTTGGTTTTCGATATCTCAGGTGAAGGAAAATATTAATTGAGAAGGGAAACCTCCAAATCTCTGTCCTCTGGATTTATCGACAGCAAAGACTTCCGGTGATTTGATTCAAGACTTTGAGGACATTCAGCTCTGGACATGATTGGCCTGAACAGTAGAAGGAAAGAAAGATGGGCTGCATTTCATGTTGCATGTCAGAACAAAGGATTGCTAAGAAATCATTGAAGAAGAGCATAAAAGAATATGAAGACACGAAAAATCTGGCCTCCTTTGCTAATATTTCCTTCAAAAATGGTACATTCAGCATGATTCACTTCTTTTTTTGTCATGTCAATTCTATTGTTAGGAATTTCTGTTATTCTCTTAAATCCCTTCCCACAATTCCTATTGATATGTCCAACCATGCGTACTAGTTGATTGTACAATTGAGACAATGAGCTTTGATCTCCGCGAACTCAAATGCTTAAAGAAATCAAACAAATTATGCAGATAGCAGCAGGAAGAGGTACATTGCTGACGAGATAGCAAAACTTGGCAAAGGGAATATTTCTGCGCAAATTTTCACATTTCGTGAGCTGTCCGTTGTAACGCAGAACTTCAACCCAGAATTTTTGCTGGGTGAAGGCGGCTTTGGGAGGGTTTACAAAGGGCACATTCAAAGCCTAAATATGGTACTGTTGCAATCCATCTTTCACTTTCTATTTTATTTCTTGTCCACAATCTACTAAACTGCAGCAAAGGGAAATTTTTTTTCCAGTTTCAATGCTCTAATTTCTTCTTCTTTCCATCATTTTCAGGATGTTGCTGTTAAACAACTTGATAGGAATGGATTCCAAGGAAATAGAGAGTTCCTTGTTGAGGTCCTGATGTTAAGTCTTCTTCACCACCCTAACCTCGTAAATTTGGTCGGGTATTGTGCTGATGGTGATCAGAGAATATTAGTGTACGAATACATGTCAAATGGTTCGCTAGAAGACCATCTTCTTGGTATTTCCACAGTGATTTTTACAAGCATTTAACTCTCCAACTGACAAAAAGAATCACCTACTTAAATACCAATTGAGAATTCCGACTTTGCAATGTTTATTTAGCATGCATAGCATAACTATGATCAGTTAATCTCCAAGGTCTGAAAGTTGGTGATTTCCAGCAGCTACATATTTCTTTGCCTCGATGCTTTCCACAATCCTTCACCAACTCTGGCTGGTCTAAGTTTGATAACTGACCGTGCTTCTTGGATCTTGATTTTTAGCTAGATATTATTATCATTTGCTAGTAATTTTTCCAAATGTGCAGCTATGACCTTCTTAGTATTTTCTTTCACTGACTATGGTCAAGTGGTTTCAATACAAGCATATTCACAGAGCTAAGCTATTTTTTCAGATATAGGTCATAAAAAGCCTCTAGACTGGAATACTAGAATGAAAATTGCTGAAGGAGCAGCTAGAGGGCTGGAATATTTGCACGAAACAGCTAACCCTCCGGTGATTTATCGTGATTTCAAGGCTTCTAACATATTATTAGATGGGAGTTTCAACCCGAAGCTTTCTGATTTTGGGCTTGCCAAGCTAGGTCCAACCGGTGATAAGACTCATGTATCTACAAGGGTGATGGGAACCTACGGTTATTGCGCCCCCGAGTATGCAATGACAGGTCAGTTGACAACAAAGTCTGATGTGTACAGCTTTGGAGTTGTGTTTTTGGAGCTAATCACAGGAAGGAGAGTCATCGACAATTCAAGACCGAGTGAAGAGCAAAACCTAGTTACTTGGGTATGTTTCTAAGAGTTCAAAACTCACCAAAGTAGAACCTAATCTGCATTTCTGTAGGAGTCGGCTTGGGTAGCTTCTTTTGCGTCAAGAATGCAATCTTCTGAGGTGCTTGCTTGTTTTCTTGTTGCGAACAAAGTTACTGTTCAAAAGTAGCAATCTCAAACTAGCTCTAACGGTGTAAACTTTCAATTATGATCATTTTTTAGAAGTTTGGTGTACTAGCAACATTGAACCATATTGGACAATATCATTATTATAACCAAATCTTTCTGATTAAAGTTCGGCCTAATGGGTGTTTATTGCCAGGCACAACCATTGTTCAGAGACAAAAGGAAATTTCACCTGATGGCAGATCCATTGCTTGAAGAGAAGTATCCCATGAAGGGTCTCTACCAAGCACTTGCAGTAGCAGCAATGTGCCTCCAGGAGGAAGCCTCTACTCGGCCTCTGATCAGTGATGTTGTAACTGCTGTCGAGTACTTGTCTGTGGGAAAGAGCGACGAGGTTGGTGGTGCGGAAGACACGATGAAATCGCCTTCTCCTGAACAAAATATTGCTGAAGATACTGAAAAAATGGACAGAGTTGATCACTGAAGTGCTCACTCAGATCAGTAACATGTGTTAACATGTCATCGATTCATTGCCAAGCAGCATTGTTAAACTGAATCCTTCACCGTTGACTCAATTCCTCAGTGTTCTTAATGGTTTTCTGAGAATTTTGTAAATAACTTTGGTTAGTGTTTGAACTTTGTAAATCCTTGACTCGTACCATATCCATGCAAATGCAGCTTTTATGTAAATAAATCAGTATGCTCGGTTAATTGTCACTCTGATACCAAAACGTTGTTTTCAGAACACCATGTTACAATGAACACGGTACTTTCTTTTAGTTTCTCGTCTCTTTTAATCGATTTTCTTCATTTAACTTTTTGTTATTGGATAAGATTTTTGTATTTACACTTGAACTAGACCCAAGTCTAGAAGAAAAAAAAACTTGAATATAACAATAATAAATATGGCATCCGCTAAGATGGGAGGATTATAATTTTTTAACCTCCGGAATCCCTGCATGTTGTTGGATCTCACTCGTCCATTATGTAACGTCATATCTATCGACGTTACACTATCGAAGTCGACAAAATAAAATAAACCACGTGACACCAAAAGCCCAATATACCGACGGGCCTAATCATCATTGGGCTGAAGAAATGAGCTCCAGACCTCTCGAGATGCCTGCATGTCGTTGGATCTCACCCGTCCGTTACGTAGCGTCATATCTATCGACGTTACACTATGAAAATCGGCAAAATAAAATAAACCACGTGACACCAAAAGCTCAATATAGCGACGGGCCTAATCATTGTTGGGCTGAAGAAATGAGCTCCGGACCTCTCAATGACAGACCCATTCATTCAGTAAAAGGCCCATTTTCCAAAATGCCCATACAACTCAAAACACTTGGGCTACCAGTACAGTCTCACAAATGGACGTTAAGAAACGCGCTAACGTGGCATGTTTATAACCGCTGGATCTTCAAGGACGGTTCTGATATATCCTACACAATTCCTGAAGCAGATCCCCCCGCAGCAGACGATCCCTGCACAGTGTTGAAATTTGTCCGCAAAATTGGGGTTTTCTTTCAGAACGACAACAGTCAAACAGCAAAGAAGAGAAAGGGTTTAAGCCTTCACAAATACCCTCCTCCCTCCCTTTCTCTTTCTCTCTCACACACTACCACGCACACTTCCTCTGTCTACCGGTACCCAACACGGCGTCTCTGCTCTGCTTCTTACTCACCAATGAGTCCCTGACAGACCCTTTTTGAACTAACAGCAGTGCATTCTAAACAAAGCTTATCAAGACGGCTTCCTCTTCCTGTAATAAGCTGGTGGGGAAAGCAGCAGCTGCATTGCCATGGCATTGTTCCCCTCCCACACCACCACCACCTTGAAAAGACACTCTTGCCCTCCTGTCTTCTGGTTTTCCCACTCTTGTCCTCGCCATTTTACATCAGGGGCTTTCTCCGGTAAAGCCCTAAGCAGGTCCAACTTCTTTACCCACCCAACTTTAATTGTTTTCTATGTCCTTGGTTGTTCATATGTTGCTTCTTAGGTTTTTGAAATACCCAATTGATTTATTTTCTTTTTGTTTAGTGTGGAAAATAGGAAAGCTTAGTTTTAGTCACTAAGAGTGATTGTATCATATATCTTGATGTAACAAGTTGTGAGCCTAGTATTTTAAAGCACAGGGACTACTGTTTTTAACTGCATGAACCAGAATGTGCCACCTCATGTATTTTGGGAGTCACAACCCGAGTAAAAATTCGTGAAGAGCAGCACTATTCTCTCTAGTCACAAATTGTTCTTTGGCTTGCATTAATGACTTTTATGTGTTGATATGTCAGGTTCTAGTTTGCTAAAAGACCAAAACTTATTTTCGTGTCTCCCATATTTTTTTGTCATATTTGACTTTTTCGAATTCCTATAGAATGTAAATATGCAAGCATTGACTTTACTCATTGTTCACCCGCTAGATGAGAAAACTTAGCATGTATAATCAATTTAAGGAAAAGGAAAAGCAAGAAATTTGTTGAAGCAACAGTAGAGCCAAATATATGTTAAGTGTTAACCTGTTAGATGAGAAAGATGCGTGCAAGTGTGTTGAGATAGGGGGAGGGGGGATGATAACGGAAGGAGTAGTAATAAGCCACTGAGGAAGAGAGGAAATGCGCAAACACCGTAATCAAGGGGGAGAGATAGAGAAAGTGTTCTTATATCCTACACTATTCCTGAAGTGATCCCCCCGCAGCAGACGATCCTTTGCCACGTCGAGGTGCCACAAAATCTGAGTTGGCTTTCAGAACGACAACAGTCAAACAGCAAAGAAGAGAAAGGGTTTAAGCCTTCACAAATACCCTCCTCCCTCCCTTTCTCTTTCTCTCTCACACACTACCACACACACTTCCTCTGTCTACCGGTACCCAACACGGCGTCTCTGCTCTGCTTCTTACTCACCAATGAGTCCCTGACAGACCCTTTTTGTACTAACAGCAGTGCATTCTAAACAAAGCTTATCAAGACGGCTTCCTCTTCCTGTAATAAGCTGGTGGGGAAAGCAGCAGCTGCAGGGGCCATGGCTATGGGGTTCCCCTCCCACACCACCACCACCTTGAAAAGACACTCTTGCCCTCCTGTCTTCTGGTTTTCCCACTCTTGTCCTCGCCATTTTACATCAGGGGCTTTCTCCGGTAAAGCCCTAAGCAGGTACAACTTCTTTACCCACCCAACTTTAATTGTTTTCTATGTCCTTGGTTGTTCATATGTTGCTTCTTAGGTTTTTGAAATACCCAATTGATTTATTTTCTTTTTGTTTAGTGTGGAAAATAGGAAAGCTGCCCCGTCGCTCCAGTGACCCTGTTTTCATTGCCATGATTGTCGATGATCAATGATAAATCCGCACATGCTCACAGCTTGATACTCAGAGTCCGTAGCGAGGGGTCCTTGTGGGAGCACTACGAGTGGAGCCCCCCGTGAGTCCGTCGGGTGATTGTTCGGCGATGGTTAGGGTTGAGTAAGCCCATCCTTGTTGCGAAAACAGAGCCTGGTAAAAGTGCGCAGGGCCGGAGTTGGTTGATTATCTGGCGAGGGCCAGCCCCCGAATGATGGCCCGCGTGGCCGGGCCCTCGGTTTTGTGCTGGCGAGTGGCCGGAGCCCCCGGTTGATGTGCCTGCAAGGGTTGGAGCCGTCGGTTTGTTGAGCGAGGGCCTGGTTGCGAGCCCATGAACCGCGAAGGGCCGGAGCCCCGTATTTTGGGAGTCCAACCCGAGTAAAAATTCGTGAAGAGAGCCGATTCCTCGCCGCAAATTTTTGATTGGCTTGCATTTGATTAGTGTTGATAGAGGTTCTGTTTGCTGAAAAGCCAAAACTTATTTTCGGAGTTCCCATATTTTTTTGTCAATTTGACTTTTTCGAATTCCTTGAATGGCCGACCCCATTGATTTACTCATTGTTACCCGCTTGAAAATAGCGGGAATTGTTTAAGGGGCCGAGCCAAGAAATTTGTTGAAGCAACAGTCGAGCCGTTTAATGTTAAGTGTTAACCTGTTGACCGAGAAAGATGGGTGAGTTGTTAGATAGGGGGAGGGGGGATGATGTTGAAGGATGTTAAGCCACTGAGGAAGAGTTGAAATGCGCTTTGACCGTAATCAAGGGGAGAGTAGGGTGTTTTTTCTACAAGGTTGTGAACAACTTGTCGCCAGAATTGTCACGGAAAATTAGGGATGGAAGTGCAACTAAATGTCTGTCGAAATTTACAAAGAAAATCAGCTAGGTAGGAGGATTATTTATTATGACAGAACTGTTCCCTCGGAGACAGTGGTTTGTCAAAGTTCTTAAATGCTAAATGAACGTGTACAAAATGGGCTTTTTAGTGTATACGTATACCTACCCGTGGAAATTCAACTGGTTGTGTGAGCCCAAACTCCTGCCTTACAATGAATCACTGTACCGAGACTGCCATTCCTTTGCTATGGAAAATAGGAATGTGTCATTGTCCAAAATACAACTTTATCACCATGATGGAGAACGGATGCACATGTAGGTGGGACTGATTTACTGGACATTAGAATGTGTCGTACCTTTCCTACGTAAATAAGCATGTGCCATGGTTCTGCAATATAACTTTATCACTAGGATGGTGAATGTGCACATATAGATGGGACTAACTTACATGATATATTAGTTCTATCTTATTTTTGAGGAACAAGATTTTATGCTTTACTTGATTAGGTATACGACCAGACATTAGCGATGAACTTGGATAGCATAGGGTCTCATCTAGTTGAGTCCTACACAACCTTGGATGTTTGTTTATGCAGATTTTTCTGTGATTTCATTGTTTGGTGTGCGTGCTAGGACTTGATTTGCCTTGTGCTCTTCTCTTTTGCTTAATTGTGTAATTAATGATCCTCCTATCTATCTAAGATCTCCACAATTTGCTGAATTGCAGGCGGCGACTTTGCAAGCTTCAGAGTGCAAAAGAACATCTTCAATGCGTAAATGTTGTTTGCAGTTCCCTTCAATTTACCCAAAGGTCCAATTATTATACCATGGGTTACGGTGGAAACCAGAGAGTGGGTGATGTAGAGGACTATCAAAGATGGAAGCTTGATCCATCCGGTCGTATGCTTTTATGCCGTGCAAGCCAAAATACCTGCTCGCCAAGCGTTGAAAAAAAGCAGCAGAATGTTCTGGTACACCCACATAACTGCAGTAACAGTAATACTGCTCCTTTGAATAATTACAGGCAAAGCAAGGGTAATCCATGGCTTTTTGATGGTGGGCGCCGTGGTACGCGGCGTGACTGGCATGAAGAGAAAAATAAATTGAGGACCAAAACTGAAGCTTCATCTATTACTAAGTGTATGACCACAGATTTTAGAATTGCTGATCAGCTTGAGCTTGATCCTTTACAAGAAAGCATCATGTATGGAAACTCCATGAATATTGGTGCAGAAGGAGCTTTATACAACTCATTTGGCGAAGAAGAAACTGATACTAACCAAACTAACCTGATAACGTCAGTGCTGCAATGCCAATCAAGCTGTCAAGAACAAACATTTGAAAATGGTACTTTTCAGCGTACAAGAAAGGCAGATGTGCCTGCAAATGGCGTGTCTTTATCCAGGGTTTGCTCAGAGGATAGAAAAGAAATTAAAGCTGTACATGAATTTTCGAGGGACACATCAGTCACCAGCAATGATGCACGTGAGACCTATATTGTGCCAATAAGTGATGGAAAATTTCAAGGTGTTGGGCAGAAGACACGTCTTCGTGAGAGGCTTATTGGCATCTACGACAAAGTTCTAGTTGTAGACAACGTCTCTCTGGCCAAGGACGTAGTTCGGTTGCTTACATATCGGTATAGGCATCTCATCTATGCCTGCGATACAGAGGCATGTCCTTTTAAATTCTTATGTGCTTTCGATTTATAAACTTGTGCGTAAAAAAAATTCAGTTATTTGTTAATATGGTTACCTATATTTCAAAAGAAAATTTCCATGCAATTTAACTCGTATAATTTTGATAGAGAAACAAAACCAAGAGGAAAACTTACATGGAGAAAGGTGGAATCCTCTCAAACTTTCCTTCAGATTTTTATGCACACGTAGCTGCTAGCTAACATATTTTATACCATATAACTATCATCCAGACCATGAAGTGAAAGCACCAATGTGCTCGTCCTAAACAATCCTAGCAAGGGCTTACTTTCTACCTCATTATCAAATAAAATCCCTAAAATCTTGTAAAGAACTCGTGGTACATTGCACTTCTGAAAAAGTTTAGACCCACTTACTGAATAATAGGAGATATATATTAAAGTACTCGATAGCAAAAATATTAAGAATATATTGCACAGATATATGAACTCAATTTTCAATTGTAGATTGTGAAGAAAATCCTGCAAAGCAGAATATTACTGCAGCCTATGGTTTGCGACCAAATTGAGCATGTAGGACTGTAACTTCTATGCTGGAAATAGCTAAATTTTAGGATTGAAAATATTTCTTCTCAAAATCCAAGCCCTTTTTAGGTTTGGTCCTGCAACGGTGACAATTTTACTACCTTCTCATTCTGGTCAGAGGACTTTTAAGTCAATTCCTCCAGCATGCAAAATTTATAGTGTGGCATTTTTCTGGGTACCACATATAGGCTATGGCTTGAGTCGAAATGGACAAAATCCCTAATGTGAAGAACCATGATCTCCATTTTTTTCATTCGCCGCTATTTGGCAACAGAGAATATTGTTTAGAGGTAAATGAACCAACTAGATGACTTCATCTAAGATGCAAACATACTTTGACCCTATACTCCTGCACTCTTGGTTGTGTTTATGAAGACATTTGAGAACTTTATCGGCCCTTTCGTTTCCAAGGGAAGTTGAATGCAAGGAAGCTCCTGTTTTTGGTTCTCTGTTATCTACAGGTAGCCAGAAAAGAGGCTCTTATACCAATTGTTACGTGATAAAATCCCAAAGGCCGAAAGGAAGAAGACCAGAGGGAAATCCACTTTGAGGAGGATGGAATCTCCTATTAATCTCATAAGAGAATCCTTCTCCATGATATACTTCTCTCCCTTTCACTTTGTGTGACCATTAAAACCCATGTTCTGCACTGTTCTGACAAGACCCAACTTCCTTCCGCGTTGCCAAGTAAACTGCAGTACTATTTTATAAGCCAATTCCATATCCCAATGCAAGTATAATGCCTAAACATTATGGAATGTTCAATACAAGGCTACAAGTACTCTTCACAATGAACATAATGGGGCTTACATATTTATGTTCTCTTTAAATTATCAGGTGGCCAAGATTGATGTGAAGCAGGAAACACCTGTCAATCATGGAGAAATTATATGCTTCAGTATATATGCTGGCACTGAAGCAGATTTTGGCAATGGCAAGTCTTGTATATGGGTGGACGTTCTTGATGGCGGTGGCAGCAGTCTTTTGGCAGTATTTGCGCCATTTTTTGAAGATCCAACAATTAAAAAGGTGAACATTTCTGAATGGACATTTAGATTTTCATTTGTAACAACATTTATGTACCAAAAAAAAAAGAAGTCCTTGACAAACATTCGTCGGCACAGGACTAAGTCCTTCCACCATAAAACAAAAATCAGCATAATGATTTTTCCCGTTCTTCTGTAGGTTTGGCACAATTATAGCTTTGACAACCATGTTATAGAGAACTATGGACTTAAACTTTCTGGATTTCATGCTGACACAATGCATATGGCTCGCTTGTGGGATTCGTCCAGACGTACGCAGGGTGGTTATTCCCTAGAAGCACTTACAGGTGACCCCAGAGTCATGAATCATACCAAGTTGGCCCCTGATGAAGAACTGATTGGTAAAGTGTCAATGAAAACTATCTTTGGTAAAAAAAAGATGAAGAAAGATGGATCTGAGGGCAAAATGATTATCATTCCTCCCGTTGAAGAGCTCCAACAAGTAGACCGAAAACCATGGATCGGTTATTCTGCCTTAGATTCAATAAGCACGCTAAAGCTCTATGAGAGTTTGAAAGGTAAACTATCTTGTATGGAGTGGATTTTGGATGGAGTGAAAAAAGGTTCAATGTATGACTTTTATGAAAAATACTGGTGTCCATTTGGTGAGCTTCTTGTAAAAATGGAAACTGAGGGAATGTTGGTCGATCGATCCTATCTTGCGGATATAGAGAAAGTGGCTCAAGTGGAGCAGCAGATTGCTGCTGATAGATTCCGTAACTGGGCATCTGAGTACTGCCCCGATGCTAAGTACATGAATGTTGGAAGTGACGCACAGTTGCGCCAGCTCTTTTTCGGTGGTGCTACAAACAGGTAAGAATTATCTGGTGGAACCAAATTATTATTTGGTATAACGAGCGGTGTGTGGCTTAAATTCCTCCTTTTTTAATTTACTTTCTGAGTTAAATAAGTGTGATTGGGTAACTTCTACGCGACAGGTTATTCGAGATATATTATAGAACTTGGCAGTACATTGAATTCATTAGTAAGACACATAAAGATGTAAACAAAGGACTGGGTGTGGCATGCAAGAATTAACATATTGTTGTGTGCTTATCTGTCCAATAAGCCTTTTATATGTAGATCATCATTAAAAAATAATAATTACAACCTTAATTATGTGGCCATTAAGTATTAGGTTGCTTATTCAATACCTCAGTTCTGAAATTTGATATTAAAGTTGTGGATTGGCAAATGCGAAGGGAGAATCATTTTCTTTTGCTGTATCTTACTCTATGTTGTTCTCAATGTCAACATGCCTCCAACTTAATATGTAGCTTTCAACTTTTCATATGTTTAACTTGGTTACTTGGCTTTAACTTTCATTTCTTATAGAAAAAACGCTGATGATAGCCTTAGTATGGAGAGGGAGTTTAAGATTCCCAACATTGATAAAGTGGTTGAAGAAGGCAAGAAGGTCCCCACAAAATTTCGCACAATTACTTTGCACTGCAT
Source organism: Escallonia rubra (assembly GCA_033065855.1). Lineage (NCBI taxonomy): Eukaryota > Viridiplantae > Streptophyta > Magnoliopsida > Escalloniales > Escalloniaceae > Escallonia > Escallonia rubra. The sequence goes on along the minus strand of JAVXUO010001214.1, from coordinate 1,264,167 downwards.
TGCTGATCATATGCAAACTGAACATTACACTGCAAGTGGTTGGCCCTCTGTTAGTGGTGATGCTTTGAAGGCATTATCAGGGAAGGTTTCCGCCAAATATGATTTTACAGATGAAGAATCTGAGTTGCAGTTAGATGAAAATGTTCAAAATATGCCTGAAATAGAGAATGATCAACATTCAAAAGCAAAGCAAGTAGCTGTTAATGAGGGCCCAGATTTGTCTGCCTATGGCACTGCTTTTGCTTCATTTGGAAAGGGCTCAAAGGGCATTCAGGCTTGCCATGCGATTGCTGCTCTATGCGAAGTTTGCTCTATAGACTCGTTAATATCCAACTTCATCCTCCCTTTGCAGGTTCTAATCGTGTCATGTTTTTCCTTGTTCTGCAAATCAAGCATCTTCCATTTCAAATCTTCTGCATTGCTTCATGAAATTGTTGAGTTCTATAGATGCAGATCCTTATGGGTTGCGACTGTTCTAACTTCTAAGATTTTCTTTAAAGTTTTATTTTCACCTGATATGAGACAAGTGACGAAGGCCACTTCATTATACTGCAATATCAAGCCAAACCCAGAACTCTTCTCTGTTTTTCAAAAACAAAATAAACATGGCCCATATTATCAGGAACTTGAGAGTGGACTCTGAACTTCTTAGTTTTGTATTAGTGGTAGACTATATAGTGGGTACTATTATGGCACAAGGAGAAATATGGTATGCTATAACGGTCCATAAAATAGTTCACTTCAGCTGGACCTTTAATTTAGGAGGGTGAAAAAGGTGAATGCTGCAACTTTCTTCACCTGAAGTATGTAAATAAGGGTGGAATCAGCCATATCATAGTTAATTAGCGAACATGTTCTGTCGTCAATTAAAAAGCTAAGCCCGATATAGAGCTCTCAGCTCTGACATGTTAAACATGTTCCATTGATCTAGTTCTCCAAATATTTTATGGACTCGTTTATTATGAAGTTGGCCCTACATTGTGAAAAGAAATGTGAGACGATGTCTGTATTTAGTCTATCCTTCCTAACCCTGCATCTTTGAGGATAATGGGTTCTTTCTTGGTTTCTCTCCTGAAAGATAATTTTTCCTTCTTAAGCAATTTATGATTGTATTGGTTTCTTTGTACCACAGGGCAGTCATATTTCAGGCAAGAACGGACGTATCCACTGTTCATTGAATATCAACACAGAAACTGGGCGGCTATCAGCTAGGAGACCAAATCTGCAGGTTAGTGTTTTCCTTTTTGAGGGTTTTGCTAATTAAATCTTTCTATGGCAGCTTATGGAGAAACAATAGAAACGTAGTAAGTTTTTCTATATTATACTATTATAGCCAAAAATGTTTTGTGGAGCCTCTTTTATTTTGACTTGATAAGGTGTATACCCTAGGCATACGTTCAGGTTGTACATGTAGTGATATCCTTTTAACTCCTAGTTCAATACTTCAATAAATATGAACCTCTATTTAACTTATTTACTTTCGTCTTCTTTTGTTCCGATGTCTGGGCTTAAACATCCTTATTCTGTGAAACAGAACCAGCCTGCGTTAGAGAAGGACCGGTATAAGATCCGCCAGGCATTTATAGCTGCACCAGGAAACTCCCTCATTGTTGCTGATTATGGGCAGGTATGTGGCTTCATCTTACCATGGTGGTACTCCTGCCTGTTCACTCATTTCTACATGGAGTTGGATGTTTATTGAAATTAGTTTTCATAATTAGCTTGAACTTAGGATACTTGCACATCTTGCAAATTGTAAGAGCATGTTGGATGCCTTCAAAGCTGGTGGAGATTTTCATTCTAGAACTGCAATGAACATGTACCCATATATTCGTGAAGCAGTTGAACAAAAGCATGTCCTTCTCGAGTGGGATCCTCAACCTGGTGAAGAAAAGCCTCCAGTTCCGCTGCTAAAGGTGAACTGTAAGATCTTTTTCGTACATAATGTGATGTGAGCTCATTTCTATTAGTTTTTTCCTTTTTTTGTTTTTTGTATTCAGGGGTTTGGGCGAGGGGTCGTGGACTTATGATGTTAGAGTAACCTTTACAATGCCTTTTAAGTCGATGTTACCTCAAAGTGCAGATTCTTTATAGGCCCACTTCATTAAACTTATTTCTCTTCTAAGCCCTTCAGGAACAAGTAAAAGTTCTGTCTTGGTCCGAGTGGAGTTAAGTTAAATTGATTCCGATTATTCCAACGTTTTATGACTTATTTGTTTGTCGTACGAAAAAACCTCTTATTTCTATCGTGACTGCGGAGTTTGGATTTAATATCCTGGCCAACCCCAATCCTAACCTCCACCTGTCAAAAGCAAAGAAGGAATACTAACACCCACGATGAAATTCATTTTCCACTACTCAAATCAATGACTCAATTAAAGGATGGCCAACTTTTTGTGCACTTCTAACTAATATGCATATACTCTTCCTCTTCTCCCATCTTCCTAAACCCACTTACGTATAAGAACCAAGATAGCCCCTTCCATGATGACGATCACGGTTTTCTGTATGGGACTTTCCTTCAAGGGAACACTTGGTACCTTTCTGTAGCACAAATCCCAAGGTATGCAAAGGTCCCAAACGGTGGTTTGAAATTTCTCTCTCTAAAAAGAGGTCAGGGACTATTTGGCTCTTCCTGCTCAAAATCAACTTATGCTTTTGGTATTTCATTTTATATTGGGAACGGTTCATGTTGGGGGATTTAAGGGTTGAGATAATGTTTTTAAAAGTTTCTTCATTGTCTTTTGCTATAAATAGCAGTTGTGGCAGCCATGTAGGGGACCTTTTTGATGATTAATGACATTTGCCTGTGGCATTCACGTTCCTTTCGGATGTTTTGCATCCTTATTCCAAGATTTCCCTTGAGAAACATAGGCTTGAATGTGGATACAAGAACTATCTTGCCATCTCGTGCTTCCTTCTATGTTACCTCGAAACAACCTTGGTTGAAGATTTTAGTTGGCTTTGTTCATAAGGTTAGTTCTGTACCAACTATGCTGGAAGTGACTGCTGGAGTGAATTGAATCAAGTCTAGAGGCTAACTCTCCCCTGGCATTGCACGTGGTTTACGCAACTTTCTCAAAAAGAAAAGAATGTGAACCCCTCCCCCCCCCACACCAAAAAAAAAAAAATTTAACAAAACACACAACCCCACCCTACACACGTATAAAGAGAAAGAAAACAAAACAAAACATGCCCCATCCCCTCCTTTTGCAGCTTGAGAAATAGATTTTCTTGAAGATAGTTTATACTGATATTTGAATTATACTTTATGTTTTTATTTAGTTTATACTTTAATGACGTGTGTAGCACACATTTATGAAAAGCCAGCGGCTTCTGCAAGAATCGACATCACGGAACCTTTTCGTTATGGGATATTTCTACAATAGAATCACCGTTGATATTTTCTGTTATCAGGACGCTTTTGGTTCTGAAAGACGGAAAGCAAAGATGCTTAACTTTTCTATTGCATATGGCAAAACTGTAGCAGGTCTTGCCCGTGACTGGAAGGTAGACTCTCACTAACCTGAAATGGCAACTGACTTGCTTATTTTTGCAGTTTTAACATTATGATATGGGCATTGTGACTACAATCTATTTTCTCAGGTTTCTGTAAAGGAAGCTAGGGAAACAGTTGAACGCTGGTACAGAGAGAGGACAGAAGTCCTTAACTGGCAGGAAGCGCGTAAAGCAGAAGCCCGCACAAAGGGACGTGTCCACACCTTGCTAGGGCGGGCCCGCGTTTTCCCTTCAGTGAAGCATGCTACTTCCTTTCAAAAGGGTCACATTGAACGCGCAGCGATTAATACTCCCGTGCAGGTATTGTCTCTCTCTCTCTCTCACACACACATAGATGCGCGCACACAGACAAACATGGACATTTAAAGTTCTTATTTTTCAATTGCTACAGGGTAGTGCTGCTGATGTTGCCATGTGTGCCATGTTAGAGATTGCCAAGAATTCTCGGTTGAAGAAGCTTGGATGGAGGCTGCTTTTACAGGTAACGTTTTTGTTCCCTGAATAGCGAAACCAATAATTCACCACAACACCTGGCCTAGAAGAGGATAAGAATGCAGAAGTTATACTTGGGCTCTTATATGCAACCCACCTGTCTGTTTTACTTGTTAACCTTTGCATCTTTGGGACATTGTATCATGCTTCTTCTAGTTGTGCCGTTTGATCGAGGTATTTTGGCCAAGTGAAGTATGTTGGATCTTTTCTTTTATGATTACAACACCAACCTTCAGTGTAGCTTTATCAGTTGCCTCCTGTCCATCCTCCGTGTCAGTCACGACTCCACAGTTGCATTGTCTTGCCTGATAGGTGTGAGGCAATGCTTTTGGGTTGCTTGATAGAAAAGTATGGTGCAACAATAAATCAGGCTGAAGACCATTGCTTGTTGAATACTATATGAATAGTGGAATAAATTTGTGTGGCTCTAATTTTGTTCTAAGTTTCTTTATTTTCTTATCCATGATGCTTATTTCTGACATCATGAATCCTCTATTTATGTCTTCGGGTCAAAAGCTCGCTCAAGAGAAAGCTTCTTTTGGATGCAGGTTCATGATGAAGTAATCCTAGAAGGACCAACAGAGTCAGCGGAGGTGGCTAAGGCCATAGTTGTTGACTGCATGTCCAAACCCTTTGACGGCAAGAATACTCTTGGGGTCGACTTATCAGTTGATGCCAAATGTGCTCAAAGCTGGTATGCTGCCAAGTAGTCGGTGGGTTTTCGTTCACCCTAAAAATTTTGGATTCTGCCCTCCCTGCTGGCACACGCTCTGAGGATTGTTGGATCCTGAAGGACTCATGTGCAGTTTCTTGAAGATGTGGAGCACCAATCTCTCTGCCATGGCGCCTGCTAAAATGCGTTGAAGATGTGGAAGTCATGGTCTCCCGAAGGCTTGGAAAATAGGAGGGTTTTGTGGTAGCACTTTGTGATTCTTCTGGAATGATGAGAGCTTGCAAGAAAGAGATCCTCTGTTGTATATAGAAATTTCTGTGGTGCCTGTTTGTAGTTTCTACGACATTCAGTTTCAATGCAGAATATGAAAGCACAACTTCCTTGGTCTCACATCTCTGTCGTTTCTTTAAATAGGATCGGAAACAGTTGATATCATTGTATGTTGTCTTCTTAACAATGGAACTCTGAACCTGCCTGTTTTGTCAACTTCAGTAACATGCAATAGTTGGTAAGGAAAGAAAAATGGTGGTTCTGGACCACTTCACTGGGTGATCTGAGACCGTTGATTGGGAGGGCGGAAGGAACAGGTGGGGGGGAGGGGGGATGTATACATCTAAAAAGGTCCTGGATCCACCGTTAGGGTGGATTTTTTTGTAGGGTATCGCATGAAGAGAGGAATCTTACTGTGCTAATGCGGATGAAGAGCAAAGAAAATATATCCATTTCCAAACTGCAATGCTTCATATAATAGAGTGCAAAGATCAATCTTATAGTTGTGAAACAGTAGTTCCGCAGTCAAATCTTATGTGCAAAAAACAAGACATACCACCCTTGCTACCAAACGCTTGTATACAGAATCTTAATAGCTTGTTTAGCCAAGGATTACTTCTCCAGCTGTTGCAAATCAATTTCCCAGACAGATGCCAGCTGCAACAGAAGCTGGTCTGGTGCGACGCCTTCCCAGTCCTCAGGTGGATCAAATGATGAGCAAGCTTCATTTAGGTTAAGCAGCATTTCCCTTTTCACTTCCATAGGAATGCCCAAGACATCTGTTTCATTTTCTATCGCCATGTCTACCAACTGATGTAATGAAAAGCAAAAGAAACATATATTAAGCTTAATGTAATAAAAAGTGACATGCAGATTACTGTTTACAAAAAATTGAATAGTCCTTCTATTCAAGACAGCAGAATTCAAAATAGCCTAGCATTTCTACAAGGTAAAATATCGCCTTTCAATTTTTTCATTCACTATTTTACTTTAATGCTTCTGCTCCCTCCATTCCTCTCTTCTGCAGGATTAAGCTAATACTGTTTCACATGCTTTGAACCGTAGTTATTTTGTTGCCTCTTTTTCACTTTTGATATCCCAATACCCTGCATGTCAGCATGTACAATAGTGTGCTGTGTGATTTATAGCTCCCCACTTGTTATCAGGATAAATAATGGTTTCTTATGCGAGTTTTAATAGTTTCTTAAGCAACGCTACTAGGTTTAGTCACTCCGATAAGAGTCCCCACTGTTGCTTACTGGGGAGCCATATTGTGCCCTTGGATAACCCTCTTATCACATTGGGGATGAGTATGCTTCTGATTAGGCAAGTCACTTAAAATATTGGTCCAGACATGGCCAAGGTTACGGGAACTGGTTGTTCTGATGCTCTGGGACGACTACAAGATACTTCTGGTTTTTGAGCATGTGTTGTGTTTGTGCTTCTTTCCATTTCCGGATGGACTGTAGAAATGCTAAGATCGTAACATAAGCTTTTTAAGATCTTACTTTCCTTGGCAAATATCTAAATTCCTATGTTTAAATTATTTTGTTTATGCAATTTGTAGTCTATAAGCACTCACGGGAAAGCCTACAAATGGATCAACACTTTAAAGTAGTTAATCTTATCACGGATATCAATAAGGAAATGCAAACACATACCCCCACCCCACAACCACCCCCAAAAGCATAAAATTAACAACCGATAATACCTTGTTAGTAAAACTACCAGCCAAATGATGATCCCGGGGAAAGAAAATTGGAAGTTAATTACGAAAACAAAACTCCCAGTAAAAGAGCAGCTCGAATATTTCAAAACTACACTTTATAACTTTGTGTGTCTGCATGGTGCTGGTGATGGTGATGGTGATGGTGATGGTGTAAAGGAGAGGGAGGGAGGGGAAGAGAGGGGGGATTGAGAGAGAGATACCTGTTGAATCCATGATAGACAGATGTCAAACAAGTTTTGCTCTGATAGAAACTGTGCAACAGCATGCAGAACTTCACTCATTACCTCACGCGAGAGATGATCAACTACGGGGCCTGATCTGTCCATTAGCTTCACAAGCAAGAGATCATCCCCAGTAGATAAAACTTCAGCAAAAGCCGAATCCATGTCACCAACTTGGATCGCATCCATTGCGTTACTCCACGAGGTCCAGACGGGGTCACGATCTTGCACAACATTGTCATCTCCCATCGCCTCCGCAGTCAACTCAGGTATAGCTACTCTTGCCGTTCGAGCAGTTCCGTTGTCTTCACCAGCCACTCGAATTGCCTCTAAGGTTGCTTCATCCTTTGAAGCTTGCCAGACACTTCTTGCAGACGGCCCTTCACCAAATCTCACAGGTCCTGCTCCTTGATCCCAAGCTCTCCTGCTGCCAACCTGATCACTCTCGTATTCTGATTTAGGCGACCTAACATCCATAGGGGCCCCACCTAGAGCTCTCCTAGAGCCACTCAATGCATTTCTTCCATATGTGCGGAAGTCCCAAGATTCAGGCGCATCAGACCTCCAAGAAGGGCCTCTTCCCCTCATGCTCGAAACGATACCATCAGATGAAGCAAACCTCTCCCCGTAGGGATTCCGCCCATCACCGCCCCTTCCACGCTTGGTACTAGAATAGTCGGCAAAGCCGTTGTACTTTCCTAACGACCTACTTGAAGATTCCTCAAATCCCATTGCGTAACTACTACCTCTTCGACCCGTTGATAGTGATAAATCCCGTGCCATGTCTTCAACAACTCTCTCGAGGCCCCTTACTCTATTCTCCAGAGTTATCATGCCATCATGTGATCCACCCATGAAATCCTGCAAAGAAAGACAACTGTTAAGAGGAAACGCAGAGATAGAAACAGATCTTCTGTATGCCAAAGTAAACGACAGACCTGCAACATGTTCAAGAGATGAGTTTGTTGCCTCTCAAGTTGTAATAATTGCCTCTGGATGGCCAACCAATTTCCTTTGTTATTCAAAAAACCCTCAGGTTGAACATCACTTCTAGAGAACTCCGCACGAATAGCAGATGATTCCCTTTGGTTTAGATCGCCCCTGTCATCGTAATCCCGTTGTCTCAAAAAAGCACTGTCTTTATCTCCCCTCTCTATGTTACGGTATTTAAAGTTGACAGATCCGTCATCCCTACCCTTCAACCTTCCCCTTGAGTCTGTACAATTTTGCTCCGACTCTTCCTCGTTGTGTGAGTTTGAAGATTTGACAGAGCGATGAGCAACCACCACTTCCACAGAATCACCTAGCCCCCTTGCTTCAAGCTTCTGGAAGAACTCGGGATTTATTTCTTTGTCAGTTAATGCTGGCGCCTTCTTCTTCATTATTCCGACTGCTTTGTCCAGAACGTTGCTGCCCTTTGGTTTGGAAAGAGAATCAGTAGGAGACGTACTGGATGAATCCTTGGCTGATGTCTCAGTTCTTCGCTCACGAGAATTTGATAACTCGGCTGGCTCAGAATTTTCACCATCTGAGAGGTTGGCCTCAAAAGACAGCAAGCACGTGAGTGCGATAGAAGGAATTATTGAAGGGGAATACATATAAAAAATATACGGTACTGGCATGTTTACCATGAGACACGGTTTTCCGGTCATCTGAGGATCCATCTCCTCCTTTGCCTGCAACATTCTTCCATAGCTGCAATGCATCCGTTACACTATCTCTGACTGGTTTTATCTGAAAAGACAGTTGACCATTTCAGTTTGCAAAAAGTTACCGGTTTTATGGAGAAAAATCATAATTAAAGATCTTATTGTTCAACTAAATAGGCAAACTACAAAGTTAACATAATTAGAGAAAAAGGTGTACGTATAAATCTCTGTCCTGACCGCTAAAGAAAATTATTAGGCCATAATAGCAATAGACCTGTTTGTTCAACTTTTATCTATACAATTTTTTTTGAAATGCAGAGTAATATAATCTAGGGAAAAAGTCCAAGTAAAATTCATCAGATCCACTTCACCAACCATGAGGACTTTCATGCATCATAAGAAAAATTAACATGGGGGCGTCTATTTCCACACCATCACATGCTTGTCCACAACCTACTCTGTTGTTAGAAGGTTAATATTATTTCACTTGGAAATACACTTTCCCAATAACATAAGAGATTAGGAAGTATGAGATTTTTGGTGCCACTACCAATGTGCAAGGATTTTCATTTCCTACTCGTTATGCTTTGTTAGTGGATATGATGGAGAAACAGATGCGCATCATTAAAGCTCCATATTGAACTGAAAATTTCCCCTATAATCCCACCAGATGTGGCTATAATCTACAATTATAGTCCGATATTGTAATAGAAGCAGCCTAAAGAAGATAATGCCAAACAGGTGGTACCTTATCGAAGCGAGAAGCCTCTAGCACCGTCAGCGTGGAATCAGCTCTGCCTGCAATCAAGTTTCTTGAGTGCAATGCTAGGGCATTCAATACATCAGCGGCTGCCTTGCGTGTCGCCCAATCTGTGCTGCCAAGGCACTCGTGAATGCTTTGCAGCAATGGCTCCAAGCTTTGAGGTGCGATAGCCCCTACCTGCAACAAGTTTGTAATGCATAACTCACACATTGGATCAACTTCACAGTGTCATTATCTCGTTAAGTTAAAGATGGCACAGTGGTAAAATGCTTGGATTGTCAAGCATAAGAATGAAGGTCCAAATTCAGGCACCCAGTGCCCAGATACGTTGCAAAGCTAGATCTACATCTTAAAAAATGCACTCCTAGTAATACCCTGTGTCATCGACATGAGTGATGGCCTCTAGCTTTAGTAGCTCATTTCATGGCCTGGTCTCTTTGACACGGGCTGCTCACAAACTTTTTTTCACTTGTTCAGCCTTGGTAACCAAGTAACATAAGTCCTCACGTGACTAGCCAAGCTCCTGTAAAGTCCAATTGAAATGTTCCATGTGGAATTAAGTTAAACTGTCATCAGGTAAAAGAATTCAGGCAAGCCATCCTGTTGAGCATAAATCTAAACAAGTTCCACAGTGGCAAGGCCAGGAATAGCTCGTAAGGTGGGCAAATGTCTAACCATAAGGGAAATATTTTCCATTAATTACATATGAGAAATTTTGGCATATACCACAAAACAAATATCCTGGAAGGTCAAGCAGAAACAGCAGTAGTTTTGTGAAGTCACGTTTCTAAACATTCTTTGATAGTAAAGCTGAAACAATGTTGAGACCAAGGTGACAGCCCCGTGGTGACTGGTGAGGACTTCTCCCTCTCCTGTGCAATGTCATGGGTTCAAGTCTGATGAGGGCCGGAGATTTCAGGTAAGGAAGGGGGAGGGCTACCTCACAAGGAGTAGCCAGGCCCAGGTGGCCTCAAATGGACCCAAAAAAACTGAAATTATGTAGCGAGAGAGAAAGCTGAAAGCAAATCGCTATAAATGCATTTAGAAGAAAACCTCAAATGTTGGGTTGAGGAAAATAAGAAAATGGGTAGATTTAGATTCATGATGGTATTCTATAATTCATAAATGAGCAACGGAGAAGTATGTAGGGAGGTCGCTTTGGTGTGAGTTGATAATGTCTTAATTTTCCTAATATTATGGGGGTCAAATGCCCACCTTACCCTTGATGTGGCCTACCATTCAAGTGTTAAACAGCATCTTATGTGTGCGTATGTGTGTAGAACCGTACTCCACCAGGAAGGAGAAACATTTGTGAAATCAAACATAGTTTTTAAACTTATACAGGGTGGACACTGCGACTTTAACAAATGAATTTGACTGACAATGAAGAGTATGAACTAGGGTATCTATAGATTCAGGGACATAAATGGATTGCCTTAGGTCTGAGCTTCAGCACGCGATTCTGTCGTTTCAACAAGACCATTGCAAGGACGTAATTGATGTAACATGATTAGGACTTGGGGACCGAGTTGAAGTCCATATCTAGAAACATTTGCGCTGCAGAATGAACTAGATTAGGCAGAACTCATCTTCCTCTACGCTATCGTCCTCCTATAGATCTCACAAATTGGCTCTAACACCCATCTACAACCCTCATGTCAACGTCACTGTCCTTAACAGAACCTAAACGAATCTAAAATCCTCTAGCAGCTGGAGTTGGAGTTGCTACGATATACATCCATGTTCGTACCTCGTCGTCAAATAAGAAATGTCCTGACATTCTAATTTTCTTCCCCACTTCCCCAAGGTCCCCAGCAATGCAGGGCAGTAGTTCAATTATAACACTGATATGAAGCACTTCAAAGTCCTACATTCTCTCAGGTCTCAAGCAGGCCTTGAGAATATATCAACACAATTTCTTGAAAGTGTTAGCAGATGATGGCTCAAAAACAACACAATCTGGGTAAGAGTTCCAAGTTTCTAAATCTTTCCCGAAAATGTCTCAGTAGCAGTCAAATAGAGCATAAGCTTGAACTTTATCAAACTACCATAAAAAATGAAACAAGCATAAAACATACAATTCACTAACATTTACACTAATAAAAAATCGACATTGCACAAACCTGAGACAGACTAGCGACAACAGGCAACAGCGCGGCCTTGGCCAAGAAATTGGGATTGTTAAGGTACTTGCAGATCTTAGGGCACAGCTTCTGAAACGCCGACGCTGGCGGGTCAGGGGCGCACTCAATCATCTTGGCCATACACAACGCAGCCCCAGCTTGCACCCCTTTGTTCTGCTCCCCCATTGCCTCGAACAACGGCTTGACAAAAAGCGATACCACCGACCCAAGTCCCCCATTCTCCACTTCCCCTTTCAAATAAAGCGAAGAAAGCGCCCCAATTGCATCCTTACAAGAGTCTTTCACGCCAGAATCAGAGTCTTTCAGCCTTTTGACAATGTGGGCAATGATTTTGGTCAAGTGCGTCGCCGTGGAATCGCCGTGGGCTGCGCAAGTGGCGGCGAGGAGGCGGATGGCTTCTTTCTTGACGGCGGGTTTAGGGTCATTGGTGGCATCGTAGAGGCAGTTGAGGAGCATTACGACACCGTCTTGGGAGAGGGCCTGGACTATCTTTTCGAGGTCTTCGACGGCGATCTGGTGGGTGTCTCTGTCCGAGAGCTTGGAGAGGGAGTTCAAGATTCTCTGCTTGAGCTCAACCATGGCCAGGTGGGAGGACAGAGATGAAGATGATGATCTCGAGGGTGGTGTTGCTGTTGAAAAAGTTGATTGGTTTGTGTTTGGTTTTGAGTTTCTTGAAGATTTGGGTGCCTGTGTTGCCATTTTGAGGCAAAATGTAAGGAAACAATGTGCAGATTCAAGAATCCAGTGTGTGGGTGTGCGTGTGTGCGCGTGTGTAATGTGGGTACTAGGTAGTAGCACCTGAGGTTTTATAAGACAAATGAGAGATAGGGATGGAGTGTGGAGACAAAGATGGTGGCGGTGGCGGTGGTGGCGGTGGTTTGAGAGGTGAGGCTTTTGGAGAGTTGGGCAACATGAAAGCAAAATCAGAGCTGGTTGGAAAGGAAAAGGAGATCTGCTTGTGAAGTGAGCAGAAGATTTAAGAAATAATGAGATATCTAAATTAACTTAGACGAATCTTTTTGCTTAGTTTAAACATTTGGGCAGCATGAGAATTCGAAATTGTGAATGGGCTTCTTGGCCTTATTGCCATTATCTGCATACATATATATATATATGTATGATTTGTCTTGCCAATAAAGTCAATATAAGAAGAAGCATCACTTGTCTTTTAGAGTAGTGACGAAGCAACAAATGGATGCTAATAGTGCAATAATTGCTAGGGAAAAGGTTGGTAATTGAAAAGAAAATTCTTGCAACAATATATACATCACTATAGACATCATGTTAACAATAATAGAGTCTCTAAAGCGAACTAATTTGACTAGAGGTTTGAAACGCGTGTGCATTTTCTTGAAGAATTTCTAAAACTTATTAGAGCATTTTTCATTGGGAAGCAAATTGAAAAAAGGATCATCAACAAAAACTGTGTACCGTTTAAAAGGAATAAGATAGGTAGGAATTTACGTTATGGTCGTGTAACGTTGGTCACTTATGTTAAGGGTAAGTTTTTTTTAACAACCATTGCTCTTTCATATTTTCCAATCTTTAGGTCATCGCTTTCATCATTTTCATCGGTAATGTTAAGAAAGTGGGTTTTGCAATGTACTAGGATGTGCCGCAAAGAATACAGTCTAAATCAGAAGTCAAATGTGCTAATGTGAGATAGAGTAATGATGGAGCAAGGCAGAGACCAAGGCTTCTTAGACAGAGCTTAAATAATGACAGTGTTGCGAGGACAATGGCGCATAATGAATACGCGATGATAGTTGAGAGTCTTAAGGTTCAGAGTTAGGGTCCAGTGCTTAGGGTTTAACATGCAAATGAGTTCTGCTCTTCTCAAAATTAATTGTCAAGTCCACGATTTATAGGAGTTAGAAAAGTCATGTCATCAAGCGTGGCGCTCTCTAAGAATGACACCTTACCGACGGGCCACAGATGTCAGTGCTCCACAGAATATCGGACCATATATTCATTCAGCCTGCAGCTTCGCTCTATTTTTTAAGGAGACCGACTTAAACAACGTTGTTGTGGCCAAAGAACGCCCTTGATCTAGCCACGATTCCAAAACCCTTACTAAGTCCCACACACGCGTCAAAAATATGCTTAACTGCCAGTAGACTACGTGCGATATCTTCCAAAGACATGCTCACGAGCCAGACCCTGGAGTCACGATCCTTAGGGGTGTCGGTGAAGAGCTCCTGTGCTGGAGCCCGTAAACAAGTCACACATATAACCTATCAAAATAATGTATCGGAGGAGTCGCCTAACCCGTGGTCAATCCTTGTGTCGGAGCACTCCAAGGTAGTGTGCTCGATGAATCATGAATGAGTCGCTTACCTGGCTTGTTGAGGTAGTGTCTCAGATGAGTTGTCTATGTAGTGGAAGAGGATATCTTCATGCCGGAGCACTCGGAGCTCTCTGGCAGAGACACTGTCTCGAGGAAGTTGCCAATCAAGCTATAAGTTCTTGTGCCAGAGTACTTGGAGCACGTCAAGATAGTGTCCCTGAAGAGTCTCATACCTAGTGAAGATGATGTCCTTGGAGTGCTCCAAGGTAGTCTAGGAGGATTCGCCTACCCGACGGGTTGGGGTCATGTCTCGAAAAAGTCACCTACCTTGCGAAAGAGGAGTCCTCGTAGCGGGGTGCACTCAGAGCTCTTTGAGGTAATATCCAAGAGGAGTCGCCTACCATGAGGGATGTTGCACACTCTGAATAGCAGGTTGAAGCATGTTCCATGACTAGAGCGAGATGCACATGGTGTGGTGAAGAGATGGACCAATGCTTCGGGGCGTGGCAATGTGATAAGAGTGGAGGCGTGACAGGGACGAGGTGCAACTATAGAAATGGTGTGTTACATGGATGCTGCCAGATGTATGCTCAATGGAGATGGCGCAGGGGCATGGTCATTAAATGTTGTTGGGGGCACATGACACGGCTCCAACACATGGGCGAGGTCGAGGGAAGCAATGCCGAGGACACATATAGTAGGAGGCGACGTCAGACACAATGCTAATGGCATGTAACATGGAGACGACACTTATGTGCGGTCAAGCGTGGGGACAGAAGCAATGCCGATGGCATGTGACTTGGAGACAATACTCGAACGCGTTTCAGCTTCGTGGTGCTTAGGCACATCGATGGAGGTCATTGAGCAAGGAGCCTGAAAAGGGACAAAAGACAGCCCCGAGGGAGGGGGGAAGGGGAGGGAGGCACTTAAGCAGAAGAAAGAACGAAAGGGGAAACAAGGAGCTCCTAAGGGGATGAGAGACCAAGGGGAAGCAAGAAGCCCCCACGGGGATGAGAGACCATGGGCAAGTAAGGAGGCCCCAAAGAGAGGAGAGACAATTGGGGCAAGAGAGGGAGCATGAAGGAGGTGCTTGGCTGACCCCCTGGGCATGGACTCTAGTTGGCTAGGGAAGAAGACACATTGATGCCAACATTAGAGTAAATTTTAGAGAGAAAAAATGCAAAACGTGACTTGGAACGTGTGTCTCGAGTTGACCAATTGGTAAGATTCAATATTACTTCACGCGTTACAAAAGTGGAACCCAAAGAGCAGTCAAAGGTGTGTAGCGAAGGTTGGACTAGCAACAATTGAAAAAATTTAAAAACTAAAACCTGCCCCCAAAAGATAATGGCCTAAGAAGGAAGGGTCATTTAGAAACTGACCCGAAAAATCAAGGCCAAAAACTGCAACTTTTTACTTCTTCATTTGTGGTCTGAATAATACACTCCTGTCCTGAAAGATCGATCAAAGAAAAAGTAAGATAGAAATGGCGGCTTGTTGTAGCAATGTCGTCGGGGGTGGACAATCGTCGCCTATTCTCCTTCACTCAGAGTCTCCACATATCTCCAGGTACGAGCACATCTACAAACTATTTACATTCTTCAACCTAATTTTGCCAGCATTTTTCTCCCTTTCAATTGCTAAGAAAAGGGTGCAAAAAAGAGAAACGAAGACTGGATATGTGTTATTACATTTGAGCTTCATAAGTTCCTCTAGTCTCAATGATGAGGCCGACCCACTTGTGAATTTGCATTAATTTGTCTTGCATAACACCTTGTTAGTTTTATACTTGATCGTTGTTGTTAATTATCCTGACATGAATCCTATATGATGGTCATATGTGGATAAAATATCTCTTGTATGAACGGAGTTGAGTGATATCTGGTACCATTTGTTACCCACACTTTAGGTACTGGCTGGTTTATGTGGAGCCTGATTTCCGCAAGCTGCATTGTCAGCTAAAAGTACTGTGCACCAAACTCTAACGTCGGTAATCCTGCTTGCTATTGAGCAGCTGGGGGTAGGGGAGAAACTCTTTTTTTGTGGGGGGGGGGGGGGGGGGGGGTTTTTCGCTAGGATTGTCATATATATTGTACTCTACGGTTGAGAAAGTTGAATGAGATAGAGAAGGCAACAGAGTGGGAGTTTTGGTTTTGCGTTGTAATTTAGCATTGAATAGTGAAATCGCAAACTGGTCATACCTCGAGGACATAGCCACCAGCCAGATCAGTGAACCACGTTAAATCTCTGTCATGTGATTTATTGTGTTTTTTTTCTAACACTTTCTACTTTCCACTATTATGTCGTGGGGCGTGGAACAGACCATGAGAAGCTCTGGTTATAAGAAAGGGATGAGAATACACCCATACTGTGAAGAGTGTATTAAAAATGTCAAATCTGTTGAAATGGAAGCACATTTCCAATTTAAGCAATTTAGTTGAGTCTAAAATGGCAAAGGTGAGGACTAACTTCCAAACGTTACAATGTGCTTTAAGGTTACTGTAGCATTCCCTTTGTTGCCAAAAAGTCTATTTATCAGTATCTTGCGTGGGAGACAATGGAGCCTTCAGGCATCTCTTTGGCAGGACACGCCTCCATCTTTGTACTTCTTATCGTAGACTTAACAAGCATAAACCTACCTTGGTCGCTTAATAAATGGAAAAAATGGAAAAGGAACCAAATTTAATTATATTCGCCCCCCGTAACTCTTGGGTAACAAATCCTGCTTCTTCTCTTTGGGTCGATTTAATCATTCTCTCCTTATCTGGCATGCCTCTCCAATGCTTTATTTCCATGTATCCATATACTTTGAAGTTTAGATGCCCCATTGAAGGCTTGGTACTCATTTTCAGTGGGGCCATTAACTATCCAGCTTTATATACGCTTCATCTAGTGAATCATATGCGCAGTTCACCTTTGTGTAGGGGACTCCCTGGAATAATGAGGTTCAACTGTTCCCTTGAGCACTCTGTTTCAAGTAAAGTTGCGGCCAGACATGTAGTATCTGGGCTTGCGGCTTCATTTGTATTTCTCTCCCAAACATATCAGGTTAGTGTTTGCTTTGCATCTAGTAACATTATTTGTAGGTTCTGCTTGGTTGGTATTATATTATCATCCGGAGGGGAAACTTTTGATCTATTCTTTCTGTAAGTAAATAGAGTGAAGAGCATTAACAATCTGCGCAGGTTTTGTAGATGTCAGAGCAATCATTTTCTGGACGCGTGTTCAGAAGCTTATATATTGACTATCAGCCCAATTTCAACTAAAATTAAATCCTTGTGCATCTTCTCTGTCAGTTCAGAAAATTGTCAGGGAAGAAGAATGTTTAGATCGCGTATTGACGTATTCTAATGTGGTCAATGGTGTATGATTTTTCCCGTTATTGTGGGTTTTATTCCCTTCAGATGCCAATTTTGTATAGATATATTGAGCAACACTTACTTTAGTTTGGTTAATATGAATCTCATCCCAGGAGAGGACACAAAAATAACTCTGAACTTGATAGGCCAGGAGGTACAATTAGAAGAAAGACAGATATAGTGAGCATTAACCATATTCAGCCATACTGAGTTTTCTTTTGCAGGTTCTTGGGGCAGATCTTTCTCATCATCAAAACTTATTTCAGCTTGCAAATTCCGCTGACAATATGCCAACTCTTCCACTTGACGCTGGGTCTGATGATAAAAGTGGTAGGCTGATGATGATGAGAGCTATGACAGCTAAGAACTTTGATCCAGTAAGATACTCCGGAAGATGGTTTGAAGTCGCTTCACTTAAACGTGGGTTTGCCGGACAAGGTCAGGAAGATTGCCACTGCACCCAGGTAAATTTATTTTGGCTAAGATGAAACTTGCTATCGTGGCAAGAATCTCCATAAAACCTGGAACCTGGTTCCTTACTTACTTCATACTACTGACTAGGCAAACATCAATGAGAGATGATTGAATTGCAAGGTACACTTCAACCAATGCTATGCTTCTTGGTCCTGCTGCCAGAGACGTTAGGCAGTCTTAATTGGCAACTGGTCAATCCAGTGCTATGACAAACTTGTCAAGATAAATAGTGGAAGATGCAAAAAATAGTGGTGTCGGCATTGGTCGAACTGCTGTTAATCATTGTTATCAAGTATATGGTCCTTCGAGCTTTTACCATTCCAACTGCTAAGATGCTAAGATATACTATTGCAGGGTGTATATACATTTGATGCAGACGCACCAGCTATCCAGGTTGATACATTTTGTGTTCACGGGGGTCCTGATGGATATATTACTGGTATAAGGGGAAGGGTTCAGTGCCTTTCGGAGGAAGATCTGGAGAGAAGTGCAACTGATCTAGAAATGAGAGAGATGATTAGAGAGAAGTGTTACCTTCGATTTCCTACATTGCCTTTTATTCCTAAGGAGCCTTATGACGTAATTGCTACTGATTACGACAATTTTGCTGTCGTTTCTGGAGCAAAAGATAGAAGCTTTGTTCAGGTACTAACGACATTAAGTAAGATCATTGCCATGCATGAGACAAAATATCGTCATTTCACGTGTAGACTAGAATGATTGCTTCTTACCATGGTACTCTCATGAAGATGGTTTGAGAATTGAGATAACTATAACTTTACTGTTTACGTGGAGGGTGCTCTTTGCACCACTCTGATCGCTCCTTTGACCTTCGGACTTGTTGTGGGGTAAACTATCCTCTGAAATTTTACATAAATGAAATATAGCAAGTCCTAAGAAAGAGAAGTTATGATAAAAGAGCGCCTTCTCTTTGCAGCAAAGCCAACTAACCAGAGGGGTCTGAGTAATGGTCTGAGGAGTGCCAATAGCTCCAACCCCTTTGTGTTAGGTCGTTCTTTTATAAAATCTAGAGAACAATCAGAGGAGTGCCCAATGTTCCACCTTTGTGTTAGTTTGTTTTTAGGGGGCAGGTCACCCTTATGTGACTTGATAACTTTGGATCCCTGTTTAGGTGTTCCGAACTTAAAAAGATTTTTCTCTTGGCAGACATATTAGAAGACCGACACTGTATGTTAGACCAGAGATAGAAAGAAGAACCAACATTAATTTTAAACCTAATTTGCATAGAGAGGATTGTGAAGGACTGAGAATAACTCCCACCCTTTTGTTAGCCTTGCTTGTTGGGTACATCACCCATACGATAGTTGATTATTGACTAGATTTTGTGTTGATTGTTGTTTACGCAATTGGAACTTCTTTCCAGTGGCGAATGCGATAGAAGAGCTGACACAGTGTATGCGTAGTCAAGAACTTCTGGCAGCTAATTTTAAGTTCTGGATGCCAATCCCGTAGTAGACTCTGTCTGCCATACGTAAAGAGTGTCGTATGTGATATGTGAGCATTCAATTCCTCAGTAGGTAATTGAGAAATTCCTTAAACTACATTAGACCCAATTTTTACCTTTTTGATTTCAGGTCCGACCTTAGGCGTTCCTATCAACTAAAACCATCCAAGCTGTTCCAGAAAACAGTTTGGTGCAGTTCAAGTTTAGTCTCATAGGAAGCCTACCCTTCAGCTCTCTTATTTTGTCAACAGAGGCCTACCCTCTCTGGAATAGTTAATATCTATTGTACCGTCAGTCGGTCAGCGAGTGTCCCCTCTTCTACATGCATAAACTTGGTTATGCTATGTTTGTACTATTTGTTCTTGTTGGTGGTCTAATTAACTTCTTATATTATCCTTGTTTCGTTTTGTGTCTCCAACAATTTTAGATCTACTCGAGGACACCTGATCCTGGCCCAAAGTTTATAGAGAAGTACAAGGAGTACTTGGCGAACTTTGGGTATGATCCAACCACAATCAAGGACACTCCACAAGACTGTGAAGTGATGTCTAATAGTCAGCTGGCAGCAATGATGTCCATGTCTGGTATGCAACAAGCTCTGACGAACCAGTTTCCTGATCTAGGATTGAAGGCCCCTGTTCAATTTAATCCATTAACGAGTGTATTTGATACATTGAAGAAACTTACTGAGCTTTATTTCAAGAAGTGATGTATTCTGTGCTATATGTAACATATACCATAGAGCCTCCAAGGATTTGACCCAGACATTTCTTGATAGCGATACCCGTTATCAAGATGCCACTAATTGGTCATAGCCTTTTTGTAAATCCGTTTATAAATAGCAGTCATCTGTTCCTTTTATGATACTGAGAAGAACTTCTTCCTTCCAAATGCAGTGGACTGTTTCAAAGATTGATAGTACAAATGGTTCTAATATTAACTGCATAAATATCCAATCCCTGCGGACTTGTGCAATTGAACTTACATATGAACGGGAGGAACACAAGATAGAAAGATTGATACCTGAACATATGCAAACAAAAAAGAAGGGGCAGTACAAACATGAAAATTCCTGATTTTACAAAAAATGTCTAGCTCATGCTTTCTGAACTGAAAACTCAAGGATGAAATCCTTGATTTCCTCGCTGGCCGCCCTATCAAGTGCAGTGCGTCCATCTGAGTCCGGAACAGTGTATTTAGCTCCAGCCCTCAGCAACTCTTCAATCTTTGGCTTGTCACCTTCCGAGGCAGCCATCATCAACAAGATGTCGACGGGGTGAATGTTTTGGCTCAGAAGAGCATTCATCTTATCGTATGTGCCCTCAACAGCAAGCATGCCCATGTAGTTGAAGTACTGTGACAACACATTCACAAAGAAAATCAACAACTAAATTACTCTTCTTAACAACGGGAGATTTCAGAAGTTGAATGCGCAGTTAGAACCA
Source organism: Escallonia rubra (assembly GCA_033065855.1). Classification (NCBI taxonomy): domain Eukaryota; kingdom Viridiplantae; phylum Streptophyta; class Magnoliopsida; order Escalloniales; family Escalloniaceae; genus Escallonia; species Escallonia rubra. The sequence continues at coordinate 1,243,677 of JAVXUO010001214.1, read as the reverse complement.
GCATATACAGAATTACAGTTATACAAGAGCCAAGATAACCTCCAGTTGTTACTTCACTTTTAAACAGTTTCAGTTTGCCAGAATATGTATAAACTAACTAGAAAACATTCATGTTAATCCTAACCAGCGATACAGTAAAACACTTAACACCGGCATTTATGAATTGCAACGGGATCAGCTTCCCCAGATTTGTCTTTTATGTAAAATTAATTCAGCTCTCTACAGCGGCAGCCTGACTAGAACTGCAAACAAGCCTTTTGGAAACTACAGTTCTGAACGTTATACATCAAGGAAACGAAGGCCACCAGCAAGGTGGCCACTGGAAGAAGTAAATTTTAGTTGTCAAGCTCGAGGTTTAGAATCACCATGAAACATCTCACTTTTTTTGGTAGGTAAAGGTTCTTATTTAAAGATGCGCTGTAGCTGATAACACGAACAGAATACACAAAAATAAATATTGGCCCCAAAAAAATCTGATCCAAGGCTCCCTTCATTACATGAGATGAGTTTAACCATAAAGTTGAGAAAAACTGGGCTAACAAGTAGTAGAAAACTCCTGAGCTGCCTATGGTTTTCCCAAACTCCTTGATTAACATGAAAAGCATTTCTTAGAGTGCTTTAGTTGAGTCACAACACAAGTCTGTTCACAGTTCAAGAGCTGCCGAAACAACGGTCTTTCCTTTTACACAATAAACGACATCTAACGAGTAGAATACTCACCGGCTCTTAATGTCTATCCATGTCAATGTCCAACACTGGCTCAACCGAGATAGACTAACTATATGCCAACATCGGTTGAATCCACCTGGGCTGGTCACTCCAATATTTGCTAACACATTGGGCAGATTTACAATGTTGCTGCTTTGAGCAATCTGCAGGCAACCACACTGCCACACTAAGCAATCTATCCTTGCTAAAGCGAGAGTGGACTTTCGGTATCTACAACACCACCTTAGATGGCACTCCCTAAAAAAACTTCCAGCAACTCTAGCCTCTCAATTGGTTGGATTGACCAAGGGGAGGTTACTTCAAACTTAATGCAAACAGCAACCGAAAATGCAAGCCAGAAGCTGCCAATGGAAGTGGTCTACTTTGAACGGTTATCAACAGGTTCTCGAGAAAATGTAGGTTACAGATTCAGTAAATAGGAGAGGTCTGTGACCTGAGTAAAGGCCTGAGCTCCTGAAATCTAGAGCTAGAGTTAATAACCAAGGTAACAAGGAGCTCCTTATAGGAGATCAACACCTTATAACATATTGTTTTGGTTTTCGGTCCCTTATGAGGGGTAGGGTGTCTAAGAGTAAGCACGCTATAAAGAAGCAACACAGTGCACAACTGAACTACCTTATTATTTTCCACACCTTCAAGTCATCTGAGTTCTCATCCTTGACCTTCCTTCCGCAATGAGGTACACTAATGATGATTAAGGTACGTTAATTCCTATCCTTGAGCTTCCTACCACAATGAGATAGACAACTGATGATTAAGGCATAACTGAGTTGCATTAGCATGTTGCCCCACTTTATACTCTTCCCCAGCATATACTAAATGCTTAAACAATCCAACTGATTAGATTCTTAGCATTCTTGGTCACGTATATCTAAGATTCAAATCTCCAGTTACCATCTCTTAGGTAATTAAAACTGTTGAACTATGAAAGGGAGCGATCCATGCAGTTACCTTCCCACTTCCAGGAATCTCACATCCTCAACCTTCCCATCATGGTCACACAAAAGATGATTAAGTTGTAAGTCATGTTAGTAAATTGCTCCCTTCTAAATTCTTCCCTAATGAGTAAAATGTCCTCCGAAATCCACACGAAGCATTCTTGATGCTCATAATCAAGTTGTTTTAGTACATTGGTCTCCTTGATCTTGTTTTTTAATGTCACACCTCCCCATACAATTTCTTCGATAATTAAGAATGCGGCAATGTCTTAGTCTCCACGCCGTATCTGTCGCAAAATAACTTACTACTTTGTCTCTACTACCTTTTCTAATACACCTTTTAGCGAGCGACAGAGGGTGTCGAAATAGACACTACTTGTAGTCTCTAAGGCCTAAGCATAAATCAAAATAAACATGCCACCTTGTTTGAACTAAAACATGGTGCCCAAAGGAGTACACAAGTTCAAAGTTATTCCATTGACTAAAATGCAAGTGAAAGGACTTGGGGAGATAATATAGCCTGTAGGACATTTTCTCTCAAATGAACAATGATGGACTGAAAAAGTACCTGTTCAACGTCGTCACGGTCGAAGTCTTCCCGGTTTTGGCTACCGTAAATTCCAGCTCCCTCAGCATCAACTCCATTTTTGCCAAACTTGAACCAGCAAGTAGCTCTAGAACCACAGGAGCTGGGTCCAACTCTGAAGGGTCTGAACCATGTGAGCCTCTTCTGTGTACCAAGAAACTGACAACTTAGTCTAGTTGACCCACATGAAGAGGGTGATGTAGAACTGTTGGGTATTCTGCCAAAAGTAAGCTGGATGGTATTACATGGAGTTGAGGCCATCATCTTTGATCTCGGTTCAGTTTCAGACCAAGTTCCCAATGCGCACAACTGCTTTATCAGTACACTATCCACCCATTTGTCATACCTTTCTTTTATAGTATAAATTTATTGAACCCCAACCGTAGAACAACAAATCAGAGTGGCGCAGCGGAAGCGTGGTGGGCCCATAACCCACAGGTCCCAGGATCGAAACCTGGCTCTGATAGAATTGTACAAGAGAAAAGCTTCCACACCCACTTTTTTTTTTCTTTTCTTATTCACTTTTTTTTCAATTTTGATGCGTACAGAATTGTGGCAGCAAAATTTCATTGATAGTAAAGATCAACAAATCAGAGTGGCGCAGCGGAAGCGTGGTGGGCCCATAACCCACAGGTCCCAGGATCGAAACCTGGCTCTGATACTAATAATGCAAGAGAAAAGCTTCCACACCCACTTATTTTTTGTTCAACTAATTTTTTATTTTTTGGCATGTATTGTTTTAATGAACTTCAAGCCAATAATTTCTACTTCATCACCCCCAAGTGGATTATTTAGCCCTTAATGTCAAGTCTTTTATGAATTGTTTGAAAATTTAGAGTTTACAAAAGTTGCACGAGTGTTTGTTCTCGTCGAAGTATAAATGTCAAGAATAGGACTGCATTTTTCAAGCAGTAGATCACGATTGACAAACAAACTCGTGCTTGCAACTAAATATACACATTGTTAAATTTAGACAGAGGAGAGGGCGTCGGGTAATCGTCCGGTACATTAATTGTAGCAAATAATTAATAATCCATCTTGTACTAGTATATCCTGAGAAGAATTTGTCTCCTATTTCGTGCAACAAGATCTTCCGTGATTCCAGACAATTGCCCGAACAAGTTAAGACCCTTGGATAGGGGCGCAGATATGTCGAGGTCAGCTCAAACGGTAGGAATAGATTATTGAATGACATATCCCGCGTTCTAAAGCGGTCCGGACCCTCCAATATTTTCCCCATAGGATGTGTGATCACTGAGCTTACTCACCTACATATCAAGTCCTTTTCAAGTCTAAAACAGCTTCTTCATTGGCATCACGTAGTCCTGTCACAGGCTACATATGATGCTGAATTATCCAACCGCACTAGAACTTCAATTTGCAGCACACGGGGAAAACAAAGATTCTGACTTTTCAACTTTCCTGTTCGGCTGTCTATGTAAGAAGATTGTAGGAATTTAAGGTTCAGATGAAGTCCATAAAGAGTATCACATGATCTTTCCAATGATCCCTTCAAAGCAAGATAAAAGGACAAGAAACTTATTTCACAACTGAAGTAACCAACAAAAGCAATTCATTCACAACTTCCTCACCACCCAACCCTATTAACTGAAAAACACTCAAGTTGCTCCACCTAACTAAACCCAAAAGGAGAGAGTTTAAAATACAAGCTACTGTGTGCTCAAGGAAGAGTTCATCTTCAGCTTTCCCAGACCCACAGCAACTTCCTCAAACATGAATGCTATACAATGTTTTAACACATAAATCAGCATGCAATCAAGAAAAGGGAAAAGGGGTTGCTAAGTAGTTAGAAAATGGTACAAGAGCTAAGCAACTTAAATGTATTCACTGAATGCACATGAATACAGTGACCACACCACCACCCAAAAATCATCCAACAAGGCAGAGCTCCCCAATTTAAATAAGGTTACAATCCAACTCAAAGCATTAGGTTTAAGGCCACATCTAAAATGCCTCAGACAACAAGCAATTCCCCCACAACAACAAAACCTCTTCAACCACAAGCCTCCACCTTACCCTCTATCCTCCAAATGGTGATATATAAATCCAGCACCATTGCCTCAAAAGTCCCCGAGACGATGGCTACAAAGTTTCCGGTAGAGATAGGCACCAGGGGCACTGTTGGATCCCTTATAATGCAAGAAATAGAGTACTTTAGCCGGCTTGAATTAGGCTGCCGGGAAAGCTCTCAAATACACGCGCCTTCTGCAAGTGGTAATTCCAGACCCAAGCATGGATCCATGACCAAGACCTCACAAAAGAAAAAGAGAGCAAGGAGCAGGCTTGTACCAAGCATGTGTTCTATAGTGGAAGTTGCTGAGGGCAGTCATCAGAATGTTGCTTCCGGACTTAGCTACAGGACTCTGAAAGCTGATGTCAAAAGGCTGCAGGTTTAAACAATGCTTTCTGATAGCTTTGAGAAACCAAGCTTCTTGAGTCGATTTGTTATAGGGCTAGCCCACGCCCTATCTGGGTTCCCACACTTGATGTCCACAATCTCAACTATGTAAGTTCCCTTTTTCTCGGGCTTTCTTCTAATAGGAGTTCCATCTAGAGAAACATTGTCGGAGGCAAGCATTGGAATTTGATGGGTTCTTTTGGTGTGGTGTTTTGTTTTTGGAACAAGTTCAGGGCTATTATAATTAGCAATGTTGCTGCTATAACTACTGCTTGCTTCATCGGCTAATATTTTTGGCTTAACTCTATTAGAAGTAGAAGCACCACTGGGTGCAGAAAACGTAGCTGTAGGAGATTTGTTTGGAGATGATACAGGGGTTGGGGGTGCATATTTCGTATATTCTAATTCCCTTGACATCAGGGCACTGATCGTTCCAGTTGTTCCCACTTTGATTGATCCTCCACCACCCTTGATTGCTTCCAATGTCTGAACCATGTCCAAGTCTACCTGGAGGTTCCGGTGCAAAAATCTGAGGCAAGCAACTTTTCAATCTCACAGCAGTTCCGACAGGTTCTTAATAAAGCAGCTCACCCCTGTTAAGCATTAGCACCAAGCATTTGTCACAGATTTTAATAGAGTTCATGTGAAGTGTAAATACTAGTTCCAACACTGACAAGAGAAGTTACAAGATTAGTGAACACACTAAAAAAAGGATCAGCATTCCACTATCAACTGCTGCAATCTTTTCAAGCACATAAAACACATAATCCTAGCTAGGGCAGCAGATAAATAATACGACAGATTAATTCTACGATATGACTGGAAGTCCTGATTAGAACGACTATGCGAAAGAAAGAATCCTAATGCTCCAAATTCAAACACATAAAATGGATTGACTAGGATAACTGATTCGTTAATTGCGAGCGTTTGAAGGAAGAGATACCTAATCAATACCTTCTTTGAAACAACAGACGAGTCTTATTAAACAAGGTGAAGAAACAAAAAGGTACAATGAATCTTTCCGGTAAGAGCCGACTGAATGCCTATAAAAAAAAGGGTCTCACATCCTCAAGATTCAGAAAGACATGTTTACGCTAACAATAAAAGTAGCTGCTTTTAATTCCACTACGATGGACCATGAAAAGTTAAAATAGCAGTGAGCTGGCTATAGTGCCTGATTTATTGACCAACAACAGTCATTGAATGATTTAGGACCATATCCTAATTGATTTCAGACAGACCAATAAGCTGAGCATTAAAACACAGGCCTCAGAAATTTCCCCATCTTTGAATCTTCAGCCCAAAAAGAATAAATGAAAACCTCGTGAGGTTTTCAAGATTAAACTACAAATCACTTTGCCTCTGATAGGCTAGTACATATTTTGCCATTATCGAAACAAGTCCTTCTGGCTACACAAAATCCAATACCATAAGACCCATATAAGCATAAACCAAAGAAGTTAGTCGAAGCAAAAAAGATCTAGACAAAGCAGCAAGAAATCACAAAGAAAGATGGACGAAACCCTAAGTTTGAGTAGAAAAGAAAAAGGGTCTACCTACAAAATCGCCGAGTAAGCATCAATCGGAGAGCTCTGAGGTAGGAGATGGAGTCATTAAAATGTGCTTCCAGACCCAAGAGAGATTACCAAGTGAAATGGTAAAGAACCCACCAAGCAAAATTTGAATCTTCAAAAGTACAAATCTTTGAAGTGCAGGAGTAAATGCTCGCATCGAAAATCATCCCATCTTAAAGTTGAAGAGAGATATATCTACTACCACCCGCATTCATTTAGTAGCTAACCAACGTTCTTGACTTGGTGCAATGGAATGGACAGTCCAAAGAAGACCATGTTCGGATAGAACTTTTTGTTGTCTTTACAAAACTTGCAAAGATGGTCCTTGTCCTTTGCTTCATCTTGTAATTCGTACTTGGCCATTTAATTTGGTAGATTCGTCCTCAACAAAACTTTTAGTCGGTCATTTTCTTGATTTAGTCCGTTAGATCAAGTTTTGGTGGGTTAAAATTATAACTTCCAAAACCTGAAACTATTTTTCCCTCTCTTCTAACGTTTCTTTTTAGCAAAATATGTGTGATCTCACGATCTTACCCTTTTCAAACTTGATCTAACGGACTAAATTGACTGAAAAGACTAACCAAAATACGGAAGCTTTTTGTTGATGATGAATCAACCCAAATTCAAAGGGTAAGGACGAATTAGAAATTACAATGAAAGAAGGAAAACTGTTTGCAAAATCTCCATCATAATTTGAGCCCTAAGTTTTGCAATTAAAGCCCAAATTGCAATAGAAGCCCTCAGGTTTCGTGCAATAAATGATAAAAGTCTGTGCCACTCACGTTGAGATATTGGGAGGGTAAAATTGGAATAACGGAAGTAAAGGTTATCTTGATGAAAGAAACGGAGGAAGGAGAAAAAAATTCGGTTACCACCCTTCATGTTTCCAATAGGCAACCAAATTATAAAGAGGTTAAGGCCGTATGATGGTTGTTGTGCCGGTAGATTTAGCGCGTTGAAGTGCTGAGGATGATGAAGAGAAAAAAAGAAAAGAAAATGGTAATGTGTGATTCATTTTTTCCTCGCGGGTGCAAGGAACTATGAACTCTCAAATTCAATGGTGTTTAAAATGGTAGAATAAATTTGCAAACAAAACTTTCATTTAGCTCATTATGTGTAATCTGATGTGTAGGTATGGTGGTAGAGGTGGTAGGGTAGTGACGTAGTGTAGTGTGGACGAAGGTGGAGGCACCGGTAACGATAATGGCTCATATGGCTGGTATTGGTTGTTGGTGGCATTAATCTCACATGCTTTTGCAGACTCCTTTTTTCTTACCTTGATTAATAATTCTTGCATGGAGATTTGTTTTTACGAGCGTTTCGCTTTGTTGAAACAATCTTTATGGCCATTCAACGCCTAAATTTTTAGGCTTGTTTTTAAGTTCTTTTCTGCAAAGCTTAAATTCAACTTAGAAAAGTGGTTGAATTGAACCATCAAGATAGGTTTAATAAGTGACTCCAACGCGGGCATCACCATTACAATCACTGGAGTAGAATTTTGAGTCATCCTCCGCAACTATATATATCATCAGATTGTGCTTAAAAATGAAAAGGAAAGATAAGATTGTCCCAGTCCAGCGACAACTTGTATGCGCCCCGCGCGCACACACAAGTGTGTATATATAAATGTGTGTGATGTATATGTTAGATACGAAGACTTTTTCACGTATGTCACGGCTGAAGAGGCGGTCGCCGCCACTTGGTTCCCTTCTGGGTCCGTGAATGATCACTACTTAAGCCGGTCAACAATGAATGGTGACTATGATGGACGTGATGGTTTAGGTTAGCAGTGGAGAACACATGCGGGAGGGGAAGGGTTAGGGTTTTTCAGCAAATGTGTGGAAGGAGATAAAAGAGAAAAAATATGAAAGGTGAAAATATGTGATCCTATTTCAAATATTAGGTACCACGAGATAATAGCATAGTGATGTGATATTATCTTGTGGAGGGCGGGATTAGTGTTCCTCGGTGGTGGTAATGGTGGAAGGCTACTAGATAGTTGCAGAGGGTGGGTATTAATTGGCTTCGTCAGTCAGAAGGAGAGAAACATGGAGCAAAAATATACATGTCAATCGAACCCTGTCGTCCACTGGTATTTTAACTTCAAACGGTTTAAAGAAGGCAAGATGATTACTTGAGCTAGAACTTATGAAAAGATAGATCTAACGGTTAGTTGACCAATATTCAGAAGAGATTTTCCTTGAGGTTTCCGGCAGTAAGCAGACTGAGAAATGGATCTCTACCACCATTCTTGCCATCTGTGTCCTTGATGTGAAACCCCTCGTCTTTTGTTCTTGAAGGCGCAGGCCTCTTTACAGATACGAAGGCCACATCATCTCTTAACCTAGATTTAACTTTATAAGGATTTGGGCGTGTCAATGCACTTGTATGCAAGCCACCTTCCGAGAGAAGGTCCTTGCCGGGAGCCTCAGCAACAGGTGAACCATCTTCCACCTTATCATCTTCGACCTGCTTGGCCTCACGACTCCTTGTGTCCCCTGTGACGACATGGGGTCCTTCAGAAATGTAGCTTGGCTCCACCTTATTATCTTCAATCTGCTTGGCATCATCACTCCTAGTGGCATGATCCACCATATTGTCACCTGAGACAACAACGGGTGCTTCAGAAGTGCAACTCTCCAACTTGACAAATTCGTCATCTGCAGACATAACATCGAAATATAGCATGATATATGAGTTATGGTACTAAGCTTGGCTTGATGTATTGGCAGCCAAAGATTAAGGCAGCCGATGAGCAAATGAACCTACTATTTTAACACCAGCCACCACATAGAATTATTTAGCGAGCAGTCAATAGTAGATCATTCAATAGTGGTCTCTTCGTTTTAGGTTTTACCTGATGGTACTATTTGCCTACAAATAATGAATCTTCTATACATGATAGAGAAATCCAGCACATAGGGAAAAAGAGCTCGAAGTATTGAACAGAAGGCAGCCCAGGCTGAACGCCTTCACCTGCTTCTGGTCTATACTCGTCCCTTTTTCTTTCTTCCTTCTTCAGTGAACTTCTTCCCCTTTTCTCCTGTTTCCCTTTATCTTATTCTTTTTTTTTTTTTTTAGTGCAAAGTTTGGGTCAACTAACACCTTTTGGCTGAGGCATCTCAAAGGTTCGATCACAGTCGAGGACATGGAGTGGTGCAACCACAAACTTGGATGCAGTTCAATTTTAGGAACTTCGTCATAAGTTTTGCCATTATCTTTAATCATGACAAGCCTGGAGATCAGTATTATAGCGTGCCTTAGTTTGTTATCTAAGGCGTCGCTTCATACCCACTTTTCCACATATATGTTTTCCCTTCAGTACAATTGATCGGAAACGAAATTGGGACAAAGGCTTTAATAATGATTGATAGGAAATGGTATATGCACTCAAATTTGAGAAGCCCATTCCATTGGCTTTTAGTAGCACTTATAACACTATTTGCAATCTTTTGTGACAAAAGTCCAGTGTGGTAGTTCAAAAGTGGAGTAAGAAAATCAACCCATTTCCCAATTGATATTCTGAATTTTCTACAAGAAACATACAGACAAATGGATATACCTCCAAGCAAAGTCTCGATGCTTTGATAATGTATTGCAGACGCTCCAAGAGAAACATCTTCTCGGACATCCATATCCAGAAGTCTGTTCTTGTGTTCATTGATCCTCTCAACTAACACAAATGTATCTTTTTCCCATATGCACTCTAGGGAGACAGATGCTTCATTTGTTGGGTAATATTCTCTAAAAACCTGCACATTCGACAGATAGAAAAATTAATTGAGAACGCTAGTTCAATCAAAACCAGAAAATTCCACTTGACATTAGGGAAAGACTGACCTCCAATCTTTCTTGAGTTAGTTTTACGGATTGCTCCTTCTGAGAGAGAGAAGAAACCCTGTTGAATACCGTGACAACATCCAGTAACATCTGCACAAAAAATCCACTTCAATTAGTAAGAAGGCATACACTTCATGGCCACAAGCAAAAGAAAGTGGGAATAAACTCCAACAGCTTTAGGCATTTAGATACCTCAATCCATGCCATCCTTTCTACAATCCTCATATCAGAATGTCCAGGATAACACAACATTTTAGGTTAGTTTAAGTGGCCACATCTTACCTTTGTATCTTGCTGGACCTGGAATTTCGAGGACAACACATACCATTTAGGAGGTATAATATTGTCATATCTTAATTCTGTATATTCGTCGACTGCTCAGAACCAATTTAAAGTCATGGGATCCGCATCTTTATAGACACTACTCCGCCAAATAAATAATAAGCAAATGCTTTAATGGCATAGACATGGAGCCGCTAGCACCAATGTCCATTTCATTTACTATCTAACTTTCAAATAAAACCTGTTGAGACCAGGAAACGTAAAATGCAAACGGTATCTTCATCAGCTTTAACTTCAAGTTTGCTTAATGCTTACTTGCTGAACCAACACTCGAAGCCGTGCAAGTAACGCCAAAACCGTGAGCGAAAATCCCATGAAAAATGATCTAGCAAGCAGTGTAGATATCTCCCTGTGCATAGTTAAGGATGAAGAACACATACTCCGTATTGCAGATGAGTTCCACATGATGCCATAGGTAAAAAGTCAAGTGACGCAGTATATACTCCATATGTTTGTCTAGGGACCAGAATGCATCAAGAAAACAAACTATAAAAAGCATATCACACTAGCGTATTATAGTAGAAAAATTCCAATTATTATTTGAAACATATGCATCTCGAAAACAAACTATAAAAAGCATATCACACTAGCGTATTATAGTAGAAAAATTCCAATTTCATTGATTAGTTGAAACATATGCATCTCGAAAACAAACTATAAAAAGCATATCACACTAGCGTATTATAGTAGAAAAATTCCAATTATTATTTGAAACATACTTTCTTCCGATCCTAAAGATAAAGAAATATCCTATAACTTGAGGGGCAGATGCACCAGGTGAGTAAGGAAAAACATGATGGAGATCTCTAACAAGGGTATTCTTAAGGATAATTCAGCATTCAGTATGAGGAGGAACCTACAAATCAGAAAAACAAGGAAAATGATGAGATACTGCGCTAGACAATTATCTATCAAACAAAGGATACATGGCCCCCTTCAGCATCGGCTTAACCATCTGTAATAGAAACAGAGCAAATATTAGGAGGTACCTTAACCAAAGCAATAGTCTTGTGTGTGATAGTTCGTGAAACAAAGTGATGTATAAGTGATGTGATACACCAATGGACACACTAATGACAACCATATCAGAACTTTGGCAAGACAAAAATGATACTTCTACTGATCTAGAATAAGTCAACATTAGCCCAATCAGCAGAACCACTTTCAGGGGGAAAAAAAGATGCGGTCAGGGATTCATGAGTGACCAATATCTTTGGGAAATGGTCGTACAACAGCCCACTCTATAACCTTAGAATAATATCAAATGAAACAAGAGTTCTACCTTAAAAGCTCAATATAACAGAATAAGTATCTTGTAATATCATCTGACTAACAGTGAACCATCTACGTGCATTTTGACAATTTGACTGCACCAAGGAACCTCAAAAGTTTCTTTATCCCATCCCCATCTTTTATCCTTTGTAGCCTAGAACACTCAGATCCTCACCTTCAGTGGCATCCATAGGACTGAAAACATGCAGGGAATAATTTTGCACCCTTGGACCGGAGGCTGATACAGTAACAGAGCTGATGACCAACCCGTTTCATCTGGTACGAGCCCCATAGAATATAGTACCGAACATACAATTCTAAATTCCAATCAACCTTTTCTAAGACAAGAATAATCCTACCTTCTATCTCTCTCTCTCTCTCTTTTTTTTTTACACTAAGCACCAAAAATCTAATTGATTGATAAGAAATCTAAGGAGTAATAGAAAACAGAGGCTGTGATGAGTGGATTTAGTGTTTCCGAAGTGAAAATTTTGGACAAGGCACAATGTGCAAATAGAAACAGGAGGCAAATTACCACACCTGTGATAGTAATCGTGCAGCGCCAAGCAACCGCTCTAAAAAACTATGTTTTTCACCATCACGCTTTCTCCTCTTTATACTGACCGTAAACAAAAAGGCCAATCAGTAACTTCCAAGTATCTCATATGCCTATAGCCCATCAAGAAAAACAATACCAATACCAGGTGGATAAGAGTCGCACATTCCATGTATATAGCACGCATAGGCAGACAATGTTGTGCTCACAGGATAAACAAATGAGACTTTTTTGTTGAAACAAGGTGAACATGCCTTGTATCTGAAGTGAGAACCCCAAGGATGCGGTGACATGAATGTACAAGCGGAACCAGTATCTACAGCAGCTATTCATTAATTTTCAACCGACCCAGGATTTCTTTTACAATGCCTTGCATTATGATGGCAGACAGTTGAGGCATATAGAGAGTAACTGCTAGCGCAGCTGAGGCTGAGGCTTGTAATCCATAATAAATTATTTATGTTGTTTTCGTATTGCTTCACCATTATGTGAATTACCTTATCGGAATTCTAGTACCCCAGCCCCAACCCAATCCATCTTGCCGGCATGGTCTTGCAGTCCCGCCGTCTCGCTCACTCTAGAGCATCCAATTCCTGATGAACCAGATTCTCTTTCTCCATTACTGTCTTCCCATTTATGATCAGGTACTGCATTTTGTGTTCCTTTCTATAATTCCTCTCACAAGTTTCACTAGACAGTTCATAATTAAGAATTTAGATGCAAGTGAATACCTCACTGTATATCAAAAGACTAATATATGGCACATATATTTCCACTCAATGTACGAAAAAAGTTCACACCTCTAGTAAAATCTGCCCAGACATACACAGTCCGCAGCAGCTCATGCGGGTGAGAGTGAAGCTTCATTAAGATTCTCGGTAGGAAATTAGGAATCTAAAAGTTGTCATAATTATCATATACTACACTTCTAATCCATAACCGAAAGCTGATTCTTAAGACCTGCATTAGCTAGAATTATATAGTTTCACAAGTAAATGGGTAATCATTTTTCTTTTTCTAGTTACATGATTTCATGTCGTAAGCACAATTCTGCGTCTTCTTCATGTCTTTCTTTCATCTCTCCCAGAACAGTCAACCACCACTTTAACGAGCAGGATGACCATGAAAGAGAAGTATCCTCAATCAGGAATCACCTTCTAGACCAAAGGACTTGTCTCTGAAGGCAGATTCAGCAATTAAGCTAAAAATCTCTCTCAAATCTCAACTGTTACTCATGATGCTTCAGAACAATCAGAACGTAAACCTCACAAAACCTTAAACAAAATAGATCTCAAACTTACCGTTTACCAACCCTCCTCCGGCTTTTATCACAAAAATACACTCACTTGAAACCAAAAAACTATTGTTAAGAAAATCCTTATAGGACAATGTCATCGATGTAGTGCATCCGACATTAGCCATGCATAAGGTATCATACAATCATTATTCAAAAAGCCTGATTAGATAGCATATTGCACGTCTTACCCACCATCTCTTTAATGTTAAAGTGGTAACAAGTGTGATTGCGATGACATGTCATTCCATTTGGTTCCTTTTGTTCCAATCCCTAGGGACACCTCCTTCCCAAAAGAAAGAACACCATACAGGTCAAGCATATTCTTTTTTCTTCTAATTATTGAACTGATGGCTAATGGTATGACAATTACCCTGAAACTAGGAATCTTCCACATTCACATGACAGTTGGATTTGCCTAGTATCGCTCTACATATTAGTCAAAGAGAATGAGCGTAAATATTACCTCTCCAAAAGCTGCACCTTTTGCTTAGGTCTTTTTCCATGAATAACTAGAAAGGAGGAGTTTAAAATTTCCTCCAAGTTAGCTGATTGCAGAAGCCTCAGATCACTCCTCACCTATATAACAAGCATTAGCGTGCTGATTATACGGCAGAAAGAAACAAAAATATGCTCATATACGTGCATGTTTATGTGCGTTACTTTACAAGATTTAAAACAAAAAAAAACCTTCAAGAGGTACTGGAAGTACGAGCTTCGTCTATGCTGATTCTTGTTTTTGTACACAATTCTATCCAGGATGCCATATTCTACTTGAAGCTGACCAATGAAAGACTTCAACCTCTCCTCGACAGCTTCGTTTTCAGAACCCATATGTTCAGCTATGCAAGAATCCAATGGTACCAACATTAAGCATAAATCAAAGAAATAAAGCATCCTAGAACCATTTAAGGCAGTGCAAACAACATGAAAGTGACAATGTGACATGCTGCAACAGTTGGACAAGGTTCTCCAACCAATATGGGGTGCAATTTTTTGTTAAGGGTTAAGTAGCACGGACATGGACACCGCGTCCCACACCGACACTGGCCGGGACACCGGACACCGCAATTTCCAAAAACCCATAATTTGGACACCGCCGATTTTTTTTTAATATTTTTATTATGTATACATATAGTCATTAAATATCAAATACATTCTACATCTAAAGTAGTAAATAATAATCAATAACCACAAAAAAAGCAACTCAGATAAAAGTCATACTAAAAAATTAAATGCAATATAGTACAAAAAAAATGGTACGTAACGTAACAAAGTACCTCACTACTCAATTCTTACTAAGTCACGCAAACAGGTAACATAAACAGGGAAAGCGCCGTCCTCTTCACCGCCCAAACAGAAACGGGGAACTCTTGCAAAGTCATAAGAAATTACTTCACTACTTAACTCTTACAAATTCACACAACTATTATCTCTTTCCTTCGACCAAGGGCTCAATATACATCAATACCGTCATCTTCGAATGTACCGAAACGAGAGAGAAAGAAGGAGACCTCAGTAAAGAAGGAAAAAAGAAATACATGAGAGAGAGACGAAGGTACCTGTTGCTGGAATCCGGAGACGGCGGCGAGATCCTCCGGCGACCAGTTTGGGTGGGTCGTCTGCTTCGTTCTCTTCTCTTGACGCCGCAATAAGAAGACTCAGAAGACAGCGGTAGTGGCTAATGGGTCGATCTAGTTAGGCTTCTTTAACGTTTATTTCAAAAAGAGCTCCAAATTGTCAATTAGTACACACAAACCCCCTAAATAAGTTTAAAATTTTATATTTTGACTCCATACGTTTTGGCACTTCTTCGTGAGCTGTCATGAAGTGTCAAATATGGACGCTTACGAGGCGATGAATGGACAATGCCTCCCGAATATTTACTAAGGGGTTGTTTGATAAAATTAAAATTTAAGTGCCGAAAAAATTAAGCGCTGAATTCGTAAAATTAACAACTTTAAGTGACTAAATTTTTACTGAAAAATAAGTTAACATAATTGGTAAACGAAAATCAAATGTCTAAAATTTGTTCAATTTACAAATTTATTCATTTTATCAAAATATGCATTGATTTATACATTTTATAACTTTTTTTTTTTTGGCCAAAATCGTATTGGTGATTACGGTGGTGGCGGCAACGAAGTAATAATGGTGGTGATGGTGGTAGCGGCGTGGTAAGGTGTGAATGGTGGCGGTAATGGTGCATAAAGACGTGTTTGTTGGTAATTGTGGTGGTAGCGATAGGCAGCGGCGGCATGGCGGTCATGGCAATAATTGTAGTGTGGTTAGATATTTAGATGATTTTTGCGGATATAGACGTAATGACGGCGGCGACAATGTGGTCGAGGTCGCAGTGCCCTTGTCATGGTGGTGGTGGTGGTAGTGGCTAGGTCGTGATAATTTGTGGTGATTGTAACAAAAAGAAATAATGATTGTGGTGATGGTTGTATTATGGTGGAGACAGTGTTGCTAGTAAATTAATTGAGACGACATTATGGCGGTAATTATTTCGTTCTATATAAAATTATGTTAAATAACTTAACCATCTAGAATTAAATGATTAGCATTTAGTAAGTCCACTCTGACTTGAAATTTTAATCTATTTTTTGTAGGAATTAATTTTTTAAGCGATACAACGTTAAGCGTTATCTAACGCATTTAATTTAAAATCATTGAAAACATTAAGTTTTAAGTACTTGCATTATCAAACACACCCTAACTCTCTACACATGCTTCTTGTACATTAGAGATAATTCTAGAGACTTGACCTCTAGAAATATAGAGACATTTGTAAATATCTAGATACTATTGTATATAGTTCTAGAGACGGAATGTAGACTGTAAAATCAAATGTATCCCTACCGTCCATTGAGAATGTGGAGTAATATAAATAACTAAGGCATCACTTGGCTAAAGCATAGAGTGATCCAAACATTGTAGCATTCTCCAAGCAATATAGTGAATATCATTCTCCCAAGTTCTTAACATCTTCCAATCCGAGGGATAGACCGACTTAGCGTGCAAGCGGGGGCTTGATTTAGCTAAATGCCGCACGGTCGACTTAGGGAAGTCTTTAATGCCGTAACATGTAGTATTCCAAAATTTTAAAAAAAAGGACGATGCTGAGAGGTGTCCGACACGTGTCCGAAGGTGTCGGTGCTTCCTAGGTTACGAGACAAAAATATTAGGGGCGTTGCACCATATCATATTAATCACCGTTACAATAAATTTTCCTTCGTACCGAATAAACTAAGCCCTAAAAGATTAGATCTGTTACACAATGAAGTTAATTAGATACTCTCATTAGCATTATATCAAACAGTTTGCAAGCATATTCACATAATCTTGACATTCGCTAAAACTGTTCAATTAAAAAAAAAACACAATCAGGATAACAATCTTGAATTCAACTTGTTAGTTGAAGCAGAAGTTGACGCCATGAGCGCTTGTCGGCCACCATTGACGTCGTCAGTCTGCTGTCGGTGCGTCGTTGGTTCTGGATTTTGGACCGCTCTGTGACGTATAAACCGCAGATTCTTTAGTTTTTGGGATATCTTATAGAAAAGATTAGACAGAGTTATTAAGGTAAATTAAATTATTAACGACCCTCTAAGGTTTCTTTCATAGTCTCGCTTTACTCCTAGGGTTTTACCATAACACTTTTAACTCCTTATATTAAAAAACGTTTCAATTGAACTCAACATCGTCATTTTCTTTAAATCAATATGAACGACCAAAATTCACATGTGCACGTCGTGTTATGTTTCAAAAATGATAAAACTTTTGAAAACAAAATAGAAAAAAAAAGTGATTTGGGGGTGTATATCGGACGATTTAATGTCGGACTTGAATCTGATTTTATCTTTAGAATATTATGTTTTGATTTCCCAATCTTCACAAGTTTGTGTCTTGAAGATAAGTTTTTTTATCTTTCTGGTGATAACGACAATCGGTGGCGATGGACGGTGGTGGTAATAATTAAGCTACAGTGTTGATGGTGTTGGGGCGGTAGCTCGATAGAGGAGCTGATGCTTTAAAAGATAAATCTGTCCTATTACAAACAAGATAACATCTCTTATTGTAAATTTGGTTGGATACCTTTTTGGTGGGTCATATGAAAATAATTACAACACTTCATTCAACAATGAGTTATGGTCACTAAACATGTTTAGTAATATTTTTGTTGGTACCTTCGGAAAAAGTTTTTAATAGCACATTTTAGTGTTACTAAATAAATATCAATAAACTTAATTGTTCTATATGAAAGGCCGTAGGCATCTTCCAATAAATCGGGTAACAATAAAATAAAATAAAAATTGGGGCGGATTTATGGCCAGATATAATCTCCTTTCAGTTTGAACTAGCTAACTTCCAAAGATTTTTGGTGATATTTATAAGTGACCAAAAAATGGAGTGAGTTTTTTCGTTGGGCATTTTTGTTTTGCGGGGCGATAATATAGAGCGGAGAATGTCTATTTTTACACCACGGTCTTGCTTTACGATTTAAAAGTACATAAATCTGGAGAATGACTCAAAGATTAGGCAACTAGGTTGATCCCAAGAATAGGTCTAGCCAAGTATTATTCGACGTAAAAAGCAAGCCAAGTAGTGGAAACAATACTCAATTAGTTGTTAATTATATGACCAAGAACTAGTTCGAAAAAGAAGTTTCAACAACCATCATGCAGCTGAAATCAACTTTCCTCATAGAGATGATTAATTTCTAAACGAATTTTCACTGTTTAGAAAGGACTTGGTCTTTTTGTACAAGCAGTTGGATAAGATTCGTTGTGGTTGAGTTTAGATAAAGAACGAAAGCAACAAGTAAGAGACAAGTAGCCTGTTTGCGAGTTGGAAATTTGGGGTGGTGGGGGAAAAAATTCAAACCCTGGGGCTTTCCTCCCTTTTCTTTAGTTTGTGAGTTTTTTGAAGGAGAGAAAGGGGAAGAAAGTCTGGCCTTTTTTTGTCTTTAAATCTTTATCCCAAATTTGATTGGAACCAGTGGGATATGAAAATAATTACAACATTTCATTAACAATGAGTTATTCACTAAACATGTTTAGTAATATTTTGTTGGACTTCGGCAAAGGTTTCTTATGGAAGCTTATCACTTTATTTACAATTAAGTGATTATTTTAGATGTTAGAGTTGACTCATAACTGATTATTTTGCTTTTGGTGTGACATTAATTAGATTTAGATGTTGGGATGTTTGTCGTGATCTCATGGTTATTTTTGTTTTTTACATGATGAAATTAATCAACTATGTAAGGCTTATGACATTAGTATGATATGTATTTTGTATGATTTATCGATAATTAAATTATTTTATTTTTACATCATGGTCTTTTTTTAGGATCAAAATTCTTAATCTTTGTTAGAATCATCACAAATTAGGGTATATACGTAAGAATAGGTCTAGCCAAGTATTATTCGACGTAAAAAGCAAGCCAAGTAGTGGAAACAATACTCAATTAGTTGTTAATTATATGACCAAGAACTAGTTCGAAAAAGAAGTTTCAACAACCATCATGCAGCTGAAATCAACTTTCCTCATAGAGATGATTAATTTCTAAACGAATTTTCACTGTTTCTTCCTTGGTCTTTTTTCCCTTCTCTTCCTCTCTTTTCTTTTCTTCGTCTCAAAACTCAAAAACAGGCTATAGAGGTTTTCTAGTTGACCTAGGAAACTAAAAGAAAGCTAAATAGAAATCATGTGTATGATTTCAAGATTGGACATCAATTTGATTTCTTCCACACATTTTCACACGATCAATGTGTAATAATTTGTGTGATGTCTTCTGAGACACTGTCCATAAATACATAAGTAGCTACTTAGCTAGCTATTTTCATGGAGGTATCTGTGGTCCGGGTCCTCACGGTAGGTATACCTTAATCTTATTTCAGTGTGTATTAAAGTAATATCGCCATCTATACCCTCTTATTTTTCACTCCACACTAACATAAAATAATTTTTCAATAGTTAATTCGCAACAAGTTTAAACCACTAAAAAGTTTTCGTTTCTTATCCCTATCCAAGCAGCCAATTGTGTGAAGATATTGACATGTGTAGGATCCTCAGTGAGCGAAACAAAGCCTCATAAGGCCAAGTGTCTTTGGGTTGATAGCTATTCTCATTTATCCGAAAGATAGAGTTTATCATATCTACGTTCTCATTTGGATAAAGGACGAATTAGTCTCGGTTGGTTCTAAAGTAAATTCGAAAATATTTTTTAGCGTCCAAGCAAAAAAAGAAACTCCTCAAGCACTTCTTATTCAATTACAGTTATGAAAAATCACTATATAAAATCAATTGAATGTTAAAAAAGAAAAAGAAAAGGGACTACTTGAGCTCATGTCAGTCTTAATAATATGCCCAAAAATGTTGAATAGACAATTTGCAAGTTCTTGTCTAGAATAGGTACCAATAAGACTTGTTAGGATGACTCATCAAGATGAAGACAAGTTGGTGTCAAAGATCATGGTTATCTAGTGAAGGTCTTTATTAGTACCCAACACCAAAGAAAGTGAGAGAGAGTTTGCAACAGTGCAACATGATCTTTCCCAAAGCCCAAGTACCCATCAATCAAACTCCTCACCTTGTTGCTTTCCTAATATCATATCATATGTTGGTTGTGTGCATTCTTCACTCTTTTTTAGAGTGGCAACACGTGTGTGATGCATCAATGTCTCTCAAGCAAAGCTTGAAAGTTTACTTACAACAAGAACCCCCACCTTAATCATATACAAAGGGCACTAAACAAATTCTTAATCAAGTTCTATACCATGAGCAGAAGGATAAGCTTGATTACAAGCCTCTTCAATCATCACAAGTTTGGTACCCGCCTTTTCCCAAATCCTACCCAACCCCATGGCCTAACTTGTAGCTAAATAGCATATACAAGAAATTGGTTAAGTGTTTTGAGTGGAGGTGTCCACCCCTGGACCCTTGCTCTTGTGAAATGGATAAATGTCATTACTTGACTTCAACTCATTGCTACTAGTAGTAGGTTGTGGAACCTTTCCAATTACGTTTTGGAAAAGAAATTATTATCTTAGCAAATACGTAATACAAAATCAATTTTTAGACACATACACGCACATATACGCACAAGAAGAAGAACCTTTCTAGTCAAACAAAAGTACAAAAAGTCAACTCTGCCAACCTATTTGAGAGATGTAAACATTACATGACAAGAAGCAGGACCATTTGTTTTAGGTTTTCCATTTGGGTTGTTGCATCGGCATTCTTCCCAAATGGAACGCGAAGGTGACAAAAACAACACTCGTTCTTTTTTTAATGTCAAGTAGATGCATGGAATGAAACTCTAAACAACTCTAGGCTCCCCAATGTTTTACAGGGTCAGTCAGGACGTTGACTCGGTTATGCGAGCAAAACGCAAAATATTAACCGAATTCACAAGAAGAGCGGTTGAGGACTCTCTACCTGAAAATTTATAATAAGATACCAACAAAGGCCAAAAAAAAAAGTTGAAATTCTTTTGGTATCAAAAGCATAAGAAAGATCACCAGGCATGCTAGAGAATATATAATTGTACAAACTGTGCCTCAGCAAGTAGCTAGTAAACTATTTGTTGGGTCATTTGGTTTGGCAAAGAGGGATACACACATCCTATTTCTATCTGTGTGTTTGCTTTAGGAAGAAGGTTAACTGGAATATATATGTGTCATTATTGATGGTGCTTGCAGCTTTTACTTTATTCCATTCCCCCTTTAAAGATTTCAAATTCACTTGATCTGGATCCACCAATCAAATGTTGCATGCCTGTTGAATTTATTTAATAACAGTATATATAGGTATATATATATATATAGATAGATATCTGTGTGTGTGTGTGTGTGTGTGTGCAGAACTGATCAGGAGAACAACTGACTACAGCTCTACCATCCTATCTTATTTGCACAGTATCATGCTTATAAAATTGATGTGATAATTGATTAATCTTTTAGAGATTCCAAAACGTGGGTATCTACTGTATTTTCCTAGTACATTAACAAATATTTTCCAGTAATGTATCGTTGCTTCAATGTGATTTTTTTTTTCTTAATTCTTGTCAATTCATAGTCTAGGTGGGATAATCTTTTTGATTCATTTTTTGCAGTTTATATTTCTCAAAAGAAAACCGTTCAGAACATTGTCCCCCGGTTAAAAATTGAACAGAACGTGTAACATAAAATGGAGCTAATATAAAAAAAGACTTGAGCAAGTAAGTATGTTGAGTGTGTGAGAAAATGATTTTCACAAAGATGATATGCAAAAAAATAGGCCTCGGGAGAGTAGAGTTGCTATTTATGTTTTGTATCGAAACCAAACTATCGGTAGCCCATCTAGCTGTTAAAATAACGGTACTTACATTTTATCTTATAACATAAAGAGCGATAGACTTAGGATTAA
Source organism: Escallonia rubra (assembly GCA_033065855.1). Taxonomy (NCBI): domain Eukaryota; kingdom Viridiplantae; phylum Streptophyta; class Magnoliopsida; order Escalloniales; family Escalloniaceae; genus Escallonia; species Escallonia rubra. The sequence goes on along the minus strand of JAVXUO010001214.1, from coordinate 1,221,709 downwards.
CGATTATAAGGAGGCCAAACTCTAAAAAATACTTTTATCTATATAGAACTATAAAAATACTTTTATAGAAATACTTTTATTTTTATCGAACTTTAGTGGATACAATAATGGTGCTAGCATAAAATCAAGGTGTGAATTGACCACCTTGGCATACACAATATATCCAAAGACCTCGTCTCTGTCCGGTGACCAACTAAAGTATTATTATTATCGTCCATTCAACAAATTCCATGTCATTCACGAATTTGCCCTTTTCTCAAAGTACCAAAATGCCCTCCCAATTCCCCCATATTGAAACTAGAACATATTCCGAGTAAATTTTGAAAAAAATATTTTGTAACGTAGCTTAAGCTTGCCATGAATGACAAACGCAACAACTCAATCTAATGTAAACATCGCTTGCCTGTCTTGCCTTTTACTTTGGTGACAAAGTCGTAACTCATATTAATGGTCACCATAGGTATAAGTAAAGCAGAGATTTTCTACTTAAGAATATTTACTTTACTGCTATTGTCTATACACTGTCCGCTGTTACAGCCAACCGTAAGTTTACGCGATAGCAAAACATTGTTCTTTGTCACTAAAAGTAGATCTTTGTTGCTAAAGAAAATATGAGCTACTCTAACATTTTGATGCCCTCATCAAATGACCTAAATACCCACAGCTTCGAAGGAACCAAGGAGCCGGCAACTTGGACTGTTTTGGTATCCCACGAAACCAAAAAAACTATACCGGTCAACCGCCCACGATAAAACACACACCTTCCTACAAAGGCTTTCTCTAGACAAAAGCACCAAGACAACATCAACAAAGTACTACAAGAATAAAGTGCATATGAGAGAGCAAGAAGCCACCATCCATTTTCATGGCTCAAGGCTACGTGAAGCCGCCGGAAAGATGACCCAGCTCTGCCGGAAAGTTGTTCACGCCAGCATAAGGTGGGCTGTTCTCCAAAGGGTGTCGATCTTCCGGGACTTCTTCAGCTTCATTTGGGAGAGAGTTGTTGCTTGTTCCATGGGAAACCGAAGCCGGTACCGGCGCTTGTCCACCCGACCTTCTTCTGCGCCCACCGTCGAGGACGTCGAGGCCGGACACGGCGAGCCCATCGCCACTTGCAGTGGCTGTGACACGGATTCAGATTTGGTCACCCTGAAAATCAGCTTGTTGGGTGATTGTCAAATTGGAAAAACAAGCTTTGTGGTAAGATTTTTCTTTTCTTTTGACACTTCCAATCCTGTTTCATATCAATAAAATATTCTTCTTTGAATGCTAATTCTGATTTTTTTAATTTTTTTAAATATTACCAAGATTAAATATGTAGGTGATGAGCATGAACAAAGATGCTTGGAGATGGGAGGGTTGAACTTAATGGACAAAACACTGATAGTACGAGGTGCAAGGATTGCTTTTAGGATATGGGATGTGGGAGGTATGCTGCAGCCAGATTTTGTATTTTATGTTTTTCATTGGGTAAGTTTAGAATTATGAGAAGTTTAGCTGGTGCGTGAAAGTGAAAATGTTGATACCGATGATGCAGGTGATCAGAGGTCGAGTGGTCATGTTCCAATCGCTTGCAAAGATTCGGTGGCAATCTTGCTTATGTTCGATCTCACTAGTCGGCGTACCTTAAATAGGTAAATTTCGCTAATAAAACATTTCCATAAACGTATAGCGTTCACTCCGATGTCTTTAAGTTAATAAAGCTTGGTCTCTTCACGTAACTGCAGCGTAATCGGATGGTATAGTCAAGCGAGAAGGTGGAATCAGGTACCTCTTACTTTACCTTAATTTCTCTTTCCATCACATATAATTCTAATGTGCTTCCATCATCATCCCTCGTATAAGAAGGCAAAAGTACTTCATTTAATATGCGACTATATTATGTCAAGTTTAAGATAACGTTAAAGTATGTTTTGTCGGTCATCGACTGCTTCACAAATTAAGTAATACATATTTCATGACAGACCAATATTCTTCGTTGTCACTGAACAACGTAGTACATGTCTCATCATGTGAAGAAATTGTCAATGTTGGTTGGTTCTAATAAAAGTGTGGAACGTTAGCTCAAGATGAGAAAAGATTATAACGACAATAACTATAGTTGGTGGACATATATTCACGCGATAGCTTGAAAAAGTTGTGAACGCAGGCCACAACTCAAGTGGGTGGAACTTCTTTCACAAATTAGGAAGGTAATAATGGCAATTAACTACAGTGGGTGGAGCCTCACTGCAGGCAGCTTTACCAGTCAGGCAAATTCTGGCCATTGCCATGCCCAAACTTCAATGAATCCCAACATTGGCAGTTTGATAGTTATGTTACATATATCAAGTACAATTAAGGAGGAAAATCATGAATTAATCATCAGAATATGGATGTCATTTTCATTGCTTGGCCCATGGAAAGTACTTTATCTTTTGATTTTTTACAAAAATTAGTTTCATCGTTCTTGTAATCGCGAAAAGAAGTTACTGTTAATATAAGATACTCCCGCTCAACTAAAAAAGAGCACTTGGCCCATAAAATTGGTACTTTAAAGTTATATTACTAGATAGGCTGCTGATTTAGCAAGTAGTACCAATAAGTAAGTCCCGACTATCTAGAACCGTTAAATACGGAATAATATAATATCAGTAACTTGGCATCTTTACTCGATATTTACTCGTCAAATGGAGATCTGACTTAGCATTTTCTTTCCTTCGTATGGTAAGACGGCAATTCCAATACTAATTGGGACCAAGTTTGATGACTTTGTCCGGCTTCCACCTGATCTGCAGTGGACAATTGTGTCCCAGGTAACAACTCTATCATCATAGGCTTTTGTTTTATGCCAATACTCTTGTCAAAATTTTTGTTTCTTGTGTTTTATAAAAGCAACTTTCAGTCTCATCACTAAAAGCTTGTCACGAGTTGATTTTCAAAAAGTAAATTCGGGATTGATTCTTAATCGATTTTTAGAATCAGTTTTAAATTATTTTAGTTTAGTTAAGTCTAATTAATTATGGATCATATTTGGATAAAAAGTTCTAAAAACAGTTTTTGTGCGGCAAAATGACTAATAAAAATCAGGGACCGAATAAAAGATGCTAATCGTCTCAGTAATTAATAAGGACATGATAGTGCTTTACTTGGTCAAATCTGATTATAAAAATATAATTGAGCAATAATTCTTGTTTTTCTGGATTATGATTCGAAAAGTAATTTAATCAGCTTTGTATGTTTGTCATCCTACAACCTGATTGATTTAGTTCAAATTAAATCAAATTAACTCCAAACGGGCTCTAATTTTACTGAAAAGAAGAAACTAATGAATCATCAATTACTAATGAAACATTTTAGGCGGTACCCTTTTAGTGGCCTTTCTCAATTTCTAAGCTTTTAGTTATCAACTAAATATGGTTCAACATTGTCTTTGATTAAACATTGCTAGTGAGGTCCAAATCACTTTGGTTGATGGTTTATTAATTAAACAAAGAAAGAGTTAACAATCAAATGATGTCCAAGTAAGGGGTACCCCACAGCCCACGGGCATTGACGTGTGAACCGAAGGAATGTCCTTTGGGAGTCTTCAAAATGTCAGTTTCATAGACCTATGTCCTCGTCCAACCGGTCCTAAATTAAAAACCAAGACCCGATGCAATTTTGTGTATTTCATCTTTCACTAAAGCCGCTTCCGGTGCCAAAACACACCGCCTCCGTCGTAACAGGGCACCTTTTTTTTCAGCCGTCTGAAAGTTACGTGCTTTGTCATTTCTAAACTCGTCTTATATTTTATCGTTGTACGACACAGATTAACCATTTTTCGTACGTTTTATGTGCTCGTGCTCTGTGATTGCAGGCAAGGGTGTACGCGAGGGCTATGAATGCGACGCTTTTCTTCTCGAGCGCGACTCATAACATAAACGTGAACAAGATCTTTAAATTTATCACGGCCAAGCTCTTTAATTTGCCGTGGACCGTTGAGCGTAACTTGACCATCGGTGAACCCATCATCGATTTCTAATCGCATTGCCTTTTCCCAAACCTTTTGTACATAGCCACATATAGTGTGACTCGATACCTTTGCCTTTCAATGTTCATGCAATTTTTGCCAACAAAAAGTGAATGGAAGAAAGAAGCAGTACAAAAAAATTCATACATTTCACCTCCATTTTAGATTTTGATGGCGTTAATTTGGTGCCTCCTGAATGCAGATATTTTAACGCACAGTAAATCAGATATGTTTTTTTGGGCCCAATCTATATCTATACGTAGTGATCGTACTTACAACTATGTCTGCCTAATACAATGCTGGAGAATCTTGATCTTCAACCAGGAAATTTCTGAAGTTTCAAATCCAAAAGCCATTAAAGTTAAGTGATGCAATGCAATGATTCACTTTTAGTCGTGGTTATCAAAACCAGATCGATCATTAAATCGGTGAAGCCACCGGTCTACGGTTTACTGGTTTAAGTAACGGTTCAAGTAAAAGTATTTAAACTAATCATATTAATGGTCACTAAATACAGTTAGTGACATTTCTATTAATACTTTCAACGATATTTCTTAGCAATTTAATGATTATTAAATGTCACTATAGGGGATTGTAGCTATTTTCTTACGACCCAGGTAATAGTCATAATTTTTTCTTCAAGTGATGAAAATGACGAGATTTAAGAGTTCAATGGGTTGTCTCAACTGTATTTGAATATGGGGAGACGATATATAGGGGCCTAATTTCTAGAGTCCTCAAATCATATTACGTGGTTGTACTACATACAATAAAAAAGTCACATATTAATTAATTGTACCATATACTCATCAAAAGTATATTAGACAACATAATTAGCACGTAAAGCAAAGGAAATTTTTCGTATAACATGTACTATCAGTTATCGCTTAACGGAAAAAAGAATTATTCAAAGCCTCGTCGGGCGACTTTATTCTCCTACAGATAGTAAAAGAAAAAAATAAGGGTCAAAAAAGAAAACCACGTTTGCATTTGTCTCACAATGACAGTCACTCGCTTCCATGACTCAAGATATCACTGTAGCCAGCCTGCGGGAAGCTCTCGGAAGTAGCAGCAGTTGCATAGCCTTTTGGCGGTAATTAAGCCCCAGACGGAACCCACCAGCAGGGTCTTCCTCCTTGGAGACAGTAATGGCCATTTTCTCCAACACAGTCCCATATCTAATGAAGTATTTAAGCAGCAGTGATTCATCTATCCCTCCTTTAAACCCTTTCACTTCCACAACCTTCAACGTTGTAGTCATGCACGGATAAACGTCGTTGAGCTCGCTCATCATAAAATCATGATTATGCAATAGCGAATCAATGTTGTACCCCTGAAAAACACGGTAAACAAGTTGATAAATATTAAGTTTTCTCTCAAGTATATGAACAATGTACACCTCTGGAAAGAGGCCACTGTGTGACATACAAAGATTGATTGTCGTTACCACGTCTTTCGAATCAAAAGGGTCGAATTTTTTAAAAGAATTACCGTAAGATTGTGGAAAGTTTTAGGTTTACAGGGAGGAATGAACTAGTTCAAGAATGCAGTAGTTCAAAAAAATGGAAGGAGAGCTCGCCTCGAATATTCTTGAAGGGGCTGTTAAGTCGATAGAAAGAGTCTCCAAACGAGGGCAGCTACTGAGGAAGAATGTGACGCCGTAGATTTCCTTTGCATCCAACGCTGTCTTCAATGTCAGATGCTGAACTTCGAGTGGAGGATCTACCGGCAGTCGCTCCTCTGCGGTTGGAATCACCTATTCTTACGAACAATTACCAGTTAGACCGATCGATGTCATGCTTCAGTTCCATGACAATAAAACCATTTGGTAAAGACCCAAATTCTGTGCAATGAGGTCTTTCGATGCATCATAGTTCTTCATACATATATGCTGCCAGTAGTGCCAAACTCGATCCAACTGCTGTGAGAGAATTTTTGGCGGCCTGGAGAATGCAGGGACTGTCAAAATCCTTAAAACGTCTATTTTCTGCTGCTATCTTCAGTCTAGTGCCAGAGACATTATTGCTGTGTGAATTGTTATTGAAATCTCTTTTAAATTCTGGTTTCTGTAGACTTTTGTAAGATTATTGACAGCAAATCTGTAGTACATGTACCGATTTAATAAAAGTTACCGTTTCAAAAAAAAAAGATCAGACGAGATATGCTAGTTAGATGTACAATTAACACCGTGTAAGTGTCCAGCTACTTCGACAAGATTTTGCAACAGGTAATGAAATCCAAAACAGTGTGTTAGTATTGCATCAAAAAAGTTAAACCATATCGTCTGTGACATACTGACATTTAGTAATAAGGACATGCATGCCTCTTGCTTTAATAGCAGAATTGCATAAGAAAAAAGGTAAAGACCAGAGAAGATATTGGCCTCAAATTAAAGACCGATGGCATTAAACTAGTGGGAAAGATAACGAGGACTAGTAGAATTTATCATACCTGAAGTATGTAACTGCAGATGGTTAAAACCCTACAGCTACCAACTCCGACAAGAAAGTCACGTAGAATCTTCCCGCGATCTCTAAACTCAAATTCCAACCCAAAATCAAGAACTGCCTCCACTATAGATCTCAAGTCCTCTATCCGAAGTGAAATTACTGTCCCCGAATACTTGAGGAATCGTAACGTCCTCGCATCAACCCTAATTCCTCTCTCAAGATATAAGCATTTGTCAACTACCAAACTTGTCAGACTGGGGGCAGAAATATCAAGGTAGTCTAAACCCCAGCATCTTTTCAAACTCAAACTCTCCAGTACCGGACATTTGGTTAACAAGGCGGTAACAACAGAAGTCGTAAGATTCACCCACCCCAGAGAGAGATTCTTGAGTGCACGGAAACTCTTGAACTTTGCAACAAGAAAGTTGCATGAGAACAACTTCAACGACTCTAGGTTTTCAGCAAAATCTTTGTAAACAGATAATGGAAGGCCAAACAAGGCCCCGTGGTGGTCCTCCAAACTCATTTCGCTCCATGACGGAACGAAGAAATCAAGATCGAGAACTTTGACTCGGCGAGCAACAGCGAAGCCAATACAATGGTGCATATCCAAAGCATGATTCGCGGGGTTCGAGAACGCCAGACGAAACTTGTGTATGACGAGTTCTTTGTAGCTTCCAATCCACTGCCTAGCGAAACGAATGAAATCACTTCTTTGATTTTCCTTCGTCTCTGTGGATTCTTCATCTTGCTTGACAAAGTGCCTCTCGTCAAACTCTATGTTCCTTGTTGCCAGCCAAATGGAGCGCCATCTTCTGGACAAAACTGAAGTTTGTGCAGCTTGTTTGAAGGGCAGAAGGGAGACGATAATGACAAGGATGTCTTTTGGCATGGACGAAATGATGTCTTCCATGGTTGACAGGAATCCAAGAATATTGCAAGAATGTTGGTGTGGTGTTACAATATTGGTTGAAAGGTTGCAGAAGAAACCAACCGTTGTGCTTGATTTGTATTTGATTTCTTTTCCTAGAACAGTGTGAGAAAGAATCACATAAAGGAAGAATATGTACCAAATCTAAAAGAATTTCTAATTTCTCCACACCCAAATTAGGCTAGTGGGCAAGTGTGATCGCCGGTATAAATATGAATATAAATAATTCTCGTTTTTTTGAATTATGATTTAGAAAATAGTTTAATCAATATTATATGTTTGTCAAACACCTATCAAGCTGTCCGTCGCCCTTTAGTGACCCTTTTTAGTTGCTAATGAGGTCCAAATCATTTTCGTTAGCATGTAAATAATCTTTCCCCCACGGGCATCGACGTATGAACCGAACAAATCATTGGGAGTCTTCAAAATGTCAGTTTTTATATATTAGACCTATGTCCTAGTCCAACAGGTCCAAAATTGAAGACCCGGTGCTATTTTGTGTAATGCCCATTAGACATACAAAAATTTAACTAATTTTGTATTTAAACAAGGTCTATGAACTTTTTATCAAAAAAGAAAAATAAAAAAGGGTCTATGAACTCAAATGAATCAAATTAGATTAAGAATAACAAATGAAGTCAGCATTTGAGATATAATAAATATACGCATACTTTAAAATATTGAAAAAAAGTAAAAGTTAAAAAATATTATGGAGGGAGTCCATTGAATATTTTGTGTATTTCATCTTCCATTAAAGTCGCTTCCGGTGCCAAAAGACACCGGGTCTACAATAGAATGGCATTTTTTTTTCATGTACTTTGTCATTTCTAAACCCGCGACACATTTTCTTGTTGTACAATACAAATTAATCATTTTCCGTACATTTTTTATGCTCGTGCTCTATGGATGTACGCGAGCGCTATGAAGGCAACACTTTTCTTCTCAAGTGCCACTCATAACATAAATGTGAACAAACATCTGTAAGTTTATCGCGGCCAAGCTCTTTAATTTGCCGCAGACTGTTGAGCGTAACTTGACCATTGGTGAACCTATCATTTTATTTCTAATCACATTGCCTTTTCCCAAACCTTCTGTACATGGCCATGTTCACTTCTAGTCCGTTTTAATGTTTTTGCCAAAGACTACTTTTTTTGGTTAAAAGGAGAAAATTATCATATATAAAGGAGTTATACAAGTCGTCCTGGCTAGATCAGCTATTTAACAGACATAAAAGTTAATACTACCGACTAACAATTAACCTATCAACCCTAAGCAAATTACAATTTGATTAAAACAGAGCATATCCTACACTTCAGCCTAATTTTTTCGTAACTTGCTAAGGCTTACAGGACACAAGTTTAACACTGCAAAAATCAAACACGAACATACAACACAATGACATAAAGAAAATAACAGTGAGGAAGATAGACTGTATAATACTCACGAGTGGATTCAAGAGGCCCGAAAGAATTAAGGTAAAGACGATTGAGCCAACTTGATATATATTTTGGTATTATCGCCACAAACAAAACTCCGTAGCTTTTACAATGACTGAGGAGGGTCAAAGACCAAGAAGTGAGCTATTTATGCCAAGCATACTTCTTATATATGGAGACTCCATAACCCTCTTCCGCGGAAGGTATTCACTATGTGACTCATATAGTTAATGGGAATGACGAGATTTGACGGTTCAATGGGTTATCTCAAATACATATATGAACATAAAATGGGGAGACGGACCCAAAAAAGGAAAACTGAAATATACGGGTGCCTAATTTCTAGAGCCCTCAAATCATATTACATAATTGTGCTACATAAATAATTACTCCCATGCATATTGGTTGTACCCCATAATTGATTGACTGTTAGACAATCGGATTATCATGGAAAACAAATCAAATTTGCCGCATAACATGTACTATCAGTCATCGCTTAACGCAAAAAAATCATTCGATGTCTCATCGGACGATTTTATTCTCCTACAGAGAGTAAAAAAAACAAAAGGGAAAAAACCAGAACTACTTCTGCATTTGTCTCACAATGACATTCACTCTCACTTCTCAGAATCAAGATATCACTATAGCCAGCCTGCGGGAAGCTCTCCGAAATTGCAGCAGTTGCATAGCCTTTTGCCGATACTGAAGCCCCAGACTGAACACACCAGCAGGGCCTTCCACCTTGGAAACGCTAATTGCCATCTTCTCCAACACACTCCCATGTCTAATAAAGTATTTAAGCGCCACTAATTCATTTTTCCCTCCTTTGAATCCTTTCACTTCCACCACCTTTAACGTGCTACTCACGCACGGATAAACGACGTAGGGCTTGGTCATCAGAAAATCATGACAATCCAATGGCAAATCAATGTTGTATCCCTGAAAAACATGGTAACAAGTTGATAAATTTTAGGTTTTCACCCAAGGGCCTTTGTGTGATACACAAAGATGATTGATGATTGTTCGGTTACCACATCTTTCGTTCAAAAGGTTAAACCTTCGATCAGGACTACTATAACATTGTGAAAGATTTAGGTTTGTGTTTTACAGGGAGGAATGCAGTAGTTTACGAAATAAGGAAAAAGAAATGGAAGGAAAACTCACCTCGAATATTCTTGAAGGGGCTGTTAAGTCGATAGAAAGAGTCTTCAAATAGGGGCAACTACTGAGGAAGAATGTGATGCCGTAGTATTCCTTTGCATCCAACGCTGTCTTCAATGTCAAATGCTCAACTTCAAGCGGAGGTTCTACCGACAGTCGGTCCTCTGCGGTTGGAATCACCTATCGTTTCAAAGCAATTACCCGTTAGATCTATGAATGTCATTCTTCAGTTCCATGATAATAAATCACGATTTGGAAAAGACTCAAATTTTGTGCAATGAGGTCTTTCGATGCACCATAGTTTTCCATGTATGCAGCTAAACCCGAACTGGTTTTGCATTAAACTTATACAATGATCCAAAGATCAGACGACATTTGCCGGTTAGAAGTACAACCACGTGTTAGTCTCAATCTACTTCGACAAGATGTTGCAACAGCTAATGAAATCCAAAACAAAAATTTACCATATGGTCTAGTGACGTTTGTAATTAAGGACATGACTCTTGCTTTATACCAGAATTGCATAAAAACAAAAAAGGCAAAGCTAAAGAGGTCGATGAAATTCAAAAGTGCGAGTAATAAAACAAGTGAGAAAGATAACGAAGACTAGTACAATTTATCATATATACCTGAAGCATGTAACTGCAGATGGTTAAAACCCTAATGCAACACCACCAAGCGCGTAGGTCAGCTGGTAAATTAACCAGAGGTCTCGGGTTCGAGCCCTGGAAATGTAGCTGTGTTAAAACCTGGTAGGGAGAGCTTTGCCGCCCACGTGATCCTGCCCGGCTCGAACCCGGATTAGTCGGCTTCCGATGTGGTGTCCGGAAACCGGGTGGTCTAACCAAAAAAAAAAACCCTAATGCAACCAACTTCGACACAAAAGTCACATAGAAGCTCTCCGCGATCGCTAAACTCGAATTCCAACCCAAAATCAAGAACTGCCTCCACTATAGATCTCAAGTACTCTATCCGAAGTGAAATTACTCTCCCCAAATACTTGAGGAATCGCAGCGTCCTCGCATCAACCCTAATTCCTCTCTTAAGATCTAAGCACATGTCAACTACCAAACTTGTCAGACTGGGGGAAGAAATGTCAAGGTAGTCTAAACCCGAGCATCTTTTCAAACTCAAACTCTCCAGTACCGGACATTTGGTTAACAAGGCGGTAACAACAGAAGTCGTAAGATTCACCCAACCCAAAGAGAGATTCTTGAGTGCACGGAAAATCTTGAACCTTGCAACAAGAAAGTTGCATGAGAACAACTTCAGCGACTCTAGGTTTTCAGCAGGACGTGCGTAAACATAGAATGGAAGGCCAAACAAGGCCCCGTGGTGATCCTCCAAACTCATTTCGTTCCATGATGGAACAGAGAAATCAAGATCGAGAACTTTGACTCCGCGAGCAACAGCGAAACCAATACAATGGTGCATGTCCAAAGCATGATTCGCGGGGTACGAAAACGCCAGGCGAAACTTGTGTATGACGGGTTCTTTGTAGCTTTCAATCCACCGCCTAGCGAAACGAATGAGATCCCTTCTTTGATTTTCCTTGTTCTCTTGGGATTCTTCATCTTGCTTGACAAAGTGCCTCTCGTCAAACTCTATGTTCGTTGTTGCCAGCCAAATGGAGCGCCATTTTGTGGACAAAATAGAAGTTTTTGCAGCTTCTTTGAAGGGCAGACGGGAGACGATAATGAAAAGGATGGATTCTGGCATGGACGAAATGATGTCTTCCATGGTTGACAGGAATCCAAGAATATTGCAAGAATGTTGGTGTGGTGTTACAATATTGGTTGAAAGGTTGCAGAAGAAACCAACTGTTGTGTTTGATTTGGAGACGGGTCGCACAATCGAACCGAAGGGTGCGTTCCTTATAATCAACCGCGACTCGGTGCAAAAATTAGTAACCGCACTTTTTATTTTTTTTCGGTTTAATTAGTAACCGCACTTCAAGTAATAGTTACGCTAAGCACCCATTGTGATGGACCCAGTGGCTTGGTGTGGTAATCTTCAATGGAATGGAGGGAGTCCATTAATTTTTTTTGTGTATTTCATCTTCCACTAAATTCGCTTCAGGTGCCAAAAGACATTGCGTCTGCTGTACTTTGTCATTTATAAACTCGTCACGCATTTTCTTGGTGTACGATACAAATTAATTATTTTCGGTACATTTTCTATGCTCATGCTATATGGTTGTAGGCAAAGGGTGTATGCGAGGGCTATGAAGGCAACACTTTTCTTCTCAAGTGCAACTCATAACATAAATGTGAACAAGATCTTTAAGTTTATCACGGCCAAGCTCTTTAAATTGCCATGGACCGTTGAGCGTAACTTGACCATTGGTGAACCCGTTGATTTCTAATCACATTGCCTTTTCCCAAACCTTTTGTACATAGCCATGTTCACTTCTAGTCCGTTTTAATGTTTTTGCCAAAGACTTCACATACAAGCCAGATGAGGAAGATAGACTCTATACCACTCATGAGATATCAGGAGAGAGGATTCAAGAGCTCGTAAGAATCAAGAGAAAAACTGAAATATACGGGGGCCTAATTTCTAGAGCCCTCAAATCATATTACATAATTGTGCTACATAAACAATTAGTCCCATGATTGTACCACATATCTATATCTATATTTATATTTATAAATATATAAAAGCACGAATGGGCCTAAATGGCTACCCTCCTCCCCCCCCCCCCCCCTTCCTCTTTAAAATGCCCTTTTCTTATTGAAGTCTTCATAAAAGGTTAGGGATGACTAGAAATTGTTTTTGATTTATAACTTTTTTTTTGCCATAAAATACTCTTTTTGGATTAGAGTCTTGGTTAAAAAAAAAAACAAAAGTGAGTTTTTGACTTCTCTTGCAATATCAAGCATCTTTCCCTAAAATACCTTTATTGGAGTACATGATTCTACCAGATTCAAGGGTAGATTTGACCTTTAATTAAAAAAAAAAAACTAACCTCCTATAAAATTATACTTAAACTCAGGCATGGTTTCAAAACCCAACCTCCATCCTACCTCCATTCACGTAATCTTAATTCTAGAGCCACTCGCCCCTATAATCATGTTAGCTCCAATAATCATCAAGTTCTAAGGAGAAAGCTAGAAGAGAGAAGTTATGTCTTATTAATATAATTGATTATTATGTTTTATGTTTATGTTTATGTTTTTTTGATTCCTTGAGGTGTTTTACATCTTGAGAAGCTTTTAAACTTTTATGCCGATCATAAGGACCTACTTGAGAAGTTATGTCTTATTAAAGTACCTTTTTTTTCCCGCATAATATAGGGTAGTGTTTTAACCTAAACTAAAGTGATCGAGTATTTTGCTAGAAACTCAACCCTTTTTTATTTTGTATTTCATATTGGTATGTTGATGCGAGCGCCACAGATTCGAATAATTGTATATGTAAATAAGTTTCAATGCAAACATACTAAACTATAAAAACCATTAACTTAAATGTATTTCTAGATTTTAAATACAGATGTATTAGTGTAAGGAAGTTATCGTAAAAATAAAATCTTTAAAAAGTTTTAGAAGCACTGTAATCATGACTTTTAAGAATAGATCAAACCATCCTAATGGCAAATAAATAATCCTAAGTTTATACTCGAGTCGTTGAAATACTCTTATTTGTATGATATCATGCTCTTCATATATTTATTTTCTTTATATATTACATTGTCGTCTAGAATACCGTATATTTATATGATAACATGTTGTTCATATGGTTATCATCTTTGTATACTCTACTCATATGAGTGATAGGATTAGCTGGAATGCAATTGATAAAGACTCCAATTTATTTGAGTTTCAGTGATTAATGAATTTTTTTCCGGCTTGAAAGAGGGAGCTAAATGGTTAATTTTTTTTAATCGTAAAATACCTTTTTTGAATTGAAAAAGGTTTTTAAAAATTAAGGGTGTTGTTGACTTTTGAAAAGGTGATGCCTAACTACAACCTTATTTTGGCGAGATTTAGACATTTTGTCACTAAAGACGTTAAAAGGTCAGTAATAGATCTTTTACTGATAAAAGAATATGAATTTATCAAAACGGGTAAGATCTAGCCTACATAAGAAAATGATCTAAAGGGGTTAAATAGGGGTTAAATGACTAAACATTCTTTCCTTAAAATTTCCCCTTTAAAGTTAAAAGGTCTATAAAAATTAAAGGCATTTTATATTATTCAGGGTAAGGTTAAATCACAACATTGTCTGCTAATTTGAATATATTGTCATTAAAGAGAATAAGAGTTTACTAATGCATTTTTTTTAGTGACAATAGAGTATGAATTTAAGTAAAATAGGTGTGGATCTAGCCCCATCGTGTAAAATTGATTCTAGTAGGTTAAATGGCTAAATATTTTTTTAATTAAGATTACCCTTTAAATCTAAAAGGTTTACCAAAATTATATCTGACTTTTAAAAGGGTGAGGCTAAGTTATAACATTTTGACTAAATTTAAACATTTTGTTGCTAAAAAGTTTTAAAGTTCATCTATGCATATTATGAACTTAAACAAAGTAGGCGTGGGTATATAGCCTACTATACAAAAATGCTACTAAGTCTCTACTTACCTTTATAAAAACCTAACCTTAAAACTTGCCTATATCAAAATCGATAATAAAAAAAAAAAAACTTAATTTCCAGTTCATAAATCCAGGTATTATCATGTTCAGTTTTTTTTTTGGTCATTTTCATTTTGACGTGGACCGGTTGTTACATTTACTAACTATTGCATATGACTGCAAACTTAAATTTATTGACACATGACCGAGTTAGAATATTTACAAGTTTGACTAGGCCCTATTTTTTTTTCTAACTTTAATGATGAATTTATTTGTTGTGTTGTGTTGGGTAAAACATTGGGTTGTTCTTTCTTTATTGATTTTTGACGATATGAGTCTTAATATACGATTAACTATCTAGGTTAGAAAATATTTTTGATGAACTTTTGTGGCGTAATTTGTACTTGTATTGTTAATGACGTACGTGTATGTATATTAAGTAAAAAAGTTAGATTTGTGAACATTATTAATCCTTCATTGCCATGATCTCATATCTACTTCATACCATCCTTTCACAATATGCATTTCAAAAGAACACACCCACCCCCACCCCCTTTTTTTAGAGGAGTAGGTTTAGTGTCATCGTATGAATGATCTGTGATAAAAATAAAAGTCTAACGGTAAATGTATGATAAATTACATGCACAAAAATAATAGCCTAATGTGTATTACTAAGATTAATTAAGGTAATGATAGGTAAATACAATAGGTAGCGTTAGAGCAAACTATCAAGAGAACTTTAGAGTATACCATAAAATGTTTAACAGAAAAAAGAGGAAAAAGACAGTAACACAAATTGTACTCGGGTTTTGAAACTTAAGGTAGAAAAAATTGAAAACAAAAGATACAAATTTTTTTAGTAAGACTATATCATTGCCGAAAGGAAATAAGATGGAGGTGCTATTTTGACCCCCAACTTTAGTTCGCTACAGTATTTGACTTCACCTTTCAGAAAGAAACAAGATGGATAATTTTTTCAAATGATGCTATTTTGCACTTTAGTATAGATGCGAGGGAAGAAAGTTAAACTTTAAAAGTAAATGATCGAAAATTAATAGTTTATCTTGGACGATGTCAGAAACAAGATGTTTGAAACTGATTAGAATGTCAGTATAATTTGGCTAACAAGATGCAGTATAGGCATGATTCTTTTTAGTGACAATTTGACGTCAGAAAAAAACAAGTATGATAACTAGTGATGAATATCGTTGGTAATTGACATTAGCAATTCACATTTGAAAATAAGTTCATGCTTTGGTCAATGAACTTTTCACGCTTCAAATATTTAATTAGTAGTTAAAAATTGGTATACTTACCACGGTTTAGTTATAATAGTCGTACCAATTTTTAAATCACTATTCAACGTGCAAAGTTGAAGATTCTTTCTAGTACTCATTCAATGTACGTTAGACAGTAGAATTATCACATAAAACAAATCAAATTTGCCGTATAGCATGTACTATCAATCATCGCTTAACAAAAAAAAAAAAAAAAATCATTCGAAGCCTAATCGGGCGATTTTATTCTCCTACAGATAGTAGAAAAAAAGGGGAAAAAAAAACAGAAAACTACTTTTGCATTTGTCTCACAATGACATTCACTCTCACTTTTCAGAATCAAGACATCACTATAGCCAGCCTGGGGGAAGCTGACTTCAGTTGCAGCAGCAGTTGCATAGCCTTTTGCCGATACCGAGGCCCCAGAGTGAACACACCAGCAGGGCCTTCCTCCTTGGAGACGCTAATTGCCATCTTCTCCAACGCACTCCCATGTCTAATAAAGTATTGAAGCGCCTCTAATTCGTTATTCCCTCCTTTGAACCCTTTCACTTCCACCACCTTCAACGTCGTCGCCACGCACGGAGGAACACCGACGTCTGGCTCTCTCCTCACAAAATCATGATACTCCAATGGCAAATCAATGTTGTACCCCTGAAAAACATGGCAAACAAGTTGATAAATACTAGGTTTTCACCCAAGGGCCACGGTGTGACATACAAAGATGATTGATAACAGTTCCGTAGCCACATGTTTCGTTCAAAAGGGTAAACCTTCGATCAGGATCACTATAAGATTGTGAAAGACTTAGGTTTGTGTTTTACAGGGAGGAATGCAGTAGTTTACGAAATAAGGAAAAAAAATGGAAGGAAAACTCGCCTCGAATATTCTTGAAGGGGCTGTTAAGTCGATAGAAAGAGTCTCCAGACAAGGGCAGCTCCTGAGGAAGAATGTGATGCCGTAGTATTCCTTTACATCCAACGCTGTCTTCAATGTCAAATGCTCAACGTCGAGTAGTGGTTCTGCCCACAGGCACTTCTCTGCGGTTGGAATCACCTATTGTTACAAAGCAAGTTAGACCTATTGATGTCATATGCTTCAGTTCCATGACATAAAACCATTTGGGGAAGACTCAAATTCTGTGCAATGAGGTCTTTCGATGCATCATAGTTCTTCATACATATATGCTCCAGTAGTGGCAAACCCCAACTGGTTTCGCATTAAGATCGAAGGTCAGACGACATTTACAACGATATGAAAGTGTCAATCTACTTGGAAAAGATTTTACAACAGGCAATGCAATCCCCAAACAGTGTATTAATGTTGCATCAAAAAAATTTACCATATAGTCTGTGACATTTATACTAGATGCGATTAAAGCCATGAATCTTGCTTTAATAGCATAATTGCATAGAAAATAGTTAAAAAACTAGAGCAGAAATAGGCCTAAAAAGGTCGACGGCATCCAAAAGTGAAAGTAATCAAATAAGTGAGTGAAAAATAACATAACGAAGACTAATCGAATTTTATCATACCTGAAGCATGTAACTGCAGATGGTTAAAGCCCTAACGCGACAAACTGTGAAAATAAAGTCATGTAGAATCTGCCTGCAATCGGCCCTAAACTGGAATTCCAGCCCAAAATCAAGAACTGCCTCCACTACAGGTCTGAAGCCCTCTATCCGAAGTGAAATTACTCTCCCCGAATACTTGAAAAACCGCAACGTCGTCCTCATATCAACCCTAATTCCTCTCTCAAGATCTAAGCACTTGTCAACTACCAAACTTGTCAGACTGGAACCAGAGATATCAAGGTAGCTTAATTCCCAGCATCTTTTCAAACTCAAACTCTCCAGTACCGTACAGTTGGACAACAATGCGTTAACATCAGAAGTCGTAAGATACACCCAACCCAAAGAGAGATTCTTGAGTGCACGGAAATTCTTGAACTTTTCAACAAGAAAGTCGCAGGAGAACAAGTTCAGCGACTCTAGGTTTTCAGCAAGATCATCGTAAACAAATAATGGAAGGTCAAACAAGGCCTCGTGGTGGTCCTCCAAACTCACTTCGTTCCATGACGGAACAGAGAAATCAAGATCGAGAACTTTGACTTGGTGAGCAACAGCGAAACCAATACAAACTTGCATGTCATCAGCATGGTTCGCGGGGTTGGAAAACGCCAGACGAAACTTGTGGATGACGGGCTCTTCATATCTTTCAATCCACCACCTAGTGAAACGAACGAGATCCATTCTTTGATTTTCCTTCTCCTCTTCGGATTCTTCATCTTGCTTGACAAAGTGCCTCTCGTCAAACTCTATGTTCCTTGTTGCCAGCCAAATGGAGCGCCATTTTCTGGACAGAAAAGAAGTTTTTGCAGCATCTTTGAAGGGCAGAAGGCGGACGATAATGACAAGGATGTCTTTTGACATGGACGAAATGATGTCTTCCATGGTTGACAGGAATCCAAGAATATTGCAAGAATGTTGGTGTGGTGTTACAATATTGGTTGAAAGGTTGCAGATCGAAGAAACCAACCGTTAAAAATTAGTAACCGCACTTCCAAGTAATAGTTACGCTAAGCACCCATTGTGATGGACCCAGTGGCTTGGATCGGTAATCTTGGTGAGGATTGGCTAACAAGAAAACCAGAGAATTAATCTGGCCAAGGAAGAAGGAGGAGGAGGAGAAATGGACTGAAAAATACTTGATAATTCTCTGATGTTTTCACTTGTATACGATGGGGGGCAGTTACAACTAATTTTCCAGCTCATTTTCCTATTTTACCAGGTATTTAAAAATAAAAGAAAATCAATGGAGGTAATCAACATACACGCAGGAGTACGTGCTTACCACGCGCGGCGCCAGCAAGATTGTTAATTCCCTCCTTATTGTTACCTCACGCGCTACAATCTTATTATTTATCCACTTCCATGTATGTTTTCTCCTTGCTGCTGTTGTCCTCCATTGTTGCTGCTTCCCTGTTGCCTGTTCCATTTCAGCCTGATCTTCAGGGATGGACTAGCTATTTCCTTGACATTCCCATTCGTGCCTCCTCTTTCTCAGCAAAGTTGTGGAAACCTCTGTTGCATTACTGTCCAGTCCTCCCAGGTAGCATCTTCTTCACTCATATTAGACCACTCTATGAGAACTTGTGGCAGGCCTTCTATGAAATCCATACTGACACTGCTCCACCTCTGGTTAGGAATGGCTAGTGGTTGGAGTAGGCCTGTACTATTTCCTTCCCAGGTGCCTTAAGATTTGGCCAGTAGAATAGAGTAGCTATCCTTTTGTAAGTGGCCTTAGTGCCTGAATGTCCTCCCACTCCCGAGGCATGCAGCAGCACTTGCACTATCTGAGACCTTAATTCCCCTTGATTTCCCACACAAAGCCTCCCTCTATACCTGAGTGTACCTTGGTCCATTAATGTAAACTCTAACGTGGCATATGGCTCCAGGGCTAGCTGTTGAATATATGACCCTGCATGTATTCATCCCCTGTGTAACTATCTTGCAACGGCCCACTACAAGAAAAAACCCCTACACCGGCGGCCAGAAAACGCCGGCATAAGCAAAAGAACCGTCGGCATATGTTATAAGCCCATGCCACAAGAGCTTCGCCTTTAGTCGTGTTCTGGTAGATGTATGCTAGTGGTCAAATAGGTCTATACCGGCAGTCAAATGCCGGCATTGTTGTCGCCTAATCTAACCCCTAATGCTCCTTTTGCCGTTGGTAGCTATCTAAGCCGGCAGTCGTTAGGCGCCGCCATAGCTCAATCTTTTTAATTTAAATCATTAACTAAATTATTTTGGCAATGGGACCGATCGCCGCTATAGACCTTTTCTCCCATCTAAGCCATTGGTCATAGGCGCCACCATAGTTATAGACCTTTTTAGATTTTTTTTCCCACCAAGCCTATCGCCGCTATAGACCTTTTTAGAATTTTTTGTTTTCAATCTAAGCCGTCAGTCATAGGCATCGCATAATCGAATTATCACGTAAAACAAATCAAATTTGCCATATAACATATACTATCAATCATTGCTGAACGCAAAAAAAAAAAATTATTCTAAGCCTTATCGGGCGATTTCATTTTCCTACATATGGTAAAAAAAAAGGTAAAAAAACTGAAAACTACATTTGCATTTGTCTCATAATGACAGTCACTCTCACTTCCCAGAATCAAGATATCACTATAGCCAGCCTGGGGGAAGCAGGCTCAAGTTGCAGCAGTTGCATAGCCTTTTGCCGATACTCAAGCCCCAGGCTGAACACACCAGCAGGGCCTTCCTCCTTGGAGACGCTAATTGCCATCTTCTCCAACACACTCCCATATCTAATAAAGTATTGAAGCGCCACTAATTCATTTTTCCCTCCTTTGAACCCTTTAACTTCCACCACCTTTAACGTGCTCCTCACGCACGGATAAACGACGAAGGGCTTGCTCATCACAAAATCATGATAATCCAATGGCAAATCAATGTTGTACCCCTGAAAAACACGGTAAACAAGTCGATAAATTTTAGGTTTTCACCAAGGGCCACGGTGTGACATACAAAGATGACTGATGACTGTTCGGTTACCACATCTTTCGTTCAAAAGGGTAAACCTTCGATCAGGATTACTATAGGGTTGTGAAAGTTTTAGGGGTGAATGCAGTAGTTTGCGAAATAAGGAAAAAAAATGGAAGGAAAACTCACCTCGAATATTCTTGAATGGGCAGTTAAGTCGATAGAAAGAGTCTCCAAACGAGGGCAACTGTTGAGGAAGAAGGTGATGCCGTAGAATTCCTTTGCATCCAACGCTGTCTTCAATGTCAAAAGCTCAACTTCGGGTAGAGATTCCGACAGGCACTCCTCTGCGGTTGGAATCACCTATCGTTACAAAGCAATTACAAGTTAGACTTATTGATGTAACCATTTGGTAAAGACTCAAATTTTGTGCAAGACCTATTGATGTCACCATTTGGTAAAGACTCAATTTTTGTGCAATGAGGTCTTTCGATGCATCATAGTTTTCTATACATGCTCCAGTAGTGGCAAACCCCAACTGGCTTCGCATTAAGACTCATACACTGGTCCAAAGATCAGACGACATTTACGACGATATGAAAGTGTCAATCTGCTTGGAAAAGATTTTTCAACAGGCAATGCAATCCCGGCCCCAAACAGTGTATTAATGTTGCATCAAAAAAATTTACCATATAGTCTCTGACATTTATATATGATTAAGGCCATAACTCTTGCTTTAATAGCATAATTGCATAGAAAATAGGTAAAGGCTAGAGGAAATTGGCGTAAAAAGATCGACAGCATCCAAAAGTGAGTGAAAAATAACGTAACAAAGACTAGTAGAATTTCTCATACCTGAAGTATGTAACTGCAGATGGTTAAAGCCTTGATGTAACAAACTCCGACAAGAAAGTCATATAGAATCTGCCCGCAATCACTAAACTCGAATTCCAACCCAAAATCAAGAACTGCCTCCACTATAGATCTGAAGCGCTCTATCTGAAGTAGAACTACAGTCCCCGTATACTTAAGGGATCGCAACGTCCTTGCATCAACCCTAATTCCTCTCTCAAGATCTAAGCACTTGTCAACTACCAAACTCGTCAGACTGGGGGCAGAAATATCAAGGTAGTCTAAACCCCAGCATCTTTTCAAACTCAAACTCTCCAGTAATGGACAGTGGATGACAAGGCGGTAACAACAGAAGTCGTAAGATTCACCCAACCCAAAGAGAGATTCTTGAGTGCACGGAAATTCTTGAACTTTGTAACAAGAAAGTTGCATGAGAACAACTTCAGCGACTCTAGGTTTTCAGCATAATCTTCGTAAACAAGTAATGGAAGGTCAAACAAGGCCGCTTGGTGGTCCTCCAAACTCATTTCGTTCCATGATGGAACAGAGAAATCAAGATCGAGAACTTTGACTTGGCGAGCAACAGCGAAACCGATACAAACTTGCATGTCCAAAGCATGGTTCGCGGGGTTGGAAAACGCCAGACGAAACTTGTGTATGACGGGCTCTTCATACGTTTCAATCCACAGCCTAGCGAAACGAATGAAATCCCTTCTTTGATTTTCCTTGTTCTCTTCGGATCCTTCATCTTGCTTGACAAAGTGCCTCTCGTCAAACTCTATGTTCCTTGTTGCCTGCCAGATGAAGCGCCATCTTTTGGACAAAATAGAAGTTTGTGCAGCTTCTTTGAAGGGCAGAAGGGAGACAATAATGAAAAGGACGGAGTCTGGCATGGATGATATCATGTCTTCTAGTCTTCTTCTTCTTGGGGCCATGGTACCATTGGTACGGTTGACAGGAATCCAAGAATATTGCAAGAATGTTAATGTGGTGTTATAATGGTTGAAAGGTTGCAGAAGAAACCAACCGTTGTGTTTGATTTGAAGACGGTTGCACAATCGAACCAAAGGGCGCGTCCCTTATAATCAACCGCGACTCGGTGAAAAAATTGTTAACCGCACTTCCAAGTAATAGTCACACTAACCACCCTTCACTTTTGTTTGCTCTTACATGTTAGAGGGTGTTTGGGATTGATTAAATCTTGGTCAAACCTGATTTAATCTAGATTAAATCAGGTTTGTGGGTGTTTGGCAAAAGAGATTAACAGATTTAATCCATCTCCAAAAGCTAAAAACTGATTTAATCCATAATCCTCAAAAGTGAGGATTATGAAATAATCACTTTTTCCATAATCAGGTTTGACCATGTAATTTACCATCCTATCCCTATATTTTTTTACAAAAAGACCTCTCATACCCCTTAATTAATTAGATAATTGCTGGAGTTTATCTCTTCTCTGTTAACCTTTTTTCCATACTAATGTTCGTGAAGCTATCTGTGATGCAATTTCTTATAGATAATTTTTTTTTTTGCGCAAGATAAACTTTATTCGTAATTTTGGGATGTTATCGTACTATAAGCAATAACGTGAGATTGTTTATGTTTTTTAATTTAAAATAAAAAGTAACAACTTTTGTAGGACGTGAAAATAGTTATTTTCATAATTTTTTTGGGCATTACAATTCTTTACGAATAAAAGTTATGTTAACGTTGCATGGATATTATAAAAATTGTTTATTGAATGCCCTCTATGGTCATTTTGTTATAGTGAAACTGATTTAAGTACTTTTTATCCAAACACTTTTTATAAATTTAATCTAATTAACAACTACTTTTGCCAAACAGCAAACTGATTCTGATTAAATCAGATTTTGAAAACTGATTAAGATTTAAGCAGAATCTGCTTTTTTAATCAATCCCAAACGGGCTTTTAGTATACACACTTACACTAACCACCCTTCATATGTGAGTTCTAACATCACTTTTAATTTCCCCTTCACTCGGAATGTACAATTTGAAAACTCATCAACCAAGATTTAGATAAAAACACGAGAAAAGCCGAATAATCGAACCAACAGTGATACCACGTTACCTTGATGACATGGACACCGTAGAAGGGTAAATTTTATGCCAATTATAAATTGACACGTGTCATTTATTTGTCATTAAAGGAAAATGGTGAATGACGAATAGAAAACTGACACGTGTATCATTACGCGGTCGAATAAATTTTTACCACGTGTAATTTGATATTTATCTCTTTACAAAATTAAGAGATAATCATCAAAAGAAGTACAGTTCAACAAGAATACTTTCGTCCACCTCTATATATATGGGATGACCCCAAGGGGTGCAAAAAAAAGGGACCAGAACTCTTCCAAGTCAGTCAGACAGAATTCTTCTCAAGTCCAAAAGCAAGAAGTCTTCTAAGTCAGCAAGCAAGACATCCAAATCGTCCATCGCGTCAGACATTCGAGTCATCCGTCGCGTTAGACATTCAAGTCGTCCATCACGCCAGACATCCAAATCGTCCGTCGCGTTTAGACATTCAAGCCGTTCGTCGCGTTTAGACATTCAAGCCATCTGTCGTGTCAGACATCCAAACCATCCGTCGCGTCAGACATCCACGTCATCGTTGCGTCAAACATTCAAGCCATCCGTCGCGTTAGACATCCAAATCGTCTGTCGCGTCAGACATTCAAACAGTCTGCCGCGTCAGACATCCAAGTCGTCTGTCGTGTTAGATATTCAAGCCGTCGTCCATCGCGCCAGACATCCAAATCGTCCGTCGCGTTTAGACATTCAAGCCGTTCGTCGCGTTTAGACATTCAAGCCATCTGTCGTGTCAGACATCCAAACCATCCGTCGCGTCAGACATCCAAGTCATCCGTTGCATCAAACATTCAAGCCATCCGTCGCGTTAGACATCCAAATCGTCCATCGCGTCAGACATTCAAGCAGTCTGCCGCGTCAGACATCCAAGTCGTCTGTCGTGTTAGACATTCAAGCCGTCGTCCATCGCGCCAGACATCCAAATCGTCCATCGCGTTTAGACATTCAAGCCGTTCGTCGCGTTTAGACATTCAAGCCATCTGTCGTGTCAGACATCCAAACCATCCGTCGTGTCAGACATCCAAGTCATCCGTTGCATCAAACATTCAAGCCATCCGTCGCGTTAGACATCCAAATCGTCTGTCGCGTCAGACATTCAAGCAGTCTGCCGCGTCAAACATCCAAGTCGTCTGTCGTGTTAGACATCCAAGCCGTCCGCCGCGACATACATCCAAGCCGTTCGCAGCGACAGACATCCAAGCCGTTCGCCACGTCAGACATCCAAGTCATCCGTCGCATAATACACTCGAAGCCGTTCGTACGTTACGAAATTCATCGAGTGTTCGAACGAACTCAGTCAAATTCACCGTTTGATCTGGAAACAAACTATCAAGCCGTCGGTCAAGCGTTAGTCAAGAGAAGAATTAGAAGGCCTTTTCTTTGTATAAAGATTTATTCAGAATTGTACTCGCTTTTCAAATCAATATAAATTTTATTTGTCGCTAATTTTCTTGTCTTGTCTTTAGATTCAAAAATTGTGTACAGACACGATCTAATAAAATTAGGCTTTTGCGGCCAACTCCACTCCTAAACTATCACTCGCTGGGATCAATGCTGTTCGTTGAAACATGTGGCAAGTTGATAGTTTGTAACGAATCTACGTTGACCTGGACAAGCGGGGGGTCGATGGGTCTGATGAACTTGCCAGATTTCATGGTCGTGCAACTCTCAGGTTCCAGTCGAGATGGCCAAAGTCCATGGTCGTTCCTTCCGCTAGGCTAATTGATCTAGTTGATTTTGCTGCCTTGTCACCGTCAAGGTCCGTCTTAATTTGGATTCAAATGTAGCTGACTGTCGTTGTCGAGCTCGTACGTTGTTGTCACCAAATCGAGTGCAAGTAAATAAAAAACAGCTGTCTTAATTTGGATTCAAATGTAGCTGACTGTCGTTGTCGAGCTCGTACGTTGTTGTCACCAAATCGAGTGCAAGTAAATAAAAAACGGAGTCGAAGTTATCATTCATCTATATATCATCATGAGTGCATATTTAACTTGATGAGAAGGTGTCGATCTCTATTGATCACAATACATAGTGGAGGTAGGTACGAACAAGCTTATAAATCTTGTTTTAGACCCGTTCATGTTCTTTTGATTAGGAAACAAATCGAGCTTAATCCCAAAGTTCGAGATCTTTTAATAAACCAGACAAGGTTGTACATTCTCAGGTCTTCATGAACTGGCTCATTTAGCTCATTCGGTTATGCTTTTGTCATCGTATATATACTGTGTTATAAATCATATACGACTTCAAAGTTAACGCATGATTGTGAACTGAACTGAAACTTTCTCGGTGGATGAAAAAAAAATTGGAACATCTAGAACAAGCTAATACAATTGCATAACAAACTCTTGCATGGTTCAAGGGGAAAAAAAAAAAAAAGAAGGTCCACTTCCACGAATTCATCTATAAATCAGTTCAGGTTTAAAAGTGCTTCAAATACTATGTGAGTCGAGCTCAATTATTATTAGGATATATAGGTCTCCAATTCAAACTTTGGCATGAGTTAAGCTCTTAAGTCGGCTCATTTAACTAAACAAGGCAAACAGCCTGCTCACAAATTCTCGATAATCATAACAACACGAGATCGATCAAACTTCTGACCTCTTCATAAACACAGTCTAATATGAACACACGAGCGACAACTACACTAGCACGAAAGTTAAACAAGCTGAGTTCATAACAGCCTCATAGACTAGAGAAGGTTGTTCCTGGCCTGTACGCTTATCATATTCGTTTTCAGTTTTTAGCAATGATGATGAAAAAGATTTTTTTGCGTACTTTTACCATTTTCTGTTTTCGTTTTAGATAAAATTACTCAAATAGTAACAAAAAACTGAAAACACTTAAAGGTGTTTTCAGCTTTTTCACTCAAACTTAACCCAATATAAGAAAAAATAGCTAAATTTTTTTTTATGAAAATGATAAAAGTACAGGAACGGATTTTCAAACTGAATATGAAAATCATGAAAATGAAAACAGAAAATAAATATGGTAAGCGTACGTGGCCTTAAGTTTTTAAGGACGAGAATTTTTTGTTGTAACTGAATTAGGGGCGTTTCCGTGGCCACTGAAAAGACTTATTATTACTGAATTTTCAAAGGATCGCTCTTTTGTGGCTGTACATATATTGAGGGAGGCCTTTCTATGTTGGATCAAATCCAAGTATCAGCAAGTGTACTTTTGGTTGTCTGAAAAGTGAAAACAGATTTTGTGGTTTTCACAGATTCTCTGAATTGCCAGACACCCACGTCGTTAATCGCCTGCCCCAAATGCTTCACTATTTATATACTGCATCGAAAACAACAAAATTGTTCTAAAAAAAGCCAATCCGGATCCCGCAAACAGTCCAATCCAAACATGGCCTTCTCCTCCACAAACCCAACTTGCAGAACCGCCACCACTTCGCTTCCGTCCAAGCCCCACCACCTCACCACCCAACTCATCCCTTCACGTCTGCCCGTCAATTCCGTCACCGTCAAGACCCCATCTTTGATTTCCTGCGCCGTCACCAGCCACTCCATGCCTCTGATCGAGAAAGATGAAGAAGCGGTGGTTCATCTCCGGCCCGATTCCTTCGGCCGGTTCGGCAAGTTTGGGGGCAAGTATGTGCCCGAAACCCTAATGTACGCACTCACCGAGCTCGAGTCCGCTTTTCACGCTCTCGCTGGAGACCATGAATTTCAGGTTTATGTTAATCAAGAATTCGCTGTGTTCTTTTGTCAAGATTTAGATTCAATCAGTTGATTATTTGTTCAGATTGTTGAAAAGTTTTGGTCTATGGCCAATGAAATGTTTAGGAGAAATGGAGCTGCTTATTTATATCACATTTCGTTGATAGACCAAGAATTTTAAGATTGCTATTTTTGGTTGATTTTGTATCCAGAATTTGCTATTTTTGGTCGATTTTGCATCTAGAATTTGCTACTTTTGGTTGATTCTATATCAAGATTAGGTTGCTATCAGTTGATTAGAATTTTTTTTTTTAGTTTTTTGCAAATGACATGTGTGTAAGAACTAGGTTACTTGTGTTTCTCTCAGTTCATTGGTAGACCAGGAATTTTATCTACTAATAATGTATTTCAAGATTGTGTGTTTAATATGACAAATGTTTTTTGTTTTGGCAAATGGAATGTTTGTAATAACTGGGTTCTTATACTTCTATCAGAGTTTAATCTAGGCATTGTGTTGTTTGATTGGCAGACCAAGAAATTCAGGTTTGCAATATCAGCAATCTGATTTCTCAGTGATTATGTATCAAGATTAAGTTTATATCACTTGATCATAGATTATAAGTACTAAAAAGTTTTTAGTTTTTGATTGACAAATGAAATGTGTAAGAAGCGGCATGCTGTTTGTATTTTTGTCAGAATAAAATTGTAGCGTAGTGTTGGTTAATTTGTAGATTCGATAAAAAGTTGGGACTATTCTTGATTCTTGATTTGAATTTCGCTACTCAAATGTCAATAGACTATGTCAATCAATTTACTTGGCAAAAGGCCGGTTTGCTCTTAATTGTATTTTAGATTATTTATAAAATCAGGTGGATATCTATTTAGTAGTTTTCTTGATGTGGACATAGAGATAGTGCAACGTTCGTTTGGAGTCTAAGCCTTTGTTGATTTCAGTTGAATATGTTGTGACATATTGGTTCTTTACCACGAAATCTTTCTATATATCTGTATCTGAATTTTAATGTATTTGGTTAATGATTCATGCAGAAAGAGCTAGATGGGATATTAAAAGACTATGTTGGTAGGGAAACCCCACTATATTTTGCAGAGCGTCTAAGTGAGCACTATAAGCGTCCTAATGGCGAAGGGCCAAACATATACCTTAAGAGGGAGGATCTCAATCATACTGGTGCGCACAAGATTAACAATGCGGTTGCCCAAGCTTTGCTTGCCAAGCGCTTGGGGAAGAAACGCATTATCGCTGAAACTGGGGCGGGTCAGCATGGGGTTGCCACCGCTACTGTCTGTGCTCGATTTGGTTTGGACTGTATCATTTATATGGGCGCTCAAGATATGGAAAGACAATCGCTTAATGTTTTTCGGATGCGGCTACTTGGAGCTGAGGTTTATTTCTCAATTCCTTTATTTTATATTTGCTTGGAGCTGAGCCTTTTATACAGGCGTGAAATTGTTGTTTAGGATATCTTATGGTGGACGTTGTCCATACAAGCAGTCTGTTCTCCATAAAATCCTGTTGTACAAGATAGGTGTCAATGGAGATAATACCCCTTTTCCTTGGCATAGTTGGTTCCTTGAGGGTAGTTTCATCTATTCTCAGAATTAAACAACATGGGGATATCCAGGTATCTTTATTCATTCTTTTTCATCTATATGCTTAAGGAATATAGATGAAATGGCGTAAAATGTTTCATCTTGTACAAGTAACTTTGGAGGAGAAATATTGTGATGAGTGACATCAACTAAAAAAATTGAGTTGCTCGGACCATATCGGACGGAAACTGGAGGAGACAATCCGTTCTCTTAATAAAAAAGTTTGTATGGGTTGCATGCTTACTCCTGCATGTCTTTTGCATGTGTTAGTTCATAGTTATGAATATAGGAGCAATAATGGTGCTATCAATTAGTTGGTCGATATGATTAACAAGGTTTTACCTGCAGGCTGCAGCTGTATGGGGACTCTTTAGTTTTTGTGGTTACAACCTTAGTTCTTTGTTCTGCCGTTCTAGTGAAACCCGTGCTTTCAAGGAGTGGCTGACCTCTCATGATATTAATTAAGTTTTTAGGGCTTTCTTGTTTTGTTAGTTTTTCAGTTCCATTCTGCTCCTTCAGTTGTTCCTCTGTCATCCATGCACAAGTCGGTCCTCCTTTCAGATATTTATGCAGCCTCCATGAACCACTTCTGCAGTTGGTCTTATTTGCTGTATTGGCTCTGTTGTTTTCGACCATTTTTGTCTTGTCATCAAATTTACATTACAGGTGAGGGCAGTCCATTCTGGTACAGCTACATTGAAGGATGCTACTTCAGAAGCCATACGGGATTGGGTGACCAATGTGGAAACGACGCATTACATTTTGGGATCTGTTGCTGGGCCTCATCCATACCCAATGATGGTAAGGGAGTTTCATGCCGTGATTGGTAAAGAAACGAGGAAACAAGCATTGGAAAAATGGGGTGGTAAACCGGATGTATTGGTTGCTTGTGTTGGGGGAGGTTCAAATGCCATGGGGCTTTTTCATGAGTTTGTTGATGACAAAGATGTTAGGTTGATTGGTGTAGAGGCTGCCGGGTTTGGCCTAGATAGTGGAAAGCATGCTGCTACCTTAACAAAAGGAGAGGTTGGGGTGCTGCATGGAGCTATGAGCTACTTATTACAAGATGATGATGGGCAGATAACAGAGCCTCATTCTATTAGTGCTGGGTAAAGAATTGTTATTTGGGTCTTTCTGATTATTTACTTTTCATTTTTTTTTTCTCTTTCTTTCTTACTAAAGTGGGTTCCAATTTTTACTGCAGACTTGACTACCCTGGAGTTGGACCAGAGCACAGTTTTTTGAAAGATTTAGGACGTGCTGAGTATTATAGTATCACTGATGAAGAGGCGTTAGAAGGTATGAAACCCACATCTTCTATATCTAGCTTAAGGCCAGTAATTGCGTGCATGAATCTTATAGTTTCCTAGTTGTAGGATATTATCAGATTCTCTTTGATTCTGTCTTCTCTTCTATTAAGCGGTCAGTCGTGCTTCTATATGCAGCTTTTAAGAGATTATCTCGTTTGGAGGGCATAATCCCAGCATTAGAGACGTCTCATGCACTGGCTTATCTAGAGAAATTGTGCCCCACTCTACCAAATGGAACTAACTTGGTGCTCAACTGTAGTGGTAGAGGAGACAAGGATGTTCATACAGCGATCAAGCATTTGCAGGTTTGATTGCGGTGCTCACGAGATCTTACTATCGTCTCCTTGAGAAGATTTGTTCGTGAATGAGCGCATGCGCCCTGCGACTTGTTTGTTGTATGAATAAATAGAGAATTCGTTATTCTCGGGTTTTTCTTTCTTTCTCACAGAGGTGAAAGGTCATTGTCCTGATGGATTTTTGGTAAAAGTAATGCTTGATCAAGTTCTTAACGTTGTTCTCTATTTATTCGATTGATGTATGTTTCGCTGGCATTAGGTTTATATATAATGCTGAAGAGTCCAGTGTTATATGCCCAGTGGAGGCCAGAATATTGGCAAACATTTTCTCATAAAAGATTTTATGGTTTATTCTGTCCTCGATTTGAGTTGAAATCTATTTAGCTGCTTAAGATAAACAAGCCTCTTTGGGAAGAAATCGATGACCAAGGTCGAATCACCAACTTATGGAAGTGCATGTAGATGTAGCTTGATTTGTTCTTTTGAAGGACAATAACTACTTTGTAGTATAGCAAGAAGCAAAGTAGCATGCAATTCAGAGTGTCCCAGACTTATTGTGTAGGCGTGCAGTGCAGGAGTAAGCATGAGAATATTAGCGTTGGAACCACATAACGGCTTGAAGTGTAATGTTACGACCGAATGCAATAATTTTGCACCGATCCTAGCACAGCCCATAAATCGTGGGATCGATGTGACATAGAGACTTCATTTAGGTCTAGCCGGCCGAGGCCGAAGTTGTGTACGAAATTACGAATGTTTTTGAACCGATGACAATGCAAAAAAAAAAAAAGATTAAACAAGTTTGAATTTTGTAATGTCAAAAAGGTTCCAAGCGAGACGTTGGCCCTTTAGGTTGACAGGAAAAAAAAAAGATTAAACAAGTTTTATTTTCAAAATCCTCCAACCTCACATGGTAGAAAAAAAATTTAGTCGGGGTTAATATTACACTCAATTCACGTGAGATTTAGGACAATTACACTTATTTATATTAAGTTTCAAAAAGAAGAGAAAGGAAGAGAAGGAACATAATTATCCTTCCTCTTGTTTGCGAGTTTAAGAGAGAAATAAAGTATCATTCATTTCTCTTATTTTTAAGTTAAGCGGAAAAGAAAAGAAAAGACACATGATTATGTGTATACCTTTATACTATATTGTGATAATTCTAATAAAGACTATAAATATATATTCCTTAAAAACATGATTTTGACGGCAAAACAAATTAGTCATCAATAACATCATACAAAGTACATATCATACTAATGTAATAAGCCTTACATCACGGATTAATGTCATAATAGAAAAACAAAAATAGCCATGAGTTAACTATAAGCATCCCAACATCCAAATCTAATTAATGTTACACCAAAAGCAAAATAATCAGCCATGACTCAACTCGAACATCTAAAACAATCATTTGTTTATAAATAAAATGGTAAGTTCATGTAAGACACTCTAAAACCTAAAAGTCATTAAAAATTTAGTGTTCATTATCTCAAGGGTAATATGGATATTATTAAAATATTACTTATGAGAATTTATTTTTTCTCCGTTTCTTTCCAATTTTGAGAGTAAAGATTTAGAGACAAAATAAGCTCAAACTTTCCTTCATTTTTTCTTCTTTTCTTTCCTTAAAAAAACTCACGGTTCCAAGGTTTCCTGGAGGGTGAACGACCCAAGTTGTAGAGCCTGATTTTGGGTGTATGAGAACGGTGAGCAGTTTGGTTGAGGTAAAAGTCTAGGTGAGCTAGGTAATTTTTGTGTATACGAGTGAATAGTATTAGTAAGTTTATGGATCTGTTTCATGATGGTAAAGGGGTTAAAAGGGATACTTCTAAAGACAAATTCGTTTCTATGAGTCCAAATGGACCAAAGGGTAACAAAGAAATGTATTGTGGTGAGTAAGAATTTTGGAGGTTTGGTGGGAGGTTGTAGCCAGGCAATAAGCCATTCTTGAACAGTACCATCTACATCATCAGTCCGGATACCCATGGGTGAACCAAACCAAATAGGTCGGATGAGGGAACAATTGAGGAAAAGATGAGTGGTACTTTAGGTTGTAGGTTACAAAGCGGGCACAAGTTATTATCTGTGATTTGAAGGCGGCGAAGGTTTGTTCTCAAAGGTAATCGATCCCACAACAATTGCCAGACTAGGAAGAGCATTTTCAATGGAACAGGGGATTTCCAGAGGTTATGCCAATTTATTCCATCAAAAGGAGGGATTAGGGATTGAGGGTCAGCTCTCATAATCTTTTCTTCTGTTTTACGTTGGTGGAGAAGAACGTAGGCTGAGGCGACCGAGAAGTTCCCATGGATTGTTTGTCCCCACACTTGTTAGTCTTTAAAATCATGCGGAGAGATATGGATGGCTTGAATATTTAGAGCTAGGGGTGGGGGAAAAATATTGTTGATCACGTCTTTATTCCATTTCCCATTGTCAATGAGGTCTGAAACGAGAGTAAGAGATGCTCCCACACCACTGGCACTGCTTATTTCAATCTGGGATTGCTGCGGAACCCAATTGTCTGTCCAAATAGAAATGTTCTTTCCATTACCCACTTGCCAGCGCATACCTGCTGCAAGCACCTCTTTTCCAGCTAGGATTCCTCTCCTCCAGCTAGGATTCCTCTCCATCCTCGGGAGAAGTTTCCTTTAGGGGGGGCATCTAGGAAAGATCTCCTGATACAGTATTTACCTTGAAGAACCTTAGTGATCAACGTATCAGGTTCTACTAGAATACGCCAGGCCAGTTTAGCCAGCAGGGCTTGATTAAATAATCTCGAATCTTTGAACCCTAGTCCTCCTTTCATGACTGGGCCACAAAGAGTGAGCCAGTTGACCCAATGAATTCCGCTACGAGCTTCATCACCCGACCACCAAAAATTTGCCAGCAGCATATCGATTTTGTGACAAATATGTATGGGAAAGAGGGTTACCTGCATGTGGTAGATAAGGAGTGACTGGAGGACGAATTTGATAAGAGTGGCTCTACCTGCTTTGTTTAGAAGGATGCCTTTCCAGCTAGCACATTTTTCTCAGATGGTATCAATGATATCTCTAAAAAATTCTTTTTTCTTGGTGAGGATGTCAAGGGGTCCACCAAGGTATTTGCCAAAGCTATCCTTTAAATTGAGTCCCAGAGTCTGTGCCGCACTAGCCTTTGTCTGAGTGTCAGAATTAAGACTCAGGGTTATAGAAGATTTAGACAGATTGATTTGTTGCCCTGATTCCTGACAGTAGGGTTCCAGAATTCCTTTGAGAGATATGAGGGATTCCATAGTGATCTTTGTAAAGATCATGACATCATCTGCAAAGAAAAGATGATTAATGGGGGGACTCAGGCGTCCCGCCCTAATACCTGTAATAGATTTGGATTGCTGGGCAGCTGTTAAGGCAGCCGATAGACCTTCAGCACATAGGATGAAAAGATACGGCGAAAGTGGATCCCCTTGCCTCAAACCACATAAAGGTTGGAAGCGTTTAGAAGGAGAGCCGTTAACCAGAATTTCATAAGAGGCCGTAGTTACGCATCTCATAATAAGATGTATAAGGTGAGCCGAAAATAACATTTTCTGAAGAACCGCCTCCAGGAACTGCCAGTTGATACGATCATAAGCTTTACTCATATCCATCTTGATGGCCCCCAGAATTCTTTTAGCTTTTGTCGTTAATCTGATTTTATTTGTCAATTCTTGAGCAATGATGATGTTATCTGAAATATGTCTTCGTGGCACAAAGGCATTCTGAAAGTCCGAGATGAGTCCACCCATAACACCCCGAATTCGATTGACCAGGGTTTTGGATATAATTTTATACATGGTGGTGCACAAACTAATCGGTCTATAATCATTGGGTGAGCAAAGGTCTTTGCATTTAGGGATAAGAACGATAAAGGTTGTATTGGTCTCACTCAGCATATATCTCGATCTAAGAAAGGATAAGGCGGCTGCGGTGATCTTTCTGTCCATGAAATCCCAACACTTTTGGTAGACAATGGCCGGTATTCCATCAGGTCCTGGGGCTTTAAGGGGTTTAATTTGGAAGAGAGCTGTTTTAATTTCAGAAGCGGTGAAAGGTCGGCTAAGAAGATGGATTTGTTCAGGCGTTAGAGTACGAGTGAGGCCTTTTGTAAGGGATATGTTTGATCGAGTAGATGGGTCTTCCGGTGCTGGGCATAGAATAAGCTGAAAGTGTTTTAGGAGGCAGTTGGTGATGGGTTCATGGGCGGTAAGTTGGCAGTCATTTTCATCTATAATTGCAGCAATTCGATTTTGATTCCGCCTAATAACGGTTGAAGCATGGAAAAATTTAGTGTTCCTGTCACCCAGCTGTAGCCATTTAGAGTTGGCCTTTTGAGCCCACATTAACTCTTCACATTCAAGTAGCCGATCTAAATTTCGTCTTGCTTGTTGCTCTAGCTTCTGGGCACTAGAATGAGGGAGTTGCGATTGAAAGTGGTTGATCTGGGCCAAAGTATCACTAATATGTGAGTTAAGTTGGCCAAAGCATTCCTTGTTCCAAACTCCGAGGTCCTTTAACATAGTTTTTCCCCAAAACACCACCTTGAATAGCGGAGATCCCTCAATTGGGTGTTGCCAGACATTAAAAATTATCATTTTTCCATGGGGGTGCTTTAGCCAAAAGGCTTCAAATCTTTTGGGCCAAGGTAAGAATCTAGAACCGGGGTTAAAGTTTAGAATAATGGGAGCATGATCGGAAGTCTGGATACCCAAGTTGGTGACAGCGGCCAGAGGAAACAAGGTGGCCCACTCAAGATTTGCAAATCCATAGTCGATACGTTCATAAATGCAAGTCTGGTCTTGCCAATTATTGGTCCAAGTGAAAGAGGGACCCACCCATTTGAGATCAAGAAGGTGATCAGATTGGATAAGATCTGCCAACCACGAGTGGCCAGGAGTGTGGTAGGCGTTAGGCCCGGTTTTATCCGAAGGTCGAAGGACTTGGTTGAAGTCGCCTATAAGAAGGAGGGGGGAGTTGAGGCTGAGAGTAGATAGGGCATGAGCAATCCTATCCCACGTACGTTTCCTTTTTGCTAAAACCGGGTGACCATAAATGAAGCCAGACACCCACTGAGAACCCTTCGAGTCCACAAATTCAATAAGGATAACATTTTTATCTTGGAACAGAACCGATCCAGAAAGTTCATCAGAACATCCCAACCAAAGACCACTTTTGGTACCCAGAATCCCGCATGGGTCTACTCCGGTTGAGTTGACGAACCCTAGTTTTAGAAATTTTGAGTTTACAAAAGCCACAGGTTTCTGCCTTGAAGCATTTGAAATGTACCATTACCAATCATTTTGAACGAAAATTACTGTCATGACTAAGATTTATAATCAGATGAACAAAAAAGACAGTCGCATCAAATGTTTTGCAAACTCATGAACTTTTTACTGAACCCACTAATTTGACACATAGTTGATCAATTTAGTAATTCTTTTGCTCATTTGAGGTAATTTTGCTGATTAAATATATAAAAATAAAAAGATATGATGCAATCTTAAGCAATAGGATACAATTTTAGCAAAATTGAAGCAGCCATTTGATGAGCACAGAGCTACTACATACCTAACCACGAATCTTGAACCAGTAAGTACAGTTGCCTCGGCAAAACCTTAGTTCACCGATTACCATGTCAATGTGATGAAATGGTTACCAACCCAAGGAATTGCCAAAGGGTGCCACAGTGAGCCAAAGAACTGCTAGCTTTCCCCAGTTGTGTCCCTGGTTCATATATTTATTACATCATTTCTCAATCCTCCAGCATTGGAGGAGCATAACAAAAAACACATCTCCACCAGTTCACTTCTATACTGCAAAAGTCCTCTTAAACTCATTATTACTATCTACATGGATTCCTCAGTCCATCTGGTGAATCTTGGTTGCCTTACAGATTCCGAAGAGCAGCAAAATCAAATCCTAAATCACAACAAATCTCGAGTGTCTTTTTATCATTTATGTTACATGATGAACTTTGATTGTTCGCCTCACTGCTTTGCCTGTTAGAGAAAAAGAGAGAAAAAGATCAATATAGCATTACAGCAAAGATAAATTAACCGAAGAAAGCATTATGTGTAAGCATTCTCTTTATCTGCTTAGCTCCTTGAAACATGTTGCAAGAAAAGGACTTGCATTGGGACAATCAAGATAACTAGAAGCCCGAATAATGTTGGAATAAAGTCAAGATCCACAGACAAACTTTTCAAAAGGGTCAAAGAAGAAGATACAAAACAGAAACCTCGAGAAGTTCCGATATGGTGATTGGGAGCAAGAGGGATTTTTGATATGGCGTTGACAAATGCCATGAAGTTGGATAAGCAAAAGTGCTGAACATTGTACACTGAACAGTAAGTGTACATGCCTCTAGCGAGGCAGAAACTGATGCCAACCACAAAAAAAATGGAGGAAAGGAATTAGGTCTAATAAAATTTCTATAACCAAAATTTTGGTTCAAGGCCATAATAAATTGTGAAGTTGTTTGCACCAAGCTTAAGGGGCCTGGAATGATCTATATGCATCCTACCATTTCCACGCACATGCCTGCATGTTCACACAATGAACTGTGTGTGTGTGCGTGCGTGCATGTACGCACGCTTTAGCTCCATGAGGATAATAAACAGTGATGTGCCTTGGCACTACAATGGAGAAAATTTTGTCCACTCCTGTGCATCATCTTAAAGACCAAGCTAGAAGAAAGGGGAGACCTTTGATCTGCCGAATCATATTGATTTACGAATGAGTGACGTCTATGGATGTAACCAAAAACAAGGTTGTCCGTATATAGGAACTCAGTTTGTCAAACTAGTAGAAGGTTGTCTGTATATAGGAACTCAGTTTGTCAAACTAGTAGTCCAACCAAACTAATGGTCCTGTGGATTGTAGTTTCAGACACAGCTATCAATGGATTATGGGCCATCATTTTCAATTTGTAAACAAAAGTCCAGAATTACCTGGGAATATAAGAAGGTTCCAAGGATTGCAATCGCAGCTCCAAGAGCGTTGACGGGCTGCACAGGTGTACGGAAGATGATGATAGAAGAGACTATGACAGATATACGTTTCATCGTGTTTCCAATGCTAAATGTCAAGGGAGAGATCTCATCCAGGGACATGTATGACACCTGATTGTAGAGGTGATAGAACACACTCTGAGCTGCCACCCACCTATAATGCAAGAATATCAGCCACACAAAGCATGTCTTAGCATCTTATACAAGTAACCAATAGAGTGCAAAAAACAAACA
Organism: Escallonia rubra; assembly: GCA_033065855.1. Taxonomy (NCBI): domain Eukaryota; kingdom Viridiplantae; phylum Streptophyta; class Magnoliopsida; order Escalloniales; family Escalloniaceae; genus Escallonia; species Escallonia rubra. Next base: position 1,184,259 of record JAVXUO010001214.1, on the reverse strand, counting down.
AATCTAAATGCTAGATAATGCAGAATTGACCCATAAAATTGCTAAATTTCAACAAAGAAGCCAAAATAAGAGGGAAAGCAGTTTCTAGATTCAGATTGGCTGAAAACGACTTAGGAGGAATAACGAACGAGCAACTAATATTTTTATGCATAATTGGTAATAGTAACATGAGCATTAGACTCGTAATTTGCTGTTTCAGATTAACAGCTTACCGATTCTTTCATCCAAAATGCAACAAAATCCATGACATTCAGTAATCATTGTCTCTCTCATACTTCTACCACCTTATCCCTCATCATACAGAAAGTTTACACACTCTTTAACTTTGAACTGTTAATTTGTAATGAGGGATTTGGTGAAAAAAGAAACTACTGATCATCAACTGGCTCGCAGGTATCCTAAGCATGACCCATATACTTCCAGGTGGCCTACTAACAATTTGCAGCAGTGGATGGCATGTAACACATTTGTTGTTAATTAAGGTAACAGTTTTCCTGTAAATTAATATAACACAAGATAGGATTAACATATAATTATGTGCCCATCAGTAGCCTCAAGTCCTCGACACATCAGACAAATTAAGCCACATGACTTGTCCTCACCCTAAATTACTGAAAGACGGTCAGAAATTATTTCAGTTCCTTTGTGCAAGACTGCAATTTTAAAAAAGGAATAAAAACAAAGAAAGACCAGTAAGGTGAAAGATACAAGAGTGGGTAGCTCTCATGTGCTTACCAAATGAAATGGGGTCCAATCTGAGAGATGGCATTCTTCCACCCAACTGCCCACAGCTGTGGTCCCTCAACAGCAATTGCAAATGGCGTGAGAATTAACAGGGACAATATAGACAAACATGCATAATAGTTCATTCCGCTAACAGACTTCCCCTTCATGCCCCTCTTCGAAAATATGTTCCTAAACACAAACGCCAGATTTGATATCATGGCCCCCATAAAACCTGAAAATTGACAGGAGACGGCCAAATCAATGCATCAGAAACAAAACCCCTAAAAGAAACAAGGGATATAATTACATGACAACCCCAACCCACTTTCTATGAATATCAGGAATATCAAAAACTGCCAGAACCCTAGTCACCCAACTAAGCAAGAGACTTGTGACTGCCTTTGAAGAAAGTTAGAGAACTATAGCTAAAACATTTTAACTAAGAAATAAAATATTGATTGACATCTTGACATGACTTCATCTTTGAAACACTCCTTCAATTTGGAATACTGTTTGATTGCAATTAAAGGAAATCAAGCCTGATAAATACATTCATCAGCTCAGTTACTGGAAATCTTTTGTCAATTCAACTCATAATAAGTTAAATCCATGAAACTTGAGATCAGAATTGTTTTAAATTATCCTACGCTCCAAAGAATGACATGATACAATGAAGTTAGCTACGCATAAAAACAAGATGCATCATATGACAAGTAATTCTAAAACTCGAAACATCAGCAAGGAAAAAGCATTTGACATACCGATCATGTTGAAGTTGAGCTCAGTAAGGGCAGCAAGGCCGCAACCACCAATGATCGGAACAAGGGACAAGTAAACTGCAGCAGGAAAGGTCTCACCCAAGATGAACCTTGAAACCAAAACACTGAAGGCAGGCTCACCACTCTTGATGATGTGAGTAAATGAAACAGCAACCTTCGACATACTCACCGTCGCCGCCACATGCCCAATTGTATGCGCCACAGCAACCTAAACAAGCAAGAAAAAGTAGCTCAGATAAAGCGTCAAACCCAAATCATAATAGTCAAGCACACAAAACCCAGATCGCAAAAAACAAGAAAGACAGAACCCGTATCGAAAACCTAAGAGTTGCAAAACCCAGATCACGAAAGCCCAAGAAAAGCTAAACCAAGATCACAAAAACGCAAGAAATAAAAAACCCTGATCCCTAAAACCATCACAATTAACAACACTCAAAAAATGCAAAGCCCAGATCAGAAAACTCCAAGATATGCAAAACCCATTCCACAAAGCTCCAAGATATGCAGAACCCTTATCACAAAAACCCAAGAAAATTAGAACTCAGATCACCAAACCCCCCAAAGAAGTACAAAAAGCAGACCACAGAACGCCAAGAAATACAAAACTCAGATCACAAAACCCCAAGAAAGACAAATTCCACATACCAAAATCCTCAAATTACCAAACGCTGAAGTTAAATTAACCAGACAAGAACTCAAATCCTACTTACAGGAAAGAGGGTCTTCCAGAACTCAAAATCAGTATTGGGGGCCTCAGCGACCTTTAGAGCCCAGGAAATCAGCATGATGAGAGACCCGGCCGCTAGGGAGAGAGTGGAAGTTAACCAAGGAAAAGGAAAAGCATTCAACACCTTCTTGTTGTATATATTGAAAACCACATTCAAAGCCCACCACGTAGCAAAATATACGCCGATCTTGACCTTCCTCGCCGCTTCAGCAGGCGTTTGCTTTTGCTCGATCGGCTCCGATTGATCCGCCTCGTACGCCTTGCATGTGATCAAGGGGTGCTTTTGATCATGTCTCTTAAATCCAAAACCCTCAATTGAAGACACGTATAGGGGCTTTGCAAGTGCCAAAATGGCGTTCCGGCGTGTTTTTGCCGCCGGGAGTGGTGGCAGAACCGAGAACTGCGGCGTACGAAGCGGAGACTTAGGGCGGAGGGTGCCGGAACCGGTGATTGTCACCGTCGATTGCTTCAAAGACGAGATCATACTGTTCGAAGGCTTGGACTTTCAAGAAAAAAGATCAAGATGGGTTTAAGTAAAGTTGACAAATTGGAAAGATCAAAACGGAACAGGGGAAGCTAGTCTTTCACGACAGTGCGAATCAATTTTGACACGAATCCTACGATCTTTGCGGGTTTGTTTACCATGAAGTAACAACACAAAGCCAGATGTTGTGGTATATTCGACGAATGATGGAGGTGATCAGACTTTCTGGTGCATGTATTAAATATGGTCGGTCACAGAGAGAGAGAGGTTTGTTACTGAGATCTCGCTACAAAATACGAGTCTGAGCTTTGAAATCTCAGTGCCAAAGCCTCCATGTGATCTGCATAAAATAATGTGAGAACTTTTGCTTGTGCTGAAAATTAGGGTGGGGGAATAAAAAAGTTGGTAATGTGGTGGTGTAGGGGTTAGGTTACCCTAGCGTAGTTCTTGCGTGGAGATCAACTACCATCGGTATTTTGCCATGTCACGAGTTGCGCCGTTAGAGAATTTATCCGTCGTCGATGTTATCTCAAACTTTCAGATTTTTTGTCGTTCAGATAAAAGTATCGAAAACATCTGTCTCAACGATCAAAAATTTAGTATTTAGATAAAATGTGTTAAAGGTCTTTTGAATAACTTAGTATTTGAACCGAAATGCGTTGAAGATACTTTATTTAGTCAAACCTGATTAAGAAAATGTGATCAATTTATTATTATCGCTTTTTTTTATCATGATTTGATCGGTTTTTTACTTTCCAAAACAAAAAGACGAAGACAATTTTACTCTGGGGCCTCTGGCTGATTTTGGCTCTAAACCTTTGACTAACAAGTTTGGTAGTTTGGTTAAGAGAATTTTCTGCTAGAACCAAACGTTGCATGCTCTTTAAGACTAAAAAAGTACATTGTTTAACTAGAATCAAGTATAGCGTGCTCTGTAATTAGAATCTTAATCAATATATTCACCATTGGTTATTAAACTATTCGTTCATTAAATTGATAGTATACATGCTTTAATATGCCCCAATAGGCAATAGCCTTTGACCCTTCACTAACTGTTAAGGCTTTTTCTAGTGGCATATTCTAAGCATATCTCCAAATGCATATGTCTGCACAAAACTTTTCTCCTTGCAAGTATTTCAATTCCCTGTACGAACCAGGTACCCTTTTCCTCGTTCACTCTCTGTGAGTTTTTTTTTTAAGGAGAGAAAAGAAAGGAAATGAAAAGAAAGAGCGTAGCCTGTGTAAAAGAGACGCTCATAGTTAAATCTGCAGAATACATGTATGCGAGGCGCTGAAAAAGAAAAGCACTGCAAACTATGAAAATTTTGACCAACCATTTTCCGTTTGCAATTCTTATAGCACATGAAAACCCCAAAGATGTGTGAACTGAGGATTATGATACCAAAATAAAAGTCAGGAGCTTTGAAGCCAACAGAGTTCTGCCCGTAAGAGAGGACAATGTTGAGTGCCAGCACCTCACTATAAGCAGCAGCCTATTTGTATACCAATGTAAACCATTGCTTTGTCAACCTCTCAGTATGAACAACTTTACAATAGCTAATCACCAAAAACTTCTTCCCAAAAGCTGAGACACAAAAAAGAGAGACCCGAGCAAAAACTCTTGAACTAGTTTAATCAGTTCCATCATCAAATGCTGAAACCTGAGGTGAACAAGAAGCTTGAAAGGCACACCGAAAGCTAACCCATCTAAAAAAGAGCTTTCATCAACATAAAAGGCCGGTTCATATCCGATCGCACCGCCATAGATTACTGCTACAATGTACAACTGCAAAAGCTATCATCTGAATGCAACAGCCAAGCCCCTGCACAGTAATTCGTATCCATGTAAAAAAGGCTAAATAAGGAACTAACAAATTTCAGCACGCCTTACACCCCACATTTCAGCTAAACTTTTTCTTGTTCACAAGTAATGGTTGACCAAGTTCTCTTGTCAAATGCCCAATTAAAAGCGAGGGTTATCCATCAAGTTCTTTGAGATTGAGAAAATTATAGGATGTTCTAAAATCACAAGCTTCCGCTACTCACACAGGATTGAACAGGAAAGATTTCTCGCTTCTTCTCAAATATGATAGTAGCTAATTAGACAGAAGTTTGTACTTCCAAAAGTATTACATAGCACTTAGTGGTTGGCAGTGCGAGGTTTCTGCCACTGCAGGGTCTATGGAGAGCAAGTGCTCTGTTTGCAAATCTTCAATTGGTCAAATAATTCAAGATAGGAGCATAAAATTAATATAAAACAAATGCAGGGAACTGATTCTTAACCAATTTTATGATGATCCAAACTTCGTATCCTTGCAATAAGGGAATGTGAAGACATTTTTGCCCAATTACGATTGTGTGAGCCTTGGCGCAACAGTAAGGTTGCTCCACTGTGACATGGAGGTCATGGATTCAATACCCTTCAAAGAAGTATAGGAAAGGTTTCGTTTATCAACTCGCCACAGAACCCAACAATCAAGGAAGCCTTGTGCACGAGGCCAACCTTTTTTCCTAGTAACAATTTTTTTCATAATTCAACTCGGAGTTTTTTAAAGTTCAGCTTCCAAATTTTTCAAAGGGGGTCTCCCTAATGATAATATTTCTTAGAATAAAACACATCAATGTTAGACCCGCCCGTCCCACAATGCGTACAACATTGCAATATAGAAGGGAGGGAACAGATGTACAGCTAGCAGACATCTCAGACGTTGATATCATAACTAAAATGATTCTCAAAATATCAAATGAATTTATCCGATTTGACTCTATGCCAAACAATCTTTATCCCTATCTCTCGGGTTCAGTTTTGCCTGTAGCTCTCCAAAAGACCCCCCTAGATCTGTATGACTCACAAATCTCCCAGTTTTTCTTTGCTGGTCATCGTAATACCGGTGATGAAGTTCTGACAATTCAAACTCTAGCTAGTAGTAGCTTGTATGGAAATAGACTCCTCAAACAAAAGTTATGGATATAGGCTCCAGGCTTTTGCACTACTGGTGATTTTGTTATTCAAAGGATAGTGATTTAAATAAGAATTTTCAGGTCTGACCATGTAAAATCATGTGGGATAAACCTAATGCCCATAGTCTGCAGGGGCTGGATGCGTCACATGATGTATTCTTTCATGCTTGATTTTTTTTATGTAGTTCGCAGTTTAAACATCAAATATATTTGGAAAATATAACCAAATATCATCTCCTAATTTCTTTTTGACAAGTACGTATGATATGCAAACCATGATTTCAGGATTTTTCTTTCATGGAGGTTGTAATTTGGTTTCTGTTTTATGGACCAACATAGAATCTACTCAGGAAGGCCTACCAAACACAGACCCTCTAAAAACTATGAAACATAAACCGAGTTCTACGGCAGTACTCTGACAAGCACATAAAAGTACGTAACATACATAAATCAGCAGGGAAAAAAAATGCTTACAGAGTATCACATGTATGTGATCACAAGGCATGTTGAGCCTCTAGCAAAAGTTTGTAACTGATTCCTAACATCTCTTTGCTTCGTCTCGTCTCCTGAGGGATACTTAGAGCAGTAGATAATAATCCTTTCCAAGACAAGAGCATTTTCCAGAAAATATTTTAGGAAACAGATTTCTGCATCATGCCCATGAAAATTCCGGAAGCTGACTGTCTTAAGGGTGGAGCGTAAGCATTTAGGTTTTGATGTCAAATTCCAATCATCTTCACCAAAGTGCATAAAACGATCAAGTCCCTGTATGGCATTACAAACTAGTTAAAAGTGAAAACTATTCTTAACGAACCCACGATGGAACTATTTACTGACAACCACAATAACAAACTATCCATTGTTGTAGTAAATTCCCTCACTGGAATGAATAGTTATCTGGTGGAACTCGCTCCAATAGCTCAGACTAAGACTAGAAAGTAACTTCCACATTTTGCTCGCAAATTTATTTGCTCTACTTTCCAAGAAATTGAAGTTAGTTACTTCCGAAGGAGAAGAAAAGAACCAAACGACCTACCTCGGCAAAATAGAGGGATTGCAGATTTGGTGAGTGTTGGAGCAGTTCCACCAATGCGCTGACAGTTTGATTCTCAATTTCCATGCTCAACTCCAAATGGGTCAAGTTGTTAAATAAAGGAAGATGTTCAAGCACATTATCTGCCAAAAATAGAGACTTTGCAGAGGAAAAGAGAAAGGACCACGTATCAGTAAGGTAAGAGTAGACAATAGTAAAAAGTTTTCAAGATGTTCAATAACAGAACTGCCGAGTACCTCGATAGTTCGATTAGATATCCTCACAGAACCAATATTGTGCAGCTCTCTAAGTAGCTTAACAGCACGATGAGAAATTTCTTTACGCCTCTCGCACATCATTGGAATGTGAATATATGCTTTGACCAGGGAAGATACATTACAAAGGAAAAACTCATTTGATAAGTAGCCAATGTATTTCAGGTAAATAAGATTCGCAGCATCGATCTTGATTTGACAACCATGTAGATCATCTGTAGACCCAAAGTACGGCAAATCATCTATTGTCAAGCTCTCTAGCGTGGGTATAGAAATTGCAACTTGCTTCAAGTTTATCCACTCGCAGTCTAATATAGCCAACTCTTGAAGGACTGGGCAGCTAGAGAAAAGCTTCTGGGTTGAGTTATCATTTGCAAATGTGACTAGACATAAGTGCAAGGTTTTAAGGCATGGAAAAGATATGTAGCTGGGGAGTTCAAGGACACAGTTCATCTCTATTTTCACGACAGTAAGGGAATTACCATCAAATAAACAGCGGGGAAGTATAAATGGCTTCTCTACAAAGAGGCAAAGGTCAAGCTCTTGGACATTATGGATGATAGCAGAAGAGACCCACGCATTGACGCGAGATGCACAGAAGCAAACTCGACATGAAAGGCGGAACCTTTTCATAGTTGAAGCATCTCGAAGTAAAAGTACCCTTTCCACAAAGTTCATGAAACAAGTCATCTCGAGTGGATACCAACCATTCACCTCATTCGAATACAACAATGCATCATCAAAGTCAATGTTGGGAACCAAGGTCCATAGGTACTTCCATCTCATTGATAATATGCAGGTGCCAACAGCATCTTTGGTAGGAAGAAATGAAAGGATGTGATGAAGGATACAATCAGGTAAATTACTAATGATATCTTCACTCTCACCACCATTCTGCACCTCAGAGAGCTTTTGACATTTCTGGTCCCGCATTATTTAGCACCCTTCTTCCTCTTCTTTTTTTCCAAAAAAGACAAACGCACAGTTAGATATGTGAGAGTATACATCAATAATGTCAAAAAACTGCCACTAAAGCACAACTTAGAAAGTATGAAACAACTGCTAAGTGTGAAGTAATGCAGAACATCAGATAGAAATAGCATGGTAGAACAGCTTTCATAAGTGCAATAATCACCGATCAGAGCGAACTAGCAGCTAAAGGAACCATGACCATGCAAGGATGAACTATACATGCGACAAATTCGTATCACAATGATTTGATCCTAATTTCACCATCCTAAATATGCTATTAACACTACCATCACAGGGAAATGATGAAAGATGGCCTTTCATACCATAAGCTACTTAATTTACCTTTTCGTTGATTAAATTTGTTTATTTTTAGCAGGAACCAGCCTATTTACAACTGAAGACGCACCATTACTGAAATGTGCAATCAATCCTCTTGGAACCTTCATGTGAGAAAAATCAACAGGAAAAGGTAAACGACACTCATTTAAATATCGAGTTTATGGGAAGCAGTAAACTCTGCCTCCCAAAATAGAAAAACAGTGATACTTACCCTAAAAAAATTTAACCCACAAAGAACTGTTCTTGCAACTCATCATTACCACCGCATCCAAAACCAGAACAATAGCAGATGTATACATTAAAAACTGATCTTTGCAAAAAGAGACAAATATTATACACACTTTGAATTGAAAGACAATAATAACTTCAAACAATCCCCAAGGAAACAAAAAAAATCACTCTCCCACATAAACACATGGCAATACACAATGACATATGATTAATAGCTAGATTGAACCGTGAATGCACAAAGATGAGCCACGCATATAGCAAATACATCTCCCCATGATTTGATCCCTAGTTACACCATCTTGAAACATGTTAAATACTGCCATCATCGGGAAATAGTGAAAGGTGGCTTCCTTTCACGATTACATACTTAATTTAACCATTTACTTCAAACAATTGTTTGTTCTCATTACAAGTCCTGCCTGTTCACACACTAAAGGTGCATCATGTATGGAATATGCCACCAACCACTTTAAACCTTCATTGAAAAGGGATCGACGTTATAAACGGCATTCATTATTATCCAAATCATTGGAATGTTTCCATCGATAAGGGTAACTCAAAGCATCCCTTCTCGGAATCATCCCATGTCTTTAATACAATTGGATATAAATGTGAAAAATCAACAATGTATAGCTTCATAAGTAGTACATTCAAAAGAAACATAAAGAACTCAAAACCCACAGACAATGGCGGTGAAGAAGAGGCATTACCAATTCAACAACACAACTACATATGGACATAAAGAAACAATCTTCGCTTCACGAAAACAAAATTGCAACGCAAAATAAATCAAATTGAAACCCTATAAAGCTTCAAAACAGTCCCCAATCAAACAGAACAATTGAAACATTCTCGCACATAAAGACATACAAAGATATCAAAGAATCAGAGAGAAAGACTTACTAGCAATCAGATACTGTGGACTAAGTAAGTACCCATCTTTCCAAGAACAACTAAATGATCAAAAGGAAACCCATTTCCATGATTTGGGTATTGGGTTTTCTCAAAGTTGGTCACATAATATCCATAAGTTGTGGAAAGCGAGAGAAGGCAAATATATGCACTATATATACATACACACTACTTGAGGGTTATTTACGGGCTTTCAGTGTTTGCACGAACAGCCAAAGGACGAAGGAAGAATAACGATTAGGGAAGCTCTGTGACTACCGTGGGAGAGGTGATGGGACACAAAGAGGGAGTCAGGGGTAAATTCGTCTATAAAAACAAATTAGGTCACGTGAGAGGCACGTGGTATGGAACAAGTATGGGTTAATTGCATAAGCCGTCACGGCTTGGGCAAGTAACAGACAGACCCTTGGGTTTACAGAAGTTGTAAAGAGATACCTAAGGTTGCAAAAGTGCTGCACCCATCAAGAAAATCACTTGTTCTAACCACGTGATGGTAAACGCACGTGAATTTTTTTTTTTTCAGAACTTGTTTTTGCCCTTGGAGATTTAATTCACCAAACTCATGTTTGACTTCGTTTTTTTTTTTTAAATTAAAGATCTAAGGCGATGGCTAGGGTCTTGGTATAGGGTGGGTTTGGGGTGATTGGATGCAAGAGTGTGGCAATGGCTCGTGCTTTAGTTTTAGATCGAGCTAGAATAGTCGGAGGCATGGAGCTTGGCGACGGCGCGATGTTTGATTTTGGTGGGGCTGGGGTGTTTGAGGCGATAAGCTTGGTGGCCGCGAATAGAGGTTGATCTGGGTAGGGTTGCAGTTGTTGCAGGTTGACGATGGCAGTTAGGGTTATGGCTGGGGTTGTTAAAGGCGCCGAGTAGTAAGTCTTGTTCAAATAGGACTTAATTCATTAGATGTAGGGATCTTGGTGGTTTAGGGAGTGGCAAGGGTGGTTGAGACGAAGTGCCAGCGGATAGGTTCAATTTTGGTGGGGATACAAAGATGAAGTGAGATGTTGAACTAATCATAGGTTTTTAATGTCATTTACATGTATGCGGTAAGTTAGACATTTTGTTCATTATGTTACAAGAGCCTTTCAGATGCAACACTTGTATAACCTCAAGTGGCTTTTACAATTTTTGCAATCCCGAGAATCTATTCGGAACCTGCCTAAAACATGAGGAGGCTACGTGCCATTAAGCCAACATGGAAATATTCATTGCGACATTGATAAGTATGATATGGTATAACACACGAATAAGACTAAACGAGATGGAGAGATTTTCAGACAATGTGGACCAATATTTTGTATTCTCTCATCTCATATATCGGTTACATCACCAACACCTCCATGCCCACACCTAAATACAAGGTCAGCCACCATCTTCACCTATAATGAAAACTTTTACTCCGTCACTTGAATAGGGGGTTTTGCTTGCCAATTGCTAAATGCCCTTGGTTAGGCACCACCTTTACCTCACAACCTCCTATAGCCACCGGAACCCATCTTTACCAACATAAATCCGTACGAAAACCAAGCCCACCACCAAAATTTATCAAAAAGCAGCTCTACGATCGCTTCCTAATTATACCAAACCTCATTTTGATGTTATCTTACAAAAAAACTTCTCAATCGTATATACCTAAGCAAAGATCAGATGGGATATATCGCTGGATCTGTCCATGATTATCTTCATAAATCTATTGTTAATGATTAGGTGAGAAATTTGCTGAAAGTTGTTCCCAATCTATTCAGGTCGCACCTAAGGGCCCGCCAGGAGTCCTGTTTTGCGCAACACTTCACGCGTTCAACGGTCAATTTTTCAACGCTATCAACTGGTCAAAATGCATCTTTCATTGAACATTTACAGGCAATCCATGACAGCATATTTTTGTCGCCAACGTAGCGACGTCAGCGACACCAACACTTAAAAAATGTGCGTACATGAATTAAGCGTACCTCCAACCCCAAAGGGGGTCGGCCACCTTACCCCTCGGGGGGGGGGGGGTCGACCACCCCATGCATAAGGGGGTCGACCACCTTGTTTGCACAAGGGGTCGGCCACCTTGGGCATGGGGGTCGGCCACCTTACCCCAGGGAGAAGGCGTCGGCCACCCCATGAACAAGGGGGTCAGCCACCTTGTTTGTACAGGGGGGTCGGTCACCTTGGGCATGGGGGTCGGCCACCTAACGTGTAAGGGGGTCGGCCACCCTTGCCACGGGGCGGGGGCTGCTAACTCCTCTGGCATCACTCAACGCACTCTCCCCAATGCTCACACGTCAAACGTGGTCGCACGACACTTGTTGTCACCCGCGTACCATCACCATGACGACAGTCGCTCGCGACCGCGCACTATTGTCCGAGCACCGCCTTCACGACGATTGTCGCCCGCGAACAGTCTTCAACACTCCATCACGCCCATGAGCCGTGCCACTTCCATGACGTGCCCCTGGGCACCAGACATCGTCTCGCGACACTCGTCGCTGCGCCCGTGCGCCATTCTCATGATACGTGCCCTGGCACCAGGTATTGTCTCGCGACGGTCGTCACCTCGCCCATACGCCACAATCACATTACATGCTTCCGGGGGGCTCCGCTCGTAGTGCTCCGGCACGAGGACCCTCCGCAGCAGGATGAACTCGTTACCACAAATTCATCGTCGCCACGGGATGGGCTCATTACCACAAACCCATCGCCGTCTTCATTTCGGGGGGCTCCGTTCGTAGTGCTCCGGCACGAGGACCCTCCGCAGCGGGATGGACTCGTTACCATAAGTCATCACCCCCACGGGATGTGCTCGTTACCATAAAGTCATTGCCGTCTTCATTACAGGGAGCTCCGCTCGTAGTGCTCTGGCACGAGAACCCTCCGCAGCGGGATAGACTCGTTACCACAAAGTCATCGCCGCCACGGGATGAGCTCGTTACCATAAATCTATTGCCGTCTTCGTCACGGGGGGCTCTGCTCGTAGTGTTCCGGCACGAGGACCCTCCTCAACGGGATGAAGTCGTTACCACAAAGTCATCACCACCACAGGATGGGCTCGTTACCACAAAGCCATCACCGTCTTCATTCCGGGGGGGCTCCGCTCGTAGTGCTCTGGCACGAGGACCCTCTGCAGCGGGATGGGCTCGTTACCATAAAGCCATCGCCATCTTCATCACGGAGGGCTCTGCTTGTAGTGCTCCGGCACGAGGACCCTCCGCAAGCGGGATGGACTCGTTACCACAAAATCATCGCCGCCACGAGATGGGCTCGTTACCGTAAAACCATCGCCGTCTTCATCACGGGGGGCTTCGCTCGTAGTGCTCCGGCACGAGGACCCTCCGCAGCGGGATAGACTCATTAATACAAAGTCATCGCCGCCATGGGATGGGCTCGTTACCACAAAGCCATCGCCGTCTTCATTCCGGTGGGCTTCGCTCGTAGTGCTCCGGCACGAGGACCCTCCACAGCGAGATGGACTCGTTACCACAAAGTCATCACCGCCACGGGACGAGCTCGTTACCACAAAGCCATCGCTATCTGGGGTGACTTGCATGCCACTAAATACTGAGCTACGACCACCTCCGTTCATGTTACCGGTGATTGTCGGCGACCCCCGGACGATGACCCCCAGGTCACTCCGGGACGGGAGCAGGTCTTTGAAGGGCATCGCGCCTAGTCCGCCCAGCAGTTGGCTACAGGGGCAACCCTCACCGCTGCTGGGTCCTCTGAGCGTCTCTTGACGCACCTTGCGGGATTCAGTAAGGGCTTGGACCAATGGCTGGGGCAACGGGCTTACTCTGATCATGCTACCGCGGTGTGGTCAGTCTTCTCAGACAGGTAGAGAGATGTTGCGTGGGCAGGGCAATATAGATTTGGGGACCGGTAGTGTGACGGAGAACTGGTATTTGTGGACCCCCTGGTGACGTGTCACTTGCAAGGGATGACACATGTCGGCTGATGACACATTAGTGACGCAGGCGCACTTTTGCCTATAAATAGTGGACTTTGGAGCTCATTTAAATGATGCTCTCTCATTTGACATTTTTACTTTCTCTCTCTAAAAAACCCATTCTCTCTGAAATTCTAGTGAGAGAAACACATTCGGATTTTCGACATTGGACCCCTGACGCTGCACCCCTGACTTGGACCCTAGCTTGGATTGTCGACTGTCGGCCCTGTTTGTCGTCACCCTATCTGCGCAGCGCTGACAGCCCTCGCGGTCTGTCTGAGGAGCCTTGTTGTCTACCCTTACTCCGCCTTCACTCTCTTTCAGTTTGCATACGTGGAAGCTGACTCGGACTGCAGCCTTTGTGGCACCTCCACGTAGGTACGAACCCACTTTCATTGGCATCAAAAGTATAATGTTAATCCGAGAAAGAAGTGAAGTTTCTGTCCCATAAAAGATCTTAAACAAAACTGATTTCAAAACCCTTGATTTTCATTTTTTAGATTTTTAGCAAATTTTGCAAATTAAAACATGAATGAACTCTAAAATTGTGTTCCAAACATGCGTCTTTTGAACTAAAAATGACGTTTCAAACTACGTTTCCAAAACTACCTTAAGCGGATAACAAACCGTAAATTAACATTAATACATACGAGTCATCGTGGCACACAAAATGAAATTAATATACAAAATTTTTACATAAAAAATGTACACATGTTTATTTTCGTATTAAATAAAATGAATCTTTAAATTACCGAAAAATAAATTAGTCATATGTGTCCAAACATAACTCTATTTTTTGATGAATTTTAATTTGTGAAAACTAAACATAATTTTATAGCTAGTTACTTATCAATAAAGATTTTTATTTGTGTCATTTTTTAAAATTTTCTTGGAATATCACTTGTCATAAGTTGGTAGTTATGTAACGTCAAAAAGATGTTATAGCAAACTATGTTTTTCTTCTTAATAAGTAGTATGATAGCAATTTCCGGGTAAGAAACTCCATCTAATGCTGTGGACAATTCGAGGGGAGATTTTGCAATTAGGGCTGTATACGAACCGAGTTCGAGCCGAACAAGGGTGTGTTCGAACTCGGTTCGTATATTTTCAGATCTGTTTGGGCTCGACTCGTGTTCTCTAAGAGCACGAATGTTGATGTTTGAACTCGGCTCGAGTTCGTCGCCACTGAACTCGGGCTCGGCTCGGCTCGTTCGTCTAAATAAGCGAACCGAGTTCAAACTTCAAAATCCATTCAAGAACTCAAGATTGAACCACAATGTACAGACCTGAAACCAATTTCGACCACCATACTACAGCCCGTACTAGAATTGACTCTGGATCGAGACCCTCCGTCCACCAAATTAGTGATATTGAACGGAATTGGAGATCCGACTTCAGATCTGCGATCTTCAATGGTTGCGGCGTGGGATCGAAAGTTGTCATGGATCCATTGTAGATCTGTAATGTGTGATGGTGTTTGTGTGTGTGGGTGAGAGATGGTGAGAGCATGTTTTGTGTGTGTGACGAGAGAGAGAGCCAGAAAGGTGAAAGGAGAGAGGCGTGTCTGTATGTGTGACGAGAGAGAGAGGCGTCAGTGATCAGAGGACTCGGCTTGTGTGGAAAAGCAGCTGCCGTTTATGGATCCTTGGCCTGATTTGGGGATGGTCTGGCATGCGGTGTGACCGGTGGTCTGGCCGTCAGTGTAGGCGGTGCTCTCGCCGGCGATGTGCTTTGTGCTTTGTGATGAGAGATGGGGGTAGAGATTGTTTTGATTGTTCGAGTATATGAGTAAAGGAGACGTCATGGACGGTGATCTGGCCGGCAGAGTGGGCGGTGCTCTCGCCGACAGCGTGGGCGGTGTTGATGCGTACCTGAATACTGAAGTGATGAGAGGGGGGGCACGACTTCCCGAGTTTTTGACTGTTGCGTGTGTTTTGACTCTTAAGTCTCTGATGAGATAAAGATGATGAATTTGGTGATAGAGAGAGGAAGCATTTGGTGATCCACATGCTTCCACGTCCATATTTTGTGGATATATTGCATTTTTTTAATGAGTAAGCAAACATGTGTTCGTTTATAAGGCTCGGCTCGTGTTCGACTCGTTAAGTTAACGAGCTCTCTTGTTCACGAACATTAATAAACGAACATCATCATGTTCAAGCTCGGCTCGTTTAATAAACGAGCCCTAAAATTGTGTTCGTGTTCGGTTCACTTATTACATGAACGAACATGAACGAGTTTCTGAGAGAACGAACAGCGAGCTGTTCGTGAATAACTCGGTTCATTTACGGCCCTATTTGCAATCATGCCGTAGCTTGAGGGTGGGTGTGCAATATTAGTCGAAAAACAATGAAAGGCAGCCAAACGGCCCTTTCGATTTTTCTTGTTCATCTGTTTCAGCCAAAACCAAATCCCTAATCAGGGGTTTTCAAGATTGGAATGACAAAGTATGGAGAACTCGCGGGAAACTGGTAAAGCTTCCCTGTATGTACTTTAGAATCCAAATCTTTTAGCTGCAGCTCTATACACCCAGATTTGTTGAATCATATGCAATTCCGCCAGCATATCCAACACACCCAGGTTCATTTCATTTACCTTCTGTGCCCATCTTAATTGTGTTACTGAGCTCCATGGATTCAGTCCCAAAAGACACAAATAAGCCATTTCAAGAGTACCCATCTAAAAGAAGTACCACATATGATGCCACTGGTGAAGATAGAATCAGCAATTTACCTGACTCAGTACTCTGTCACATCCTAAGGTTTCTCCCAACAAAAAATGCCGTGGCAACCGCTATTTTATCAAAATCATGGAAAACCCTTTTCGCTTCAATCCATGATTTAGTTCTCCACTTTGATGACTCTGTGCTTTTACATCCTGAACAAGCATCTGATTCAAATATGTTGGACCGAAAGACCAGCTTCACCAGTTTCGTATACAGAGTTTTGAATGTTATTTTACGCGATGCAGCGCATATTGATGCATTTTTTCTTAGTTGCGAACAAGAATATGATGATGATCACATAAATGCGTGGATTAGTGCAGCCTTAAGCCATAATGTGGAGTCTCTGCACCTCAATATGACTATGAAGAATGCTGACTTGTTGCTTCGTAGTCTTTCTGGTTGCACCACGCTAACGTCTTTGACTTTTTATAAACATTTACTTCTGGATGTTCCCGGTTCATTTTGCTTACCGAATCTCAAGGAGCTTGATGTTGAGTACGTTGAGTTTCCTAGTGATGATTCTGTTCGACGGCTATTTACCGGGTGCCCTGTGCTTGAAGATTTGGGCATTACTTGCTGTGATCTGCGGCGTGTATCCGTCCTTGACATATCTATTCCTTCGCTCAAGGGTTTGACCATCGATACCTGCGAGAATCATATCGACCAACAAGTAATCCTGGATACTCCAGCACTTGACATATTCTCGTACTATGGTTGTGTAGCTGCAGGCTATCCGGTGAAGAACTTGAACACAGTTCGCTTAGCTCATATTGAGATTAGTCTCAATGAGGAACAATTGATTGTGGAACTAGAAGAGAATGGCCTAAACTTTTACAAAAACGTAGCTGAGCTCGTTGTAGCATGTTCAAATGTTGACCATCTATGGCTATCAAAGGAAACTATAACTGTGAGCCCTCTTCCATTACTTCCAATATCTCTAGTCTAATCTTTGTTGGTAGCAACCATGAATTTTTTTTTCTCCCCCTCTTTTTCTTTGCGCACATGATGTGGATGTACTTGGAAGATACGATTGATAATCGTTCTCATCCTGCTTACAGATGATGCACTTCTCTGGCCGCTCCAGGACTATGTTTCATAATTTAGCCTATTTGCAGCTAGGTGGTCTTGATATCGATGGATGGTCTTTCTTGGTAACCTTACTTGAAATGACACCTAACCTGAAATTCCTTGACATCACACGGGTACAGATGCTACCGTACTTAGTTGGTATACTCAAACTATGACAGCTTTCTCTGGCTTCTGTCTGAATATATATTTACCTTTTCCTTGTGGATAGGGGTTTTACGATGAAGAAGGATCTTACGAGTGCTTCAAGGAATGGATACATGGGAGAGAGCCCGTTTGTTTGTCATTGCATCTGAAGAAAATTGAGTTGTGGGAGTTCAGTGGGGAAGAAGACGAAGTCAAGCTCGTTGAGTATTTCCTAACTAATGCAAAAGTTTTGGAACAGATTGAGATCTGTTCTAGTCTGTCTCTGGAGAAGGTAGTTAAGATTTCAAATCGTTTGATGTCGTTCAAATCCTTCAAAGGATACTCGAAGACTTGTCAAATCCGGTTCTATCCTAGTTAAAAGTGGCAATCAGCTAGGTAGCACGGACACGGACACGGTGTCGGTGTCCGACACCGACACCGGACACCGGACACCGCAATTTCCAAAAAATCAGATTTTGGACACCGCAAGACACCGCTATTTTTTAATATATTATAGATATTATATATATATATATATATATATATAATAAATATCAAATATATTCTACAATCTAAAATAACAAACAATAATAAAAAGCTGTCAAAATAAGGAATTTAAATACAAGTCATAATTTATTTGGTCAATATTTATTTAGTCCAATGTACTGGAAATGCAACGACAAAGGGAGAAAAGAAAAAAAAGGAAAGAAAAGAAAAGAAAGAAACAAGAGGACAAAGGGTGAAAAGAAAAAATAACAGGAAAGAAATGAGAGGAGTGACCACAAAGGGAGAAAAGGACAAAAAGAAAAGAGAGAACCGAGAGGACTGTTCTCACTTCTCAGGAAAGAAAAGAAAGAGGAGAGGACCAGAACAGGAGACGAGATGAGGATAAGAGAAGAAAGAGACCTGCGGGTCAGCGGCGGAGGACCTCCGGCGAGATTCTGGCGACGGCGACAGCGACAGCGACGGCGGCAGCGGCAGCTGCTGACTTCTCTTCCTTCGGCGACTGTAGCCGTCAGATCCGTTGGCTTCGGCTTCGGATCTTCGTCGACAGAGCTCCGGCAACACCGGCGACAGCTCCGGCAACACCGGCGACACTGGCGACAGCCTTGACGTGGTCGGCAGACAGCAGACTCGAGGTGAGAGAGAAGAAGACAGCCGTGAGGTGAGAAGGAAGAAGACGGTAATAGTTCAATAAATCTGAAATTGGCCCCAAACGTTCTGACACTGCCGATTGCCGTGTCCGACACTCCTCGGTGAAGTGTCCGACACGGTGTCGGAAAATAAAAAATAAAAAATAAAAATCCCGACACCGATCGGCGGTGTCCGACACGTGTCGGGCGGTGTCCGGAGGGTGTCGGGGTGTCCGTCCGTTTAGGACACCAAACCTCCACCTAGGAGAGGTGTCCGTGCTTCAGAGGCAATCAGTATTGTTTCATGGAACAAATTTGGCACGATAACTTCAAGGAAGAAGTCAAGTAAGGGAACAGATCTTGGATCTGATTTATCTTAATCCAGTTCTATCCTAGTTAAAAGTGCCAATCAGTATTGTTTCATGGAACAAATTTGGCACGATTACTTCAAGGAAGAAGTCAAGTAAGGGAACAGTTCTTGGATCTGATTTATCTTTCTGGATAAAATTCCACTAGTTATACATTTCTTCCCTTTTTATGCTCCAGTTAGTACTGTCTCTGTTTACATGTCTTACGATGGTAATGAATTTAGTTATGCTTGGTCGATCATGAGTGTGAAATACTTAGTAATTTTGGTTCCTTTTTTCCAGGTTGGTTTTCTGCTCTGTATGTTGTTGCTCTTATTTTCAGCACTCAGTACGCTTCTAGATATCATGCTCTGGTGTTCAGACTCTTAGCATATGCCTAAACTGATTACGCCTTGATTTTCAAAAGTTCATTTTGATTTTTCAACCTATTATTTGCTTGTTTTCAATTCGAATTAAGTAAAATGGCTCATCATTACAATGATGGTCATCCTTAGTAGGTTAGTGTTGTCTTTGGTATATGTTATTCTCTCTTAGGCTTTTGGTAAAGGCCCTACTAAATTTCTATCGCCTCCCTGGTTGGTTTTCCACCGTGCCAATGGAAATTGGTGGTCTAGTTATGTTCTACCGGAAGTGATATGTCTATGTTTCGCTCCAAGTTTGTGCGTTACGTTCAGTTACTAAGATTTGCTGACTCGAGGTGTCCCATACTTCCTAGATTCAAGGAGCTTAGTGATATTATCTCCAAGACAAGATAGGTGCGTTGCAGGACGGGAAAATTTTGAGAAAGAAATTGAAGGGTATTAGGGTTTTGGCAGCTTGACAGGTGTTTGATCAATTTAAGGCGTCTGAGTAGAGTAGCAAACCGAGTTGTTGTGAGTTGTTGTCCTGCTTGGGCACTTTCAAGGGGCAATGGTATTATTTGAAAGGCTTTTGCTTTCTTTTTGGTGAGGGAATATTATTGCACTTCACCTCGTCACTAAGTAAAGATCTCAAAGTGCTAATGAAAGTCTGTTAAAAGTGAAAAGTAGGTGGGATAAAAGTGAAATGTAGGTGCATTAGTGTTGGTGATATCCTAAATTTAGGTGGAGGTAACATGAGATTCACTTTATAACGCTATGTTAAAGGATCTCATATGTATCAACTTTATTAGCCCTTTAAAGTATCCGAGTCGCGCCTAATCTACTGCTTGCATAACAAACAAAAAAAACGTAGTTCTCTCCAAACTTGTCATCATGAAATAGGTTTGGTATTCGGGATTAGATTCATGGACTATGGAGCAGTCAAGTCTATAATATCAATGATTTTATGAGTTCCAACTCAACTATGCATTTGGAGAGAAGCATTGGCTTGTACTTACGGTCAATTGACAGAGTTTTTGGTCTGTTTGATAACTTGTTAGTTTTTAGTTTTGTAAGTTGGAGAAAAAAAAAACGCGTTTGACACACAATTTATTATTATTTTTTTTCAGATTTGAAAACCAATTTTAAAAAATGCCTGTTTTTGAAAATTCTCATTTGGGAGTTTTGGATTTTCAGTTTTGGTTTTTATTTTGAAACCACCACCACTCTCCCACCGCCACTGGCAGGCAACGGCCGCCAGCCGGCCACCGGCAGTCGTCGCCCGTCACCTCCACGCCCCACCAACGCCACCGCAAACCACCACTAAAGAAAAAACTCAAAATAAAAACTGGGGCCTTGTTTGACACAGCTTTTTTTTTCCAGTTTTGAAAATTGGAAAAAAAAGTTGCGTTTGATAACCATTTTTTTTTCTTCTTCAATTTAAAAAACAAGTTTTGAAACCGAAGAAGAAAAAAAACTCCAAAAATGAATTTTTTTTTTTAGACCACCACCACCACCCTCCCACCGCCGGCGGCCACCTCCGGCGACCACCGCCAGCGGTTGCCCGTGGCCAACTCCGGCCACCACCTCCGGCGGTTGCCGGCGGCCAACTCCGGCCACCACCGCCAGCGGCCAACTCCGGCCACCACCGCCAACGGCCACCTCCGGCCACCATCGCCAGCGGCAACCTCCGGCGACCACCGCCGGCAGCCACCAGCCACCGTCAGCCACCGCCACACCCCACCACCACCACCAAAAAAAAAAACTCAAAGTAAAAAATGGGTTATTAAACACACAAAAAAAACTCAAGCACTACCTTAGTTTTATGTTCATTTTTGCAAAATAAAGGAAAGTTTAGATCTGGGTGACTTTTTTTATTTTTATTTTTCTTCCTCGAACTCGTTTCAATTTGGGATTGTTTTTAGAAACTTCAATTTGTTTTAAGTGTTCAGTTTTAGCTTTTGTTGTGAGATTCTCATTTAAAGTTTTTTCAGATGCAAAATCAAATCAATTTGAGTTAATTACGCCATTGACCATTGAACTATTAGGCATATTTCATTTTGACCACTGGACTTACAATTGTGTCAAAGTGACCACTGATGTTTAAACTTTGTCCAAATAAGGTCATTCTGTTAGGTTCCGTCGAGAACAAATCCGTTAAGTTTCAAATTTGAAGGGTAAAGTCGTCACTCTACCTGTCCGTCGTTTCTTCAGAGAGACAGTTCGTCTCCTCTTTCTCTGTCCTTCCATCTTCTTCGATTTTCAGAGGGAGATCGTTATTCCTTTACTCGAAGAACGATCAATTCGTCACTCTACCTGTTGTTCGTTTCTACAGAGACACACATCGTCTCCTCTTTCTCTGTCTTTCCATCTTCTTTGATTTTCAGAGGGAGATCGTCGTTTCCTTTACTCGAATCAAGTAAAGTCCACGGAGATAAAAGATTGCAATGGCGTGGGTTCTTAGAGAAGAGGGTACCCATCTTGAAACACACGATCTTTACGGTAAGTTTTTCTATACATTTTTTAGATTTAGTGATATGTTTTTTAAATCGACACGAATCCTGATGTAGCCACCCACACAATCATGATCCATGAAATAATGTTGTTTACACAGATTCCCAAATAATATTGTTTATACAGATTCACAAATAATGTTGTTTACACATACTTAGAAGTAATTTTTATATAGAATGCATGCATGCTGTTATGTTAATTAAATTCAATTTTTTTCTTATTTGTTTATGGGCTTGGGAATAGCAATTTGCTGTTCGAAATTACTATAATATGCACTTTATAACGTGAAATTGGAGTATTAATTAGTAAATATCTTATAAACAGGAACGTCAGTAGACTTCTTTACAGTTGAGTTGCACAGTGGTGGAGAGTTTGTTTACATGCCAAAGAGGCACTACATTGATGGCCTTGTTAATTATTTCGATTACTGTGAGTGTGATAAGATGTCAATGCATGAAGTGGATGAAATGTTAAAGGAGTTCGGTTATGGGCATGAGGTGATGTTTTATTATTACAGGGTTCCTGGGATGAGCCTTGACAATGGGTTGAGGGGTCTAGGGGGTGATGATGATATCAGGGAACTAATAAGAGTTATAACTGAGAAAAAGGTTAATGTTGTAGAATTCTATGTTGAGCATGGAAGTGCATCAGTGGAGGAGTATTTTGTACCTCCACCTGTAACTGGTTCATCAGTTGTAATTGAGGAGATTGATTTATGTGATGAACATCCATTAGGTACTCAGGATGACCTGGATGCATCATACTATGAGAACAATAAGTTTACCCAGCTTCTTCTTCCCCCATGTGAAAATGAACATCCCAATGAGCAAGAGTTACACACTGTTAACAGCAACTCAGAGCATGAGCATGTAAACACTGATCAGATTGGGAGTGGGCATGGGAATGAGAGTGAGCATGTGAACACTGATCAGAATGAGAGTGGGCATGTAAACACTGATCAGATTGGGAGTGGGCATGGGAATGAGAGTGAGCATGATAGTGACTCAGATGACTCACAGATTGGGAGTGGGCATGGGAATGAGAGTGAGCATGATAGTGACTCAGATGACTCACAGTACTGCCCTCCTAATGATATATATGATAGTGAGTATGAGGTTGAGGAAGATATAGATCTTTACCATGCAAATGTAGATGTAGGTGAAGATTGGAATGACATGGTCATCAGGGATCAAGCAGTACTACAATCTGAGGAACAAGAAAGGACATCAGATTATGATGACTCTGATGAACTAAGGAGTTTGACAAGTATGTCTGAGGATGAAGTTGACAAAGATAAGAGGAGTTGTGTTCAGTTTAACCCTGAAGTAGACATGAGCAGGCCCAAATTTAGTGTAGGTCAGTTGTTTGGTAATGCAGGTGTCTTGAAGCAAGCTATCAGAGAACATGCAATCCTGACTAGAAGAAACATAAAATTGTACACAAATGAAAAAGAAAGGGTTAGAGCAAAGTGTTATGGGAGTCCACAGTGTGAGTGGGTTTTATATGCTTCCAAGCTTGCTGAGAAAGATAGCTTAATTGTTAAGACATATCATAAAGAGCACATTTGCCCACATGTATACTATAACCAACATATCAAAGCTGATTGGATATCCAAAAAATACCTGGAGAAGTTCAGATCAAACCCCACATGGCCACTTGAGTCAATAAGAGAAACTATTAGGACAGATTTGGAAGCTGGTGTTTCTAGAAGTAAAGCTTACAGAGCAAAAAGGAAGGCAGCAGATATGATTGATGGCAGTTATAGGGAGCAATTTAAGGGTTTATGGGACTATTGTAATGAGGTGACCAAGTGCAATCCAGGGACCACTGCACTTATGAAGCTGTGTGAGCCAATAGTTGGAGAAGAATTCCCTAAGCTTTTAAGGTTGTACATGTGTTTGGGCCCTCTGAAGAATGGGTTCAAGACAGGGTGTAAGAAAATTGTGGGGCTTGATGGGTGCTTTTTAAAAGGTCCTTTCCCAGGACAACTGTTGACAGCAGTGGGTATTGACCCTGATAATGGCATGTACCCCTTTGCATGGGCAGTGGTTGAGGCAGAAAACATGCTCTCTTGGGAATGGTTCATCAACCTTTTAAAAGAAGACTTACAGATTGAGGACCAAAGTGAATGGACTTTCATTTCAGACCAACAAAAGGTAATAATCAACCATTAACTATCTTTCTCAACTTATTTGCTATTTAATATTTTCCACTAACTTGTTTACTTTATTTAATCATTTTTTTAGGGTTTGCTGACAGCACTAGAAACAGTTCTACCTCTGTGTGAACATAGGTATTGTGTCATGCACATGTACAAAAATTTCAAGAAGCAGTTTAGGAGTTTAGATCTTAAGAATGCCATGTGGAATGCTGCAAAGGCTCCCAATGCCATATACTTTGGCAGAAGCATGCAACAGATAAAAGAAGACTGTGTAGGTGCTTATGAATACTTAGCTAAGATCCCACCCCATTATTGGTCTAGATCTCACTTCTCACTGAAGACCAGGTGTGATCTATTGCTAAATAACTACTGTGAGGTGTTTAATGGGGCCATTGTCAGTGCTAGGGATAAACCTATAATTACATGCCTTGAGAACATTAGAAATCAAGTAATGCAAAGGATTGTGAAGAAGAGAAAATAGATGGAAAAGTGGGATGGTTTGTTGTGTCCCAAGATTCAGGCTAAGTTAGAGAAGTTGAAGTTGAAGTCCTGCCACTATAATTGTGCTTGGAATGGTGGCAGTCTATATAGTGTGAGGGCTGCAAGTGGGGAAGGTTATGTGGTTGACCTGCACAACAAGACTTGCAGCTGTAGAAAATGAGATTTATGTGGAATTCCATGTGCACATGCAATTTCAGCAATTTACAATGACATGGCTAATGGAGGGAATGGGGGTGAACCTGAGCAGTGGGTTGATGAGTGTTTTAGGGTTGAAACTTTTAAGAAAGTCTATGACTACTTAGTGAACCCCCTTAGTGGTTCCAACCTTTGGGAACCATCAAATAAAGGGACCATTCTTCCACTTATATATCATAAGCAACCTGGTAGGCCTAAGAAGCTAAGAAGGAAGGATTGGGATGAGGTCACACAGCCTAAGAGGGGTCTACCTGATGGGGCTGGAAAATTAGGAAGAAAGGGAATGGTTATCACCTGTAGCAAATGTGGCAATGCTGGGCACAACAGTAGGGGTTGCAGGGGGCAAGGGTGTCAACCAAAGACAAGAGAACCTAAGAAGGGGAATCGAGGTCGGGGCAAGGTCATGGGGAAGGTGACAGCTACAGGTGGTCATAACACTGGGAAGGCAGGATGCACTACACAAGGCAGTGAAAAGAGAATCCAGCCTAAGAAGAAGAAGGTGACAGATCCAAACCCCAAAGGTTGGCTACAACCTGAAGCTGGAAGGAAGAAATATCCAGTGAGTTTGAACCTATTTCTTATTAGCCATCTATATTTTGTATGTGAATTACTTATTCCTTAGTTATTTTTTGATTTACAGGTGAGGAGAAACAATGCAACTTCTGGCCAACAATGTGCAACAGGAGGTGCAAGTACAGCAACTTCAAGCCAAGGAGCAAGACCTACAACAAGACAATCAGTTAGGAGATAACTTGTGTACATGGGAAGACTAAAGCCTTTTGTGGATAGCTGTAGCTTTTTGATTTAGGAAGCATGTTGGGATAGATGGAGTCTTCTGTGGATAACTTATAGCTTTTATGGACATATCATTCTACAGCCTTTTGTTTTATAACTGTAGGTAGGCAGATTTGTCCTTAGAATAATATTGATGTTATGTTGGTAAAGAAGCATTGACAAATGCCATTTTGAAACAGAAGCAATTATAGTCAACAATATTCATACATTACAGCTGCTTCCATTTTTTTCTTTCCATTACAGCTGCTTCCAATACATGTTTTTCCATTACATCCCAATCAAGCACAAACAAACTGTTAAGCACAAACAAACAAACTGCTTCCATTATATTCTTTTCATTACAGCTGCCATTACATGCACATCCCTTTCCATTACATTACATTAAAAACACTAACATTACAAAGAACACAAGTCCCCAGACACAAATTGTTACCCAGATCACAACTCTCCAATCTCCAAAAGCAAACTGTTGTTTGCGGTTCTTTTTGACTTGAAGTTCATTACAAAGAACACCCATGAGCACAACAAGACAAACCACAATATCTTTTCCTTCCATTGATAGCTTCTCAGTTTCTTCTCATATGTCACCAATTGCTCTTGTTTACCTTCAATTTGCACCATAAGCCTTCGAACCTCCTCAGCATTTCCATTGATCCTTCGTAGCAGTCCAGGTATGATTTGCACAGCCCTTTCACACATGGGTGGATCAATCCAAATAAAATACTCACATGGATCTTCATTTTCAGCTCCGCAAGCCATGAATCTTCTTCCTGGATTTTTCGGGGTCCATGATGTCTTAATTGTTGGACTCTTTCGACAGTAGCAACCCATGGAAGGAGGAGTGGATTGGGTTTTTTTTTTCTTTTTGTTTGCTGTGGAAGAAGAAGTAGAATGTCTTGTGATGTGGAAGAAGAGGAGGGAAAATGAGATGAGATGCTGGGCGGGAAAGAAATATGGAGGGAAAGAAGAATGGAGGGAAAGAAGAGAAGAAAAGGGGAAGATAATAGGCAAAATGACGTGGTTACCCCTCACTAAAGGGAGTTAACGGAACGCCGATAAGCTCTACTGAACGGAATGACCTTATTTGGACAAAGTTTAAACATCAGTGGTCACTTTGACACAATTGTAAGTCCAGTGGTCAAAATGAAATATGCCTAATAGTTCAATGGTCAATGGCGTAATTAACTCAATCAATTTTTTCAACTCCATGTCATCATAATCGTTAGTCAGTACACAGCCGTACCACCACCAACACATACATAATTGTTGCTTGCCTCCACAATACATACTGCCACCACGTCATTGATGCCATAACCATGCAACATCATCACTCACAACCACCTGACATCACCGCCATCTGAAAACGCCGACCAAAATCATCAAGGCAGCATGCCTGCTGGCACTTTTTTTTTTTTGGTCGAACAGAA
Source organism: Escallonia rubra (assembly GCA_033065855.1). NCBI lineage: Eukaryota > Viridiplantae > Streptophyta > Magnoliopsida > Escalloniales > Escalloniaceae > Escallonia > Escallonia rubra. Next base: position 1,157,520 of record JAVXUO010001214.1, on the reverse strand, counting down.
ACTTCGTTAAGTAAGGCACAAAAGTACAACCTAAAAGAGCACAAACAAATATTTGGCTCAGAAAATAGAGTACTAAAAGTACAATAAAAAGAGCACAAGCTGAAACTTGACCCTGAAACTTAAACCGGCCAACATGGCCATAAATCGAAAATGATATGTATTACCATTGTTGGATTTACAAAATTCAGATCAAATGGTAACAGGGTGGAAGAGCTGCAGCAAGGCATCAATTCCAAGGGCCGCTTGAATTGGCAGTTTAGATTACTGCCGCGGTTGTCTTCGGATCCAAGGGAGGTGGAGCGAGTTCCCAAGGTCGGATCTGATTGATCCGAAGCTTGAAAGGAGTCGGTGTCCTTCATCTCTTCTAGATCCGCCATCTTCACACCACAACCCCGCCATTTCGGACCCGCGTCAGAGAAGTCAACCCAAACCAATCGGATCAAAAGTCCGGCGACCATGACGGATCTAAAAAAAACCTTTCAGATCTGAGGATAGCGAGTGGGAGGGAGTAAGTTTGTGGCTGAAGGATTTCTGATCTGTGGGTGGTGGGGGGGGGGGGAGATCTGGGGGTGGAGTAGGGTGGTGGCGAATGGCGGCACATATGGGTTGCTGAGGAAGAGGGAGCAAAAGATGTGAAAAAAAGAAACAAGAGAAGAATGAGTAGCGAAGTGAGGGCCTCCCCTTCCATCCTCATAGCCATGGAAGCCAAAGGAGAAAGGGGCGGCAGCTGGGTCTTTTGCGCTTCTTCCCCTTTGAGGCTCTGGTTTGTTTGTATGTACTTTCTGCTATACAGCATGCCTGCTGGCACTTAATAGTATTGTCATTGCAGTACCACTTCTGAAACCCAAAACTACCAAACTGATTATTATTTTTCTCTCCCACAGATGCTTCTCCAAGCTTTGCTATAAGGGATATTTAGGACATCGTGGCAGATCTGTAAGACAACGCCACCGGTGAGGGAGTATCATGGCTTTGCTTGCATGGTAAAAGAAATTCGTTCGATTCATCGATCGTAACATCAAGTGGATCTATGTTTCAACACTTGTCCTGCCTAAGAAAAAGAAATACAACAGATACAGCCAACCGAAATCAGCCCACACCAATATAACACTTGGGTGAAACCTCATTTATTATCTATGCTTGTAATCCTTGTAATCACCTTTGGGTGAAACCTCATTTATTATCTATGTTATTCTGCCTTTTATCAAAAAAAAAAATATATAACACTTGTCTTGCCTCTCCCACGTGCCTCGACCTCCATACCGTTACGCCGACTCGCACTACCTCGTGTTCTGAGCACTGCTTGTAGTGCCGGAAGTTGCCTCCTCTGCCAGTCCACCAAACCGCCGCCAAGAACTACTGGACTGCAGCAACAACCGTGCATGTCTACCCTGGACAACCAACCACCACCACCACCGGTCGTATCTCCGTTGACCGCACATATCTACATCGGACAACCACCACCACCACAACCCCATAGATCCGCTTTCACCTACACCACATGATGCGTCGAAACAACATCATCACCACCAAATTTGAGCCAATCTCACCTTTTGGGAACAAAGGGGGAAGGGGGAACAAAATCTAGACGCGGAAAACCTTTGACCCAAACTCACCTCATATTCTCCGATCCATGACCGCCACGCTCACAACCCCAACGGAGGGACCAACCACAACCACGACCACCCACACCCCGATTTTTCGTGCACTTAGCCAACCTTGGACAACCTTACCCATCTACACCTCACCTCCACTTGGCTCCGACGCCTAACGCAGAGACCTATCGGCCGTAGCTCTGCCGCATACGGCGAAGGCCGTCTGCCGCATCAACCACTAAAATCCGCATTGAAACCCTAAAATTACTCACACAAAACCATACAATTAAGAAAATAGCTACTCTACCACATCACCACCCACCGGAAGAAACTAACAGTGATGACGGAGAACCAATTTTTAGAGAGAAAGAGAGGTTGTGCATAGGGTGTTTTTCGGATAGACTTACTGTACAGTCATAATTACAATTTTTTTTTTTGGTTTTAGTCTTTGTACTACTACTTTTGCTTAGATTTGGCAAACGGGTATACCCGCCCGGATTCGGGTAAAATTCGGCCGGGTCCGTATAAAAACGGGTCGAATATATTTTACCCGGGTTTTTTCGAGTAGGCATTTTGAGAACCCGTACCCTACCCTTGAGGGTAGGGTACTACTCGCGGGTAACTCAATTATTTTCTGATTATTTGTTGTTTGGAATAAACCAATTTTAAAAACCTACAAACTATACATATTTTGACCTCAAAATCTCCATCAATTCATTACACAACGATCTACACATCAATCTGAACATCCTTCAATCAAAACAACAAAATAAAGATCTGAAAATCTTCCATTACACAACGATCTACACATCAATCTGAACGTCCTTCAATCAAAACAAATTTGAACATCTTCCAATTAAAAAAAAAATCTGAATCTTTCAATGAAAAAAAAAAAACTGAACCAACAACCACAACTCCACAAGGCGACGGAGTGACCGATCGGGGCAACTGAGCGACGGAGTGATGGATCTCTGGCGACTGCACAACGGGGTGATGGATCGGGGGTGACGGCGAGATGGGGTGACCGATCAGTGGCAAAGGGGTGACAAATCGGTGGCGACGATGTGACAGAGTAACGGAGTGACGACTTGGCGGCGGAGATGCGGTAGATCCGGGAGTGACAGAACGATGTGGCGCCGTGGGTGGAGTAGGGTGGCCGTGTTTGGTAGATCTGTGAGAGAGTGAGGGACTTGAAAAAGAGGACCTGTGAGAGTGAGAGAGACTTGAGAGTTGAGAGGATGGGCGGTGGAAGTCAGAAAAAGAGAGAATGAGAGTTGTTAGCCCTAGAAGGTATATATATACTCACATAACCGGATAAACTCGGGTACCCGAAAACCGACCCAAACTTACCCGGATTTTATGGGTCGGTTTGGGTACGGGTCTAATTTCAGCGGGTATTGAATATTGGTACCCGTACCCGGCATTTTGGACCGGGTACGATTCGGGTAACGGGTACGGACATCATTTTGCCAGGTCTATTGCTTAGTGAGTACATGAACTATGCTCAACTCTAAAATGGTTGCTCTGTTAGCATTTTTTCCGTCAAATAGACCATGTGTAGCGAAAATTTTGGGAGGAAACAATTTGCGAAAACATTATGCTCCTCTTTGTTGACTGCACCGCCGAATTCCACATCGCAAAACTTTCTTCCCTTTGAGAGGGTTGGTTTTGGGTTGCAAGTGGTGATCCTGTGTTTACGATGGTTGGCGACGACAACGGTCGTTTGATTATTAGAGTGGTATGTTGGATTAAGAACGTTGGATTTGGTGGTGTAACAACACCTTGAATTCTATTGGGCGTTCGTGAAGGAGTTAGATCTTCTCAACCCCTGAAAGGCGAACACATGACAATTAAATGACGTTTTCGGAGCATATAAGGATGGAAGAAACAAGAATTAGTAGTACATACAATAGTAGTCATAAACAGAAAAGTTAAAAACATAAATAGTACAAACCGCTAAAGTGAAATTGATTTTTATACCAGTTATTTCATAGGTTTTGATAATTTCCAGGTACATATGCTCAAAGAATCGCTTACAAAAAATTCAAAGGAAAAAAAAAAAAAACGATTGCAAAGGCATCCAAACATCTCCAGTTGAAGCTGTGTGTGTGATTTAGTCAACCTGTCCAAGTTTGATTTTAATTACTTAAGAATTATACTTAACCATTTTGATTAATTTTATTTTTGAGAAAGTTTTTTTTTTTTTTGATAATAAGAGAGTGACATTGATAAGTAAAAGTTACAGAGGCTTGCAATTTGCCTCCCATCAGTTTTCCTAATAAGTCACGACATGCCCATGACTCTGTATACATGACCACAAAGGTCAAAACTAACAAATTACTTAATAAACTCGTACACATTACAAACAAGCTAAAGCAGAACAAATCCTACACTATAGCTCAACTTAAAGCAACATGCCAAGTTTAAATTTTACAATTAATACCAAAGCAGAAACAATAATCTATAGGCACAAATGGGTAACATTAAAGCAAACAACTGGAAACTGCACGACCCAAACTGAATTCACCGTCGATGGAGGCGTCAACACACAGATTTTCAACAAGACAAATCTACAATCTTCCCCTATCTCTTACTAAGACCGAACCAAACTATCTCAATACCCAGAAGGAGTGCAGACACAGAGGACACTCAAACCAGTAGAGGCCCTAAACCCCACACCCCACTGAAACCCCCCTAACCCCCCCACCCCACCACCCAAAAGACCCCAACAGTCAGACCCCTTCCCCCTCTCCCAGGGCCCAAAACCCCCTTCCTCTTCCCCTAACCCCCCCGCATCCCCCCAGGCCCTTTACCCCCCACCCCTCCCTCCCTAGACACCACGAGACCCCAAAGTAAAGCCTAAAATAAGGGGCTATGACCCTACTACAATCTTAGGTTTTAACCAAACAGTGCCCAAAACCGTCTCACAAACCTGAAATCAAACCACACACCCCACACCCAATTTTAACTACCACACAAAAGGAACGACAAAAGGGGAAGATGCAAAATTTGAGGAAAGCCATTCGAGCAAATCCGGTTAATCGCCAGAAGAATTCCGACCACTATCGAATTTGCCGGTCACTGTCGACCGGAATTCTGGTTGCCGCCGGTGGGAATCCGGTCACATCCTCCGAGCAGTTGAGGAAATGTAAATCTAAACGATCTACATAGATCAGACTAGATCAAACGAGAACAGAGCCTTTCCTGAGAGGGCGCCATCTCCGATCGTTTTAGGAGAGACGATGACCAGCCTTTCCGGTGATGCGCCATCTCTGATCGGTTCAGGGGAGAGGGGCCCTTTGTCGCGCCGTCATCGTCATCCGGTCAGTGGTGCGGCCGGCCATACCTAGTTCACGTTGCTCATGATACCACCACACAAACTTCACTACAAGAGTACACTAGGCTGTTGCCAGAGCGGCCGCCGCCCCACCCGCGCAGAGGCACGGTGGGGCAGCTACTGTGACCTTTCAGTCGTGTGCTTTTTAGGGAGAAGGCAGAGAGAAGAGTTTTCTAGAGAGAGAAAGTGAATTTGCGTCTAACTTTCGCAAGTGGGTTACATTTGATTATTTTTGAGAAAGTTATAATTGTTAGTTTTATATAACTTGGTGTTAATTTGACTATTCGAGTATTTTAATTCATTCTAATAGAAAAACTTACCGAAGTTATTATAGCCAAACAAAACCTCCCAACGCCTTCTTGATTTTTCTGTTTTTCCCTAACGAAAATCAATTCTAGGGCTTTTTCGAGGCTAGAGCAGGAAATCAATTCTATCACCCTCTAGTAAAATATCCTTCAATTGCACCAGGTTCGCAATTAATTAAAGAACTGAAAATAGTTGCACTGAAATTGTTTTCAATCTACAACCTCGTTTATTTTGGTCTTGACACTGAACAGAAATGATGTGCAAAGTCCAAGTAGCACTTTGTCTTTCTTTCCAGAACGGGCAGGTCCTGCAGAGTGATGGCTTTACAAGACTGACACCCTAGCTTCCTGCTTAGCTGCGAGTTTGATTTGAATACCCATATGAATAACATCAGTACTCCCTAAAGAATTCACGTTGGAAGAACAAGCCCAGGTTCATTTCCCTCTTCTTTTCCTTATTTGATTGTGTTTGTTCTGAGTAGATTTGAATGGATTCGGACCCAAAAAAGTATGACCCGGTTCAGGGTAAAGCCCCAGATTGTAACAATGGGGAAGACAGGATTAGCAATTTACCAGAATCAATTATGTCCCACATCCTGTCATTTCTCCCTACAAAATATGCAGTTGCAACCACAATTCTGTCCACCAAATGGAAAAGCGACCTACTCGCTTCAATCCCCAATCTTTTTCTTAACATGGACGACTCCTTGCTTTTACATCCGGAAAGAGAAGCACCGATTAATTCAGATATGGTGGAAGAGCACAAGACTAGTTTTGTTAGTTTCATGTACAGAGTTTTGGATGTGATTCTTGAAAATGTGCCTTATATACGCCTGTTGCGTCTTAATTGTACCAATGATTATGAAGATGCGCACATTATTGCGTGGATTTGCGCTGCTCTGAGCCGTAAAGTGCAAGCGCTTGATCTCAAAGTTACTATGGAGAATCCTAGCTTGCTACTTCATAGCCTTTGTGGTTGCACGACGCTAACGAGTTTGACTTTTAATAACCACTTGCTTTTGGACGTTCCCGAATCCTTTTGCTTACCGAATCTTGAGAGTCTCGATCTTCATAGTGTTGAATTTCCGAACGATGATTCGTTATACTGGTTTTTCATGGGGTGCCCTATGCTTGAGGATTTGGGCATGTATGCTTGTGACCTACGGCAGATCACTGTTCTTCCGATCTGCTTTCCTTCTCTTAAGGGTTTCTTCATTGAGGACTGCTACAAGGGTGTTGGTTATGAAATTGAGCTGGATGCCCCACAACTTGACGTGTTCATGTATAATGACCGTGTAGCAGAAGGCTATCCAGTGCTCAACCTCAACTCTGTTTCCAAAGTTCATATTGATATTGGTCTCAGTGATGACCAAATGGAAGAGCCTGATTTCGTAGAATATTATGACAATGTATCCGAGCTTGTTATGGCGTGTTCCAATGCCGACCATATGTACCTATCGAAAGTTTGCATGCATGTGAGCCCCCTTACTTTACCATTATTTACCACTTATCAATTTTTCACGTATTGTTCTTGGTAGGAATCCTGCAATCCTGTTTACTTTATGCTTCCTTGAGTGTGATTTGTCGTTCTACCAATCTTTTCTTTGGGAAGTAGTCTTAATTTGGAGGAATTTGTGACTTTTCTCATCTTGCTTACAGACTGTGTACAAATCTTTTCTTCAATTGCCCCTCTTCGGTAAGTTAACCAATTTGCAGCTCGGTGGTTTGGATGTTATGGGATGGGAACTGTTGCCAAACTTGCTTATAAATGCACCTAATCTTAAATTCTTTGAAATATCAGAGGTACTTTTAAAGTGTGATCAATTGGTTTATCATATTGCCAATTCACGAGTGTACTTACGATGTTTTTTCTGGATCAGGGGTTTTACAATGATGAAGAGTGTTATGCACGCTTTGAGGAAAATATGCGTGAAGTAGTACCTGTTTGTTTGTTATTACATTTGAAGCAATTTGAGATATGGGAATTCGGTGGGGAAGAAGATGAAGTCAAGTTTGTAGAGTATCTTCTAAAGACTGCAAGAGTTTTAAGCAAGATCAAAATTTATGCCAAATTGCCTTGGGAGAAGATCTTTTGCATTTGGAAGAGATTATTATTATTCCCAAGGAGCTCGAGGACTTGCGAAATTTTGTTCTTCAAGGACAATGTAAACTTGCTTAATCTTGTTCTTTAAGGATAGTGGTAATCTCTAAATATTAGGTCTTCTTATGGATGGCACCAGTAAGCTGAAGGAAAGAACACATGTAGACGATGATGGTGTTGCCTTTTCTAGATGCTGTTTCGTACCACATCGATCAGAGTTCTACTTTGGTACCTTTTCTGGATATGTGCTTTCTGCAAGACCGTTCGGTCCTCATTGTTTGTTATTGCATTCGAGTATATGGATTGCAGTGGGCACCTAACAGCACCACTCTCAACTCATTCTGTGCGCGTAGGGTTTTCTTTAGTAATGAGAAAATGCGTTACTTTGGTGCCAAATCCTCAGGCACAAGTGCTCTCTGATCCAAATATGGCTATGGACATCATGAAGAAGAATATTTCCATGATCATACCCCATAATTTTGCATGGGTCAACTTCTTCTTCTTCTCTGGGTTTGTAGCAGCCAAGATACCTTTCCCCCTGACTCAGAGTCAGAGGTTTAGAGTTATGTTACAGACTGGGTATTGAATTCTGTGGTGCTAATGTCAGCTATGTTAGTAGTTGCTCATGTATCTCTTCAATCTGTTCAAACTATATAGCACTAAACAGATAAATAACTATAGAAGAGGTGACTGCCGCAAAAGATTACCGTTGAATCTCTCCTTGTACCATAATTTTTTGGTTCTGAATTTGGAATTGATATCTCAGACTCATCAGATCGAAATAAAAAACATAAAAGGTTTATACTGTAGACAAGTGAATATTTTAAGACAGTACTAACTACAATTCAACTAAAATTAGGTGGGTGACAACTAGAATGGAGCATATATTAATCAACATCCATCCGGTTCTCCTCCCTGATGTCCTCGGACTCCTTGAGCACACCAGTTTCGTCGGCCTCGGTCACCGTCGCTTTTGCGCCCGAATTGTCACCGCACTGATCTCCTCTATCACCATGCTGCATATCTGCAGAGGTTTCTTTCCGCACATTTGCATAGCGTTTTTTACAGACAGCATTAACTTCTTTGCGGTACGCTTCAGCATCCTCGTGCTTTTGATTCAGTCGACGATGTACAATCGGCATGCAGTGAGCTGGATTTTGTAGTAGGCGCTCAACCACTTCCAAACCATGTTCGCCGTATAGACGTTCAATGCACCTCAAGTTTAGTGCGCTGAAGGATTCCCGTTCTGGTGTTTGTTCTATATAATCCTTTGCTTTCTTAGCCGTTGATTCCAGCAAATCCACCGTCACGTCGATATTATACTTCTTATCTTCGCAGGCATCTTGGACATTCTCAATTGAGGTTTTCTTACGCTTGTTTACGTTGCCATTATACGTACCACCACCCCGTTTTGCCCAGCCCATGGAGTCCCAGGAAGTTTGAGTCGATCCCCGTTTCTTCTCAACGGAATCCGCTAAAAACCTTGTAAAATCAATGTACAAATCCGGGTGGCCGCGGAAAAAGACTCTAAATTCCTGGTCTATCTGATCATCGCTGAGGTGCCGCCTCTGATACCTCGCCATTGTGTCGAGAAAAGCTTTGAACGCAAGATCATCAGTGCCGAAACGCTTTCTAACCTTGTTGACGAACTCAACGGCTGCTTTTATTGCCCGGTCGTCTCTTTTGTTCGCTTTTGCCGGAGTAGAGCTCCTCACGGCGTCGCCGTCTTCCGCGTCCGTCACAGCGTTCCGGAGGTTCCTCGGCAAGAAGGCGTTAAACCCCAGGATCAGGTCCTTGTGCCCGTTGAACAGTTCCTTCACCTTCGAAGAAAAGCGGCAGGCATTGACACGACGACCATGGAAATCCCCAAGCAGTTTGACAAATTCGTGGTACCGGTCGCTCTGGGTATGGAATTTCTCTCGCAGGAGCAAGACGTAGCTCAGGCATTGCTCCTCAGACCAACCTTCTTCCTTTGATTCCTCCATTGCTTCCTACTGGTAAGAAAAACCAGAGGTGGCTGTACACATATATAGCTTGTTTGCAGACCAATCCTATTATGACTCTGGTTTCCTTTCCAATCTTAGAGAGGATTTGAATTCGTAAAATACACCATTTTTATTTCATGTTTAATTTTTGTTGGAAAATCTTCTACATAACCATTACAATTAATTCATTAATTAGGACTTAATTTTAAATACGCTATCAACTACACTCTAATAAGAAAATACAAATCTATGTGTAAAATGAATAATAATAGTGTCTGAATGTTTAAGAAATAAAATTGTTGATTTAATGCACTGTACTCCTTTACGCTCTAGGTTTCCATGTCTACTTTTTTTTATTAACGTTATGGTAAAGGGAACACATACCATAGTTTTTCAATGGGATTCACGACACAAAAAAAAAAAAAAAAAAATTTGGCTATACTTTTAAAATTGATTAAATTTGCAATCGTTATAAGGTTAATTATCTTCTAGTATGTTAATTAAGTAATTCAAAACGTTAGAACTTATTTTAACTATTACATCTCACATACAAGATTTAGAAAATATATACCATCATGAAAATATAATTTAAATTTCAAGTAGAATTAAAACATTAATAGATTTGAAAAGATATTTAGCATTCTCGTCACGCGTTTCAAGAGTTAGGAATTTAAAATGTCACCTATGACACCGCCACATTACTCACAACCAACTACCTCCGGATACAAGAAAAAATGTGACTTGTGACACAATGTCACTTTCTAAAGGATGGAGCGAGTAAAATTTAAGCCGGGCAACCTGTTTACGACCAGCTAATATTTCACCATAAAATTCAGTACTAATATTTGCCTGCATCCGTCAAGTATGTGTACCTTCGTCCGAACAACTCCCCGCACCACCCTCAAGAGTTGCAAAAACATGCTTTGCTGGAAGCAGCCTCACCACTCAAGCTTCCCATGCTCGTCTGCAGCAATGGTATCGATTGATTCAATGCAGATGCAAGAACGTACAATCCCCTTAAACGTAGACTTATTCTGCGACCCAGCAGCAATAAACTCCAACCATGATGATCATCTTTTGCTGCCACTGGAAAATATAACACTCGTTCATCTCCTTCAGCAGTAACAATCGGTTTGCCAGAACTTACGACTAAAGTAAAAAATCTTATGTGTTTCTATGAGTTGCCAGGAGAAATGCGGGCGGTACTGCAATTGCAATGTCCATATTTGTGTGTTGTGGCTTTGTGGATGTGTGTGTTGATATGTACAACTATTGTAGGACGGTTTCAATGGATTCATCAGCCGAGATATCACCTAGTATGCGCTCTGATTGAGTCCAGGCATTTCAAATTTGAACGATAAATAGCAGGTATATGTCCACCAAGTTCAGCAGAAAAGAGAGAGAATGGAGGAAAAAAGAAACTTAAAATTTTGTTTGACTCCATTGCATGTTTCAGCTGTGTAATAGCACGTCGTCATGATGCAATGAGATCTAATCATCACTGAAGCGATAATGCTGAAGTTACCGCGCAAAAGTTACATTGCAGAAAGAATTATCAGTAGCTATGTAACAAGTCACAGCCTGCTTACATACAGGGAATGCAAAATAATGTTTGTCATTCTAGAGACTAACTAATATGCAACCTAATGCAGCAATTGAGAAAACAAGCCCATGTCCATGAAAGAAAGAGAAAAGGAAAGGACTTAATTTCGTGGCTTTACGATTGGAGTGCAAACGACGAGTTGACACGCGGTTGAGCCCTTCGGATAACTTTCTAATTCATCTCTAAATGAGAACAAGGGGTTGCAGTCACAAAACAGTGAATAGTGACAAACGAGTATCAGCTTCTCTAACACCATTGCGTTCTTCAAAAGATAAGTTACCAGCTTCATCTCTTCTTCCTGTTTTCCGCAGAAATAATGAATCACAACCTTCTTGAGGCTCAAAAGAACACATTCCGGAACATCTTTTGGTGGCATCCAATGATACTCAAAGAACATGTCCTCGTCAATGTTGTACTCTTGTTCTAAGGGGTTTGTAATTCCCTAGTTGACAAAAATAATTCCGAGTGTTAATAGATGGTGCAAAATAGATGTTTCATGACTGCTATTGTCTAGTGATCTCATACTCACTTCAGGCAAGGCAAGGGTTTCCAGTTTAGGCGAGCGTTTTAGAAGATCTGGAAGTAACGTGACACCATTCAGCTTATCGAAACCTAGCTCCAAACTAATCAGATTGGAAAATGTTGGTAGATTACTTTCAGAAGCATTGATGAGAGACTGCAAAGAGAACAGGATAATAGTAAAGGGTTATAAACCAATTGTTATTCAAAATGAACGAAAATGACAATTTCATCATAGAAATTACTTACCCGTAGAGTAAGGCCAGACAATGATAGACGCTTAGCATTTGCGATACTTCTGAGTAGTCCATATGCACTATTTCCATAATCACCTTCTACTTCCCATTCTCTGTTTCTATAGAGTTTGCAAATGTCAACATCTGCTTCAACTAAGGAAGGCAGCTCATTCACCAAGATATTATGTGACATATGATCCCTGAGTTTAAGGTATTCCAGATTTGATGCATTAACCACGACTTTGTGCTCATGAACACTTCGATCAAAGAACTCCTCCTCAATTTCATCAACTAGTTCTTCTTCATCAGTTTTTGATGCTTCTTCCTCAATTTCATCAGCTGATTCTTCTTGAGCAAGTTCATCAACAGACTCCATTTCGTCAGACTCACTAACAAATTCCTCTTCTTCAGACTCACCAAGAGATTCCTCTTCATCAGATTCAGCATCAAATTCCTCCTCTTCAAATCCATCAGCTAGCTCCTCTTCGTCGTATAATTCCTCATCACAGCCTGAAAAGTCTAGCGTCAACCTTTTTAGTGGAGGTACAGAGACATCAAAAGTCCACACATTATCCTCTCCGAATCTACGTATAATCAATTCTTCGAGGACATGGCAATTTGAAAGAAGCCTTTTGATCGATGCATCACCCCTATAGTTTATTAACTCCAGATAAAGGCTCTTAAGGCTTGGAAGAGATACATCGAAGGGCACATTCAGTAGAAACGCCCCGCACAATCTTAAGACAACAAGTGTATTGCTAGTGAAAAGACTCCGAGGTAGCTTGCCAAGGTCGTGCATTCTCAATTCAAGATCAACCTCTCGAACATTCGACAGCATCATCGCATTCAACCATGCAAACAAACGTGAAGGATCGCATTCCTCAAAGCATGAGAGCCGAAATTTCTTAGTAGTCATGTTTCCCCGAAGATCCAGTAGTCTGTCAACAGAACTTGTAAAGTTGCTCATGATATGCTTTTCGTACATATCAAAGTTACTGCGGTCACCCTTATAATTCACATACAGATGCATCTCAAAATCAAGAACAGGAACTGAAAACCAAAGATACTTCCACCTTGTTGATAAAACGCTCGTTTGAGCCGCATACTTAGTTGGCATAAAAGAGAGTATGCGGGAAAGTATAGCATCAGGCAATTGGCTAATTCTGTCTGCACAAACATTAATCTTCTGATTCTTGGACATTGGAGCCAGCAAACTTAAGTCCATATATCTTGAAAATATAAATTACACAGTGAGACAATGCAAAGTAGCAAATGATTTCCCTACCCTACCATTAGAAGGAAATTACTGACACAAAATATGCAAACATCGACTTCAGTCGTTACTTTTAACCAAGTTTAACTTGTCAAACATTGCCTATTTGATTTGTAGGCCTAGTTTAATTTGAGTTGTCAAACAATACTTATTGAAGTTGTTCCAATTATAATGTGAGTTTAGTTCGACGTCAGTATGTTCAAACTCTTTTTTTGTCGGTAAAATGATTAAAACAAACCACAAACAGCCGAAGCGCTCCTCAGGGCCTTATCTAAGAGACTCTTAAAGAAGACTACGACCAACACATGGACACAAAAGGAATAATACAAGTGACAACACTGAATAGCATAAAAAAGAACAGCCTAAAGTAGCAGCTTGCATAAGCAGCAAAAATTATACTAACAACTAGGATTATTGCAACTAGGCAACGAGCCGTGCATGTTCAAACTTCAATAAGAGAACCAAAATTATGAACGCAAAAGGAAAAGTAGATTTGAGCGTTTCAAATCAAAAGCAGCAATTTAGAGCATATACCAGCACAAATGAATCGACGCAAGGTAACACAACGTAGCAACTCAACGATAACAAAATGCTATAGAATAATTTCAATAGAAGAAACTTACGCGCCAATAAATTAAGTGATTTCAATTAAAAAAAACGCATGCAAACATCAAATGCCTGACAAAAGTAATTAAATCGTTAATTAAGCAAATAAACACATACCTGTGCGAAACTAGGGTTACAATAAAAGGCTGAGGAGTCGAGGTACGAGGACTTCTTATGTTGTAGAGACTCCAACGGTCGTGTTATTGGAGAGAATTAGGACTGCGAAATAACAGGTTTTAATGATTTACATTTTACATAACCTTTTAGTTATTGGATAGCCGTAAAGGGTTTTTTTCACTATCTTTTTGTAGTTTAAAACAATTTTAATGACTATTGTTTACCTTTTAGCAACAAAAAAGGGAGTGAGATTAGCATATTTAGAATTCAAAATAGTCTCTTCTAAGTTGAATACTAGTTATAATCCAATGCTCAATGTAATCTAACGTTTATTAGCGTCAAAGGTGTGAGATATGATTAAAATGGAAACTCAAACAAGGCACGCGATTCAACCTATTCAGGAGATTGATAAATCTTGGAGGCTATCTGGTCGGAGGGAGATAACTAAGTGTCGCTCGATATAGCTAGTGGCCTCTTTGTATACATCTTTAGCGACAAGTCTTAGCTGCACTTTAGAGTCACTAAATAAAAGACATTAGAATATTGAGAGATGATTAATTGTTGTTGTATGAAGATTGTAGTTATATTCCAGCAATCGAGACACCCGCCAAATTTTTTTTTTCCACGGGAAGTAAGCAAAATCTACCTTCCTCATCGCTCTCACACCAAAATTTGGGCCAACTTAAGAACTTAACTAATTTATTAACTTGCAAAATATTTTGCCAAATTCCATCATAGGTTAATTAGAAGGTTCTCCTTGCACTATGAGCTGCAAATATGTCATGCATGTTATACCACCTCAATATTGATACAAAAGTATCATTAGAGGCCATAATGAGATAGCCGAACTTTATTATATTCCGAATGTTATCTGTGTTGAAGATAAAACTGGGCTCTAGTTGTAAGCTTGAATTCAACTAAGCTTGATTTTAGGGTTCACCAAAGCATATTGCTAGCACTTCGGATATGATTATAAACTTTTTTTTTTTTTTTGTCTATCAAAAACTCACTTGAGCTTGAACTACACAATAGAGGTTGCCATCTTCCTTCCTTAACCCCACAATCTCTCATTTAGGTGCGGATTCATGTCAGGTTTCTTGTTACAATGCCACGATACTATACTGAGCCATTGAGCCATGGACTCCCACTACATTAAGATCCCATTGTATCCACTTTCTTCTTTAGGTTTTTTGAGCTGCTGTTATGGATTAGTCGGAGAAAAGATGGGAACATTACAACTAGCTGTAGATGGTGAACTACGCTGCAACTACAAGTCTGACTTCTAGTAACCCATGTAGTGCAAATTATGAGCAGAACATCAGCTATAGTATAACCCCAGAACAACTGATGAGAAGCCATACAATATGCCTATGCAAAACTTGTAATGTTGGTGCATGGCTGTATTGGCTTTGAGCCTTTCCAGATCAAGTACACAGTTCTACTTGTGGAGTACTCTGCTTATCTCTATATGAAATCAACATCTACACCATTACTAAAATGTGCCCGCCTTTCCTTCCGAACTCTCTTCCTCACTTCAGTCATTGACTTATACATGCTGCAACTGCAATATGCATTCATTTGCTTCTATATGTGGCATTCTTTTCTTTAAATTTCTGCTCATATAAGCTTTAGTCGCAGCCAAAAAAACCCAGCTTTATGGGGGTTGGTTTACTGTTACAGTCTCATTCAGATCTCGAAGTGGTATATATTCCTTTCTTTTGGATTCAACGTCCTGGGGTGGGTTATTATATATTATGTCACCTTGTCCAATTCTAAAAACATACCGGATACTGTGATAAGATACGACGCTATACAAACTAAGTTCTCGAAGGCCCTCTTTTAATTTGTACACCCCTACCCCATTATGC
This sequence comes from Escallonia rubra, assembly GCA_033065855.1. Classification (NCBI taxonomy): domain Eukaryota; kingdom Viridiplantae; phylum Streptophyta; class Magnoliopsida; order Escalloniales; family Escalloniaceae; genus Escallonia; species Escallonia rubra. The sequence continues at coordinate 1,141,975 of JAVXUO010001214.1, read as the reverse complement.
ATCATTGGCTAAAGCCCCATCTAAACAAAACTCGAATCTTCACTTTCGGAATGGTTATTTTCACTGTCTACTGAGCTTGTCCCCGCCATTATTTTTCAGTAAAAATTTACTATTTTATCGTCGTTAAGTTTTTTTCATGACAAGTAAGGATGTGAAAAAATTACGTTGCCCACAACTTCTCCCTGGGTAACAAAGACAAAATCATTAAATTGAACACTTTATGTATTTGCTTTACACTGTAGATGTTTAAAACATTTTCATGTTATACCAGTATGAGAGTAAGTAATCAATTCACACTTCAAAAATTAGGAGAATTCAATCTTGCAAGCTTTTGAACCCCTCACGTAAAGCAGTAAGTTCTTGCGCAATGCACTCAGTTCCTCTGGCTGCAATCCTTGAAATCCAATTCTAATCTTATTCAAGGCCTTGGCATTATTCGAGAAATACGCCAGCGCTTCCCATTCATGTTTTCCCCCCTTGAAGCCACAAATCTCGAATGTATTGAGGCGAGATGCCAAAAAGCAGGGCATGCTTTTTGGTGGCTTCCACTTGATCTTCTGTGGAAGACTATAGTATAGTTCTTCAACCTGATGAACAATGAAAGTAGGCTCAGTAATTGCATGCATAACGACAATTATAAACACAAACTGAGGTAAATAACTCACCTTCAAAGAAAGAACGTCCAGACATGGCGAATTGTAGAGAAGCTTTTCTGGTAGTTTCCATGAACAACTTTTAGCCACGCCAAGCTCCAAATGCATCAAATTGGGAAACATGGGCAACCCATCACAGCGAGCAACGTTAAGAGCCTTAATTTGCAAAAAAAAAATCAGAACCCTAAAATTAGAATATATTTGCACGCAGAAATCAAAGAAATGCATGGGTGATTGTGAAAACTGAGATGGTGAAAGAAATTAAACCTTACCGCGCAAGTAAAGCAAGAGGCGCTAAGGGACTCGACAGAAGTAGAAATCGATGCTAAGAGACCGTAAGCGTGTTTGCCAAGATTCGTCAGAGACATTGTAGAGCACCTTCTGACGTCAATACTTGCTTCGGCAACCAAGGGGGAGTTTGTCACCGAATACGCCGCAAGAAAATTGCCACAGAGATCGAGGCTTTTGAGATTGGGCGCATTGATTTCAACCTTGCAGGCATTAGGATCGTTCTCCGAACACTGCAATTTCATTCTTAACCTCTTCAAAGCCGGTGCAGCAATCCTGATCCTCACCCTACATTCCTCCTCCATAGTTCCCATGATACTCAGATCTTCTAGTACAGGACATCTAGAAAATAGTTTCTTTGTGATATCATTGTTCTTCCGAAAAAACCAGTCTACCGATAAAACCTTGAGATTCGGAAAGCAAACAACTTTGCGAGGAATCTTTATTTTCAAACTCGAGTCAAACCTCAACCTTTCTAGCGATTCGCAGGTGTATAGACACTCAGGCAGCGTAATCTCCTTGTCCTTGCGCAGTACAAAGAGATCAAGTTCTCGAAGGTTTAACCCAACTAAGGAACAAATCCATTGGGAAATCGCAGCAGGATCGACCGCCGTGGTTATGTGAAGAGCAACTCTGCGGACGTGTGGAACTTCGCGGAGGCGTATAACGCGGTCAATGAAAGCGGTGAATTTGGTCACTTGGGAAGCGCTGGGGATTGGATTTCCATCATCCTCGTGCAAGAGTAAATTATCGCGGAAACTGAGGTCGGGAAGGGATGACCACAGGCTGACTGTCCACCGCTTCGAGAGGATGGACGTTGCAACGGCGTTCTTGGTCGGGATGTATGAGAGGATTTCTGTGAGGATTGAGTCTGGTAAGTCGCTGAGCCTGTCTTCGCCATTGTTGTTGGGAATGGGCTTCAAATCTGATAGGGTCAGTCTTGGTTTTTTGTTAGGTGATTCTGGCATGTTGTGCAAAACTTCAGCAAGAAAGGGTCAGGGTTTACGAAAAAAGGGGAGAAGATAATGGATAAGCATGCAGTCCGAAACTGGCGGTATTTATAGCTACTGTTGTAATACAGCATTTGGACTAGGATTAGGATTGAAGTTGCAAAGAAGGATGGCGGCTAACATCTTGCGCGCCGGAGCACAGCGTTCTGGAGCTTCCTGGGCAAGAAGGCGTTAAACCCCAGGATCAGGTCCTTGTGCCCGTTGAACAGTCCTTCACCTTCGAAGACAAGCGGCGGCCATTGACACGACGACCATTAAAATCTCCATTGATTTCTACTGGTAAGAAAAACCAGAGGTGGCTGTGACCAATCCTATTATGAATGTGGTTTCCCATCTTAAAAAGGATTTGAATTCGTAGGATATACTATTTTATTTATGGTTCAATTTATGGTGAAAAGTCTCTACGTAGTCATTACACTATAATACACAATTTTTGGTTAAATACTGTATCCTTGAACCACACACTGATATGAAAATACAAATCTAATGTATAAAATAAATGAAAATAGTGTCTGAATTTAGAAGAAATAAAATGATGTTAATTATCTTTTTTATTATCTTTAAACGCTCTAGCTTTCCATGTCTACTTTTATTTTTTATCCTTATGGTAAACGAAACACATATCATAGTTTTTCGATGGGATTCACGACAAAAAAATAAAATAAAATGTGGCTATATTTTAAAATTTGATTAAATTTGCAATGATAATAAGGTTAATTATCTTATAGTATGTTTATTAAGTAATTCAAACCTTTAGAACTTATTTTAACTATTACATCTCACATATCAAATTCTGAAAAAATAATATATACCATCTACAGAAACATAACTTAAACTTCAAGTATAATTAAAACCTTATTAGATTTGAAAAGAAATCTAGCCTTCTCATCACGTGTATTTTAAGGATTCGCGACCATCACACTAAGAGCCCGTTTGTGATTGATTAAAAAAAAACAGATTTTGCTTAAATCTTAATCAGTTTTCAAAATCTGATTTAATCAGAATCAGTTTGCTGTTTGGCAAAAGTAGTTGTAAATTAGATTAAATTTATAAAAAGTGTTTGGATAAAAAGTACTTAAATCAGTTTCACTATGACAAAATGACCATAGAGGGCATTCAATAAACAATTTTTATAATATCCAAGCAACGTTAACATAACTTTTATTCGTAAATAATTATAATGCCCAAATAAATTATGAAAATAACTATTTTCACGTCCTACAAAAATTGTTACTTTTTATTTTAAATTAAAAGCATAAACAATCTCAGGTTATTGCTTATAGTACGATAAAATCCCCAAATTACAAATAAAGTTTATCTTGATCAAAAAAAAAACTTATCTAGCAGAAATCGCATCATAGATAGCATCACGAACATTAGTATGAAAAAGAGGTTAGCAGAGAAGAGATAAACTCAAAAAATTAACTAATTAATTAAGGGGTATGAGAGGTTTTTTTTATAAAAAATATAGGGATAGGATGGTAAATTACATGGTCAAACCTGATTATGGAAAAAATGATTATTTCATAATCCGAGGATTGTGGATTAAATCAAATTTTAGCTTTTGGAGATGGATTATAAATCTGTTAATCTCTTTTGCCAAACACCTACAAACCTGATATAATTTAGATTAAATCAGGTTTACCAAGATTTAATCGATCCCAAACACCCTCACAACGCGACAATTTAATCCAACTACCTCTTGAATTGAGAAAAATGTAACTTTTGACACAATGTCACTTTCTAAGGAACGGAGCGAGTAAAACTTAAGCCGGGCAACTTGTTTGCGATCAGCTAATATTTCACCATAAAATTCAGTACTAAACTTGCCTGCATCCGCAAGTATATGTACCTTCGTCCATCAATTCCCCATACCGCAGCCTCACCGATGTTGCAAAAACATGCTTTGCTGGAACCGCAGCCTCACCGATGTTGCTATGGTTGTCACTACACTATTCGGGCTTTCCAGATCATCTTCTCTATTGCCTGTCTACAGCAATGGCCTCGATTGATTCAATGCAGATGCACAAATGTACAATCCCGTTATGACATAGACTTAATTTGCGACCTAGCAGCAATAAACTCCAACCATGATGATCATCTTTTGCTGCCACTGGGAAAATATAACACCGGTTCATCTCCTTCAGTAGTAACAATCGGTTGCCAGAACGTACGACTAGAATCAACAGAAACCTTATGTGTTTCTATGAGTTACAAGGGGAAATGCGGCCTGTTTTGTAATTGCAACCGCCATAGTTGTCTTGTGTTTTGTGGATATGTGTCTATGCATACATCGATGGTAAGACAGTTTCAATGGATTCATCACCCGAGATATCACCAAGTATGCGCTCTGAATGAGTCCAGGCGTTTCAAATTTGAAAAAGAGGCTTTGTAAGCGGGTATATGACCACCAGGGCAGCAGAAAAGAGAGAGAATGGAGGAAAAAAGAACCATAACATTTTGTTGAATCCATCGCATGTTTCAGCTGTGTAATAGCACATCATGATGGAATGACATTCAATCATCACCAAAGCGATAATGCTGAGAGTTATCACGCAAAAATTACATTGCAGAAAGGGTTATCATTAGCTATGTAACAAGTCACAGCCTGCTTACATACAGGGCATGTGAAATAATGTTTGTCAAAAGAGAGACTAACTAAATGTGAAACCTACTGCGGCAATTCAGAAAACAGGCGATGAGTTGACAAGCGCTTGAGCCCTTTGGATAACTTTCTAATTCATCTGTAAATGAGAACAAGGGGTTGCAGTCACAGAACAGTGAATAGTGACAAAGGATTATCAACTTCTCTAACACCATTGCGTTCTTCAAAAGATACTTTACCAGCTTCAGCTCTTCTTCTTGCTTTCCGCAGAAGTAGTGAATCTCAACCTTCTTGAGGCTCAAAAGAACACATTCCGGGACGTCTGTTGGTGGCATCCAATTATACTCAAAGAACATGTCCCCGTCAATGTTGCTCTCTTGTTCTAAGGGCTTCGTGATTCCCTAGCTGACAAAAATAATTCCGAAAGTTTTAAATGGGGCAAAATACATGTTTCGTGATCGCTATTGTTTATCTCGTACTCACTTTTGGCAAGGCAAGAGTTTCCAATTTAGGCGAGCGCTTAAGAAAATCTGGAAGTAATGTGACACCATTCAGCTTATCAAAACCTAGCTCCAAACTAGTCAGATAAGAAAAAGTTGGCAGATTACTTTCAGAAGCATTGATGAGAGACTGCAAAAAGAGAACAAGATCATAGGAAAGGTTGGTAAACCAATTGGTATTCAAAATGAACGAAAATGACAATTTCGACATAGAAATTACTCACCCGTAAAGTAAGGCCGGATAATGATAGACGCTTAGCATTCGCAATACTTCTGAGCAGTCCGTATGCAATATTTCCATAATCACCTTCTACTTCCTATTCCCGGGGTTTCTATAGAGTTTGCAAATGTCAACGTCTGCTTCAACCAAGGAAGGCAGCTCATTGACCAAGATATTATGTGACATATGATCACGGAGTTTAAGGTATTCCAGATTTGATGCATTAACCACAACTTTGTGCTCGTGAACATTTCGATCAAAGAACTCCTCAATTTCGTCAACTAGTTCTTCTTCAGTTTTTGATGCCTCTTCCTCGATTTCATCAACTGATTCTTCTTCATCAACAGACTCCTCTTCTTCGTCAGACTCAACAACAGATCCCTCCTCTTCAAATTCATCAGCTAACTCCTCTTCATCGAAAAGTCCACAAATTATCCTCTCCAAATCTACGTATAATCAATTCTTCGAGGACATGGCAACTTGAAAGAAACCTTTTGATCAATGCATCATCCCTATAGTTTATCGAATCCAGATAAAGGCTAAGGCTTGGAAGAGATACATCGAAGGGAACATTCAATATAAACGCCCCGCACAATCTTAAGACAACAAGTGCTTTGCTAGTGAAAAGACTCCGAGGTAGCTTGCCAATGTCGTGCATTCTCAATTGAAGATCAACCTCTAGAACATATTCGACATCATCATTGCATTCAACCATGCAAACAAACGTGAAGGATCGCATTCCTCAAAGCATGAGAGCCGAAATTTCTTAGTAGTCGTATTTCCCCGAAGATCCAGTAGTCTGTCAACAGAACTTGTAAAGGTGCTCATGATACGCTTTTCGTACATATCAAAGTTATTGCGGTCACCCTTATAATTCACATACAGATGCACCTCAAAATCAAGAACAGGCTAGGAACTGAAAACCAAAGATAATTCCTTGTTGATGAAACGCGTGTTTGAGCCGCATACTTAGTTGGCATAAAAGAGTGTTGATATATGTCTTGTATTTATATTCCACATTGGTTACTCAAAGAAGGTTGTAACTTGGCCCTTAGTATATAAGAGATCTTGTCTCACATTGGTTGGAGAGAGAAGATCACTGCTTTCTCCAAGTATAAGTAAGGTGTCTTGTATTGTGTTTAAGGGAAGGAGAGGGGAATCTTTCTTTGAGTAGGAAAGAAAGAAATAAGAGTCCTTCTTTGAGTAGGAAAACAATTGAGAGATACATGTGAGAGAGCATTGTAAATCTCGACTTGTGCAAAGTGTAAATCTGATTTGTGCAAAATGGATTTGAGTTCTCTCATATTTCTTGTGTTTTCGTAACAGAGAGTATGCGGGAAACAACATCAGGCAATTGGCTAATTCTGTCTGCACAAACACTAAAATCTTCTGATTCATGAACATTGGAGCCAGCAAATTTAAATCCATATATCTTGAAAAAATAAATTGCACAGTGAGACAATGCAAAAGTAGCAAATGATGTCCCTATCTTGCCATTAGAAGGAAAGTACTGATAGAAATTATGCAAACATCGACTCCGTCATTACTTTTAACCAAGTTTAACTTATGGAACATTGCCTATTTGAGTAGATCTAGTTTGAGTTGTCAAACAATACTTATTAAAGTTGTTCTAATTATAATGTGAGTTTAGTTTCACGTTAGTATGTTCGAACCCTTAAATAAGACTATGACCAACATATGGACACAAAAGGAATAATACAAGTGACAATGCTGAAAAACATAAAAAAGAACTTGCATAAGCAGCAAAAATGATACTAACAACTAGGATTATTGCAACTAGGCAACGAGCCGTGCATGTTTGTTCACAACCTATTCTGGACCGCACCCCGGGGCCCGCTAAGAGATCCTAGTGGCGCGACACGTCACCCATTTAGCGGTCAACATCGCTCAACAAGATTGCTCGGTCAAAGTACTCCGCGCCACGAACCACCGGACGACGATCGAAAGTGTGCTCCCCCCAAGGGGGTCGGCCACCCAAGGGGGTCGGCCACCCAAGGGGGTCGGCCACCCCAAGGGGGTCGGCCACCCAAGGGGGTCAGCCACCCCAAGGGGGTCGGCCTCCATTGCCCTGCGAGAGGGGGAACTTGCCGAGTGGCACTGACTTCTCGCTCCAAACAACGCTCACCCGCTATCTTCAGTAGCGCGACGCTCTGTCGCCGACTCAATCAAAGTGACGGGGCTCCGGCCCTCGCGGCGGGACGGGCTCGCAACCATGAAGCCCTCGCCGGCTCAATCAAACTAACGGGGCTCCGGCCCTCGCGGTGGGACGGGCTCGCAACCATGAAGCCCTCGCCGGCTCAATCAAACCGACGGGCTCCGGCCCTCGCAGGCACAATCAACCGGGGGCTCCGACCCTCGCAGGCACACTCAACCGGGGGCTCCGACCCTCGCCAGCACAATCAACCGACGGGCTCCGGCCGTCGCGGGCACACTCAACCGGGGGCTCCGGCCCTCGCCAGCACAATCAACCGACGGGCTCCGGCCGTCGCGGGCACACTCAACCGGGGGCTCCGGCCCTCGCCAGCATAATCAACCGACGGGCTCCGGCCCTCGCGGGCACAATCAACCGGAGGCTCCGGCCTTCGCAACAAGGATGGGCTTACAACCCTAAGGCCATCGCCGGCACAATCACCCGACGGACTCACGGGGGGCTCCGCTCGTAGTGCTCCGGCACGAGGACCCCTCGCCACGGACCCTAAGCATAGCATGTGCGCTCATGTTATCATTGATCATCGACACCATCAGGGCAATGAACCGCGGGTCACTCCGGGACGGGAGCAGGTCCTCGAAGGGCATCGTGTCCGGCACGCCTAGCAGTTGGCTGCAGGGGCAACCCTCACCGCTGCCAGGATCTCGGCGCGTCTCTTGACGCATCTCGTGGGATTCAGCAAGGGCTTGGACTGGAGGCTGGGGCAACGGGCTACTCTGACCATGCTACCACAGTGTGGTCAGTCTCCTCAGACAGGCAGAGGGACGCTGCAAGGGCAGGGCGGCACGAACTCGGGGACCGGCAATCCGACGGACAATCAAGACTGCGGGACCCTCTACGGCGACGTGTCGCTCCCGGAGGACGACACGTGTCGGCTGATGACACGCGCGCATTTGTGCCTATATATAGTGGACTTTGGAGCTTATTCAGAGACTTCTCTCTCATTTCAACATTTCACTTTCTCTCTCTAAAGCTCATTCTCTCTGGCTTTCTAGTGAGAGAAAGACATTTGGATCCCTGACATCGGACTCTTGACGCTGCACCCTTGACACGGACTGTCAACCGCTGGCCCTGTTCGTCGTCACCCTGCCTGCGCGGCGCTGCCAGCCCTCGCGACCTGTCTGGGAAGCCTTGCTCTCAGCCCTTACTCCATCCTTGCTGTCTCCCACTTTGCCTACTTGGAAGCCAACGCAGACTGCATCCTTTGTGGCACCTCACGTGGCATGCGAACCATCTTTCCTCGGCAACAATGTTCAACTTCAATTCTATGCATTGACCAATAAGTAAAAAGAGAACCAAATTTATGAATGCAAAAAGAGAAGTAGATTTGAGCATTGAGGATTAAACTAGTTATAATTTCAATAGAAGAAACTTACGCGTTAAAAAATTGAGTGATTTCAATAAAAAAAAACACATGCAAACATCAAAGGCCTGACAACAGCAAATCGTTAATTAAACAAATAAACACATACCTATGCGAAACTAGGGTTGCTGAGGAGCCGAGGTACGAGGACTTCTTATGTTGTAGAGACTCGAACGACCATGTTATTGGAGAGAATTCGGATTGCGAAATAACAGGTTTTAATGATTTACATTTACTTTTATGACTGTTGTTTACCTTTTAATGACAAAAAAAGGGAGCGAGATTAGCTTACTTGGAATTCAAAATAGTCTCTTCCAAGTTTAATACTAGTTATAATCGAATGATCAGTGTAATCCAACGTTTATTAGCGTCAAGGGTGTGACATATGATTAAAATGGAAACTCAAATGAAACCCGTTCAGGAGATTGATAAATCTTGGAGGCTATTTGGTCGGAGGAAGATAACTAAGTGTCGTTGGATATAGCTAGTGAACTCTTTGTATACGCCTTTAGCGACAAGTCTTATCTACACTTTAGAATCACTAAATAAAAGACATCAAAATATTAAGCAATGATTAATTGTTACCATATGTAAGGTGTAGCTATATTCAGTCAATCAAGGCACCTGCCAAATATATTTTTTTTTTACGGAAAGTAAGCAAAATCTATCTTCCTCATCGCTCTCACACCAAAATTTGGGCCTAAAGATGTCGGGATGTAAATAAATAACCAAAACAACTGTGTAACCTAAGAACTTAACTAATTTATTAAGTCGCAAAATATTTCGCCAAATTCCATCATAGGTTAGAAGGTTCTCCTTGCACTGTGACCTGCAATTAACTTGTCATGCATCTAATACCACCTCAATATGGCAATGGTTGGAAGGTTTGTGGTGGACAATAACGATGAGTGGTGGTTGAAGGGCTTCTGTCCAGCGACGGTGGTGGTGGACGACAATGGTGAGCGGTGATTGGAAGGGTGGTGGCTGACGACGGTTAGTGAAGGGGGAGTGAGAGAGGGACTATGTGTGTGCCATGTCGGTAATTGTGAAAGACTGAGGAGATTGAGGTTATACATAATCAATGGCAGAGATGAAATCCTCTAGGTCAATGGCACAGAGAGTGACATGTGCAGGGCATGTCTGACCCTAGCCGGTTGGACCTTGGCTCAACCCTAAAACTGAAATGGATGGTAGGGTTAGGTCGGGCTAGTAGAGTTAATATTTTGACCCAATTTGATCTTGACATTTAGAGTTGGGCTGGGTGGGCAGGAGAGCTGATGAACATGCCTATCGCTTATTTCTTATGCAACTATATTAGAATTCAGTCCGTAAAGAATGAGTACCTTGAAAACAGTATGTCAATGTACAAAATTGGTTGTATGTAACGACCCTTTTGAGATCGTACTAACACTAGCAAAATTCACATTCCTGGCATCCCCTTAATTCATAGATAGGTCATCAATGTAACTTTGCACTCGGATACTAATAAAGTTTCCCGATAATATTTTCGCGAGCGTGACTCTTCACGTATGTTCCGATGTGGAATACATACGCTACAAATATTTGTCCAAATTATCGCTAAAAATTAGCGACAAAGTATACGGACGCCCACATCAACGGTATCACTCAGACAGGCCTTTGTTTCCAAAAAACAGCACTTGTGCTTGTGGAGTTGAATTGCAGCCTTTACACCGAGCGTTAGTTTGAATTTGATTTGATTTGATATCAAAACACCACGTAGCAATGGTTGATCGAGACAAAGAATGGGAGTTTTATCTCAGATCGTTATCTTCCATTGCCAGGGACTCCAATGATCCTGCTTCCGATCCATCTCTCCTTCATTCCGTCAGTTCTCCTCTCTCTCTCTCTCTCTCTCTCTTTCTATATATGCGCCTGTGCTTGTGCGCGTGTATCGTGAAATTGATTATCGTAATTGTGTTTGCATTTGCTTAATCAGGTGAAGAAGCTTCGCGAATTGTGTGTGTGCGTGTAGCATGAAATTGATTATCGTAATTGTTTGTCCGTTTGCTTAATCAGGTGAAGAAGCTTCACGAATTGTGTAAAAGCGAGAAGTCTGAAAATCTGATAGCTAGGGTTTATCCTCAGCTAAACAAAATCTTTCAGCGCTCCGTCGCTTCAATTTCTCAGTCTCAATCCTCCAATGGCCTTCTTTTACTGGTAAATTTCAGCTTATCCTTTATTGCTGTGCAAGTGATAAGTTGCTTTTCTATCTCTGATGTAACCGTAAGAAATACTCCCTCTGTTCCATAGTATTTTCCTCCGCTGACGTTTTGCAAATCTCATGAAAGATGCAGTACGTAAAACGTTACCGTCACACATTGTTTTCATCCTAGCTTGACGTTTTAAACGTAACTGAAGTTATGATTGCTATTTGAGTTCAACTCAATGTTTACATGATACCAAATCTGTCCTAGGAGTTTGCAAAATGTCTAAAGGGAAAAACCAATGAAATGGAGGGACCAGTAATCATCAATCTATAGTTGTACAAGGAACTGAATGATGAATAGTTGATGATATGATCCTGGTAGAGCCCTGCTTGGAGGGACCACTTGGGTTAACGTGTTCCAGCCCCGGGGTTTTCGTGTAATGGTCAAGGCTCTGTGAAGCCGATTCTATTTGAAAGATAATTGAGAAATTAAAATGTATTAATTGGGTAAACAGACAAGCAGACCAAACAGGACTTGCTTACGGCTGCGTAGAGATAATTTTCTTGGACCTTGCACTGGCGCAGTCTTGTACACTGGGTGTTGGGGGGGGGGTGCTCGTGAATTGAACCTTTGAAGTTCATAGGGTAATTATGGTTAGTGGAAGTTTGGACAAATTGGACATTGCTGCCATCAGGGTCAAGGTATAATACATATATATGTCAAAGTGGTTTCATGCCCCTACCTGAAGTGCCTTCTACTCAACAGTCAACGAGTCCATGGTTGCAGCATTGGTGACATTAAACAGGCCGAGAGGGGAATGAAAGGGTTTATCTATTTGGACTATAATCAAGAAAATTTGCTCATGTATTAAAGTTAGACGAGGGACAGCAAACATTAATTTATCTATACAACTTAGATTTCCAGTTGGACAAGCTGCTCTAAGTTTGAAGATCATTAAAATCAATATGAAAGATATTACACATATAACATGAGTGTCATAAGTAAAATTATCAAGATATCTTAAAATTTTGAAGTCAAACATTTCTAGTTGGAACGGATTTCTAAGTAGTGGAAACTTTGAAGAAAGTTGAGCCTTGCCAGTTAAATTGGCGGTTACAACCACCGTCAGATGAGAGGACATTAACCTTTTAACTGACATTGGTCCTATTAATACTGGAAAAAAAGGAAAAAATAGAGAGTAACATGCCAAGAAAAAAAGGCATCTTGAGGTAAAAATGGTTATTTTGATAGCATACGCTCTCGTGCAAAATGTTAGTCTTCTAGCAGTGGAAACCATATTTCGTTCTGATACACATGCATTTGGAATTTGACTTTGGCGGTGGTAGGAGCTATCTGTGGTAAGATACATCAATCTAGCTCAATTTCTATTTGTATTTTCTTTATGGATAAGTAACTTCTAGCAGTCTCACTGAATACTAAGTGAAACCTTTTTGCAATTATGCTCTTTAGGAGTTGTTTGTCACGGTTGTATTACCTAAATTGGTGTTAAGTATCAGTAACTGATGTATTATTCATCTATTTGTTTCTCCTTAAGTTTTCTGAATCTCCATCAACCTTTTGCCAGAGCTTGTAAGTCACTCTTTTCTCTGCCTTTCTAAAATTTCAATTAAGGAGTAACTTATATAAACAGTTTAGTAGGTTATGTTGTCTGACACAGTTCTTTCCCGTTGTTTACTGTGCAATGGGAGTTTCCCTCAGTTAATCGTTGTAAGTTTGGCTTTCATATCTGGTAGTGATTACGCTAGAGATTATGGTTACCATTTGCATTTATCAATTGGGTTATCAAGTCCCTTATATTATTTTTAGTGTTTGTCTTGTCCTTGTTGCCCTCTATCCACTTCACGCTCATGTGCAGATGTTTGCTAGTAGAACAGCATTGCTTACATTGTCTAGTGTCTATTATAAACAGGCTATACTTCAATTTTTCCTTGATTACGGGGATGTGGTTTTACATGATGCTGATCCTAGTCTGAGGGCATTTTTTCGTTCGTGCTTGAGCCGGTAAGGTCTAGTCAAGCGACAATAGTCATTTCATGTTTAAAAACTACTGCCAAGTTGCAGCATTTGATACCATACAATTGAGTAGGGTGAAAATATTACAACACTACAGATCGTTCTATAGTCATGTGGAGAAACCAGAATAAAAAGAGTGGGTGAAGTAGTTTTGGACTTTCTTTTTTTTCATCTTTCTTCTTTGTAGATGAGACCCTTAGTTTATTATAGCCGTATAAAAGCACAGGAAGGAAAAATTCTCTGTCCTTTATGACTACCAAGGACATGGACGTGGATAGATTGAGGAAATATACATAAATGTGATGCTGTTTCTCTCATATCATTACTTATTTGGGTTATTACAGTACGTATTCCTTGAGGTTTCTAGTAATTTGCTTGCTAGTTGCTACCAATGTGATTTTAAAATTAGCCGGGACTTCTTCTACCAGAGGTTTTGTTGAGTAACAGTGCACAATGAAGATGCAATTTGACCATGGTACTCTAAAGTATTGATAATGTATGGACTTTGACCAAGAGAAAATAAGTAGAAATCAGCAATCTCTCTCTCTCTCTCTCGTTTATGATCACCAGAACCACTAACCAACTGAAACTCGATTAAAATCGGCATTGTCAACCACCAACCACTACCCTCTCAATGATTTCATCACTGCAAAGTTCAAATAAATAGAACTTTAAGACCCTCGCCAATAGTTTTGTGCCATAACACTCTCTCTCTCTCTCAACCACACACACACACACACATATGGCAACCATAGTCACTTTCCAAGTGAAGATGTTCACCATGAGAAAGCCCTTCCCCTTTAGATAGCCTTACAGGAACTTGATCACCCCTCTTCTTATACAGCAGGGCATAAGAAGACCTAATGGAAACCAAGTTACTGTTCCTATATCACCTGTCCTCCTTTCGTCATTGCAGATGCACTATTGGAGTCTCCCAGAAAGGGGTTTCTTATTTCTTTTTAGGTTCATAAGGTTAGAGGATAGGTTGCTGCTGATTACATATTGATAGCAGGATGGGAGAAAAGGATTTAGGTGCTTGCCTGGGTGTTTTGAACAATAGTTGTTTGTCAAGTGGCTTTTTGTAGGATTCTGGTTGTTCATGTTTCTGTACAGTAGGGTTTTAGTGTTGAAGCGGCTTGGCAAGTCCTCACTATAGTATGAAAATATGCATAGATATTTAAATGTTTAAGAGGGAGTATATTCAAGAATTATCACAGAGTTTTCAAGAATCAACTCCAAGGATAACTATAATATGCATTTCAAAAAGCTTCCAACGGATCCCAACACTGGCTACGTCCTCTACTACCAAATTTGGGTTAAATGCCTAGACTACTTTCATTCTAGGTGGCCCAAGACCCAGCAATTTTTGAGAATTTGGCTGTGTGAACCTGATACAATTCTGAGCATGGACGAGAAGTAACTACTGAAGAGATCATATTGACTTGGAAATTGACCCAGCAAAATGTGCCAAAATATCCTAGAGTGATAAACCGTAGTCAGCAAGAGTGATGATGATAAAGATTTATGATACTCTGTATTTCGTTGTAGCTAGACTTGATTTATTCGTGAACTTGTTAATTTAAGGTCCACACAGTGCCGCACAAATGCCAAAATCATATATTTTCCTTCATTAGGTTCTGGATCATCAACTTTACTTATCATTTTATTGGTCTTGTTTCTCATTGACCGGTTATTACCAACACATGTCCAAGGAAAAAAATGCCTCTGTATTAGAAGTGCTCAAATTAATTGGTCTATCTCTCGTGGACCAATAGACAAGTGGTTGTTCTGATAAACTGTCAGCTTCTGTCGTCTCTCTCTCTCTCTCTCTCTCTGTGTGTGTTATATGCATTGTATAGAAGTCACTGTATTCCAATAAATTTCTTTTGCTGGTTGCAGTGAGTTTGCAGACCATGTTGTTGCCGAAGCAACCCTTGATTTTCTGAATGTGAACAAGAGGAAACTTTCAACTTCTTTTTCTACGTTACTCCCTCAGGTATGCTCCGAAGGTCTATAAGGAGGACAATATACAAAATTTTAGTCACAGAAACCTTCTTCCTTTGTACCTCAAATTTTTCTTCTGTATTTTGCTGTTAAATTTGTGGGGGTAAGATATTTTGGACATGTTAACTGTAACTGACGCTTTCCACCAAGATTAGCTAGGGTCATGTAGTACCGAATCTAAGTGACGAAATCTTGATTTGGATCTTAGTGCTGCTGCCTGATGATTGGTCGAGTTGGACACCAGTCACACCACAATGTTTTTCCTAGCTACTAAATCCCTTTTTTCCTCCGGACTTCCTAATCTCACTGTGATCAGTTGGTCATTACCATCTTCTGTTTAAACTACTCTAGCTTCTGGCAGTTTGTAGATTTCCTTTAAGACATCATGGTTAATCTAGAACTAAGATATTGTCATTCTTTGAGGATTTCAAGAATTTGCTTTAAAGAGCCATATTGTTTTTAATTATGACCTTGATGATCTCCAAGTAGCTTGTATAAGCACAAATACAGGCACCAGATTTAAAGTGTTCTTTTATAGTTTTAGTAGCAGGGTGCAGTATGTCTTATTCATAAAGGAAAAATATGGAAGGAAATTTCATGTTGTTTGATCGGTCTTGTTTATGTAAATTGAGTAGAATAACAGAAGAAACTTTAATAACACGTTTGTCCTCTAATGTCAATCATGTTTTTGCAGTTTTTTCCTTTGCTGCTGAAGCTGATTGCATGGAATGGCGAAAAGTAAGTTTTACTATCTTGATGGCTTTTATGAAGTTTAAATACTATTGGTGAAATAATCATCATTTTAATATTCTTGGTTGGCTGGCATATAACTGCACCTTCTTACCCTGAGTATACCATAATGTTTGTTTCTATTAATATACTAAGTAGCAGTTTTAGTTCAGCATTCTGAGATATAGTTTCATGAAATCAGCCTCGTAATTGTCATCCCACAGTGAGATACTAGTTTGTGTTATACTATTGTTTGTAGATTTAAGTTTATGGTTCTCCTTTCATATAATGTATCTAAGCCAGAAGTCATATAGGCATGAAAGATGCCACATAATTTGGTTAATAACCACTGGCCACTTCAAGTTGAAGCATGTTATCATAATAGCATCTTAGATGCAAATGCAATAGATTTTTGTGAAATGTTAGGCAAGTGAGACATCCTTCAAACTACAAAGCTGAGGCCAAACACCATCCTCCCCGAGAAAGAAACAATAAAATGCAAAAAGCCAAAAAGCCAAAAAAAGCCACCATCCCATCCCGAGGAGGGTACAAGTTAACTCTTATGAAAGGTGCAATAACTTGACTATTGGAATTTAGACATTTCTTAATAATTGTTGTTATTTATATTAGTAAGTTTCAGCAAACTATAAGCAAAATTGTGAAGTACGATCAGTAATTTTGGAGCCCTGGTCTGTAGGCGTTAGCTTTCTAAAAGTGAATGAAGTTTGATGAATTCTTGAACACATTGGAGTCATCCAAGACCAACTTATATCCTGAAGAGAAAATTGAAGATCAGTGCAATTAACTTTTTTTTTTTGGTCTACCTTCATTCCTGGTTGTACTTATCCTCAGTGGTTGCCTGCTGTGATGTGCATAATCTGCAACATACTTTCTGAGGCGAGGAAGTCATGGAGCAGGTCTCGGTTGTGTGTTTTCGATTTGTGAGTCCAAGAATTGGATTCTTACTCCTACCATCAATAGCTTTTTGTGAATAGGATAGGTTGGCTAAATTGATAGCTTTTATGCCATGTATAAAAATGTAAGAGGGAGAAGTGGTACATTGAATCTTTTGGAGTGTTACCAAACATTTTATCTTTCCAACAAAAAAGATCGAGGTAGTTCTGGTGTAAAATTTCTTTCGGAGGATTTGACTGGAAACTTTTTGTCACTTACATTTAGCAAAGATAGCAGTATACTGAAGAACGTAGAGATTTGGGAGGTGAAAGCCTATCTTTGAAACTTTGGGAGGCATAGTATGTTCTTACAAGAATGATGCAACTGTGTATTACCTTTTAGATACATAACGTGCCAAAAAGGGGCGCAGCCCATGTACACGATAAGTGTGAGGCCACAGTTGTACGCAATTTACAAAGTTACAAAAGTGTCCAAACTCAAGAAAGGCATCGTTCGAATTGGCTGCTTTAGCTCAGCAAAAAAGTGTAAACAAAAACTTCGACTTCAATCCCTCGAAAGATGCTTCCAAACCCCCTCAAAGGACCAGCGATTTCTCTCCAATTAGATGGCAGAATGAATTTTTTTTTCCCCAAAGGCCCAACCACGTCTATTATAACAGTCAATACAATATGGACAAAGGCCCACTGGATTTGAAGGCTGAAAACCATATCCCAAAGAGCCCTTGCCACTAGCAAATGTTGTAAAAAGTGATCTATCGACTCAGCATCTTTCTTTGTACATGTACGACCTGTTAATATATAACTATTTTTGCTTAAGAGGGACCGAACAGCAGCAATGAGGAACCATGGAAAAGGGTCCACGTCTCTAGCAAACAGTGAAGAGTATTATGTTAAGTCTTCATTTGTTTGTATGTGAACTTTATTCAATAATCTGTATCAAGTTTATGATTTTGTGTAGAATCTGGGGAAACTGAAAGTACAGCTTGCAAAACACGAAATTGACTTTGATAGTTTTCTTTGTTAGTCATTCAGCTTATAACTTTCCTTGTTCATGGACCAACAATGTATCTATGAAAACATAAGCACTTTGCATAGGCATGCATCTAGTCCTGTTTTCCCTCCTGCCAGTAATATCTTGCCTTAAGCAGACATTACTAACTTTGATTCATCTTCTACCTTGTGATGCAACGGTAAACACTGGTTAAATAATAAACTATATCCACTTCTCATGCAGATTAGAAAAATCATTCCTAAGGGTGTTTCCAGGATTGATGTCTCCAGGATCATTTCTTCAACTGTTCCCATCACTAGTCGACTTACCAAGTGAGTTATTCATCTGAGTTTTGTAATTTCTCATTGTCTATGCCTGGTTTTATAGATGCTTTTTTGGCTCTTCTGGCTTTTTCAGCCATGGTTGGCTTGCAGAAGCTTGATACTTTTGGAAGTTTTTTAATTTAAGTCGATATTGCCCCAGAAATTACAATCTTCCTTCGCTTTAAGGTGTCATCGTGTGCTTTACTATAAGAATTCTGGAAACACCAATTGCAATTAGAATCGTAGGTGAAGCTTTAAAGATCTTATTTATTGTCATGCTATGGTAGTGGAATTTATGACTAAAATTATTAGAGTGCTGGCACCCCCGCAAAAGTGGAAGAGTTTTCCCTTATTTGTTCAAGGAAGTAATCTATAGTATCTATTCCTCAAGGACCCCTTCTGTATGTGCTTTTGTTTGAATTGCAAGCTAGAGAGACGAGTATTCAATTTTGAGTTGAGTTATGAACTTATACTGGATTCAAGAGAATATTATTGCACTTGGTTTAAAAAAAGGATACGCGTCTATCCTACTCCAATATTGAGGCAGCTTAATCATGTTTATGGTCCATATCATAAACACGTGGTGATCAAGTTGAAGTTTGGTTAGTTTTCTGCCCTGTGTTAGTGACTAGATTCTGGTGTTTAGTATCTTAAGAAACTCGGTGGGGGATCAACTAGTGATGAACTGATACTGTGGAGTTTACTCGAAAACTGGTATCAAGTGTCTTGAGTCATATCAAATGATAGTTAACCCTAGCTTGCTCTAGTTTTTGGGCCTGCTAAGAAGATGTTGAGAACAGAAGAATATTGAGAATTTCGCATTACATGCTTCATGATACCCCAGGCTTTATTTCTTTTTCTCTTTGTTAATGTTGAGTTAATGTCAGTTAACATTGTTCTATCTTTACTAGTATTGGTTGTGGCACTGGAAAAAGTGGAAAGGAGTTCGGGGTCTCTGCTTGGAAGCAGCATAGCCTCAATACAACAGAGTGCGGCTCCCGAGGTCATTTTTAAACTTATAGTGCAAGTTGAGTAAACAAAATTTGTGATACAATTGAGGATACTTATGGATGCAGATGCTACTTGCACTTATGGATGAAGCATATACAGGATCAACTATAGGAGATGGAGAGGCAGACTCTGAATCTGAGGATAGCAATGCAATGGCTGCAGCTGATCCATTATTCCTTGAGCTTCTTAAGGATGAGAATGATGGCCTTGCTGTATGGTTTTTTCCCCCTCAACTATGATGATCAATATTCAAGTACTCAAAGCACATTTTGAGCATTCACGTTAAAGGAAAATTTTCTTGTGTTTTAACCCTTGAGCCTTTTCACCAGTGTAAAGTTGGTTTGCAACCTAGTCTGGTTGCTTCTTATTGGTGTACAACTAAGTTTAGCTGGATCTCACCTTGGTTTTCCCTAGCTTACTTCCTGTTTCGTAAGAAATGTTTTGGTTTTGATGCACAGATAAAGCATCATGTCTTTTGAGTTAACTACGTCAGAGTTCAGGATTTCTCCTTATTACAAGTTGACGAACTCGCTTTTGAGACTTTGACTCTGAATTACTTTTTGTTAGATTCTTAACTGTTTTTATAAGGACTTGTTTGCATTCAGTTTGAGTAGTTTTTCATCTAGGTATGTTAAACACTGCATGTGGTTTCTAATTCCTTTTCAAAAACTGGTTTTTAACAGTCTGATTGATGTTTCAGCAACGCCATTGGACTTCTCCAGGGATGGCTGCAGCACTGCAGGCAGCATTAAGTACCCCCCAGTCGGATAGACTGAAAGAAGCACTAAAGTTGACACCTCGGTTGCTTGATTTGTATTTTGCAATAGCCCTACGAGATGTCAACAATTGTACGTCAATACCTGGTCTCCATGTTTAAATTTAGATTGCATCTGCTTTTCAGGGTATAGCTCCTTTTTAACTGTGGTGCATCGCACCCATAAATGGCAGTTTTAAAACCTATGTTCTCTTGCAGCTCTTATATGTGCATTGATACCCTTACTTATGGCGAGAAATTCCACCCTGTTTCCAGACAAAATTTTCTCGTACGAGGTAATTATGTCCCTCCGCATGTGGAGTACTTTTGTACAATCAGCGAAGAATTGGCTCACTGCGCGCATAAGTTATAAGCCACTTTTGTTGATTTAGATATTGCTCACACTGATTATCTTCTTTCTACTAAATGCAAATCCCCTTACTTGTGCTCTTCCCATCTCTTTTTGTTTGAATAGAAGTGCAGTACTTCTATCTAATTGGGGAGCCCCGGGGGTGGGGGGTGTTGTTCATCTTACTCATACAACTGTTCTTACGACCAGCGAAGAGTTGGCTTACTGACGGCATAAGTTGAAAGCCACTTATGTTCATTTAGATATTGCTCACACCGATTATATTCTTTCTATGGAATGCAGATCCCCGTAATTCTTCTCTTTCCATCTCTTTTTGTTTGAAGAGAAGTGCAGTACTTTTGTCTAGTTTATACTCGACTCTTTTCTCCTATTGCATTAGCTGAATTCATATTTTTATATCCCTAGCAGTAGCTTGGTGTTTCACGCACTAAAAAAAATGTGCGAGGAATTCAAAATAAGTGTATGAGCTTCAGCTGCAGAGATACAAAGTGAACTGCCGAGATTGCAAGAATATCAGATAGAGTGCTGTGTTCTATTTTGTTGCAGGATTGCTACATTTATGATCAATTTTGCACTGGGCTACCATTTTTAAGATATTGGCTCAATCTTGTAGGTGCAAAAGAGGCTATTAGAGTTCATGCTTGCTGCATTTGATCGATCTCCTGATTTCATTGCACTTCTGAAGGTAATCTCCAGAGAAAATCTTGTATATAAGAATTGAACTTAAAAGCAAATCATACTAAAAACTTGTACTGCGCATTGAATTCAGAAATCTTGTTATTTTTGGATCTCTTTAAAAAAAAAAAAAATTCAGTGAGTTAGAAATCTCGTTAGTAGGTTTATTGAAAGTATGTTATGCAGATAAAAGCTTTGTTACATGGACCCTTCACTTTTGGAGTGAAAGGGTGGTGTCGACATGACCCAACGCGAAAATCGGTATGGGATCCATCTCGGACTCGTCATCCGCTGGACGGATATGCCATGTAAACCATTGCCGGCTCGAAAACAAGGATAAGGATGAAGATTGAAGAAAGATAAAGATATAAAGGTTTTCAAGAGAGATAAGAAGAAGAAAATCAGAAATCTGGGGTTGGCCGTCTGGAGACTTACGAGTTAATGATCATGTGGATCTGTCCTTTTTTCGTTCTGACAGGATTCTTTCTTTTCTTTTTCTAATTTTTTGGCACTGCCATATCCCAAACAGGTACCAATGATATGAAATATCAATAAAGTACATATATTCCAACCAAAACTTTTATATAATTCTATACATATTTCATATGCCCTTAAATGAACCCCATTACAGAGATATCGTAACGCTTTTTTAAGGTAATAGTAATAAAAACTGTTCGTCTATTGCACCCCATTCACATAACCTATTACATGTATTTTAAATGTTTTAGCCATGTCCCGTTGTCCTTTTCCCCGTTTTGATTGGCGGCCCCCTATCCTTAATTTGTAAAAATAAGGGAGTCCGACACTTGCACACGTATCCGTCCCGGACACCGACACCGATTTCAGTGACGTAGGATAAAAGTTGCATTGAAGAACAGTTTAAACTTGGCTAAGTTTTCAGCATACATGAATATAGCTGAAAATCTTGTATATGTTATGTTTTTGTTTGTGAACTGTGGTTCCTGTACAAGAGTGGTGTCTAGTTCCTTTCTATCTTCCCTTTTTGGTCTCACGCTCCATAGCTTTGCAATGTCTCAGTACTGTGTATAGAAATTTTGCTCAAGGTTTACTACGCGATAGCGCCTTTCCATATGGTGCATTAATCCCTGCTGCTACTGACATCATAGTCATCGAGTTTGGCTTTTGCATTGTAATCTATCGCGGAATAGTGAAAGCGCAAACTGGTCATACTCCAGGGATGTACGTAGCCATAATGGTGGACCTCGTTAAATCTGTGTTATATGTTTGGTTTTCCGCTGTTTGGTGAAGGTTCAGGTGCTACAATTGGACTTGATCCATTGTCGAGTTATGAGTTAGTATCTGTATTACCAATTTCTTTAAGAGTGAGGTTAGAAGATGGAGATGAACGTGGATGTCCTGAGTGCCGAGTGTCATGTTGAACCTTCATGGTGTTTCTTCTCTTTTTACCCACATTATCTTTGCAAGCTCACTCATGCTTTCTTAAGATGAAAAGGGAGCAGAATTATTTGAAGTTCTTACGTTTTTCATTGTACTCATGTCTTGTATATACCGCTAGAGTTCATCTACCGTATGTGATAATATTCATCTACGTTCTTTGCAGAAGCCTATAGTAGACAGACTTGCTGAAGCCTATGACTCCCATGCAAAGGTCAGTGTTTAACAATCTCTAACCCCCCTCCCACCCCAAAACCAACACACACACACACACCCCACCAAAAAAAAAAAGAAAAAAGATCGAAAAGAGGAAGGAGGAAATACGTTTTTCTGGTTGGTAGATGTCAAGTGTTTGACGATGCTTTTCAGACTGAGTTGGCATTGCAATTGTGTTGGGCTATTGGGGAACATGGTGGAGGTGGTGCATCTCAAAAAGATGCAGCTCGTGAACTTTTTGAGAGTTTGGAACTTCTTTTGTATGAAAACCTTTCGTCAAGGTACCTTGCAGTAACTTGATTGATTTTACTTTCGTATATTTGCTAGATTAATGGTTATTGAATTTTGATCTGTATTCTCCTTTTGTTTATGTTGGGAAGTCGTCTGGGTCTAAGAGAGTCAGATTCAAACTCTGGGAGTGCAACCTTTGGAAAATCATCGCAGTCGAGGCTTCTATGTTTTGTTGTGACTGCAATAGCAAAGCTTGCCACGCATCATCGTGAATTGCTACCAAGGGCACGCGTATGCTTGGCTAAGGTGATTCTCTTCTCTTGAGCACTTTGCAGACTTTATATTAACGCTTTGCCCATCTCCTCGCTGTATACGGACTATCAATTTTGTCCCCTGAGATTACAAACTTTGACAATTTGTTCACTGCTGATAATATTTGGGATTTTAGCCATGGCTTCTTGTTGGTTTTCTACTAGGGGGTAGTCTGGGAAGGTGCTGATCTAAAATCTGGGTTCTTTTAGCCAAGGCTTCTTGTTGGTTTTCCAAAACAGGGTTGTTTGTGATCTATGTCGTGGACCGACGTAAATTCAATGAAAGTCCTTGCTCAAGTAATGTCTCAAGTTGAAAGCACAGGTGCTAATGACACTTTCATGATCATTATAGTAGCAAGTTATAAATAGTTTACGAAAGCGACTCTAGGACCTCTGCTCTCGGAGGCTTTCTTGAGAGACGTCTTTCCAACCTACTCCACTGCTGGGATGCTTGAAGTACAAGCCTCGAATGATTAAGTCCAATATCTATGTTGGTTTATAAGTTGGCTCACGCTTTATTAATTAGCTGACTTGGTTTAATCTGCATTAAAAGGTTGCTCGCTCTCGAATATCTGATGCGAGGGTTTGGAGGCGCGCTCGTGATTATCTGGGTTTGATGAATGAACCTGCAATATGTACGTCTGTTTTGGGTCCTTCAAGGCCTTCTAGAGGAGGCATGCAGGATCCAGGCACCGTCAGCTGGAATGAAGGTGGCACAAAAATGATTGCCCATATTCCGTTTTATATTCTCAGTGAACAGGAAGGTAACAGATTCTTGTTCAATGGTGCTCCCGTGAAAATACGAAATTGATGAGTTACATAGTGCTCACTTGAGCTCAAAATCCTGCTATAACTCTCTGGAGGTTAATCTACGTAGGTTTTTTTTTATAGTTCGCAATATATCAACTTTGATCTGATTTGCGATATTATGCATGCTTTCTTGCCCTACACACTTTTGGTATACCTGTAACCCAAAAATGCATGTCAAAGAAATCTGATATTGATTTATCATATCTCCTCTGTTATATTATTTTCCAAAAAACAGGTTTTGTGATTTTCATGTCGCCAGCAATTGGACTTGACGGATGTTGTAGTCAAGAATGGAACTAATTTATATCATTTCTCTCTGCTGCAGGTCCTCCTTTCCATGATTTTTCTTTCTCGGATCTACTTCCTCAACGAGAAAGTGATCTGTAAGTGCGGTTTTGAGAACCCCAGTTTGTGTAATCCTTTCTCATGTACAGTAGGAACTGGAAAATTGCCAAATCTCACCGGATTTTGTTTGAGCTGGTGTTTGTGTAAAGGTCATATCCTAGTTCCGGGCTATACTTTTTGCATAACACCCCTGTTGCCTTTACAAGGGTTTCTGCATCTTTTGATGTTGACATATATGGAAATGGCTCGTACAAGTTACCTGCCCTACCTCTCTTCCCAGGAAGGCGAAAGGGATAACACACCAAAACAAGATAATGCTTACTACGTAATAGCCTGTGCTATCGGTGTAGCTCTCTTGTAGATACAGAATGGTCACTTTGTTTGGCACAGGCTCCATGGAGCAATGAAGCAGCTTCCCAATGCGTGCACATACAAGAGAGGATTATTCTAAGCCAGAGGAGTTCCATAAAACATTATACTCCGTATTTGATAGACTATGAGCAACGTACACCAGCAAACATTCACCGTGGGGGGTACATATTACATGGTTTTGAACCATTGGTTTTAACCATTTAAGACCATTGGATTAGGGAGGCTAATGAGCCAGAAGGAATGACTAAAGAACGTTAGTGATTCTTTTAAATTATTATATCCAACAATTTTACAGGGTCGGACCATTGATGTCGGACCATCTAATATTTCTTACACGGCTAGCGGATGAAAGTTACACAACAAATAGTTTCTTTTTGCGATATTCCACAAACCCGACCTCCATCCCTTCAGTTAGAACGGGGTTTTTAACTAACAAATTTTTTGACAGATATACTTTGATCCACTGTGGGCACCTAATTATGTTTTTCAAACTGATTATGGTTGTGCTTAGTCTCTATTTTTGGTTGATTAAGGACAATTTGGAATATCATGGCATCGTGTTTATTTTTTAAACACCTCCAATTTTCTCCTCTCCCTCTTCAAGAACCAGCCACCACAGCACCACCAGCGCCGCCATCCTTTTCCTCCCTTGCCCTGTTTTTAATCTTAACATCGCCCACCACCAAGAAAGGTTTCATCTCCAAAATCAATTTACCACCACCACAAACTCCAATCTATCAGTTGGCGCCTCTGGGCAGTAGCGCGGCAGACCACCACCATTGCTACATCCGCCACCACCACCTCTACATTGCCACCCCATTGACCTACACCCCAATTCCTATATCCCTAATCCTCATCCATTTATCCACGGCCGTGGGTCAAACGCCTCGAGCCAACGCTGTCGCGAGAAACTTAAAACAAAAAACAACGGATAAATGCTGCACTAGGCCGCTACGCCAAGGATTTCTATCGTGATTACTCAGGAGAAAATGGTGCAATGTCGATCTACAAAATCAAGAGCATTGCAGTAGAAACATAATATTCTATTTCCATTGTGATTATATTTTGCATGCATATGAGGGTCATCCTCCTATAGATTAACTTATCTCTTCCATGATCGCCCCCCCAACAATTTAACTAAGAACGGGCTCAAGTGAAGAAAATGATTCACAAGCTCTATCAGCCTGGATTTAGGGTTCAGGTCTAATCTAATGGAAGGGAAATAACGCCCAGATCCAATCCTCGATCATATATCACAAAAGTATCTCAATCCCTCGAGGTCATGCAGCTGCAGGTTACAGGTTGCACAAGAATCAACAAAAGTGCGATTGAGAAACGTATTCAGCCTTTTTAGTGACGGAAGCTAGTTTTATGAATCTAATTAGAAAAAGATAATAATATACTTTGATCTAGAGTTAATTAATGGACTTTTGTGAGCCCTTTTAATGAAATTAGAGTCTTAGATATTATTTAGTGGCTAATGTGATGGGATATTAAAAGAGAAAATTTTAAGTTATATTGTGATTACATTAACAATGAAGGCTTTTAGTTGTGTTAGCTATTTTGACTTTAAGTCATATTAGAATTATGGTGGCCAACTATATAAGATTGAGAAAGATGTAAGAGTCATAAGAGTCTTCGTATTTTTAAGACAAATGAGAGAAAATAGTTAGTGCATTCTTTTGGCTATTCAAGCAAAACAGGTTGTGATTGATCGAAGTTAAAGAGATTATTCACGACGTTTGATTCGCAATTTTGAGGCAAGGAGTTTTATGCTCTCTTTTTCTTGTGTTACATACCCATGTTTATTTTCGTGCGAATCTGATTTTTTGTCGTTCAATGATGTTCTTGGTTACTATTTTAAACATTCAATAGAGGACGATTAGTTGCATTATTTTAAAGTTGTCTGTCGAAATCGTTAGTCTCGTTTTTCATTTCAGTCATACTTTGTTACTTTTGCATCGATCTCGTTCCTTACTTTTTGGATGAATCCAATAGATTGAGAAAAAAACCCAAATCGACGACCATCTTAATGAAACACAGTCAGCCATTTTTTTCCGAACAATCTGATCCGTCTTTACTTTTTTTGAAGAACAATCATCCTTCGGCATTTAGATTTCAAGCTTCAAAGAAATGACATGCCACGTGTCACTTTCTGGGTGGCCCATTTTCTTTTAAAAGTTTTACCGATCTTTGATGTCATTTGAAAATTTGTTTTTAACTATTTTAAGTAATGGTTAATCAAGTTTAAAATATTTGAAACTTGTCATTATATTGTAACATTAATGGATTATTTTATTTTGTTGTGTCTTTGACTTTTTGTTTGTTATATTGTTTTTTCGTTCACTTGTTTCTTCATTCTTTCAAATTTCAAATCTCAGTTATAAAGAGTCAAAGTTAGTTTTTTTAAATTCTTGCACTATTTTAACTTATGTGATACAATTTGTAAAATGAATAGCTCGACTAAGAGGTAATTTTTCTATGAAAGATTACTAATTTGTTGTTGACTAACTTTACCAATTTAAGTAAATCAGTATGAATAGTGAACTTGCATGATTAGTAGTCAAATTAATCTATTTTGCATTTAACGAATCAAATAGTGATGCGAATTCTTTTACGGTAGCCATTAATTTTTATTATAATGTGATGGCGCCCCAGCCGATCTTTGTGCCATTAAGTTTTTACCCAAAAATTTCTTTGCCGGTATCTCACTCATCCAATCTCCGATTGATCTGATTTTTTTTTAATTGAATTCGTATTTTTGTTCTCTTCAGTTTGAGTCTATAATGACTATTTTTGGACTTTGAATGAATATTCCTTATATTTATCAAATTACTTTGTAGGTGATATTTGTGTCTGAAAGTCACTTTTAATTATCGTCACTTATATGTGATGCGCCGGCTGCGATATTCGACATAGTATAACCATAATTTGTGATGCTTAATAATAAGCAATTTGGTTATTTAACAATCTTTGGTCAGTTTAGTTATTTTTATGAAATTTGATTGAATTATCTAAATTCATACTTGTTGGCTCTATTCAATAACTCTAATTTGGTATTCATTTTTTAGCCTTCTGGGTGTAAAATCTTTTATTGGGTAATTCGTGCTCACCCCTTTGTCCTTCGTTTCCTTCCCCTTCCAGACCAAGAGTATCACGAAAGGCGAGATGTTAGTACCGAAGTGGAATTGCTTTGGTGTTCGATATTAAGAATCATAGAGGTTATGAATTCTTTAGAAGAATTATTAGTTAGTTAATTTTGTATTGACTTGGTTTCAAATAGAAAATTTGCAAGAATTGTATTTAAGTTTTGAATTTTTTTGGAGTTAAGTATTTGATATTCAGATAATTGTGTTACGGTGTTTTAGATGCTCTGTTTTAGCATTATGATTGTTATGTTTGGACATGATTGGGTTTTGATTTAAGGACGTTTTCGGATCCTCGGGTTCGTGGTGTTGCAAAAAGTTCTTATTCCTCATTTCTCAGTCTGGATTCATGCTCTTACAGTAAGGGTGCTGTCCAAAATATTTGGCAAAAGCATTTCTAGCCGTCAAATATATGGGCATTAGTTGTTGAAGAAACAAATCACTTGTGCAAACTGCATGTTAGCCTTTTTTTATCACTAAAGACTATTTAGCGACAAACTGCGCGCACCCTTTAGAGGATCCTCTTTTCAATACTTATGAGGGCTACAAAAAGAAAGATGGTTACTCATCCTACCCTTAGCATATATCCTCGGAGTGAGTTTGAAATTAATTATCAAAAATAAATTTTAGATTGAATTATAATCCCTTTTGAAAATGGTTTTAATCTGTTTTCAGCCAAATTAGCTTTAATCCGTAAATTGTGTATGGATAAACTGTATAACGTGGTAAAATGCCAAGAAGATTAGTGTTTAAGATTAGTGTTTAAATGGAAGATGCAAAGGTCTTTGCAATTAAATTTGATGGTCGAGCCTGAAAAAGTGTAAATTCATAATCCTCGTTGTTTTCTTGGATTATGTTATAAGCTTTTTAGCCTTTGAAGCTGGTTAAATCAGTTTGCATCTTTGTTAAATGTCTAACAATCTTATTTGATCCAAATTTAATCACGTTTGACCATCTCGTAATCAATTCCAAACGGACTCTTAACCTTGATGAACAAAATATATGATTCTCAAGAAATTTGAGTATTATGCCAAATTTTGCCTTCAACTTTTGGTTAAAGAGAAAATCGAGTCTGAGAAATTGTACAGAGGAATTCTCTAAGCAAAACCCCACATACTCTGCCTTTTAATTAGGTCTAGGTACTTGTCTCTCTAATTTCTCTCCCTCTGCACTTTTTCCCGCACCATGATTTTACCAGGAAGCTTAGACCTATTTTAACTAGTAATGTTGCTCTTGTTAAAGTTGAAGCGGTGTTTACCAATATATACCTAACACCTGATATTGAATTTCGCTATTAATTTCAACCTCATTCCATTCCCCATCCTCGGTGTTGTTGTCAACAAAACATGGGCTGGATTTTTTTCGTTGAAAATGTGGAGTAAGTGCAAATTGTGTGGCGGGTTAGTGCGTTAAAGGGAGCAATAGGAATTTTACCCGAGCCATTATTGTTGGGGATTTCAAATGCATTTCATAACTTGTTTTGGTCTGAACTTGTTCCACTACCATCATCGCTAGGATAGTTTCCATGGTTGCCTCTTGTTGTCGCAATATGGATGTTCAATGTGTAGAGATGTGGTTAGATAAAATATCCATTATGAATGTGATACGACGTCACCATTGCTGACGTGGTATCACACCCAGAAGTTACTCCATAATGCCACCATAGATCAAAATTCAACACAATCTTCTTCATCACCCTGTCAATCCATTTGAAATTAAGCAACAGACGACGACCAACTCTCCTTCTGGGCAAGCGACAAACACTTAATGGCAACAAATCGGCCGGATGGCAACAATCGTATATATGTAATTTCGTAGGTCGGCAGCTGAAATTCGTGATTTGGCCAAAATTCATTATCATGGAAGGTAACTGGTTTCAATTAAGATTGTTTGCGAGGACTACCAACTTGGCATTTTAAAGTGATTTCATTGGAAGTATGACACCATGTCAACAATGATAACATAGGATCACTGCTATACTAAAAGGAAAATTGTGCCAATTACCCCTACTGTTTGGAGTCTTTGTAAAAAGCTCCTTAGGGTTAGCATATTTGCAAAGAGACACTTGAGATGACAAATATGTTGCAACAGTAAGAAAAATATATATATCGTCCAAATTAGCGGCATGTGATGCTCACGCTCTTGAGAAATGTGTTTAGTATGGATTAATTCAATGAAATGCCTAAATTGCCCTTCATTTCTTCTTCCCTCCCAAAGTCTTAATTTTCTTTCACACTCCAACCAACCAAACCCTAGCCTTAGCCCTCACAATTCAGCCCCAATCATCACCACCACCCCTTTCTGCCACTCAGACCAGCCCCGTGCAGCGTCGCAGCCATCAGCCTCATCCATAAACGTTGTCGCCATCCAGACCAGCCCCATGCAGCGTCGCAGCCATCAGCCCCACCCATAAACGTTGCCGCCACCTGCCTGACCCACAATCGGCGCCACCACGTACCTACTTCACCCACAAATCGCCGCCACACTGCAAGCAATCAGCCCTACCTAATAGCACCGACGCCATCATATCAGCCAACCTAATCCTGCTGCCGCCATCAGCCCTAACAATATCCACCACCCATGCTCGTTACCATCATCACCACCCAAGCCTATTGCGGTGAATCGACCCAGCCCCTCACTCTTGTCACCATCACAACCCCGTTGCCACTGCCCCCACTTCTCAGAATCACTGCCTTGTCCACCAACCATTATCACTCATGCCCACCCCTCAAACAAACCCTAGATCTATGTTCCATAAACCCTAGATCTATGTAACAAAAGTCCTAGGAAACACTATATCTATATTAATGTTGATCTAGGTTTCGTGTGGGTACCAGTATGCGCATGCCGTCGCCCCTTGTTCGACACTTATGTTGCATAGAAACACAAAAAGTGATCTTAGGGTTTTTATACAAGGGGTATTTTGGACAATTCGTTGATCCTATAACCGGAACCGTCATATGTAACGGATTTGTCACTTCAGGTGTCTATTTGTAACTTTTCTAACACCAGGGGCTTTTTGCATGAGGACCCCACATCACTGGGGTCTTAATTCTACACAATTTTCCATCTACTAAATTTATGTGGTCTAGTGAGCAAACCCATGCATACAGGACAATGTTTAATTTTTGAACAAACTTTGGCTCCTACCCGGGTTGTAGGAATTTTCCTCTAACCTCGTGTGTAGTGATAATTAATAGTTGTTAAATGTTTCCAGTGTCTTTTCTTCTAACACTTTCAGCGACAATAATTAACAGCACTTTTTTAGCGTCACTAAATAAAAGTCACTAAAAATATTTAGAAACGATTGATTGTCGCTATATAAGGGGGTAGGAGGAAAATTCCTTCAACCGGGATAGCAGCAAAATCTTTTCCTTAATTTTTACCTCACACCCTTGATGCTTCATGAGAAATATAAAAGGATAAATTCTTGTCTTGCACAGATATTAAAATTTTTTTATTTTTTTTTGAGACCGTATTTTCGCGTCCTTAAAATACCTCTAAAGTTTGTTTTAGCTACAAATATGGAAGTGCCACTCTGTAAAATGATAGTCATGCTTTACATTTGAATAGGTCCACTTTGAGTTTGTTGTTAAAGCTTACAATAAAAACCACTAAATGTGTTGAAATTATGGCCAAAAGTCAAGTGCGGCGATATAGGGCTAGGGCCGCTAGGCTAGCTAGCTGCATAAGATGAGTACCTAATGTTAGGTACTCATCCAAGATTCTCGCCATTAGAATTCTCATCCAAGGTGTACCTAAGATTAGGTCTCATGGTTCTTAACAATTTTTTCAAAACTGTTTGTTGACTATCAATTGTACATTTGTTTAACATTTAACTAAAAGTACCCGCATTTATAGTGCTTTTTGAGTGAGCAATTACTGCTTAATACGTTGAATTTGTTTTTCCCTCTTTGCTACTACTATATATAGTTGAAGTAGAGTCAAATATGTAGCCTTTATGTTGGAATTAAATTTCATGGGTTTGATTATTTAATACTCCTTTATCTTAGAAATGGAGAAGATGGATGTAATTACACACATGTAAAGTTCAGTTTGTCCGAACAGTGGCATCTCGCATGAATCGGTGTTAAATGGAGGCGCGCTTTGTTTAAACGGGCCGGGTGTGATGAAATTGTGGGTTACATTTGAAAGATGCCAATTAATTAACTTCACACGCAAACATCATCGACCGTTGTTTCTACATTTCATTTTTTAGAACGAATTTGCAACTGCAACTCGTTGACAAACTCAATCTTATACGACGGCAAATAACGTTTTAAAAAAAGTATTTCATATCTCTTTAAATACGCTTCAAACTCCCTCATTACCTCTGATATTTTCCCGACACACTCTTTTGCAGGCAGTAACTTTCCAGGACGAAGAAAGGTCTTACCTGCAAACAAACACAAACACAAACTTCAAATATAATGTAGCAATCACTTTCAGGTTCAGACAGAGAACCTTTTTCACAGGAATTCAATGCAGGTTATACAACGTTGTATGACATTTACATGCATAATCTGTCTTTTGCTCCAGGTTTCTTTTGTTAGTATCCGGACGTACCATTGCCATCAAATGCCGACCCATCCTACATACAACTCACATATTGCACGCCTGCGCTGCTGCCTCGATCTGCACATACGTTATCGGTGGCCGGCTTCATCTGTTCTGGGACGTACGTTGTAGTGTGAAGTTTGCATGTGATTTTGGTACACTTCTGGTACCCTGAAGCAATACCCGTGCTACATTTATTGCAGATTGTACAAACGTCTAATGCTATAGGTTACATATGATTGAAGGGTGTATATGTAATGCATATAATCGCGACAGAGGTTTTTCTTGGAAAGATTTGGCATGGAGTTGTCCTCATCTTGACTTCACATCGTGGAACTTTCTTCCCACGTTTGGCCCATATTTTTTGTGATCTTTCTCTATCGCCAACTAGGGCCTTCCCTCTTCACTTTTTCTTCCACACACAAACACATACACACACATCTATATATGTGTTTGTGTGTGTATGTATATATATATATATACACACACATACACACACAAACACATATATAGCCCCATTTTTTGGTGTTTAATGTAGGGTCACTCATCTCTGTCTCTGTTTGCAACCAAGCATGTGCTGGCATGTGCAAGGAAATCTGCTGGGCACACGTGCATGAATGCCCATGTGCCCATTCATTCATATGTTTTGTTATTCCAGGTATTGAACTGAATGATTGAAGCCTCTGAATGAAAGTGCCATTTCTCTAACCATGACCAAGACGCTGAAATGGAGTTTCACCTTTAATTTCTAGAGGAAACACACAAGGTGTTTGACCAAAAGTTTGGGACAGCCTTTTGTTTTTTCAGGGTCTTAGAGGAATCATGTAGACTGCGACCCCACTAAGTAGGGGCCTTGATTCACTTCTCCATGTCCGTTGAAAGTGAGTCCCATTACCAAAGTCATTAGCTTGATTGGAAAAGAAACCAAACGAACACCGTCTTATCAAATATATTAATGCAAATCCCTTGCTTTTCTTAACTTGATGATGTGAACCACCCACGTTTTGGTGGTAACACGTAGTTGGTACAAATCGCCTTCTCTTGTCCTTCGAGTCCTATGTTTAATAGATGCAATGGAAAAGGGTATCTGCACCGAGATTGGTACAAAACATCCCCTTGTCGCACAATCTGATGACCTACTTTCATATCCAATCAATATAGCATGAGAGGGAGGGACTAGCCATTTGGTTTAAATGAGAGATACTGGCACATAGGGATTAGTATGACTTCCGGAACAAATTGTTTTGTAGTAATAGATAAGTTGTTTGTGAAACACCTGCACCAGAGATTGGCGTAGATAAGGGATTCCTTCTATTAGACCTGGCAAAAGGGTTGACTCGCCGGATATGAACATACCCGGATGAGTAAAGGTTGACGGGTACGGATAAAATGAGTACGGACAAGAATTATCCGGTTTTTTTCGAGTAGCCCTTTCCCATTCTCGTACCCTACCCGGGCGGTTTGGGTAAACCCGTGGGTAGGTGTTTAAAAATTCAGATGGTGGATTTGTGAGCGTGAGCGTGAGTTGTGGACTATGGATTTGGGCGTGTGAGGTGAGTGACGACAGATCTGCAAGCGGCTCTCTGGGCTAGAAGGATAGAGATCTCATCGCTTCGTCCTCGCGTGTACTGTGGTTCGTGGTCTGAGGAGAGAGTGCATGACGGAGGCAAAGAGCCCTAGTCATATAGGCGGCAAGAATTTGTGGTTGACGGCGGCGAGGATCACGGTCTGTGGAGTCTTCAAGTGTGGAGTATGTGATGTGTGAGTGAGAGAAGAAAGAGACGGACGACGGCTGGCGACAGAAAAGTGAAGAGGAAAAGGAAAGGTTCCCAAACCATAAATA
Source organism: Escallonia rubra (assembly GCA_033065855.1). Lineage (NCBI taxonomy): Eukaryota > Viridiplantae > Streptophyta > Magnoliopsida > Escalloniales > Escalloniaceae > Escallonia > Escallonia rubra. The sequence continues at coordinate 1,107,886 of JAVXUO010001214.1, read as the reverse complement.
ACTAGCTTGAAAGAAACTATAGTTACTACTTATATGGGATAAACTAGGCTAACCCGGACCCGACCCAGACCAAACCGAGATTTACTGGTCGGTTTGTGTACAGGTCAAAATAGGCCAATCCCTAACTCCCTGCCGATGTGGCAGATTACTGCCTTAGGACGAATCAACCTTGCTGGGCCACAGCATTGCATTTTTATTTGGTGCAAACAATGTCGTCATCATGTTATTTTAACAGTTATTGAATGCTTCCCCGTTGTACGCCATGTCATCCCTTTCAACTTCTAACAATTAACCAGGTCATAAAGACATGCAACTATTTTTGGCGCCCTTTCTTTATCTCAAGGTTTAAGTTTCATATTAATGCTTTCCAACGATTAGATGTAGTTTGGAGTCCCGTTCTCATTATGATCTCAAGCCGTTGTTTTCTGTTCTCGGACTCTTTAACTTTATAAAACTGTCAGGTTTAGTTTCTCTTTCTTACTTTTCTCGAACCCTAGAGAATTTTTTGCAACCCTTTGTTTTATTCCTTAACAGCTTTCTCCTCCTTTCTTTTAACTTTCTCCTCGATCTTCTATAGATATCTGACAATTATCTTGACCAAAACCTTGGAGTTCTTGCACATACTTTTCCATCTTCCATCCTACAGAGACCATCATCTTTAGATTCATTCCTTTCAACCCTCCTTTCGTACCCAACACCGTCATGAACAAATTGGCAAGCGTAACGTGCTGCCACAACAGAACGTTCACCGTACATTATCTTGAAGGATTTCAGAGATGCCGTTGAAAAGAAAATCCATTTTGGTATAGAATACGTCGGCCATGCCTTGGGAATTGCCTTTAAACTTGGTAGGACACCTCCTCCTACACTTTCTTGAATTTTCCGCAATGCTAATTTTCAAGAAAGAAATGGCCAAGGAGTTTGAAATGACTGATATCGGTTTGATGCCATATTATCTTGGGATCAAGGTAAAGCAAAGAGATGATGAAATTTTCATCTCACAAGAGGCATATGCAAAAGAAGTATTGAAGAGGTTCAATATGGAAAATTGCAACCCAATCAGTATCCCCATCGAGGTTGAAAAGAAGTTGTCGAGACACGTTAAAGAAGGTCCAATCGATCGGACCTTGTTCAGAAGCTTGTTTGGTAGTTTGAGGTATTTGATGTGCACAAGGCCTGATATCCTATATGTAGTTGGTTATATCAGTCGATATATGGAGAATCCGACAACTTATCACTTCAAAGTGGCGAAAATGATACTTCGGTACCTTAAAGGTACAATTGATCTTGGCATATTTTATCTTGCATTAGGTGATATGAAATTAGTGGGATATAGTGACAGTGATTGGGCTAGAGACGTGGATGATCGAAAAAGTACAACTGGATTCGTTTTCTATTTTGGTGAAGTAGCATTCACGTGGACATCAAAAAAGCAATCGATAGTAACTCTATCGACATGTGAAGCTGAATATGTGGCTGCAACATCGACTGTTTGCCATGCGATATGGTTAAGAAGTTTGCTTAAGGAGCTCAGTTTTATTCAAGATGAATCGACACAGATTTATGTCGATAAATAGTCAGTCATAACTCTTGCAAAGAATCCAGTGTTTCATGATCGAAGCAAGCACATCGATACACAATATCATTTCATCTGTGAGAGCATTTCTAAGAAGGAAGTCCAAGTTAAGTTTGTGAAATCCGAAGATCAAGTTGCGGATATCTTCACAAAGCACCTGAATAGAGAAGTCTTTGAGAATCTACAGAGTCAACTTGGAGTGAGAGAATCAAGCTTAAGGGGGCGTGTTGAGAGTTAATCTTGATTCTACAAAGTTATGACAATTAATGAGGAAGAATCAAGACATGAATAAATGAAGAGAAGGTGAAAAGTGAAAAGAGGAGTTACTCATAACCTATGAGTGATTAATTAGGAATATGAAAAGTAAAAGGTTTGGGGAGTTATCTTTAGGAGTTAAATGAGTATTTAAATGTCTTAGTATAAAATGGTGTGTCACCTAGTTATTTTGAAAGTAAATGTGGAATTAAAAGAATGAGTGAGTAAGTTGTTTTATGAATAGAAGTGTTAATTGAGTAAGAAAAAAATATCCAAGTGTGTGTTTCTCCTATCCACTTCCTCCTCCTTTTCCATAGTACTCAAAAGTATTTCCGCTGCGATATATCTCCCTTATATTGTGCGCACCACGCAACAGATGTTCTTCCATTTTCCTCACGTTTCTCTAGCAGCATGCTCGTTGAGGGAGCGGGTTGCATGGACTTTATTTCATTTTTATTTATTTATTTTTCTACAAAATGGAGGGGTAGGGATATTTTAGGAATATTGGAGAGATTGGACGGCTTTGACGACGACAACGAACATGGCTGCTCTCTGATGGGCCTTTGATAAGGTCTTCCATGGAATCTACTGGTGGTGAAGAGAAAGGGAGTTTTGGTGAGAAGGACAGTGATGGTGGCGGGTTCGAAAGGAGCGAAGAGAGAGAGAGAGAGAGAATGGACAGCTTTGACAAGAGGAAACAGTGACCCTGCGAGGTGACAAGTGAGGGGTAGATGTCTGCTGAAGAGAAGAAGAATGACGAATAATAATAAGTCACAAGCACAATGTCATTATGGGGCAAAATTACTAACCGTCAGTTAACCGCAAATTACTTGTGTGTGTGTGTGTGGGGGGGGGGGGGGGGGAGCGGAAAGGCATCTCAATCGTATATTGTATGACGTGAATGGCTAAGGTGTGCTAAAAAATAAGGTCTTTTTCAGTTGCGGACGTTGATCAACCTTTATACGTGTGCACGCGCGTGTCTAGCCAAGCTAGAAAAAAGAACAGAAAAACAGCATTAAATATGTATTATTGATTCTTCACTTTAGTTGGTATCTTTCTCTATCAATGAGGTTTAGAATATTATTGTACGAAGCGAAACCAAGATAATTGAGGATTTATAAAGATGAATGATGCAATCATTCATAATATGTATACATTAGAATAAAACATTGATATATCATATCAGCCAATAGGAAACAAGTCATGATATTAAATGCGCCCGGTCAAAGGTTCCTTTTTATTTTGTTTTGACTCAAGCTTCGATAATTTCAATAATAAAAGGAAATAGTACCAAAAAAAGAATATTTACATTTCAAGATAACAACGTATAACTTCATTCTCATAATTCACAGTACTTAATAAAATGTAAATGAAGAAATATCAGAAAATAAGTAAAGCCATAAATGGCCAATGTCATAATAGCTACCAAAAGAAAACTACCTCTCGTGTGTCGGTATCAGTACAATGCTAAGACCCTTGTCCGACTATAGAACATAAACAAGAAATGGACCTAATCAGTGAGGAAAGTGAACAACTAAGAGCCCCTCCCACCAAAACCTGCTACAAACGAACGAGCTACCCTTACGCCCCACAATCCCTTAATCAAGCACCAATAGAGGCGATAAGCGGCAGTCTCCTTCTCCGTTAGAAAATTGTTTCCCCAACTAGTAGGTTTTCAAATGTTTGTGTCTGTTCAAGTCAATACATTATTCCATCCAGTGAGGACTAGGAGGGCCTGTGTTTATAATTTTCAGAAGGATGACTTGAAAATAAGCATCTCATTGTAAATGTCTAACCTGATGACACATTCAAAGTACTGGCGAGAATAAAGAATGCAAAATGCAATCAACTAAATTAGATTTGTAAATCCCTTGATGATAATCTAATCCAGCTAGAACCACAAAGGTCAACCCCACCCCCCACCCTACGCCCTCTTTGTTTAATTGTTGCAGCTGCTTCATTTAACTACCCCAATGCCTTAGCTATGGCCCAGAGCCCAGATTCCAAACTGATGCACTATATATACAAGCTCACAAGGGTTTCTCCAGAACCGGCCAACAAACCTAACTTCAATTTTTTTCTGTCATCTGACTCCTTCCTTTATAGATGGAGAAGTCTATGACTTCTCCAGGCAAAGCTCTCTCTTCAAGAGCAAACAAAGAAGATCCTCTAGAGGAGAGTGGTTGGACCTTCTACTTTGAGGACTTCTTTTGTAGTAATAATGAAGAACAAAGTTATATCTCTTCTGGCTACGAACGCCCTTCTCTGGTCTCTGATGCCGCTTCTTCAGCAGCGAAGAAGTTAACTGATAATGATCAGGCCGTGGGATTCTCTTTGGGCAAAAGCAAGAAGTTGAGTTTCAAGAAGAGGAAAGATAAAGGCGCAATAGTTGACGACTCTCTGGAGGATACTGCTAGTTCTCCTGTAAATAGTCACAAGGTTAGACGAAAATTGGTGTTGTGTGTGTGTGTGTGCACGACTGCATTGACAACTCCATTAATAAAAAGAAACCAATAGAAGTTAGACGACACGGGTTATGCAACAGAAATCTTCATTGCAACACTCCTCCTCATACTTAATACTGATCAGGTCAGGAGTGAAACGTCATGTCTCCATAGCTTGCTCCTGCTGAAAATTTTCTCCATTTGATGAGCATAGATGGAAGTTCCTTAACATATAACCCTTAACTTTCATGCTTTTACATTTCTTCTTCACCAGGGTTGTTATATTAACCAACTGGATATCAACCAGACAGACAGGGAAAATTTGGACTCTTCAGAGGTAAAAAGGATAAGCTGAATGTGGTGCAATCTCATGGTTTATTAGGTAGTTGCATGTATGCAAGTTTGTGTGTGTGTGGATTTTCTTGATGCAAATATAGTGACTTTTTTGCTTGACAAAGTTGTTATGAATTCTTGGTTTTATAGGAGAAAGGTGATACTTCTGGCCAGAAAGCACGGAGAAGTGATGAATTGGGTACTGGTGGAAGGAACAGTGAGTACACAGAACTCAAGAGAAGGGGCCTCTGCTTAGTACCTGTGTCAACGTTAGCAAACTATCTGTGTTAACTTCCATTTATTCCTCAATGCACAAGTCTCTCTCTCTCTCTCTCTCTCTCTCAGCTCTCCTTCACTCTACTTTCCGTCTTTCTCTGGACCATAACCTGTACAATCCTATGAACAATGATGCTAAAAGATGCTGAGTTTAATGTGATTCAACATGTAATTCATCATTTGCAATAAATGAACGATATGAAAAGCAATGCAAAAGGGTTCTATGTCTTTTCATTACTTTAAAATTGAGCTTTTGCCTGATAAAACCCAAACAAAGTCAGTTCGGGAAATAGCTCGAGTACAGGAAGTTGAAGAAAAGAGACGCTGCTATCAGGTAAAAGAAGGAAAACAAGATGCAAACATGAGAGAAATGTGGTTTTATGAGATTGTCTTGTTGTTATCGATTAACATACATATGTCGGAAAATAAACTCGATTTAGTTTTTAGAACGGTGGTTAGTGTGACATGTTAGTGGGTTATTAAGTTAGTACTCCATTAGTAGCATGTTACTGGTCATTAGTCATGTGCTAGTGGGGTGTTAATAATGTGTTAGTGGTGTATATGTTACAAATGCATTACTAGTACGGTTACGAAGATGAGTAGTGGTCTAATAATTGTGTAGATAGTGGGATGAGTTGTGTGGTTATTGTAATTCTGGGAGTTACTTTTAGGTATTATTTAAACCCATGTACCTCAACTATTTTGATTACGTGGAATGAAAATATTCTCTCAAAGATCTCACTATTGCCTCCTCATATATTTGTGAGTGTAAGTTTGAGTGCAACAAAGTGTGAGTTTGAGTGACCCTTTGTCTCCAACAACATAAACATCCCTGGAAGTCTTCTATACATTCATTGACGTTTTTGAGGACAACCTTATCACGGGATGATCCCAATATTGTGCAAAAGAACTGTAAATCCACCTCCATTTTCTACTTTGGAATCGCTGTGAAGCGTTAATAAGAATGAACTTGAGCTTCAAGGGTTGGTTGAGTCGGTTGACATGCTTCACTAAACTATCTTCTGGCTTAAAGAAGATAATCGGTATACCAGTTTTCAATGAACAACTTGGAAATAGAGAAGGGTTATGTACAGGCAAAAGTTGAGTTCAGCAGACATTCCGGTGTAGCCAATTTATGCAGCGGCCAGACTTCGAACCGGTGGCCTGGCTCAGTGATTAGCTATCATCTCTATTGTAGTTGATGATGCACGAAGGGGCCTCTCCTCCAATGGCCAGAACTTTCTCCAAAAATCTGCACTCTCCCAGAACAATTTTTTTGTTTTTTAATAAAGCCATAACCAGTCCGAGTCCAATACTGTTCGAATCAGCATTAACCTGAAACACCTTAGCATCTGTAAAAATACTATGTTGTTGCGGATTTCATGATTTTGTCGCCTTTGCATTTGATTGTCGCACGATGCGCTTGATTAACTTCATGCCATATCATGATGCGCATGAACAAAAGCGCCCTAATGTTAGTACATGAGGTTTATAAGCAATCAAGAGTTCCTGACACCATTCATTTGCTAGCTCTAAACCTTTCTTTCCTTGGTTCACCCCCAAGGTTCCTAAATCCTCCCTGGCCTTACCCCTTCGGGCTAATCTCCGGTCGATTTTGTCTCTTCTTTGACATTTAGTCCTGTTTCTGAGCCAGAAATGTACCGGAGAAAGTGCATAAACGATGTCACCTGTTATGTATCTCGGATTCATGGGATGCAACCAGCAAGCGCAGACGACGCTACTAGCTTATAGCACAATAAGCTGAGCCAAGGTTCTGCTAAGGAGTACTGACATCGTTCTAGGATAAAGTTGATCATCAAGCACCCAAAATGACTACTTAAGATGGAACCAACCTTTTCCTTCGGATACAACCAAGCCGATGTCATGATTACAACGCACACTACTATGCTCTATGTAACCACTTCCTTAATACTGAACTCTTACTTGCGAAGCCACGAAGATGATGCAAAGCAACGGGCACCTCACCCCCGTATAAATAGAACTAGTGTCATCAAAGATACAGTGGTTTTAATTGTGGATATGTGTCGATGCTCAACGCCCTTTCGTCGTGAAATTATTGTCCTTTCAGTTCAATCATTGTGTCATCAAAGATACAGTGGTTTTAATTGTGGGCATGTGCCAATGCTCAACGCCCTTTCGTCGTGAAATTATTGTCTTTTCAGTTCGATCAATTCGGCGGATAAAAAATGCCTTGATTTTAAGTTGTCTTAAAAAAATTCCATTTTCGCCCTCCAAAATGGCAAAAAGAAAAGAAGAGAGAAACTAACAGAATAAATGTGCGCATCCGGGGAATCGAACCCCGGTCAGTACCGTGGGAGGGTACTATGATACCACTACACTAGATGCGCTTGTTGATGCAATGCACCTCAACTAAAATTTAAATTTTAAATAGTAAGTTTAGCAAAATCATATATTCACCTCTTGGATGCTCGTCAGTCGTCCCCATAAATGTATTTCGGTAAAACACACGAGGGATGAATGATATGATGCGGGGAAAATAGCATCTCGCAAAACTTTATCTAGTATAATCTAAATTAGACTGACAACCTAGACCGAAAACAATACTGATAAGGAGTACAGCTGAAAACATCACACCTTCAAACGGTAAAAAATTAAGGCTAGGATGCCGTTACGAGAAAAGATTTTTATAAAAAAACTATCCAAAGAAAAAAAAGGAGAAGAAAATCCAGAATCGACTTTCAAGCTCTGCCGAGATTCGGATACTTGAAATAGAATAATTCCTTTTGTCAAGTATGCTCGATAATTGTGCTATTTTTCAATATCAATTTTAGCGTTGAGCAAATATCTAATCCTACTCTGATGGTACCAATAGGCCGCATTAGGGATGAAACACTACACCAAAACTCAACAAGACAAAAAGTTTGTTAAAAATTATCTGTCATACTATGCTTATATTATGCTAATTTTGTATTTGGACTACAAGAATTTTAGATAACTTTATAACTCCATTCGAAGGCTGCTTAAGTGAATTTTTCTCGCTTTGAACCTCTGCAACCACGTACAAGGCAGGCAAGTTACCTCGTACATTATTTGATCAATTATGAGTGTATGTCATGTTCTTATTTTCTAAATGCTCTTTTTTAAAGTGATTGTTATGTCTAGAATTTATTAGGTATATTTACTATGATAACTTTATTAACAGAATCACGGATACGTCATGACCTGCTATTTGTTTGTAATGCCCTAAAGAGACTGAAATACAATATTTATTATCAATGTCGCTCTCTTATTTAACAACAAAACACCTTTCGTCAAATAAAGTGAGACTTCATGCATCACTTCAGTCCGGGAAGAATTTTGGTTGGTATGGTCAGCAAAACAATGCAGTATAACAGAGCAACTCAATGAACTGAAAGAAAATTTCAATTAAACCTATATATTCCGCACTGCTGCTTAAAACAGGACCAGCATCGCAATGAACTGGTTGGTGATTTGTTGGGTGGACGTATAAATGCAACATGGTCCTTTTGCAAGTAAACGATGAAGTCTGGCTTTCAGTTTTCGCTCTCTTTCATTTTTTTGTTACAGGTATCATCGTTATCATTGGTGTCGAACTGTTTCGTTAATAATATTGAGGTGGTCTATTTCTTCTCAGGAAGCTTCTCTAACAACTCTGGTATGACATCGAACAGATCGCCCACAAGTCCATAGTCAGCAACCTGCATCGAGGAGTGCAATGTTACGCTAAATGCAAAAATATCATTTAGTGAAAAACTGCCCACAAGCAAACAATCCAATTTGTATCAGGGTGAAAGCATTTAGCCAGAGAACAGCATGTTCTAAGACCAAAAGTTCCAAGCATCAAGGTGATATGTCGGTGGATGCAAGTGATACATAAGAAGACTTCAAGTATGATATATCAAAATCCATGTGTTTGTGTCTTTTGCGACTAAAATGAGCTAGTATTTGGTATCATCTACCATATACATTCATAATACTTTTCCATGTTCTGATCTTAAACTGCCAAGGTGATGGGAGTGTACCCCGAGAATGAACCTTACCTAGGCATGGGTGCTATCCTAGGCCCAACAGATGGCTCAAGTTTTATTATCCTTTCTAAATCCATATTTTCATCACCCTCAGTCCTATTAATCTTACTTAAGTTGCACTAGTGCTTGTCCTTAACCTTCTTCCTGATGTTTAAATGTTTCTGAAGGTTACTCCATTATGAACTAGAGGTCATGCATTCGAAATGCAAAAACATCCTCTAAACCGAACAAGACCCTGCAGGAAGAACCTCATGCAATTGGCCACTCTTTTAAAGACTGCTATACTTAGACACCTCTAACTTCAGCTTCACCCATCTCCTTTTCTCCTCCAAAAAGTCATGTTGGTTCTAGACTAAAATAATGCTTATCTTACACTGAAGTAAAAGTCTGGATGGCGAACTACTTAGCCCCATGGATATGGCTAAAACAGAGATGAGCTGAGTAGCAGGTTACTGAAGCTTTGTTTGTAAAAGCTTTCGAGCTTTTGAATGTGATCAAGCATAGCTTTATTAAGCTCTATCATCACCGTAGATCATAAAGTATAAATATTAAATGCAGCAGTGAAGTTTGAATTGTGTGTGTGTGTGTCAGAGAGAGAGACGAAATGGTTCAGCCATAACCTGGAATATGGGTGCATCTGAATCCTTATTTACAGCCACAATGACCTTAGAATCTCTCATGCCTGCTAAGTGTTGAATGGCTCCAGAAACACCAAATGCCATATAGAGTTCTGGGGCAACAATCTTCCCAGTTTGGCCAACCTGACATGAAAACATTGATTATAACAAGGATAATGGTGAAGGATACCAGATAACTAAGTGATATTAACTGTAGCAGAAGTGGCCAATAAAAATCATTACAACTACACCCAGGCAGGAGGAAATAGAACTTTACCCCCTCTGTTTACACCAGGAGCACCTTACAATTTTCTATTTTCAAAAGGGACAGGATCCATTGCTGTAGCTGGGGCTAAAGCAGAGGTCCTGTACCTCGGATCCTGGCTGTCTATCTTGATCTTGTTTTTAAAAGAAGGCCACAGTGACTGAGACCTAATATACAGTCGTTCAACAGCGAACGGCACAGAATAACCAGTCTTTTCTTCTCCATTTCCAAAACCATCAGCTAAGATTTCAGCAAAGCTCTCGCGATATCAAATTTGTCATAAAATTAAATGTGTTCTGCTTTCTTTCCTCTTCTAACCCTAGATCCTCCAAGTCAAATCCACTCCATAAGTCCATATACAACCAATAATTTCCAGAATGCTATGTTTTGATCCCTTATAAGTCTCCTTACCGACGTGGCATCTTTGTAGCCACTAGATCAAGATGAATGGCCAGGAATTGAGATACAGCAAGCTACAGCAGAGGATCAGGACCAAGTTGTATGAAACCTCCCTCTATTCACTTAATGTGCAAAAAAAATAGCAAAGCGTCCAAAGTAGGTGGTGGTGAAGTGCTCTGGAGGTCTACTAAATGGGGGGAAAATGCCATTTCCCTTTTGTGGAAAAAACCTACCCAAATATACAACTTGGTAACTTTCAATGCCTGCATGTTACCAACACTAATGAAATTTTAGACCAGAGATCTTTAACTTTATTTGATTAGAAAACAGGCAAACACGCTTCTGTGCAAGGAATTAGTACAGCGAAAAGATATCTTGGCGTGTGGAAATAGCACAAGTCTTGGAAAGAGATGATGATGAAGTGTACAGTCAAGTGGCATACGGAAGGTCTTAAATCCTAAGATCAATTGCTGCCCTAACATCAACTATTGGTGTTACCTGAAGATCATTCGGAACAAATCCCGCATCAACAGCAGCACGAGTAGCACCAACTAAACAAAAACGAGAACTAGTTATCAGTGCAAATTGCTTTTAAAACAGAACTAAATATCGGTCAACAGGTCAAGTTGGAGGGAAAGAACTCTGAGGTAGATATCATGATCACAAAAGGGATATCTCTTAAGAGAAACCCAAAAGAAAAAGGATTGAGTTTAACTACGTCATTGACATCCTGGAGAAGCACCTGCTGCACCAAGTCTCTCTGCAAGCTTCTCTATCAATTTAAAGTTGTCAGCATTTTTCAGAGCTCGCCCACCAGTTATCACAACACGTGCATTTCCAAGATCTGGACGTTCAGATACTTGAGAACTTTGACTTATATATCTAGATTTTCCAACTCCATCTGCAAACAAAATGATATTTAATATTAAAACATGCGACAACATTCCTCTCATAGATAATAACCTTCCATAATTTTACCTACTAAATATCCAAGCAACGCTGTTAATCCACAGCACACCAGACGTTAACATTTGAATTTTTTGGGCTAAGACAGAAGATTAGACACCCTCATTTTTCTTCTAAATTAATAGCACCAATAGTCTGCATACAAACCTTCACCAAAGCTTGATAAATCAACATGCTCAACTGGTGCAGCATTAGATTTTGAATCAGCTGACATTGACTCCACAGGAAAAGATGCAGGCCTAACTGTCAGCATGCAAGGGACAGAACCAGTGTATCGAACTGTACAAAGAGCATTTCCAGCATATATTGGCCTGCCATTTATTAAAAAACTTTTCAATCAAAACATCTGTAGTGTGAGTTTGGCTTGGGTATAAGCAGTACGCCTATAAAATGCTCTTTTGTACTCGTGTCAACAAAAACAACATGAAATTAAATTTGATGTGCTCTAGCTTGTTTATCTTAAGCCTAAGATAACCACTTCTTTTGGGTGATAAATTTCATGATGGAAATTCTACTGCACTCTTAAGCGATGCTGTTAGTTATTAGCTTCTGAAGCTCCTCTATCATCTTTCTACTGAGTGACCTCAGCTGCGAACCTCGTGAGTCGGTTTTTCATATCTTAAAGGATATTATCATCTAGTTGCTCTCATGTAATCACATCCACACAAACTGAATGATATCTTCACATGTATTTAGCAGAATAGAAGCAAACACCAAGCTTAAAGGCTACATTTTGATCTAATAACTCTCCATTTGACAATAGAACTTCAAAGATTTACGTTGGAAGCGATGAAGAAGCTTTTCTTGCAATTGGTGATTTAGGTCTCAAAACAGATGCAGGTTTTGGTAAATCAGTATTTCAAATATATCACTCGGCAATTCAAAAGGGTGGCAAGGAGGCATAGATTTTCAGGGTAACAATTAAGAAAGAAATAATACCAATGGAAAGAATGAGAAGAAAGATGGAGAGAGGGAGAGAATCCCAGACATTGTGATGTCCTATCTTGAGGGAGAGGGGTGAGAACAACAATTACTTACCTGACGAAAAGACGAGATTCAGAAATTCCAGTGACATCAGTTATTGGAGAAACATCCAGAAGGGCAGCTGCACGTGGTAGTATATTTTTTCCAAATGAACTTGAAGCAGCAACTATATGCGAGTAGCGACCTTTCTGCTGAACAAGATGGACTAATTTCGCCCATGGTTCGGCTAGAGAATGTATAAATCTATCAGAATCAGCCAGAAGCACCTAGACAATAAACATCGAACAAAGTCAGAATGTTCTGTAGGCAGAATAAACTTTCTTACTTTCCGTAGGAGTATATTAGAAAAAGTGTGATCTTCAAAACTTCGAGTTTAACATGGTTACTTCATCCATTTTGCCTGGTCAATGACAAAAACACATGCAGACAGCCACATCCTGGAGGTTGTGAATTACTGTGCATGACTATAAAGAAGCGCATCTCCCAACTTTCAACCCCATTTTCGTGTGTGGATTGGGTGGGGAAGGAAGGAGTTTCTTGGTCTAAAAAAGAAGTTGGACAAAATGACCACCACCAAACCAATTGAAAGAAAAAAAAAACATTATTCAGTCCTCAATATGTTCTGTCTTCAACTCATATGACATGCTAAAACACATTAATGTTTACAGGCCAAAAGAAACCGTACTACAACTACATGAGCGACACCTCAAAAATGTCTCAACATAACGTACGCAAATTCATTGACCAAAGTACTATCTAGGAGCATAGTTTTGTCAGGTGTTGTAATACCAATGCACTAAGTGATTAAGAAATCTGAACTACCTGAGAAATGGAAGGATGGCATGAGGCAGCATGTGCAGCAGCCTGTTGAAGGGAAGAACCTGACCCGGCGAGGAGCATAGATACGTGATTGTTCTCACCTAGCGAACTTGCAGCCTTAATTGCACTGAAGGATTGGGGCTTGAGAGAACCACCTTCATGTTCGGCTAAAACTAAAGTGCTAAGCTATTTAAAAGGACAGAGCAAAGTAAGAAACTCGTACACTATATAGGTATTAATCCAAGTACTAAGAACTAAAGCAGAAAATCTAAAAATCTTTACTTACCAAGTTTTACGTTGGAGTTTGCATTTACAACTACATTTAGACATGACTTGTAATAAAAAGTAAACCTGATCCTTCCCACAAAATGAGGCTGTGGAAAATGAGGGTGTCTAACCTTTAGATGTATGAATTCTATTCGAGCTCGCCCGCTCGCTGTTTAGATGTATGAATTCTATCGTAGAAATCTCAAAAATTCAAATGAAACAATAATTATCGGTGAGTACTACCTTGTTGAACTTGCGCCGATTAGTAGGTGAAATTAACACATCCATGTCTATTGAACTTGCGCCAATCGATTCACAGAGAAATTTAAAACTGGAAAGGTAGAAGAAACTGTAGGCACGAGACTTACATGTCTACTGCTGCAGAATGTGCGGCGACTGAAAGCCCTGAGCATCGCCCGAGTAGCCATTTTAGCTCCGGTTTGACCTGCGAGATGCTGGGGTTACATAGCACAGTAAACGGCAAAACGACGTCGCTGGCGAGTGGGCAAAAGTATGCTTCTGCACCTGCGCTGCGGCCTGTGAATATCAGAAATATGGAGCTTTGGACTAATTTGACTACAGGCCCCTCACTTGTTGATTAATCTCATTAGAGCTTCGTTATTTTACTTGTTGCCCTCAATTGGTATACAGCGTGACCACCGTACTTAATAAGTTGTCATAAATTAACGTCAAAGTGTTATTCAAAGCGAGATCTCAATTTTTTTCATATACGCTCCTAGAATAGAATAAAGCTAGTTAGAGTCAAATGCGGGACATTCAAATTCACGGCTCACCCTATATCTTTCCTACCAGGGGCGGATTTCATAACTTTTTCATAGTGGGCAAAGTTAGAGTCTATTTCAACAGCTCGTATACTTGTTGTTTACAGCTAAATTGGCACTAAAAACTGTTAATTTTTTTTGTTTAAAATGAGCTTTTATGTGATCAATGATTTAGCTAAATTCATGTTTTTTGTCGCTATAAAAGGCACAAGTGCCACTTTTTAATTCTTTAGTCACAAAAATGGTGGAAATTTACTCTGACCTCAATATTTTCATGAGTCTGAATTTAGCCTGACCTGAATTTTTTCATGGGTTACGTGCCTTGGCTTCTGGGCCATGCGTTAAAGATCTAAATTTGAAGAGTTAGGGAGGCTAAAGTTACTTAAGACTAGGTAGTCCTTGATATCCCTCAACCCTGCAGTGCCTTGGTTCAGTTCTAGAAAACTAAAGGGAAATAATTATAAGTCATAACTTGTGTATATAAGGACTCCATTTGGCGCACCGGATAAGAGTTTCGAATAAGATAAAGATGCATCTGGCGTTCGGCCATGCATTTAAGGGGCATATAACATGTTCAGCGGATTAGTTCTATCGACCGTCGTCAGTCGCCTCTCTTATGAGTTTTATCCTTCGGGGTGAGGGTTAGAGATGATTAGTGGCAGAGACATAACTCACTCATGACCCGCGCGCGCGCGCGGGGGGGGGGAGAGCCACGGCACCCCCCAACTTTTGGGAAAACTTTTTTTAATTCTTTAAATAATAGATATTCGTATTTAATGTATTTACGAAAATGTCATTATATCGTAATATTAATTAATTATGATTTCATTTAGTTGTGTTTTTTACTCTTTGTACCACCGGCAGTCATTTCATCTTCTTCATTATTTTGCTTCATCTTCATTCTTCTGAACTCCAAATTTTGGATCTCTAAATTACGGGAAAAAAAACACAATTGACCAATGTTAGCTCTTTTTTTTTTAATTTAACTAGTATGTTAACTTATACATGATTATCGTACGCATACAATTAATAATCACATTAATAATATATCTATACCGTAAGAGTTAAACTTCTATCGTCCAAGATTAGTAATTCATTGTTGACTAAACTTATCAAGTTAAATAAATCACTATGAATAGTAAAATTAAATGAGTGATAGTCAAATTGAATAATTTATTCTGCATTTAACGTATTCAATAGTAACGCTAATTATAATATGCTTCTTTTTATAGATGGGAAAGTCAGAGTCACGCACAATTTGTTCTTTCTTTCAACAACAAAAAAAATGTTGACAGTAATAACATTTTTTACTTTCATGTTTTATGTGAACTTGAACATTCTTAATTCTTTATTTTGCCCCCTTCGATTAGACTATCTGGATCCCCCCTTGATTGGTGGTGCCACTTCGCTGCAAGATCTGCCTCATTAGTCATCATTGGATATCAAATGCATCGGATTCGACAGGGATCGAGGAATTAAACTTGCAGTTGGAATTCAAGTGCGGGTTCACTGCCTCCTCCATGCTCACTAGCCTCTTGCACCGCACGATCCTATCCTTCACCGCCTTACAACCAGCAGATCCATCTCCCATTGAACCGCTCGTGGATGTTGTCTACGTATGTTGCAGTGCACAACGAGACTATGCATGTTTGTGCCTAATTTGGTCAGTTTCCATGCCTAAGGACAATGAGATCTTGGTTACTAGGCTGTTTTATAAAGCTGCCTCCGTCACAGATCTTTGATTGAACAAAGGAGTAATGGTGGGGATGTTAAAGTTGGTAGTTGTGGGTTGCGAGGGTGGTGTTTGTGGTGGTGTTGTGGGTAGTTGAGGTGGTGATTTGGTTGAGTAGTAGAGTTATTCGGCTTGGAATCTGATATCTGTCCCAAACACATCATAGGATTAAATCTTATGCTCCTCTAGCCGATTGGAAAAAAAAAATCATCTATTTTCCTCCCTTATCCTATGCCTATCCTATTTGCCACGCCAACACATGGCCAAGGTAAAATGATGCACAATTTTTGGTAAGCATTTCATTTCCATTACTCACTTCAATCAATTTAGACCAAAAATCTTCATAGTTGGTGGTGGAGGTAGACATAGATGTGCTGAAGAACGGCCTACTGCATATCTAGCAAGTCATATCTTTTCGATAAAAAATTTGTGTGATAGGGGGTGTCTTTGCCAGATTCCAATTTCTATGTGATGCCAAAGAAAGTGGGTTCGTACCTACGTGGAGGTGCCACAAAGGCTGCAGTCCGAGTCAGATGCCAAGTATGTTGATGTGAGACACAGCAAGGGTGGAATAAGGACAGAGACCAATGGCTTCCCAGACAGTTCTCGTGGGTGGCAGTGCTGCGAGGGCGATAAAGCAAGATGCATATACGATGACAGTCACAATCCGATGCTTAGGTCCAGAGTCCGGGTCATGTGTGTTTCTCTCTAAGATTCTAGAGTGAGAAAGTGAAAATGTTCTGAAAATGTCCAACCTTAATCTTCCGTCCGAATGAATTCTCAAGACCTCTATTTATAGAGATTAAGATGATGATGTCATTAACCGACACATGGCGCTCCCCGGGAGTGATACGTCACCGAGGGTCCACAGGTGCCGATGCTCCACGGACTGTCGGATCGCACATTCACTAGCCCTGCTCCTTATAACGTCGCTCTGTCTGTCTGGAAAGACTGGCTCCCACAGCGTCGGTGTTGCCAGAGAACCCCCTTGATCTAGCCTCCAATCCAAGCCCTTGCGGAGTCCCACAGGCCTGGCAGCGGTGGGGAAGGCCCGACGCCTAAATGCTAGGTGGACTAGGCGCGATGCCCTCTGAAGACTTGATCCTGTCTCGGAGTGACCTGGGGGTCATAGGTCCTAAGGGTGCCGACGCAAGCCCCTGGTGCCGGAGCACGTAGGTCAGTCACACAGACACCTTGGCGAAGATAGTGTCTCGAAGGAGTCGCCTATTCCGCGGGCCGAGGTAGCATCCCGGAGGAGTCGTCTATTCCGCAGGCCGAGGTAGCATCCCGGAGGAGCCGTCTACCTGGCATAAGGGGAGTCTTCGTACCGGAGCACTTGGAGTTCCTCGGCAGAGATAGCGTCCCGGATGAGTCGTCTGTCCGCGCGGGTGAGTCCTTATGCCGGAGCAATCGGAGCGAGTCAAGGTAGTATCCCAGAGGAGCTGTCTACCCGACTGGCAGAGGTAGCATCCCGGAGGAGCCGTCTACCTGACAGAATGGGAGTTGAAGAGATCCCTGGCGGAGATAGTGTCTCGGAGGAGTCGCCTATCCCCGCAGGATGTTGCATACTCCAGAAAGTGGGTCGAAGCATGTTCTACGACCACAGCACGGTCCGCATGGTGTGGTGAATGAGTGTGGTGCCTAGGGGGGCATGTAACATGATCGTGGCGCATGGGCGCGACGGAGTGAGTAAGGTGTCGGGTGCACAATAGTGTGATAGAGAGCCTGGGGGCACAACTGTACTAGTGGCGCGGCGCACGGGCGCGACGGAGTGTTGGAGTTCGGCTCCCGGACGCCGGCAAAGGGGTCACGGAGTTGTGTCCGGGCGATGTGGTCGCGGAGTTGTGTCCGGGCGACGTGGTCGCGGAGTTATGTATGGTCCCTTGAAGAGAAGTGAATGTGCTAAGGATGGAGGCCAAAGGCCAACCTATAGTGGAAGTCCAAGGCCAACCTTTAGGGGGATGCCGAGGCTGAGGCCGACCCAATAGGGAAGGCCAAGGCCGAGGCCGACCCCAAGGGGAAGGCGAAAGCCAACTTATTTGGGCAAGTGCCATGGTGCGCCGATGGGCGACATGCGAAGTGCGACGGTCGAAGTGTCATGAGGCTTTGCGCGAAAATGAGCTTCTTAGTGACGAAGTAACGTAACGAAAGTGAGAAGTGCACTGACTTGAGCATGCATGCTTTGGCCGGTTGTGAGCGTTAAAAATGACTGTTGCTTGTGCGGATGTGTCATGGAAAATGGGACCCCAGTGGCCTTTTGGGTGAGACCAGAATAAGTTGGGAACACTATGTTTAGTCAATTTTGGTACGTTGGTTAATACTGATGAATCCCTAAGATTATAATGAGCTCCTTTCGAGTCTTACAATATATTATTTGAAGCATAGAGAAATTTCATTGTGGTCTACCTAAAGTACCTTTTTGCCAAAGGTTAAGAGTTTGCTATGTTCTTAATTTGGAATTGCGTCTTGCAAACATGGAGTACGGTTATCTACGCAATGCCAATGTTAGATTATAAGAGTATCTCATTCATGGACTGACGTTTAGGGTTCGTTTGACAATTTTTTTTTTTTTGGTTTTCAGTTTTTAAATAGCAGTTTTTTAAAGAGCAGCTTAATTTTTTTTTTATTTATAAAAACAAGTGAGTGTTTGATAACCCCTTTTTTTTTTTTTTGGTTTTTTGTAACCCTTTTTATTTTGACTTTTTTTTTTTGGTGGTTTGCGGTGGCGGTGGTGGGGTGTAGCAGTGGTGGTGGTCGCCGGCGGCCGGAGGTGGCTGCCGGCAGTCGCCGGTGGTGGTCGCCGGCAGCCGGGGGTGGCAGCCGACAGTCTTCGGCGGTGGTCACCGGCGGCTGGAGGTGGCTGCCGGTAGTCTCCGGCAGTGGTCGCCGGCAGTCTTCGGCGGCCGACGGTGGTCGCCTGAGGTGGCTACCGGCGGTGGGAGGGTGGCGGTGGTGGTCTAAGAAAAAAAAAACCAAAAGTGAAAAAAAAAAACAGTTTCTGGAGTTTTTTTTTTTTTTTACTCTTCAGTTTAAAAACTGTTTTTTAAAATTGAAAAAAAAAATGGTTACCAAACGCTCATTTTTTTTTCAGTTTTTAAAAACTGAAAAAAAAGAGCAAAAAAAAAGAGTGTCAAACCTAGCCTTATACTTTTGAATCACGTTTTTTATGCTATTTTTGTATTTAAAATATGATTGAAGTGTATATGAGGTGAGGTGAAGTTGGTAACTCATAGCCAGCATTTAACATTAATTTTGAATTGAATGATTTATTCAATGATACCAATCTTCTGGTAAATCAAATGCAAAGAGAGGACACGGATTCTATGGTTACAGCAGGGGTGTTGTGCTAAGAGAAAGAGGGGGGAGAAAGAGAGAGGGATTCCAGCGGGGAAGAGAGAGAGATGGATGTAATCCATGGGTTAAGATGCGATAACGTGGCAAAAAATGATGCGTTGAATTTGCGTTGGACGATTAGGATTAGTCACAGCACTCATGCTGTAACCCATGGTTACAGTATGGGATCCGGATCCGCAAAGATATACCTTAGCAAATAGTATTCCAAAATAATTTTTCACACCAAATAATTTACATTTGTTGCTTCGACGTTTTATTGACCTTTAGCTAACTTGAATTTTTAATGAACATGACTAGAATGACCAGAGCATGTGATTCCGCGGTTGAATTATATAAATTTGATCCAAGGCGAGTTAAATAACTTCATTTAGATAAGTGACATGAATGTGACCTCATACTCAAATTTCTAATATTATAACAATAATCGCGAGAACTTTTAAAGAGGCTTCGTAAATTTAACATGTATGTTTCATTTAAGGAACTATAAAAAGAAGACATCACACGCATTTTGCAATTTACTTCATTCTTCTGAATTTAAGTTTTGACTTGATTTTGGAATTCCAAATCCTAATTATTTTCCTTTTTAAGCATCCATAATATTATAACAATGCTGAAGGTGCAATCCTAATTTTATTACTCCCACTTCTCGTTTTCACTGACTAATTTTTACTGTTAACCATAAAACTTTCTACTGTATAAAATTTACTGGAAAGCTATACTTAAACTTACGTTTAAAAGTGTCACTAAAAAACTTAAACGAAGGAAGAAATCTTTAGCGACGAAAGCAAAGGCACCTCTCAAAATTACCGACACATATAAGGTGCGGTTAATTAAAATGCACGCAAAAAGAACTTTTTTCCACATTATAAACGCAGAAAAGAAGCTGAAATCCAACTGTGCAAACACATTTCCATTCACTCGTCTCTCAGTCGTTTCGTCGTAGGACAGCAAAAGAGAACTCAAAATCTCTCTTCGCTCTAGATCTGCCATGCATTTTCAAAGTTGAACTTTGAATCACCGCCGCCCTCTCTGTAGAAATCTTGTCACAGTAGCCATGGTTTCAACTACGAAGATCAAATCCGTCGATTTTTACAGGTAAGCTTTCCGTCTCAATCTGCAGCGACCAGACTATTGTTTGCCGTTTGATATTTCTCGTATCTGGTTCGATATACGGCACCTTAGCCAAGCATAAGGAGCTGTGTCATAGATGGAGCTTGGATTCAAAACTATTGCTAGACTATTGATGTATATAGTTGGATAGACATGATAAACTGTACATATAGAATTTAGTTTGTACAAGATTGTTTGAGCATAAATGAATACAAATGACCTTTGACCAAAAAAAAGATATACGGCACCTTAGTTGATTTATTAAATGTGTATGTTACTATGTTTTCTTTTTGCGGTTTAAACATGAAATTGTTTGTCACGGTTTTCGAATGGTTAGATGTATCTTTTGGTGCAATGATCACAGTTTGATGGTGCTTTTAGGTAAATACTCGATATATAGGGTTTATGGCTGTGGAGAATATTTGTAGGATAAGGAAGTGGAAATGTTATTCTAGATCATTTGTTTTGATTGTTACTCTTGGGAGGATACGAATAGTGTCAGGCTACTAGCGAATTAGGCGAGCAGGCACTTTGAAGAGGGGTTATGTTTGTGTATGGGTCAATTAACTTGTTTGAGATGCTGTCGGATAAGTTTGTGTGTTTGGATTCTGATGGTATCATTTGCGTCAATGACTTTCGAGTTCCAGCAGCTCCACTGGTTTGTTTGGCCTTAATGGAGCCTCAGCCTTGTATTTATACGTGCGTGTCCATGTGCGCTGTGTTTATATGTATTAGTTGTTGTATAAAGACGAGAAGTTTGCATAGAGGAATCTAGTTCCAAGAAGAAATATATGGTACCGCAGTAGAGATTCTATCGTGGCCAGGTTTCCCGTTTCAAATGGGACACAGTTGAAAGAAGCAGAACTAATGCATAATAAACATGAACCCAACGGAAAGAGGGGATTCCCTCTCCCTCGAGAAGCGCCCTAGATCCTTGGAGCTATATGATGCACTTCTTTGAATTGGTTAGCAGGACCAATGGAATAAAACTTTGCGAGCATGTCTTCCATTTCTCGTAAATTACTAGTTGTTCCACTACGTGAAGAAATTGCATTTAAATCATTCGCCTTTATGCTCGAGAAGACAGAATACAGTCGTAGTACCAAATAGGCACAGCACGTATACACTAGTTAGTATAAAAAGCAACCCATCTGCTGTTTGATTTTTAAAGCTGCTGAAGAAGCCAAGAAACAAAACAAAAGACTCAGCTATGTCTCTGCAGTCTAAAAAAGGGGTTCAATAGTATTTTTTAACTTGGTTGAATGGCTCTCTAGCGGTTTTTGATGCTATAAAACCAACTCAAACATAGAGGGTAGTTTCTCATGTCATCAGCCAGGCCAATCTTAGCAGTAATCTCATTTATTGCAGTTCTAAAGCAGCATCAATACTAACAAAAACTGACATTTGACATTCTCCTTTGTTTTCTCACCTATGAAACTTTAATTTACATGGATTTTCTTCCTTGAGCATAGTCCTGTGAGATTAAAGTCTCAGGCTGCTTCCCTTGCAAAGAATTCACTCTTTTAGGCGCCTTACTGCCCCAGTGAGATTTTAACTACAGAGATTGTGGACCTTCTTAGACACAGCCGAGGTAAATGACTTGACCGAACCAATGCCATTGTCTGCACCATTCCTATTAAGCAACACTATGGTTGATGGAAACCGAACAAGTTTAAAATTTTAATTTAGACGCTCTATTGGGCATTGGTCAACTACCATTCCAATCCTGGGAGTCCTTCCAGGGGAGAAAAAATGACCACCATTCGTATATAGGATGTCACATCAGCCACCAAACAGGCAAACAGTGGCTTGAAGATGCAATTCTGAAGGCACGATAATAAGAAAATTACTTTTTCTACAGACCAGCATGAAGCTTACCGTAGCAAAGTCTCTTTATTATGCCCTTTAAGCTTACCCATAAGACAGTCTTAGTCTTCTATCATCTCCCTTGAGTACCGCTCCTCAAGACGGCTACCATGTGTACGTGTCATCAAGTCCACGTGATCCTAAGTTCACTGTGACACTGTCTATTAGCTAGCTTTGGGAGTGTTTTTTAATTCACTTTGAACAGTGGGATGGTCAGATATTATCGATTGTTTTCCTCTTCTCTGGTTAAATGTCTGGTATATGATATGCTATCTTCACATGGGCGGTTCATTATTGTGTTCGTCATATTTGTATTTTGAATTTTGCTTCTGTTGCAGGAAGATCCCCAGAGATTTGACAGAGGCATCATTATCTGGTGCTGGATTGTCCATTGTAGCAGCCTTTTCCATGATTTTTTTATTCGGAATGGTAGGCTCGCTCAACATTGTTTGGAGTTTTATACAGATGATACGTGATGCAATGCAAGATTTGAAATGCTTATCACGCGGTTATCCTGTAGCTCCATGTTCGATTCTGTTTTGTGTAGACGTGGCCTGCCATCTTGCTGAATAGATATTAAGTTTGATTGCTTCTGTCTGTCAGTTATCCCTTCTCTTTTATTTTTGTCAGTCTCACTACCCTAGTTCTACTCTTTTTGCTGCTTTTCTACGTGTTTGTATTCCCTTTTCACAGGCCATAATGGTGTGGTGTCTCAGCTTTGTATTTATAACTAACTCATAATTTTCTCTTTGCAGGAACTCAATAATTATTTGGCAGTGAGCACCTCAACATCTGTTGTTGTTGACAAGAGTTCTGATGGGGAATTCTTGCGCATTGACTTCAATATCAGGTATGGTTGCGCCTCTCCTTCGAGATTGTGTGTCTGCTGTGTACTGTTATACTGAGGTTTAATCAGCTCACATTCTTAGTGAATTTCAACTCTTTTGCTACTATTTTTATTTCTTTAAAATTTACCCTTCAGTTTTTTCAATCTAAGCTGCTTTTGATAGGCATTGCGTTCGTCAGCGCCCGCCGGTCGCGTCAACAGTGTTTTACCTTTTTTCCTGCTCAATGTTTTATTAGGTGGGACTATTTTGTAATTGTGTTAAGTTAATGGAGACAAATTACTTCTTTGACTAGACCTAGGTGATTAAATTGACTGGATTGAATCACTGGAGAAAGCTATCAACTTTGCTTCTTGGTGCTCTTTGACCACGTTTATTCTAAACTGAAGTTAGCATAAAGTTTCACAGTGATGATGCAACACATTTATCAAATTCCTTAAAGATTTTCTTCATCATTTTATTTCTTCCTGCATTTTGTTATTCACTAGTGCGGCACTAGTGAATAACATAGGGCACTAGTAGTGCCCTATGGTATCAACTAGGATTGTAAATGAAGCGAGCCGTTTCGTTCTCCACAAAACTCGTTCACATTCGTTCATATAATATACGAACCGAACATGAACAAGTTTTTAGAGCTCGTTTATTACACGAGCCGAACATGAACACTCCAAAATGTTCATAAACGTGTTCGCGAATAGCTCATCTAAATAATAAATTAATTATAATATATTTACGGAATTAATATTTACATAAACCATATAAATTAAAATTAAACTTGGAGGCCAGGCTTAAAGTCAATTAGCCCAAAACCCCAAGCCCACTTATAAACATAGAGCCCAACCCCTAAATAGTCCAATCTATGAAGCCCATCACCTAAAAATTCTAACTATATAAACTAAAACCTAAACCTAAACACGCAAATCACACAGCCGCACTCTACCTCCCGTCCCCTCCCTCGTCTCTCTCTCTCACACACACACATACACAACATACACAGAGACAGATCGCACATAGCCCCTCTCTCTCTCTCTTCACATACGGACATCACGTCGCCTATCTTTGCCGCCGTCATCTCCCCGTCGTCATATTCAACCTGCGTCACCGCATTCAAGCTGCAAAGCCAAGTTTCCGAACTGCAAAGCCATCACCTGCAAAGCTGCAAAAGCCAAGGGCTCAACCTCGAATACTTGGAGAGAAAGCTGATTCATAAGGGGCATGCATCAACCTGTTATCTATGTCTTCATCGCCTATCGATCATATTCTTTTCCAGTGTTTTTGAATCGACATCCCTCCTTGTATCTTCTATATATTGTTTTTGATTAAATATTGCTTGATTGCTTGAATGATTTGAGGATTTTGAGTAAATTAAGGGATTTGATTGGAAGTTGAACCCGAATGCAAGTCGAGTTTCCCAACTCGAGTTCGGCTCGTATTGTTAAATGAGTTGAACGAGCCGAGCTCGAGTTTCAGTGTCACGAACTCGAGCCGAGTTCGAACATTGATGTTTTGGCTCTTGACGAACTCGAGCCGAGCTCGAACATGCTAAAACTTAAAGGAATCGAGTTTGAACACACCCATGTTTGGCTCGAACTCGGTTGGTATACAGCCCTAGTATCAAGTTTCAGTCATCCGCTTTGCATATCATTCCGCATTAGATGTATATATTTATGCATTTTGGTTATGACATTTCCTTAATTCTTCTTGCAGTTTTCCAGCGTTGTCTTGTGAGTTTGCATCGGTTGACGTGAGTGATGTCTTGGGAACAGTAAGTTTCAATCGTTTATCTGACTTCGACTTATTAAATAGCTAACGTTAGATGGACATCATGTGATTTCTCTTTTTCTGCCTTAAGGTCAAATATTTTACGTTCTTGAATACTTTTCTGGCTCCTATTTTTAGGCAATGTGCGCATTGATGAATTTAAGAATTAATAGTGAAGATAAAATTATTATTTGGGGCTTTTCTTGGTGATATTGTTTCTTGAAATATATTGTAGGATTATTATTACATTTGCATTTTCTTTCTGATAATGTTTGCAAATGTGCCAAAAGGACATAGCTCATATACACCAAGTACGGACAAAATACAGATCAGTAGTGAACATCCTTCCAGGAGAAATAAAGCATGCTAATGGTTTTGAACAATAGGCTCAGCTATGCTTTACAAAAGGAACTCAAGATGTTGGGTACGCCTATGTAACTTAAAAGACTGGATGCTATACATAATGCACCGGATTGTAGTCAACTGTCAAAGAAAGCTTCAAGTTTTCATAATAGTTTCTTTCCTTCCTCCCTAAAGCCCGAAGAGTCCACTTCAGACAAAGAGGAGCTAATCATATTTCAATTAAGATCACAATTTTGTTGAAAGTTTGGGTTTCCTCTTTTTTCTTACTTTTCTCGAGAACAAGGTTGTACCCAGTTTGCTTCATGGTTTCTATGAAAGCTTAATTTGCCTGAACTTACGCCCTCTTGTTTGCAGAACAGGTTGAACATAACAAAGACAATCCGCAAGTTTTCAATCGACCATAATTTAAAGCCTACTGGCTCTGAGTTTCAGTCCGGAACATTATCAAGAGTCCTTAAGCATGATGACGAAGTTGATGAAGAGTATGGTGAAGGTTCTGTTTCACTAAATGCAAAGAATTTTGATAGGATTGCGCATCAGTAAGTGGGATTTTCAACACCCCGCCCCCAATTATATTGCTTTGAAGTCTTCTGCAGCAGAAGATATCTTCACAATGCAGTATGCTGATTTGAAATTGTTTTTTGTTTTCAGGTATCCCATTTTGGCTGTAAATTTCTTTGCTCCCTGGTGCTTATGGAGTAACCGCCTGGTGATTATTCATCTCCTTTTCCTGCTAATACAACTTGCAATCGCTTTTCTTTCGATCTGTATTTTTGAGAGTATGAGTGCTTCAGAATGGTGAAAAGGTGTCTAGCACGTGTAGCTGCTTTTAGAAGCTTTATGCCTACCTTTCCCTGGTCATAAATGCTTGGCTGCTGTTTGAATAATTGACTCTTTTCTTACTCCTGTAGTTAAGGAAATGTATCATTTATATCTTAGTCCCGGTTTGTACTTGGCTGATCATGATGCCTTGCAATTACTACTGTAATGGACTTCATTTTGAAAATCTAAATTATTCCTTCTGTGGATTGACACAAGGAATAAAGTTTTTAGTGATCCAATCTGTGTGCGGAATATGGGTATTGAACTTAGTCAATGCTAGAGGGAATACTCACTACATGTTTATTAAGCAATGCATATAAACAGTAATGCAACATCTCGAAGCAAAATATGCTCCTGGTAACTTGTCTTGGTCTTGTTTACTCTCTTGATCGAATGTGGCCGAAGTGCTATGATAGTATTCCATTCGTCTTTACATACATGATACTTTGCTAGTTAGAGCTTTGCTAGAGTGATTTTACACACCCGACTGGTGTCCTGTTTCCATTAGTTACTTGATTGACACTTATTTGCCTCGAAGCTCATTGTCTTCAATTCTGACGTTCTGGGCTTAGCTAACATTTTTATCCTTCTTTGTTGCATTTTTATTTGTTTTAGAAACCTTCTTGGGAGAAAGCAGCCAAAATTATAAGAGAAAGGTCTGCTTGCATTTGTTCCTTCTTCATGAACCAAGATTTTAAGATAGTTAATTTTATCTCATTACTGAGATGGAGTTGCTAGGATTATTGGTGGGTAAATATCTTACTATTTCCATAATCAAAGTTGTTTTCAGATATGACCCTGAAATGGATGGTCGCATTCTTTTGGGAAAGGTCGATTGCACTGAAGAAGGGGAGTTGTGTAGAAGGTACTAATTAGTAATTTATGGCTTTTTCGGTCCAGCTGTTCACAAAATCATTAGTAGTATTTCTCGGCTACTACTTCCATCTTATTCCTTGTTTCAACTCCCCCTGATGACCGGTTACAGTACAAGTCTTTTAGGCCTCTAAGCCTATCCATGACCAGTCAAGTGGTGAACTTCTTATGTAATTATTGCTTAAATAGCAATAACGTTTATAACAGTTGATCATCTGTAGCTAATTTAGCCTTGATTTACTTGTTTCATTTGTTATTTCACTTCACTCTTGTTGTGCTACACTATTACTCTTGGGTAAAACAGATTTGCAATGATTTTTCAGGAATCACATACAAGGGTATCCATCTATTCGCATCTTCCGTAAAGGAAGCGATATCAGGTAAATTGATTGCATTCTACTATTTAAGTTGCAAAGCTAAAATAATACTTGAACAAGAATAAAAACGACGGTCCCCTGCCACACATTTAAGTCGGGCAGACTAACATGTAAGTTGTAGGGGCAATTAAGCTAGGACTGCTGTACACAATATAAGATAGCACCCTCGTTAAGTCGCAAAAGATGTGAGAAACACGTGAAGTTGCAGCTACTGAGCACTTGGCCAACATAGTTCAAATATAAAATCTAAGCCAAACGAAGTTGGCCACATTCGTCCATGAGATTGGTATATTACACCCAAAAGTATCCAAGCGAGAGTCAATCTCACACCCCTTCCTTTAGAAAACATGAATTAGAACCTTTTATAGGCCTACGGCCCAAATTTATATTCTTTAACAGTCCATTGTGTGAACCAAACCATTTTCTTTGAACATTTCATTTTTTCACCAATTGCACCCCCTGCGACATGTCTACCCAAGAGCGGCCAACCAAGAGAGGTTACTCTCCTGCTTAATCACCACCCTTGTTTAACTTTCCTGTACTAAGATAGTTTTTTTCTTTTTCAAAATTTTCAGTGTGCGCTCAGATTTGACTTAATTTCTTATTGATTATTCTCCCCTGTTCGTGGTTAAATACGTATTGGCAAAAATTTTGCACTCCTGAACTATTTTTGCCTTCTTTCATTGTGTGGCGTTTGTACCTACTGGTGCAGCATAAGGTTTTCGACTTTGCTGCTATTGTTAGGCAGTCATTGGCATTTAACAATATGGCTTGCTCTTTAAATTGTGAATTCTTTTGGTCTGTTAGCTTGCAGAGTTGAATCGTACACATTTAGTTTGATAATGCTACTTTTCTTTCTTTCTGACTTTCAATGTGCTTTCTTTTATCTGATACGTTTGATTCAGGGACGATCATGGGCACCACGATCATGAGTCGTATTATGGAGATCGTGATACTGAAACTCTAGTCACTGTAAGAACAACTTTAAGTTTATAGGCAAGAGAGATGATGAGGAAAATGAAACAAAGAAAACAGGAAATGTCATGACTGTGTAGGATTTATTTCCTTATGCTAATAGTTTAGTACGTTAGGTTGTATAATGATGGTTTACTCTAATGACTTAATGTGTAGAGCAGCGTAACATGACTATGTAGTTTTGATTCCTTGCAGACAATGGAAAATTTGGTTGCACCTATTTCATTGGAATCCCGAAAGCTTGCTTTGGAGGATAAATCAGATGATGCCAAAAGACCAGCACCATTGGCTGGAGGATGTAGACTCGAAGGTTTTGTACGTGTTAAGAAGGTAAACTCTTATTCAATTTATTAATAGAAGGGTTCCCTGGTATGTAATTGTTTGAAGGATTCCCAGAAACATATTGCTTGCCAGCTATTTGGGCATGTTTTTAGGTTGTTTAAGTTAGCATTTGCTCTAAAATCTAAAGCTTAAGAGAATCAGCCCATCCATGTATATCATGCTTTTGCGCTTCCCCTCTCATGCGAGCCCCAGTTATGTTGCTTTAATGGCTAAAGCTGTTAGAGAATGGGCCCAACAATTATATACCTGCTATAATATAGGTCACCCTTCAAATATGTGAGAATCTTTTTCTTACTTATCTATTTGGTTGGGGTGTGGTATTGGCATCCTTTCCAATGCGCAGGTTCCTGGTAACCTTGTCATCTCAGCTCGTTCAGGAGCCCACTCTTTTGATGCTTCTCAGATGAACATGTCACATGTCATTTCGCATCTTTCCTTTGGTAAGAAGATCTCTGCAAAGGTGATGAGTGATATGAAGCGAGTACTACCTTATATTGGTGGAAGCCATGACAGGTTGAATGGTCAAGCGTATACCACTCACCGGGGTGATTCAAATGCAAATGTTACTGTAAGCTTCATACTTAACCTGATCTTCTGTTATCCCCATTTCGCAATTTCTTTCTTGTTGGCTCTATGAATTATCGCTAGGGTGTCAAAAGAGAGAAAATAGATCGATGTGTTTTTTTTCCCCTTCGGGTGGGGGGAGGAGGATGAAGAATTTAAGGTTTTCTAAGTATCTTCCTATCTGTAACTTTTTTAGTTCGTAATGGCTTGAATAACATGTAAAAGGCTACTTTAATCTACCTGCTGCACCAGCATCCTTTGTGCCGAGCAAGACTCTTGCCTCTTACCTTTCTTCACCATATACTATATGCGTCACCGTTTCAATTGTGTGTTGTGTTTTTAAGCACGTAACATGCTAAATGCGATTTGCAAGGAGATTATAAGTTGCTATATTGGTTTGCATTTGTATCTAAATTTTGTAGATAGAGCATTATCTTCAAATTGTGAAGACGGAGGTGATGACAAGATCTTACAAGATAGTTGAGGAGTATGAGTACACCGCACACAGTAGTTTGGTACAGAGTGTTGCTATTCCTGCTGCGAAGTTCCATTTTGAGCTGTCTCCGATGCAGGTTTTGAAAAGTCTATTCAACGGTTATGCATTCTTAGTGTTAACTCTCTCATCTTTTCAGCTTTTTTTTTAAACTACCTCGTTTATACTGCAATTAGGTTCTTATAACAGAGAATCCAAAATCCTTCTGGCACTTCATTACAAATGTGTGCGCCATCATTGGTGGTGTTTTCACGGTTGGCTCTCTCTCTCTCTCTCTCTCCATCTATCTATCTATTAGCTGCGCGCATAATATGCATCATTAATGCTCAAGAAACTTGCTGTTTTGGCTTTTCGCGTGTTTCAGGTTGCTGGCATAGTGGATTCAGTTTTGCACAATACATTGAGACTGGTTAAGAAAGTTGAACTAGGCAAAAACTTTTGATAGGAAGCTGAAACTAGTCAGTGTAACAGGACATTAGATTGCACTATAAACTTCATTGGGGTTGTTTGCCCCATTAAAAGACAGCAATTTTTTTTCTGTTTAATCTTTCTGTTCATTATATTGTTCTCCATGATGTATGATATGCTTGATTGCCAATCTAGCTTCTCGAGGAGTTTTTGATGCTGTAAAATTTACTCCTGAAAGTTGGTGAAAACAGGTAAAAAAAGCTGGACGCTTAAAAGTTCCTGATTAGTGCAAGTGTAAGCAAAAAGAATGAAAACCATATTTATTTCCACGTATATGGTGCAGTAAACCAACACAAATTGTACACTGCTGTAAGCTTATTTTGTCTACTCTTTCAAACCAATACCAACACGACAAAGATCCAGGCCAGGCCGGGTGAGGCGAGGCGGCGGAAAATCAGATCGGGAAACACAGAAAGAAGAAAAGGAAACACACTTAAAAGACTTAGAAGGCCAAAAGAAGTGACGACCCAGCAAATGCTCCAGCAACGGAGACCAAACTCATGGTGATCGATGCAGCACCACTCGGATGAGGGGTCCCCGCTGTTGGTGCCTCTGTTGGAGCCGGTGGAGGGGGAGATTCTTCACTGGCGGGTGCTGGAGACGGAGGAGAATTTGCGTATGTGTCGGTTGAGTTTCCATGGTTGCTTCTATATGCCAGAACGACAACCACCAACTTCTCATTCTTTTCGCAGTGCTCTTTAACTCCACTTATAAAGTAGTGAGGGCCGGAATGGTTGAATTTGAACTGTGTGTGGCCATCGGTAAATTTTTCGATGGGCCTTTTAGTACCGCAGTTGGCATAGTCCTCAGGAGTTACAAGAAGTACCGAGTCTTTATCTGCTGGGTACACGAACGCTGCAACAAGAACAAGGTAGACCGTGAAATTGAAACAAATACTTTCACCATTGAATATAAGGACGTGCCAGACATCCGTCTCACCATTTTTGGATTTCAAACTCGTGATGTTCAGGTCATTATCGAGGAATTAAAACCTTACTTTCGTGAACGCAAAGTTTAGGCTTAAAAGGTACAAATAGTAGCCCTGAAAACATGGAAGCAGCAGACTGCAAAGTTGTGGGTTCAGGTAGTAATGGTGATGATAAACTTACATATAGTGTCTCCAATAGAAAATCGCTTCGATTCTGCCCACATATTGTAGCTGGTTGCATTGGAATCGGTGGGATCACTCCAGCCTTTGGAACCTCCAACTATGAACTCATATGCATTGCCTTTCGGGACCAACAACAAAAGACTAAAGATCCCCAAAACACCAAGTACTCTGTCAAGATGATTTGTTCTTGAAATGGTGTAGGCCATTGCAACTTAAAGAGAGACCGGAAAACCGGAACGAAGGTTGGAAATCTCCAGCCAAAATCTGAAACCTGTATTTTGGATGAAGCAAGTCGAGTGACAAGAAAAGTGTAAAGATGAGAGAGTATTTGTAGGCCAATGCTGCAGTAACTTTACAAGCTGTGGCAGTGATGCTTTTTATCCTTTTCCCCGTTCTTGTCCTTGGTATTTCTTGGCTACCACAGCAAAGCATATCGGTGTTTATGCTTTGCTTGCCAATTTTGTAGAATATTCATTTCTTGTTAGATGGGTCAACATGCGTATAGAAGCTTGTGCTATCAGGACTATGTATCCTCAAGAAGCTGTTTTCTCCTTCTTCTTCTTCTTATTATTACAAAATCTTTTTCCAGTTATCTTTCTTCAATCTTTGATTACAGTTAATGCATGAGCTTTCAAGTTAACATGTTCTGTCCCTGGCCTTCCATTATAATGGCTGCAAAGTCATGCACACATCTAGCCTGCTTCATTCAACAAAGTCCAGTGCTGCAATACAATCGCGAAGCCAAAGTTTCATTCTATCGAGGAGATAACATGGTGGCACGCAGCTGCAATAGAGTGCACCACAGAGGTGTTGCCTTCTCTCAAAACAATAGAAGCAAGAGCCACAGCATTTAAGAAGTCTGACAAACTATAATTTCTTTAGGACTAAACTAAGGATCTCAAGCAAAATAAATGGACCAGAAAAGGCACATGCCAGTCAAGTGCCATTCTAAACTCTTTAAGACAAAAGTGCTCCTTGTTAGAAGCCCTTCAACTGTAACGATCCAAACTGCTATTCCTACCGTCCAGACAGACCAAATACGTAATTTTCATTATCCTCATTGAAGTTGAAGATTTTTGGTTAATCCATAAAAATATGGTTGAAGGATTTAGGACTTCCCAAATGATAGATTAGCAAAGCCCACAAATGGCGCCACAACTCTAGGCCCGATATGTGCAACATTTAGCGACCGCGGCCAACATGGTGGTGGCATTGGCGTTTCATGACGGGGGTAATTGTAGATGGATGAACAAATTTAGTAGTTTGAAGAGCAAAATGTGAACAATTGGTTCGATTAGGTTGGTGTGGTGTTAGGTTGTGTTGATGGAGATGCGACGCGCTAGGGAAGGGTAATTATGTCAAATTACATCAGATCTTAGCGCCTTCTGAAACAGTCATTCAAGAGGGGAATACAAAATAATTATCACAATAAAAGAGGTCCAACTGCACTTTATGAAACTTCAAGGGAGGACGAGGATGTCTACTACCAATTTCTAATGGTAATCAAGAACCAGACAAACCGGTAAGTTTGACAAAACTTTTTTTTGATTTTCAGTTTCCAAAAAACATAAAATTAAAGAGCAGTTAATTTTTTTTTTTTTTACAAAAACAAGTGAGTGTTTGATAACTCAGTTTTTTTTTTTTTGAATTTTTTTTTGTGATGGTTTGCAATGGCGGTGATGGGGTGTAGCGGTGGCTGATGGCTGCCGGCAGTGGTCGCCGGCCGCCGGAGGAGGCTGTCGGCCGCTAGTGGTCACCGGCGGCAACCTCCGGCGACTGCCGACAATCCGCCGCCGGCAGTTGCCGGCGGTGGTGGTGGTCTAAAAAAAAAAACTCATTTTTGGAGTTTTTTTTTTCTTTTTCAGTTTAAAAACTTGAGAAGAAAAAAAAATGTTTCCCAAACGCGCTTTTTTTTTTTCCAATTTTCAAAACTGAAAATAAAATGAGTGTCAAACGGGGCCGTACTCTACGGTCCTTTCTTTTTAACGAAACCAACAGCTTTACGATTGAAGTGTTCCAATCAAGTAAAGAGCTACATATTATGACTGGTTTTCTTATCTTTAGTTGGGAAGTGCTTTAGAAATTTCTTGTACATGATGTAGAATTTTATGTTGGTTATCCCTAACTTAACGGCTAAAAACTTCCGATCCTTGCGTAATGCAATGTCTCCTCAAAACAAGCGGACAGATCATTGTGAAAGGAGATGTTACAACCTTTTATTTGTTATTATCTGCATCCTCATGCGGCGTAAGAACAATCTTGTCACACACTTTAAAACTCTCTCTTTTAGCCATTATTATTCAATAATAATACAAGCAACCTTATCAAAGCCTAGACTCGAGCATGCCTTCGTTTTCCAAGGTTGAATGGTCGCCACATTGAACCTTGGAAGGATCAGCTGGGACAGGACCTCACCAATCACATTATCAAAACTCCCAGATCCATGTATTTAGAGTATCCCAACACTATCATTTGGGGCATGAAAACTAATGGCATGTTTTCTTCCAAATCTATTTATAATGATATCATATGCAATAACATTGAAAGTGATCACTGTGATAGTAAAATCTGGAAAGTGAAAACTTCTAGACGTGTGAATTTCTTCTTATGGATTGCTGCCCATAACCGTCTCCCTACTAATGCACTTCGTGCGAGTAGAGAGATGGCTATTACTCCCAACTGTGTATTTTGTCAGGTGTATGATGAGGACACTAGCCATGTCTTGAGAACTTGCATCGCAACCCAAGCTATTTGGAGGTGCTTCCTTCCCCAGGTTATGTTGATGGAAGACAATACTTTGAGCATCCATAACTGGATTTTGAAGTATTGCTCTGCGAAGAAGGAAAGGGAAAAACCTGATAATTCCATCTCCTCACAACTTTTTGCCTTAGTAACATGGAATATTTGGAAAAACAGGAATGCCAGAATATTCAACAACACAAATCTGGATGTCAACAACACAGTCCAAAGGATCATACAACAAGATGCTGACACGGTGAAGGCTTTCAATTCTCAAATCAATAATTACGTACGGAAGAGGCACAACCTAATATCATGGAATTTTCCTTTGACAGGATACTTAAAGCTAAACACCGATGGATATGCTAGAGGAAACCTAGGTTAGGGAGGCTTCGGAGGAATCCTTAGAGACGATCAAGGAATCTGGCAACGGGGCTACTGTGGAAATCTGGGAAAAACAACCAGTTTAATAGCAGAGCTGTGGGGTATTTACCAAGGACAAAAGATGGCAAAAGAACGGAATATCCAGAATTTGATACTGGAAACATACTCCACTACATCAATCTAACTGATATTGGAAAAAGAAAACATGAATCACAAACTAAGGGGCCTCATTACCAACTGTAGATACATCATTCAAAGGTGCATGTACCATATTTGTCACACTTTAAGAGAGGGCAACAAGTGCGCCGACTTTTTGGCCAACTATGGAGCAGATCAACCACACCCCCTCACCTATGTGGATAGTCCTAATAGAGAACTACAGCTCTTGTTGTTAGCATATCTAAGTGGAATTGCCTATGTGAGGCACGAGTAATTGTTTTTATATCCTTCTTCCTTTCCCTGTATAACCAAAAAAAAAAAAAAATGGTCGTCACATTGACTTAGTCTAATCTTTTGAGATATAACCCTATATTACAACGAGTACAACTTTCTTAGAGTCAATGAAAGGGAACAACCATAAGAAAAAGTCATGAGCTTCTTTCTTCCGTTTCATCATATAGAAAGTTTCTTTTAAGGATTTTGAGATCGACCCATCTGGCATATGTCTCCCTACCTCCAAATGTTCCTCAACCTCATCCTCCAACAGCCGGATTTGGTAAAAATCTATGCCCTTCAACCGCCACAAACTTCGTCCATTCGTTTCTTGGTTTTAAAATGAATTTCTCTTTGGAGGACGCTTTAGTCTTTTTGGGTCTTTTTAGACTCTATGGACTCGATTCTTATTGGTGGTTTCATTTTCGTTTTCGTCCTGTGACTTTCTTATATTGTAACTTGTCCTTGCAAGAAAAGAAACAAAGAATGACCAATTAAAAACAAATTTATGTTACATTCCAAGTGGCAATTACTCTAGCATTATATGTCAACAATTTCATCAATACCAAGCATTATAACTTATTAGCATTGACCAAAATATACCTATACACATAACATTAAGTTTCATTAAAACTAGTCTGGTAGAATGTTAAACCAACTATATATTTAAAATAACAAAAAAGTGAAAGAATTGACCAACTTGCATGTTATTATCTCTATATAACGGCATTGACTTGACCAAGCCCAAGTCAAATGTGCATCAATAATTGTTTTATGTCGTTAACCCATTCTTCTCTTCGACTTATGACTTTGGATCTTAGTTTATTGTATATCGCTCTCTGTACTTATACGTTGTGAAAAAATATCTCATTCAATGTCTTGATCATTACTCAGTGTTGTATTGACCATCGGGAACATTATCCTTCCCGTTCCTCTAATAATATGATTATGTGCTTAGTGAGTGATTGACTTGACCATGACCAAGTCAACTGAGAGATTAGTTTCTTTAATTAGCGGTAGGGGTGAGCATCAAACCGTTTAAACCGATCCGAACCGCTCAAACCGAACCAATCAAATCCGAACCGTTCAAAGATCTTAACGGTTTGGTTTCATATTTTCCAAACTGACCTTGGTTCAGTTTGGTTCACGGTTCACATCTTTGAAACCGATTCCAAACCGAACCGAACCGACCTATGATATGTTAATGTATTTTTAGTAACATTCTATTGATAATTACACATATAAGGTACTAAGCAACTCCAAAATAAACAAATCTTGAAAGTTAAAAGAAACAAAAATATTAACAACACTTAGAACACAAAAAATTTGTGACCAATATCTAGTTTATATTTGCTCATTCTTTCTCATTCATCAACGGAAACTTATATATCGAATGAAATAAGATTATATGCAATTTAGAAAAAATATAACTTCAATTAGTAGTGTGCAAAGTAACGACCACTTTAAGTGGGCAAACCGATCCAAACCGACTAAACCGAACCGTTTAAACCGACCAAACCGAACCGTCCAAACCGATGATGTTTGGTTTGGTTCGGTTCACACATTTTCAAACCGAAGGGTAACGGTTCGGTTTACGGTTTGACCCCCGAACCGAACAAAACCGAAACGTGCTCACTCCTAATTTAGCGGCACTCTTATCATACCTAGCTGGGAGAAAAGAGATAAAAAGCCATTGGCTCATTGACTTTGACCGTTGCCATAATCTGAGAACTCAGCAAAGTTGAACTTTTCTCTTTCTATTTCTCCTTCTCTCTCTCGCGCGAACGAAGGCGAGTGGACGCCCAGTCCCGCGATCGCCCGTCTTTGTCGCTGTTGAAGAACACACGCCCACACACACGCAGTAAATCTAGAGAGGGAGAGAAGAAAGAATAAAAAAAAAATCAGAAAAACATGCATAATTAAGTCGTTCAACGGCCATTATTTGTGTGGGATGTGTGGGGCGGTGAAAAAAATGGAAGCCTCAACCACCTCACCGCCACCACCACACCTCCTCTTGTGACGGGTCTTTGACAGACTGGCACACCCACAAAAACACACACGAAAAACACACACAGACACAAAGAAACATTAGAAAGCAAGTTTCTTTTGTTTACTTGATTTTCTTTGCGTTGAATTGGTCATCCCAGAATCCTTGTCAAAGCCGGCACGCGTTGATCTGGGTTCCCTTTGGGTTTCTTTTTTAGAATTCTGATCTGGGTTCTCATTCTTGCGCGGGGATTCAGCTGGGTTGAGGTGATCTTGCAGAATCTTGTGGTTTTCTTGACATATATTTGGGGATGTGGAGGGACGCTGGGACTCCTGCTGATTCTTATTATGAGGTTCGGCCGGAATGTACTGATGTTCCAAAGACCAAATTCAAAATTAAGGTTCGTACATTCTTTGGATAATACCTATTAAGTCATATTGGATCTTGAGTGTAATGAAGTTACTTGATGATGTAGTTTTGCTAGTTTCTGTGGAGTAGATATCAAATTGTAATGTTCTCCTTGAATTGACAATGGCCTGATAAATGATGCTTTTGAGATGATATATTATGTATGAAAGGTTAATTGGTCCATTGGGGATGCTTTGGTTTTAAGGCAGTCCTTGGCATGTTGCCTAAAATGCATTTCCATACGTGTGGTTCAAATTGGAGTTGGAAATTTATGAATCTGGTAAAGACATAGAAAGCATGAACGTCATGTGATAGCTGAACAATGATATTGAGTTTAATGTTTTCTTTTGGGGTGGGCTTGCGGGGGGAGGGAGTTGGCACGGTGATGTGTCTGCATTCTTTTCTTTACCTAAAATGATGAGGCTTTTGAAAAAGATCGGGAAATCAAGGAGTATTTCTTCTTCTGCCATTTTGTTTAGGGGATTTGGGAGTAGGATGTGTGTGAGTGCATGTGTGTCTGATGTCTGTGTATTTTACAAAATAAAAATAAAGGAGAGAGAAAAGGAAATATTAGGGGGATGTTGCGGTTTGTGTGAACTCCGCCTATGTCTTGTACATAGCCGGTCCCAAGCCCGGAAAAAGGAGGAGGGTCATGATAGGTTGACGGCCAAAATAGAACTAGTCATGAACATTTCAGGTATGTAACACTCCTGAAAATTTAGTATGGTCACTACTGGATTTTACGTTGCCAGGTTGACACTAACAAAGCCCCCCAGAGGGAAATTTGAAGACGAACAAGAGAGCCGGTTCTGTGGGGAATTTTACAACTGTATATATTGGTTATATACTACTTATAGTGGTGAGTGTACTGGTAATGATGATGATGATGGTGGTAAAAAATTATCTTAGGAACAACTTGTGCAATGGCACTGATAAGGCAAGAACCCATCATACAACATCGACTCCCCATAACAAATCTCAGTGTAGGTTGCTGGAGTTTGCGCAGCTCTTCAAGAACTAAATCTCAGTATACGTCATTTTTCTCCTTGTTTACCAAAATTTCAAAAGCATCTTAAGATCTGAATAACTTCATTTATCCAATTTAACTTGTGGACCTTAACTGCTCAACAAGCTCAACACATTGAGATGTGCAAAATCCCCTTGACACCTAAAACTAACAGTTTTAATTGAATGTAACCATCAGTATCTAACTTAGATTAACATAACTTGATTTATGACCATGAAGGCATTGCTTTGGACCACAAAGGAAAATTGATTGTCTTGGTGGCCCCTTTCCTTGTTTAGTTTATCATATTGAATGCTTCACTGAGCTTGATGCTTGTACAAGTTTACTAGGTTTTATTTCTCACACCTCTACGAAGAAAGGAGAGAGAGAGGCAGGATGGCAACTTTTACCTGCTAAATTGATTTCTTATATATAAACCAATAGTTTCGGCGGATCTTATACTTGATTGTTATTAGAAAAGCAACCTATTTCACTTTTTTTTTTCACAAGTAAAAGAGCAGCTCTTACTAATCGGGACAACTTCATCTTTTTTATATCACTAGATGTTGTAGTATATGTTTGTTACTGCCATTACTGGTTGTCTGATTAACACAAGATCCATAATAAGCTTTCTTTTTAATCTTGAATGACGTTTCTTGTTCTGGCAAAAACTGTTTGCCTAGAAGATTTTAGGACCACAAACTCACTTATGGTATACTTGTCGATTTCCTCCCAGCTCCTGGTGCTCATCTTAGTGCATTTACTGAATTTTTTCCCCCTGCTTATTCAGGCTGGCAGGACCCTAAGTGCGCGCAAATGGCATGCTGCATTTACTGCAGAAGGTTATCTTGATATAGGCAAGACACTTAGTCGGATCCAGCGTGGGGTGAGTTTATATTAGTTAATATCAAATTGTTTCTTCATAGAGTAGACTCATGCTTCGATGACTTGGTGAATGCAACTTATTCCATCTTCTCATTATGATTCCGGGTCACTGAAATCATATTTCAAGAAACCCTGAACATGTTACCGAAGAGGCAAGTAGGTGGATGCCTGCATTTTCTTGATTACAGCAGCTATGATCATCACCATCATTAGTACTGAAGTATGCAACGACATGATTGTTTCACTTACTTTGTTCAAATTTAAGAAATTGATATTATGTTGAGTTTGCATGTCATTATGACCATAGGACCACCATTCTTATCTCCCTCATTGTCATCAATATTAGGATATCCTCTAATTGGCCAACTGGGATAAGTAGAAGGTTCAACTTCGAACCCCCTAACATTGAGGTCAATGATTTTATGAAGTTAGAATATAATTGTGTTGCTAGGGTTTTGACTGGGCTCTGACCACAGGATGAAGAAACAAAATCCATCTCTTGCCTGTAGCTGCAAAGCTACTGTAAAAGCCCATCAACAATCAAAAGACTCCGAACAATGGGTTGACAACAAAGTATCTTTAATTAAGTAGAGATAAACAGTTAACTTCAAAAGCTCTAGCGCTCTACTCTTTCTGTAGACGCCAAGCCAGGTAAATAGGGCTGCCTACCTGCCGCAGCTTGTTGTCGTTCCTCTTTAAGCAAATGCTTCTAGGACTACCTCAGCAGGATAATCTGTTCAGGAACGATCTGGTAATCGCCTTAGACACCCACGTCTAGAAGCAACAGCACAGTGTAGTAGTTGAAATTAACATTTTTCTCAACTGCACGCACATGAAACACCAGTTTACATGATTTCTCTTCCACCTCGTAGGACATTCCAAGTAAGGATACACTATGCGTTTCTGCAATGCAAGGCAAGAAACTAGCTATTCTTTTCTAAATAAATATTTGTGGGTTTCGTAATGTGTTTTTGACCCATTCCAACTCAAGTACAATCAATGATTTCTCGCTAATGTATTACATAGTTTGAGAAGAATAAGCAATTTTCTAGAATATGTTCTAGGTTAAGAGTTGCACTGTTTCCCAATACAGGGGTTGAGCTGAGAGACAGTTTAGGACATTTCTCTGATTTCATGCAGTGCCATTCTTCTAAGCCCTAATACCTCTACACTGTCTTATTAATTCTTTCTCATTTGTTCTTGATAATACTACTTCCTCTGTTCTCTTTTTGAAGAGTGCTGCTAAGATAGTGACATAGTTCATGGTAACATATGTTTCTAATTTCGAACAATAAAGTGATACTCAAGATAACAGCTTACATACTCACTAGATAAGCTTCTCATGTAACCTTTTATCAACAACTTTATCATGTTGAGGATAATCAGTTCATGGTTTCTCAATCAATGGCAAGTTCAGGGAATCCATCCATCAATAAGAGGAGAAGTCTGGGAGTTTCTACTTGGTTGTTATGATCCTAAGAGCACATTTGTTGAAAGAGAGCAGTTACGACAGCGTCGAAGGTAGTTTACTTTGCTTTATTGGCAATAGTAATTTCAAGGTTTTAATAGCCTTATCAGGGAATATTACCTGAAGTCTACTCAATGTCATTTATCATGATCAGAAATTAGCCTCTCCCACTCTCTCTCTCTCCCCCCCCCCCCCCCCACACCCAAACCCACACACCTTCTCATACAAGTTTATCTCCAACATTTTGTGCTGTGGCATGGATTTTGGACATGATGTGAGAGATCTTTTATTCAAGATCTGCAAGTGGGAACTTCAGATGCGATGTTAGTTGCATGATTTTGATGCGTGTTGAGGACATTGAGCAGTAAACTTTAAGTAAATAACAGTGACTGCTACGTACCACCGTTCGTTAAGAATTATTTCCTTTTCAATTCAAGGGATGTGCATTGGTATATGCTGCAAGCATTCTACATGCGTGGTGCATCTTTCTTTTAGGTTTAAGTGGTTAGAGTTGTTAAAAGTTAGACACATACATGACTACTGAGGCTAAATTCAATGGCAAGGTTGCTCACATTGTGACGGGTTTGAACCCAGACGCATCCTCTCTGCAATAGCAGGGAGCTCATGCAGAATGACGGCTGCACACAATCTCACCCCTCCCCAGACCCCAGAATGGCTGAAGCTCGTGCAGTCATAGGGTTAGCCCCTTTGTCATGGTGGAGCTAACTCCCCACTCTTTTTAATAGGTATGGCTACAACGACAAGTACTTTCGGAAAGTGTGTGGATTTAGCGAAAAATGGTGGATTATATATAATTTGTATATACAGATATATCTATTGTACAGAACTCTCCCTATGCATGTATGCATCTAAACCAACGTCCTCGCATCATTTCCTTTTACCCTGTTCTCATGCATTTATCAAAATTAATTGCTTGCTAAATCCGAACACAGCAACAAACTTCAATGGGTGGATACTATGCAATGAGACTCTGAAGATACATTAATTGGCTTCATCGTAACAGTATATTTCTCAAAGACAATGATTCACTATGTTATTCCATATGTAAACAAAGACACACACACCTACACGCACGCAGCCACAAATGCATAACAGTTGAAACCCCCTGTCTGTTTTGTACGTGTTCAGGGCGCAATATGCTGCACTTAAAGAAGATTGCCACAAGATGTTTCCCATTATTGGAAGTGGTCGATTCATCACTGCACCTGTAATTACTGAAGATGGCGAAGCTATTCAAGATCCATTAGTACTTCAGGAAGCATGTCCTGAGAAGGAACTGGCATCACTTCTTGATGAAGATGGTAAAGCTGAAAACTTTCAGCTTGTAGCTTGCACCACATTTTACTGCATGCTAATCTCTTGAATTATCCAACACAGATGATTCCTACAATTATCAAATGTTAAAAGAGCCAACTAGTCACGATCCTCAAGACAAGAAAGTTATTCAGTGGAAGCTAACACTACATCAAATAGGTTGGTGATACATGTAATTCATGATTACTTGGTCTGTAAATGACTCATATACCATGGTCCAAGCACTCTTTGCTCAAGCAACAATGATATGAGTTATGTTGAAAGTGTTTTTAAGTTATCTAAATCCCTTTGAAGGTGATCCATCTCCACAAATAGCATAATATTAGTCAGCCTGTAATTTATAG
Source organism: Escallonia rubra (assembly GCA_033065855.1). Classification (NCBI taxonomy): domain Eukaryota; kingdom Viridiplantae; phylum Streptophyta; class Magnoliopsida; order Escalloniales; family Escalloniaceae; genus Escallonia; species Escallonia rubra. Next base: position 1,065,828 of record JAVXUO010001214.1, on the reverse strand, counting down.
AGTCATGAGCAAAATTCTAGTGGCAACACCAATTCTAAGGTAACTTATTACCGTTGTATTTGCTGATATAACATGATAAACCAAGCTGTTAATGGTTTATCATCAAGCTCTGACCAAGAGATATATCAATGCTGAAAAAGATAGAGAAGCAGAGGACCAAACATAAGTGGCATGTTACATTTGGCTTGTTTAGGTTCTGAAGCCCGTTTTAAACAGCATTTGATCATTTGTTTTGTGTCTGGTACTAGGTCCTTTAAGTTGGTGTGTTACTACATTTTAGCATTTCATCCTTACCGCTGTCCGCTCAAATAAAATACTCATCCCACTTTCCTGGTAAGCTGCAACTGGCAATTTTTCTTCTGATCTATACGCTTAGTCTCTTTGCTCCAAGCGTGAATTATGCATAACGGGTAAATGTTTATGCCGTGCTAATGCTGCTGTAACTCAGATGGTGAGGCTACAGCTTTGGAACTCTAAATGATATCAGCAAGTTGATAAAAAGAAAAAAAAAACTACAGATTTAGACTGACTCTTGAGCATTTTACTCCTTATATTAAGCTTTGACATTTTTACATTTGTACCGTCCTTATTCCGTCAACCTGCCAATCCCTATTAGAAAAATAGTGATGGGACTCCATTAAATTAGTCTCTCCTATAACCTTGTCTACGTCCAGTCTTTATCTTCTTACTTTTGTTAGATTTTAGAACTTCAAATATATCGGAAAGAATAAGTAAAGATTATGAGAATGTGATTATTCTGTAAAACTTCTAATCAGTCTTGTAATTTGTTGCTATTTCCATTTCTCAATATTTTTGTGTTGTTAACTTGTTTCTATGATAATAACTATGATATTGCTGATTATCTTCTCTCAATCATAATTCTTTATCGTACTTACAACTCTGGTTACATGATTGACTGGTACAACTGATAAAGACACACAAATAAAGATACAGTACTGCAAAAGATGGAACTAGCTTATGGTATACAGTACTTAAGTTTAGATATCAAGTTGGTTTTGCTGTTATCCTTTGGTTCTAGCTATTTAAGACTCAAAGCGGGAAATTTATTTCTGGAAGTAGGACTTTGCGGTAAAATGATTACTGTTAGTTTGAGACTATGTTTTGCTATCCTACTTACAGATTTTCTTAGAGAAATTTTATTTAACTTCTTTGATATTTTGTAACCTTCCATCCTTGGTATTTTGTATGCTAGGTCTCGATGTGGTTCGCACTGACAGGACACTTGTGTTTTATGAGAAGAAAGAGAACTTGTCAAAACTTTGGGATATTCTAGCTGTCTATGCATGGTTTGATGCAGATGTTGGCTATTGTCAAGGTGGGTGATCAGATAAATCTTCTCTAATTGCTAAGGCTTCAATAAATTGATTTGCATATTTGATTATGATGTTATTCGACTATTCCAGGTAAAGGTTCTTTTACTGCTGTACAGTTTGCCTCTCTTTCTTAGAACTCAGCTGACGGAATATGGCGTTTGCCTTCTTCTTAATAGATTTGGCTGTATGCAATTTTTGAGCAAACAGTTCTGATTGCTTTGGGTTCATTCATATATCTTATCTATTGTGATCCTTGCCTTAGCCGCATGTCTTGCTGTAGGGTGTTTGTTTGTAGGATTGGCAGTGGGTTTTTGCTAGCAGGCGCAGCATAGGCACCTAGGGTGGCCTTTTCTTTTGCTTTGCATTCACAGTGCATACTAGTTTGCCCTCCCTTGCGGCCTTGTTAGTACAATCGTACTTATCAGAAAAAGGAAAAGGAAAATAGTCAGTATTTTCCGGCTTTTCACTTTGTTATCATTCTTCCTCAGGTCACATTTCCATCTATGTTTTCCTTACGATATGATTTTTAGCAAAATCATTAACCAGGATTGGAGGTTGGCAATATGTATTCAAATACTAAATACATTTTGATTGTACAAGCAATTATAAACATAATCATCCGTAAGTTTCGACAACGAAGTCAATTTGACTTGAATATAGAACTTTAGCTTGAGACTGGCACAAGCCAGGAAACTTGCAGCTTGAACTTGATCCCTCAGAAAGGTGGATTGTTTGCAAGCTTCTGTGGCTCAGTATAATAGCCACAGAAAGCTTGCCTTTGACTTCTTGTTCATTACCTAGTGAGCACGATCGATCTTATTTGATCAGCTTGTTTACTTGAACAAGCTTAAAAAAGATTCTCAAGCTTTACTGTACGTTTGAAGAGTGAAGACATTGGTTTCTCTGTCTACTAGTGAATTGGTTCTTCTCAAACTTATTCAATATGGATTTCATCAGTCGTGATAAGTCGTGAATCATGGAAAAGGAAGAAATATTCTCCGAACCTAATTGGAGCAACTTCTTCCAAACCCCCTTTTCAGCGACAAAAAAGGCATGTTAAGAGTGGAATTCTTGGTAATACTAGAACGAAAGCCGCAAAATAAATGGTAGCATTTATTCGCTTAAAGTTTTGTTGGAAATACGGCCAAGGAGCTTGAGCAACAAATTTTCAGCAAAAATTTGTTCCAATGAAAGTGGATATTCTTCCTTCTGTTTGTTCTTTCTTTCCATTTAGGCCTGAACCCTTCATAGATTGTTAAGCATTCCTTAAACATATCTTTATTGTGGCTGCACCAAGGTTCTGGTTTCTGTGTTTTTTAACTTTACAAATATGCTGAGCAGGAATGAGTGATCTTTGCTCCCCCATGATAATTCTTCTCGAAGATGAAGCAGATGCATTTTGGTGCTTTGAACGTCTAATGCGCAGATTGGTATGTGTTTTTATCTTCTTAAGTGCTAATTGGCCTCTAACTGGAACTAAGTTACTGGTTTTTATAGTTAGCTGAGTTATGCAGTCCCCATAAAATAAAAGCCGGAGGAGTATACCATAGAAATGTTAGTTCAGGGAATCTGTAAATTGCATCTTGAAACCATTCTCTTGCATTTCAAGTGCATACTGTGTCAGAGTCCTTTAGAGGAAAGGTGTGCAATCTTTATAACCGCTTTATTGTTTTGAAATGGATGAGATTTGACTGATGGTTCTAAATCACTTTCAGAGTCAAAAGTGACCAAAAATGCAAGGGAGAAGCTGATCTCTTTACTTTCCAGAATAAAGGGAGGCATATATTGACCAGAATGAAAACTTACAAAACATAGTAGTCCAGTAACATGACAGCCAAACAAGCAAGAGATTACCACTCTAGCTAAAGAAAGAAAAAAAAGGCATTTGAGGCGTATATTGTTAGAAGTAGAGGTGACTGAAATGCAAGGATAGAAGCTAAATGGTTTGCCTTTCAAGAATAAAAGGACAGCGTTTGCTAGGGATTAGAATATCTGTTCTTGTACACCAATTGACATGGCAGCCAATGAGGCAAAAGAGTGAGTCGTGTACCAGATGATTCCTGATCTTAAAGGCGAAGGACAGCTTAGTGCACAACACCAGAACTAAAATGTACACAATTATATCTAATAAACCAAGTGACATGGCAGCCAAAAACGGTGAAAGAGTAATAGTCTTGAAGATCATGATCTTAGAGGTAAAGGTCAGGCTAACGCACATGGCTCACACGTTCGTGAGGTCTGTGTGAAGCCTTACCCCCATTTCTATGGCAGGCTGTTTTTGAGCTCAAACTTGTGGGCTCCAGGTGACAATGAAGCAAATTATCGTTGCACAAAGGCTCATCACACGCTGTTGCTTGATTTTAGATATGTATATGGTAATTGTAACAGGTCTTTTTGACTTTGTGGCTTCTGAGAAGTTTGAGAAGTAGACCAACTACATTTCTCTCTGGATAATCAGTTACATATTTTATTACACACATTTGTAGTTGGTATTTTGTACTTTACACTGCAGTAGTTTGTGTTTGGTCTTTGCTATATTTTTACTGAACTCTTTTGGTCTTTGATATTGGTTATAATTTGAAATGTTAAAGCGAGGAAATTTCAGATGTACCGAGAGCTCCGTAGGGGTGGAGGTGCAGCTTAGTAATCTAGCTTCAATTACTCAAATCATTGATCCCAAACTTCATCAGCACTTAGGTATCATCTCCAGTTACTTTTGATGTTCTATCTTATTGATTCATCCCCAATTTGCAGTACTAGAGTAAAAAACTTGTACTTTCTACCTGGAGTATATAATTAGTTTACTAAGATCTAATAAACATTCATATCCACGTGTACAGAACATAGATAGTATTCCAACCCTCATTTAATTGGAAAATTGGACATCAATTACACAGCGACATATTACTTCTTTGTTTTTCAGAAAGTCAACGATTTGCACTTATTTCTATGTCAAAATATATTAAGATAACAACTACTTCAAGAAAACGTATAAAACTTACAAATGGAAAAAGAAAATAGCAAAATAAGTGCCAAAGAAGCATAAATCAACATGCCGAGTAGAAATGAAATTGAGTTCTCACTAGATGCCCTTCAGCAGCCGTATGTTCTCTTTTACGAACATAATTTGTTCATTTCTTTTATGTAATACTCTCCTTCTCATATATTCATTAGTTGAATACTGATCAGGGTAATTGCTTATGCATCATCTCTGATATGTGTGCTTTTTAGTGATAGAAACTGTAAGCTCAAAAAGAATGTGACCTTACTGTTCTCTGATCTTTGACCGCAGAGACCCTTGGTGGAGGTGACTATCTATTTGCTTTCCGAATGCTTATGGTTTTATTTCGACGAGAATTCTCTTTCGGCGATTCGTTATATCTTTGGGAGGTATGTTTTAACACCTGGCACTTGCAAATCCTTGAGATAAATTTCCTCAAAGTATTTCAGATTGTTGAAAATTTTATGGCAATTGTTCAAAACCCCTTATGAAGGCAGCTAAACGACATGTAACAGTCCTCTCATTTTTTCTTGTAAAGTGACAAGTTGTACTATTTGATAGGATTGCATTGGCCTCCTTTTTTCTATCTCTACTATTATTCCCTTGAATTTCCTAGGTGGAACCTTTATATGTTTATGTGCTTTGGCTCGAAGAAGAATAAAATAATCCTTTTCGTATGTAGTGAAGTGGCTTAGGTGTAATAGAAAAATGACATTCACATTAATTTTGCCATGGTCCTTCCAGTTCACTTGTGGTGTTCTTGCACTTTGACTTGCATATGCATGCATCAGTTACAGCTTGTAACTAGTAGCAAATTTGCAACTAAGGTCTGACAATTGTGGGTAATGACTCCCTCCCACCTGTCCGTTGCCCAACACCATAATTTAGGACAATGTCAGCATAGTGCATTTATGCGAGGTTATGTTAAATGTCTCTTTACTTCTCTCCTGCATTCTGGCTACTGTTTCGTACTAATAAAGTCACCAGTATTTTTTTATCAGAAATCTGCTATTCTTTTTAATGACTTTTTCCTTGTTGAGATTTCACAGATGATGTGGGCTTTGGAGTATGACCCCGATCTTTTTTCCATGTACGAGGACCTTGAAGCAGCCAGTGAAAAATCTGAGGGATCTAAAGGGAAAGTAAAATCGATACGTCAATGTGGAAAGTATGAAAGAGAAAACATGAAAAATGGGCCTAAAAGTTCCGAGGCCCCCCTCCCTATTTCTATATTTCTAGTAGCCAGTGTCCTTAAGGATAAGAGCTCGAAGTTACTCACAGAAGCTCGGGGGCTGGATGATGTTGTCAAGGTCAGCTTTATGATGCAGTCATAAGTTAATAATCTAACCTTGCATAAGAACATAGTTTGATTTCTTCATGTTTGGCGAAGGGATTTACTATGGTCTTTATCTTTATTTCTTAGGAGATTATATAGGACTTCTCTGTCGAAATACATGCCGAGTATTCCAGGATATGCTACAACTGTATAATCTTTTCCTATAGTCTAATTAGTAATTCTCTTGTGCAGATATTGAATGACATAACAGGAAATCTTGATGCCAAAAAAGCTTGCACTGGAGCAATGAAACTTCATAAGAAGTATCTAAAAAAGGTAAGATTCGTCCCCAGATTTTTAGACTCGGCATTCAATGCGAATAGTTAAGGAAGCAAAACATAATAAGATGGTGTTGTAGGAAATTGCTATGAGAATGAGTTATTGTATGAAGTTGCTAATCAATATTCGCACCACACACGCTAGTAGCAAATATCTTTTCAGAGTTGCATCCACCATGGGGTTAGCTACAGTTAATATCACATTTCACATAATTAGGTCAATAAAGTCAGACGAGCACCACATGAGAAGATCATATGCTCAAGAACATTTTTCTTATAGGCATAGCAGGGAATGGGAATTTTTGGAACGAAACCGGTTTGTGGGATCAGCTAGAACCTTCCTGATGCCCACATTTCTTATTTCGAATCCACACTTCACAGCTTTGTTTCGAAAAAATTGCGGACAACTCATTTCTGCGTATGTGTAGTTGTTCTGATTGTCCTACGGCAGGGACTGTCAGTTTGAGTAATTATGCACTTTTAAGCTGCTTTTATTTCTGGGTGGCTTTCCTCCTCTTGCTTGATAATCTTCACTTTACACCCTCGACTCTCCATGCTAATGCAGGCGAAGAAGCCATGACACGGAAACGAGGTTTAAATTTCAGATAATATGAACTTGTGGCCTAATCAAGAAACGATGGGATTCCTTTTACTTGCTGCAGCTTGATTTGGTGAAAGATACTTGTATACTTCCAAGAAATCTGGGATGGGAGATTATGACTTTGTAGTCTCCACCCAGAAAACATACAGCGAAGGCATTTATTTATACTGTGAAAAGTTATTCATCATTCTTATTAACATTCTTGTAAAGCCATTCTTTGAAATTTCAGGGCCACTGTACGAAATTATGCTGTAAGTAACTTTTTTGATGAGATGACGTACAAGCAAAAATCTGGGAAAATGCCCCACTTAAATGCATAAACTTTTGGATCACTTCTTTACATCAAGCAAAGACTGAGTTGAATAAGTAGTACGCAACACAATTGAGTTGGCACATAAGAAAATTTAGGCACATTGTGTATCCTCCTATGTAACTAAAGTAGGCTCTTCTCTACACAACCACGAACTTTGGTCTACTAGGGCTTTATCCAGCCATACTTTTCGATATTCATGGCTGCTGCTTCGCTTGCTTTGGATGTTCGTTGCGCCAGTTCGACAGGCAGAAAGCGATCATCACAACGACACGGCGAGATACCTCAACATGCTCGCTATCCAGGTTCCAACGCTTGGGCGTGCTTCCTGGCGATGAAGAGTGCCTTTACAACACAAGTTTGTTCCTACGTCCACATTTGGTTTAAGTGCCTAAAGATCTCTCAACGTGTTGCTTTATCGTCTTTAAGTGCCTAAAGATCTAGCACATATGACCGCTTACTATAAGGTTTTTATATGCAAGTAATCCTTAGATTTTGTTGTCTTGTGTGTTACAAAAAGAAGAAACTCACTCTAGCCAAACAATTAGTTCAGAAGAATCCCACAGCAGTTCCAAAACAAAGAAAGTGGTGTGGAAGCATTTGCATGTTGATGTACGTGTAAGCGAGACTCCCCCACCTCATCACCTTCCAGTCCAGAGCCTTTTCCTCCAAACTCCTCCACGTACTTGCCATGCATACCCGGCATCTACTATAAATACCCCGTCATTGCACCACATCTCCTCACACCACCACTCAGCTCAAAACTCAGCATAGAAATTCTCTGCAATGGCCAAACTCACAATCCTAGCAGCTGCTCTCCTGGCCCTCTTGGCCTTAGCCGAGGCGTCCACCTACCGAACCACCATCACGACCACCACGATTGAGGAAGAAAACCCTCGAGGCAGTGGCTCGCAGGAGAGATGCCGCCGGCAGTTCCAGCAGCAGCAGCAGCTCCGCCACTGCCAGATGTACACGAGGCAGGGAAGCCAATACGATGCCGAGCTGGCGCTGGCGATGGTTGACGGCGTGAACCCACAGCAACAGCAACAGCAACACCTCAGGGAGTGCTGCCAGCAGCTAAGGAACGTAGACGAGGAGTGCCGCTGTGAGGCGATCAGGCAGATGGTGAGGCAGCAGCAGATGGGGGTAGGATCACAGCAAGAGGAGATGCAAGAGATGGCGCAAAAGGCGCAGTATCTGCCGAGGAAATGCAACATGGAGCCCCAGCAATGCCGAATCCGGGCAGTCTGGTTCTAGATGCAACATGCAAGCGAGGTTAATATAAATAAAGTTCACTCTGCTACCTCTCTAGATTGTAATCATAAGTTGGAGATTAGGGTGAACGTACTATGGCAATAAGCACATGATCGTGTGTTCAAACCGCTGTTGTATCTTTCAGTTTTGAGGTCCTTAATGTCAGCTATATTTCAATCTTACAACCTGTTTCTCAGTTGAGTTATGACCAGTTATGACGCTCAACAGTTGCAGTAGTTGATTTTAATTGTGGCCGTAAGCATATTGAAACTTGGGCCACTACTTGAGGTATATGAGATTGTCCAAAATACTGTTCACCAAAAGAAAAACTGGAGTGGTACCTCACCATTACTTAACCACAATAATGCTGCTTCTTAGGCTATTATATCCCTTTCTTTAAGCTACCACCATCACTGACTTGAAGGTTTTTAGCTTGCCAATAATTCCAAGATACCGCAATAGCAACTGTGCAATACTATGTTCTGGCGTTGTGCATAGAGGCACTTACAATGACCGAACGGGAACAACAGTTAAGGGAATGCTGCCAGCAGCTAAGGAACATCGATGAGCAGTGCCGTTTCGAGGCGATTAGGCAGATGGTGAGGCAGCAGCAGATGGTGGGAGGATCGCAGCAAGTGCAGATGCAAGAGATGGCGCAATAGGCTCAGTACCTACCGTGGAAATGCGACATGGAGCCCCAGCAATGCCAAATCCGAGCAGTCTGGTTTCTAGATGCGACTTGCAAGTGAGACTAATGCGAAAAAACTTCACTGCTAGATTTAGATTAAATTTTTAGTGGTGGTCTAACACCACCGTAAGCTGATGACGCTCTCGGAGATTAGGGTCTTAAAGTAGGAATCTAGAGTTTCTCTGGACTCTTCTATAAAAATACCAATGTTGTAAATCATTTCTGAACGATTATGTCCTCCGTTAATTACGCTAATAATAATCATACCCTCCATTTATGACTCATTTTTAAATTTGGTTAAAATTAAATGATCATTGGATAATGAACATGTTCTAACATTGGGAAATGAAAAATCTCATGACAAAGAAAAATAAAACAAAGAAATCCCTTTATTACTCCCTTTCTAATTTAGTTGAAATGAAATAAACATTGAATAATGAATATTCTCTAAATATTGGGTAATGAGAACTGTGATATATTTTCTTTTGGGCTAATTACACCTATGTCCCTGAGGTTAGGATATAATTACAGTCAAGGACACTAAGTTTCAAAATGTAACATACCGTGACAAAAAACGTTAAAAAAGTAACATTTGTATCCATCCGTCAAGGTTCCGTCTAAAAAGTATAATTTTCATCATTACGTATTTTAAAAATGACAATACTGCCCTTGTAAAGTATATCCTGAATAAATTTATAATTTTCAAATTAGGATATTAACCCTATTTTTTTTAAATTGGGGTTTCGAAACCATCAAATTAGGCTTTTGAAACCTGAAATTAGGAGGATTTCAAACCCTAATTTGAAAATTAGGGTTTTGAACCTTAAAATTAGGGGTTTCAAAACCCAAAATTTCAAATTAGGGTTTTGAAACTTAATTTGGTCTATTTCCGTATATGGCTCTGTTACAAACACTGAACCGACTGAGATTGATCACCGATGTCAAGACCACCGGTGCACCGCCGCCAAAGCCACACCAAACCACTGAATAAGCACCTACGCCGGCATCATCGCAACACCACCGGTCCCTAATCCATGACCTAAGACCCAATCACCCCGTCACAGCACCGCCGGGACCAACATAAGCCACCACTGTCATCGTAACACCGTTGGTACCCTAATCAACCGTCGGGTGGTGCACAGAAACCCCAAATCTTACCCTGCCTCCCTTGTTCATTACAATCACAACCCCGTAAAGACGAATTCCACATAGTTCCACAATAAGAACATGATCCATAAAATTAGTAAGGGCTAATTAAATCAGAAAAAAGGCAATTGGTGAGACTCGCGATGGTGATTGCTAAGAGATCCGGACAACGCTTCGATTATGTTTCTCAAATCGAGGTGACATCGCCGGAGATGGAGTTACCGTCAACTGTCGCAGCATTTCGATTAAAAAGGCCGAGCTTCGAAGATCTGCTTCAGAGTTAGGGTTTCAAGAGACTTGTTTCAGTCTCGATTCATCGACGGCAATAAGGTTAATTTGATGGTTTCAAAACCACAAAGTTTGACTTTGATATGACTGAGTTCAGAAGAACCTAATTTTGGTTTAACCCCAAAACACCCACACAAAATTTGACTTCCTATTTTAGATAAAGTAATGGCATTGGAAAAAAAATAAGGTTCCAACTTAGGGGCAATAATAATAATTGTAAAACTGAAAAACAAAAACAAAACAAAGAAACTGAAATACTTGAATAATCAGTTAAGAAACAAAAAATTGTTGAAAAAACGAAAACAGAAAAAAAATGAAAAACAAGGTTAATATGCATCATAAATGGGAAAAAAAGCTTAAATACGGCGCAAATTAACAACAACTTTATACAGAAATTGTACTGCTCTTTAAAGCGAGATTACTGACTATTGAGAACAAAGAAGAATCATGGTACTAAGCATGCAAAATATGCTGCAAGAAAGTTACAATCACAGATAAAGGGATGAAAAATGCGAACTTCCAATTCTTACGAATCAAGGTAAACTAGGAAAATTAAAGATATTTGTTTATTTTAACAGAAATATTGCTGATTCAATTATATTGATAAAAGCAGGTACATGCTGAAAGTGGTCGTAATTTGTGACATTCAACATGCATTCATAACATTGTCCGTCGCAATCAAAATTTTAATTTGATATCCAGTCTCAAAATTGATACAATCAAAGAAGGTACACAAATTCATAACTATATGCCTTGTAAAAATTTAGGCAAGAACGACGTCTAACACTAAAAATTACATGCAAAATGGAAAGAATCTTGAGAAAATGGAAGGGAAAGAATTCAACTTCATCATTAGGATGGACAAAAAGATTGAAAATGATAAAATCCGAGCAAGGCTGATAGCACACGAAGTTTAAGAATACTATTCAACACAAACAAAATGATGAAAATCATCCAATGACAGCTGAAGATAGTGAGCAAAAGAGAAGATCACTTTAATGAAGGCTAATTAAGATGATATTATATAATAAAGTAAAACTACATCTTCTCATTCTACGTGCTAAAAGCTGAAAGCATACTGCCTGCATCATGAGTGACTCTCATAACACAAAATTATTGATTTTATGCACATTCACTGCATCTTATTGTTGAAATCAAAAGTGTACATTAATCATAACATTCATATATATTGTTTTATGTATAATTGACTTATATACACATGTATAGTAATTGTCTATATTGTGAGTGTTGGTTTGTGGTTTCGACATATAATGTTTCAAACAACTTTTCATTAATTGTTCGCCAAAACCCCTTTTCCCTCTTTTGGTGTTTAAAGAGAAAAGGATCTGGCCTCCTTTCTCAATGCCGCAGTCAGCAGACAATAATTCTCTATTTGTAAACTTCTTTGTTTAAATCAAAAAAGAAAAAGGAAAAATATTGTATTTCTAAGGCTTTGAGTTCTTCTTTCTTGTTTATTATTCAATAGAATTCTTTTTTTAAAAAAAAATTAAATTTTTGTCTTCTCGTGATGAATAGAACGAAAAAAAAAATAAAATAGAAAGCTCACAGAACCAAACCAAACTACAATGAAATGATGAAAATTGTAAATCTTAACTGTATACTATAAACCAATCGAACAGATTACAAAAACAAAGACATAGATTGATTCTTTTAAAAGTTTTTCCATTTACTTTTTTTTTTCAACAGTAACATCAAACATTTCTTCAATCCAGAAGCTTGGAAAAAAGAATTCCAAACATTGATCACAATTGCAAACATTAAATATACATATTTTCTAGAACAAATCACAAAAGAAATAAGAACATAATTAGATTTTATTATTTGATTCAAAAAAGCTAATAATATTACCTCAAAAATTACTATCGACCACATTCACGTGCAAGGCACGTGCTTCATGCTAGTTTAACAAGTAGGCATATATTGTAAAACTAATTTGTATCATTTATTGTCCAATTCAATTACAATAACAAACACAACTTCTATACTTGGTTGCCAATTCTCTTTTAATTTGTTCTGATTATAGGTTTAATTCAGAAGGATGGAAATTGAAATTAGTTACAATAAGGTGAGAAGTGGTCCGCCGATTATGGGTATCAGTACCCTTTTTCTTTCTTTACCCATGTAATCCGTTGGTTTAATTTTGTCAACTTTAATCATCTGTTTCTTTCTTTGACAGATGATGCTTCGGCTTTTCAAAATTGCCAGTATGCTATGAGATTTTGCCTTTTCAATAGAGTACAATCTGTTAGCCCTATGGTTGGATAACCTAGGCTTACATCTTGTTTTGATGATAACTACACATTGATGATGTTCTAATGTGTGCTTTGAGTGTATTCTTAGGAGGTATATACATGCACACTCATGAAGACACATTTGAGAAGTTGGATAGATGAATTAAATCCAAAGAAGCTTAAAGCTATGGTGACATGCTATGGAAGCTTCATTAAGTCTAATGTCAAAGAGCAAGAAAGAATGCATCGGCTAAGTTATTATTGATTATAATTGATCTTTCCTATTATGTAACTAGTCTTGGTTTGATGCTTGGATTGATGACTATGACCTAAAAAGACCTTAGGACACCTTGTGCATTGCATGTGAGTTCATAATCATTCACATAAGTGCGGTTCTTGAAAATGAGTGAACTTTGGAGCTTACTCAGATTTTCTCAAAAATGTTTTTGGTGCTAATCTTTTCATATCTTGATAAAACTTTTCATTATATTTCCAACGCAAAAAAACGGCACCTCAATCCGATTTTTCTAGAGAAAGTTATGCCCAAAATAGGAAAGGGGGTTCCGTGAGGTAGCCGATAGGCAGTAGGGTATTGCAGTCGACTGCATTGGTCAAAATTCAGTTCCAACGGCTATTTTCGAGGACAAAACTCCAACGGCTATTTTCGAGGGATTACAGTCGACTGCATTGGGAATACAGTCGACTGCAATGACAGTTTTGCCCACTTTGAATGCTACTTTTTTCTGTCATTATGCACCGGCCAAAAACACACGCAAACAGTTTTCCATGAAGAAAGAGCGTTTTTGCTTTTAGGGAGGTTGAGCTTCATATACATGACCAATAGATAAGTTGTAACACTCTCATAGATTTGACTAACAAAAAACAGGATGTGAGGGTACAAATAACTAAAGCATCAGCAAAACTTGGTGACCTTTTTTCCCTCATATTAGTCGCGGATATAAAATTGGTATAAGCTAGCGACTAAATCTATGATGCTCCAAATATTAAGCTAAATTTTTTAAATTTACGGTTAGATAGTAGTACGAGATTATCATCATACGTTGTGACAAAACGTCCAAGAGTTTCTCTTATGAAAAGGCATCCTAAATTTATATGACAATCTTTTTTCATATTAACGTTCACATCTCATCTGTGAGTAAAAGCTACTCATACTAAATGATGCTTCTACTTCTCCAAAAGTTGTATTCAGAGGCAACCTATAATGAACATTTTAAACAAAATTTTGAGAAAATTAGGGAATTTAACAGTTGTAAACTTATCCACAAGAAATGAATTTTAAACAATATTATGAGAAATTAGAGAACGTCCCGTGCATTGCACGGGTCCCTTAGCTAATTGAAGTATATTAGGTTGTCCTCATACCGTCCTACCGAAACCAATAATGGCAACTCTACCGTTAGTTGAAGAGATTTGGTGATTGCCTCGATTAACAGACATGTTTTATTTGAAGGGTATTATCATTATTGACTTAAAGGTTCTTCTCTATAACTTTTTGATGAGCATTTGTTGAGTTCATTGTGTATCTGACTCTTAGCAATTCAAGCATATTGAAGCACAATTAGCATTAGGGTTTTGGTTAATCAGTCGTAGCAAATTGTGGCTGCAATTGTTGATGTTGTATATCATGTAGTTATGTACCTTTCATTGACTCTATCATGCCATCCTAAGGTGCTGGTAATTGGGCGAGTTTAATGAACGTTCATGAAGAATGACAAGTGGTCAATGTCTCATATCGGCTTATACATGAGATTCAAGTCGGTTGTTATGCATAATGGACTCACACTTGTGCATCATTTTGAATTCAGATCGTCACTCTGTCTGTGCCTCATGATCTTTAGATCGCCTACTCGGCTTGCTATACTTTATTCGTGTCGTTCAGGTTTAGGATAATCTTTTCTAATCCACTCTACGTGTGAGTACCCAGCTTAAGACAAAAGTATTCTTACGAAAGAAAGATAAGCTCATCAAGTATATATACGAACCAATACCAATTCTCTTGTGTAGAAGCTAGTCAACAAGGATAAGGATTTGCGGCAATTTTAAGTTTAACCTTAGGTCTCTATATCCACCAGCCATCTAATCCAAAAAGTTTTTCCAAAACAGTCTCAAATTGCAGTTGCAAAACAAACAAAACGCTGGTGGGGCTTTTGCATGTTAGTTTATTTTTCAACAAGAAGGAAGCCACGTCATTCCCCTCAAGAATCCCGTCCATCTGCCTAGAGCCAACATCCTCCACGTACTTGCCATGCAAACCCCAAAACCCACTATAAATTCCCTTCACCACCTCTACCACCACCATCAAACTCAACCTCAGAACACACATTCTCCACAATGGCCAAACTCACAATCCTAGCAGCTGCTCTCCTGGCCCTCTTGGCCTTAGCCGAGGCGTCCACCTACCGAACCACCATCACGACCACCACGATTGAGGAAGAAAACCCTCGAGGCAGCGGCTCGCAGGAGAGATGCCGCCGGCAGTTCCAGCAGCAGCAGCAGCTCCGCCACTGCCAGATGTACACGAGGCAGGGAAGACAATACGATGCCGAGCTGGCACTGGCGATGGTTGACGGCGTGAACCCACAGCAACAGCAACACCTCAGGGAGTGCTGTCAGCAGCTAAGGAACGTAGACGAGCAGTGCCGTTGCCAGGCCATTAGGGAGATGGTGAGGCAGCAGCAGATGGGGGGAGGATCGCAGCAAGAGGAGATGAAAGAGATGGCGCAGAAGGCGCAGTACCTGCCGAGGAAATGCAACATGGAGCCCCAGCAATGCCAAATCCGGGCAGTCTGGTTCTAGATGCAACATGCAAGCGAGGCTAATAAAAATAAAGTTCACTCTGCTACCTCTCTAGACTGTAACTATGAGTTTGAGATTAGGGTGAATGTACTACGGTAATAAGCACATGATCGTGTGTTCAAACCGCTGTTGTATCTTTTCAGTTTTGAGGTTAATGGTAGCTATATTTCAATCTGACGACCTGTTTCTCAGTTTGAGTTATGATCAATTATGATGCTCAACAGTTGCAGCAGTTGATTATAATTGTGAACTTGGGCCACTACTTGAGGTATACGACATTGTCCAAACTACTGTTCAACAAAAGAAAAAATCGAAGGGTACCTCACCATTAATATTTAACCAAAACTAGTGCAAATACTAACGATATTCGTCACTACTTATCATACTATACTTATTTCTTTTGTGACGTCAAATTGTCACTAAAAAGAATCATGCATATACTGCATCTTGTTAAAGTATACTGACATTCTAATCAGTTTCAAACGTATGGTTTCTTGACATTTTTTCTCTCATCTACTTTTAAAGTTTAACCTTTTTCCCTCGCATCTATACTAAAGTGCAAACTATCATCATTTGAAAAATTTTAGTATCCATCTTGTTTCTTTCTATAAAGTGATGTCATTTCTTGTAGCAAATTAAAGTTGGGGGTCAAAATAGCACCTCAAAAATTGTATCTCTTAATTTCAATTTTTTCTAGCTTAAGTTTCAAAACTAGAGTATAATTTGTCTAAAGTTATGATCAATCTTAGTGTTACTTTTTTTTTTTCTTCCTCTTTTTCTGTTAAACACTGATCTACAGTATACTCTAAAGTTCTCTTGATAGTTTGCTCTAACGCTACCTATTGTATTTACCTAGCATTATTTTAAGTATAATCTAAGTAATACACATTAGGCTATTATTTTTGTGCATGTAATTTAACATATACATTTGCCGCAAGACTTTTATTTTTTCACAGATCATTCATATATGATGACGACGTTACACCTACGTACTCCTCTAAAAAGCCTCTCTGTGTGTCCTTTTGAAATGCATATTGTGAAAGGATGGTATGAAGTAGATATGAGATCATGGCTATGAAGGATTAATAATGTTCACAAACCTAACTTTTTTACCCAATATACATACACGTACATTAACAATACAAGTACAAACGCCACAAAAGTTCATCAAAAATATTTTCTAACCTAGATAGTTAATCGAATAATAAGACTTGTATAGTAAAAAATCAATGAAGAAAGAACAACCCAATGTTTTACCCAACACAAAACAACAAATAAATTCATGACAAAGGTTTAAAAATAGGGCCTAGTCAAACTTATAAATATTCTGACTCGGTCTTGTGTTAATAAATTTAAGTTTGCAGTCATATGCAATAGTTAGTAAATGCAACAACCGGTCCACCTCAACATGAAAAAGACCAAAAAATAACAACATGATAATGCCTGGATTTATGAACAGAAAATTCAGGTTTTTTGATTATCGATTTTGATATAGGGAAGTTTTAAGGTTAGGTTTTTATATGGTTTTTATAAAGGTGAGTAGAGACTTAATAGCATATTTGTATGGTAGGGCAATACCCACACCTACTTTGGTTAAGTTCATATTATTGTCACAAAAACATGCACATATGAACTTTTAACCGCTTTAGCAACAAAATGTTATGTTATAACTTAGCCTCATCCTTTTAAAAGTCAGATATAATTTTGGTAAACCATTTAGATTTAAAGGGTAATCTTAATTAAAAAAATGGTTAGCCATTTAACCTATGTGAATCAATTTTATACGATGGGGCTAGATCCATACATGTTTTACTTAAATTCATTATCTATTGTCACTAGAAAATGCATTAGTAAACATTTAACCTCTTTAATGACAAAATATTTAAATTAACATACACTGTTGTGATTAACCTCACCCTGAATAGTAAAAAATGCCTTTAATTTTTATTAACCTTTTAACTTTAAAGGGGTAATTTTAAGTAAAGAATGTTTAGTGATTTAACCCCTTCAGATCATTTTTTTACGGTGGGCTAGATCCTACCCAATTTGGTAAATTCATATTCTTTTATCAGTAAAAGATCTATTATCGACCTTTTAACTTTTTTAGTGACAAAATGTCTAAATCTCACTAAAGGTTGTTGTTAGGCATCAAAGTCAATAACATCCTTAATTTTTAGAAATCTTTTAAATTAAAAAAGGGTTTTTTAAGATAAATTTTTTTAACCATTTAACCCCCTCTTTCAAGCCGAAAAAAAAAATCATTAATCACTCAAACTCAAATAAATTGGAGCCTGTATCAATCGCGTTCCAGCTAATTCTACCACCCATAAGAGTAGATACAATGATAATAACCATATGAACAACATGTTATCATATAAATATACGATATTCTGACTACAGTGTAATATATAAAGACAATAAGCATAAGTAGAACATTTTATCATACAAATAAGGGTATTTCAACGACTCTAGTATAAATTTAGTATTGTTTATTTGCCATTAGGGTTTGATCTAGCGATTCTTAAAAGTCATGATTGTAGATGCTTCTAAATTTTTTTAAAAGATTTCACTTTCACGATAGCTTCGTTACATCAATATAATATATATGTATTTAAATCCTATAAATATATTTAAGTTAATGGTTTTTATAGTCTAGTATGTTTGTATTGAAACTTATTTACATACACAATTATTCGAATTTGTGGCATGCGCGTCAACATACCATGCAATACGAAATACAAAATAAAAAAGGGTTGAGTTTCTAGTAAAATACTCACTTTAGTTTAGGGTAAAACACTACCCTACACTATGGGGAAAGAAAGGTACTTTACGGTGAAAGAGTTATAAATAAAAGACATCCCTAATCACCGCTAGTATTTTATGAAGTTCAATCTAAAAAAGACATCTTAACAGAAAGAAAAAAGAAAGATTAACACCCTATCCATGCTTTGGTATATAGTGTAGATAGATTAAGATAAAGTGTTTAATCTAGTTTAAAGTATTACCTTTCTCCTTTTGTTGCAAAAAAGGCTACTAAAACTCAATTATCTGCAAGTTATTTTCTTCGATCGAATTTGATGTAGTACTATATATAGGGTAGTTTAGTTTTAACCTACTTGAGTTAGACTTTGATAGAGTTCTTTCATCAACAATATTCAGACTTCAGAGAGCATGCAATCAATAAGAAGAGCCGGGACATGAGGCATCCCGACCTTGATTGGAATTTAGGTACTTACGTACAGGCAATGAACGGAAATATAGCGTAGTGCTCTTAGTGATTCTAAATATCTTTTAAGGTTTTATGATCATCATTCAAAACCCATAAGTGGATTGGTCATCTTTCTTATGCCTCTTTGTTACGCAGTCTTATCCTGATTTTGGTGAAGGCTGTGATTTGCACAAAAAAGGATTGTAGCCTGTAGGCAGTTGCGGAAACTTAGTCTTAGCGCTGAACGTTATGCAGATTCTCGCTGATAAGTTCTTTATACAGAGTCATCAACCAACCAACCAGATACCAAAACTGTCTACCTCTATATCTCCATTGTTTCTTAGCAGTGAAATTCTCTTCCTCCTTTGTATGCATGGTAGCTAGATTTTGCTGCTTCTATACCTTCATCAATCTATTGTATCTCTGTGCAGCCTATCCCAAAAAAAAATGGCTCTTTCACCGCTGCTTCAGAATGGGTAAGCCATCAACCCTAAAGGTAATTAAGTCTTGACAAGGCTGATCCTTTCTATACGTATGTATGTATTCCATTTGAAAGGAACTCAGGGAATTCTCTAACGCACCACGGCCCGACACCCCCCACCCCTAAAAGAATTTTTAGGGGCGGTTCGTACAATTAGCAGCTCCTCCATGAGTTACAGATCTTCACGCTAAAGAGTGGCCTTACATTCCCTCAGGGGCTTTAGTTTTGTGCTGGTTAGGCGCAAGGGACCTGTCAATGATGGCATATTTGGTTGTTTTGTTCTAAACCTAATGCATACATCATGAATTAGCAGTTTGAATTGATTAATACCGACCCACTTAACTAAAACACACACAACAAGGTCCTTATGATCGACAGAAAAATCTAAAAGAAAAGCTAAGAATAAAAGATTCTGAAGAAGTAAAACACCACAAGGAATCAAAAAAACATAAACAAAAAACATAATCAATTATATTAATAAGACTACCTCTCTCCTTCTAGCTTTCTCCTTAGAACTTGATTATTGAAGCTAACATGATTGTAGGGGCTAGTGGCTCTAGAATTAGGATTACGTGAATGAAGGCAGGATTTCGAGACCATGCATGAGTTTAAGTATAATTTTATAGGGGTTATTATTATTATTTTTAATTAAAGGTCAAATTAAAGCAACCCTTGAATCTAATAGAATCATGTACTCTAATGAGGGTATTTTAGGAAAAGATGCTTGATATTGCAAGAGAAGTAAAACAAAAAAATCCTTATTATTATTATTATTATTTTTTACCAAGACAATCCAAAAATGGTTTTTTTATGGCAAAAGAAAAGTTATAAGTCGAAAACACCCCTAGCTAGTCACCCTAACCTTTTATGGAGACTTTAATTAGAAAAGGGCATTTTAAGACCATAAAAATAAATTAGTCATTTAGGTCCATTCGTACTTTTATATATGTATAGATAGATATAGATATGCATAATGTTCTTTTTAAGCTATTATTATATTCCCTTCTTCAAGCTACCACCATCACTGACTTAAAGGTTTTTTTTTTTTAGCCTGCCAATAATTCCAAGATACAGCAATAGCAACTTGCAATACTAATATCAGTTGATGTTCTGGCATGTGCATAGAGGTACTCATGACAGTGACCGAGTGGGAACTTTTAGCATGGACTACTGACTGGCATAGTGTATTCACTACGCGTCCTTGCTATCGGAGTACTGTCACTCTTCCGGTTATGTCTAGGAAGCTTTACCCTTACTTTGTCCTAGATCAGCATCAATACACTTGCCTTCGGACTCCATTCTTTGTAACTTCTTCATTATATAGCACACCACACTTCCTTAACATCGCCTTATCACCTGGCATGTGCATCATGTCAAAGTACTTTTAGTGACAGTCACCAAATGAATTTTTATTAACTCTGGGGAAGTCCTACCACATAGAATCAGGTGGCCTTCTAGGGCATTAAGGAATGAACAACTGGAAAGCTGAGTGAGTAGACATGTATATGGTGGCATTATGGTTATAAGTTTTTGAGCATTTTTTGAGTTTGTTGTGGATCTGACTCATGGCATTAAGGTCGGTTCTTATATACGGTGGACTCATACTTGTGCAGTAGTTTGAATTGGCATGGGATCGTCACTCTGTTTGTGTTCTACGGTCTTCAGATCGCCTATTCGGCTCATTCTATTCTATATGCCATTGGAAGTTTAGGATTATCCACTCTACCTATTCGGCTCGTTCTACTCTATATGCCATTCGAGGTTTAGGATAATCCACTCTACGCGTCATGAGTGCCCGGCTTAAGGCAGGCATTCTTAAGAAAAGAAATATGAGCTCATCAAATATACGAACCGATTCTAATCCTCTTGTATATCTAAAAGCTAGTCGACGAGGATTTGTGACAACTTCAAGTTTAACCCTAAAATAAAAAGAAATTCTTCTTAATTCAAGCCGAGCAATACAAAAGGCGTGGCTAAAGGCGAGTAGATTGATCGACTCACTTCACCAACCTAGACCATATTGATTAAGTTACACTCTCATTTACATTGTCTAGTTTAGCAAGGATGGAACAACATTTGCAAAACCAGATTCTTTGGTCTACCAAACGATCCATTTCTATCCACCAGCCATGCATCTAATCCAATTTTTTTTTCAAAAACAGTCTCAAATTGCAGTTGCAAAACAGACAAAATGCTGGTGGAGGCATTTGCATGTTAGTTTATTTGTAAGCAAGAAAGACGCCACCGCATTCCCCTCAAGAACCCTATCCATCTGCCTAGAGCCAACATCCTCCACGTACTTGCCATGCAAACCCCAAAACCCACTATAAATTCCCTTCACCACCTCTACCACCACCATCAAACTCAACCTCAGAACACACATTCTCCACAATGGCCAAACTCACAATCCTAGCAGCTGCTCTCCTGGCCCTCTTGGCCTTAGCCGAGGCGTCCACCTACCGAACCACCATCACGACCACCACGATTGAGGAAGAAAACCCTCGAGGCAGCGGCTCGCAGGAGAGATGCCGCCGGCAGTTCCAGCAGCAGCAGCAGCTCCGCCACTGCCAGATGTACATGAGGCAGGGAAGACAATACGATGCCGAGCTGGCACTGGCGATGGTTGACGGCGTGAACCCACAGCAACAGCAACACCTCAGGGAGTGCTGCCAGCAGCTAAGGAACATAGACGAGGAGTGCCGCTGCGAGGCGATCAGGCAGATGGTGAGGCAGCAGCAGATGGGAGGAGGATCGCAGCAAGAGCAGACGCAAGAGATGGCGCAAAAGGCGCAGTACCTGCCGAGGAGATGCAACATGGAACCCCAGCAGTGCCAAATCCGAGCCGTCTGGTTCTAAATGCACGCACGAGAGAACAACTGAATAAAGTTCACAGCTAGGCCTCTAGGCCTTGTTTAGCTAGAGACTATGGTGAATGTTCTGAGCTAATAATTAACACATGATCGTGTGTTCATCCGGAATGTTGTCTCTCTTCGTTTTGAGGTCTCCTTGATAATATAAAAAGTATTTTCAACATCTATGTTTGGTCAGTCTTTTCGTTATTTTTGTTCTTAAACATTAAAATGAATTTCTTTCGACCGGGATGAAAATAGCTATCAATTTATTTGGATACCATTTTCAAAAAGATGAGAACAATAAAGTTAAACGGATCGAAATCCAAAAAAAATGTCAATTTTCTGCACACGTCCACAAAATTTCTTGTAGATGGTTAACTGGTGTATAGTGTGTTGAAAATCAGTAAATTTGATGTTCTAAAAAATTGTAGCTAAAAAATGATAACCAAATACCTTTTTTTTTCCCGGAAAATTACGCGAAAACGAAATAGAATTTCAAACATATTAGGAAAGAAAATGGCGGGGACAATGCCAAATTAATGTCGTCAAAAGAAAAGTTGTACACAGTCAAAGAAAAGTTAAGAATTATTATTAATAGTGTTAACAAAATTGTCACTAATTATTTTAAGCGACCATTAAGTGCCACCACACGAGAAGTTATAAAATCGGGTAACAGCATAAAAATTTCCTTTCTTGACTATAAATCGAATTCCATCGAGCACAATTCGACCAAAAAAGAATTCCGTCGAGCACAAGGCCCGTTCTCGCGGCTCACAACAGAGATGCTCCGATCAGTTCAAGAGGCAGCAGCAGATGCGCCACTGCTTAGATGTACGTAAGGCAGGGAAGCCCATAAGACACTCGAGCTGGCATTGGCAATGGTTGACGGCATAAACCCACAGCAGCAAGACCACCTTAGGGAATGCTGCCACCAGCTCAGGAACTCAGGCGAGTAGTGCCATAGCGAGGCGATTAGGCAGATAGTGAGGCAGCGCAGCAGATGGGGTGTTGTATGCGTTCCGAAACACATAAATGGTTGTGAGGGCCACTCCCACTCTTGTTGACTCTTTTGTTGAAAAAATGGAGATACATTTCCTTGTTTCTATTCATTAATTCCCATAAGAAAAGGAGATTCATCTCCTGACATAGTTCTTTTGTTGACAAAAATGGATTCCTTATCTTCTTTACCTTTCATCTTCCTTAAGATTTTATCTTCAATTTCCTCTATAAAAGGCCACTCGGCCAATACTTAAACATAACACCAAAAAATTGCTTTGCAAACCAAAGCATACACACTTGCCCCAAAATTCTCTCATACACTTTTGATAATTTTAGTACACATATTTTGTTATTGTGTGAGTTGTGGAAGAGGAAAGTGGGTCATTCCAGAGTCTTTGCTGCAAATGCGTGCAAACAGAGATAATACTATAGACTAATGCTGGGGGTTGCGTGCCGTGAAACCCATCGCATCGAGCAACTGGTTCCAAGGGGCGCAAATCAAGCTTTTAGGACAAAATTTTGGCTTGATTCTATAACTTCGTGAGATCGTTCCTATTTATTTTGTAACGTGTCGTTATTTATATTATATTATAATTTTGTTGTTGTGTAGAAAACTGTGATTCCATTCCAAAAGGATTTATATCCAACAGGGGCAAGGGGAGATGCAGTTGGACATGGAGGAGATGGTGAGGAACGCGCAGTATCTGCCCAGGATGTGCAAACATGGCACGCCAGCAACGCCGAACCAGAGCTGTCTGGTTCTAGGTTTGATGTATGAAGGTTTGATGTATGAAGGAGAGGCCTGTATACATCAATAATGTTCACTGCTAGCTCTAGCCTTTTTTAACGTAGTTTAGGGCGAATTTACTCCATTAGAATGTTAACGGGGTGCTTCTGTTTCTTCTTGTTTGCAAAATGACAACAAAAAACAAGAAAAATGAGAACCAGTAAGGGAAAGAAAGTAAAGTTTCCCCTTAATTTTCTAGTATTTTGCATGAAGGCCACCTTGATTCTTCCTTTTGAGTCCATCAAGTAAATAGTTAGGAACCATACTCTCAACAAGATAATGCTAGAAGTCTCAAATTGGGCAAGAAACAGAAAAGGGGGGGAAAAAGTGTGGATCAGTTCAAATTGAAATGCCAAAACCCTAGCCGTGTCCACTCATGAACCTTCTGAGAAGAACATAAAGATGTGAACACCAAACTCTCAACAAGCGAACTTAATTACGATAGAAGATTCATGGTCATTTGTCAATAGTTACTACTACAATTATTCATGCAAACAGATCATACTTTCTGTCTCTCAGCTTTTTACAGTCTCCTCATCTGTACGCTTCTCGGCTAACAAATTCCTCAACGTTGCAGGTCCTCGTGTTTGTTGTCCTTCTCCATTTGCCCAATTGAATAGCGCTGCCTCAACTGCTGAGACAAAACAATTATATATAGTATGAGATTTTTCTTTTCTTTTCCCTTTTCATCTTTTTTGCTAGAAATCATGGTAATTCAAGGTTTTGACTCGTCGTCATCAATGGCATTACAATGCCGTTGTTTTGAAATGCATATGTCATAATGCATTGTCTTAGAGTCTAGTTTTGGTAAAGTACATTAATAGGGAAGCATAACAACAAGGTTTAGTGATTCCTGGCAATAAAAGGAAGCAAAACAATAAGGTTTAGTGAATCTGTGGCAGTTATCAGTGCCTGCACCTCAAATTGGTTCGCACCATTCACTATTCTATCTGTGCCTTTCACCAAATGGCAATTTGTAACCTTATGGAAGTGCAACAGGTTATGAATGATGTAGAATAGTCGAGCATCAATTTATCTGGCAGAGTGGGACTGCCACAGATTCACTTTTTTGATAACGAAATCAGAGCTATATATAAAAGCTTATACCCTACCAGCTGGAGCAGGATTGTTGCAAAAAGATCTGGAATCGTCATCACTGGAAGCGTTCATTCATCAGCACAAAAGTCAGGACTGCGAGTAGAATTGCCGGCAGAAAACCAACTCGAGAAGAGCGATGCGCACCACTCCTTTTAGGCAACTGTGTAGGAAGCGCGCACTCTTCCCCGTTAAATATCACTTTGGTAGGGAATCCATCGCCTGCTGCCACATTTATGTTAGGCGTGTCTTTCTTCAGAAACGAAATCACAGATTGCTGCTTTCCAGGCACTCTAGGATCTCTTTTTGGATCAGTGCCATTCGTTTCTCCCACCAAGAAATTCAAACCCGGCAACCCTTGCATGAAAATGGTATTATTAAGTCCAGGCAGCTTTGTCCCGTTAAATGAGTACACATTTTGGTAACCAGGATAAGCCTTTTTTATCTGAATTGCAGTGAACCAGTCCTCGAAAGCGAACTCATCCCAGTTAAACAGCGTGATCCTTGCCGTCCATCCGGTCTTGTAATCGCTGTCAACGTGCCAGTTTATGCTAACTCCGCAGTTATCAGGACAAGGCAGCGGTTTGGGATTTGGAAGGTGTTTAAGGTCGGCCCAAGCCTTGGCCTTGGCGGTTCGGTTGGCAAACGGCACAAGTAGAGCCTCAGGAGGCAGCAACATGGGCTTGGCGTTCGGGTTGCATTGCTTTGTTTCCTCCTCGCAACCGCAAGCACAAGTATTGCAAGGGATGACTGATTCCGCATAGTAGGCCGAGAAGGAAACACAGCAGCGAGATTGTTTGGGTTTGGGTTTGGTTATGTTGCATGTAACTTGCCAACTTGCTATAGCATTACTAGTTGCCTGAAGTCCGCTCGGATCTGGAAATTCAGTCGGGTCTACTCTGATCGGAGGCCCACATTTGTAGTTCGGATTTAGCAACCCATCGATTTTCCAGTTCTGGGGCGGGTTGAGAGCAGTCCGGTTCAAGTCAGGTGGAAGTTTGTACACTTGCAACTGGAAGATGGATCTTGCTTTGGTTTCATTCATGGTAGTTGGCAAAATACTTCCGTTCCTGCAGCAGTACGGCAACTTTCCGACTTTGTCATCGTTGGCTTTCTCGGCTGGTAGGTCTGCGATAACCGGCTTCTTTTGGCAGTTCATGACTTGAGAGAAATCAAAATCCTTGTAGTACTGTCCCGCAGCGCCGTAAATGCATTCCGAAGGGTCCTTCTTATGAGTGTAGGCTCCTCTCATGCTGTAAATGAACTCATTCCTCATCCACTCCCAAGTTAAATTCCAATGATCAAGGCGGCCGAGCGGGTTGTTGTTGTCGATGGTGACTTGGGCAAGGTAGTTGCCTTCGTATGCTTGAAGTACATCGTATGTGAAGGAGAGATCGCCATTTTGGCGTGGCATGAACTTGGTTTTGATTTGCTTGGGCTTATATTTTGGATCCCTTGTGCAACAGACGTGCATGGACTTCTCTGCAACGGAATAAGCAAAGGTGAAAATCCATACCAACTGCAGATATGCTTTCAAATTGATAAATATTCCGGTAAATTTTTTAAAGTTCGTATATCTTCTGAAGGTGACCTAACTTCTAAATACTATCCACCATTTCTTTGTATCCTTCAAGCTACATTCTTTCAATGCGCGCAATTTATCAAATGAAAGGCTGCAAAACCCATCACATCGAACATGACCAACAGTCTACAGTCATACCATTTTCAAAATAAAACGTTATAGATCGAACTCTCGTAAATATATTTGCCACAGGTACTCGTTGCATTTAATTTGTCCTAAGTTTCAATAATTTCCTACAATGGATCATGACATATTTGCATTGTTTTAATCCTGAGTTTTACTAGTGTCGAGAAAACACTAAAATCCGAAGACTTTTGAATCTTAATTTCAGTTTTTGACACCTGAAGAAACTTTCCATTCTAGTCCGGTAGCTCGTGATTATTTTCTTGATTAGGTGCAAATAGATTGTGAACATGAACCAATAATTGCGTTATATAAGATTCATTTGCATAGCTACGCATGGAACTCTTCATGTAATCCAGTCTCTACATGCATGGCGTTACTCGAGAGAGAAATAGGTACGTACGATAACGCTTAGGCGCAGGGCATTTGTAGCCATCATTCACAAGCTTGATCGTCTTGGGCATCGGATCGCCCTTCTTCACCCCGAACTGCGTTCCCTTCATCTCTACCTTGGCCATTATCTGACTCTGATCCCCAGCTGTCTCGATCGCCGTCTTCAAATCCGTCTGCGGGTACCCGACCAGGTGGGTCCCGTTGTTCCCCACGCGAAGCGGAAGCCCGTCCCCGTCCATAACCATGGCACCGTCTGCCGAGACCAGTATCTCGTCGTGCTGGAATCCGATGAATATCTGCCACGACTTGAGCTCGTACGAGCCCGCGTTCAGCACGGTGGCGCTCGCCTTAAACGAGTACGGCTGCGCGGACGCGTTCTTCAGCCGCGGGTACTCCTTCTCCCGCCCTTCGAAGTTGTACGCCAGGAATATGCCGTCGCACGTGTCGGCCTCGGGCGGAGGCGCAGCCCCCGTGGCGCCCCCGCCGTCGCCGAAATCCTGGGCAACGCATACCTGAATACTGGAAAAAAACAGGAATAGTACTGCCATGCAAGGCACCACCACCTTCCCCCAGGGTATTTTCATGCCTGTACTTGTTGTTTTCATGTGGAAGAACTCTTTGTTTTCCTAATTTTCTTCCCTTTTTTTCTTTCGGTGATCAAAGGAAGAGAACAGGAGGAGAAGGGATGATGGGTTTGGGGGGATGATCACCAGCCGATGCCGCGTGAGGACACACGACGAAGGGAGGTGATGAAAAAGAGAAGAACGGGAGACTGAAGAGGAAATTAAAACATTGTTTGGGACTGAAAACAGATGGCCTATAATAGAAACCAAGAAGATAGCGAAGACCTATTCAGCGGCATTCTCTTCCTCTAGTTCCAGCAGATGATTCGGAGGTGTGAGAGAGAGAGAGAGAGCAAAGAAGGTTCTTCTATCTCTTACCTTGCGATGGTTTGTGTTTCTTGATCATGAGGTGGCAAATACGCAGTCTAACCAAGACAAATGGAGCACCCAAATATAGGCTTTGACCCCATTTTGACAAACGCCACGAGTGTGAAGGAATATTCGGTGGTTGTCTAATCTTGACAACATCATATGTGGTGTTAAACTATTAATGCTAATATGTCAATTAATGCAGATTGTGGCTGCAAGTACCAATTTGGACAGCTTGGCCATGAAGCTTTTTCCTCTGAAATGTTGAGCGGGCATATTGCACTAAGTGTTTCCATATTATTAAGGCTCAGTTTGACAGAAATTTTTTTTTTCCTAATTTTTTTTTTCAGTTTTATAAACTGGAAAAAATAAGCTCGTTTAACGGACATTTTTTTTTTCTTCAGTTTAAAAAAACCATGGCTGTTTTTGAAAAACTCCAAAATTGAGTTTGGTTTTTATTTTTGAGACCACGACCACCACCACCCTCCCACCGCTGGCAGCCAACGCCCACAGCCATTGTCCACCGCCGACAGCCACCCCCTACCACCGCCGACGGCCGACCACCACCACCGTCGGCCACCACCACCACAAACCACCACCAAAGAAAAAACTCAAAATAAAAACTGGGTTATCAAACACCCACCAGTTTTTGTTATAAAAAAAAAAATTAAACTGGTTTTTGTTTTTGTTTTTTTAGAAACAGAAAATCAAAACTGAAAATGTTATTAAACGAAGCCTTTTAGTCTATTCTTTTTCTCAGTTTCTCAAAGATCATTTCCAATAATTCTTTGGCACAGTGACACCGAATGAACAAATGATCAACATTCCCCTGTTGTTGGCCACAAAGGTTACATCGATCATCTTGAATTAAATTCCACTTCTTCATCTTGTCTTTGGTTCTAATACCTCCTTTGCATATCAACCAGAGTATCACAACACACTTGGGGATATGGCCCTTAAACCAAATAATTTTCCACCATTCATTTGTGGTTGCTTTAGTTCTGAGCCAAATTCATGCAGAATTTATAATGAACTTACCATTAGTCTTAGGGCCGTAAATGAACCAAACCGTTCACGAACGGCTCGTGGCTCGTTCTTTATAAAACTTGTTCATGTTCGTTCGTCTATTATACGAACAGAACATGAACAAGTTTTTAGAGCTTGTTTAATAAACGAGCCGAACATGAACACTCCAAAATATTTACAAACGTGTTCGCGAACAACTCGTCTAAATAATAAATTAATTATAAATTTATAATATGTTTAAATAAATAATATTTACATAAACTATATAATTTAAATTTAAATCTGAAGGCCCTAAAGTCAATTAACCCAAAACTCTAAGCCCACTTATTAGCTAGAGCCCATGATTATATATCAAAGCATAAGTCTAATTTATAAAGAGCCCGGCCTATGAAGCTCAATATCCCAAAAGCCCTAACTATATATTCTAAAACCTAAATCTAAACTTCTCTCATCGCCTTCATCTCAAACACACACATCCCTCACAGATCGATAGATCGCATCGCACATAGCGCCTCTCTTCCTCACAGATTGGCAGATCGCACATCTCTCTCTCTCTCTCTCTTCACACGAACATCACGGCTTTGATGTTGTCATCGCCTGTCTCTGACGCCAACATCTCTTGTCGCCGGAATCTGCTTTGACAGGAATAAAAACCTCTATCGATAACTATGGAGGGGTTGCTGACCACTGGGAGAAAAGCCTCAAAGTCAAGGGCTCAACCTCGAATCTGCATCCCTCCTTGTATCTTCTGTATTTCGATTTTTTTTTTAATTATAGCTTGATTGCATGAAGGATTTGAGATTTTTGAGCAAATTTAGGAATTTGGTTGAAAGTTGAACATGAATACGAGCCAAGTTCGTGAACTCGTGTTCGGCTCGTAATGTTAAACGAGTTGAATAAGTCGAGCCCGAGTTTCATAGTCACGAACTCGAGCCGAGTTCGAACATTGATGTTTTGGCTCTAAACGAACTCGAGCCAAGCTCGAACATACCAAAAATTAAACGAACCGAGTTCGAACTCGGTTCATATACAGCCCTAATTAGTCTGTAGGTCCCATTTAATGTGATTAGAGTTCTCCATTCTTTGTATAACCATTGGTAATGAGCACAGCCATTCCCTTTAAAGCTTGAGATCTGAGAGGAGGTAGTCTCCAAGCATTACCCTCTATAGTCTGAAACCTTGGAATTACTTCCTAGTACAGCATCATATAGTATTCTCTGTCCAAATTGGGAAATTAAAGGACCACCAGAAAATCATTTGTCTAACCATATCCAAGTATCTTTACCATTCCCTATTTGATAAATGCAAACCTGCTGCATTTGGCTTCTGAGTTTAATCAGCTTATACTATGTCCATGACAGATTCACAGGGGGCATAGAAGTCCATAAATGATGCCCTTTTATTATGTAAATATGGCACCATTTAACCCATAATGAAACCTTCTTATGTGCAAGGTCCCATAAGTGCTTGCATATTGCAGCTCTATTCCATTCTCCAATTCTTTTCAAACCTAATCCACCTTCTTGTTTTGGCAAACATACCTCTTTACAATACAGTTTTGCCTTTTCCATGCCCTATAAAGGATCTGATTTTGCATTCAACTTGGTTTATCACTTTTTGAGGTAGAATAAACATAGAGCACCAGTAGATTTGCATGCTCATCAACACAGAGATAGCTAGCTGAAGTCTACCAGCATAAGACAAGCATTTTGTGGTCCAGCTTAATATCTTCTTTGTAAGTCTTTACACCAATATAATGCAATCCTTGTATAATAGCTCTTGTGATGGGTAAAAAGAATGAGGGAGAATGATATGAAGATACTCTTGCATAATTGAATAAGATACCCTTGCATAAGATACTCTTGCATAAATTGAATTAGATTCATACTGCACCAAGATGGTGCTAAGTTGTGATATGCTTACAGGTCACCGGGTTTGAATCCCGTCCTTACTAGAGTTTTCTGTTATTACATTTTTGACAAACCAACTTGCAATAAATCTAGAGTTTACGTTTAATAAAATCGTTTTGAGTTATCCGCAAAACCTTCAAATAGTCACGAAAAAATTCGAGTCGTAGACTTTTCATCAAAATCAGGGGAAAAAACAAAAATAGAATACGGAACATATAGGCAAGAGCAAGAGTCAAAAAAAGGGTGATACAAATCAAGATATCGCAATATATTCACGAACTTCGCCAACTATTCGAGAATACTGTTACCATGGTTGTTAACACTGAAATGGGTTAGTGTTGGGTTAATGGGTTAGTTTAACCCATTTCATAAACCCACCCCGTTTAACCTACATTCAAACCCAACCCGCCCACCAATTTTGCCAGGGGTAAATAAAACTAACAATTTACACTCATCGGGAGATTTGGCAGCTTAAGGAACACTAGCAAGAAAAAAAAAATACAATTGCATCTTCAACCTGAGAAAAGAAAAAGAAAACCATAAAATTTTCATTTTAGCACCTTTTTTCTTTTCTACTTTTCCATTTAGTGGGTGATAGATACATCCTCTATGAGGTATCAGACAAACAAAAGTTGAGTAAAATCCATCTAAATCAAATCAAAAATCAATTTATATCTCTACTCTGCACAACGAGCTTTGCTGTATTTTTCTACTACCTAAAGGACTTGCACTGGATCAAGCAACAGTTATCTCCTCTGTGCTGATATCCTCAACAACCTGGGCTTTTGGTTCCAAATCTATGAACTGGTTCGATTTGCTAGCAAGATGCGAAATCCCAACCCTCCCCTCACGCTTGATATAGTCTGCAACAGCTTTCATTTCTTCCAGTGAAATGTATATGTACTTTCCTCTGTCATCCATGACACCAGATAGTCGACCTAATAGGAGAAAAGGTATCCAATTTTTAATGATTTGCGAAACTATTTACGCTATGCTTCACCATAACTAAGAAACTCGAACATTATCAAGTTCATCAAAACTTAATTCAGGCATAACAGCACAGGGAAAAATAGAATAGACTAGAAACCCATTGATCAAAGAGAGCCAGCAGTATGTGTTTCTTCCTTTCACTTTTTCCTTCTTATTAAGCCACAGGTGGCTGAGTAAGATTGCAAATGATTACTCAAAGCAACTCCATATGAGCATATGACCGGCCAAGCCAGAATTATAGATCTACCAGACCACTATATGACCCAAATTTCAGAACTCATTCCAAATTTTACACACTGGCAATGAACCATTCATGCTTAAAATGGAGAAAAATGTTAGAACCAACAATCAGATGAAGTTCAATGGTTTTAATGATACGTGTTGTAGCGCTGGGACAAGATTGGGGCAAAGAATGGTGTGACGCTTGGATGGAAGATCTCCAACCAACGGGAGGTAAAATGTTTCTGCTCGTCCAATCACATTAGGTGGTTGTAATATGTCATTGTTACAAATATTGCAATATTTCTCCATTTTATAGGACCTTCAGGCTTGCTTGTAGCTACTGATCTTTGAAGTATAAGATTGCCTGCAAATGTCGATTAAGTGTGCACTTATGATATTCATAATCACTGCTTTTCCATGAGGTAGTGCGATTAGGTAGTGTCCCCGCCTGTTTGTTTGTGACTCATGGTACTCTTCCTGGTTTTGAAAAGAGCTTAACCCGCCCACCCGCCCGCCCCCACCCCATAAAAAAAACAAAGGATATTAGTTAGGAATTTGACATACCCATGCTCTCCAGCGAGTTGATCCGGTTGATACAGTCCTGCATAAAGAACAGAGTGCACGGTAATTGACGCGACAACAACCAAAATGCTTTTGAGACCATTTCAGCCAACTAGTAGAATTCTCTCTCACAGGGACATATTCTAGCACATCCATATCCAGTAGATTTATAATATAAAGTTCAAGTAAAGGCGACGAAGAAAATAGTATACACAGAGTACCTGAGTCCTTAACTTGAACTCGGCAGCAAGATCTTCCAAGGGAATGCATTTGTGCTTCTGTGAAAAATAAAAATTGATCAGGCTCGCAAACCACAATTACGTTTGCTGATTTTCACCTTCTTGTCATCCATCGACATTAGAATAAAGGCGAGCCGAGGCGAGGACTAGGCCCTCAAGTTTGGCTTGAGTTAACTCGGTTCATCTCGTTCTAACTCAGCATATCACTGGTGACCCAAGCTCATTTAGAAAATTTCAACTCAGGAACGAAATAGAGGGTACCGTATGCACCAGATGAACAAACAACAAAGACAAACCTAGAAACTCAAGTTCAAACTTTTAAAGTTCAGTTATCTAGGTCAACAGATCATAACTTAGAAGTGCAAAATCAGAAGATCTCGCGTGGGCATTGCTTCCAGATCAAGGACCTATGCATTTTCAGTCATTACATGAAACAACCAAAAACAGTGGAAAAAGGAGAAAATTGAAGTAGGAGTTATTATGTTTACATTGGGGGTAAAATTTGGAACTCCTATCATGACCAGTCAGTTGGGGAAGATGAACAGACACGAGCACTTAAAATGAAGACGCAAAGGTACATAAGCTCATACATATACACACAAGCTATTATGAACAAATTTTGCTTAACCTCTGCACAATTAGTGATTGAATTAGGCCTTGGCTCAAACCTATTCAAAGGTACACATAAACAAACTTGAGCAAGAAAAACAAGCCAATCCCCAGCTATTCCTAAACAGCCGGATCATATATTTGACATTCTGTACACCAAACTGTAGAAGCCCGCAAAATTATCACACATGATTACGGGGTTGTTCCTTGTAACCACTAAATTCAACACAAAACTAGAGAGCATAAGACGGGTTCAGTGATGCTTCTTGTTCAGAATTTTAAGATCCACCTATTACTGATATTGCCTAATAGATTACCGTTAAAGAGGCATTCAGAGCTTATAGAATTTTAGTACCTTTATGTATTCCACAAAATCAAAAAGCAAGCCCTGGCTTCCGTCTTGCATTTCATTCTCTGTGGTACCTTCAGCATCAACTGAAAATTCCCCTTTCCACTTTTCAAACTCCAATGCAGCAGCTTCCTCCTCCTTGGCCTTTTGAGCCTTGGCTTCTTCTTCCTGGAAAAAGATGTCAAATGTCCTCAACAACAAAACATAAAAGTAGGTCAATCATACACGTCCCATACAAAACCAACCAGCATGTGTTCTTGTGCTTCGCGCTCCTCATCCTTCCTCCTCCTCATTTCTGTATAACGGTCCTGTTTTGTATGCCTTGAGTCACGCATGGCCTCTTCAGCCTTCAAATTCAACCATAAGGAACCAAGTCAATAACCTATGGGCATAATAATGCCAATTATATTTGGACATCCCTTAGAAAGGCATAATTCTCGGGATGAAGTTTCACACTGTGACTTGCGACTTGGAGATATACGACATATAGAACTCTAGCAAAACAGACTACAGCTAGGTGGTATATCTCTTAAGATAATACGCTTCGACAAAAGCTATTTTTCTAAGCCAATCAAAAACATGTAATTGTAGACAAGATAACAGACCAACTACAAAAACAAATATTATGGAAGAAAGCTGTACTCAAAGAAATTTCCCGGCACCTCTCTTTGTGCTTCCCGCTCTTGTCGTTTCTTTTCTTTCTTCTTTGATGCCCTCGCAGTAGAATAATCGTCCGCAGCACCTTCCTCATCACTTCCATCAATGGATTCTGTATCCACATATGTGAAGGAATGATTTTACTCACACTGAACCACCAAAACTAAACTTTTTATAGAGTACTCAAGGTTACTGGAAAATGAAGTGCCTCAAATGTCAAGTCAATACTTTCATCTAGAGCATCTGTGTGCGGCCAGTAACCACTAGAGCGATCTAGTATGCTAATAACTCCACAAACATTTATATCATGAAGAAACTCCGAGAATAACCTAAAAAAAAAAAAAAGTACCCAGCAATTATCTTTAAACAGATGAGAGGGTGGATCATATTCCAGCATATTTTGAGGTGAACTAACACTAAATTTCAAAGAAAGAAATGTAAAACAAAATATGATAGAGCATAAGTCATTACTTGTAGCCGTTGTAGGTCAATACCCAAAGTGGATCTTCATAAAAATAAATTCATAACTCTATTGGTGGAGCGCTATAACTAATACCTGTCGCACTTCATCAAAGAAGCAATTTTTAATTCGCGATAGGTTAATGATTATATTAAAATATACCAAAAGGGGGCATGTGGGAAGCCAAGGGCCATGTGTGACCTCAGAGTTTAAGCCAAGTGGTCTTGGGGCCATAACCCACTATCAAAGCTCATGAGTGAGTCCCCCTCCAATCCTGTCTTATAAGAGCCACCGACACGAGAGCCAATCCAGGTCCTTTAGCCATGGCTCATGACACCAAATGCAGGGAGATAGTAAGGAACCGCCAAGTGCCAACAAGAAGGCTGTCGTATACAGGACAAAACAGAACTTGAAAAGCTTAAGTCAATAGGTCTTGGGTCAATTCATGTACGTACGCCCATTTTATTTGTCACACATGCCCTAGGTGTTTCACTGAAAATCTTCAGTCGTAAAATAAATTAGTCAAACCTCTTCCATACAGAGGTTTCCCTAAAGACGACATCTTCCATAAGTCGTTTTCCAATGTTAAGTAATTGTTTTAAGAGTTTATTAACATAAAGAACAATTTTAGACTACCAATTTCATCCCCTAGTTTCTTTTAAGTGCCATTTTTTCTCGTATGTCACACCAAATTATTGCTTATCTTCAACAGAGTACCCGTAGTTGATTGTGAAAAGGTCATAATAGAATACATTGGCCCAAATTGGAAAACATGAACCTTCCTTCCTCTTCCGTATTCTCTGCCCACTAATTCCACAAAACTGTCACCACCACCATACTCACTAACCATGCCTCTTTCTCGTCTTCTTTGCAAGGACCAGATTTGATGGACCTGAGGCCAAATCGTGATATGCTTCGAAAAGAAAAGATACAACATAAATTAGACAGTATCCCAAAGTGGAGGATTACACGACAGGGGACTCTTCGGGAAATTACTAACGGATATTGAATCTGTCAGTCACTTTTCCGCCTTGATTTCAGTTGACCAGACAGCATTTTATGCGGACCACTTTCTCCTGACAAACCAAACACCAGAAAATAGAGATTTTGTTTCCCAGAAAACGTTCTACAGCTAACAAACAGGGCCTTATTCAATGACGGACAACCACAACTCACACTGCACCCTAAAAGAGCGTAATCCTAAAGTACAACGCCCAGAAATTCTAATAAACATACACCATAAGAGTGTTCCTTCCTCAGTTTATTATCATACCATAATTATGTTAACAAACTCATAGGCCAACTCAAAGTGGAGGTATGGTCGGCTACATCTACCCTCCCTAGACTCTATCATGGCAGTAGCCGTGTGCATTGAGGCCGCCTATAGGCCAAAACTAAGAAACCATCGTTATAACTTGTTAGCGAAATGAAAAACATCACACTACCAACCTTCTGCAGTTGCTGCCTGCGCATAAGATGTGCTAGCGGCTGCAGCCGGCCTCCTACGCATCCGACGAGCCGCCCCAGTCGCCCTCACTACATTCTCCCTCTGCCGAACCTGAACAAAATTGTTTAAATAAGCTTCTAACAGCGTCCAGCAAAAACTAAAAATTTTGTAAGAGTTAATTTTCGTGTCGCCGTATTCAATTTGAAGAAGTGAATTTGAGACCTAGAAATCAGACCTGAACTTGTTCATCTTCATGTTGATCGTCGTGAGTCAGAGAAGCCTGACGGCGTCGCCATATATAAAGTGGAATTAAGGCCAAAAGAAGCAGCATAGAAACTACTGCCACAAATATATCCTCCATCTTTGCAAAAATTTGCCCCGCTGCGATCAAAATCATGCAATTAGGGTTTATCCTTTGAATTAGGAGAACCGCAATGGTATATGGTGGTGATATGATGACGGCACTTGACATACCTTGAGAAAATTAGCTGCAAGAGAATTCAGTTTGAGAGATCGATGATCACGCTGCCGCTCTGCACTGCCGTGTCAACTGAAGAAGGCGAAATACCGGGTACGGCCCGCTCAGTAGAGACAACAGAACCGGAGCGGATCGGGTTTAGCTCATGGTTGTTTGCATTCAGCAAACTTTAATACCCAATTTGCTACTCCATATTTTCTTTTCTTTTTTGCTGGTACAATATTACGAAAATATAGCCATCATAATTATCACGCGACATAATAATAATAATTACTCAAAGATAGTAATCATATCCTTCGATATCCATATTTCCATTTATTATTATAATAATTACTTAAAGATAGTAATCATATCCTGCCCGGCTCGAATCCGGATTAGTCCGCTCCCAATATGGTGTTCGGAAACCGGGTGGTCTAACCAAAAAAAAAACTCCCATTTGATAATAAAGAAATTTCAATAAATTTATATTAAATTATAGGTTTTGATATATGATTCTCATTAATCGCTTCTTTCTAAACAGTTGGGAGTTCTAACACAATCTTTAGGAGAATGATAACTTTCAAAAATTACGTAACACACGGAATGGATATGTATATATATATATATATATGTCTATGATATGTAGGAGGATACTAATACAACAATATGCACGAACATTTAATCATATTCACTTTGCGCTCTAATTAAAGAAGAATAATGTATGTTTTAAACAAATACGTCGTTCACTTAAATAAATATAAAAAAACAAACGATGATTGGACTTCCACATTTCCATTTGCGGTTCTATGTTGGATTCCAGCTTTTAAACTCTTCAGTTACTTCTTGTGGCGTCACGACATATATCAAGGAGGATGAACATGATACGACAACTAATGGAATTTTTTGACCGTATAAAGGCATCTCGTTTGTTGGTTGTAGCATGACAATATTACCATCTTTGTGCTGAAGTTAATCACCAACATGCCCAAGGACCATACAGAATTGGCATGGGCAGACACAGGTATGAAGTTGATTAAGCTGGTTCAGTTCAGTCATCGTGTTTTTGAAACCCCTAGAGACATAGCAGCTGGTTAGGTGATCTTATTTCCCACATCCTCTCCTTTGACCTTCCAATGCATGAATTGGTCCAAATTAACCAGTGTCTTACCAAAAAGATGGAGATGCTTTTGGACTAAACTGGAACTCTATATTTTGATGATCCTTGGCCCGTGGAGAAGGCCGGTTGGCGCTTCTCCAGAACTGATGAATTCGAGCACATCGTTGGCAGAATGTTGTCTGAAAGAAAGATGCCTGTTATTTTGACTAAAATTCTGCTATGGAAACACGGATTAACGCTGCAGATGACTGCAGAGTCCGTGAGCTGGATTTGCATTCTGGTGCTCGTGATCTTCATTTGTTAGCCGAGGCCTATAGTTATTGTGTGCCAAATAACTACGTCTCTGGAGCATTCGCGTCTCTCTCGTGATCTTCCAGTGCTTCTTGTTTCACAATGCTATGAAACTCATGCAGATATATGTCTTCTGACATCTTCTCACCTATCAATTTCAAGATCCCAAAAAGTCTGAGTTCAATATCATTGCACCAGCTCTCGAGTGCATCCATAGGATCCTCATGGATTTGGCATGCTACAACATTGGGAGCATGCCTTCTCTCGTCAAAGCAAAGGAGCTTGCTTGGAAGGAATATATCGCGTAGTCATATCCGCTTCCCTGTCTGCCAATACCAACTTTGTAACTCTGCAATTTCTGCATCATATATACTAGGTGAGGAGTCTTGATGCATGTCTTGAGGCGAGGGCACAAGAGCTTGGACTGGAGGCACATTTGTTGGGGCTAAATACTTGTTAGAGAAAGGCCTTACTAGAAAGGAGGACGTGCATTCAAGGCATTTACCTCTTCCTCTATATAGATTTGGTGTCAAGGTGTTCGTCTTTTTGACTTGGATGAGCTTGGTCTCGGAGATGAGACATGAGAGCACCTGATGAAAGCTAACAAACGAAGTGCTAAAATTTGTTACATCCTCTCTGAAATTCGTAGTATTATTTCGAGAATGGTTTTTACAAAATCTGAAACGTGCAAGCGAGAATGTTATACTCTTGAAGATGTGAACCTTTTGAGGAAGGTTATAGCTAGAATGTACTACACTCCTCTTTGTAATGTACGTTTTTGTTTTCTGTGTCTAGTTATAAGTGTCCATTATACGTTTTCTAGCCCTTTCGAAGATGTCCAAATATGACTAGATTTTTTCATACTCATAGGGCGTAGCCTCGTCTTGTTAGTTGGCCAACGCCTCGCCTTAGGTCTTCTAAGACATTGTATAAACTACATACAAATTATCTGTAATTTCAACAGGGGAGGTTCAGGTTCCTTCCCAAGGACTAGTGAACTTTCTTATAGTTAAAGGATTTCTATGGCTCTGTTATTAATATGCCTCTGCTTAGTTTGGAGCTACATGTCACTAATGGCTGTGGGAGCTCTATGATGCTGAGTATTCTCAAGAGACCATGGGACTTGAAGTTTCGGCCTCACAGCAAATTCGTTAAATGAGAGCAAAACCAATCAGCCGATCATCATTTTTCTTTGGCGTAGATTACTACAATTCTTTGCCTACTCTACCTCGGGACCAAACAAGAACATCCGGAGATTTGTTTTTGATGGCTTTGTGATGCACTCAGACTAAGTTAGAGAAAACAGAGGCACTTTGCAGGATGCTGCTACTGCTGGATACAATTCCTAGAGATTCTGGATTATGAATCTTCTCCAGAAAGTGGCTAGTCCATGGATCCTTTGAGAAAGATCTCTACTTACTGATAACTACGAAGTTCAGTTGTCAAAATACATTAGAAAACTGGGACTCGGTCAGAAATATGATGCAGCATAAATCCTAGAATGCAGCTTGTTGAAAGCTTAGTTCGAACATCCAATTCCTGGCTTCATGTTGCAAAGCATACAAAGGAGATGGAGGAAGGATGAAACAGGTGAAAAAGGGCAACAAAACAAAACAAAAAAACTAGATGTAACCATTTCCATATCCAGGTTCTAACACAAGAACGAAACAGACAAAGGGACAGCCTTAAATCTAGCATTCACAAGATCCCACAATAGTCACATCCAACCCCCATGGAAATTATTCATGGATTCGCCTTTCCACCATCACTCTAC
Source organism: Escallonia rubra (assembly GCA_033065855.1). Lineage (NCBI taxonomy): Eukaryota > Viridiplantae > Streptophyta > Magnoliopsida > Escalloniales > Escalloniaceae > Escallonia > Escallonia rubra. The sequence goes on along the minus strand of JAVXUO010001214.1, from coordinate 1,025,962 downwards.
CAATTTGATTACATTCTTCCCGATCTCTCTTCTTTATTCAAGATCATTTCAACAGCGCTTAAGCATCAACGATCTCGGCAGCGTCAGCAGCAGCAAGGATGAGCTCCGGTTGAGTGCTTCCTACGAATGTTCCGTCCAAGGCGTTAGGCTGTCCAAGTGCCTTCAAGGCCAGGTGGGCTGCCTTCTGTCCTGATATCATCATAGCTCCAAATGTTGGGCCCTGTTGTAGCCAAACAGCCATAGCACTTGTTAATCGATGTCATTCCGACTGCAGTTCGCAATCTTTAATAGTTCAATAATGAAAACGTAGTGATAGTACGCAACTATGCATCAAAACCAAGTTTAATAGTTGATGTGCCAAAGAAACAGGATAGTCAATGTAAAGTTCGTTTACCATTCTAGGAGATCCATCAATTTCTGCAACTTCCATCCCGGTAACAATCATCCCGGGCACGATCTCCCTGGTGAGCCTCACAATCGCGTCTTCAGCAGCGTTCATGTCCAACGCCTTCATCCCGGGCACGCTGTCGATCATTCCAATACTCCTCAGCCTCTTCACACCAGTAGCACCAAAAGGGCCATCATGCCCGCAAGAGCTCACCACAACTTTAGCCTCCATCACGTTAGGGTCCATGCACGACTGTGTGTCGTGGTTCATTGACACCAAAGCCCAGTTGGTCACAACACCAGCAACCCTGTCGCCCTTCACGATCAAGTCCTCTACCGCGACAGCATTGAAGAGCTTAACATTTGGTCTGGCCAAGAGCTTGCTCATGATGGTTGAGGTGAACAAGGCCGCGTGCTTGATCACGACGTAGGTGTCTTGCTCGTCGTACTCGATGTTAAGCTCATCAAGGAAGAGGTGTGCAGGCTTGCGAACCACCATGGCGGAAAAGAGTTGTCCTCCTAGCCATGCACCACCTCCGGGGCTCACTGATTGCTCAATAATAGCCACCTATGTCGATCAAAAACAAGGTTAATTTATGATTTGCAAGAAAAGATATAAGCATACTCATAAGTAATGCAGTAAATGAACCGAGCAGTTCAAGCAGAGCTCGTGGTTAGTGTGTCCCTACAGAGCTCATTCGTGTTTTTGTATAATATACGACCCGAACATCAACAGCTTTCACGAATGTGTTCGTGAAAGACCCATCTAAATTTTCAACTAAATATAAGTGTTTAGGGCATAGGACTTAAATTAAATGTTTAGAGCATGAAGATTTAAAAAATGTGCTTATGAACATGTGTAAAGCCTTAAGACACTAAATTTAATTAGATAAAACCCAAGCCAAATACCAAAACTCAAACATCCCTACATGCAGCCCAAACCCTAAACTCTATGTGCAATCAAACAGCCCAACGGCCCCAACCTATGAAGCTCAACATCTCACATTTCAATTTGAAAAACAGCATGCATATCACGTCCGAGATCAGATCTGAGATCAGCGCATCATCACTTCACTAAATCTCTCATCTTAATCAGTTAATGGTAGTTGATTTATGATTATTCAAAAATTTTAAGTCCTTTATTTTTCGGATTTGGGCTTGGCTCGGCTCATTCGTGAGCCGAGCCGAGCCAAAAAGGGGTAAAAATTGGATCGGAATAATCAGCCAGTAATGAACAGGAGCCGAGTTCAAGCACACATGCAATTATACAAACTGAACTCGAACAGGCCCGTTCGGCTCCCTGCAAGACTTTTTTCTTCCTAATGCTATTTTCTAGCTTCAGCGACAAAACTGCTGTTTGACGACAAACAATAAATAAATGACGAAGAAGTACCTGAATGTTGGGGTTCTTGCTGAGCTCATAAGCGCAGGAGAGACCGGCGGAGCCAGCACCCACGACGACAACGTCGGTGTCAGCGTAGGTGATCATGTCCATCATGTACCTGCGGGTCATTTCACGAGAAACAATCGACTCCTTGATGGGTGCGAACTCAAAGGACTTGAGATCGTAAGGGGTGTTGGAGGCGGACATGGAGACGGAGAGGTTCTGTTGGGTGGACTTGATGGGTTGGACCCGGGTCGGCGAAGAAATGGGCACTCCATGGAAGGACGAGTCCAAGAAGGTGGTCTTGGCCTTGGAAGACAGAGAAGAAGCAAGGGCTGTGGTCATGGTTGCCATTTCTCGAGGAAAAGATGCTCAAAGACTACTGTTAATTCCAACACAAGATGGGCTTTTAGAGTGTGATCTGTGGAGGGCAAGCGAAGCGATATATAAGGGAGAAGGAGGGGAAAGAAATATCTTGGAAATGGTGATGGAGGTGATGGAAGACACGTGTGGAGAGGATAGGATTCGAAGGGTGTGGAATGGCTGAGTCTGTACATCTCTTCTGCTACACAAGTGGCCTCTTTAGCTGCTCCACAGAGTGTACACTCTCTCTCTCTCTCTCTCCTCCTACTCTGTGTAGGCAAGTGCGTGTTGATCTTTTGCGACGAAAAGTTCATCCTGTTTGTCGCTTAGCCAGATGAGAAGGACCTGTGCTTATTTTGGAAATTAAAATATCTTTTGCATGAAAGTGATTTGGGAGTCTTGCGTCATTGTCTTGGGTTTTATTTTGTTTATATTTATTATTATTTATTTGTGGGGTCCACATCTCCACTGATTTTATTTAATTTTCCTGCACTTATTTTATTCATCAATAATTAATTTGAAAGATACGATATATTTGTATTATTGTTTTTGTTTGATCCATCACATTATTGATGTTTTTAAGATCTCAAACTTACTCCTACTATGTCCTTTGTGAAAATGTTTAGATTAATGTAAAGTAATTTAATGGAGTTTATAGTTTTGAAAAAAAAAATTTGGAAAACTGGAAAGAATTTTGATATTTTTATTCCATCAGTTAAAAAAAAATGTTAGACGTTCGTTGATAGAGAGGCAATCCCGTTTGAAATGATAACTACTTTGGAGTTTTATACATTGTCACGTAATTAAGCAAATATTACCAAAAGTGTATCAAAACCCAAAAAGTCAAAATAACGATACAAACAAGCGTAATTGTTGAGTTTTATTGCATAGGGAGTGGAGTCTTCCTTCTATTCCCCAAAGTTACAAAATATTTATATTATTTCTAGGAGTCGAAGCAAGAAAATAACTTCAAATATATCTTACAATTTTGCACTACTCAAACCATAATATCTCGTGATGTACACGTAACTGATTTCAAAGAAAATGTGATTCCATTTTTCATATAGTGCCACAATCATGCTGGTAAGGAAGCATACCATAAGAAATTCACTCGTATTTAATGAAACTAAACAAATTATAGTCAATGTTTTAACAGATTATGAAAATTGTCGGATTATAGTCAATCTTTTAGATGTTCCATCAACGTATTATAGTTAATTATAGTCAATGTTTAATAGATTATGAAAATTGTCAGATTATAGTCAATCTTTTAGATATTCCATCAACGTACTATAGTTCATGAAATTGGTCAATTATGTTTTTTTTTTGTTAGATCACCCAGTTTCCGGACACCACATTGGGAACCGACTAATCCGGTTCAAGCTGAACACGAGACATCTGGTTAAATTAGAACTTACCAGTTGACCTACGCGCTTGGTGGTATTGGTCAATTATGTTCATGCTACAAATTATGTCCATATTATTATTCAAGAAAATTAATTGTTCATTATCAGACTATTGTCAATTTTTAACCGACTGGGAAAATTGTTAGATTATGAAACAAATTACCAAAAAAAAGAAAAAAAATCACCATACCAGATATATCCCATTAATATGCAGAAAAGGAAAAACAAGTTAGTGGCTTGCAGAAAGCGGAAAATCAATTATTTTTAGTTTTTTTCCCAATAGATCTGTTGCTGAAAAAGCTAATGGGGAAAAGCTAAGAATAAGAGATGGCGGCGGTGAAAGAAAATGGTAGATGGAGGGGGTGGAGGTTGAGCAGCAGAGTGGAGCAGAGGTGTGGGGCGACCGAGTCAAAGGAGAAGAAGAAATAACAATTATGGTGGCGGTGGGAGATGGAGGAGATGAAAGAAAATGGGAGATGGAGGTGGTACAGTTAAGCAGTGGAATTGAGCAGAGGTGCGGGTCGATTGAGGAGAAGAAGAAGAAGAAGAAATCACGAGAAGGGTTTTAAACTCGGCCCATAAATTACCTTCTTTTGTTACCGGTGAGACTCGGCGCCTATACCTTGTTAGAAGAGGGAGAAAAACACGTCTTTCTCCAGTTTTGCAAATAGGAAAAAAAAATAAATAAACTAAACGGGTATGTTTGATCTCACTTTCAGTTTTAATTTTCTGTTTTCAAAAAAGTAAAAAATAAAATTAGTTTAATTTTTATTTTTTACAAAAATAATTGAGTGTTTGATTACCTAATTTTTATTTTTGAGTTTTTTCTTTTGGGTATTTGATTACCCTATTTTTATTTTGAGTTTTTTCTTTGGTAGTGGTGGTGGCGGCGGGCTGGTGGCAGCGGTGGGCAATGGTGGTGGCGGTTGGGGGGTGGTCTCAAAACAAAAACCAAAATTGAAAATCCAAAATAGCAGTTTTCAAAAACAGTCCTGTTTAAAAAAATTGATTTTCAAAACTGAAGGAAAAAAAAATGAAAACTATATGTTAAACGCGTTTTTCTCTCCAGTTTACAAAACTAGAGAAAAAATTAGAAACTTGAATGTTACCAAACGCTACCGTAGTTTTCCAAAATTGGCTTAAATTTGCAAACACTTTGCCAAAGTTTTAAAAATCAAAACTATACCAAACATCCAAAAGTTAAGGTTTTCAAATTTTGTAAACTAAGCCTAAAAAACTAAAAACAAAATGAATTTTAAACATAGGCTAAGTAAATATATACGAATGGAAAAACAAAAATAATGTATTTCGTATAATTTGACTAGATAAGATCATAAAAATAAAACAAGGAACAATAACTTGCAAATAGCATTCTGAAATTGGATAACTTTTTCACTTAAGTTTAATTGTATTGCATAACAGCCTAAGTTTGACATTCGGTGCAATTGAACCAAAAATTGTACTTTCATTAAAAGAAAAAATGGATGGGCATTCCCATCTGCCCCTAACGTGATTATTTTGGAAGGACAAACTTGTAAACAAATAGATGTTCTTACAAGAATTTTTTCATTGAACAAATGTAACGCCCCGAACTTTCGGAGCGCTAATTTCAAGTAAATAAAAGCAGAAAATCTCAAAATATCAAGAAGTCTTCCAAACTAGTTATTCAGAGCCGCTACCAATCAGTCTCTAAGATACATCAATAAAAGCCATAGCGGCCTAAAGTAGTTATATAATCCCAAATTACTCTAACACGATGTTCCAAAATAAAATCTAAATAAATTCAATTTGTCTTTATTATTACATCTAAAAATGATAATACAAACTCTGATGTAAAACTTCAGACACACAGCTAACCCTGTAATACAGTCCCCTCTACTGATCACCTGAAAGTAAAACAATAAGGAGGTGAGCCAAATGCCCAGTAAGATCACTCAACGCACCAACCAAAATGGATACAAAAATGTTTGAGAAAATAAAACCATGGACGTACAGAGTTTCAATAAAACAGATACAAGACAGAATTTCAAAATGTCAAAATGTATCTTAATATAGAAAGAGACACTAGAGGAGTCATTTTGAATACCGAGGGTACTAATTTGAGTTAAAGTGTAGGATATGATCTACTCTAATTCAATTGTAATGTGTATTAGTTTATTAGATTTTTTGTTACTATCGACCTTTGTGGTCATGTATATCGAGTCACGGGATTGTCGTGACCTATCATTTCTGTAAGTTCTACAACATAGCGATGTGTAATAATTTAAATTTATCAATACAATTCTCTAATTAATAAAAAAAAAGGTCGCGTTTGATAACATTTCTAGTTTTAATTTTCTATTTTCAAAAAGATCTAAATCAGTTTAATATATTTTTTCTTACAAAAACAAATGAGTATTTAATTACTCAATTTTTATTTTGAGTTTTTTCTTTTGAGTGTTTGATTACCCAATTTTTATTTTGAATTTTTTCTTTGGTGGTGTTGCGGTGGCGGTGGTGGGGCGTGGCGGCAGCATGCGATGGCTATCGGCCGCTGGCGGTGGTTGCCGGCCGCCAGAGGAGGCTGTCGGTCGCCGGCGATGGGAGGGTGGTGGTGGTCTCAAAATAATAACCGAAACTGAAAACCAAAAACTCTTTTTTTGAGTTTTAAAAAACAGTCATATTTTAAAAACTAATTTTCAAAATTGAAGAAAAAAAAAAGCGAAAATTGTGTGTTAAACACGTTTATTTTCTCTAGTTTATAAAACTGAAAAAATAAGTGTAACCAAACAGAGCCAAAATCAAGAAATCAACCATTCCAACAACGAGTGTCATACGAATAAGAGAGCAAAAAGGGTGGTCAAATTCTAAATCAGATGAGTCAAAAAGTGAATCAAATTCAAAGAAATAACCATTGCTAACGTAGGACAATTAGTCTAACACTGGTTTAGGTTTCAAAAATAATAAACCCCTACCTTCAATTATGCAATTTGATCTAAAGTCTTGATCGTCTCAATCGAATTGTATCAAAAGTCCTAAAAATTCTCATATAGAGTTCCAACTATAACCTCAATTAAATAATCGAATTAAACTCTTAAATCAATTAGCAAAATCTCATGATGTCTCTTCATAGGAATTCTTTGGAGTCTAATCTAAATTTTCTTATGTTCTTATGAAATATTATTGTACGTAATTATTAAACACTTAAAAGATTTATACTTATATTGCTCAATTTTTCCAAAATTTAAAATACATGTTACGTGCAAAACTCTTTAACTTTTTTTTTTCTCTTTTTTTTAATAAGCAATTAAATATGCGGGGTCTAACAACAAATCCCTAACACCAAGTCCCCACAAACCAAAAACTCCTAACATTTCAAGACAACCGCCAAAAACCACCATAGCCTCTTCCTTCACCCAAAATCCATGCCCTAACGATCATGGTGGAAGCAAAAGTGAGCAGAGGGAGATGACCCATGTGTTGGCTTTGTCCTGAGATATGACCTCATGAAGTTGGGCTCGTCAACGACAACGGTTGTGAACTCGGTGGTGGAAGGTCAGGATGGCTTCATATCGATCTTGGTGTGGTCTTTGATCGTGGTAGGGGTGAGTTCTACTATTTATTCAGCCATAAAATTTTAAGGTTAACGAAAAGGTGATTTCTTGTGGCATGTGGGTGTTGTCTGGTGTGAGGGTTGTGTGCACTGGTGGTGGGTGATGGAGCTGGGAGGGAGGAGATAGTGTATAAAGTGTGTGATATGGCGAAGGGGTGCAGCGACCGCGGTGAGTTGCGGGTGTGTTTGTTTTTGTCCGTTAAAAGACAAGTTTGCACCTCCACGTGAACCGTTGTCCACTTTTTGTTGAAGGAAAAACAATTATGGGTCCAATTACAATGAATTTCGAACATTAAGGTTATATGATACAATTAAAATCATGAGATCTAAAGTGAGAAAACAATATACAACCTTAAGAAGTTGTTGCAATTTAACAGGAATAAAACACAAACTTGTTGTGACCTAGTAGAAAACGATACAAATAAAGTCTTTTGACCTGTTCTCCACGGAATTATTCCTCATGCGATTCTTTATTTATTCTTCTGAAATCCATAAAAATCACAAGAATCAATGTTGATTGAAACAAGACGGGATTTGTTCTTATGCAGTCGGAAATTGCCTTGGACCACAAAAGAAAAATTTTAAAAATCATATGATGTTGATGTTTTTTATATACTTTGCTCAAGTACGAATTTTGGCAAAAGCTATATCAAATTATTGCTAGATCATGAATAAAAAAGGCCACTAAACACAGACCAGATGAAAGAATTTCTTTGATAAAGCATGAATTTTGGCAAAAGCTATCAAATTATTGCTAACACAAACCAGATGACAGAATTTCTTGGGGCTAACCACTATTGACACCTAGTAAACAAGAGCGAGGAACAAGAGGAACTCGAACATTGAATTTTTTTTTTCTTTTGTCACCATTCTATCAGTTCTGAAGCCGTTTATACAAGAATGTTAGGCTATTTGCCGCTCCTCGTCTGAAACTCCGTTACTTGGAGTGCAATGTGTACTCCATGTTGTACTACATGCTTAGTAATGATACGATCGGTACAATTTTTGCCCAAAGTAAAAAATAAACATAATTTGTTTCTCCTTTATGGCATTTATTATTTGCAAAATGTTTAGAAACACATCATTATGGTCCCACAACACGCTAATGCTAGTAGACATAACCAGCGCACATCTAATAGAGCTTCTATAATATAGCAGCAGAGATTACAAGTACTAGTAGGATAAGCGGCACCGAACCATGAGAGAAACCGTGACACCGTGTTGATAGATCCACAGCAGCTCAAAAACCATGGATTTTGATGTGCTCCTTCTTCACGATGCCGGCCTGTTCTCCAACCCCAAAAGAAAAGTTAAAGTTGGTATACAATCTTCTACATACATCTACACTACCAATCGAAGGAAAACAGCAAATGTTGAAACGTAACGACAATTTCGAAAAGTGCAGACAACAATCACAATATCCAGCTTTCGGAGCAGGGACACTGATAAAGTTACTAAGAAAACAATTTAACATATTCGTAAAGTAGCACTTTAACAGTTGTCCCCAAATATTGCAAATGGGTGGTTTATCAGGCAATATTATATTATGCATGTTGCCAAAGTTCCTGGATGAAAATAGTCACCTGAGTAAGAAAGGTAGAAACGTTCTTCCGCTGATCGCCTTGAAGTTGAATAACCTGCACAGACAGCAAGATGAATTAATAAATAGACACAAGCAGCCCAGAACAGCAGCCAAACAAGAAAACTAACAGCACATTTTAACTTCTTCAGAGTTGTTGCTAACCTGGCCTAATTCAGGATCCTGGACAACAGTACCATTGCAGCAAAATTCCTTCTTCAGGTCCTTGAGAATCTTGTTATAGCTAAATTCTTTCTTCAACCCCTGCACAGTCGTCAAGCTTTTCCTACCATTTCGCTGCTGTATGCGGATGTGCACGTACTCTTTCGACCCAGCACCAGAATCGTCAGCATTTGCCTCAGCAAAAGGATCTAATCGAACAAAAAAAACCAAATGTCACATTGCATATATATGTAGGAAAATATAGCCCGACACACTTTTGGAAAGTGGTAGCAGGAAGACAGCTTATTTTTTCTATTCTCCTTAATAATTTTGTTGAGATCGTGAAAGCTGAATGAAGTTCAAATTACTCCGAAGGCAAAGGCATTATATATTTCACATGCTGATAGTAATTCCACTGCAGACCATGCATGCATACCGAAAGCATTAGGGACTGGGATGTCGAGTTCAGACATGAAACTTGGCCGATGAAGTTGAGCACGACAAACAGCAATTCCTGTGCTAAACTTGATGCTCAGACCTGGATTTATGGAGAAGTTCACATCAGGCTGACGATACAGATGCATAAATTTGAGGCTCAAGGGCACAACGAGTAACTACAAGCATGCAGACAAAGTTTCACATCGTTTTCACTCCCCTGGCATTGCTGAAAACATGCATTTAACATCATTTTACTATTCCCGTTTATACATGATCTCACTATACTAACCATGTAACAACTTTTGGGGACAGGAAAAAAAAATCTAACAGACTTGATTATGGACTAATTAAAATCATCAAAATTCAAATAGACTTGTTTAGCTAATCAAGATCATCAAAATTTCAAATAGACTTGATTTAATCTTAAACATGATACTATCTAGCCTTGAATAGCAATAGTCCAAACCAACCCGTACCCCCGTCCAAAAAAATATATATCAACATGATTCACAAAAAAGAAAGCTTACTATCTTGACAAGTCAATCAGCTATTACTTACTCTTTTTTTGACAAGTCAACCAGCTCTTACTATCTTGCAGGAGCTATCAACTCACAATAAGTTATCATTGCGGCCCATAAGAGTAACAATAAATCGCCCATCTAAATTTTGATTTTTGAAGAACCTCATATTGGGTCTTGCTTTCATTCTTTATAGCTAAAAACCAACCAAGATTTTATTAGTAGCTTGATTAAACCTTAAAACTCCAAAATATCATGCTTTACTGACAAAATATATATAGACACATGGCACATTCTTGGTTCGCTCCTTCACAGAGCTCGATATGTTATCAAGTATAAGCCAGGTAAAAGAGCCAGGGGCTGATTGTAAATTTGAAGCTGCACGAGAATAACTGCCGTGAGACAATTAAGAAGAACCCTTTCCGATAGAATCAAGGAGGGTCTACGACATGACGCAGCAGGTAGGAGAGTACTACAAGCTGACAAAAAAGAGAAACAAACATCGGGGAAAAGAAAAGGAGGTTCTGCTATACACCAACATCTGGAAGTATACATTGTTTACATCTTCATAAGAAGCATATCGCATTCATCAATATCAATAATAGGAAAAAGGAAAATTGATATCCTCTAAAAGTATATACAGCACGAATGAGGTGCTGTCCAACTCTGCTTTCTATAACAACCTTTTGAACCCTATTTCAAATATTTTTCTTTTCTATAAACAAATTAATTGACAAAAACCACAGGAGATGGAATCAAAATCCTTAGATAGAAGCTTCACATACACTGGTTTCATAAATAGGAAATCACCTATTACCTACTTCAAACTATCTTCTATAGTCATTAAACCATAAGCAAAGACTATTTCCAACCCCTTATATACTAACTATGAAGCACGGATGCGGGTGCAGGTGCGGATACGACACGGGTGCGGATACGCGGATGCGGTATTTTTAAAAATTTTAGGATACGGGTGTGGCGGGGATACGGCAAAATTTTATAATTTTTTTTTTAATTATATACACTTAGTATTAAATTTTTAAACAGTTTAAATCTCAATAATCATAATATGTATGTTTGATTTGTAAAAGATATTAATATTCCAAACAAAGTAGTGAGGTTTTCAGTTTAATGGGCTTTTTCATAAATTTTAAAGTTTTCAGTGAGAATTTGTTAAGTTTAATGGGCTGTTTTATAAATATTAAAATCATAAATTTGAAAAGAATAAAGTTTTTATGTGGTATCACTTTTATTTCTTTGAAGTACTTGGGGGTGATTTATATAATAACTTAACAATGGGTACTTAAAATAAATTAACAAACATTTTGTCAAAAGTCAAAATTCAGCCTTCCCCCTATTAATTAAAAGAAAGCAGCCGGCAGCTTCCAACATAGAGAATATCGACCAGCGTCTTCTTCAATCTGGCCGCACGCCGCACTCCGTCGCCGGTAAGTCCTCCTTCTTCTCCTTCTTCTCTCCCGTGTCCTCTCTCGTCAGAGTCCTTGCCGGTGTCGCTGGAGTGGCCGGTGTCGCTAGCGGGGCCCGTGGTCGCCGGTGTCGCTGAAGTGGCCGGCGGTCGCCGGTGTCGCTGGAGTGGCCGGTGGTCGCTGGAGTGGCCGGTGGTCTCAGATCTGACCCGATACGCACCCGATCCGCACCCAGGATTTAAGAAATTAAAAAAAAATGGTGGACATGCACCTAACACGCACCGGTGCCGAACCTGAGGCGCACCCGCACCCGACGCGTATCCAGTGCCGGTGCTTCACCCTAAGTGCCGCACCGGTGCTTCCTAGTATACTAATCAACCCCCTTCTTTGTCGCTCAAAGGTCAACACTTTCCACTAAAGTACATTTTTTAGCGACAGAAAGGGTTCCTACACCATACTATCTTGTAAACTTTAATACATTTTTTATTGATAAGTAAAGGCATTATAGACAAAAAAAAAAAAAAACACAGCAAGGAGGTGCCTCTGACGTACACAGAAAGTATACCATCTGAACCAGCTATGTAAAACACTCAGAACTGCTCAAAAATTCTATGTATATATATCTAACATCGACCAACACATATTACATGAAAACCAACGCTTGTAAGAACAATAGTAACAAGTCAATGTATATTATTCAATTGTCCACCAAGAACTTGTCATCATGGACAATTAACATGATGATAAAAAGCTGCTTACTCTACACCTGCCTCCAAAACATCTTGAAGAACTGAGAATTCTTCATCTAGTAAGCTTGACCATTGCTTTAAGGATCCATCGGAACACTTATGGTATGGCCTAATACATCTATGCAATCATTTGTCTAAATGATTACAAGTTAAGCAGTTACATATCCCGATTTTGTATTTGGCCATGGTTTTCAACACAAAGGTGTGGCTTGCACCCCACCCAGGATGTAAGAAGATGAAAATGGTAAAACCTTGAAAATTTGGCTTGTACGGCATGCAACATTCACAATAAAATCTTACAAATAGGTTTTTGCTACATGAATTTTGAAATAAATAGAAACGCAATACAATAGCTAGATCTCGTTTCAATACATGCCTACATGGTGGAGAAAATGTTTCATAAAAGAGTAGCTATAACATGATAAGGCACGAAATTAAGACAATATACCGCCACTTGCAATTTACTCTAGCACACCTAATACCCACATATATAATATGACTTTCACTATGCAAAATACTGGGAAAAACAAATTCACAGAACACCAAACTAACAAGAAATATGCAAACAACGAGCATATGGCAGGTGACCCAATAAGAAAGCTAGATCACCAGTGAATTGAAAATTGCAAGAGATGTTAGACAAAATTTGACCTCATTTTTTCCCCAAAAATTCAGTACAAGCACCTCAATAAAGGATCAGAAAACAGGCAAGAGTTGAATATCTCAGTTGCGTAGTGTGATATCACGAGGTCCAGTAAACTTGCAGGACAAAACCTAGGGATATGCAACGATAAAAGGACATTCGATTCAAAACCGCCAAATATTATTTTCTCGCATCAACTAAGAAGGCCTCTTGTTAAATCAAACCGTCTAACAGAATTGCAAGAAAAGAACCACAAATTGGTCACGGACGCCAACAAATTGAAAAAGACAAAGAAAGAGGCAACGAAAGCCGAACAGAAATCAAATCTTAGATCAGAATCCATAACAATCCGTACAATCACAATATAGCTAACGTTAATCATGCCAACGGTATACAAAAAGTTCCATGATAATTCCCTTTTATTTTACGTCCGTTCTTGTTTGATCGAACAGATCCACGAACAGGATACCGCAAGGAAACAGGAAATCAGAAAGAAAGAGTACCTGATCCGAAGATTAGGGTTTCGAATTAATAGCGATTGGAAGGAAGGAGAAACCCTAAGGACGGAAAAAGTCCGAGCAGATAAGAAAGAAGTCAAAGCACAGATGAAGGATATATAAAACCCGATGTCGAGGTTAAATAGGAAAGTGAAGGTCTCACCTTGTCACCGCACACCTATTAGGTTGGGCTGGGCCGGGGCCGAGCCGGGTCGGAGGTGTGTTAGGACCAGGAAAGTACTAGGTGCGCGCGTGATCGACAGGACGCATGCGCAACGTTGTACTTAAGTTTATGACATTGTGTGCGTCGGCGTGACGATGTGGCGGTTAGGGAGCGTACACGCGTGGGTTTTTCCCGAAATGGGCCGGTCCACTTGCGCCGAGCAAACAAAAGAAATATTTAATGATTATCTAACAACACCTCATCTGCTGAGATGATATATAATATTTTATAGTATTTCAACACATTAATCATTGGTGGGTGAAGTCATGCTAGATTAACAAAAAAAAAAAAAAAAACTCAAAAAATATGTCAGTTCAATTCACATAATCATCTTCAACCACCTCTCTTTCTCTTCATCCCCCTCCCACCCCACCCCACACCACACACCAAAAGCCATGAATGCATGACGCTCCAGTTCCAGCAACAAAAGTATCTGAATCACTGATTGACCGTTTCAACACCTCAAAAGCCGACGTTAGTCTGCTTGATATAAGAAAATGTCTCTTCCTAACTTTCTAGTGGTAGATCAAGATCTACAAAAGTAAAACTATTAGTTCCTAAGATTTGAGCCTCGCGATGCCATTCAGATTGATGTTAATGCTACGGTGGTTGTGTTCTTTATTTTTGTAAATTGTAATTTCCTTCGATCCTTGAATCCCTTCATGTAATTTGCATATTGGGAGTTCTTATTGAACTTGTCGTCAAATGTAATTTGGTTAAGAAATGATGCTACACCAACATTTCTCCTATGTTAAACACGATTTTGTAGTGAATTACTACTAGCCCACTGTCAAACATTCATAAAGTGCGTCCAGTTAGTGAAAAGTTTTGCTAAAAATGGTGTTTTATAGTTCTCAATTTTTAAATTGGTTGAATGTTTCGTATCATCATTAAGAATATCCTCCAAGAAACTAAGCCCGTTGATTCCCCTGGAAAACTTTTCAGATCTACAAACGCACAAGAGATCTAGTAACTAACCCCATCAATTGCCCTACAAAAATAGGAAAAGCGAATACGTTGCTAGCCATAGGCAACTTGCCTAAGGCTAATCCCGATACTACGTAGTTTTGATTAAATTTTCATAATTCTTCCGTTTCCTTTTCTTTCTCCCTCCCACGCCAGGCCTCCGTAACCGGCCAGCCTCCATTGCCAGCGCAGGTCAGGCAAAGCTCTAACTCTCTAACCAACAATTTATTCTTAGAGTAAATACGTACCTAATTTGCAAAAAAAAAAAAAAAAAAAAACCGGATCAATGAATTGTAAATCTGAATCCGCGGGTTCATCTAATCACAGCAAAATCTTAAAGCAGGAAGAAAGCTATGTGCCTATGTGGTCCATTTGCAAACGAAAGAGCATATATGCAGACATATTCACATGAATAAGATCATCAATTTTGATCATCAATTGTTCATTCCAGATTTTTATGTGAATCTGGGTAATGGGTAGGCTTCAAATACACATAGACGACATGGAACCATGAATCCCACCACTGCAACATCCCCACCTCTGCCTCCTGCCCTCTACCTCCACCTACCTCCCTCAACCTACATCCTGTCGGCCTGCCACCTCTTTCTCTGGCCTATCGATTCACTTTTACATGATTCCATGGAAATGAACCAATAGCTTTTTTAATTCAGGTTTGTCAGCACCCATTTGATCGAATCAACATTTTTTTATCCATTCAATTGTTTGGTTTTAATCAAATGTTTTATGGTTGTATGGCGTCAGAGTTAATGTTGGGTATTTGAATTTGCATGGTGTGAGATAATGATTGATTATGTCGATAATGGTGAAGTTTCGGAGGAAGAACGGTGGAAATTCGGAAGTGAAAGAGAAGGAGGGTGGAAGCAGGAGATGAAAGGTGGAGGCCTAGATCTTTGATGAGGGTCACCGTAGACAAAAGAAAAGGATGAGAAAAACTGGACTTATGGACGGCAGAGGGTAGAAGCAAGAGATGAAAGGTGGAGGCCTAGATCTTTGATGAGGGTCACCGTAGACGAAAGAAAAGGATGAGAAAAACTGGACTTATGGACGGCGTAGGCCAGCAAGAGGAGGAACGCGGGTGGCGGCGGTAGATTTGGAGGGTCGCTGACAGTGGAATTGGAGGGTCGCTGGCGGTGGAATTGGAGGGTCGCCGGAGATGGAGGCTAGGCTGCCATGGAAGGTGAGCGAAAATCTGAGATAGGAGAGAGTGGAAGTCAATAAGGGAGAAGGAAGAGTGGAGAAAAAAATTTTTTGTATTAACAATATATAGTTTTGGGTATTAGCCTAGTCAAGTTGTGTAAGGTTAGTACTATCTTCGTTATTCCCATATATATATATATATATATATATATATATATATATCGAGTAAGTTTTCTTTCTAGAAATATGGGCGGAATGTTTAATTTTTTTGTTGAAATTCAAATTTCATGCTTAGAGATTTAATTTAGCTAACCAGGGCTAAGTGTTGTCCAGCTGGATGGAAGGGTCAACCTAGTTGTTGTATTTTGAGTGAATGTCTAACGCCACGAAAACAAATGACGTAATGTTAAACAATCACTGAATATTGTTCCATCAAAGACGGACGCTCATCGCAATGAAGAAGTAACCCAATCCATAGTTTTTTGTCTGTTCAACGACTAAAAACACACCGTGTATTCTCTAACTTGAGATGAAAGTTAAAAAGCATAGGAATGCCAAATGTAGATAGGTCAACGGCCAGTAATAATTTAGTCCGTAAGATATCATGAATTAAGGCTCAATTACTTGTAAAGTTAAGACCATCACAAAGGCCAGGATCAGGATTCCCCACATAATGACACAAAAAAATCAATCTCAAACTTCCTGGTAACAACTTGTTCCCAACCTATTCTGGTCGTACCCAAGGGCCCAATAGGGGTCCCATTTCACGTGAACACGTCAACATTGTCAACGGTCAATTTTTCAACGCATCAAACCAGTCAGCGCCTGTGCGCCCGAGACATGTATTTTTCTCGTTCCGCGCACTTCATGCGCAACTTAGACATCTTATTTTCGCATCGACGTCACTAAAACGCTAGCACGTTCGTAACGCCAAGACCATTCGAAGACCTTTTCATCAAAAACATTGGCCGACGGCACATTTGGAGAAACGGGGTCAAGGGGCAAATGGCCTTGGCCAACCCCAGGGGGTCGGCCTCGGCCTTCCCCAGGCCATAGGGGTCGGCCTCGGCCTCCTGGGGGGCTTGGCCTTGGCCACTTTCCCCCGGTGGTTCACCCCTTCCCCGCATACCCCTTTTCCGCACTTCTTTCCCCTTGCATGCTCCGTACGTAACCTTGGCACCTTAATCGCTATATGGGTACGATTCTTGGAAACGCGCTCGTCATAACGCAACTTTTGGATTTGTATTTGCCCATCAAAACACCTACCGACGGCGCGCACGAAGTTCGCAAAAGGAGAAGTGACTTTGGGCTCCGAAAACGAAAGATGGGCAAATGGCCTTGGCCAACCCCAGGGGGTCGGCCTCGGCCTTCCCCAGGGGGTCGGCCTCGGCCTTCCCCAGGCCATAGGGGTCGGCCTCGGCCTCCTGGGGGGCTTGGCCTTGGCCACTTTCCCCCGGTGGTTCACTCCTCCGCGCAACCCCTTTTTTCGTACCTTTTTCGCTTCGTACGCTTTGTGCGTGACTTTGACATCTCGCTCGTTGTGTAGGTATGATTCGCGTCGACGCGCTCGTCGTGATGCAACTTTCGGATTTGTATTTGCCCATCAAAACACCTACCGTCGGCGTGCCCGAAGTTCACCAAGAGGGGGGAGTGGCCCTGGGCTCCTTCAGGAGAGTTGGCCATTTGGCCTTGGCCAACCCCAGGGGGTCGGCCTCGGCCTTCCCCAGGCCATAGGGGTCGGCCTCGGCCTACTGGGGGGCTTGGCCTTGGCCAGTTTCCCCCGATGATTCACCCCTTTTTCCACATACTTGTTTTCTCGAGTCTTTGCACTTCCGCGATGTTCACGGACGTTCGTACATCAACCTCGCGACGTTCGTCGTACATCAACCTCACGACATCCGTCGTGCATCAACCTCGGGACGTCCGTCGTTCATGACCGCACACCGCTCCCGCGATGCCCATCGCCCAAAGTCGCGCACTATCACCGAATGACCCGTCGCCGACGACCGCATACCATAACTACCAACTTTGTCATTACTATATGTTGCATTCATTATCTTGTTATGACAGGCACACTCAGCTCACATCTCGTCTTCGGGACACCCGATGCGCGCCCGAGCGCCAGCGCCGTTGTACGTGCCCGCGGAACCAACTATTGCTCCGCGACATTCGTCGCCGCGCCTGCGTGCATTCTCATGATACGTGCCCCGGCACCAAGTATTGTCTCCGCGACGATCGTCGCCGCGCCTACGTGCATTCTCATGATACATGCCCCGACACCAAGTATTGCTCCGCGACGTTCGTCGCCGCGCCCGTGCGCCCTTCTCATCATTCGTGCCCCCACGCCAAATATTGCTCCGCGACGTTCGTCGCCGCACCACTTTCACAACACGTGCCCCAGGCACCAGGTATTGTCTCGTGCTATAGGCACCGCGCTCATGCGCCACAATCATGTTGCATACTACCGGGATGGGCTCACAACCTTATAGCCATCGCCATCTCAATCAAAATGGGGGCTTCGGCCTCGTACCGGGATGGGCTCACAACCTTATAGCCATCGCCGTCTCAATCAAAATGGGGGCTTCGGCCTCGTACCGGGATGGGCTCACAACCTTATAGCCATCGCCGTCTCAATCACAAGGGGGCTTCGACCCTCATACCGGGATGGGCTCACAACCTCATAGCCATCGCCGTCACAGTCACAGGGGGCTCCGACATAAGGACCCCTCGCCAAAGACTCGGAGCACTGAGCTGCGACCATGTCCGCTCATGTTACTATCGATCTTCGACACCACCAGGGCAATGACCCCCGGGTCACTCCGGGACGGGAGCAGGTCCTTGGAGGGCATCGCGCCTAGTCCGCCTGGCAGTTGGCTACAGGGGTAACCCTCACCGCTGTCAGGTTATCTGCGCGTCTCTTGACGCACCCCATTGGATTCAGTAAGGGCTTGGATTGTTGGCTGGGGCCCCGGGTTGACTCTGACAATGCCGTCATGGTATGGTCAGTCTTCTCAGACAGGCAGAGCGACGCTGTGCGAGGCAGGCAACGCGAATTTGGGAACCGACAGTCCAACGGAGAACCGGTATTTTGGGACCCCCTGGTGACGTCCAACTCCGGGGGGACGACATGTGGCACTTTATGACATAAGCACATTGTTTTCTATAAATAGTGAACTTTACAACTCAAAAAAGGACTTCTTCTTCATTCTCACAAAAACCACTTTCTCACTCTAGAATTGGGGAGCTCTTAGATTCTAGGGAGAGAACTACAAAAGTGGACATAACTTAAGATCGTAACATCGGACCCTGACTTGGACTATCGACTGCCGGCCCTGTTCGTCTTAGCTTTGCCTTCGCAGCACTGCCATTCCTCACGGCCTGTCTGGGAAGCCTTGCTTCCAGCCCTTACTCCGTCCTTGCTGTCTCTCACCTTTCATACTTGGAAGCTAACACGTACTGCAGCCTTTGTGGCACCTCCACGTAAGTACGAATCCATTTTCCTTGGCATCACAACTTTCACCCCTAAACCCGTCCTTGAACGCAATGATCCCGACACTACCGAAACCAGAAGCACGAGGACATGGTGCAAGCAGTTGGGAAGTTCATAAGGATGAGAACGGTTTGGTTTGGAAGTTTAAATATAAAGCTGAACGTACTTACACAATTTGCAAGGAAAAAATTGGAGTTGAAGGGTATAGTTTTAGCGATTCGTCTTCAACGATTTGACTGGTATTAGAGCTAGCAAATGTCCAAATCTCAAGAGAGAGATCTGATATTACTTCCACTGTTCGCTACTTCGCTTCAGCTTTAATAACTAGCTTATCAAGTTTCACACTACCCTCTTTATTTCCACCTCCTGACCAGCTTATCAACTGAATGTGACAGGAAAATATTTGATTCCCCTGAAACAATACCAGCTCTAAGAAACAAACACTGCACCTACAGGTAAACAACTGCCCTTCTTACACTACTCCAAAAGCAGATCAGAAGAAACAAAGAGCTTCATGGAAGCTTTCAAATCCAAATCAGGCGCTTCTTAAAAAAACTATTCCAAAAGCAGATTAGAATAAACAAAAAGCTTCATGGAAGCATTCAAATTCGGTTCACATTGAACAAAATGCATTCATGGACACATTTGCATGTCAATCTACGTGTTACCAAGAATCAAATCACCCATCTGCCCCATCCTAGCACCCTCCACGTACTTGCCATGCAAACCCTCTCAAATCACCTATAAATGACCACCAACACAATCATCCATTCATACCCACAAAATCACAATGGCAAAGCTTGCAATCCTAGCAGCGGCTCTTGTGGCTCTCTTAGCCTTGGCAGAGGCCTCCACCATCACCACCACCATGACGACCACCACAATCGAGGAAGAGAACCCCAGCGGCTCACGGCAGAGATGCCAAGAGCAGATCCAGCGGCAGCAGCTCCGCTCCTGCCAGAGGTACTTGACGCAGGGAAGGCCGTACGACGAGCTGGGCATGAGGATGGTGGTGAACCCGCAGCAGCAAAGCCTGCGGCAGTGCTGCCAACAGCTTGAGAACGTGGATGAGCAGTGCCGTTGCGAGGCCATAAGGCAGGTGGTGAGGCAGCAGCAGCAGCAGGGGACGGAAATGCAAGGTGAGAGAATGCAGGAGATGGTGCGGAAGGCACAGTACCTGCCGCAACAATGTAACATGGAACCCCAGCAATGCCAGATCCGAGCCATCTGGTTCTAAATCCATGAGAGGCAAAAATGGCACTCCGCTAGCCAGTACATGTGCATGAGAATAAATAAGCACATGATCGTGTGTAGTAAACCATGCTTGTGTTCTGTTCTTTCAAGCTTTGAGGCTTTGTGGTGTTAATAAGAACCTGTTTCTCCTTTTCCGCATTATGAATTTTCTCCTCTTTAAGCTTCAAGTCGGTCAATGAATATCCATTTACAGCAGCTATCAATATGCCCAACAAACTGAATAGGTGAATACACTAGGTACCTGCAATCTTAATAATCAGATGAACAGATTGCTGCTAATCTACTTATCTACAAGGCTAAGTCTGACTTTTCTACATGTTACCTCCCGGGCATTAAGTTTGGATGTCTCATGAAAGAACCATATGAGGTGTGAGAGTGCAATTTGAAATTGCAGCAACAGGAATTATCAAAATAAGCACCAACAGAATCAAGCCTTGAAGGAATATGACAGACAGTAAGCAAGTTTATTGCAATTGTAACTGCAATTTCAGCATTTTTACTAAAATCTGCAATGCCCAGTTACAGCTCTTTATAGCAATGAAGATAGCTCCAAAGCAGAAAACCGCTACAGAAAAGATAAATGGAGCTGAAAGAAACGAAAGTAGATATGTAAGATGAATAATCAAATAAAGAACTCTGTGTGAAAACCACCTCTCAAGTTCCAAAAGCGGAGTAAATATTGCATGGTCTCCGAACCCAAAGAGAATCAAATTGCGGCTGTCTTCTAATGGAAGCAATCAACACTAGTCACGATCCCCTGCAAACGGAAATTATGCAAAACAATACAATCATGGTCAAGTGGTCATCCAGGGTTCAAAAATCCCTCCGCCACAACGTCCGCAGAATCAGCAACTTCTTCGAAGCAATAAAAAATTTGCGAGTCGAGCTACTATTTAACAGAATGCTTACGGATTAAAAATTTGCGTATTGTTCAATACACGACTATTCTTTATTCATGTTACAACATGCTGGAAAGCCATTGGTACATAATGCAGGGAAGGCCATATGACGAGCTCCTGAACCCACAGCAGCAAAGCCGGCATCAGTGCTACCAGCAGCTGGAAAATATGGATGAGCAGTGCCGTCGTGAGGGAAATGGTGAGGCAGCAGCAACAGCATGCAAGGTGGAAAAGTGCAGGAGATGGTGCGGAAGGCACAATACCCACCAAGACAATGTAACATAGAACCCCAGCAATGCCAAATCTGAGCTATCTCGTTATTTATTTACTCTAGTCTTTTTAGCTAGTGAAGAAGGTGGCTGCTCAGCCGCTGTATTAATAGGCACATCATCCTGTGTTAAGTTTGTGATCATCCTTAGGTTCTTATGTTCTTTCGAGCTTTGAGGATTAATGAGAAACTGTTACTCCTTTTCCCGCACGAATTCTGAATACTCTACCGTTTAACCTCTTAAAAATTCTAGATTCAAGTTAGTTTATTAATGCTAGTATGCTGCATAATCAGGTGCAATAATTTAGCTTAATCAGTTTTGAAAAAAGACAACCTAGAATATGTTGATGCCAAGAAGTTGGTTTGCCAGATACGTGAAGGTATCACTAAGAATGCAGTCCAAGTCAGAAACCAAGCATGATTGTGTGCGAAAGATCAAGGACGGTAGAAGATGAGAAGTGGCAGTGCTTCGAGAGCAAGGGCACAGAGTTGACACGCAATGACAGTTACCGGTCCAATACTTAAGTCCGGAGTTAGGGTCCAAAGTCAGGGTCTAAAGTCGAAGATGTTTCTCTCTCTCTAGAATCTTTTAGCTCCTCTGCTTTAAATGTGAGAAAGAAAAATGTGTAAATGAGTTCCGATCTTCTGAAAATGAATTCTGAAGTCCTCTATTTTTCGGAGTTGGAAAGGTGATATCATTAAGCGACAAGTGGCGCTCACTGAGAGTGACGCCTCGTCAAGGGATCCGCAAATGCCGGTGCTCCACAGATTATGGAATAGTATAATCACATGGTTTGCCCCACAAAGTTAAGGATGGCAATAAAATCCGCAACCGGTGGATCTCTGACCCGCCTCGATCCGATAGGAGCGGGTCATTTTGACTTTGACCGGGTCACCGGGCGGGTATGGTTTTTTAAAAAAAAATCCGTAGCGGGTTAGGATCGGGTATGATTTTTTGTCCAACCCGCCCCTCTATATTAACCATATATATCATTTAATCGTAGCCGTCCATTTTAATACATATATATACGATTTCATCACAAACCCTAATTTCCATCTTCTCTCATTCTCTACCCCGCCGCTGTAGTTCTTCTCTCCCTCTCGGCGACTCTGCCAACTTTTCCCGCCAGCGTCGGCGTTTAGCGTCCATGACCACCCACCGCCGTCACAACTCACACTCATCTAATAGTTCACCAAAGCACCAAACCGATCCACTTCCACCTCGGCCGAAAACCCTCACCATCACCTCCACCGTCCACTGATAAGAAAAGTTGTCGTTCGCTGATTCCAATCCCGAAGGTAATTTTGATTACGACTTTGCGAAATTCTGATTACGACTTTGTGGAATTCAAGAAAGCGAGAAATGGAAAGTTGGAGTCTATTGATAACGTGAATTTTGGCAAGAACAAAAAATCGAAACTTGGAGCTTGTTGGATGATTTAATCAAAAGTTCAGTTGATTGATTTCTTGGAAATGGGAAGCTTATGGTCTCTGAAGTGGGATTAGAGAAGAATTTGGTCAAAGTAGGGGATTATAATCAAGCTGAAGAACCACTCAAGCAAAAGAAAAAGTTTTGATTTGTTCGATCCTTAATATGTCAAATAGTCTTATTTTGGCAAGCAAAGCTGGGGGTTTGCAGCAAAAATATGTCGAAGTGCAGGCCATTAGGTGGTTCAGTTTGTTGAACTACTGTAACCACGTGTTGGGCATTGAGAAGGCTTGGTATTGTGTCACTAAACAGGCAGTACTCTTGTCGATTTTTAGATAGAATTTCTGTTCTTGTGCATCCATGCAAGCCCTAACGGAGGACCAAAATCCCTCATATTACCGAGATAGTGGAGTACCAGTGAATGAAGAGCAGATAGTTTTTGATATGTATCTATTTTATTTCTTTTGATACAGTTTTGTGGTGCAAAGTGTTGTAATACATGGTCAAACTTCAAAGGGAAAAACAGTTCTGCCAAATTAAAGCAAACGGGGCGGGGCGGATCGGGGACGGGTTTCCTAAAATATCTTAGGGTCAGTTATGGTATTGAAATTGTATAACCTGGTAGCGGGGCGGTGCGGTGTGGGGTTTCAGTGATACCGGGGCGGGTACAGATCTTAGAAGATCCGCATCCGACTCGCCCCATTGCCATCCCTATACGCAGAGTTTTGCCCTTTGTCTGTCTAGAAAGACCAGCTCATACAGCGGCGATGTGGCTAGAGAACTCCTTGATTTAGCCACCAATACAAAGTCCTTACTGAGTCCTATATGGGCATAGAAAGACGCAAATAACATGACACCGATGGAAAACGTCCGTCACCAAACTGTTAGCGGATTAAGCGCAATGCCCATGGATGACTTACTCCCGTCTCGGAGAGACCCGAGGGACATGGTACCTAAGGGTGCCAATGAAGAGCCCTCAGTGCCCAAGCACGAAGACTATTCACACAAACACCCTAGCAGAGACACTGTCCTAGAGGAATCGCCTATCCCGCCGGTAAGTTCTTCTGCAAGAGCACTCGGAACTCGTCAAGGTAGTGTCCATGAGGAGTCGCCTACCCGACAAACTGACCTACTGTCCAGGAGGAGTCACCTACCAAACACGTTGAGATAATTCCCTAAGAAGTCGTCTGCTTGACGGGCAGAGGAACAGTCCTGGAGGAGTCGCCTACCCTGCGGCTCGCGGGAGAGGAGTCCTCATGCCATCGAAGCTCCCTGACGAAGATAATGTCGCGGGAGATTCGCCTATCCTGCAATGAGTCCTCGTGCCGAAGCACCCACAGCGTGCCATGCTAGTGTCCTGTAGGAGTCACCTACCCGACACGTTAAGATAGTTCCCTAAGGGATCGCCTACCCAACGGGCCAAGGTACTGTCTCGGAAGAGTCGCCTACCTTGCGGCTTGGGGGAAGGGAGTCCTCGTGTCACTCAGAATTCCCTGGCGAAGATATTGCGGGAGATTCACCTATCTTGCAATGAGTACTCATGCCACGGTCGTGTCTTGGAGGAGTCGCCTACCCGACGGGCCGAAAAAGTTTCTAAGAAGAGTCTCCTACCTGCAAGCAAGGGAGTCATCATGTCAAAGCGCTCAAAGCTCCTTGGTAGAGATAGTGTCTAAGGGGAGTCACCTATCCCACTGTCTCCTTATGCCAAAGAACTTGAAGCATACCAAAGGGAGTTCCAGGATTTGCCTACCCGACGGACCGAGGTAGTGTCTCGGAGGAGTTAGCGTAACTTAGAGGATGTTGCACTCTTAAAAGTGGCTCGAAGCATGTTCCAAGACCAAGGTAAGGTGTGCATGGTGTGGTGAAGAGATGGACCAGCGCGGGGCCGTGGCAGTGTGTTTGGGGCACGACTGTCTAAGTGGTGTAGCGCATGGGCGTGCCGGTGCCGAGGGCACGCTAAATAGAGACGGCATGGGGGCCCAACCACTAATGTTGTACTAGGCACATAACAAAGGCAACATCGCATGGGCGAGGCCGAGAGAAGAGTGCCTTGTTCAGGGCACATAACAAGGCAACAACACGTGGGCGCGATCGAGAGGAGTACCGGGGGCACGTATAGTTGGAGACGGCGCTCAGGCGAGATCGGGTGTCGCAATGCTCAGGGGAGGCGATGGGCACAATGCCAAAGGCACGTAGTGCGGTGATCAGCGCTTGGTTACGATCGGGAATCACAGTGCTTGGGCTCGACGACGGAGGTCATGAGGCAAGGAGACCCCGAGGAGAGAGGAGGCAAGGATCCCCCAAGGGGAAAAGAGACCAAGAAGTGAGGCAAGGAGCCCCCAAGGATTGAAGAGACCAAGGGGGAGCAAGTAGCTCCCAAAAGAGGAGAGACGGAGCCCCAAGGAGGGACTCCGGCCGACCTCCCCATGGGAGGGAGGGGCTCAGGTCGACCCAAGGAAAAGGCCTTGCATCGACCCCCCAAGGGGAAGGCTCGAGGTCGCGGTTCCAACACCTAGAATGTTTTTGGTGACAGAGGCCCCGCATTGGAGCATGTGCTCCGTGTTGACCAAATCGGTAGCTTTGACTTTGACCGTTGAATATTTGCTGACGTGTCACAAAGTGGGCCTAAATAGCAGTCAAAGGGTATAGCCAGGATGGGCTAACAACATATATTTATGCCAGTGAATAGATTCAAATATGCATGCAAAATGGCAAATCAGGAGATAATCAACAAGATGCAAAGATACCCAAGATGCAGTATTAAAGCACCATACCAGTAAACCTAATCTAGTTACTCTGCTAATCTACATATCACTTTCTAGATTATGTCCTTAAAATTAGATTTGTCCATATAAAACTAGAAAGGTGTGTGGCATGTAAGAAAAAGTTCAGTAATAAATCTTTGAAATCAATCACAAGTAATACCTCTCCAGTCAATTTCTCCAGCCATTTGTAGCATCTTTCCCTCACCTTCTACTCTGCACAAGGAAAAAGCTTCATTGTAGTTGCAAACTTACATATCATCAAAGAAAAAGATTGAATGAGTTAAAATACTACAAAATTAGAGCACAAATAGAGACTTCCTTGAGGTACACCACTATCACCAGCAGAAACTAGAAAGGACCTCCCAAATTCCATCAGAATCAAAGTTTTGCTCATCTTCTTATGGATGTAATGAACGTTACTATAAAATCATATCATCAAAGCCTATGATTTCTAAAGTAACCTAATATACTAAACCATGGCCAAGTGGTCATATGGTGGTCAACAAAACACCCTGTGATGACATCCGGCCTAACAAGAGAGTCTGAGCGATGAGATTTCTTGTGTAAATGCGTATTTGAAGATTCAATGTTTGACAGCCACCCAAAGTAGGTAATGCTTGGTGTTTCAATGCTTTGGAATCCAGAGAACTAGGAAGCAGAACCAGAAGGACTAATTCCGTCTGCTGCCATCTATCTAGCTAATTTAGTGCTTAAGGTAAAATTGCATAGAGTACAGGAGTAGCACTGACCACTAGCTGCTTAATCATGGGAACCAAAAGTCCAAACTTGACATTTAAATGTAAATTTTACGTGTAAGCAGGAACCCTCCTCCTAGACCTAGCATCCTCCATGTAAGTGCCATGCATCCCTCACCTCAACTGTGTAAACCCTTTAGCGACCCAACCGCACCATAACCACCAGAAAATCACAATGGCAAAGTTCACGTCCTAACGTCACCTCTTGTAGCTCTCTTGGCCTTACCATCACGTACAACCACCATAATCGAGGAAGAAAACCATAGCGGCTCAGCAACTATGCTCCCACCAAAGGTACTTAATGCAGGGAAGGTCATATGACAAGCTGGGTTGGCAATGATAATGAACCCACAGCAGCAAAGCCTGCAGAGTGCTGCCAGCAGCTGGAAAATGAAGATGAGCAATGCCGTTGTGAGGCAATAAGGCAGATGCTCGGCAGCAGCAACTGCATTGGGACAGAATGGCAAAGTGAAAAATGCAGGAGATGGTGCGAAAGGCACAGTACCTGCCGAGACAGTGTAACATGGAACCCCAGCAATGCCAAATCCTAGTCATCTGGTTCTAAATGCATGAGAGGCAAATAGAATGGTCTCTACCAGTTCATGTGCATGGCTATAAACTAGTTTACTTGTCCAGCCTTTTCTGCCAGATAAGAGGATGGCTAATATGGCAATAAGCACATAATCCTGGGTAAGCCACCGTTTCTCCCTCTCCGATATTGTGAATGTTCTTCTCTTTAACCTTTTGGGAAATTTGAGCTTCCGATTAGTTTATAGTATGTGTGATAATATGTCTTGGATAAAAAACTCAGAATGTATGGGTGTCCCACATCGGTTCTTCAGAGAAGGTTACAACTTGACCCTAAGTATATAAGTCTTGTCCCACATTAGTTATTTAGAGAAAGTCACTACTTATCTCTTAGTATATATGTGTTGACTTTTCCTAAAAAGAGAGGAGTCATTCTTTGAGAGGGTTTGTTGAGAGAGACAAGGGTCTGTAATCTCAGTGAAATCGCTGCTGCTACTACCGTGGAGTAGGCTTTTGCCGAACCACGTAAATCTTGTGTCTCTATTTTCTGTTATTATTTTCGATTCTCTTCTTTATTATTTGGTGCGGAATCTAGTATATTCCTTTAACAGTATGTACTAAGTACTAACAGCAATAACGATGAATATACAGAATGTTGTAAAGGACAGGAACCTGAACAGGTGGTACAAACAGTACCTTCATGCTACAAATTGTGGTCAGCTGATGAAGCTTAGTGTGAAGAAAAGTACCTTCTACAATGAGAATCTTGGAGAACCCAAAAAAAAAGCAAAAGGCACGTATAGAAAAAATGTTAGACATGGCAACCAGTTGCAGAGATGCAAAAGGTGGAATATAAACAAAAAACACACCATACCAGTTCCCACCGCCAATAAACTGGGCCCAGTTGGTCTGCAAATATCATACCATTCTTCATACTACCTCCTTCACTATACCACTGAAGTAGATGATGTTTCCTTGAGAAGCTAAAAGAGGTTTGAGTATGCAATTTGAAAGTGCAGAAATAGCGCGCAAAGGGAAATAGCAAGATAAGCAAAGGGTTCTAAACTAAAAGAAAAAAATTTGGGGTTGCAGCTGGATCACCTCCTTTTCAGGGAGAGCTAATGCATGTTGGGTATTTTGGTTTTGTAAGTCAATAAGATCTCAAGTACAAAAGTAACATGAGTACAACAAATTTCATGGTTCATGCTTTACTTGCCTTTTCAATCCATTGAAAAGTCCATTTTTTTTAGCACGTTTTTCTCACCTGTTAATCTGCATAACGTAAAATCTTCAGTGCCCAACCAAAAAATTCAAAAGTAGGCCAGCTCAAGTCACATCAATTTACTGGGTGTCTTCAAGCAGATCAATGTGGGTTCACATGTAAAATCGAATTTTTGGAGATACACAACCACAGCTGAGAGATAACAATTATCAAGAAAAAATCACCACTCAGATTCCAATAGGGATTCACCCTTTTCTCGACTTCCAATGGAAGGAATATACACAAAAAAAGCCAAGTGATAACAACTAATCATATAGAACTTCCGTAAGGAAAAGAAATATTATCAAGAAAACGCACCACCCAAGTTCCAATAGGGATTCAAGCCTAAGAACAAACAAATGCTAAAACACTATATCACAACCCTAACAAAGTAACATGTAAAAACTAGAATTTTCATCAAGTTCAGGCATTCAATAAAACCCCGTGTCACGATTTCCAATTGCTTATACGCGTTAAAACCTGTTCTTACATTCCATATCATTTAGCAACCTAAAGTAGGTACTGCTTGGTGTTGCTAGAAGCGGATAGACTGATACCGTCTACTTCCCCATGGAGGCGGAGGAAGAAGCTCTCAATGCTCAAGGATTGAACTTGTGTACAGTGAATACCATGCAGTATGTGCTTTAGACGGGCGCAAGTCGTGAACCTGGAGTCTTACCCTTACACCATGCACATGCTAGGTATTGAACAATAAAAATTTTCCAATGCCTAACCAGGAACAGTGAAGTTTCTTTACAAGAACTTCCAGTTTAATAATTAAAGCGCTTAAATAAATCTTAACATCAGGTAGATACCAGGCTACCAGCCCAATTTTCTCTAACCTCCAAAGATGAACTGTCAGTCTCTCACTTCCTCATTTAACAACTAGACATTAGTTTCAATTTTGCTTCCTTGAATCAACAAAAACAAAATTCAAATTTTGACTTCCAAATAAGGTGGCACTTCCTGGTTCATGCATTTAAGTAGTGTGTGGATTAAAATTACTTGACCACAGTTTTCATATCCCTTAGGGAGTCAGATTTGGAATAAAAATTTGGAGAGGATAGCATTAATCAAAAAATAAGCATCAGGGTTTCTGCCCAGGGGCGTTGGAGACGGGAACTAGCTAACAGGCACATGATCATGCATGTAACAGTGCATGTTGTTTTTCAGGGATGAGGTTCCCAGAGGATGGAGGTTTGATAAATAACCAAATTATTACTTCCATAATTTGCATTTTCCTTTACAAATGGGAATTATCTACTTCACGGTTTATATCTTCTGGTAAGAATCAGCAATGGCCCTCACTCGTGCTCCTTCCAGAGCAGATGACAGAGAGTTCAAACACTAATAACAAAGGTGCGTACCTAACATAAAAATTATGTTTCATGCTAAAGTTATGATTAAAATCATCCTAAACCATTTATCATCAAATCTCAATGGTAAATTTGATGACATTGCACATGTAATATCAACCATACCTGTTAATACATGTATATCTTAAATTCAAGAGCAGTTGTCATGCAAAAATATTCCTATACCAAAAGATTCCTATACCAAAAAGATTCCAGGAAGCAATATTCCTATACCAAAAGATTCCAGACAGTAATATTCATATACATACCGAAAAGAACTATTCTACAGAAGTACTTCACAAGTACAACAGCATTTCATGCTAAATATCTTCTCCCATTGTTATGTAATCTACAATATTTTCTCGTCAACTATTCTCATTTACAGTTCAATCTTCTCCCATTGCAAAGTAATCTACAATATTTTCCCCTCAACTCTTCTCATTACGGATTTCTTCCTACTTTTAGGCAAGCCCCAGGGGGTGGAGAGTTTGGCTTAGAGGTCTAGCGTTTATTAATAATGAGAAATATGTAAGGACAAGGAGCTCAGGCCTTACTCGTTTATAGGTCTTCGTAGTAATTAAGAACAAATTAGGGATATGAAAAAATGCAAAAAAAAGATAACATAACTTGTCATCTCCTAACACAGAGATCCAAAGACACTAGACAATGCCCTGAATTCAAATGCACCGTGAGTTGAAGGTACCTTCTTTAAATCCTTAGTAGTAGTAGCCCAGTACGGCATCCTTAGTATAAAAACCTAGCTAAAAACCATGATTGTCAACATTAGATTCACTTTTATGGAAGCTTTAGATGGAAATTCGGACTTCTTGTAAGTAGAATAAAAGATTTGAACGAAAAACAACACAAAAATAAACGAGTCCGACAAGTACGGCATCACTCATTCTGCAAGAATACAGACTTTCGTTTCTTAAAATGGAAACAGCAAACATTTGTCTAAACGAAATCTTACTGACATTGTCCTGAAGCCTTCAGTTAATTGTAATCACCACTCCCATCATCCATTCTGCATAACGTAAAATATTCCGTTCTTCATGGTTGTTCATATGAGCAAGCTTGCCTGCAGTAAACAAAGGACTAACGCTACCACAAAAGGGAAAATGAAATGGATCAAACAGGTACATGAAACTCTTGCATGCTATTGTAGTAGAAAAAAATTAAGATCTTTGTTAAGAGACACTATCATCCGATGAAAAGCACCTAACATTTACTTGCATGCAACCTTTAAAGGTGAGGTTGAAATCCAGATCTTCTAGAGCCAGCAAAGTAACTCCACCATAAAGTTCGTCCATTAGTTCTTGATTCTGACCTCAATAAGATATTTCATTCCTACAAATAAAGAGCATAGAAAAGTTAAACGAGCCACCAAATTCATGATATCTGAAATGTGGAGCTTGTTAAAACATGATATACATTGTTGGGTCGACTCTCTAACAGCTTAAACTTTTAGAGCAGATAGTTACTTAACATAAGATTAGAGCTCTTGGTTCGCAAGGTCTTGGGTTCTGTTTTCTCGCTCACATGTTTGGCACCCTTTTATATAGTGTACCTTGTACGCCGTTTATGCATGCACTTGGGTGCACCTTCATTTATTTCTAATTGATTGATTTGTCTCTTCATGTGCAATCGGGGGCTTGCACGTGAAGATAAAGCATGATACACATTGTTGAGATCATTATCTAACAGCTTAAGCTTTTAGAGCCTGTTGTGACTTAACAGCACTCTCGCAGTTAAGCACACAAAAATGTCTCAGATTCACGGATTTCATAGTGCTTAGAGGTAGTGACATTTCTGAATAACATGCAAGAAGATAGAGGGAGTTAATCCGCTAACTCTATCGGATCCAAAACCGTACTAGACCGTTATCAGTGAAAAGACTGCATGTATTTCTCCGAAGAATTAAGGGAACCCTTGTCTCAAGTCAGATATGAGAGTAGAACAATATCCCGCTATTGGCATGAAATGCAAAGCACGAACCATTGTCATGTAGATTAGATAAGTATGGCAATATAATCAGCCCCAAACATTTTATTTATGCATATCATAGTTCTCTCAACTGATAAGAAAATTTGAGTCGACAAATAACCAAGGAAATTCAAAGCAAAGCAGTTGAGTAGGCTCTGCCAATTTTGGGTGCAAGAATTTCAGCTTAAGAGGTTAAGCTGCAAGACCATACCAATAAACACAGAATTACTACGACTCGAGCAGAAAGCAAATATCCACAAACACAAAATTCTTATGTTATAACTGGCAAGCAAATGGAAACTTAGAACTTTCATATAGGTATGCAGGTAGTAAAAACAACTGAAGGAATTGCACATGGATTATAACTTACACATGCAGAGATTTGATTCAGCTGCAGCTTAAGAAGCACAACTCTCCTATGGCAATATCAATACCACGATCGTAAATGAATTTGCCATCAGCTGCATGGAAACAATGTGTAAATGATGAGAATGACAAACTAAGAAGTGGCGAAGACCTAGATTTGTTAAGAATGACCACCTAAACCACTCTACATGATTATGGCAACAACTTTGAAGCAGAGTGATGACACATCACAAGTGCAACAAATTAAAAACCAAAACCTGTAGTTCTTCTGAGACATCCATACAAAACATTGATTAAGCCAGCACTTCAAGCTAGAATGCACTCTGCAGAAGCGCTATTTTTATTTGGAAGAAAAAGACATTTTGATACCAAAATAATCTGTGTCAAACAAATACATTGCAATACCAAAATAATCAATGTTAAACAATGACAGTGTGGCCATTTATACAAATTGTAAAGTAAATACTAGTTGAGCATAATAAGTAGAACTCAATTTTATCCATACAGAACTGAAGCCGCCAAGATAAATTTCAGCCCCGGTACAGGTTGGGGTCTTCCCTTACAGATACAAACACCAAATGTGAAACTCAGCACTAAAATAATAAACTTACCATTCAACGTTGGCAATACTTAAAGGTGGTAAAACAAAAATGAGCTTAATCTCATTTGATACCAATGAGAGTGCTGCATCACAATATTATAAGCTATTTCTCACTAATTGATATGTTTCTTGGTGTAGTTTTTTTTCCTCCCACAAGTGATGAGGGAAGCCGGAAGCTAAATCACTATTTTATATTTCTTACTTTCTTCCCCTGACAAGAAAATACGTTAATTACCAACTTTTCAAACGACCTCGATGCAGACTGATACCGAGATTCACAACTATATTCCATGCTGTTTATTTAAGTAACTAGCCCTGTATCACCAAACTTTCACAGGTATTCATGGGCAACCCAACCGGAACCAGTAGTTCTTGCAGCCTACTGCGGTTTCAGAACTTTCCCTAGGAAGCATTTGCATGCCATTCTACGCATCCAGCTACCTAATTACCCAGCGAATCCTACCCACGTCTGCCTAAAACACACCCTCCACTACTTCATCAAGCTCAAACTCAGAGCTCAACAAAAATGATGAAGCTCAGATTGAACCTCGTAGCTCTCATTGTAAACCTCTTGGATCATGCTAAGGCCACAATCTACGGAGCCACCAGAACCCTACGAGCTTGCAGCAGCAGCTATGCAGCAGCAAATGCAGAGGTAGCAGCAGCTATGCCACTGCCATATGTACCTATCTAGCCCATATGATAAGGCTCTGAGGATGGTGATAAACCCTCGCAACGGCACATTACTGTAGGTGTTGTTGCTGAGGGCCATAAAAGAGATGGTCAGGCAGCAGCAGATTGAGGATCACAGCAAGAGCAGATGCAAGAGATGGTGCAAAAGGCACAATACCTGCCTAGAAAATGCAACATGGCACCCCAGCAATAGCAACTATTGAGGGCAATATAATGTTTTCACACTTTTTCCAAAGGAACAGAGCGACCAATAATGGGCTAATAAGCATATGATCGTGTGTATTATGCAGCGGCATTCAAAATCATACCCAAAAAAAAAAGGCTAAAAAATAATTTTAGCGTGAAGCAGAATTATCTCTTTCTTGTTAGTTATACTTATACCCACCATCCACAAGAAGTAACCACTGCTTATTCTGCAGACATAAAAGTCCCTATGTATTCTCCTTAAACCTACTGAACATGGAACTACTGTAGTTGCCATGATCAGCATGTTATCCTAGCCGTGTATTTTGCATAAGGAAAAACCATTTTCTTGTTCATAGCTTCACCGTTAAGAAGGAAAATAACACTAACGAGAACAAAATTTTGAAAGCTGAGAGATTGCTTTCTCCATTCCTTCTACACAGTGTAATAGAGCGCATGTCTTTGGAACATTGCGATACAATTCACGAACTTGCACCACACACAAAAAATTTAGAAGTAAATAAAAGCATATATACACAAACTAAGTAGTAATTTTATTTATATATAAAACGAAAATGACCACATACTTCGGCCAATGGACACTGCAATGTTTGAAACGAACACAAATGAGCACGGTGACAAAAGCCATCTACCAAGCAATGGCTAAGACCCAGGAACCGCAAACCAGACATCAGAACCACAAAAGCACAGACCAGACACACACCAACAGAACAGACCCAACCATCAACAGAGACATCAGTATCCACCACGGAGACGGAGGACAAGGTGAAGGGTAGACTCCTTCTGAATGTTATAATCAGCAAGAGTTCTCCCATCCTCCAACTGCTTCCCAGCGAAAATCAACCTCTGCTGGTCGGGTGGGATCCCCTCCTTGTCCTGGATCTTGGCTTTCACATTATCAATAGTGTCCGAACTTTCAACCTCCAATGTGATCGTCTTGCCTGTCAGCGTCTTCACAAATATCTGCATTCCACCCCTGAGACGAAGCACCAGGTGAAGAGTTGACTCCTTCTGAATATTGTAATCAGCAAGCGTCCTTCCATCTTCAAGCTGCTTGCCGGCAAAGATGAGCCTCTGCTGGTCTGGGGGAATACCCTCCTTGTCTTGAATCTTTGCCTTCACGTTATCAATGGTATCAGAGCTCTCAACTTCAAGAGTGATTGTCTTTCCTGTAAGAGTCTTGACAAAGATCTGCATACCACCACGAAGACGGAGCACCAAGTGAAGGGTGGATTCCTTTTGGATGTTGTAGTCTGCGAGGGTACGCCCATCCTCAAGCTGCTTGCCGGCAAAAATAAGCCTCTGCTGGTCTGGGGGGATACCCTCCTTGTCCTGAATCTTTGCCTTGACATTGTCAATTGCGTCGGAGCTCTCAACCTCGAGGGTGATGGTCTTGCCGGTGAGGGTTTTGACAAATATTTGCATGCCACCCCTCAGACGCAGCACCAAGTGCAGGGTTGATTCCTTCTGGATGTTGTAGTCAGCAAGGGTACGACCATCCTCGAGCTGCTTGCCGGCAAAGATCAGCCTCTGCTGGTCTGGGGGGATACCCTCCTTGTCCTGAATCTTTGCCTTCACATTGTCGATCGTGTCGGAGCTCTCGACCTCAAGAGTGATGGTCTTGCCAGTGAGAGTCTTGACAAAGATTTGCATGCCACCCCTCAAACGGAGCACCAAGTGCAGGGTGGATTCCTTCTGGATGTTGTAATCAGCGAGGGTGCGGCCATCCTCAAGCTGCTTTCCAGCGAAGATTAGCCTCTGCTGGTCTGGGGGGATACCCTCCTTGTCCTGTATCTTTGCCTTTACATTGTCAATGGTGTCAGAGCTTTCAACCTCGAGGGTGATGGTCTTCCCAGTGAGGGTCTTCACGAAGATTTGCATGCCACCTCTAAGACGGAGAACCAAGTGAAGGGTCGACTCCTTCTGGATGTTGTAGTCGGCAAGGGTGCGGCCGTCCTCGAGCTGCTTGCCGGCAAAGATGAGCCTCTGCTGGTCCGGGGGAATTCCTTCCTTGTCTTGAATCTTCGCCTTGACATTGTCAATGGTGTCAGAGCTTTCGACCTCTAAGGTGATGGTCTTGCCAGTAAGGGTTTTCACGAAAATCTGCATCTGTTGGGATAAATAACAATCAAATTAAAACCCAAAAAATTCAAACCAAATAACGGTAAGAGATAGATCAAATCAAAATCAGCAATGAAATGGTAACATCAAATTGATAGACCATATAAATTATAATTTAGTCCATTTTGCAATACCCGGAGACTTTGGTCATGAACTGAAAACAAGTTAAAAGATCTACACCTTCAACGAAAAACATTTGAATATCAAATGGAATCTAGATCTTGACCCAAAGCCAAACCCAACACACCAATAACAAATCTCCAATAGATCTATTAATGAGCATAGGTTCAATAAGTAGATCTGGTCAAAAAGAAAAATATTGACAACATATACACCAAATTAATTCCTTAAGAAATAAGAATTGTCTAATACAATTTGATCGTAGATCAAAAGAAATAAGCAATAAACTCTGCTGGAATAAAATTAGGTAACTAGTTGATATTTTAATTCTGATAAAAATATCCGGTCGAACAAAATATCTGATCAAAAAAAAAATCTGATGAAATTTTTTTGGATTAGATTTATCTAAGCTGATAATCACAATCGTCTACCAAAAGTTGGTCATGATCAAAGAAAAACCCTAAAATTTTGACACGCCTTCAGCTTTATATTTCTAAAGATTAACCGAAAACAACAGATCGATACAGATCCGTTAATCACATCAATTCCCTCGAAACAGCAGATCTTGAACCAGAGGAAATCTATCCAACAACTTAATCAAAACACAGAAGATCGCAGATCTCGAACCAACAGGAAATCTATTCAACAACATAATCGAAACACAGAAAACCGCAGATCACGATGCGAGCAAAATGCTTTCAATAGCATAATCAAAACATAGAAATCAGCAGATCATGAAGCAAAGAAAATCTATCCAAAAACTAAAATCAAAACATAGAAAGCTTAATCAGATCGATCAAATAAGCATAAACAGCCCAATAATCTAAGCAAGAAAGAAGGAAAGACCAACCTTGAAAGGATGATTGTAGAGAGCTTGAAAGATTATCGAATTCGATGTGTGGGTACGAGCAAGGGGATGGGCCTCGTTTTAAAGGGACTCTGGGACGAGAATATCGTCGGTGGAACGAGTAAGATCTTGACACGTGTTATGCCTGATCTAAGCGTACACGGCAAAGCGGCGACCTCTTGGTTTTTGAACGGCGGAGATAACTAGGAGGGCGAGGGGATGCTTGACCCACTACAGTACTTGGTGCGTTATTAATACGCGCTAATGCATTAGGCAATGTTTGTTTCTCACGCGCTAAAGGTTCACGTATGGTGATGATGGTGTAAGGTTACTGGATTGCCTAGTCATTGTCTAAACGGAGTTGGTAAGTTGACGGAATCCTTAGCCGTCAGCTTTGATTTTTATTTTCAGTTTTTTATTAATAGATAGATCCCTTAGGTTTGTTGTCTATAACCCAACTCATCTGTCTATTTGTATTCTAATTTGGTCGACATTCTTCCAAAACTCTAATTTTATTTTTTTAAATTATTATAATTTTGAAATTGAGTTTTATACGTGTTGAATTTTGATTGGTTACAAAAAAACCCTCTAAACTCATAAACTCTAACCATCCAATTCTCTCACTAATTTTAATCTTGTGTGTTGCACACTAAACATGCTACTAAGTTGGTTAGGTCATATTTATTGGAGTAGCAGTATTAATTGCATGAAAAATTTTAGGTTACACTATACTTTTGCAATTGCTAAGAGGTTAATAAATGTTCCCAATCTATTCTGGTCATACCCAAGGGCCTAATAGGAGTCTTATTTCACGCGAACACGTCGACATTGTCAACGGTCAATTTTCCAACGCATTAAACCTGTCAGCGCCCACGTGCCCAAGACACGTGTTTTTTCTCGTTCCGCGCGCTTCGTGCGTGACTTAGACATTTTATTTCGCATCGACGTCACTAACGCTAACGCGATCGTCACACCGAGACCATCCGAACACCTTTTCATCAAAAATATCGGCCGACGGCGCATTTGGAGAAACGGGGTCAAGGGGGAAAATGGCATTGGCCAACCCCAGGGGGTCGGCCTCGGCCTTCCCCAGGCCATAGGGGTCGGCCTCCTGGGGGGCTTGGCCTTGGCCACTTTCCCCCGGTGGTTCACCCCTTTCCCGCATACCCCTTTTTCGTACTTCTTTCCCCTCGTACGCTCCATACGTAACCTTGGCACCTCGTCCGCTATGTGGGTATGGTTCTTGGCAACGCACTCGTCATAACGTAACTTCCGGATTCATCATTGCTTATCAAAACACCTACCGACGGCGCACCCGAAGTTCGCAAAAGGAGAAGTGACCTTGGGCTCCGAAAATGGAAGACAACCATTTGGCCTTGGCCAACCCCAGGGGGTCGGCCTCGGCCTTCCCCAGGCCATGGGGGTCGGCCTCGGCCTCCTGGAGGGCTTGGCCTCGGCCACTTTCCCCCGGTGGTTCACCCCTCCGCGCAAACCCATTTTCGGCATGATACGTACCCGGCACCAAGTATTGCTCCGCGACGTTCGTCGCCGCGCCCTCGCGCCATCGTCATGATACATGCCCCCGGCACCAAGTATTGCTCCGCGACGTTCGTCGCCGCGCCCTCGCGCCATCGTCATGATACGTGCCCCCGGCACCAAGTATTGCCCCGCGACGTTCGTTGCCGCGCCCTCGCGCCATCGTCATGATACGTTCCACCGGCACCTTACGCACTTCGCCGCGCCCATGCGCCGCGCCGCTGATACAGCCGTGCCCCCAGGCTCTCTGTCACACTACCGTGCCCCCGGCACCATAAGCACTTTGTCGCGCCCATGCGCCACCATTGACACCAACGTGCCCCCGGCACCTTACGCACTCTGTCGCGCCCATGCGCCACCATTGACACAAACATGCCCTCGGCACCTTACGCACTCCATCGCGCCCATGCGCCGCGCCATTGACATAGACGTGCCCCCGGCACCTTACTCACTTCATCGCGCCCATGCGCCACAATCATGTTACATGCCCCCGGCACCACACTCATTCATCACACCATGCGCACCTTGCCTTGGTCATGGAACATGCTTCAACCCACTCTCCGGAGTGTACATCATCCGCGGGGATAGGCGACTCCTCCGGGACACTATCTCTGCCAGGGAGCTCTCTAACACTCCCCTTCCGCCAGGTAGACGGCTCCTCCGGGATGCTACCTCGGCCAGTCGGGTAGACGGCTCCTCCGGGATGCTACCACATGCTCCGAGTGCTCCGGCACAAGGACTCACCCGCGGGGATAGGCGACTCCTCCGGGACACTATCTCTGCCAGGGAGCTCTTCAACTCCCCTTCCGCCAGGTAGACGGCTCCTCCGGGATGCTACCTCGGCCAGTCGGGTAGACGGCTCCTCCGGGATGCTACCTTGACATGCTCCGAGTGCTCCGGCACAAGGACTCACCCGCGGGGATAGGCGACTCCTCCGGGACACTATCTCTGCCAGGGAGCTCTTCAACTCCCCTTCCGCCAGGTAGACGGCTCCTCCGGGATGCTACCTCGGCCAGTCGGGTAGACGGCTCCTCCGGGATGCTACCTTGACATGCTCCGAGTGCTCCGGCACAAGGACTCACCCGCGGGGATAGGCGACTCCTCCGGGACACTATCTCTGCCAGGGAGCTCTTCAACTCCCCTTCCGCCAGGTAGACGGCTCCTCCGGGATGCTACCTCGGCCAGTCGGGTAGACGGCTCCTCCGGGATGCTACCTTGACATGCTCCGAGTGCTCCGGCATAAGGACTCACCCGCGGGGATAGGCGACTCCTCCGGGACACTATCTCTGCCAGGGAGCTCTTCAACTCTCCTTCCGCCAGGTAGACGGCTCCTCCGGGATGCTACCTCGGCCAGTCGGGTAGACGGCTCCTCCGGGATGCTACCTTGACATGCTCCGAGTGCTCCGGCATAAGGACTCACTCGCGGGGATAGGCGACTCCTCCGGGACACTATCTCTGCCAGGGAGCTCTTCAACTCCCCTTCCGCCAGGTAGACGGCTCCTCCGGGATGCTACCTTGGCCGGCCGGGTAGACGGCTCCTCCGGGATGCTACCTTGCCCTGCGGAATAGACGACTCCTCCGGGACACTATCTCCGTCAGGGTGCCTGCGTGACTGGCCTACGTGCTCCGGCACTGGGGGCTTGCGTCGGCACCCCTAGGGACTATGACCCCCGGGTCACTTCGAGACGGGAGCAGGTCTTCGGAGGGCATCGTGCCTAGTTCACTTGGCAGTTGGGTGTCAGGTCTTCCCCACCGCTGTCAGGCCTGTGGGACTCTGCAAAGGCTTAGATTGGAGGCTAGATCAAGGGGGTTCTCTGGCCACACCGATGCGGTGGGAGCCAATCTTTCCAGACAGACAGAGCGACGCTGTGCGGGGCAGGCCGGATGAATATGCGATTCGACAGTCCGTGGAGCACCGGCACCCGTGGACCCCCCGGTGACGTGTCACTCCCGGGGAGCGCCACGTGTCGGTTTATGACATCATCATCTCAATCTCTATAAATAGAGGTCTTGAGAATTCATTTGCACAGGACATAGAAGTTGGAGTTCTTCTTCACTCTCACATTTTCACTTTCTCACTCTAGAATCCTAGAGAGAGAAACATACAGGACCCTGACTTTGGACCTAAGCATCGGACTGTGACTGTCGTCGTATATCCATCCTGCGTTATCGCCCTCGCAGCACTGCCACCCTCAAGCTCTGTCTGGGAAGCCCTTGGTCTCTGCCCTTGTTCCACCCTTGTTGTCTCTCACTTTACATACTTGGAAGCTGACTTGGACTGCAGCCTTTGTGGCACTTCCACGTAAGTACGAACCCACTTTCCTTGGCATCAATAAATTATGATGAAAATATAAATGTTTCCTAGGAATAAAACTCGTGCTTTTGACAGTAGCACTAAAATATTATGGTAATCGTCAGAAAATTAGAACTACAAAACATATGTTTGAATAGAGAAAATTGTAACTAAAATAAACGATGATTGTTACAAATCGATGTAGTCCTCTTATTGTAAAATTTATAAGACTAGTATGGAGTACGTGCATTGCACGAGGATGTCTTCGGGAGTAATTCTTGAGGTGATATCATTAGTTTTTTTAGGATTAAAATAAGGCATAATCCCAAAATTGTACTTTCAAGTTTACCTCCAGTACAACTTTAGTACCCAAGTTTGAGGGTGTATCAAGGAAGTACCCAACTTTGAAATAGCGTACTAAATCAGTACCTCGTCGACTGACGGATGATGGATTGTTATTATTGAAAAAAAAAAGGGACATAATGTATGTCCATTCCACGTGATTGTCCTTTTTTACATTTTCAATGTACTTTTTTACATTTACGATGTGCCTTTTTATATTTCCAAACACAAATTGATCCCCCCCACCCCACACACACACACACACACACACTCTCTCTATCTCTCTCCTTCATCTTCTTTTTTTTCTCTCTCTCTCTTCTTTTTCTTTCTTTCTCTCTCACTCTCTCTCGCGTGGATACCCATCACCCACTTTTTCTCTTTTTTTCCTTCTCTCTCTCTCTCTCTCTCTAGCATATACGTAGACCCACATTCTTTCTCTCCTTTTTTCCTCCTCCTTATTCTTCTTCTTCTATCTCTCTCCTTCCTTTCCTTATCTCTCTCTTTATCTCATACATGCAGACCGCTTTCTCTCTCTTCTTTTTCTTTCTCTCTTTCGCTCTCTATCTCTATCTCTCTCTCTCACGCAGACCCACACCCATTTTCTCTCTCTTTTTTTCTTCTTCTCTTTCTCCCCTTATTTTTCTTTCTCTCACACACAGACCCATCACCCAATTTTTCTCCTTTTTTCTTCTTCTTCTTCATATGCTCGGATGAAAATAATTCCACCGTCGCCTGCTTGTGTAATATTTCATCTTCCAAGGTTTAGGTGTGAGAAAAAAAAAAGGTTAGGTTTTAGATGTGAGAAGAGGATGTCATGTTTCCAACTAAAAATAGTTAGGGTCTTGCCGTGAGACTTCTAGATGATACTTATGAGGAACACATATTGAAAGGAAATTTAGAGATAAGTGAGCAAATTGATATTCTTTTTTCATCAAATATATTAATAATGATTAACAAAGGAAAAATGTGAGCTAACTTTGGGAAAAATTGAAAACGAGACTCCAAAGAAGGCTTAAATTAAATGAGTGGGAAGCTAGTGAGGTAGGAACTTTTGTTTAAAAAATGTCATTTAAAGGATGAGGAAGAAACTTTCAAGAAATTTCGGTGAGGCAGGGAGATATTATAGGGCAGTTTCGTTTTAGCCTTCTAAAGGTGATAAATGGTATGGTATATTAAATGATGAGGGAAAGATTAAAAAAAAAATTACAGTGGCTAAATTAGATTGGTATAGTGCCTAGAAAATAGCTATTGATTAATGAGATCAATAACTTATTTGCGTATTAAATAAGTTAAGAAAAGGAAAAACAATAGGATAAAGTCAAACCGATAGAATTTTATAAAAAATAAAAATACTTAATGACGAGTACTATAATAAACCACATTAAAATTCATCTACTTGAAAATATAAGGAGATAATTTTGAAATATGAGTAAATTTCAAAATGTTTAAATACATGGAAATAATTATTATATTGCAAGATTTTAGGCATTCAAAAT
Organism: Escallonia rubra; assembly: GCA_033065855.1. Classification (NCBI taxonomy): domain Eukaryota; kingdom Viridiplantae; phylum Streptophyta; class Magnoliopsida; order Escalloniales; family Escalloniaceae; genus Escallonia; species Escallonia rubra. Next base: position 983,864 of record JAVXUO010001214.1, on the reverse strand, counting down.
TTTAAGTTTGTACAGAAAAGTGATAAAGAAAAAAAGAGTTATTATTGAATAAAATTAACTAAAGTCCACGTGACATAATGAGAGAGGATGTCCATGTAGGCTGTGACGTGACAACACTCTCAATTTGAACTTTCATATAATTAACTAACACTCATCTTATGCATAACATGAAATTTTAACTAGTAATAGTTACAATCATAATATTCCCTTCCTTCGAAATAAATTGATCATATTTTTCAGTTATCTCAAAAAAATTGATGATTTTATAAGTATTTTTTCATGTTATCTTTTTTTACACCTTTTTATCATCTCTTCCTGCACATTTAGATAGCATTTGCTAACACGTCCAGTTTTTGTTTCTGTTTAAAAATATATATATTTCAAAACCAATTTATTATTATTTTTTTTACAAAAATAAATAAGTGTTTAATTATCCAAATTTTATTTTGAGTTTTTTCTTTGGTGATGGTTTGCGGTGGTGGTAGTGGGGCGTGGCGGTGGCCGCCAGAGGTGGTCGCTGGTGGCTACCGACAGCAGCCGAAGGAGGCTGCCGATCGCCGGCCGTGGACAGTAGCGATGGGCGGTGACTGCCGGCGGTGGGAGGGTGACGGTGGTTTCAAAATAAAAATCAAAACCGAAAACTCATTTTTAGAGTTTTCAAAAAAAGTCCCGTTTTCAAAACTGAAGAAAAAAAAATCGAAAACTGTGCGTCAAACGCGTTTATTTTTTTCAGTTTACAAAACTGGAGAAAAAACTGAAAAAATAAGTGTTACCAAACGGAGCCTTAATCTTCCATCGACCCATTTTCTCTCATATGATCTACTTTTTTTCCCTCCTCACACACACTCTCTCTTGAAATAGAATGAACAGCACATAAAGTGTGATCAAAAAATTTGGAACGAAGTGCATATTATTTAAAATAAAATTTGAATTTGGCATTACAACATCATCTTTGAAGCATTAAATGTTATTTTTTTTTTTTTGAGTTTGCATTTTCTTTTTCATTTTTTTGCCTATAAAGAGGAATAACACCGGCATTTGATACAATTGTTGATACATATATAGATAAAACCAAAGCATCGTATTAGATAGACTTTAAATTTTAACTGTCATGTATAAAGGCATATTGATTACACGATGACAGCATTGTTTAAATCACTTTTAAACAATAATTGGTTCCTTAATATTGTTGTTAAAATCACGTTGCATCGCACCAAAAGTCTATGTTTGATGAGGGGTGGCCGAAAGATACCTTTATGGTTAAGATTTCAAGTTCCATCAGTTGTTTTGGGTCACTATACATAGCCCTTGCCATAAGGTCTCCGCTATAAAGATACAGCTACTCATAGCACACACTTGATCCGGAAGAGGATCTTAGGACTGATAAAGAAAACAATGGAAGCATCTGAACTCCCTGCATCAATTGAGCCCCAATATACCAGCCTCATGGCTAGCCCTTCACACTAAAATATCACTCATTTACTTCTAAAAACTTGTCCAGGAGCGTATAATGCAAGGGCAAAGTTAAGGGCCCTGATCAGCTCCTTGAAATGACTCGTAACAATAAAAGAAGATAGCTTCGTAAGCTACATTCATCTGTAGCGAGGAACTTCTAGACTACATCAATATTCTCGATCACCATAAGTCGAGATACATTCCTCAATTGGGGAAACCGGAACTATTCGTGCTCCGACGGACAAGTACCCTTGTAGATTAACACCATTACTGGAGAAGGCCAGATTCAACTACAAGACCTCTACTCCAAATTCATGGTTTTAAACCCACCGACCAAAGAAAAAGGCAAAAAAGTCGAGATGCTACTATAGCTTTTTCCGACTTCCGACCAACTTACCAGAGGTGGTGCTGTGCAGGCATCGACTGGACTCCCATGGAAATGCTTTCTGCAGGGTGTGTTCATCTGTCAAGAAAGTAAAGTAAAAACCTGTAAATAGATTTGCGCGAGAGTTGCGTGATTAGTCTAGGAAGTGGAGATACCAATATTCGTGGGGAGACCTCAGAAGGTAAATTGTGACCGTAAGATTAGGTTTATTCTAGCCGTTGATTAGGTGGTAGCCTATAAATAGCTAACAGCCATTCGGGATAAACCTTGTACCTTCCTTTGCAGTAATATGCTCAAGTGAGGGAGTCGCAAATTATACAAATAATAGCAACTACTGCCGATTTTCTCTCTAGAACCACTTGAAGCAACAAAAATAGCTTTTTCCATGTACACGTGAGTGTTTCTACTTTATGCAGATGACCTTTGTCCCAAACTAAATGGCGCGCCAAAATATACATGCATATATCACACAAATGTTACATACCTTTACACGGCAGAAATTGGGCACTCTTTCAGCTGCCTTTGCCAGTAGTCTGATCTCCAGGAGTGGAAAGAAAGTTGCTTTTAAATTCCATATTAACTACAAGGTATAGATCTATATTAATTCATGTTAAGATGCAATCTCTACTAACATGACAGAAAGTTGCCTGTAGCCTGGTCGCATTCTTCATTAATGGCAAGAAAAATACATCTCCAGTATCCTTTTTAAGTTTGAACCAAAAAAAAAAAAAGTATCCTTTTTAAGAAAACGACTACAATAATATCTCTGAATTTTTGCTCTAAATTGGCTTTTGTAACAAGACCCCATTAATAAGATGCCTCTAAAAGAGATTTGGTTGATGGAATTTCTTAACCTACAGTAAGCTTTTACGCTGTTCAGAAAAAAAAACGAGAAGAACCCCTATGCCAAAATTATGACTAATCCAAAATCAGTTCACAACATACCTAAAGCAATTTTCGTGAAGCATTCAATTCCATACCAGTTCATAACAAACAAGATGCTTTCTTGAAACCATTTGCATATGAGCCAGAGCCACCGTCTGTGTAAGCTAGCATCCACCACATGTTTGTCATGCGAATGCTGAAATCAACTATATAACCCTCCAGCAACACACCCCAACCCTCAGCTAGATTCCCACAGTTCTCTCACACTGTTCATACCTGGGAATCGCAATGGCCAAGCTCGCAATCTTGGCAACAGTTCTTGTAGTGTTTTTGGTCATGGCCTAAGAGTCAACCTATAAAACCACAACAATCAAGGAAGAAAACCCCAGTGGCTTGCAGCAGAGATGCCGTGAGCAGATCAAGAGGCAGAAATGCCTCTCCTGCAAGAGCTACCTATCTCAAGGAAGACAATGCCATGGATTAAGAATGACCATGAACGGACAGCAGCAGACCCTCCAGCAGTGCTGCCAGAAACCGGAGAATTTTGGATGAGTAATGCAGATGCGAGGTGCTAAGGCAGATCGTACATCAACAAGGGGAAATGCGGGTGAGAGAATGCAGGAGACGGTGCATGAGGCACAGCACCTGCCAAGACTGCAACATAAAACCCCAGCAATGCCAAATCTGAGCGACCTGGCTCTGATTGAAGGGCAAAAAAACTGCCAAACTCATCAAAACATATCAGTATGCATGCCCAGAAAAGTTTACTCTTTTGCTAGAGATTGGGGTCAATCTGGCTCTGGATGCCTAAGTTATTAAAACATATCAAGATGTGTGATTGAGAATAAAGTCACTTCTTCAGCCTTTTTGCTAGAGATTAGCGTGCCTATAATGGCAATAAGCCCAAAAGTTAGATGTAACTTTTCGGCTCTGAGGCTTGGTAGGTCTACAGAGAGTCCACACTATATTTGATTGTGGTTTTAACCAAAAAATGTAAGTTCTATCTTTGCGAAATGATCCAAGCAATACATTTTAAATAAGACTTTCCATATCTACTATGAGAGACTTGCTTTAGGAACTCCAAATCTTGTTCCTAATAAAGCACAAAAGTGGTGGCGTGTATCAAGTAGGTATGATTCTAAACGCAGTCATTTTTAGGTAGTCATCTTCACTAACTGAAGTCGACCTAATTGAGTAAACTATATGAATGCTAATAAATAGTATACAAACGGCTAAAACTCCTTAAGACATAACGAACAAGAACCAGTCACATATTTCTATTCTCAAGTTTTCAACCTATGAGGTTTCAGCTCCTAACATTCCGGAGCCCTTGTATACAGCACTTCACATCTTTTCACCCTTGAACAACCTGATCTAAGAACTCCAAATTGAAAAATTAATGCTACCTTTTGTGTCGATACGACATGCTATACTCCTGACTGATTTACTTTCGAAAAAGCACAATCCCACATCTAAACTAGAATACCACTACATAATGCAGTATTTATCGAAGAGCAAAGTCAAGGAAAAGCAAACCTACTAGTAAATAATTTCTTCTTGTTAGTAAACAGAATCACAAGAACCTTCCCCAGATGATCATCCAAGAAAATAACCTTCATAATAGTACTTCAACTGCAGCTTCAGACTCGGGCTCACTTGGGAAGGAATATAGTAAGGTCTGACCGATTGAGTCATTTTGGGGAGTCCCAGGGGGAAGAAATTCTTGTTCCTTGGGACGAGGAGGATTGAGGGGGATAAAGCAAGGAACGCGAGGCAAATGCTTACCGATTAGTAGATTAGAAGCAATGAAAGACCATCCCATGTTGTCTTTGGTCCATTGTACCAAAAAAAAGATAACCATTACAGGCATATTTCCGTAAGCATCTAGTCGGTCTTAAAGTGAACTCATACTTCAGCGATTACGCTGCTATTCAGTGTCAGAGGTAGAGCTTCACCAGCTCTAATTAAGTGGATTGAAAACTTAGCTCACAACGTGGGCAGAAGTTGAATTAGACAGATTGAAAACAATTTTTTTTGCTTTGATTTATGCATGTTTTTACGAGATTATCCAACACTACTACACATAATTAACCACCCCTGAGTCTCCAGGTCCAACCAAGATTACTATACATAGCCACAGCGCAGCTCCACGCCTAGGAATGAGATAAACCATAATCAAGTCGTCATCAACAGCTCGTAAAACCCTCCATCGTGACATCTAGCACAACTATTGCTCGAGGGGAAGTCATGTGATTCTTTTTTTAGGATTGAAAATGGAGTAGATGGTGCAGTTGGTATATAATTTGCAACAGATGGTCTCTATGCATAGCAACTTACCTGGTCCAAAAGTGAGAGTGCATGTTACCAGCGCCATCGCAAACAGCCTTTCTTGGGCAGAAACATCTTCCAAGCATCCTCTCCATGCAAGTATTCGTGCACCGTGTACTGTCGAAGAGAAAGCAATTTCAAAGAAAAGATTAGCATAGCCAAAAGGCATTTCAATGGGAAGAGATTATGCATCTATAATCGTGTCTCCATCCACTTATACCAGATTACAAATCTGCAATCACCTCAGAACAAGCAAAATAAAAAAGTAACGCATAAGTACGAGTTATCATAAATAAGAAGCCAGTGTACGAGTAACTAGTGAAGAAAACACTAGGATTTAATACTAAAACTGTATATTATCTCAAACTCCTTGGAAGACATATGGAGGTGGAGGTTGTAGGTATCTCACCATAAAATTCAGAGGAGAAATCGTACAGAGAGAGTGGAGTCTAGAGCTAGGGGCAAATCAAGTCTTCGGATCATATGGTTCATCAGAAGATCAAGAGAAGGAAGAGAACTTTACGGCACAACTGGTAAAGGTAATGCATACGTTAGCACAAAAAGATTAGAATATCCCCTTGTGCAATGTAAGCCACAATTCATTTCAAATTTCACCAACTTTAGCAGCTAAACTTCACTTGATTGCATCCCACCTGAAAATCCTGCAAGCAAGTGTACAAGGCATTGCACTATTTGCTCGATTTTCCGCCACAGGTTAATCCCAAATAAGCCACAGCGCTAACAAACAGTTCTCTACTCAATAACATCATACTACTCGAGGCATATAAGCTTACAAAAAACCAAGATAAATAGAATCAGAACCCTTGTTCAACCCAACCATTACGCAAACGATGGACAAAGTACTCGTTGCACCGAAATGTGGCAGGATTCAGGGTAAAAAAGGTCTACTAGCTCGACAACATACTTAGATCATGGGCATAATTTGGAGCTCCGTATTAACTTTTTACAACTAAAAACGTGTTTGCTGCAACAAATAAAGCTCCTGTAATAATAAACACATAAGCTTACTGCCATCAAACATTCATAAGCTAACAACCTAAAGTTGCAAAAGGTGCAGTTTAAAGCAGCAATAACACAATAATCAATCAACATAAGCATAAAACTAGTCTTCCATTTCACTTAAATCAAGCACAGTTTCTTGGAACAATATGACAGATTATTGCTCAACACCACATACGAAATACCAGAGTAACAGACGACAGACACCCATAACAGACAGACATCTACGAAGACAACCATGAAAACAGGACTCAAAAACCACCACGCAGACGGAGGACAAGGTGAAGGGTGGACTCCTTCTGAATGTTGTAGTCAGCCAGTGTCCTCCCATCTTCCAACTGCTTCCCAGCAAAAATCAGCCTTTGCTGGTCAGGTGGGATCCCTTCCTTATCCTGTATCTTAGCCTTCACGTTGTCAATGGTATCAGAGCTCTCCACCTCTAAGGTGATGGTCTTGCCAGTCAGTGTCTTCACAAAAATCTGCATTCCTCCCCTTAGACGAAGCACCAAGTGAAGAGTCGACTCCTTCTGAATGTTGTAATCAGCAAGAGTCCTTCCATCTTCAAGCTGTTTGCCGGCAAAGATCAACCTCTGTTGGTCCGGTGGGATACCCTCCTTATCTTGAATTTTTGCCTTAACATTGTCAATGGTATCGGAGCTCTCAACTTCCAACGTGATTGTCTTTCCAGTGAGGGTCTTCACAAAGATCTGCATACCACCTCTTAAACGGAGCACCAGGTGGAGGGTGGACTCCTTCTGGATGTTATAATCTGCAAGGGTACGGCCGTCCTCAAGCTGCTTGCCAGCGAAGATCAACCTCTGCTGGTCCGGGGGGATACCCTCCTTGTCTTGTATCTTAGCCTTGACATTATCGATGGTATCGGAGCTTTCAACCTCAAGGGTGATGGTCTTCCCGGTCAGTGTTTTCACGAAGATTTGCATGCCACCTCTAAGACGGAGCACCAAGTGAAGTGTAGACTCCTTCTGGATGTTATAATCGGCGAGGGTACGACCGTCCTCGAGCTGCTTGCCAGCGAAGATCAACCTCTGCTGGTCCGGGGGGATTCCCTCTTTGTCCTGTATCTTAGCCTTGACATTATCGATGGTATCGGAGCTTTCCACCTCAAGGGTGATGGTCTTCCCGGTGAGTGTTTTCACGAAGATTTGCATGCCACCTCTGAGACGGAGGACCAAGTGCAAGGTAGACTCCTTCTGGATGTTGTAATCCGCGAGGGTACGCCCATCCTCAAGCTGCTTACCAGCAAAGATAAGCCTCTGTTGGTCTGGGGGAATTCCTTCCTTGTCTTGGATCTTAGCCTTGACGTTGTCAATGGTGTCAGAGCTTTCGACCTCAAGGGTGATGGTCTTGCCAGTGAGGGTTTTGACAAATATCTGCATCTGTGTTGAGTGAATAGCAATCACATTAGAAACCCAACAAACGGATCACGTTGAACACAAAATAAAAATAAAAATTAAAGACTAAATCTAACAATCAACTGACTAAAAGTTTGTTAGAAAAGATTTTGAATTGGCATATTTGGAAAAAAAATCCTTCTCAACGAATAACTACCCATATCCAAAGCCGTAATCTATAACCAAATTAAAAACTACATCAGGGTCACGAGCAATTAACCTCACACAGAACTTCGAGACAACATTGAATTCGAACAGGTATGTTTGCATGCTCAGATTGTATTGCGATATCACAAAAAGCCACCAAAGGGGATAAACTTATGGGACCGAAGGAATGATTATTATCTACAATTGGCCCCGCTTTTGCTAAACACAGAACATCGAACCAAGCCATATATAACTGATAATTCGGTGACAAAACCATTAATAACGATTTAGATAACCTAGGATTAATAACTTTCATCTGGGTATGCGTTCGATCTGATGATTGAAGCAAAACATCGAATTCAGATTAATTTAATCTACCGATTGAAGCAAAACATCGAACATCGAAACCTTAACACCTTGCAGGCGAAATATGTTTGAATTACCTTGAAAGGGAAATTCAAAGAGGCTTTTCAACCGATTGCGAGAGAGAGATCAACCAATGTACGAAGTGAACGACGATGAGGGCTCCTTTTAAAGGATGCGATTGACCGACTTACGAACGAGACCACTATTCGAGAGGCTTCGAATCAACGACTGCAACGCGTTAGGAAGCCGCTACCTCTCGTACACGGCAAAGCAACCTTTTGTCTCTTCCTTCAAGGCAATGTGTTAGCTTATGAGGATAAAGGAATAGCTCTATTTTTTCTTTTATTTTATTTTTTGGTGAAAAGAAAGGAATAATTATATGTGGTCCTTCTTAATTATGCTTCATCGGCACCACTATTACTGCCACCGGTACCACTACTGTTACCACCACCGCCACCACTACTATAGTCGCCACCACCACTACCACTGTCGCTGCCACCATAACTACCACTAACACTGCCGCCACCACCACCACCACCATCACTACATCCTTCACCACCACCGCCACCGCTAGTACAGCCACAACTACCACATTCGCCGCCACTACTGCCACCACTATTGTCACCGCCACCCCTACTGCCACCACCACCGCCACTGCAGCCCCCACCATTACAGCCACCGCTAATACTACCACCACTACCACCGTTACCACCACTACTGCCATATCACCGTCGCCACCACCACCACTGTAGCCGCCATAGCCACCGCCACCATAGCCATCAATAAAGCCACCACCATCACCGTCGCCACCACTACTGCCACCACCACCACCATCATCGCTGCCACCTCCGCCGCCACCATCGCTACTGCCGCCACCATCACTACTGCCGCCATTACTGCAGCCACCACCGCCGCCGCCGTTGCCACCACCACCACCACTGCCACCAACGCCGCCAACATCACCACTACCACTGCCGCCGCCGCCACTATTGACACCACCGCCACCACTACTGCCACCGACATCACTATTGGCGTCAGTTGACGACCACCAGTTATACCTTGTTATACCTCAATACCATCACTCGACCACCCCATTACATCAACCGTCGATGTTGCTACCTCGTGCAATGCTACCACCACCACCATGTGGTGGCACTAGCACACTTGAAACCACTTACCGTAATTTATTTTTCATCGTAAGTCAATGATATAATTGTCTAAAATTTTATTACCTTTTCATTTTCTCTTTTCTCCAAATACAAACTTGGAATTCCGTGATTTGAATTCCCTTTCATTCCAAATAAAAAAAAATGAATTGAATTCCAAATATGAAATCCAAATCCTAAAAGAATTGGTTCCAAACGAACCGTAAATTAGAAGTACTTCTATTTCACATCCAAAAAAATCATGTGATAGGTTACATATTCAGCTATCGGGAAATTAAATAAATTTGTTAAATTCGTGATTTTTAAGAATTTTCTCAATTCTTCATCATTACTCTGAATATATTACAACTTCAGTCAACCCCATGACAGTCCATGTATCTTGTTGAGATGGAAGAGAAAATGGATTTTGTATTATCATCCATATGATTGTTGCACATGCATTTTATTTACATCTTGTCTATCTACATCTGAATTTCGTACATAGGATAAGATAACTACACAAGATGACTACACATTTGAATTGTCAATGGCTTAGATTTGTGATAGGTGGTAGATTACTTGGATACTGCAATAGCCCCCTACAAGCTCGACGTACTAAGAACGTCGAGCTCAAATCGCATACGATGGAAACGCGGCATGGACAGGGGCTTAGTAAAGATATATGCGGGTTGATCGATGCTTGAACTAAATGAACTTTCAGAGGACCCTTGGCAACTCGCTCCCTGACAAAATGATAGCCGATTTCAATGTGTTTGGTGCGAGCATGAAAGACCGGATTGAGAGTGAGAAAAATTGAGCCGACGTTGTCACACCAAAAGGTGGGAGGCTGAGCGGATGATAACCTAATTTCAGATAGAAGATATTGTAGCTAATTCACTTCAGATGCCATTGTGGCAAAAGCTTTGTACACAACTTCAGTTCTTGAACAAGCCACGGTAGGTTGTTTCCACGGGCTCCAGGATATGAGATTAGGGCCAAGGGACACACTGTATCCACTAGTAGAGCTAGTACCTTTGGTGTGTATCGGTGTGAGCTAGTACCTTTATGGATTAGCCGGTGTATCGGTGTGAGCTAGTACCTTGAAGGACTAGTCAATATAAATATGCAAATGTAATTATCAGTTTCAGTCAGCATCGCCTTTGTGGCCTTGCTAAGTGATTACCCTGAATTGACTGTGTTACTTTGCAATTGCTCATGTTCAATAGCATATGTGATTGTTTACATTGTATCTGAAAGTCATTTGATATCCGATCGAACTAATTATAATTATTTTGAAACTCTTGGAAAATAATCAACACCGAATTGCATTTGTGAATTCTTTCGTAATTTTTTCGTTCGAGCGACCTTACTGATTGAATTCACACAAGCACATGCACACACATACCCACATTCAATTATTGAATTCAAACACACACTCATACACCTATTAAATTCACGAGCACACATATGCACGCACACACGAGCACACACAGACTGATTGAATTCATCCACAAATCGCACACACGAGTGCACTAATTGAATCACACCCACGTTGATAATGGTGTTGATGGTGTGTGCTTTGTTACGGTTGGTGTTGGTAGAGTAAAAGAGAGAGGGAAGATGAGGTATGTGGGCAAAATAACACTTTATACAGATTTAAAGAGTCAAGGATATAAATGACTGTATTATCATTATAGAAATATGACATGTTGACATAAGTACAAAGTACATTAGTTACAAACGTTCTTACTCCAATGGAAGGGTATACGAATCTTCAAAATTCTGATGTGACATTTTAAGGTTCTAAAATCGACAGAGTTAACTGTAATTATATTTTGATCTTAAGGTTCATCTTTTTGAGTAATTTATTTTTTTGGTACAATAAAGGCTGGACCGTAAGGCTCTAATCCAACCGGCAGGGAGTATTGCGCCTCGGAGACCTACAAGGCCGCCACATACATCTGAGCCCCCGATTCCCGCACCTATGTCGGGGCCGAAGCGCACAAGGACCCGTGTGTGGAGCACAAGCAGGACGAGGACGTAAGTTTGCCACCAATAAGTGCGGCGGGCAATATTCAAACCCAAATGAAAAATCTGAATTGGGATCCTGACCGCTGAACCAACCCTTGTTGGCTAAAAATTGATCGGTGAGTGCACATTCCTCACCCTCATAAATTGATTGGTGAGTGTACATTAGCGACGATTGTGAACTTTGTTAGCGACAAACCCGACCCAAGCAGCAAGCTCAGTCTTTCAGATCTGCATTTCTTTCATACCGAGTTCGAAGAGACCAAAGCATAGCACAGACCATTTACCTCCATGGCTCCCGTCGCTCCCAGATCCGGCGACGTCATTTTTGCCAGCGTTGAGCGCGTCGTAAGTTCGCAACTCAGTTTCCATTAGGTTTGCGATCTAATCATCTGAAAGTTAAGCTTAAACTCGGTACAAATCTGTCTTGGAATGCCACTTTACTGTGTCGACAAACGTTTTTCGTCATTTAATTTCTTAAGAACCAAACAGTACTTTGATGTTTCACTTGCCCTAAACGAATTTTTGATGATATTAATTGGTCGCAGAATGCGGAGCTTTTCACTCTGACGTACGGCGCAATCGTGCGGCAACTGATCACAGATCTGGAGGAGGTCGAGGAAGTTAACAAACAGCTTGATCAAATGTAATTTTCTTTCTCTCGCAAACTTTTACCGCTTCCGTTTCATAATTCCCGTCCCCTTTGGCTTTTTAAGAGTTCCTAGAATTTGACATGTAACTATCAGCTTTATTTGTTGTTTTCGCCAAGTTTGACAACAGTACTTATTTGACATGTATCTAGTATCTTAATTCTATATTTAGGTGTTCGGCTTATGACCTAGAAATTTGCAGAAAAGTCAAAGGTGACATAAATTGTGAGACGGAGGGAGTATGATTTTAGCTGCTGAGTTACCAATACATGTAAACGCGATCATGCTCATTTTGCTATGTCATTATCTTGCAGGGGGTATAATATTGGAATTCGACTAATCGATGAGTTTCTTGCAAAATCAAATGTTTCTAGATGTGTGGATTTTAAGGAGACTGCTGAAGTCATTGCAAAGGTCTACTACAATTCTCACTGTTGTCTGCTTTAATTTGTGAATGAAGTATCTAGGTTTTAGTCTTCTTTGAATGTATTTTTACAACTGATTTATCACCTACCCTGAGGCCAGTATGTTCCAAATAGCTTAGCCACCTTGCTGGTTTGTCATTAGCCAGTATGGTCTTCTTGTTTATTTGGTGTACAAATCTGATTGTTTTGCTTGTCCTTTACTTATTTTGCTAAGCATGTAACAACAGAAGTAGTGACGACTAGCAATTTTCATGGAAGTGTAAGACTTATATGGGTTGTACAAAAGTATAAAAATGCATAATGAGAGACAACAGAACTACATACAGGGTCCTTTTGTGGGAATCATGTTTCTGAAGATAGTTGAATGGTCATAACTGATCAATTCCTATATATTGAGGTGGGAAATAAATTTCCATCTATATGAGAATTATAGAGTTTTTACTGGACGATGTATGGAAATCTCATGAATCAAACCAAAGGCATTCATGAATTCTCAAAGTCTACAATTTTCAGCTTGAACTTGCGAGAGGAAGAAGCCACGAAAAGCAAAAAGTTTGATCATTTGCCATAATTAGATTGAAGAAAGTTTTTTTTCCAAGGCAATATTGAAATTTCTATAGTTTTTGAAACATAGATCCTTTAGTACCCAAACTTTAAGGTACTCTGGGAAGCACGTACCCTCTTATGGGTTGAGGCATCTCTCTGACATTTGCCGACACCCAGACACCCCTCGAACACCTCCGAACACGTTTCAGGCACTGCTTAGCGGTGTCCGGATATTTTTTATTAGTAGACACAATGTCGGATACCTCATGCAGAAGTGTCAGACACCTTGTGAAGAAGTGTCCAATACCTTTGAGGCATACTGCAAATTTTTAATCTTAATTTGATGATAATTTTTGAATATTAGGAAAAGTTGGGTTTGTCTTATAAAGCAAAAGACTACGGAAAGCCAGTGGTAGATTGTATTCTTACCTTTTGTTCCAATTAACTTCTGCCTAACTGAGAGAGAGATAGGGCTGTTCGATGGAGGCATCCAATGTAGAAGACGAATCTCCCAATTGATGAGCGTGTGCAGGGAAGAGGCTGATGATGGAGGTCTTGACCGAGAACGAACATGATGAGGCAATTGATGGTGATTGAATCTTGCTGATGGGAGAGATAAAAGCCGTTTACGTTTTCTTTTTGGCTTTTTCTTTTATGGATCTTGCACTATCTTTAGTAACTTGATTTCAAGTATGACTTTTATTGGTGGTTCATTATGAGGGCGGAATGTGCTTGAAATTTATAAAGTAATGCCCCCACACACACGGTGTCCAAAATTTGTTATTCTTAGAAATTGCGGTGTCCGATGTCCCGGTTGGTGTCGGACGTGGTGTCTGTTTTGCTACTTAGCAGGTCCTTTTACGTGCTGACAAAACCACTATTTATCTGGTTTTACAAAACACTGGTGATTGAATCCGCTGAAACAGATAGTCAGGGTTTTTGTATTTCACCAGTCGCCCCTTTCAGATTTTTACTCCTTTTTGCCAGAAACGATTTTTTTATAGTTTACCTGAAACATGGATGCTGTTTACATAGTTTTAAGTTTAACTATTTCGCGTTGGAATGTATTGAATTAGCCAACGGTTATTGAGACCTGGCACCTAAATTACGAGAAAGAGACATATGAAAATAGCCTCATGATTGGAAGATGTATAACATGAATGTAATTCTGCATTTTCTTGTTAATTTGAGCTTCCCCTTGTTATTAAAGAATTATCTTCACAGGCATTTAATATGGGTGGCAGGATTACCCGCTTTGAAAGTGTCTTGACAACGATGCTCTCTTCTTCACATTTATTTTCTCCCTTTTCTGTGGTAGGAGGGGATCAGGATGGGTGGGTGGTGGGGGGAAGGTATATATCATGCATTTGAAGTGAATGAAGGTGTCGAGGCTATGTTTGGATAGCTTTTTCATTGTGTTACATGCCATTTTCTAAAACATTTCTAGTGCCAAAACTAGTTAAGTGAATACCAATAAGGGTTGAAAATATATTTATTAAATGATAAATAATGTTTCGAGAAGAAGTAAATTCGTATTTTCAAAAACACAATCTCAAAATGATAGACAATTGCACTTTTTCGACTAACTTGAAATTGAAAACAACAAAAAGTCTATCCAAACTTAGGCTGAATCCGCATCCTCTTATGATGATTTACCTGCATTTTGCTATAAGGCAATTTTTACAATGATATTCATTATGCAGCGACAAATGGGACATGGATAAGTATAAGAGCATTCATTTTATGTTTTTGACATTTATCTTGTGTGAATCAGGCATAAATCATTTGAAGTTGAAGAAGGGTAGTATAATGCATCACTATTCATCTTAGACAATTATAGTTATCACATTTAGGGCATATACTTGAGTTTTCTCTCTCTTTCACTCTCTCTGAGATCATCTATCTATACTTGGTTTTATTCATTTATCTTGAGCAATCCTCTAAACAGGTGGGCTTTAAAATGTTCTTGGGGGTCACTGCGTCAGTGACCAATTGGGATGCCGAGGGAACTTGTTGCAGTCTTATTCTGGAGGATAACCCACTAGTAGATTTCGTTGAACTTCCTGATACATGTCAAGGTCTGTACTACTGCAACATCTTAAGCGGAGTTGTCAGAGGAGCTTTAGAAATGGTGAGTTTCTCCCCTATTTTATACGGAATTTCCTTTTTTCCTAATATATTTTCACAAATCCTTTCTGAACATAGCAAGATTGAGAACTGGCTTTGTACCTTCAGACATGCGATGGAATGTGGTTAGGCTTTTGTATATATGGATATGTGGGGGTGTGTGTGCTTTTCATATATTTGCACAACTAATAAAGCCAGCGGTGTAAATATTGGTTTTTGATACGTTAAACTTATTGTGGAGACTGAATATAAGTAAATAGTTCCACTTTTCTTCTTTTCCCTACGAGATTGCCATAATTAATTGTCAATAGTAGTGGAGTGCGTGAAATATTTTTGCGTTGAAAAAGTGGAAATTTCCTAAGAAAATGCCCGAGGAGCGGATGAAAAGCACTTTGATTCCTTTATATCTAAATGAAGGAGATATCCGAAGATTGCAACAACTATAGAGGATTAAGGTAATGAATCAGACCATAAAGCTTTGAGACAGTAATTGAACGTAGACTATGAAAAAAGACTAAAACATCTGAGAATGAAGGTGGTGCTAAGAGAGGGAGATCTACTTATGGAAGCTATTTTCTTGGTTATGCTGCTGAGATCCAAAGGCTTTATGTTAAGCAAGACTAAGACGGAGTCCTTGAGACGCAATTTTAGGAAAACTAGGAGGTTGTTTGGGAAGGAAGTAAATCTTGATGGTCAACGATTACCTAAGAGAGATATCTTTAGGTATCATGGATCAATACTTCACATGGATTGAAGATTGAAGAGGGTGTTGCTCATAGGGTAAGAGCAGGTTGGCAAAATTGGAGAGCTGTTTTGTGATCGTAACATTCCTCTCAAGTTGAAGGTAAAATTTTATAGGATGGTGGTCAGGCCGACAATGCTTTATGGTTCAGATTGTTGGGCAACTAAGAAACACCTTACACATAAGACTGAGTGTAGCCGAAATGTGAATGCTAAATTGGATGTGCTACCACACACGGAGGGATGGCATAAGAAATGAGGATATTTGGAACAAAGTTGAGGTGGCGCTAATTGTCAAAAAGACGAGGGACAATGCTGTGATGTTTTGGTAGTTCTTTAGATGCCTCTGTCAGAAGAAGTGAGGTATGCCAAGTTGATGGGGTAAGACGAGGTAGGGGTAGACCGAGTTTATCTTGGGTATAAGTATTGGGAAAAGACTTCATTGCTAGAAATTTATGAGAGAACCCATGCTTTAGTTGGGGAGAGTGGAAAAAAAGATATCTATAGAGCCAATCGTAACTAGTTTGGGACAAAGGCGACGATGATGATGAAGGAGCGTTTTTAGGAACTTGGCTTCCATTACACCCGCACCTGCTTTTTTGACCTAATTGATCTTCATCCTCATTTACCCTTATACAGTGGAAACTGAAGGACGACTTCCTTAGAGGTTATAATTGCTAGCTTTTGACTTAAGTTGATTTTTTTTTCTAGTAAAAATGGGAATTATATTCTAGTATTTGGACGGTCCCTAGAAAACTATTTTAGAAGGTTTCTTGCCTAATAATACAATTATGAGATTCGTGTACCATTGGACTTTTAAGGATACTGGCGGCCGGGGCACACGTCGTGCTTGTGCAAGAAAAATAATGCAAAGATAGTTATCTTTACATTTTGTCAAAGTTATACTACTGCATGCTGATCATGTTTTTATGGCATAAAATTACTATTGCTACAAACTGGAAGAGGATGCACGGTTAAGAGCATTTAGTTGCAAGATGTTAATCTTGAAACTTCAGGTCTTAGTGCTTACAAGATTTACCAAGTGCTCATTCCAATATCTAGGTGGAAGTGTTTGAAATGAATTATGT
Organism: Escallonia rubra; assembly: GCA_033065855.1. NCBI lineage: Eukaryota > Viridiplantae > Streptophyta > Magnoliopsida > Escalloniales > Escalloniaceae > Escallonia > Escallonia rubra. The sequence goes on along the minus strand of JAVXUO010001214.1, from coordinate 967,116 downwards.
CCTTTTAATCCCCAAGAAGTTTACGTGACTTAGCAAGTGGAAAAAGCAGTTTCTGTCCTTTAACTTCCTCCCTTCCCTCTGTTGGTTGGGACAAGGTATTCAATTGGAAGAAGAAAGCAGGAAGTTTTCTTATCCCATTTTGAAGTAGTTAGATTTACTTAACAGTCCTTTAAACATACATATAGTTGGAGTTGTAGACGTCCACACGATAAGGATCCTCTTCGTTGAAAGTTAGTGTAGATATGATATGTAGGCAGCAAGAAGCAGTATTGCTAAGAATAGTGAATTCCAACTATAAAATCCAAGTGGAGCAGCATTTTTATGCATTCCTTTGGGGAATGAAGGGGACTGACTGAAGAAAACTGAAAATGACATGAGAACTGCTTGGGAGTACTTGGCATTGAACCCATTTGGACAGAGGACTACTCAAATTCTATGAGTAGTGTTATTGTGTGTGTAATATCCATACGTATGTGCGCGCGCGCACGTGTGTGTGCACAAACATAGGGAATAGCAGGAGTAAAAACTTGAAGATAACTTATTTTCGCAGAGCTTTAAATGCTTGTACATTGTGCATCACATGCCTGCAATTTACAAATAAAATATTTGTAAATCCCATGATGTCAGCATGTGATGCACAAAGTGCAAGCTCTTAAAGCTTTTGCAAAGTAAGTTATCGCTTCTCTGTGCAATTTCTCACAAATTATTCCCATGCTTATGAGAGAACACAGTCCCACACGCACACTGAGACACATGTATATATATATGTACATTTGGCACCACATTTTGTTGCTGGATATCCTTTATATTTACTTAGAGGAGAGACACTGCTCCTGGCGAGGAAGCTGGCGAACTCACTAGTGGAACTTGATCAGCAAACTGGAATTTTTTCAGTTTTCTTTAATAGTAAAATGAAATGTGCTGCTCTTTCCCCACGTCCCTCTCTGTTTTTATATCCTGAACTTTTGAGCTTCCTGACAGGCGAGGAATTTTGACTTAGAAGCTTAGAGCCACCCCTTAATTTCCATCTGCTTCCAAATCCTCACACAGAAACCATGTCTTCTCCCATCCCCCAGCCCCTGGGGTTTGGGTGGGGTGGGGGAAAGAAGCAAAAGTAAAAGCTTGGAATGTCATCCACCAAGGAGGAGAAAAAGGAAAAAAATGACAAAAGAAATGAAACAGAGGACGAAGGATATTGTAATTGATATTGTTTTCTGTTTTCACTGGAATATTATCTGTTACGTGTAAGATGGTGACGTTATAAGGTAGTCCTTCGCGTCGCTCAAAAAGTTGCACACATGTTTCCTTGGACAATTGGACTACAGGAAGGTAGAGTTTGCAAATGTGAACTCTTGGCGGTGAAGTGCATAACTTCAAAATATAGGAAGGTAGAAGAGTGCTATCAACCCCAAAGAACAGTTATTATATTGGGGGAGATGGACTGGGATCCATACTGTGTAGGGCCATTGTATGGATTTATGTTTCTGTGGAGAGGGGGAGGGGGTGGTGGGAGGGAGCACCGCCTGGATTAAGGAGCGTAGCTTGACAAGTTAAGCCATCTTAGAACTCCTCACTCAAAGTACTTTTGTTGTCCTTTTTATTTCTTCTATATGAAAAGAATACTAGAGAATATCTTTATAGCTATCAGTTCGACTTTTTTGGAGGACATTGGAGGACACATAACCATATTATATCTGACAGTTTACTTGCACAGCATACAGTTTCTTTTACATATATCCTTGATCTTCCAATTTAAGGGTTTTCAGAAGAAACACTGTCTTTGTGATATATCACTCAGTGACACTTGTTCATAAGAAAATCAAATATGTTTTAGTAATGCCTGATGTGATCAGACTACCCAACTCCCAAAGACAGTTGTCAATATTGTATGATACGCGATATGTATCTTACAGCAAGATACAGTATATACATAAAAAACACAACCTAGCATGAGTATTGACATTGACTTTGTGTTGCACATATCTTAGGATAGGTGGTGAAATGCACGATGCATATCATACCATAAGCATTACAATCTAGTGGATTAGCAAGCCATGATTTTTCTTCTCTCTTTTTTGTGCTTTTTACTTTCAAGGTATGTATCATTTATATAGATTTCACTTGGATTGGACAACATTATGGTGCTATTAAATTTGGTTCTAAGGTACGATGATTTATATTGGCACTTCTATATCTGGAAAAGATAGAACTGAATGTCACAATAGAAGATACTGTATGCGGTACATGGAATTGCATCCACGATACATATTTGCTACAACAACTATGACCCGAACCAGCTCATGGTTACGTTTCGTATAACTGGTTCCCATTCCATGTGCAAGACAACGTTTCAGGCAAGATTATGATATAGGGTTTTACCTGCCCTAATTCAGATGAAATTACATTTAGTAAAGTGGTTGAAAGATTAGCGAGGGAGTTTTTTCGGAAGGTAAAGATGTTGTAAATATTCCCTCCCTCTCTTTTAAATCACGTGGTTGGTTGAATAGTATCTTTGCTACATTGATATGATATCTGAATTTTGTTTTTCATGGTATTATTCGTTTAAACAAATACTTGGTAGAGCCATGTCTCTACTCTACCCCCACGTCCCAACCCAACATCGGATTGAAAGAATACAGAGGATCATTCCAAAACTAAAGTTTATGCAGAGATTTGTCTCGATTAAAAATGACAAGAAAATTTATGGAGATTCTGTATGATGACATTGCGGGAACTCATTGCTAGCATATAATCGACATTCTGCAAACTTTGTACCTTCGATTACCATGTTAATTGCATGTTTGAGGTAGCTGGATGTAACCAATGCCAAAAGGTAACCATTCCTGGAAATTATATCTGCAATTTGTGTTCTATGTTCAGGTCTCAATGAAGACTGAAGTCACATGGCTTCGTGATATGCTTAGAGGGGATGATGCATTTGAGTTGCAGGTGAAACTTTTGAAGCAAGTCCCTGAGGAATATCCTTACAAAGATGATGAGTAACATGTTTTCTCGACTTTTCACATTATGTACATACAATTTTATGCTTTCATTGCATTTCTCTTTTATCATAAAAAGTTTGTACCTTCTTTTTGCACTCTAATGGTACAATGTTTGCCGCTTGTCTTTTCTTCTACGTGATGTAGGTTTTCTATTGTTGTTTTACAAGTTGCTTGGCCTTCAAGGTCAATGATATTTGCTACCCTACGTAATCGGGCTTAGTGCTTCCCTCCCTGTGTACTGCATCTATTGAACAGATTACTATTGGTTTTGATAACTGGAGAAGTCATTGCAACTTTATAAGACAACGTGATAACAGAAACACAGAAGTTAAGATAAAAAAAGTGGTTAACCCAGCGTTGGTCATTAGGAAATGGAAAAAGAGAAAGGCCTTGTTGTGGGGGAAGTAGCCTCAATAGCTATTTAAAGTCTTACATAAAGACATGAGGGCGAAGGTAGCTCACTTGCTGAGAGAAGAGTTATATGAAAATGGTTGGCAAGCAAGCCTGAAGTATGGTGTCTGGATACCAAATTCTCGTTAGTGGATCTACTGCAAATTCTTGTACATGCTCAGGAAGGCGAAGAATAAGAAAAATGTAGATAGTCCATACCTAAATTTTATGTTGAAGGTTGGCATAGTTCATGATGCCGGGGCAGTTGTTGATGGCAGATTTGATATGGCACGAAGCATGTAGCCGGCTGAAGTGGCCCAGTTTTATGGTTTTGCTGCCTGCGTTGTCAATTTTTGATTAGGTTGTGATATTTGTCCGGATCTAGTGAAATAGTCCTAGCAGTGGTCATATTGGCCAGTTTAAAGCAGTGTTTTCCATTCCTTGTTGTGGCAGAGGTTGGGTGGCTTAGTCTTAGAAAGTTCACACTTGAATAGGAAATCTGTACACATTATTACTTGAATATGATTTGTGTACACACTATCATATAACTTATGATTGCATTGAGCAAAAAATTGTGCATGCATCATTCACCTCTTCTTAGTGTCAGCTAAGTTATTTGGTTCTTTCTTTCTAAGGGAAGAACCCACTTTAAATCTTCAATCATATTAGAACAATTACAGCGAGGGATTACATATAGATGTAAAAGGTGGTTTACAAAATGAGGAATTTAGAGTATGGTCTCTTGATAAGGCATACAGGCTCATCCGAATATAAAGCCACATACAAAATGTGTTGCTATTTCCATAAAGGGTGAATTCGGCTGGGTCCAGAATTCTTGGTAACTCATGACACAGTTTCGACATGTTGATGAGCTTGGAGCTTGATCCTATCAGTTTGTGTCTTGTGTATATTTTGGACCCAGTACCCTTATCTTCCGTGGGAGTGTCTCCAGATTGGGTGCAAGTACCCTTATCTGTACATGGATGCTTTTGTTGGGATTCATAAGCTTTTTGGTCCCGCCCTTGCTTTTAGACGTTGAAACTCAGAGAGATAATAGGACGGGTATTCCATGGAAATTTGTTAAATTGTCCCTTTTTGAGCTAGGATGTGGGGTGCTCTTCACGTTGAAAATAATATCTTGGCATTTGAGTCTCACAGTGGCAATGGGGCGGGTAGGATGCAGATCTTATGAAATCCGTACCCGCCCCGATAGTCCTAAAATCCCACTCCGCCCTGCCACCAGGTCAAATGAGGGCAACACCATACCCGATCCTAAGCTACTTCAAAAAACCCGCCCCGATCTTCTTTGTAGCAACAAATTGCATAGTCACCACTTTCACCCATCACTCCATCGATTACCGAATTAAAAGAGCAAATACAGCATCAACAAAATAAAAAAAGGAAGGAAAATGAAAGAACTAATTTCATTCCACTAGACTGAATTTGCAACTTTCATTAGCAGATTATTTTTTTGGGGTTTCCCGAGATGGAGAAGAACAGTGCATCAAAGGCGCTGCCAGATGGTACAACCTTATACAACTTATAGCAATCCAGATCCAGTCTTTTCGGACCATTTGTGGCCAATCAACTCGATCGAGAGAGATGCAGTGATGGCGGTGGAGGTAACAATTGACTGTGGACGTGGTGAAGACGGTGGAGGTGGTGGTGACGGTGTTTGGTTAAGGTGGAGATGGACGAACAATGGAGGTGATGGTCACTACAAGAAAAATGACTTTTAGTGACGAAAAATTCCATCACTAAAAGCCCTACATCCGTTGCTAGATACTTTTAGCGACGAACACCCCGTCGCTAAAAATCCGTTGTTAATAACCCCGTCGCTAAAAGTTTGGCAACGGAATTTGGTAATCCGTCGCTGAAAATCTTAGTTTTACCGACGGAATTAAATACTTTTACCGACGGAAATTTCCGTCGATAAAGGTATTTTTCGAGATTAGCATCGTCTCGCTGAGATTAGCATCGCCGAAAGGATTGGAGTCGTTCGAATAGCCAGAAACCGTCTGCAACTTGAGCTTCTTCGCCACTTTCAAAGCCTAAAACCGTCAAAATCAATATCATCCAAAACAACAAAATCCCCAATACCAACCAAGAAACCCTAAAACCAAACGGAATTACAATTAAACACCAGATTTTACCTTCTTCTTGGCAAAATACTCGGCAATGTCCTCTTCGGTGATCTTTCTTGACGACGAGGAAGTTGATCGCTTCCTTCTCCTATCGCGGTCGCTGCTGTCACGGCGGCGCATGCTGCAGCTGCTAGAGTGTCGCGGCGGCGGGGATGTGTCACGGCGGGGTAGCGGAGGAGGTGGCCGGAGAAGGACGGACGAGTTGCCGACAGGAAGAGAGGGAAGAGAGAGAGAGAGAGAGGGAGAAAAGAGAGAGAAAGGAAAAGCGGCAGTGGGAGAAAGAGAAATGGAGTTAGGGTTTTTACATTAAATGACTTTTAGCGACGGATTTTGGCCGTCTGTCGCTAAAAGTCATAAAAAATTTAAAAATATTACTTTTGCCGACGGATTTAATCCGTCGGTAATACTCCGTCACTAAAAAAACTTCAATTTTTTTTCTCCTGAGCCAAAAATATTGAAAAAGACTTTTAGCGACGGATTTTCCGTCAGTAATAATCCGTCGCTAAAGATATTTACCGACGGACATTCCGTCAGTATATATATTTAGCGACGGACCTTTACCGACGGATAAAACCGTCGGTAAAGGTCACTTTTAGCGACGGATTTTTGTCCGTTGCTATAAATCCGTCGGTAAAGACAAATTTTCTTGTAGTGGGTAACAGTGATTGATCGAGGTGGAGGTGGACGGTTTTTGGTCAACCGTTAGGTGGTGGTGACGGTGGTGGGTGATCGGTTGAGTGGTGATCAGTGGAGGTGGTTCGGGGCCGTGCGGGGCTGACTGTTGGAGAAGAAGGAGGGACGACGGTCGGTAAAAGAAGAAAGGAATGGTAGGGTTTTGATGATAAATACTATATAACATACTATGATGGACAACTCATATTAATTGATGCATATGGTAAGTAGACCGGGGCGGATATGGGTCACGAGGCGGGTCGGATACCGGGGCAGGTTGAACAAAATACTATACTCGATCCTAACCCGCTGCGGATTAAAAATATAAATATCGTACCCGCCCTATAACCCAATTAAAGTCAAAATAATCCGCTCCGATCCGCCGGGTGCAAGTCTAATTGCCATCCCTATTTGAGTCTGCAACTTTTGGTTCCGTTCTGGAAGATTTTTTTGTGGTATCACTACCCTTGCTGGTATAACAGATTCTCAAAACTAGAGAAACTTTTGACTGTTCAGCATTGGTTTATGTGAATTATGTATATGTACCTTATGTTTAAAGATGAATTACGTACGATCTCGGGATAAAAAATTTGCTAGCTAATTCGTCAAGCCGTTGGACTGGGTATCTGCCGAGGAGTTCTTATTTCGCTGGTAAATTCTCTCTTTTGGTTAAAGTACTTCTAGCATCCGATGCTATTTATCCTAATTTTCACCCGAAACTGGGTCCTTACTGTACCTGAAGATATGTCTCTAAACTCGATTTTGTTCAATGACCATTATTCCACCTTTCATTGTTGAACAAAATGGATAGAAATCCCGAGGCATGACAGGGTTGTGGCATGAAGCTGGTTCATTTTATCTATGCTCCAGGCGTACCAGCTCACATAGTCAGGGGAAACATTTGTGAGATGTTCGAATCAATCAACAGACAGATGAAAACTCAACAAAGGGAGGGCAATATAAAGAATCTATATGCACATTCGTTTGTTATACCAAAAGAGTGACGCATATATTCAAGATAGAGAGTTGAGACGAAACAACTTTGCCATCTCTAGTTCTCTCGGTCCATACTTAAATGAGCAAAAGTTAATACTAAAATTACACCGTCCATTTTAATCTTACGATTGAACGAGCAAAAGTTACTATGTAATAAATATGATTAATTACATGCATGTCTCTAAGGTTATGGTGAAATTAACGTTGATTGAACAAAATTTTAAAGTAAATAACGGTTTTAACAAAATGACTTAATTACCCTTAACTTTGAATGTTATTTTTTTTGAATGCCATCCTTTCATCTCTCCTCTTGCCCTTCAAGAACCCGCTGCCGCAGCACCACGTAGTCGGTGTCGGTGCCGCCATCGTCCTCAGCCTTTTCCCCTTTTCTTTCTTGACAAGCACCCACCACCATCCACAAATGTCCAGTCTAACTCCAATGTAAGGGAGCCCCACTCTACAATTTGGGGCCTCTCCACGGCAGCCCCACTGACCCCACCACCTTTACATCGACCACCACTGCCAGGTTTGGCTAGGCTAGGTAACATAATGATAATGGAAATGTATTGGACTGCAAATCTTGGAATGACAGTTCGACCCTGTCCTTGGCCTCGAGGAGTGGTGATGACAGAACTTGAATCAATCAAATTTCATAAGGGGCTTTTCATTGTTATAAATCCACGTAGAACAAGCTTTGATCGTATTCATGAAAATTTCGTAATTATTCTATTCTAAAAATAAAAAGTTTGGAATTGAAATTTTTTGAAAATTGGATGTAATTGCTAATTCATGATTTGACATGTATAGAATGAAAACTTTATTCTCGATTCCACGAGAATTTTTATAAAAGTTGCCGCAACCCACGACCACTAGATCCCCCCACCATAAAAGCCATTGCAAATCTCAAGAACCCACGTCCCACCACCACTGCCACATCCAAGAACCACCACTACAGCGCTGCCATTATACGGTTGTGGATGAGAAGGAATCGATGGAGAGGCGAGAATATTGGCGCAACATCATACCACCACATCCATCTTCCCTCTTCCAAAAGGTGCTTTATCACCACACATCCATGGCTGCATCACACACCCCCACCACCAAGATTATGGTTGATGCGGGGGATGGGATGATGGTGGCGGCGGTGGGAGATCAATGTGTTGTGGGGCCGAAGTTTGGTAGTGGGGTTGCTGTGCAGAGGGCTTGGGTTGGTGGTGGATAGTAATGGTGGCGGCAGGGTGGTGCCCGCGAGGATGGAGAACCGGGGCCAGGGGTGTAGAAGGCAGAAAAGAGAGAGGTTAGAGAGATACCGTATATTTATGACATTAGCAAAAAAAAAATTTAACGGATCAGTGACGGACAAACAAACACGACTGATATCTTCTCAAAGTTGTTGATCGCGATCTGTCATCTTTTCACTCCTAGCCTAAAGGATCGGAATGTGTGAAAACAGTAGGTGTAGTAGAAATACTCATAGATCTGCAGAATATTACTAGTTTCTCAAGATTACTACATTTGGTCAATCAATAATAATTTTTTGTTATTCGACAGTAACTTTTGTTTGTCCAATAATAATATGTTAAAGATATACAGCTACGCGCCACAGCTAGCCTAACGCGAAAGATATAACCCCGAGGAAAAATAGTGATAGAAGGCGGTCATGCACGTGACGCGGGGAATCTGTGATAGGGAATATATGTGCCTGCGGACCATGGCGAAGCCTCGTGTGTACACGTACACAACACAACCAATGCCTTAGCCGATTTAGTACCTCAGGCCAAGGGTTGTGGGTCTCTCAAATGTGACAAAACGTCCATCAAAGAGGAGCAATTCGGTCCGCTAACCAAAGCCACTCAAATTGGTAAACGCCTTCTGCAACTTTGTATGACTAAAAACCAAACTGTCCCTCGTCTACCACCCTGGGTATAACGAGTCACTTCGACAAACCGTATAGCTAGCTAATCTTTCGGTCAATCAAAGCTCACATCAACGAAGAAAAGAATAGGAAGGAAACAAAACCATCAAAGCTTCTCCCGTGGACGTGGATGTTACACAAAGCCCAGCACTCCACACCAGATATTTTACCTTTGTCATTTTGCCAAACCTTGGAACTTGGACCTCATTGCTTGCTTGCAATATGGCCACTTAAGAGTTACGTTCGTTCACGTGTTGTTCACATGCATGCAGGGACCTTTGCAAGCAGTGCAGACTTGAGAGTCACTTTCTCACGCGTTGTTCACATGCATGTAGGGACGTTTTTGTTCCCACGTAGCATCTTGCGTGTGTGTGTGTGCGATCGCAACGTATCGGTCTGGTAAGGTCAGTTCTTCTTTAAGAGTTATCAATGGATCGGTGAAGAAATCCACTTGAAAACAAGTGGCCGAAATGATTCGTCCTGAAATAAGTGGGTGACCGTCAATCAAACTGTCAAATTGAGGACAGATCTGTACGTGACAAGTCTAAGCAAATGAAAGACGTATGACCGTTTTGCATGCATATGACCTTAAGTTTAACTGTGCTATGTGTTATCAATAGAGAAGTCGTAAAAAACGTGTCGAGGGCATGAGGAAAACTTAATCAAGCAAGTAAAACGAGGTCTTATCTAGCCCTAGCACGTGCAAAGCCAGGTCCATCAAGGAAGCTTAGCATGAACCGAATGGTAAATCAAGCACTATGGGACACGTGATAGTTCCACATTGAATCGTCCTGAGCCTAAATGATTACAACTCAGCTATAAAAACAATAAATTAATGTTATCTCAAATAACCCTCTCCAGCACCAAGCACAAACTATCATATAATTTAAATTATCCCAACCTTCGTTTACCTCAAGGAAACATGTTTATCTTAAGTTACACAGGATTATCAGACCACTGTTTGTTTCATTCAAACAGTCTTCAAAGTGTATTAATTTTTGAATTAGTGCTTTGTACACGCAAAATGTTATCATTTTTATAAAGTTGTTTACTGCAAACACTTTGAAGGTAAAGTGACTTTATCCATTGTATTGTTATAATCGGTTTGATCATAAGTAGGAGTAGATTAGATAAGAGTATTTGTAACATAAATAGCACAGAAAAAATAAAGCATTATGCAAACTCTAAAGATATTATCAAGTTTTCATAGATCGTTTGAAGCAAGTCAAATTATGCACACTTTTCAAAATGCCAAACCGTTTAAATCATTTGAAAATTGACATGTAGTTTTGTCGGGACTTAGTATATATACTCGTGCACCAATTAAAACATTTTTACCCAAAGCACATGCCTGAGCGTTTACAGAGTAAACCACATGGCAATGGAACTTCAATCCGGCGTCCTTCGCATGGACGTGGGATGGGGTTAAACTTAAAAAGGAGAAATGCTGCCACGTCCTCGCTGAATGGCAGCATTGACGTGGTGCTCACATGCATGCACGTGGAGCAAGGCCAAGGCGACCCCTTTATATATGGTCTGATTTTAATCTTTTGAAGTCCAAAAAGGTATATATCTTGTTAGTTGTTATGCTTCAAATAATTTGTCTGGGGCACACACTCGAAATATCGTGGCTCACAACGGCTCCACCGAGTTCAAATATCAAAGTTGGTGACTCATGCTGCTCAAGATCTGCTTTCATTATTAGATCTGAATGAAATTCATTGATCTTTTAATATTTCGCAGTTCTGACGTCTGTCTCATGGATGATCCAACACAGCGACGCAGTCTTCTTATTTGAGAACACTTTCATTCTCCATGGTACACGACATTTTTGGTACTCGGCATTCAAAGTGAAATTATGTGACTGATATGGTGGTTGATTGACCACCTTAAGAACGTAGTTTGCTTTCCTTCATCACACAAGTTAATTTGCTGAACTAGGAAAGTACGTGAAGTTATGGCTGCTTGACCTGCTTCTCGTAATATCTTTGTCTAGGAGAAGTACAACCCCATTCATATCGTTTCTATAGTTGTTTTTGTATCTCTTTTCATTATTAATGTTTTCATGTTCAAATCCGACATGGTACGGTTGCCGACACGTCTTAAATTCGTCTCGAACATGATAAAAAGTTGATACATACAATGTTCTGAGTTGGAGTTGATACGGACAATGTTCTGAGGTGGAGTTATGGTTCACTGTTAGATGACTTGGGTAGCTTTATTTTGCTTCTGTTGGATTATCTAGTTTACAAATTGTAACAATCTCTCCCTGTAGTGCTAGCAATGGTTGAACTCTTGATTGGTGATGGGCATTATTGGCATCTTAACTTTTTTAGGATATTTTTTCTATGCATGACTTAGCTAAACGTTGCCAAAAATATGACTTAACTTTTTGTTCCCGCGTAGCATCTTGCGTGTGTTTGCACCAAATAAATAGCAACTTATTGGTCTAGTAAAGTTAATTCATCTTTAAAAGCATTAGACATGCCACATTGTTAATGGAGTGAATAAATCGACCTAAAAACAAGTTCCAACATAAGGTCGATTTTTAACGCAAGTGAAATAAGTTGGTAACTGTCAATTAAACTGTCAAATCAAGGAGAACAATGACTGATCCATACTTGACAAGTTCTAAGCAGAAGAAAGATACACAAACCTTTTGCATAGGGCCTTAAGTTTAATTGTGCTACGTGTAATAAATAGAGGAGTTCTAGAAAACGTATCAAGAGCCGGAAGAAAACTTAGTCAAGAAGGTAAAACGAAGTCCTATATAGTCCTAAGACGTGCAAAGCCAATTCAATCAAGGAAGCTTAGCGTGAACAGAATGGTAAATCAAGCACTGTAGGACACATGACAATTCCAGATTAAATAGTCCGGAGGTTAGATTATTACAATTCAATTATAAAAGTGTTCCCACTCTATCTTGGCTACACCTATAGGCCCATTGGGGGTCACAATTCTCATGACACGTCGGCATATTCAACGGTCAACTTTTCAACGCTCACAGGCCGGTCAAAGCGACACACGCTCAAGTCACGTGCTTTTTCCCTTTGTGAAGCAGTCTTGGTGTGCCTTCCACCTTAGGGGTCGGCCACCTTAGAGGATCGGCCACCTTAGGGGGTCGGCCACCTACCTTGACGACCGACTACCGTCGCGCGCACGCCGTAGTCGCGACCTTCGTCGCGTGCGCGCCATCTCCGCGACCTTCGTCGCCGCGCCCGCGCATCATCTCCGCGACCTTCGTCGCCGCGCCCGCGCGCCATCTCCGTGCCCCCTTCGTCGCCGCGCCCGCGCGCCATCTCCGCGACCTTCGTCGCCGTGCCCGCGCATCATCTCCGCGACCTTCGTCGCTGCGCGCCACCTCCGCGACTCCCGACGCCAGCGTACCATCTCCGCCAGGGAGCTCTTCAACTCCCCTTCCGCCAGGTAGACGGCTCCTCCGGGATGCTACCTTGACGCGCTCAGAGTGCTCCGGCACAAGGACTCCTCGCGGCGGGACGGGCGCACAACCATAATGCCCTCGCCGGCTCAATCAACTGACGGGCTCCGGCCCTCGCGGTGGGATGGGCTCGCAACCATAATGCCCTCGCCGGCTCAATCAACTGACAGGGCTTCGGCCCTCGTGGTGGGACGCGCTCGCAACCTTAAGCCCTCGCCGGCTCAATCAACTGACGGGCTCCGGCCCTCGCGACGGGACGGGCTCGCAACCATAATGCCCTCACCGGCTCAATCAACTGACAGGGCTCTAACCCTCGCATCCGGGGCTCAATCAACTGACAGGGCTCCGGCCCTCGCGACGGGACGAGCTCGCAACCTTAAGCACTCGCCGGCTCAATCAACTGACGGGGCTCTGACCCTCGCATCCAGGATGGGCTCACAACCTTATAGCCATCGCCGTCTTAATCAAAGCGACGGGGCTCCGACCCTCGCATCCGGGATGGGCTCTCAACCTTATAGCCATCGCCGTCTCAATCAAAGCGACGGGGCTCCGGCCCTTGTATCTGGGATGGGCTTTCAACCTTATAGCCATCGCCATCTCAATCAAAGCGACGGGGCTCCGGCCCTCGCATCCGGGATGGGCTCACAACCTTATAGCCATTGCCGTCTCAATTAAATCGACGTGGCTCTGGCCCTCGCATCTGGGATGGGCTCCGGCCCTCACATCCGGGATCGGCTCTCAACCTTATAGCCATCGCCGTCTCAATCAAAGCGACGGGGCTCCGGCCCTCGCATCCGGGATGGGCTCTCAACCTTATAGTCATCGCCGTCTCAATCAAAGCGACGGGGCTCCGGCCCTCGCATCCGGTATGGGCTCTCAACCTTATAGCCATCGTCGTCTCAATCAAAGCGACGGGGCTCCGGCCCTCACATCCGGGATGGGCTCACAACCTTATAGCCATCGCCGTCTCAATTAAAGCGACGGGGCTCTGGCCCTTGCATCCGGGATGGGCTCCGGCCCTCACATCCGGGATGGGCTCTCAACCTTATAGCCATCGCCGTCTCAATCAAAGCGACGGGGCTCCGGCCCTCACATCCGGGATATGCTCTCAACCTTATAGCCATCGCCGTCTCAATCAAAGCGACAGGGCTCCGGCTCTCACGGCGGGACGGGCTCGCAACCCTTAAGCCCTCGCCGGCTCAATCAACTGACGGGGCTCCGGCCCTCGTGGCGGGACAGGCTCACAACCCTAATGCCCTCGCCAGCTCAATCAACTGACGGTCTCCGGCCCTCGTCCGCTCAATCAACCGGGGGCTCCAGCCCTCGCCCTCACAATCAACCGACGGGCTTTTGGGGGCTCCGCTCATAGTGCTCCAGCACGAAGACCCCCGCCACGAACTCTGAGTATCAAGCTGTGAGCATGTGCGCTCATATCACCATTGATCATCGACATCGCCAGGGCAATGAACCACGGGTCACTTCGGGACGGGAGCAGGTCCTCGGAGGGCATCGTGTCCGGCACGCCTGGCAGTTGGCTGCAGGGGCAACCCTCACCGCTGTCAGGATCTCTGCGCGTCTCATGACGCATCTCGTGGGATTCAGTAAGGGCTTGGACTAGAGGCTGGGGCAACGGGTTGCTCTGACCATGCTACCGCGGTGTGGTCAGTCTCCTCAGACAGGCAGAGGGACGCTGCAAGGGCAGGGCGGCACGAACTCGGGGACCGGCATATCCGACGGACAATCAATACTGTGGGACCCCTCTACGGTGATGTGTCACTCTCGGAGGACGACACGTGTTGGCTGATAACACGCGCATATTTATGCCTATATATAGTGAATTCTGGAGCTTATTCAAGACACCTCTCTCTCATTTCGACATTTCACTTTCTTTCTCTAAAACCCACTCTATCTGGATTTCTAGCGAGGGAAAGACATTCGGACTCTTGACGTCCTGACGTTGGATCATTGACGCTGCACCTTTGACGCGGACTGTCGACTATTGACTGCCGCCCCTATTCGTCGGCCCCCTGCTTACGCGGCGCTGCCAGCCTTCGCGACCTGTCTGGGGAGCCTTGCTTTCAGCCCTTACTCCATCCTTGCTGTCTCCCACTTTAACTACTTGAAAGCCAACGCAGACTGCATCCTTTGTGGCACCTCACGTGGCATCCGAACCATCTTTCCTCGGCAACAAAAAGTAATAAATGTTGTCTCAAATATCAACACCAAACACAAATTATTATCATATAGTTTAGGTTATCCCAACCTCCGTTTACCTCAAGCGAACATGTTTATCTTATGTTACATAGGACTATCAGACCACTGTTTGTCTCGTCCAAACATTCCTCAAAGTGTATTCAATTTGTAGATTAGTGCTTTATACACGATGTTATCATTTTGATAAAGTTGTTTACAACAAACACTACGAAAGTAAAGTGACTTTATCCATCGTATTGTTATACTTGGTTTGATTAGAAGTAGAAATAGATTAAGTAAGAGTTGTTGTAACATAAGTAACACTGAAAAAGTCCTAATTAAAGCATTTGGCGAAAAAGTTGACATGGACAATGTTCTAAGGTGGTGTTGCTTCCTAGCCCGTTTTGGGTCTTAGGTTCTTTTATTTTTAGAATAAAAAAAAGCGGGAGTTTCATTTACTGAGAACTGGACAACACAATACCAAAGTCATTAAATTAAGTCAGTGAATTGAAGGGGTTTGATGCGACTTATTAAAGAGCGGGTCGATCTAATCCCCACAGACACTCAATATCCAAAAAGTCTATCATCACCTAATTTAATTCATCCAGGTTTTTTACTCAATAAAAAAGAAAGGAGGCGTGTTGAAGTATAGTCTCATATTGAGATAATAATACCAATTAATAAAATTAATATACAAGCTTTAATTACGAGCCACTCCCATTTTTAAATTATCAATTGTTTTGGAGATCGATGCTTTCACATGCAGGTATAATGTTTTTGCACCCTTTTTTTCACCTACTAACACACAATTCTGAAAAGTAATGGTATACGAAATACTCGAGTTGTGGTTCACTGTTAGGATGACTAGGGTGGCTTTATTTTGGTTCGGTTTGATTTTATCTAATTTACTTATTGTGGCAGAGCCTCTATATAGTACTATCAATAGTTGAACTCTTGGTTGGTGATGGGTATTATAGGCCTAACACTAAAATACTTCGCTGTACCAAAACCTGAAGTGGCTTATCGTGCATACAAAGAGTATGAAGGATATCTTGGGTACCCTATCTTTGAAGATAGTGGCGGAATCAAGATTTCATTTCAGGGGGGTGCAAAAGATATATCGAAATAACTAAATTTTTTTATACGTAAAATATATCGGAGTACGTAAAAACTGAGTGCACTTTCCAATAATATACAAAAAAACATACTAAAAAGCATCCATAATGTCAATAACCATAATCGGAAACCAACATCAAATTTCTAATTTGAGATGAAAACCCATAATGCCAATAAAAAAAGCGCCCAAGAATTTCAAGATCAAGCATGAATATCTCGAAACAATAATTGTATAAATCTATATTTTTGTTGATTTGTTTATGCAACAAGCTTTGTTTATACAGCAAATTAGGAATTAGGAAAGCAACTTGAAGTGGAATTAGGAAAGCAATTAGGAGGGAGCAGCAAATATGTACCACAAAAGGCTGAAAGCAGTTGACCGGTCACCGATGGAGTCCTCGTCGTCGTCCGTCGCCGGTCACTCACCTCAAGAATGTACTTTGCTTTTCTTCATCACAAGTACATGTGGTGAAGTAGGGAAGTGAAGTTATGGCTGCTTCTCATAACTCGCTGTCTAGAGAAAGTACAGCTTTATTTATGTCGTTTCTACGATTGCTTGTAGCTTTTTTCATCGTCACAACGTTCTAGTGTCCATATCCCTCATGGTACGGTTGCCGACACGGTTTGAATTCGTCCAGCATGATAACAAGTTGACATGGACAATGTTCTAAGGTGGTGTTGCTTCCTAGCCCATTTTTGGGTTTCAGGTTCTTTTATTTTTGGAATAAAGAGAGCGGCAGAGTTTCGTTTACCGAGAACTTGACAACGTAATACCAAAGCCATTAAATTAAGTCGGTGAATTGAAGGGGGTTGAAGACCGACTCATTTCTCCATTACCAATTGAATATTTCACAGGATATTAGAGCAGGTCGATCTAGACCCCACAGACGACTCAATATCCAAAAAGTCTATCATCACCTAATTTAATTCATCCAATTTTTTTACTCAATAAAAAACAAAGGAGGTGTGTTGAAGTATAGTCTCGTATTGAGATAATAATACCAATTAATATACAAACTTTACGAGCCTCTCCCAGTATTAAATTATCAATTGTTTTGGTGCTCGATGCTTTCACAGGCAGGTATATGTTTTCGCACCCATTTTTTTCACCTAATAAATTTTCATTTTTTAAGTTCAGAGGGTACATTTAGCCTCCCCTCGTCACAACGTGGTTCCGCCCCTGTTTTGAAGATCACCACGCGCGACGGAAAAGCACGATGTAAGAGTTTACTATGACGTACGTACCAATCGAGTAACATTACGAAACCCTAGCCTAGCCAAATGTCATACAACAAAAGCTATCTCCATTACAAACTAATGTAAACTTTACCTTCTCTCACTAGAGGCAAGGCATCTTAACTAGGAAAACTTCTTGGGTCATATCGACGGACTTGAGATGAATTTTCATCTACACCGGATATAAGATATGGATAAACAAGGGGAAGGACTATCAAGTCCGAGTGCATTATTAGTTACAACTACTTTTTTCAGTCGAACATTGCCTTGCTTCAAACTAGGGTGGGTAGATGGGTTGGGTTTGAGTGTAAGTTAAACGGGTTGGGCATAAATGGATAATTGACCCATTTTACTTAATTATTCGTTAGTTAATTGGATCATTTCACTAAAGCATTGGTTTAACCCAACAGTGACTCATCATTTTTAGTTTTTTTTTGTTTGTACCAGAACACACTATAATTTCCCAATCTATCTCCTTTCTTCATCTTAATCAACCGATTTTGCCCCACCCACACCACGCTACCTACCAAATTGCAACCACACCTGCAACCACCGTCCACCACTTTCATGCCATAATTACCACCATATACACAACTACAATCACCACGACACCATGACTACTACCACAAGCACAACCATTTGAATAGGGATAGATCCAGAATGTCACACCAAGGGAGGCAAAAAATTGCATGTAAAAACTTTAGTCATTAGTTTAATAAATTTAATCTAATATGACCATACTTGGTGACGCAAGCGATATCGAATAAGTTTGAAGGACTTATTTTCTTTAACTTCATGGGATGTGAAAAAAGATTGTGCATTAGGACTAGTTTTTTACTGACTTTTTAACTTCTAAACTTTATTACTTGAACCAAGTGTAATGTTAGTAACAAAAAATTCTTTAGTGACAAATATGGGGGGTGACTGTGTCCTTCCCCCCCCTCCCCCCCCCGGAGCTATTGCAGGTTCGCGCCGCATATGAACAATCATCACTTGCTGCCACAGTTCAACCGCCATCATACCCGCAATCACCACAACCACCAGATATGAGCGAATATGACAACATGGTGGTAAAGATAGAGCGGCGACATAGCATGCAAGACGTGGTGAGAACGACTGTGATGGCGACATAAATGGCGGGTGGTCAAGAGGCGATGACCAGGCCAATCTTGGGCAATGGTAGATCCAATCTTCAGCGTAGCGATGACAACATTGACAACGGTTAACGGGCAGCGAAGGCAATGAGCCGGCAACGGCAGTGACGATGGCCTACTTTCGCGTCGTGACTTGTGAGAGAGAAAATTGGAAAATTTTAGGTTGTGAAGACTTTTAACATAAAAAGCCATTTACGACTACTTAATTAAACCCGCGGGCTATTGGATTTTAAAATAAATGACTCGTTAAGATTCAATTATTAATGGATAAGTTTAACTGAGCGAATCTAGAGGAATAAATATGTCTGACTCTTTAATTGCCACCCCTATTTCAAACGAATGATACAACAATAGGAAATCCTGCAACGGGACCCCTATACTTCAAACGAATGATACAGCGTAATTAAGGAAATTCCCCAACGGGACCCGACATTTCTATGGTCCTCAAGCTATGGATACTTTGATAATATCTGCATTCTCTAAAGATCATAAATGGCCTAATCTCCTCCTGATAAGTTTAGAGTTTACGCATTATAACCGCAATTGATTTTCGTGCATGCCTTCAGTTTTTCATCCTTCAAAAGCATGGATTCTTCAGAACCACCATTTCTCAAGACCTACAGCACCCTTTTTGAGGACTCAACCCAGAAAAGTGTGCATGAAAACAAGCCACTCGTTGCTGCTGATTACGAGCTACCCCTCATTGATCTTAGCCGCCTGAGTCTCGGCGACGCGGACCGAAGGCAGTGCGAGAGGGAGATTGCGGACGCCGCGAGCCAGTTGGGTTTCTTTCAGGTGGTGAATCACGGAGTGTCTCCAGATGTTCTGGCGAGAATGCACCATGAACAAGTGGACTTGTTTCGGCAGCCATTCTCCGAGAAGGCCGACGAGAAGCTTATGAACTTACCAGTGGGCTGTTACCGCTGGGGTAGCCCTACTGCTACTTCTCTGATGCAGTTCTCATGGTCAGAAGCTTTCCACATTCCTCTTTCCAACATTTCAGGATTAAGGGACTTTGACACCATTAGGTATATGTTGGAGTATTTTAATGGCAATTATTTTGGGTGTTACTAATTATTTAATTCTCCCATAAAATGACATTAGCTAAGATGAGAAATAATTAGCGTTTGGACCATTATTTTTGCTAGCCGTTAGAAATTGCATGGCATGGTAGCTAGCCAACGGTTAAGATCAAAGACCAAAGAAAGGTAAGCTTTTGTTGAGATGGCGCTTTCCAAGAAAACAGAAATGGAAACAAATACAGACCGGCAACACTTCGTCCCCTCCTTCCCACCTTCACTGTCTCTCTATAAATTGCCTTGAGCTTTCAAGCTGGTCTTTGGTTGTATCATTCCCTCTCTGCATCTCTTCAACCTCAAAGCTAGCTCCCCTTTCCTCTTGATTTTCCTGCTCCTCTTCTTTATGCTAGTGATAAAATACCTTAAGAAATCTACTCTAAAGCCCATGGTACGTAGGCGCATCTCAAAACCTCTTTTCATTGGCAACTTGCACCGCTGGCCACGGCGGCAGTGCAGCACCATGCCGTGAGAGACCTGGCCAAAAAGCATGGACCCATCTTGTACCTTAAGCTTGGCAAGGTTTCGGGCAGAGTCATTTCCACCCTAGAAGCGGCTAAGAAGGTGATGAAGTTGCACTAGCTAGCTTCATTAGTTTGCCAGAGGCGTCACGGGCTATTGTATCCTAGAGGCGTCGTGTTGTAACCTATGGCGCATCGAAATAGTCGGGTGCGAACTGTTTAAAGAGAGTGACCTAGTTAGTTCGCGCCTCAACCCAGTTTCAACATAACATGTTTCTAAGGTTGAACTAACGGAAAGTTAGCCAAAAAATTTGTAATATAGTGGCATTTTAAGCTAAGTTTCAAGCAGCGGAATTTTACTTATCAATCAAAGTCAGTTTTTCTTTTTTCTCACTGAGTATCTGATTGAGTAATTAAGAGCATGGTGAAGCATTACTACCTTATTTTAGTTCTCAGTTCACAGGTTTCTACATTGCAGATCACCAACTGAGGAATTTGTGGAAGTTGTCTCTGATTTGGCTCAAAGGATTGCTGAAGTATTAGCGGACAACCTCGGGTGCAAATCCGATTTCTTCACAGAAAATTGCCTCCCAAGTTCATGTTATCTTCGGATGAACAGATACCCACCATGCCCAGTGGCTCCCGAGGCCTATGGCTTAGTGCCACATACAGATAGCGACTTCCTCACCATACTGTACCAAGATCAACAAGGAGGGCTGCAGCTGGTTAAAGATGGAAGTTGGGTTAGTGTTAAACCTAATCCAGATGTCTTGGTTGTCAACATCGGGGATCTGTTTCAGGTGATTGACTTCATACTAACGCATTCTCGATCTATGAATCAAACTCGTTAAACCATATGATACTTTCTTCCAAATGATTGTTCATAGTGGGAACTGGAAACCAATGATGCAGGCTTGGAGCAATGGAGTTTATAAGAGCATCGAGCACAGGGTTATGACCAATCAAAAGTTCGAAAGATTTTCGGTTGCGTACTTCTTCTGCCCTTCATATGATACTGTGATACAAGGCTGTTGTGAACCTTCGCTCTACAGAGAATTTAGTTTTGAAGAGTACAGAGAGCAAGTTCAGCAAGATGTCAAGTCTACAGGGAGCAAGGTAGGGCTTCCCAGGTTTCTTGCATGAAACGTGGCCACCCATCTCGGGATGCATATACGACTACTTACCTATGGAATAGTTCGGAAGAGGCTATTCTTGATTCATTTGTGGTAACGGGGATGGCTTTAGGTTTTTCCTAATTAGTAGGTTCTAGCATTATATATATGTGATTTATATCGTATTCCGGGACATTGGCAGCATAGACTCAAATATATAATCTTGTGTCTGCGACGTGTAATTAAGATAAAAATTATTGTGCTCGGTGCTTACCTTCATAATTTATGCTTTCATTACTACGTTCTAGGGTCTGCTTGAGATTGATTATCAAAAACAACTTTTAGATTGAAGCACAATCATTTTCTAAAACCAGGTTGCTTCATATCCCCTGCAGGTGTGTTAACCACCGCCACTCTCGGATAGGGGGCTTCTAGCATGAAGGCTTTAAGTATTTTTAAAAGAAAAAAGAAAAAAAAATCAGCTTTTAGCTATGAGAGTTTTTGGATAAAAAATGTATCAGAAGCAGTTTCATTATGCGAAAAAAGACCCAAGAAGTTTAATGCTTAAAGATATAGAAGGTACCAGGTGATAAGGACATGCATGTACTTTATTTGATCAATGATAATGAAAAGTCATTAATCTACTATCTTTATTCATTAAATTATGATGTAATCAATATTTTAGCTTTTGAAAGGTGACCAAGAAGTTTAATGCTTAAAGATATAGAAGGTACCAGGTGATAAGGACATGCATGTACTTTATTTGATCAATGATAATGAAAAGTCATTAATCTACTATCTTTATTTATTAGATTATTATGATGTAATCAATATTTTAGCTTTTGAAAGATGATTTAATCAGCTTTGTGTTTTCGTTGAACACCTGACAACATAGTTTGATCCAAATTAAATCAAAATTACTTTGCCATGAATGAAATGTATTTTATTCTTTAAGGTTTACATGTCAGTAAAAATGAGATACTATACGCCATTTAAACATAATAAGTAAAATCACATTAAATGTTATAGTAGTGAATTTGAAGAAAAAATAATGGAAAAGTTTTACCAAAAGGAAAAAATAGAGAAAATTTTACAATGCACCAAAGAAAACATAAACGGAATACGGTAACCAAAACCAAAGCCTCAAATTCACTCTAAAAATCAACGACGACACTAAACACTTTAAACCATATACCATGTGAAGAGCGACTTTTAGACCACATCATAACCTCTTTGGATATGCTTAAAGCTTATCCCGTTATCTTCATCAACGGAGGCACGGACTACATAAGTACCCAAAACAGTTTCAATGACCGGTGAGGATCGCTGACTATTGTCCCACGAGCGCTTGCATTTTTATTCACTTATAATTAAGTACTTGTGATTTGTCCTCCTCCTTATGATCATCCAATCTTTCATGGTGCATTTCGCAAGTCTTTCTCCCGTATCTCTTATTTAATATCAATTTCTTTCATTGTTAATTAAAATCGCTCTTTACGTTTGTCTTTGATCTACCAAATTAACGCTAAAAAGAGGTTGGCAATTACATGGACATATACCCACACATCATACAAGTATGATTGTAACCAAATAAATAAAAAAACAAAATACAAGTTTGATTAGCCAATTTTCTCGGAAGATAATCTGGTTTAGCATACCTCTTGAGTGATTATATCCTCTGTCATGGAAAAGTCATATTAGATGATTTAACTATACGTTGACATCCAACACCTGAAAAAGTGTTAAAAATCATCGCCAATAATTTATGACCAATTTAGGAAAAGGAAAAAAGAAATACTTTTACCTGATGAGGATAAATTGGAATTACAAGCTTGCAGCCCAAAATATGTCTTTTTAGTGATTTACAATCAAAATAAAAGTCATCATATCTGGTTTTTCAAAAAAATCAGATATAATGACTTTTTTCGAAAGGTGTGACAAACCTTATTACCCTTTTTTGTACCAAAAAAATATCTGTTTTTCCAATTCACTCCTTTAACTATTTTTTTTTGGCCATCATGGTCCTTTTTAACCGACAAACGTTAGCTACATCTGTCCTTTTGCTCATTTCCATTTAATTTTAACGTTTCTGGCCCCCATAACAGAGTACTAGAGCCATTTCTCAAGAAGAAGCTCACTTCCTTTTAATCAACACAAATTAGTGCCTCCAGATTAAGAATATGTAAAATCAGCATGATGTGCCTGTCGGTAGCGGTACATGTTGGTTTGCACAATTTTGGGATTTTGGCAAGGGTCAACGCCAATAACTTCTACCAATTGACCCTGTCGAAAAATTGATTGCATCCCTAATTTATACATTAATCAATGGAGATAAAGCCTAGTGTTAGAAGAAGAATATGAGATTTTAGGTTTGTGGTAATGAAGGGTTTAGGGGAAATAAGATGCTGTTTGAAGTGGATGGTAGGTCGTACTCCGCGGGTGCATTGCTTTACGTATGTGCGACATTTGCAAAGGGGTTATCGGCATGGTAGAGGTGGCCGGTGGTGGCTGGACATTAAAGAAGTGGTCAACCAGGTGGTGCTGGCGGTGGTTGTTGTTAAGCGTGAAAAAATGTTCAGATAGCCGGTGGTTGAGGTAGTGAACACAGAGATGAAGTAACCAAAAGGACGAAGCTGCTAACGATACAGCGTTAAAAGAACCAAGAGTGCTGAGATTACCGAACGTTGAAATTTGAAGATAATTACTAGTAATCGGTGGTTCATGATGTTTCTTCATAAAGTTTTACCAAAGAACAAAATGTCTTATTTTGCTGTCTTAGGACAATGATCCCGCAATTTCGGAGCTTCTAAAATGGGCTTCAACTGAAAAGGCTACAAATGGTCTTAGAAAACCATGGACCAGTTTGTGCAGAATGGCCCAAGCCCAACTAACTAGTTAACCTCTTCTGTATTCTTTGGGCTTGAGCCCAAAGTTCTTACGTCCCTTGTCAGTCTTGGGCATTGGTTACATTACATGCACACGTGATAATCTGATTATTATACATAGCAAAGTCGAAACTAAGAAAATGTTATTAAGTCATCGTTTACTTTGATATTTTCTTCTAATCACCATGTGGATTTAAATAATTTCTATTGATAAAAAAACTATTCTTTTTTTGTTTTTCTTCTATAGTTTTTAAATTTTGAATTCTTAGAATCTCTCGCTCTAATTATTCTCTTATGTTTTCTAATAAAGTATCGTCACCTCGTCACACGTTTTTCTCAACTTTTATCAATCTTATAACGTGTACGTACTTATCTCTGTAAACTATTTTTTTTTTCATTTATTACATTATTCTTTCAAAAATTTGTTTTGAATGCTTCATGCATTGTCTAAAGATCTTACATTATACATAATCCTTTGGTGTCTAAATGGACAATCACGATTCTAATTTGTTCAAGCAAGTGATCTGCTTTTAATTCCAATTATTGGTCAATTGACAAAGATTTAATTTACTTATGCTATGATAAAATATCATTGTTACCCCTTTTATCAATATGACTTTTTTTTAATAATTTGCAGCAATTATATAGGATTCCTGTGTATAATGCATCGGATCAAAACTAGTTTAAAATAAAATTTAGAAACACTTTTACAACCATGGTGCAACTCAAGGTTTTTTTTTTTATTTTTAATTCTTTGTACCGCAAATATCTAACTCCCAAGGACTTGAACATGCTAGTTTTGTTTGGTTACCGTTTTCTCTGTTTTCAGCATCCTTGCACGACTAGTTCTAATCCTCGTTTAATTTTCAATACAGACTTGCAATCACCAGATTGATCTTTATATTATATTGGAAAAAAAAAAGTGCTAAAATGGAAGAAATTCGGTACCTTTCTCCATCTACATTGGCAGCAAGTGGGCGTAAAACAAAAACATTTGACTTTCCAGTTTCCAATGGCCTCCACTGGCACCAACGTGCCCATCAGATCCAGGCTACTCTCCGTGTCCTTTGAAGCACAAACATGGAACAAAGTCTTCTCTAAGTTCGAAACAGAAACGAGAATGACTTTGCTTTTTATGGCCATGAAAGCCTTGATCTGGATGCAAAAGAAGACATAAGCCCGGCCACTTGTTAATTTGTTGCCCTCAATCTCACCGGGAAACCACTTTTTCATCCTCCCATGGCGGACTCCCGCAGAGGCGGATGCTGCGGGTCCTGTTTCAGCTTGATATCCGTTGCCATTTCCATCACCTTATCCTATTGGCTCTTCAAAACACCCTCAAAGCCCTCTTGCTCCATACATGCCTTCTACGTCCCTGCCCTCAACCACACTACCAACTCGACCACCGCCACCAACACTACCATTTACTTTGACCTCAAGCTCGAAAACAGAAACCAGCTCAAGAGTGTCTACTACGACCCCATTACTCTCACCATATATTACGTTCCAAACGTGACCTCAGTTCCCATAGCCAGCTACACGGTTCCTGAGTTTTACCAGGGGCGTAGAAAGACTTCTCACCGGAGAGAGCTGGTGGACACCCGCGGGGCGGACTTCCGGCCGGTTTCAAATGGGTCAATGGTGTCTTTCAGGGTGGATTTAGCGACGAAAGTGAGGTTCAAGACATGGTGGTGGAAGACTGGGAGAAAGAACCTGGCTGTGCGTGCTCAGGTGGAGGTCAACGATAGAGGTGAGAAAGCGGAGAAGAAGGGCATTAAACTAAATTCCGGTGCACCGGAGCTTGAGCGCCATCATTTGCGGGTGAGGCTCTTGGTTGCCTTCGGTGTCTTCTTCTTTGTGTTCATCTGAAATCAGTTCCCTATATTAGTACTTTCCTTTTTAAGTCGTTTTCTCTATTTCACCAATTAGATTTTATTTTTATTTTTGCATAGACCGATTGTTTTTGCCTTTTTGAAATACAGCTTTGCTCTTTTAAATTTGTTTTTCCCTATCCTATTAATGAGAAATATGTTTGCTATATGTTTGCGTTCTTACATTTCTTAAGTATCGATTTTGATGTTTTCTTTTTATTTTTTACTCCCTCTGTTCCCAAAAAAAATTGCTCTATTTTGACTTGACAAGCATATATAAGTCATTTCACATTCTATCCAGGAGGGGAGGGGGAGAAAGAAAGTGGATTAAGAAAGAGAAAATGGATTGGTGGAGGATTAAATGTGGATAAATGAACAAAATTAAGAAAATAAAAAAGGGTAAATATGAAAAAATAATACTTACGGAATCTTTCTTAATTTGAAAAGTGATCAATTTGTTTTGAACAGCGTAAAAAGAAAATATGATATTTTTTTTGGGACGGAGGGAGTGTATCAATCAGTCGATTAGGTCTGTATCATGTCAAATCTATTTTTTTTTTTATATAATAAAATCCTTAAAATTACCAACACACACACAAGTAGGGCTGTAAATGAACAGAGTTGTTCACGAACAACTCGCTGTTCGTTCTCTCATAAACTCGTTCGTGTTCGTTCGTGTTCGTTCATGTAATAGGTGAACTGAACACGAACACAATTTTAAGGCTCGTTTATTAAACGAGCCGAGTTTGAACATGATGATGTTTGTTTATTAATGCTTGTGAACAAGAGGGCTCGTTTACTTAACGAGCAGAACACGAGCCGAGCCTTGTAAACGAACATCGCGTCATTTATTCATTAAAAAAATATAATATATTGCAAACCTACACAAATATCTCTGTGTTTGTGTTGAGACGTGGAAGCATGTGGATCACCAATGCTTCCTCTCTCTATCACTAAATTCATTTTCTTTCTCTCATTAAAGACATTCAAAAACTCGTGCCCTTCTATCAGTATTCAAGTAGTCATCATGCAATTGCAGGCACACCGCCGCCCTGACCACAGCCCACACCGCCGGTCAGACCATTGCCGCCCACATCGCTGGGCAGATCACCCCGCACGCCGCGGCCTTCTCTCAGACACTTGAACAATCAAACACCTTATGCTTTCTCTCTCATCACACAAGCACACCGCCGGCCAAACCATCGCCCACATCGCCGGCTAGGCCACCGCTAAGTCAGGCAACAGGCCTACCGACGACATCTGCTCCTCCACACAAGCCAACTCATCTCTATCGATGATGCCTCTCTAATCACTATCTTCTCGGCGGTGAATGAAAGATCAATGATATTATAAAGGTGTGCGTGCGTGACTCGTCCACATACATATGCACATACCGTCTATTTCTTACTCTCACGCACGTACGCCCATCACCCCCGATCATATCTGGCATCACCCCGATCTGATCTGATCTTCATCTTCTTCTCCGGTCATTTCTTCGGCCATTTTTTCGATCGATGATTCAGTTTGTTTCTTTAAATAAACGAGCCGAGTCGAGCTCGAGTTGTGCGTTAACGAACTCGAGCCGAGTTCAAACACCCATGTTTGGCTCCTAAACGAACACGAGCCGAGCTCGAACATCCCTGAAAATAAACGAACCGAGTTTGAACACACCCATGTTCGGCTCGAACTCGGTTCGTATACAGCCCTGCACACAAGGAGATGGTCCGTTGCACGCGCCGCTAACTTAAGGTAAGTTACCAACGCCATCTGGCCGTTGATCCATTTCAGATGCGACGGGCCAGATTTTTTTTTTTAAGTAAACTTCGTCGTCCGCTACATTATGTGGAGGACGGTGAAATTTACTATACTGCTGCCCCTATTTGCTTGCGAATCCCTTCAACTCATTAAATACCGTCGAGGCATTTTGGTTAAAATCACCGTCCGCTATATAATGTAGCGGACGGCGTTTTTTTCTTAAATTTTTTTTTAGATATGGTCCGTCCATATATATATATATATGTGTGTGTGTGTGTGTGTGTGTGTGAATGTGTGTGATTTTTAATTTTGAAATTTTGAGCTTTGTATAATCTGAAAAATACATGTGGTCGTTTGCTAGTCAAGCAAAGTGGTTGCTAGGCAAGAGAAGAGCAAAGCTCTCTATAAAACGTAAAGGGAGCAAACACTAGATGCTAAAGCAGACATCTTTCCTTGTCTTCTTTACCAAAAAGGATCCACAAATTTTAGTGAAGCAGTAGGAGAGTAGCCGTACAACATCTGATGATGGTCCAAGAGCATAAAGGCCATGCCCAATTCCTCATGGCTTCGTTTACCTACACACGGCTTGCAACTCTTTAGTGGTCAAATTCAAGTTCTTTTCTTGGGAACTTTGTGGTTTTATAACTTTAAGGCAGTACTATTTCTGCACTACATTGCGACTCTTTAATTTGCAAGTAATCAAAGGGTGCAAATCCATCGATAGATCTGCAAAATCAATGATACATATGTTGAATTTGACAGTTTAGATTTTTTTTAAAATAATTTGTTAAAACAATGATACATACGTTGAGTTCATTCTCTGATTGCATAAACTTTTTAAATAATTTGTTACTCGTAACACGCTATTATAGCTTTTATTGAGCAAAGTCTTGATCGAATTTATTTCTTTCTGCTACCCGATTTGCTTAAATCTCTCATATTTATGCACTCGGTAATGATGCGCTTTGATTAGTCTTTTTGCATTATCCCTACTTGGATACATACGAGCTGTATTATAATTGTAAGACTACGGCAACATATGCACAAGGTATTTCGGCTGCCAATATGCATGTCAAGCACAAGTTACCTAACAAAATCTTTTACTTTAAAACTAAATAAACGAGAACCCATGTCGTTTTCTCGTGTTTTTTAAAAAAATTACATTTATTACGGCGGGCAAAATACTTTTTCCCCAAAGTTAAAAATGGAGAATTAGCCCTTTTTTTAAGCAGCAAGTGCTACCACTTCAATTGTTTTCTTTATTCTTCGTACTAAAAAATCATCCTGATGCATACAACTACCATGAACTTGAGCTCATGGTAAACTTGCTCAAAGAAACATTGCTAAATCAGCACCCTCTGCGGAGCTTCCCAAGCTCTTCAATTGACATTAGCAATGGCTACCCCTACCCTACACGGCTGCACATACGCGGTCTGCACTCGGCAAGACCACACGGTCTTTTC
Source organism: Escallonia rubra (assembly GCA_033065855.1). Classification (NCBI taxonomy): domain Eukaryota; kingdom Viridiplantae; phylum Streptophyta; class Magnoliopsida; order Escalloniales; family Escalloniaceae; genus Escallonia; species Escallonia rubra. The sequence continues at coordinate 938,236 of JAVXUO010001214.1, read as the reverse complement.
TGTGGCCCCCCTTAACTTTACCTTGCTCAATTTTTAACCTTTGATTTGTTAGCTTACTCTAAATAAATGGTCAGGAATTGGTTTGGCAATTTGTAAAGACATTTGGTGATTACTATTTCATTATCTTTAGGGCTGAATCAACGCAAAGTTGGTAGAAGAACGATATAGTGGATAAATAGTTAGCATCGGAGAGTAATATTCACTTTTCTTGAAAAAATATCGTCTTATTCTTGTTCAGCTCAGTATTTTCTTTTTCTGTTGTAATTGTAGATGTTGTCAATTAGTAGCTTACTATATTTGAAAACTAATATCATCAGTCACAGACAACGCTTGATTTAAGATAAAATTTTAATCTCTTTTTCATCAAATGGAAGAGTAGAAATATACAAAAGTTATTTGACAAAGGTTTTTTTTTCTTTTTTTATTCTGCAAGTTAGCTAGTAATACCATTTACTACCAGCATATCGCTGTTAATTATTTTTTGGGCTAATTACACTTATGTCCCTGAGGTTTGGGGGTAATTACACCCGAGGACACAAAGTTTCAAAATGTAACACTTGTGTCCATTGACAAACGGAATACAAAAATACTTAACGGTTCTGACAAAAAGACCAAGTTGCCCCTAAATAAACGTTGAAACCCTGATTTGCCCCTGGGACCACATGAAACCCTAATTTTCATTGTCTTCCCCCCCCCCCCCCCACCCATCCCCACCCCATCTGCATCCCCCTCGCCCTTCCCCGTCACCCACCCACCCCGCCTGCTCCTCTTCCCCGGCGCCGCACCCCGCCTGCCTCCCCTTCCCCGGCGCCGCACCCCGCATGCCTCCCCTTCCCCGGCGCCGCACCCCGCATGCCTCCTCCTTCCTCGTCACCCCGTCACCGCCCACCCCATCTACCTCCCCTTCCTCGTCACCGCCCACCCCAAGCCACCGCGTGTAATCTCCTGCCGGCGTCGAAACCTATCGCCGGCGACGTCACTCTTCCCATTCATCTCTTCTCTCCTCCCCCACAGCAACTCACTCCCTCATTCCATGCCAGCAGCTCCATCGCCCCACGCCGCCGGTAGCTCCATCGCACCACGCCGCCGATTTTGAAGCCCTAATTTGCAAATTAGGGTTTTGAAGCCCTAATTTGCAAATTAAGGATTTGAAACCTTAATTGGTAGATTGAGACCTTTGAGAAATGGCAGATTGAAACCCTAATTTGCAAATTAGGTTTTTAAAGTTCTAGTTTGTAAATTAGGGTTTTGAAACCCTAATTGGCAGATTGAGAAATTAAAGATTGAAACCCTAATTTGTAAATTAGGGTTTTGAAACCCTAATGTTTAAATTAAGGCTTAAAATCTTAATTTAAAATATTTAAAATATTCTGTATATAAAGGGGTAGTATCGTCATTTTCAAAATACGTATTGCTGATATCATTAAAAAAGTATAATTTTTGGATGGAACCCTGACGGATGGACACGGGTGATACATTTGAAACACTTTTGGTCACGAAATGTTACATTTTGAAACTTTGTGTCCTTGACTGTAATTACCTCCAAACTTCAGGGACATATGTATAATTAGCTCTTATTTTTTTTCTTCCTCGTATTCTCGCTTCTCGCTTCTCGTCATCATCGAAACGTGAATCGGTTTTACAGGTATATTATTTTACAATATTTTTTAGACTTCACAAAAGGGGAAATTTCCCCACAATAACCAAGTCATTTCCCAAAAAGCAGCAAAAGACACAAAGTTGCCCCTTTAAAAAGAAGACACCACAGGCACTAATAATTCTCAAAATATTCGCCCCTCCATGATTACTACCTGACTTTCCTCAACAAATCCATCGTCAACGCACCGGAAAACCAACTGAACCTACCATGTCCGACCACAGCGGCGGCGGCCGCGGCGGCTGCGGCCGGTGCTGCTGCAGCTTCATACTAACCTCCGGCCTCACCGCCCTCTTCATGTGGCTGAGCCTGCGCACCTCCCCGCCCGTCTGCTCCATCCAGAACTTCTACGTCCCTGCCCTCAACAAGACGGCCAACCACACCACCAACCACACCATCTACTTCGATCTGAAGCTGGACAACGAGAACAAGGACAAGGGCATCTACTACGACAACATCACCCTCACCTTCAACTACCTGCCCAACACCACCCTCCAGGTGGCCAACTACACGGCGCCTGCCTTCTACCAGGGCCACAAGAAGAAAACCCGCCGGAAAGCGCTGCTGGAGGCCGTCGGAGTGCCGTGGGGGGCGGCTGTCGCGGCCGGCTTCAACGGGACCTTCCGGGTGGACCTGGCGACCAAGGTGAGGTACAAGATTGTCTTCTGGAAGACCAAGAGGCACAAGCTGGAGGTGGGGACCACACTGGTGGTCAACGAGGCCGGGAAGAAAGTCAATAAGAAGGGTGATAGGCTCAAGTCCGGGGCTCCTGGGCTGGGCTTCTATGGTGCGCCAGTGGCTCTGTTGGTTGTTGTCCTTAGTGTGATGGTGTGGGTGTTTGTTTAACTACTGATTAGCTCTTGGTTTTGTTTTTGGCAATTTTGTAGTTAACCACCATGATTGCATGTATATTTTTTGTTGAAAAGATTGGGGCCGCAAGCCGAGTCCTAGCAGGAAGAACTTATTACTTTCTCATATGCTTAGTAACGTTAAAAATTAGCGTTTTAAAGACGTATGCAACTTTCCCTATTTTGCTCCTCTTAGTCTTTGGGGAGTTATGCAACTTTCTTTAATCCTGAATATATGTGGAGATGGTAGTGGTCATTGAAAGTTGAACCACAACTCATATGTTGGTAGAATGGTAGGTAGTACTAACCAGTGAGAGGATAATGTAAAAGTAGTTCCAACATGAGCAAGAGATGTGAAGCAGTCTTCAGATATGGCAACACCCTACTGCCCAAGATTGTTTATGTGAACAAGTGACAGTTTTAAATGATTGTTAGCACGTTGGTGGAGGTTCAAAGCCACTTTGACACCATCAACAAGGTGTTTGTAATATGGACAATACGATTGACAACATAATAGAAAGAATTTTTTTTCTTCTTTCAATTTAGTGGTTAGGTGGTATCACACGTCAGCTTGCGCGTATCGTATTAAGTTCACTTTTTCGAATGGATCAGAGGTAGGCCATCCACGCTTAACCTAGGAGTTTCACATTATGTTGCAAGGAACATATTGAGTCCTAGTAATAGCAATAACTACAATATATCATACCAAAATTTTGCTTTAAGACATGCTTATCATGACATAATGGCAACATCTAGCTGAGCGAAACTTTAAATCCAAAGCCAGTAATCTTCAATATACAGGGGAAGTGAGTATCTCTATATAGTCTAGGGCGATAACATGCTTACAGTAAGTGGCATTTGATATCTCTTATTAAATCCAACTTTCTTCCCTAATTTACAAAAAATACAACTGACAAATCTTTACTTGCAAGGCAATCTGCAACAAGAGAGACCATTTCTCCTAGCAAACTTGTGAGTTTCACCGGAAAGGAGAAGTTCCACCGCCTGGTTTTACAAGGGAGAAGTAAGCTCCACCGCGTACAGAAAGGAGATCAGAATGTGACCCTTGCTCCGCGACTATCCCATCCTTGATCACCGCGATGGAGTCAGATTTCTGGATCGTGGATAAGCGGTGAGCCACCACGATGCATGTTCTACCGTCCATCAACTTCTCGAGTGCTTCTTGAACCAAGTTCTCCGACACACTATCAAGGGCACTGGTGGCCTCGTCCAACAGCAGGATTGAAGGGTTCTTCAGTATTGCACGGGCTAAAGCTATTCTTTGTTTCTGACCTCCCGATAGCTGAGCACCTCGTTCTCCACAAAAAGTCTCATACCCATCCTTCATTCCACTAATAATGCACAAGAAAAAAGTGTTAATTTAGGCTGACTGAGTACAAATAACATGGTAGGAAAGCTAATTTAGAGCTTCATGATCACTCCAATTTATAGATTTTATGGAATTTTTTATCTTTATATGCAAAAGTAGGATCAAAATAGCTACTGCAGAGGGAATTTTCCAATTTCTCGGTAGAGTTTATACCTTATAAATTCATGCGCATTAGCAAGCATTGCAGCCTTCCTTATCTCGGATTCCTTGGCATCTTTCTTCCCATAGGCGATGTTTTCATGTATAGTTCCAGCAAAAAGGGTTGGCTCCTGACTGACTAGAGCAATGTGTGACCTCAGGGTTCTCAAATTGTAGTCCTTTATGTCTCGTTCATCAATATGGACTGATCCCTTCGACGGGTCATAGAATCTCTCGATGAGCCCAATGATAGTAGATTTACCGGAGCCACTCTGCCCCACAAGTGCCACTGTAGTTCCTGCTCTGATCTTAAGGCTTAGGCCCTTGAAGATCAACTGATTTGGTCTTGTTGGATAAGCAAAGTACACATTCTTCAGCTCGACACGGCCCCTAATGCTTGTTTTTAGAGCATCACGACTCCACGAGTGATCCGGATCAATCTCGCTAATCCTGTCTAGGATTGCAAAAACGGAACGAACAGCATTGCTTCCCCTAGATATATCTTTAGTCATGCTTCCTGCCTCGGCTATGGTATATGCAGTAAACAATAATACCAGAAAGGCTTGAAAAAGTCGCTCTGGAGATATCAACCCTTTTGCTAATAGCCTCCCCCCATACCAGTAAGCTAAAGCTGTAGAAGCTGCTGCTAAGAATTGGGAGCTAAAGAGGCCGACACCCGCGAACCAGGACTGTCTAACACTTTCCTTTCTCGGGCTTTCCATGGTGGCACTGAACAGCCCCACTATTCTCTTCTGCGAAGAGAAGGCAGTTATAGTTCTATGGTTAATGACAGCTTCACTTGCTAGTTGGCTTCCTTCCTTCTGTGCTTTTTGGGCTTTTCCAGACATACTCTTCATGAGAACACTCCTTGCATAAAAGCTCCCAATGAGGAATGGCTGTGTCCCCATCATCACAAGGGCTAGCCTCCATGTGAGCACGAGTCCTAGCGCGTAGGCAAAGGTAGCCCCAAAGAATGCTTGAGCGAGCAATGACATACGGTCCCCAACAAGGGAACGGACCATATTAGCTTCAGTTGACAAACGTGCACAAATTGCTGCACTCGTATTGTCATCTTGATCAAACCATCCAATCTCGAATGTCAACAGCTTTTTGAGCAGCTTCTCCCGTACCCTTTTTGTTAATTTTTCTCCCATTACAGCAAAGCTCGAGTGTTGGAGAAGACTAGTGAAGAAATTGAAAACTCCAAGGCCCAAGAAAATAAAGGAGTAGAATCTTGCGTCAGACCTGACGGTGGCTTTGTCAGTGCCAAAGTAAACTGATATGAGTGCACCAACGCAGTAGGCATTTATTGGCTGAACTGCTCCGGAACCTATAGCCCCAACGCATCCAAGCAAGGCTCTTCCCCACTCAGGTGCATTCATCTTCAGCAACCGCAGCTGGGAAGGAGCAGGATAAGTTTGTTTCTTCAAATCTTCATCATCACTTTCATAAGACCCATCGAATTGGACGGAGTATGGTGCACTCATTGAAAATGCTGGGCTGAATGGGTTCATTGCTGGGGTGCTTGGCGCACTTGATCTTATACTCATTGGACTCGGTACAACACGCATCCTGTGGAGATTTCTTTCTTCGACTTGATGACTGTAATTACTTGAAACTTCATGCGGCGTTGCTGATTCCTGCAACTGCACCATCTGGTAGTATTCCCCACCCTGTCCATTATTCAGTCGCATCAACTCAATGTGTGAACCTGATTCAACTACTCGCCCTGATTGAAGTACCACAATCAGATTAGCCATTTTAATTGTAGAAAGGCGGTGAGCAATGACAATTGTTGTTCTCCCCACTGATGCCTGATCGATGGCCTCTTGTACGATTCTTTCAGACTGTGTATCCAGTGCACTTGTAGCTTCATCCAGTAGCAAAATTTTTGGGTCCCTTATTAAAGCCCTTGCTATGGCGATTCTTTGCTTTTGCCCTCCTGACAACTGAAAGCCAAATTGCCCAACCTGGATAACCAAAAGCGTAACTTAAGCATGTTACAGTAGAAATTTCAGCGCGCTATCGGTTGCCTCAATTTATGCGTTCTTTCCTCTTAAGAAATTACGAGGAAGAAAAGAAAAAAGGTGAAACTTAGACTACTCGGAGAGTACTTACTTGAGTTTCATATCCATCTGGTAATTTAGCAATGAAGTCATGTGCATTTGCACCCTTTGCTGCTACGACTACATCATCCATTGAGGCTCCTTCCTTTCCAAACAGTATATTTTCTTTTATAGAAGTTGCAAAAAGAATTGGTTCTTGGTTAACCAGACCCATTTGGGATCTCAACCATTTAAGATGGAGTCTTTTTGTCTTGTATCCGTCCAACAAAATTTCACCTTCAATAGGGTCGTAAAACCTCTGAAGTAAGGAAATAATGGTGGACTTGCCAGAACCACTGCCCCCAACAAGACCAACAGTTTTTCCGGCCGGAACTCTAAGATTCAAACCTTGTAGAATAGGCGTATCAGGCCTTGATGGGTAGCTGAAGTAGACACCTTTAAATTCGATTTCTCCTCGCACGTAGGATAAAGCCTTTCCCTTTTTATCTTCCGCATCTATGGCTGGTTCCCTGTCAATCATCTCATTAATTCGAGTAGCAGCTGCTTTTGCCTCTGTTATAGCAGTGAGATTTGGAAGTGCAGTCAAAATATTCCTGCAAGACCATAACAGTGAGTTTCGGTTCAAATCAAGTTTAAAAGCCTATAATCATCTCCTGCAATTATACAGAACTAAAGACACAAGAAACAAGTTGTAGCAACTCACAGTCCTCCCATCAGGACATTGAATCCAGCAACAAAAATATCGCCACCCTTTTCTCCCTTTTTTGTGACTAAGATAGAACCGACCCATGCCTGAAACCCCCAGCTAACATAGATAACTCCCATGCTTCCCATCATCAAACCTCTGGCATAACCTTGCTTAATTCCCAGCGCCATAGTTGTTTGAAGCGCATGGCTGAACCTCTCAAGAGTTTGACGCTCTCCAACATAGGAGTACACGGTTCTTATTGAAGAAATTGCTTGTTCTGCAATCCCACCAGCAACCCCATAAGACTCAATCATCTGCATCCCCACATCCATCATGAGCTTTCCAAACCCAAGCCCAGGGACAATGAACATCAAGGTGAATGGAATAGCAGCTAATGTGAGCCTCCACGAGAGTGTGAAGGCAAATATGAAGCAGAAGAAGAACGATGACATGTACGCGAGGCAGTCAGGTATCTGCAAAAAAACAAGCAGCAGATTTATGTTACACACGAACAAGAAAGAAGAAGGTGTACACGAAATGTTTTTGCATTCAGTTAAACACTAGGTCCATATTGCTGTGCAGGCACCAGGTTTTCAATGCGTATTACCAGCTTACTATTTATGGAGATTGTATCAAGAAAACATTATAGTAAGCAAGTTTATACATTAGATGAACCTTTATCTGGATACGGTCACCGTGTTTTTTTAAGCGTCAATATACAGCTTGAGGTTTCTTCACCTATATCTGGTCATTTACGTAAAGAAAGAAGATAATGTCTGTGATGTTCCTAATCTCTGGGTTGGAAAATTGTTCATTGCTTATGCAGCAACAGAAATACTAGGGTAGTGGAATGAGAACCTTCTCGCCTATGGTGACTTGAATCGTACTGGAGTCCGAGGAGATTGTTGAAACAACTTGGTAAGTTGTGGATGAATCAGCAGCTTGGGTGTCAAAGAAGCCAACATCTTGTCTAAGGACAGATTTCAAGTACTCCAATCTCATCCGAGATGTCTGCCTCTCCGCAGTTCTTGCCCAGCATAGTCCTTCTGAAAAAACCAACCACCCCCCATAAAAGAAGACTGTCAAGCTCTACAAAAGCAGTCTGATAACTGAATACAGAAAGAAAAGTAGAAGAGTTACGGGAAAAGCAAAGTACCAACAAAAGCAGATAGTCCAACCCCAATTGCGACATAGAGCAACCTGAGCGCATACTGGAGAAATCAAACCACAGACCAGTCAGACTACTGGATTGCATCTCCCTCTTTGATATTCACACTCATTCACAAGATTTTACCCGAAGGCATGCAATAACAGTACATGGATGATATTTTTCAAAAGATGCAAATTAATCGAAAGACGTGTGAATTAAGTCCATAATACTCCGTATACAAGAAGGTAGTTTTCGTATAGCATGCTCAAAAGCAACCCGATGTCACGCAATTTGAAGCAACCGCGGTAAAAGCATAACAGTCAAAGCGTCTAGGTGGTCCGAAATGTTTTGAGAAAATTTTCACTAATATCTTGCATCGAGTCACATATCATTTCCGTATTTCTGTCGTTTCATATAACTCGAGGCTTCCACTATTCGAGAAACTTTTGACTAACTTTTCATATCCTAATATTGATTCGAAAGAATTCTCACATAAAGCGGTTTTGCAACAATAGCACCGATAAATATTATCACAATGGTCTTGTTTCAATAGTATCTTAGTTGTTAATCGTTAAGCTTGTCACCAAATGCGCACTACTAAAGAGTGCAGGCCAAGTCAGTATTGAGGCGCTTGAAAACCTTGCCAAATATGTGCTTCGATCCTATCTAAAGTGATCTGCATGTATATTCTTAACAACGTTCTCGTACACTTTATGCTTTATGGTAGTCCAGTTTCTTTCGATCTTTTTACAAGCAGGGCGGACGAAATAAAGGCGTTTTTTCAACTTAAACCAAGGAGGCAAGCAAATACAACCAGGGAAAACAACGTGTATTAATTTTACCTTGTTTACAGAACTGTAAGTGACCTTGGCATTGGGGTTCGCATAGTCATTAATCACGCTGCTAAGAACAAACATCATAAGAGGGATTTGTAGTCCATCCCCCATGCTGCCCAAAGTCCCCCACAACATTAACAACTTGTCCCTGCCATCAGCATATCTAAACATGCCATCTTCCTTTTTCCCCATTTGATTCCCAGCGTGATGAACGAAGCTCAGTGTTCCCTTTCTCTTATACTCGCAAGTTTTGCCGGCTGTCATCGTTATTATTGTCCTCTTTTCACCACCCTCTCTTCCGTGGCCGGAGCCATGTGGAGCTAGCTCATACGTTTGTCGTTATTTTTACAGCTCAAGCCGGCTGGTTTTTGTTAACTATGGATGTTGGTTTCTATAATTCCAACCAGCGTTTGATTGGTACGTCACTCCATCGTTCACTGTTTCCACAGCATCATCACTGCTCATCTTCTTTAACTTTTCTGTTTAGTTTTTATTAAATCCGTCAGCTAGTACCCTGCATTACTACAATTTTTTGTTGACAAAATTCTCTTGATTTGTGTAGATATATGTAACTAATATGTCCTTTCACCTGGAAAAGAATCATTTCTACGTCGTTCAAGCATGGATTTGACTAGGTTTATTCGCCAAATTACGACAACGTTCAGCGCCAAACTATTTACTCCCTCCGTCTCATTAACTCCCTGCTTGTCGTTCAGACAACCTCATTTTGTAAAATGAAGGATTGTCTTTCTTTTCTTTGTGGCCATGTAGGGCAAAAGGCTAGGGAGTACAGCTGCCATGGGAATTGGAATTTGACAAAAGCATCGTACCAAGGGATTTTCTTACGGCAAAGATGCATTGCGACAGTGTTTAACAATGTAAGAGGTTCTCATTAGCAAATAGCAATGCATCAATCATTGACAAGAACGCCCTGCTTTTGAGTATATAAAACGCCAAACTGTATCCAACAATGGGCACTAAACTATTCACAACAGAATCTTTCTGCACCCCAGTTTTTAATGGTTTTAGTGATCACCTGTCATTGTTAACATCTCTGTCTAGGACCATGTATTGATTTGGCCCTCATTGATGCCGATTCTACCCGCCCAATGTCTATTCATTCACGTCTTTGCACTTCGTAATCTCGTTTGGACGCACACCAAGACTAACATTTTGTTTTAGAGGTAGCTGTTTAGATAATGAAAATTCATGAGAGCTTATAAGATTCTTCCATGTGAGTACCAATATGAGCTCACCACGCAAGCTGAAAGCAAATTGTGCTATTCAAGGATGACACTGTGCGGCTGCCCACCTAAGAACTAATCATGATTGAAGATCCTCCGAGTACCTCCTACTTTGGGAGGAGCCAAATCCAATTCCATCCGATTAAGCACAAAAACATAATGTAAGCAAGAAAAGCAACCAGAAGATCCGGGGGTGTGTGCTCAGATTAAATATAAACCAATGAAAAAGTTTCACTTATGCCAAGTTGTGTACCGCAGTTTCTATAACAGAGAACTTGAGGTTCCTAAAAAGGTACAAGTTCAAAACAGATCTTCACAAACTTCAACCATACTTCAAAGGATAGAATGATGGCAACTCCAGCACCAGAATACCCACATCAATCTACACCTCTCTCCCAAGCAAAAGATGGAGAACGCATTATTAAGTTAGAAGGCCCCACACGACAAGCTGAAGGCGGAAACGCAAGAGCAAATACGACACCCTTAAGCACCTTTACCAGATAGAAGAGCCAAGAATACCAGTTCAGAATATAAACCAACGAAAGAATTAAAAAAGATAAAGAGAGAGATTGCAGTACAAAACACTGAGAAAGAGGAACTTACATATGCAGGAAAATGTTATACCTCTCTACGTCAACCCCGGAGTCCACCACCTATCAAAGAATGAGGAAGATCTGTCAGAAACTATTTTTTGAACGGCAGAACAAAACCTGGGTGCTTACTTCAGATCCAATATTTACCAACTTAACAAAAAACCATATGTTTAAACCCAACACATGGTTTAAATTGAAAAAACGAGCAGCTTATCATGCATACTGAGCAGCATTCTAGTGTAATAACTCATAGTTGCATAAATAAGAGAATTTATTATCCGTAAAAATCACATATTAGGATCAAACTTGATACTTACATGGAAGTAGGCTTTTCACAAAGGGAAACGCAACAGGAGAGTAGCCTTCATATCTGGGGAAAGTGAGTGTCCTCCAAGCTTGGAGGTCCAAGTCATATACACGGTAATGAGAGGTATGAAATAGATCTCTGATTATGAAAAATACTTCTCTCTTTATGGCAACTACAGAGTCAAAATATGCGAGATTTTCCAGATCAAGTTCACCACTGCCTTGCAAGGACCATCTAGATGTTTCATGGTCCTCCAAAACCCATATGTCCACACCAATCTCGGTTTCATCTACACAAACAAGCGACAGGGAACCTTCAAGATCGATCAAGAATGACCATGCAGTGACTTCATATGGAAGATTGATAGTGCTGAACTGTTCATTATAGCTAACTGAAAGGATTGAAACGGGGGTTTCAGTGTCTTCTTTTGAGCTCATGAGCCAATACAGTTTTCCACTCACAAATATATGGTCAGCACTATTAGGAGAGCAGAGGTTGACCATAGGAAACTCTGAGACTGTCCCTATACCTCTCCATGATCCAGTTTCTGAAGAATATATCTCGCATTCACAATGATTATCACATGGATCATAAAAGAAGTGATAAATTTTGTACTCACTGTTGTCACCATTGAAAGCAAGCCCTACAGAGGGATCCTTTGCAGATGGACAACCTTTCGGAAGCACTAGGACTTCTCGAGTGATGGGATTGCAGATACGGATTTCATAGTGAATCAGAGCCGAAGGGCTGACATCAATCGTGCAACATATCAAGCCATTAACAGAACATATCACTCTTGGACTACACAGATTTTCAAAACCTGGAAGCATTATTTCACTGGTAGCCACAAAGTCCTCCATCAGATGCACTTCTGTAACTATATCAGAGTCCTCGTCGCGGGGGAAAATGAGATAAATAAGGTCACTCTTAGACCAGCTCAGCTGCAACTTAAGAAACTCTGGTCTGGATATCAACCCGTACCAGTTTCTTGAAACAGCCTTGCAGCTTATTATAGACTCGACAGGAAGTCTGAGGATAATGTTTTCAAGGATACCCTCGATATGCTCTACTGCATCCATTATTACTGTGTCCTCTTCACCTTTTAAAAGCAACTGTAAACCAATTCAATGGAATGTCACTCTTAAAAACTAGCTAAAAATGGAGACATCTGTTAATTTCTGCTAGCTATCAGACATCAAGCAACAAATTGACATATATATTCCAGATTCATGCTCTCAATTATTTTCCTCCTCGTCACAACTGCACAATTTTAGACCGAAATCGTGTGGAGTTTGAATTACGTTTCCGTTAGTGCAGATTTTAGGTTTAGAGACCAAATATATAAACGGAGGAATACTACAAAAGGAGGGTATTTCAGCGGGCTGAGATGCCTGTAGCTAAGCTTAAAGGTTTACTTTTGTCGACTCCTTTTTGCTGGGCGGAGGAAAACTTTTCTCCCAATGATCCCTTCTTGGAGTTTTTGGACAGTTTCTTGCTACGCCTACGTGGCTGAGTTTCCTTTCTTTTAAGAATTCGCCCCCTATGGCAAGCTTTTTGAATAATACTTTACCAAATCCAAAAAAGGTAATCAATGTAAGTTGCATACCTAATGGCAGAAAGTAAAAGGATTACATATATCCTCCTCAGGTCTCAAATAGGAAATCGAACATCACCGAGAGAGGAAGTTTGATCCAGCTGTTAAGATAGGTATTGACTTCAAGAACTATAGCAACTTTACTAGTTGTATGTGCCCAAGGTAACCGCCAGCCTGTGAACTTAAGACACTTGTCAGACGAGACCTCCCAAATGGTATTTATATTTGTACGCAGAGTTGAAACAAAAACTAGATGAATTAATACCAAATTTTCGGCTTTCAAGATAGCAAGATTACATAAGCATGGAACTTAAGGGAACAATTTACCAAGACCCATATTAATAAAACGCACCACATTAGGAATCTGAGGTAAACCCTTTTATACATGATGAGCAGATATGAGCAAAAACAAAATACTGAAAGAGACAGATAACATTAACATGAACAAGGAAGCTACCAAGGAGGTTATTACGCGCACACAAACGCACGCACGCGTGCACGGGCGAGCGCCCACAACCACGCCCGCATGGACACGCGCACGCACACACATTATACGGGGGTCCTGTTAACAGGTGCTCTAAAGCATGTGTAAGCACAATACACTAAGCATTTGCAAAATAGTAGTAAAAAGCTGCCTCGTTATATGTGCTAACGATCCTTATTATATATGAGATTATACAACTGATGCATCTTAACAAGTAATAATGTTCCATACTTATGCTTAACATGAACCTGACGGCAAAGAAATTAGCATTTGGCTACTTGGTAGAAGTATTCGCAAGCTTTGCCATAGAAAAAGGAGGGAGGAGGGGGGGATGCTTTACTAATGTGAAGGTTTCAATTCAAGTCTTTAGATAGAAGTACCTTCAGATACATGCTGTAGAAGGTGAGTCATTTATCAAATTAGGATGTCTTGTAGACGTTATAAGGCTTTTTGTGGGATGGGGAAAGTGCAGACCTTCTTCTCTATTGCAATGTGCTTTGCTACTAACCAAAAATGATGCTCAGCTTATACAAAACTTGTCACTCTGAAACGCATGTGTGCGGCTCAGTCCTTGTATAAAGAGCGATAAAGGATGTGGAAGTCCTTTACCAGGCATGTTTACCAAAGCCTTTAAGGGCAAAGAATTCTAGATTCTACGTTTAGTTCCTCTCTTGCATAGAACCTGTGGATTCGATCAGAGGTTCTCCTAGTTGTTTCTTCTTTTGAATATATGGCCAATTCGATCATGCTTTAAATAGATGGCTTAGTGTCCAAAGACATGTACATGGATTTTGTACATGTCTTTGGACAAGCAACAACACACCGCCTCAATGACAAGTTTATATCATATTCGTGCGCAATAGGCTAACTATATGACTAGCAATAGGAAGTACGAAGCCCAAATGTACAAAAATGAACAGTAACAAAAGATGAGGATGACTGAAGTCACAACCTAGCCCTAAACAATTTTCCCCGACAAGTCTAGTTTGAAATCCCGGCTTAATAATGTTCAGTAGGTTAGCCTCCGTAAAAGTAGAAAGCTTTTCAAATTACGAGTCTTGGTAACATAGATTTCCTCACATTACACAAAAACAAGAAATGGGTTTCACAATATACAGCGTGGCTGCAAAGGAAGTCACTAACATAAAAGAAGTTAGTAATGGAGGTCAGAAGGGGTAAAGTGCATTCTCTTCTGCTTGAAATGTCGCAATACTAATGGTGATGTCCACATTCTTCATCAGATACTTGTGCACATGAGAACTAGTAGAAAAAACCTTTTGCGATGCACGGAAACTTTGGTCTTGAAACTAACTAGATGATCCATGTTCTTTTTTTTAATAAAACTATGTGCACCATATTGAGATTTGTAAACAATAGCCTACTAAAAAATAGCAAGAAGTGAATCTGTAGCATCGCATTGACATGTTTATAGTGTACATTATAGTTAAAATTTAAAACAAATTACAAAAAAAGCCAACAACAAAATGTGCACCTGCAAAGGCACAATGTACAGCATTTCAAAGCAAGGCCACAGATTCATTTGCCCTTTGACTTGGTCTGCCGTCTATATCATGCAAGGTAACCAAGCAGATAAGACTACTGTATATAAAAACTTGACCAAAAATCAAACCGATGAACAAAAACTTTAACCTTGAAAAATCATTAATCATGTTCACATTTATAAAATTCATATCAGATGCAGACTACTGAACAATTTCAAATTATGGAGAAGCAGAATGAAGGAGATTTCTATATAGCCCGAGTGCCCAACTGTTCCAAAAATCTTTGCATGAAGTAATTACCAAGCACAATATAAAAGAAAAAAGGTAAATACAAAACATTCCATTTATCTGTCAAAAGAGCAGCACTGAAAACTATCATAATCTATCCAGTTGCAACTATGCATAGCCACTTGGGACAAAGATCAAAAAGCAAAGCTGGAGTGACATAATGAATCATCATTAAAGAAACCCAATTTAAGCTGCAACTCATAGATTATGAAACCACGCACGAGCTACCACATGCACTAAAAACCAGTCATTACTACTTAAATTAACCAAACCTAATGTTAGCATCGACACCCCCCCCCCCCACCCCCCCAACCACCACCAACACAACCGCGGGGTTGGGGGTTTTGTGGTGTGTGTGTGTGTGTGTGGGGGGGGGGGGGGGGGGAACTAGTAATATTTTCCTTCTGATAAAGAAGTGTAACATCTGATCATTCTATATATGTATACCCCATCGGGTCTCGCCAATTGGTTCAAACAGTGGCAAAGATCAAAATAAACACACTGTAATCTTTAATTAGCATGCTTTAAACAAGGTGGGCACAACCATTCATTAAAAAGGTAAGTCGAGCAAAAGGAATTTTTTGATATCCAAGATAGGATAGGCAACATAAATGATATTCAGTATTAGATCGGAAGATCTCATCACCAATGATCTCTCTATTTATAACTGCCAAGTAAGAGAAAATACAAGTTAAAAAGGAATGAGAAAATAAAGCTGGATTATACGAAGGAGGTATCCACAATGAGGATAACCGGGGGCAAAAAAATAAATCACAATTAATTGCTTGCACAAGAAACGATCGGAATTTAATGGAAAAATGGTACCATGATCTACACGATTGCACTAAAAAAGAACTTATCAGAAGCCCAACCTTGTCAACTAGATCAGTGACTTCTTGGCTAAGCCAGTCTTTTACGATTTCACTGACGCTGAAAGCGAGCCTCGAGAACAGTAGAAAAAGAAAGAGAGGAGACGAGTGGAGGAGAGGACGGCGGCTAGAAAAGGAGAAGAAATGTGAATATTTATAGGAGGGCCAGAGTGGGTAGAAGCGAAAGCAAAGTCAAGATTCTAGGGTTACCATCTAAAACTTTGTTATTACCAAGAAAATAATAAGATAAAAGAGGTCTTAGAATGGTAAAATCAAGAGATTGAGGGATTGACAAATAGATGCAATAACTGCCCTAGCCTACCTACCCCAAATGTAAAAGATTAACTACATATTACAAATATGTCGATAATCACCTTATTCTTCCTCCCTAACCAAACTCGCAAATTTTCTAGTTGAGTATAAATTGCGCTATATCCAATATATTACATGAATCCTTTGATCCTGAATGACTCATTAGTAAGACTGATGCTAGATTGCTTGATGTAGAGCATAAGATGGTCTTCAAAACATCAGATCCAAGCCAGCATTATGTAGAACCCGAGGATACATCCTGTACAACTCCCCGCATTGATTGCAATCCCAGCTAAGTGCCTGACTTGTGAAGAAAGAGCAACGACGATGAAGTTGAAGTTACTTAAAGAATTACGAGTGTCGCTACACACTAAAGCATCCAAAAATATATAAATAATCACATTGCAAAAAATTGCTAACCCTTATTTTGAGATGGAAGCAGGATATAAAGATAGAGAAATGCAACATAACCCCAAAATTGAATCATTTTCTTCCCTTCCCCTTTATGGAAGAACATGATCTACGATAAATTTCAAGCAATCAAGTCTTCTCTCATTACTTCTCCACATTCATCCAAGGTCTACCACTACCTCATCTTACCTTATTAACTTGACACAAATCACTTACACGGACATCCAAGGGCTTACCACGAATATGACCACACATCTCAAGTGATGTTCCCTCATCTTTTCCACAGTTCGTGCCACCACAACTTTGTTGCAGATATCCTCATTTCTCATAATGTTCCTCCTTGTGGGGCCGTAATCCATTTAAGCATTTGCATTGCAGCTACACTTAATACCTGACCATTCGGAACCATACAAAATTGTTGGCCTCACTGACGTCCTATTAAATCTTACCTTCAACATGAGATGAATATTACGATCAAAGAACGCCCCAAAAGTGAACCTCCGCTTCAGCCAACCTGTTCTTATCCGATCGGCTACGTCAATGTCAAACTCTCCTTCCTACGACTAAAGATATTTCTCTTAGTTTCCTCCTTGGATCTCCTCCTCAATTTACTTACTAAAATTGCATCACAGGTACTCCATCTTGAATTCTAAAGTACTTGTCCATGATGCTAACTTAACGTTTAATCTTGCTCTTTTTTTTTTAACATTATTTAATAAAATTTTATCACTTGTAGATTACATACACCGTGAGACCTCATCATGAATAATCTTATTAAGCTATTACATACATAATAATAGAAAGAGATGGGATTAAAGCTGACCCTTGCCGAAGTTCAACCGTAATCAGAAACTAACTAGTCATTTCATTGATTGCTTTCACACTAGTAGTCACTCGTCATACATATCCTTAATCACATCAACATAGAGCCCACCACGTAACTTTCCTTGGTACCCTCTCATATTTTTTTTCCAAATCTATGAAGCCCATTTCAGGATACTTCCTCTTGTCTCTAAATCTCTCCAGCAATCACCTAATCAACAAAATAGCTTCCATATTGGATCGCACAGGCATGAAACTACTTGGTTCACCCGTCTTTTAGTCTCCCTTCTTAGTTTATGTTCAATTACTCTCACCAAAGCTTTACAATCCGACTCATAAGCATGATCTCTCAACCTCAATAAGTATATCGTCTATATGATCCCTCTGTAGTTGTTGCAACTTTGAACATCTTATATTTTTTACTGTAATTAGAAATATGCCACCGACGTGATTAAAGCAAAAGAAACAGTATTATTAATACCATTCATGTGAAATGATTTTATACTTTTATTCCATCTTGATTCAGAAAAAGTTGCCTACTTGTTCAACACTATACTTCGATTCTGCCCTTCCAAAAGGAACATCGGCTCTAACATCTATAATGGAGGAAATAACAATGTGAAAAGCAAGACAGGCATCAAAATGTTATCTTCCACACCACGGGCTTTCTCTTCAATTTCAGATCTCGTGAAACAACTTGGTCAACCAAGCTATCGTTATCTTGCCCAAGCATCTCCAAACCTCAATAGGTATACAGTCTGGACGACTACTTAAACCTCAGTAGGAAGATTGTTTTGTTCAATAACCTTTCCTATATTCATCAATTCAAAGCTTCCTCAAACTCTAATTAAATCATCAAATGGGACATTAAATTTTCGTAAGTTCTCTTCCTTTACCCAACAGCTTGTCAAAGTAACCTCTCCATCTCTCCCTACCCTCGACTTCTTTCACTAATAACCTCTGATTCTTGTTTGATAAGCTATATACGATTCAAAACTCTAATTATCCTTTTTTATTGCTTTAGCTAGCTTATAGATCTGTTTTTCACCCTTTTCAGTATCTAAGCTTCGGTATAACTTCCAAAAGCCTTATCTCTAGCCTTTCCTGCTACGTTTCTAGACAACTTATACTTCCCATCATTCTATCTTTCCGGCACTCATCATATCCTTTATAACATTCCCCTGAACTAGATTGCTTTTTGAAACATCCTTATTCCATGACCAAGTTTCTTCATCTATAGGACCATTTCCCCTAATTCTCTGAGAACCTCTCTAGCAAATATCCTCGCAAAAGTAGACATTATCAATCTACATAATATTAGGCTCATCATCCAGGCTCCAAGGTCTTTTAGTCAATGTATCTTCAAAGTGCTTAGTTTTTTTTTTTTTTTTCAATTACCATTAACTAGCTCGCAGATGTCTCTCACCCTTAACCTCCTTATTCTATCTATTAAAATATATACTCAGCACCACCAAGTCACCAACTGAAGTTGTGTATCTAAAGACTCCCAAATATAACCTTACAATCTTTACATAAGGCTCGGTTCTCCCTCCTGTGAAGAAGAGATCTATCCGGCTAAGACCCATTATAGAATAAATGTGAGTCTTTTCTGAAAGAAGGTGTTTGCTATCATCAAATTAAGGCCACAGCGAAATCTAGATTATCTTCTCCTGATTCATTCCTATCTCCAAAAATGAATCCTCCATTTACACTCTCAAAGCCTGCACCAGTTCTTCCGGCATGCCTATTTGAAGCTCCTCCTATAAGCAGCTTTCCATGCAAGTATTCCATATACACTCCATCCAGATTCTCCTCAAATTCCTTCTTGAAGAGTGCTACTTGCACGGCATACACGTTTATTATATTTATAGCCTCCTTTGACAAAGCCAACTTAACTTATATAGTCCTATCACCCTACTTCTTGATCTACAACCTCAATTTCCAGGCTTTTATCTACTATAATCCTCCTCCATTTCAAATCCTAACCCTCAACATTTATCATGTACCGTACAGCTCCCTCAACATTTATCACAATCACTTTACTCACCTTTTGCTCCTTGATCAACTAGGTCCCTAAGCTTACATGTTAACGAACATATTTACCAACTAGCTAACCTAAGTCTATGATCCTGGACTACTTTCTTCACCTGCATTCATCAAGTATGGTGTGGGAACCGGTGCTGACACGACCCCCCTTGCCCATTTCTCAAAGCACCATTTAGTAGGTGCAACTCATTGCTCAAGAGGAATGCGAAAGATTAACATAATTTCTTTGGATACTCATGTTCACAGAATGTAATTTTTTTTTGGTAGTCATCCAGCCATCGCCACCCTTTGGGACTGGCTACTTATATAAGATGTGACAATAAAGTACGACACATGGGTGGTCTTTCTCTATCATCAAAAGTACTTCTGATTATGTATTCCCAAATTGACCAAATTAAAATAAATAGTGGACTGACAAATTCACTCCGAGCATGCAAACTCTAGTGCAGAGCGGGAACTGCATGATAGATTTGGGCACTAAGAGATAAACTTGCTCATGCTTCATTAGCAATTACATGATGTAAATTAGATTTGAAGTTTGTGTTAGTGATTCACGACTAATCTTATGGAGCTTAAGAAATGGTGTAATTTCTGAATCAAAGGCCTTTCTTTCATAAAGAGCTTGTCAAAACTATATAGGATGTAGGAATACTTGTCGTGACTATTTAAGGTCAAAATAGGCTTAAATGTATCTAATTGGCTTCGCCATTTTGAACACATTGGCTTGGACTTAAGATAGGTGGTTGTAGTAGTTTCTACTTGGTATTCGGCAAACGTGCTACTTGTTTTCACGGTGGCCTGTGAAGTTCAGCGCAACCTGCAAATTTGTTGGCCCGCAGAATGTATGAGAGACCAACTGGAGGAATGGTACATAGTAAAAAATGATTCTTTTCCTTCCTGGCCACTGAATCTCTCCAAAGGCATACATACTCCCCTGCTAGATTGTCTGATAATAATCTTGTAAAAACTTAAGTTACGTAGCATGCCAGAAGTTCTGATTCTAGTGGCGTTCCTCAAGATATTCCTAAAAAATTATTATAAGTTAATTGCTTGTTCGTCTTTTTACACGGTTCAATAGTGTTATGTAATTTATGCATGTCTCTCAGTAGTAAGTTACTTGCTAGTTCCCCCAACTCTTAGATGGTCTGATACTGTTATGTTGTTTTTATATGCTTCTCGGACTACTAAGTGTGCTACTCTACTTTGATATCGCATAAATTACCAAGCATGATCTTTCATTTGCTAATACCTCGATTAACCAACAAATCAAGAATCCAGAGAACAATGTTCATAGGGCCATAAAGCAAGGATTTTGTAACAATAAGGTCAACAAAAGGCCCGCCAGGCTACAGGGGCTCACTAAATCAAATAAAGGCCAACATAATCTCTCTGCCACGACCCCCAAAAGTCTCCCTGCTCTCAGAACTTTACTTTATAATTTAAACTAAAAAAGTCATGCGTAATGGTCTGCACAAACATTGCATAATTCAGCTAGTGCTTAGATTTTGATTTAAGACAACTTTATTTAGTGTTATGGGATCCCCGTACTATTAGATTTTTTTTACTTAATGGTATTAAAATGTAAGCAATTACGTTATTCCTGCAGGAATGCATTTCCCCAACAACACAGAGGCGTTCTTGGCCTGCGGGTCATGAGATCAGTAGTAATTTCTCTTACACTTTTGATGTTCTTTTTTTTTTTCTTTTGGTGAAATGTCATTATATTAATGAAAAGATACTCAAGTACATCATCTACAAAATCACAAGGTATTCCCCTCGCCTACAAATTCCTGTACATCATCACAAGATACACATCAGCAGCTAGTAACATAATTAATAACAAAGAATACCTGCACTAAACACCCAAGCATTGCAAAGAGCTCTCTTAGTTCTACTTCCAGGCACTTTTTTCCAGCTCCTTTCCCACCATTGAAGCAGTTGCTTGATCATCTGTACTAGTGTTTCCACTATTCTTTGTTGCAATTCAAAGAGTCGAGTGTTCCTTTCAGTCCAAATCACGTAAGCAGGTATGACAAAAACTAATTTCCTTAGTTTAGCTTGAAAGCTTTTGCCCCAAAAATTCTCAGAAGCAAATTTCAACAGTTGATTCCAGGAGTTCCAATGGCATGGTAGCTGTATTTTAGTTGAAATACGCTTGCATAGCTCTGTGGAATACGAACAACACCAGAAGAGTCATATCTTCTGAATTTTCAGGTGTTCCTCCATATTTTATCTATCAAGGAGTCATCAAGAGATAGAGTGCCTCTGATGGACGTATAGGAGGAACTACGAACACCCTTATTATAGCTAAGAGACATATTAACTGGGGCATTCCACCCCAGATTTCCTTCCGATGATGCTTATCTTTAAAATTTTAAAGTTTTATTTTTCCTTCCAACTATATATTGCCGCAGATAAGCGGGAAAAAAAAAACTAAATCTAGTATGTTCGCAGATACAACGAAACAAAGACAAAGACTCAAACTGAGGTCCGCTGTCCCAAGTTTTCTTATCCTGACGGTGCTTGTCTCCAACTATTGAAAATTCCTCCCTATAGATCACCAGCCCCAAGGTTCTCCACAATCTAATGCATCATCCCAACATCCCTAACAATATCATATGAAGCATGGGCTCAGACAGAACGTGACACAGACAGAGATTCAACCAGATTCAAGACTCGTCCGCAGCCTGATAGCTTTAGAGCTTTTTCTACCCCAAAAACAGGAATATCTGAACCACTTAAGTAATCAAGACAGCCATGGCATTGGAAAATCATCTAAAGTTGGTAGTTTTTTGTTTTGTTTGGGGGGGGGGGGAAGAGGGGGGAGGGAAGTAGGCAGTGCATATCTTGTTTGCCCTTTGGATAGAGTGAAGCAATGCACATAAGGTGCGTCCACAAGCAATTTGTTAGAAGTAGTACTTAGTTATACAATCAAGGGGGACAAAAGCACAAGTTCTTTTCTTGCCTTTTGCCCATTCTCATGCATTCTAATGCATTAGATAACGGGCATATACGTTTCTTCTATCCCACTTTGCTGTTGTTTGTAAACCCTTTTAATTTCTTTTTGTTGTCCATTAGATGCTATGGGAATAAGATCACATCATGGAAGCGAAAAGTGAGGTAAAGAACAAAAGAATAGTGATTCCCTAAGTTTTCCCACTCATTCAATCTCTTCGTGAACGTTAATGCTGAAGACCATAAGCCTCACATTCGAACGCTACGAGGTCACTAAAATACTACTAATTTTAGAGCCTTCTACGCAGCTGCCAAAAATGTCCAGATCTAAAATGGCCAACCTCGTTGTCACGAGCGTTTCATTGATAGCACTTCTTCCTAAACAAGTCAGTTACTTCCAATGATCCGGATAGAAACTTTCTTTACTTGAACTTTCTTATCGTCAAGACCTATGTGGGGATTAATTGACTGCACACAGCAGATGATCCTTAACCATGTAAACGTGTATAACGGAAGAACATGGACAATATAATAGCAATAACTCCCTCCGTTTCATAATCTTGTCCCTTTGACTTTTTGCGAATCCTTAAAATAAAAATGTAACATGTAAGCACCGATTGCACTCATCTTTTTCGTTATTAAATTGTCAAATAATACTAATTTGATCAGTAAAAATTCAAATCATATCCTACTAGTAAGAGTGGCACGTGCGATACGTGTGCAAAAATGAAGTTAGCAATACAATACCTTTTATAATATCAACCTTAGCCATTAGAATTTAAATTAGCAACATTTTTTTAATAAAATTTAAATTGTGAAAACAAAACATGGCACTAACTATTCACTATTTTAAATTTCTATTTTGTGTCACTTTTAAAAAAATTCTGAATTTAGATAGGCAGCTATATAACACGTGTCAGATAGGCATCTATGTAATACCTTACGGTGTCCCTGTATAACACTGCCAAGTGTCAGATAGGTAACTATGTAATACCTTAACTTACGATGTTCCCTAATTGCATAAGGCCAAAGGGTACAAAAATATGAAACGGAGAGATTACAATCGGAAAAACACCGGTAATAGGCCAACAGTACCTACCTGCCTCTGCGCATGCATTACGTGTTGCCGAACAGCCAAGGGAGAAACCAGACAGCCGGCCCGAAAAATCCGGGCGGAGGAAAGAAAGATCGTGTGATGACAAGAGGAACTGGTGCTATCTTCAGCATGGTTATTAGGGTTCGAGCGTCGATAGGATCTGCTGTCTTCGTACAGGAACCGAGAAGCGGTGGTGTCTTGTTGCGCAGCGTGGCTTACAATTCGCTAGTGACAGATTACGGTCTGTCTCGTCTCGTCTCGTCCCTGAATTTTCGGCGAGTCCACCATTAGTGGCTCACCACATGCCCGTTTCTTGCTGAGTTACTGTAAACCAAGGGATGAAATGACAGATTAACAAAAATTTAATGTCTAATTTTTGAAAACTTCTCTTAGCAATGTCAATTCTATCACCGTTACACTCTTGAGCATTATTAGCTCGGTCCAATTCATCTTGATTGGGCAGATTACAGCAAATGTAGTTTTTGATCTCCCTCAGTGGTTTGCAATATACTTGGAATAATCCTACTCCTGACTCTAATTGATAAGGTAGAGTTATTTTGAATTAGGATCCTAGTAATGATATGTGTTTTTTTTTTTTGTAAAGATTGAGTTGTCATTGTAGGCATTTTTTTGTAAAGTTCTATTAAAACTAGGGGTGAGCACGGTTCGGTTGGTTCGGTTTGAAGGCTGAATACCAAACCGAACTGACCACCATCGGTTTGGAAGAAAAAAAACCAAACCGTAGTTGAACGGTTTGGTTTCAGCGGTTCGGTTTCAACGGTTTGGACGGATCAAAGGGATTGGTTTGGACGGATCAAACGGATTGGTTTTGACGGATTGACCGGTTTGGGTTAGTAATTAATTTTTGGATTTTTTTGGGCCTAAATATTGATTATTTAGCATTATTTATACACATAATAACTAGTCTTTTAGAGCCTACCTATTGAAATTAGGTAGAGTTTACACATATATGAGGTGGTTAGATCATAAGTATAACAAAAATTAAATAATGACTAGGACTAGATAAAGATTTATAAATTTTTAATTAGATATATATAGGTTCGGTTTGGTTCGGTTTAGAACGGTTTCGAAAAAATCAAACCGAACCAACCGAATCGAACATCTGTTTGGTCAAAAAAAAACCAAACCAATTGTTTCTTTAAATCGGTTTGTGATCAGCCGGTTTGGTTTGACCGGTTGGATTGGTTTGAACGGTTTAAATGCTCACCCCTAATTAAAACATTCTAGTTACAGCAGTCGTAGTGCATATAGCTTACAATTAATTATTGATGTGGGTAAAAAAAAACCATCAATGGGAGGGTGAAATTTGTCACCGCCAGGTGGTACCAAAATCGATTCTTGGAGAAGTGGAAAGTGGCGCTTGCCCACCTTTCAACTATCCTACTATCTCATCATGAGCAATAACTGTCAACTAAAACCTCGTAACCTCCCACTAGCTACAGTAACTCTCCCCATTAAGAAAAGTAACCGACCCTAAGTGAAAGTGATAGGGAGGAAGAAAGTAAGTTCTGACTATCTATAATATTCGCAAATACTCTCAAAATTGTTTACTAACTTAAGCATCGGAGACTCTCTGCCAGAGCCCTCTACGGGGTTCTCGGAGCGAGACCGTTTGCTCGTGTTGTGCTTCGCAGGTGCTCGAGTGCTCGTTTGGTCAGAACCGATGCTCGTTTTGTAACGTCCCGATTTTTCGAAGTGTTAATTTCAAATAAATAAAGGCAGAAAACCTCAAAATATCCAAAAGTTTCTCAATTGGGTAATCAGAGCATCTAAGAATAAGTCTCCAAGAAACATTAATAAATTGTCACACCGGCTTAAAACAGTTACATTGACCTCAATTACTCTTACAATGAGCTCAAAAATAAAATCTAAAGCGAAATCTATTCGGTAATGAATATAAAAGGAAAATTCTTCTCTAAAAAACTTCTTACTTAAGCATGCCTTATAATCCTTTACACAGTTCCGAACACTGGCTGATAACTTGAAAGTAAGGGGAGTGAGCATAAAACCCAGTAAAGATATTTGCACACACCCACCCACAGAGTACAAAGCATGTTATATTGATAGTAGTACTTGGAGTTGATAAAATACAATACCAAGGTCCATGGCGAATACCAAAACAGCCGCACTAACTTTCAATTCAAAAATTAAATTAGCAACAAGATCAAATAACTTGTACCAGCGGACAATACAATCCCAGAGTAATGAATTACCATATAGAGCTGAATTTGCAGTGGGTCAAAAGGTTCCGATGTGTTTAAAACAATACAAATTTAAGTTTCAAACGTTTCCACAATTCTGATAACGATATCTTATATTTAAAAAAGACTCAAGTGAATCTAATAATACTTCAGATAAGTTCAAAAATGTCTTCAAATATATCATATTTCAAATTTCAAATGTTCAATCAGTACAAAGACGAAGACCACGGGAGCCATTCAAAAATGTGTCACACGTGTCATCACTGACACGTGAGACAAGATTCAGAAATTAAGATCGCGATCTCTAGCTCATCCCGCTGAGCTAGCCCACGTTCCAATTGACGTGGGTAAGTCAGAAATAGATAAGTCACATACACTGTGACATGGCTCACCAGATTATAAAATCATATATCAAATCAACTTAATAAACACTAAGAGTTTGAAGCCGATAAAGTCATTCTCGTTCACGCGATTCTACGCAGAATAATTTTATTTAATGGCTAAACTCAACAATGAAATCGACAAATTCTAAGAAAACTCAAAGCCAAAAAGTTGAAGAGGACTCATTACTGTTTTTATAATGTCTAAGATCATCAAAAACTGATAAGAAACGAATAAAATAGAGCAAGTCAAATCAAGCTGATTTGCAGTGTCAAACATTAACTTTTGCATCGATGAATAAGTTTCAAACTGAATTTCGATGAGAAACTAGACGGATTATGATAAAAACATAAAATTTAGAAGTTAAAGAGGGCTCTTTAAGGTTTTCAGATTGTCTAAAATCATCAAAAACCAATGAGAAATAAATGAGATAGAATAAATCGAAGTGGACTGGTTTACAGTGTCAAAATAGAAAAATATGCACTGATAAATAACTTTCAAACTCAAGTTTGACCAAGAACCAAACGGATTCTGATAAAACTTTAAACTAAAAAGTTGAAGAAGACTCTTAAAGGATTTCAGAATGTCTAAGATCATTAAAAACCAATGAGAACAAATAAGATATAATAAATCAAAGTTGGTAGACTTTAATTGGCAGAATTATAAGCATAAAAATGTTTATGTTTATTTTTGAATATCAATCACTTGGCATTTCATAAAACCTAAAACTAAAAAGTTATAGTACACTATTTGGGGTTTTCAAAAAGTGTAAAAACACTGAAATTGAACAAGGAATGAAAAAGTTACGGACTCTTGAAGTTATTACAAAGAAAGACCACGAATTAAAGTCAATGATCGAAAGTACAAAGAACTATTTAGCGTAACGATCAAGAATATAATTCGGGTTCTAAAGAATCAATAGGTATATTTAAACAATAAATCAATTGATGAATGGATCGATAATTAGAATTCAGATGGGATAAATGCGTGCAAAAACTCTTACCTCAATTACGCAAATCAACTCAAAGTCTTGATCTTTTCAAATAAATTATATCAAAAACCCTAATATAATAATACCCAAAATTTCAATTAGACTCCATCAATCACAATAGCTTATGTGCTTCTTATCACAACCATCAATCACAATATCAAAATACGCTATTACCTCAATGTAATGACCAAAATCTCAAGAGTGTTCTTCATAAATATTCTTTGGAGGCTCTTCTGAAGTTTGTGTGCTCCTAAGAATTATAGTGTACATAAGTCATAAGCCTAAAAGGAATGTAATTATATTCCTAACACAATAAGAACTGCAAAATACCCATTACGTCCCAAAATTCTCTAACTTCATAAATGAGTCAAACTAAAACTCAAATTTAAATTGGGTCATCTAATCCCAAACGTATAACCCACTTTCTGAAAGAAAAAGCTAAGTTGGTTTTTAGGCCCACTATTTAATTAAAAGTCACAATACATTCTAATTCATAGTTACACAAGTATCCTGATAAAAAAATAATAATAATAATAAAATCTGGGGTGTTACACGTTTAGTCGCGGTCAATTTTTTACCAAAACATTTATGTAGTGATGATTATTTGCTAAATATTGCTAGTGCATTGCAAACACTTTTTAACTGCAATTCTCAACAGTAATTTGAAACGTCACTAATTAAAAGTCACTAAACATATCTAGTCATTCGAGTTGGTAGTGGTTTTTGCGGTGGCTCGATGATTGGTGTGGGCTCGTTTGTAGTGGGTAATTGGTAATATGTGGTGACGATGATTCATTGTGTGGTAGTGCATTTTGTTCTACGATGATTTTGTGATAGTTGATTTGTGCTATGGTGGACCTACAATCGAACAACCACCACCAGTGGTGGTGTTTTTTCAATTTTAGGTGACATGTTCAATGGTGGCTAGACGACGGGTGTAGGTTGGTAGGTGGTTTGTGATGAAAATTTTGTGGTTGATGGTGGTTGTTAGTTCGGGGTAGGGCTGTATATGAACCGAGTTCGAGCCGAACATGGGTGTGTTCGAACTCGGTTCATTTAATTTTTGGTATGTTCGAGCTCGGCTCGAGTTCGTTAAAAGCAAAAAATTCAATGTTCGAACTCGGCTCGAGTTCGTGACTGAAGAACTTAGGCTCGACTTCGTGACTGAAGAACTCGGGCTCGACTCATTTAACAATACGAGTCGAACTCGAGTTCCGAAACTTGGCTCGTGTTCGTGTTCGAGTTCAACATCCAACAAATCCCTAAATCTGCAAAAAGGAAATCCTCAAATCTTTCAATCTAATCAAGCTAAAATAAATTAAAAGCGATAGTACATAATATACAAGAGGGATGCAGAATAAAACACTACAAATTAAATAAGATCTTGGAGATCTTGATCTATTGGCGATGAAAGCAAAGAAATGGCATGACGCATGCGCCGGCGACGGGGAGACGATGACTTCGAATACATACGCCGGCGATAATTAGATGAAGACTTCGAAGACATGCGACGGCGAGATGATGACTTCGAACTTCAAAGAGATGCGATGATGGCATCGTAGACAGGCGGAGAAGGCATCGTAGATGGCATCGAAGCCAGATGTGCATGCGTGGAGAGGGTGAGAGAGTGTGGCGGGGTAGAGGGGGTATGCACGATCTGTGAGGCGCGGGTGTGTGTGTGTGACGGGAAAGAGAAGGAGAGCAGACGCCTGCAACAGTGTGTATGTGTGTGTGCTTTGTATGTGTTTAGGTTAGGTTTTAGTTTATATAGTTCTAGGGTTTCTTAGATGTTGGGCTTCACAAATTGGGCTAATCCCATGGGCTTGGGGTTTTGGACTAATTAACTTTAGGGCCTCAGTTTAAAGTGTTAATTTATATGATTATGAACATGTTAATTTTTGAAATATATTATAATTAATTTATTATTTAAACGAGTAGTTTACGAACACGTTTGCGAACATTTGAGAGTGTTCATGTTCGGCTCGTTTAATAAACGAGCTCTATAAATTTGTTCATGTTCGGTTCGTATATTATATGAACGAACGCGAATGAGTTGTAAGGAGAAAGAATCACGAGCCATTCGTGAACGGCTCGGTTCATTTACAGCCCTAGTTCGGGGTGGTGCTACATGGTGTTGTGGTAGGTTGGTGATTGTTGGTTAATCGGAGGTGCTGTGATGGTTGTTGAGGTGGTTATGTGGTGGTTGTGATTTTTGGAGGATTGCTATATGGGGGTCTGACGTTTTCAATGTATATATATACTGCATATAAAAGTACGAATAAGTGTAAATCATTCCTTTGAACAAAATTTTCCTTACAAATTCTTATAATGACATTATTACCCTTGGTTGTAAAAGAAATAAATCGGTGTTAATCTTTCAATGCTAGATGTTAATTTCCAAATTCAGAGTTTCTCTTTACAAATTAATTAAAAATCCTTCCGACTTTTCGCCAACCCTCCAATTTCCTTTACCATTCAAACATTAAGAGGACACACCTACCCCTCGTGAATTGGTCGAAAAATACACACTTCACCCTTATAATTCATCGAAATATCATATCATATTGTAAACTAAACTTATGGCTTTTGCTGCTTGCTATTTTCCCTCGGCGCCATCACCTCGTCTTCGCATTCATACACTGGTAAAAGGAAAGTAACGTCTCACAATCTCACCCAACGGCCACAACAACGACTCTTCATCTTCCACACGAATCAAATGTCATTAAGGAGATGATTAAAGAGCCAATCTATGAAGTGCCATGAGTATAGAGCTTTTCAACCCAACTCACGCTCTTCTTCTTTAATCCTTCACGCCTTATTCCAGAATTCCTTGTTGCAAATCTCAATATATATGTGTATCATCTCTAGATTATAGGTAAGTTTCTGTTTCCTTGATTTCCATGGTCCTTCACGTGAATATGGTTGTGACAGAACTTGATTGGAGCTAGACTTAAGTTGTCCACTAGAGTTCAAGTTTTGTGCTACACGTCTTTTCATTTGTAGTTTTAAGGACTTCTTTGTCTCTGATTCCACAAATTTCATTGGTAAATAGCAAATGACATACAGACAGTGGCGAAGCCAGAAGCTATGCACATGATGGGTACCTAATTAATAAAGGAGAAAAAAAATCAGGGTAGGAGTGAATTACCCACAATTTTATAAGCAGTCAATTCATACGCTCACTTCCGCCCCCTAGTAAAATCAAGGGTAACCAAAGATTTTGTGTGCCAATTTAATTCCACATTACACATAGCTGCACTTTACTGGACCAAAATAAAATTCTAATCTTTGTGTCCCACCTTTTGTTGAAAACACGATCCGTCTGTGAGTATGAAAAAAACAAAGACATCAAGGACAATTTTATACTCTATAATATCCTTCAAATTTACTATACACAAGAACCAACACTTAACAACAACAATTTAATTAAGAGAACAAAGATTGAGATGGCTATAGATCCAAAGATTGGAGTTATGTCATTATAACAAAATATAGTATAAAGACTATTAATTTAGGCTTTTTAGTGCTGTTCTTTTTATGTGTAGTATATCGTGAGCACCTAATTTTAGTGTAATTTGTAAAAATTTCATTTTTTCCTGAGCATTTTAACAAACGTGGACATTTTTCCAGTAAAATATCCCATTTTTTGTGTTCACTTGTCGTAACATTATATATTAGTGCTATTATAAAAACATATGGAACTCTTTCGAAAAATCATAACCGTTAATTTTAATCAATGGTTCAATTTTATTTCAGCATTTAAGTCCATTTCTTAAAGTCCACATAGTTATATCAGCAGTGGAGGTTTATCTTGGTGTTAATGCAATGCTCTTCTAAAAACAGGTGTTTATTCTACGTCAATAATTAGATATACGTATAATTTAGGGTCTGTTTGAAACCACTTCCAGTTTTGGTTTTCTGTTTCTAAAAAAATAAAAGGGCTAATTACAGCAGTGTCCCTGAGGTTAGGGTGAAATTACAGTCAAGGACAATAAGTTTCAAAATGTAACACTCGTGTCCATCCATTAGGGTTCCGTCCAAAAGGTGTACGTTTTATTTGATGCCGTCATTACGTATTTCTAAAATGACAATACTGCCCGTATACTGTATATTTTTAAATGAAGATTTCAAACCCTAATTTTGTTTTGAAAACCCATAATTTAAAAATGAGGGTTTTGACCTTCCTTCTCCACCTTCCAATCCCTCTTCCAAAACCCCAGCTCTCAATTTTTCCGCCAAAGAAATGCCATCCACATTCGGTGTTTCCACCCGTTCCCTGACTGGAGCAAGAAAAAGCCTGGTGGGTCCTCCTTCGGCCACACCGAGGGCAAAGCGAGTTGCGGCGAGAAGTCAAGCCAAACGTCCGCCGAAAAAGAAGGAAACTCGCCGAGAGCCTCTTCTACAGGCTCAAAAATCCTCACAAGACTTACCCAGACAATATTCTCTCAAGAGAGTTGCAGACAAGCGGTCTTGGGTGCAACAGGTTGGTCAGGTTCATAGAAAAAGACAACTGGCAGTGTGTGAGGGAGTGAAAGATGGACGACGACGTGGGGCGAGGAAGGAGGCGGCGAGATTTCAAATCTGTAAAAATGCGGGCGCTGTAGGCCGGGTAAATCGATTTCTCCAATCTGTCTCAGTCGAGGCAGGCAACGGTG
Source organism: Escallonia rubra (assembly GCA_033065855.1). Taxonomy (NCBI): domain Eukaryota; kingdom Viridiplantae; phylum Streptophyta; class Magnoliopsida; order Escalloniales; family Escalloniaceae; genus Escallonia; species Escallonia rubra. The sequence goes on along the minus strand of JAVXUO010001214.1, from coordinate 906,691 downwards.
ACGCCGATGCTGTAGCTGACGACGCTGGCGGGATTCGCGTCGCTGTTGCTGGGGATTTTCACTAGCGCTGATGATGTGCGGATCGGTGACCTTCTTTATTGGGTTCATGTGGCATGGGCGATCGGCGGGGTGGTGGTCGGGCTGGCGGTGGCAGGGTGGGGGAAGATAGAGAGAGAGAGAGTGTAAAGTTTAGATTTAAAAATTAGGTTTTTTTTTCCTTCTGATTTTCATTTTTTAAAAAAGGGTAATGACATTTGAAAAAAAATAACTTTCCAAGATAAGGGCAATAAGGTCATTTTGTTAAGACCGTTAGGTTTTTTTAAGATTCCGTCTGATCAACGGACATAAGTGTAATTTGTCCAAACTATTGTCCTTACTGGTAATTACACACTAACCTCAGGGACATATGTGTAATTAGCCCAAAATAAAAACAAAAACAAAAATCAGTTTAGCTTTTATTTTTTATAAAAACAAATGGGTGTTTGATTACCTAATTTTTATTTTGAGTGTTTGATTACTCAGTTTTTATTTCAGCTTTTTTTTTTGTGGTGGTTGCAGTGCCGGCGACGGGCAGTGGCTGTGTTGTTGGTTGGGGGGGGGTTCTCAAACAAAAATCAAAACTCCAAAATGAGGTTTTAAAAAACAGTCATGTTTAAAAACTGGTTTTCAAAACTGAAGAAAAAAAAACGAAAACTGTGTGTCACACGTGTTTTTTTCTCCACTTTACAAAACTAAAGAAAAAATATAAACGTAATGATTTTCAAACAGGACCTTAGTTTGCTAGCGATAGATGATGATGAGCTTCCTTTCATGGGCGGAGGTGTTGCATGACCGGGGGAGGGGGGGGGGGGGGCATGGCACACCCCAACTTTTTGGATTTTGTTTTTTTAGTTATTGATAATAAATACTCACATCTCACATTTCTACGAAAATGCCATTACATCGTAACTAATTAATTAGGGTTAGTTGTTGTATTCATTATTCTTTGTGTCATCGGCCGTCATAATCTTTTTCGTTCTCATTCTTCATTCTTCCAAACTTCAAATTCCAAATCTCTAGATTACCGAAAACACGAATTGATCAAGATGAGTTCTTTTGTTTATAGTTTAATTCTTGAAGTATTAACAAACTCAATAGTTACGCTAATTATAGTACTAACATGTTCAATTGTTACGCTATTTTAATAGTTACGCTATTTATTAGTTTAATTCTTATAATATTAACGTATTCAATAGTTAAGAAAAAAATACCAATAGAGCAATTTACTATTCATTTAACGTATTCAATAGTTACGCTAATTAGAATATGCTTATTTTCATAGATGGGGAAGTCAAAGTCACGCACAATTAATTCCTTCTTTCAAACAAAAAATGTTAGCAATAGTAATATTGATGAACATACCTTTTTCATTCTTTTATGTTAGCCATCAAAAAAAATTTATGTCTTTTTGACGCCCCCTGATTAGACTTTCTAGATCCGCCCCTGCTTCCTTTTGATGAAAAATATAGTTCAACATTATTGAGTATGTAAAACTGAAGAACGACAATAGTTTTATGTTCTTGATCTCAACTTTTCGACTATCATATCAATAAAACGAATCAAGAAGTCGAAAAGTATTCATGAAAAGGGACTTGGATATACTCTTGAATTCCCCCAATCTGGACATGTCTTTACCTTTTGGGCACAAACATTACATGACTGGTGTTCGTTCTACAAACTCTGTTCACATTGTTCAAGTCTCTAGGGAAGCTCCATCGATGCAAAACTGCAAATCTATTGAACACTTGGTTTGACAGATCCAAAGCTTCAATTCCGCACTTGGTTCCATGGTGCCTAGGGAAGCTCCATTGATCCAAAACTGCAAATCTGTGCAAAAACAGTCAATATAGATGAATGATGGAGATCATGAATCAGAGATCGGTCTTAACAACATTGTTTGGTACAAGTTTATTATCCGTAAACAGTGTTGGTTATAGTTTTGAACCGACCAACTTCATACATCGTGTTCTCCACCCTTGGTAGAACTTTTAGTCAGTAGACTCCTGGTTTTCTTGAGTTGCTGATCCAGTTTATAAACCATAAATGCCATCACTATCTAGTAAAGCTCGAACCAGGATTCACACCACCCTGTCACCTAGATTGGAAGGTCAAACTTCCAAATCAGTTTCATACTATTTCTGTGACATTGTATAAGTTGAAGCTCTCAAGGACTTGAGCAAAGGCCTCTCAGGCTAAGTGCGTGGATGGTGCCATGAGTAACAAATGCTACCTATATGTTTGATTTCTTGAAGCAGGAATTACAGATCCAAACTTGAAGGTCCATTTGACTCTTTTGATTCATGGCCATTTTGTCCAACTCAACAAACAAAGGGCCCACCAGATTCACTTTAGGGAAAAAAATCCCCATCCTCCCTCTTCACTCGACTCTTCACCGTCGATCGGAGATCTTCCACCACCGCCGGTTCTTCGGCGAGTGGTGGCTCTGTACATATTAATTAACCGTTTGATGTCTGTGAATTCCCTTTAATCGAGTCTTTTGGTGCGCTTCACGGCCTTGGGGAGTTGTGGTTGGCTGTTGCGCCTGGGCTTGCGGTATGCGATTGGGTGGCATGGACTGCGGCTGTGGTTCGGACTGGTGTTGGGGTTGCTGGTGGTAGGCGGTGGCCGGTTGCGGTTTGGTTGCCTCGTCTCCTATCTGGGTTTTGGTCTAGGATGGGCTGGGCTTGCCTCCTGGTTTGGGTCGAATTTCATGGTGGATTACAGTGGGTTGGGCACGGGGTGCTGTGGGTGTCGTGAGTCGTTGTGGTGGTAGATAGGGTGGTCGAGGGAGGTTTTCTTCCTGCTAGGGGTCCCTCTTCTTTTTCTTCCCTTCCCGTCCCTAGTATGTCCCCCTCCCCCCTCTCTCGGTTCCTTGTGGGTTGGATGGTATTGGTGGGCGGCTCTGTGTGATGCCGGCGTGGGGAGTGGCAGGTTGGAATTGGTGATTTTGGGGGTGGATGGCCGTAGGTGGGGTTGTGGTTTGAGGGGTGGTGATTGGCGGCGAGGGTGGTCGGCAATGGCTGTGGTGGTTCTTGGCAACCGGTGGTGGGGTTTGCTATGGTTGACGGAAGAACGGTGGCCGGCGATGGTGCCGGTACCAGGCTTGGCGGCGGGTAGCGTGGTGGGTGTGAGGTGGCGCGTGAGCGTGGGGCACGAGGGGCACTTGGCGTGCATGGTTGATAGCTGTTTAGTATGGGCACATGGCTTTCCTAGTTGACTTTGTTGCTGTGTTCTTTTGTTTTGGGGTTATCTTTTGGGTTTTGTAATTGTTTTGTCTTTCTCTGGTCTTGGGCACACGGGTCAGGGTTGTTGTCCTTGTGTATAATTAGTGTCTTGGCTTGGGTAAAAGTGTACTAATCTTTTATGCAGGTAGTCTTCGGTGGAGGTTCGTTGGCGATAAAGCCGGTAGAAGTTCTTTGGCGATCAAGCCGTTCTTGTTTTTGCCGCTCTCGGATATTCAAGGACGCCTGGCTATGTGTCGGTCCTTGTCTGTGGTTACATTGCAGAGGAAGCGGTCACCTGTTATTTTTCTTTTATTGTACTCTATCTTGTACTACTTGCTTATTAATGATATAATTGGTAGAATTTTTACCTACAGTCACAAAAAAAAAAAAAAAGGGCAGTGCCCTGTTTCCATGTAAAATGTCTAGTCACGGGCGCATAAATTGCAACTTCAAATTACTATGACTTTATCCTGGGCTGGTGAACACAAATAATAATTTGAAGATTATGATAGACAAATATTGTTTTTTATGAGACAAGTGAATCCCCGACTAACTTTGCAGACTTTGTTTTGGAACCTTAGATCTGAACCCAAACGCTTAAATTTTTTTACAAGAGCACTAAAAGTACAATAATGCCAACACTCAGATAACAAATATTTCTTTGAATGCTTCAGGCCAATTTGAAGAGTGCGTGCTTAAGATCGCTTTGGGAGGGAATTTAGTTTCGTTTGATGCTAAAATTAGTCCGAAAATATGCCGTACCGTCCAATCAAAAGCGAAAAAATATTAAAGTAATAAGAAACTTTTGTAGAAAAAATTCTTGTGCTTGCGTGCACTTTGAATGACCTAATTCCCAAGCCATTGAAAAGGCAAACATGCTCTCTCTCTCACTTTCCCCACTCAGAAACCAAGACTCGGTTCTTTAACCGTTGGCCAAACCCTTGTCTCGATCTCAGCCCACAAAACGGTGTAAAAATATTGTCATTTTCACGAACGAGAAGGGACACTTGCGGTGGCTCGATGATTGGTGTGGGCTCGTTTGTTGTCGGTAATCGGTAATTTGTGGTGACGATGATTCATTGTGCGGCGGTGCAATTTGTTCTAAGATGGTTTTGCGATGGTTGTTTTGTACTGTGGTGGACCTACAATCGATTGTAGGTGACAAGGTTTAGTGGTGGCTGGATGATAGGTGTGGGTTGCTGGGTGGTTTGTGATGGATATTTTGTGGTCGATGGTGGTTGTTAGTTGGGGGTGGTGCTACATGGTGTTGTACTAGGGTGGTGATTGTTGGTTGATCGGAGGTGCTGTGAGTTGAGAGATATAAACCCCACAAAGGGTATTAATCCCACATCGGGTAAATAATTAATTGCATTTCAATATATAAGCTGTTGAAACGATTTAAATACGCTTACCACATAACGTAGTGGGTTCGGAAACATACCGTACGAAGTCTCCGAAAATTCCGATGTAGGATCCTTGTTGTTACGAGCCTCCAACACGCTTGATCTTTTTCGCAGGTACGAAAACGGCTACTAGAGTCGAGTTCTTCGTCCACGAACCAAATCCTAGAGCTTGGTGATTGCTCTAGAGAGAGTGCTATAGAGAGAGAGGGATTATTGCTATGACTTCTAACTTATTGGGATATCTCTAGCCTTTATATAGAGATACAATTAGAGACTGACTTTACCTCAAACTCTTAGGAGATAAAGATGTATTTACCTCAAACACTTAGGAGATAAATATCCTCTAATTAACTGTAATTATCCAGACTAACAAATACACATTATCTGTTAGTGGGCGGATAATGGGTCCATTGACCCAATTTATTAACATAAGCCTTGTAGGCCTCTCCCTTCATTGCCAATTGATTTTGAGGTGGATGCTTTCACATTGTGATGGTTGTTGAGGTGGTTATGTGGTGGTTGTGGTTTTTGGATGGTTGCTATACGGGGGTTCGGTGGTTTCAACACTTGATGCTATAAATTCTTATAAAGACTTGATTGGAGCTAGAGTTAAGTAGTCCACTGGAGTTTAGGTTTTGCGCTTCACACGTCTTTTCATTTGTAGTTTTAAGGACTTCTTTGCCTCTGATTCCACAAATTTCATTGGTAAATAGCAAATGACATACAGCTTTGAAATGTTTGACACGAGGGACCAGCTGTGTGGCGGATTTGCTAATGAACTGGCTACGGATACATAATTTCATGGCCTCATGTAGGTGTTCTAAATTCAATTTTCTTTGTCATTTGGTGAATTGAAACTTTCCTGTATATTGCCCGATGGTATACCCTCTTGGACTTTATCATCTTCATCTTTAACCGGAATGTGAAGCTGTTTGGAGTATTTGCACTTTAGGTTTTTGTTATTTTGGACTAAGGTTAGTGAGTCTTAGAAATGTATATGTAAGTTTGGAGCTTGATAACTGTGATAATGGCTGTCTATGTTTGCGCCACACATTTTATTGGGTTGAAATGCTTGAGATACTTTTCAAATACATATTAGGATCGTAACTTTAATGTACGATACCACGAGCTTAACTTACTAAAAACATGCAAGGAAGAGACTACGGGCACCTATGGCATAATGGTGCATGCTCTTAGCACGTTTGTTCGAATTCCACAACTATGGCTATTTTGTGGAGTAATAAACCGTAAAAAATTACCTTGGAAATCTTATTGACATTGTTACTTCTCTCTACACGTTCAAATGCTAAAAATTGTCATAGATCATGGGGTAACTCCTTCAAGACAGTGCTCCATGTGTAGTTTATTAAGGTCCCAAAACCAAAATTGATCAGGTCTTTGATTTTCATAACTGCCGATAATATTTACAGCAAAACTTGGACACTATTATGAAACAGGGTAGAATGGTAAAAAGTACAAAACATGTGCTAATCTCACTTTTTTTTTCTTTTTATCTCAACTTTTGGCTTTTGCATCGAAAATTCAATGTGTTTGGTGCCAAGTTTGTCGTGCTTTACTGAAATATAATATGCTGAAAACTAATTGTCTGTAAATTAGTAACAACTAATTTGTGGGGCTGAATTTTTGTGGGCTTCTATGTTCAGGTGGTCCATAGAGCAAGGCCCTCTTTGTCCGTCTTGGTTTGTGAAATATGTGACAAGCTACGTGTGTAACAAAATATACAGGTTATCGCCAAGGCAACTAAACTTCAAAACTCCACCCGAAACAAAGGTATAACATATTTGTAAGCTAACTATAACTAGCCTATCTATGTTCACGAGCCTATTCAGTTATTATTAGTGGGAGCTTGAAAATTATCGACTACTCGTGCTATGCATGGCTACTGTAAAAGAGATTGTATTTGGTTAGAGAAGAACTTTTCGTACAGTTGCTATTAGTGTTTGGCGTCTATTTTTCTTCATTTGTTTTAACGTGGCAGTGTATTTGGCTTTGAGATACAAAAAGCTTTATCATTTTTGAGGTGGAAGGAACTCTTCTCGCTAAGTTGTAGTATAAGACACTTATGTAAGCAAATGTGAATTAAAAATTCTTGTATACGCGCTATTTATGAATTCCGTTATGACCGTTGACTGGTTATAAATTCTGAACTATAATGTTACAAGATGTTCATAGTTCACGTGCAACATATGTGAACCACTACTAGTAATAGGAAATGTTTTAGTGTGTTATTGGAGAATTGGAATAGTGAAATGTTACTTGTCTACGGAAAACACCAAAAACCCCATTAGGTGCTTTCTAAAATGGCCACTGTTGAAGAACGTCTTTTGGTATTTTGTAAAACAGAAACTGCTGCCTTATGTATAAATAGGATTAATTTTTGTATTTGAAAAGAGAAACGAGAAAGAGGGCAACTACAATACACAGCCTACAACTGTCAAGACTTGTTAACAGGAAATGGAACATAAGGTCTACCAGGACAGTAATGTGTTCAGTCCATGAATTGACTGCTTGCTTACTTAGGAGAAAATGAAGCAAACGGAAGTATGAAGCTATTAGGCACTTGTTGACTTGAGACTTTAGGAAGCTGCACTGCTGCACCGAATCTTGTCTATGTATTAAATTGAGTCTTCCTAGTCTTGAAGCCAGAAGGGGACCATTGTCTAGACTTTGAACCCAACTTTAAAGCGTTTTAATTTTGACCCTTGGAATGGCATCTTTGGTATTCTTGCTACATGTTTGGTCAAGTCAACAGGAATGCAAGTAGTACCACTAACATCATCGTCAATGCTCATTGACACCAGTGGAACTAATCATGAACCTTGAACTAAGTTATTGAAGCCATCATACCAGTATTCAGTGTTAGTTTTCTGCCAAGAAACCTCCATGGACCGAAGGCTGTTCACTTATGCAAAAACAGGCAACATCTATCTCCTTAAGCATTTGCTTAATGAGAATCCAAGCTCAATCCTTAAGAAAACTCCCCATGAGAACACGGCCCTCCACATAGCTGTGAGGTCAGAACACATGAATGTTGTTGCTGAGATTTATAGTAGAAGTCCCTCCCTCCTCGCACAACCGAACTTAGATGGAGACACACCTCTGCACGTGGCTGCTGGAAAAGGTCAATTTCCTATGGTAAATTTCCTGGTTGCAAAGATTCTATCTTCTTCCCAGCGAGACATTGATGATATAAGAAATGGCGGGGTTGCATTATTGAGACGAGGAAATAGTGGCAATAACACGATTTTGCACGAGGCCGTGAGGAACCATCAGCTTAAAGTGGTGGATTTGTTACTAAATGTTGATCCTGGGTTGGCCTGTTTTGTTAACAACGCGGGTGAGTCCCCTTTGTATCTGGCTGCTAGAGATGGAATGCTGGAGATCGTGAATCGTATATTAATATTGTCTACGTATGCTCATGGTGGCTCAGATGGCCAGAACGCTTTGCATGCTGCCATTGCAGAAGGCCATTTTGGTAACGCCAGTACCTTCCTTTTTCTGGTTTTGATGGATTCAATAGTTCTCCTGTTTTAGTCCTAATCCTTGGCATGAAATATAAGTATCTGAATCTGCTGATTGCAAAAGGAAACTGATATGCTATGATGCCACTGCATTTATAATCACTAATCAAAAGCTCTTAAAAATTGCATCAATTGGTTGCTTGATTCATTGAGGGAAAATCTAAGCTTGCATAAACCTTTGCAAACTTTTAAGTGTACTTTTTACTCTAGTAAGGAAATTCTACTGTCTACAAAGAACTCTTACTAAGCTGATTAGTGCTAAATCTATAAATGCTTCTGTTGTCTAACTATGCTCTTCTCATGTATGCCCGTCAATGTTCGTGTTTTTGCTGTATCTATGTGACAGATATAATTGAAGCGCTTCTAAGAGCAGAACCCCAACTAATTCAAGAAACAGATCACCAAGGCAGGACCTCACTTCACTATGCAGTGCGCTTGGGAGACAACTGGACAGCGCGACGCTTACTAGAACTGGATGCTAGTACTGCATACGCGTTGGATAAAGATGGCCAATCGTCACTTCATATTGCAGCCAGCAAAGGCCATACCAAACTAATGAAAGAAATTATACAGCACTCCCCGGATTCTGGAGAACTAGTAGACTTAATTGGACGAAATGCCCTTCATGTGGCCATCCTGGAAGGAAAAGTTAACGTTATCAGGTTTGTGCTTGAGACAAAAGAGCTAGAAGGGCTTATAAATCAAGCAGATTATGATGGAAACACTCCTCTTCATATGGCCACCATGGGAAGAAAAAGTTGGATTCTGCGCCTCCTGATATGGGATGGAAGAGCAGATCGAAGAGCCAAGAATAAGAGCGGAAAAACAGCTATCGATGAGTCAATTGGTGAACATTTTGCAGGAGTTTCAGGGGTAGCAATAAATAATTCTTCTTTTTCCGATATTAGTTCATGGAGTCCCAAAATTCATACTTTGCCTCATTTACGTTTTGTGAAAGGATCTTCATGCAAGTATGTTACATTTATCAAATGATCTATATTTATTGTAGGCTCCGGTATCAGGCATCTCGAGACAGCTCGGCTTCCCACAGGTCACAGGAGGAAAACTCTCTCCAAATGAAGACCAAGAGCCAGCAGCAGCCACATTGCAAACTTACAAGAAAATGGGCCATACAGTTTTAATGGTTGCAACGCTAATTGCCACGGTCACATATGCAGCGGCTTTCACTATGCCTGGTGGCTACAACAATGATGTTGGCCCGGAACGGGGGCTGGCCCTTCTCCGAACAAGCAAACCTTTTGAGTGGTTCATCATCTCCAACAGCCTTGCCATGGCATTTTCCACAGCTGCAGTTTGCGTTATATTTTGCGGAGCTGTTGTTGGTAGAAATTCCTACGTCTACTACTTTGCAAGTTCCGTGGTTCTTACTTACATTGCAACAATAGCAACTGCTGTAGCTTTCGGAGCAGGTTTACGTGCTGCTATACCTGATCAGCGATTTATATATATCTCGGAACATACAATAGGGCTTGCTGTCCACACAAGTACGTTTTTATTTCTTTTCCATATGGTGCAGATCTTTTCCATCTACGAACTTTATCATCTGTTAGTTTTTCGTCTTTGTAAGATCAAGTACAGACTCATGAATAGGTAGCATCAAACTTTTTGCAAATACAACTTATATTATCTCGTATTCCTATACTTGCAGACCAAGATTTGCTTCCATTTATTGCATAATGTCACGAACCGTTTGTTAAGGAGGCTGATTTTTAGAGGTTACGCCATGCGGGCGCTCATTAGGCGCTTACGGGACGCTTCGTGGACGCTTACTTGGCAATTAGAAGGCAAGGCTTCCGGAAGGTTCCAGACTTCTTTACACTATTCTATCTTGCACATGTGTGAATATTCTAGAGTAGTGATGGTAGCTCTAGAAAGGTAGGAGAGTATTCTAGAATACTAGAGAGGCTTGTAAGTAGTCTAGAGAGTTCTAGAAGGATAATGCACACCGTAGGATTGCATGTAATCTCCACCGTCCGTTGAGGAGGTGGAGTAGTATATAAAGCCAAGGCCTCACTTGGCCAAGGCATCCAAGACATCCTTGTATTTGAGTATTATAGGCTTTCTCCAAGTAGTGTATTGGGAATCCTTTCCCCAACCTCTTGTGTTCTGCTGCATATTTGTTTCTAACTTCGCTCAGCTCTACAGTTAGGCTGACTTAGCGAACAAGCGGGGGCTTGATCTAGCTAAGTGCCGCACGGTTTCGACTTAGGGAAGTTCGGTCCGTGACAGGTGGTATCAGAGCTTGGTTACGACGAGTCGTGCCAAGCAAGGAGCAACTATGGCAGGCAAGGATACTAGCGTTGGAGCATCCAGAGTAGCCGAAGAGAATGTGGTCGTGGTCGAGCGTGGGGGAGATCCATTACCACCCGCCGGTGGGAAGAATGGTGGTCGAGGCCAAAGCAGGTCTAGTGACGCACTTGCTTCGTTGGATGGCCGAACGGGTCACTTGGAGATTGCTATGGGTGATGTCAAGGATCACATGGGAATGGTCGAGCAAAATCTACAGACGTTGGAGGATCACGTCTTAGAAGAGCTCGAGTCGCTCAAGAGGGCGGTGGGCGCCCAAGACGAGCTACGTGAAAGGTTCACGGAGTTGTTCACAAGTTTACAAAAACAACTCGATGTGGTGAAGGTTGGCGTGGAGGAGATAAGGCAAGACACGACAATGTGCAAGAGAGCTATCGCGAATGGAGCAGTTGCCACTCCCAGTCCAAGGGTGGACACGCCAAGACCAAAGGAGTTCGGAGGCAAGCGGGATGCCAAGGAACTCGATAATTTCATATGGCACATGGAGCAATATTTCGAGGGTGCTAGCATCACGGATGAGAAAACAAAGGTAAGAACTGCGACTCTCTATCTTACGGATACCGCAACTCTATGGTGGCGTAGAAAGCATTGCGATATCGAAAAGGGGTTGTACGCCATAGATACGTGGGAGGTGTTCAAAAAGGAGATCAAAAAGCAGTTCTATCCGGAGAATGTAGCCTACGAAGCGAGAATGAAGATGAAGGAATTAAGGCATAAGCGTAGCATAACCGAATATGTGAAGGAGTTTACTACACTTATGCTCCATATTCCGAATATGGCGGAGGAAGATCTTCTATTCAACTTTGTCGACGGCCTCCAAAGTTGGGCCAAGAAGGAACTTCAACGCCGGGGCGTGAAGGATGTCGATGAAGCCATAGCAATAGCGGAGTCGTTGACGGAGTACGATCGATGTGGTGAATCTTCAAAGCCAAAGTGGGAAGATGAAGCTTCGGAAGGCAACCACACAAATGGTGGGGGAGAGAGCCCTAAGGCGTGGCACAAAGGGGACAAGCATGCTAGCACAAGCAAGACCAAGGGTCACGGCAAGCTAAAAGAGAGACGTGCGAGCCGCAAGCTTAAAGATTGCTTCTTTTGCGGAGGGCCGCATTGGGCAAGGGATTGCCCGCGATAAGGTAAGATCCGCCTTGATTGAGGAAAAGGAGAAGGAGAAGGCTGAGTGCGAGGCGGTGCACATAGGCTCGATACAAGTCCTAAATGCGCTCCAAAAGAAAAATGTGCCGCAAGTCTCGACAGGTGAGGGACAAGCTTCTAAGAGCGAGGGGTTGCTCTACATGGAAGCGAAGTTGAATGGGAAGCCCGCTCATGTGTTAATGGATACGGGGGCGACTCACAACTTCATCACGATAGGAGAGGCCGAACGGTTGGGCCTCAACGTGGTTGACGGGGGAGGTTGGCTAAAAACCGTCAACGCCGAAGCAAAGCCCCTACAAGGCACAGTTCGACGGGTAGAAATGTGTTTTGGCAAATGGAAGGGGTTCGTGAATTTCTCTGTCGCCCGGATGGATGATTTCAAGGTGGTGTTAGGCCTTGATTTCTTACGACAGGTGAACGCTCTTGTGTCACCGTACAACAACGCGATGTGCATAATGGAGCGAGGCGCGGCTTGTGTAGTGCCTATGTTCGGGGGAACATCAAGCACCATGACTTCTATGCGGCTATCGGGAATGCGACTAGTGCAAGAAGTCGAAGGGAAGGAATCCAAGAAGAGTGAAGGCACTTACTTGGCAAGTCTCAAGGTTGAAGACCATGTCGCGCCATCGACCGAGCAGCCACCAAAGGAGTTGATGGGCGTCCCCAAGGGGAAGAAGGATGTTGTGCTGCACGAGTTCGAGAAGCGACAACCACCTAGGAGGAAGGTGGGCGATCAAGGCAAGCTTGACCGGGGGGCCAAGCCACAAAACGTGGTACCATGTGGGATGGCGCCACCAAAGGAGGAAAAGTTGTCGACTACTTCGAAGGCAAAGGGGGAGATCGTCAAGCTAATCAAGGAGGGCCTACAGCGCGACCCCTTAGCCAAAGAATGCTACAACTTGCAAAGAGTGGGAAGACCCAACGATATAGGGTGAATGGAGACCTACTCTACACAAGGGATGGAAGAGTGTACGTGCCAAAGTGGAGAGACCTAAGGAAAATGGTCATACGAGGGAGTCACGACACTCAGTCGACAGTGCATCCGGGGCATCGACGAACATATGCCTTGATGACTACGGCATACTTTTGCCCTCAAATGAAGAAGATGTGCAAATGTGTGTCAAGACTTGTCATGTGTGCCAACAAGTGAAGGGGGAGAGTCAAGCCGATAAGGCTAAACTCTTAGATGTATCGCAAGTTTTGCATGACTTGCAGAGGCCGAGTACGTGCTTGGGGATAGGCTTGAACAAGGACGAGGTGTTCCACCAAAACAACACTGCTTGGTCAAGTGGAAGGGATTGTCAGAGCATGAAGCGACTTGGGAGTTAGCGGAAGAGCTCAGGCAGTTCGAAGACCTCGTGGATCGCTATCACGAGGAGGTTGCGACGAGGGCGTCGCACAATTAGGTGGGGGAGAATGTCACGGACCGTTTGCTAAGGAGGCTGATTTTTAGAGGTTACGCCATGCGGGCGCTCATTAGGCGCTTACGGGACGCTTCGTGGACGCTTACTTGGCACTTAGAAGGCAAGGCTTCCGGAAGGTTCCAGACTTCTCTACACTATTCTATCTTGTACATGTGTGAATATTCTAAAGTAGTGATGGTAGCTCTAGAAAGGTAGGAAAATATTCTAGAATACTAGAGAGACTTGTAAATAGTCTAAAAAGTTCTAGAAGAATAATGCACACCGTAGGATTGCATGTAATCTCCACCGTCCGTTGAGGAGGTGGAGTAGTATATAAAGCCAAGGCCTCACTTGGCCAAGGCATCCAAGACATCCTTGTATTTGAGTATTATAGGCTTTCTCCAAGTAGTGTATTGAGAATCCTTTCCCCAACCTCCTGTGTTCTGCATATTTGTTTCCAACTTCGCCCAGCTCTACAGTTAGGCTGACTTAGCGAACAAGCGGGGGCTTGATCTAGCTAAGTGCCGCACGGTTTCGACTTAGGGAAGTTCGGTCCGTAACAATAAGCTGTAGTGGCTACGAATTAGAAAGGGATGCTTTTAGATGGACGGTGCTTGTGAATTTGGCCAACTCCAAAGTAAATGATGCAAATACGCTTGATAGCATGTAACAAAGGCCGTAATAGCTAAGTAAAAATATATAAGCAAGGAATAAATTAGAGCAAACAAGTTAGCTTAGTTAGTCGTTGCTATGCTACTGATCGACTCTCTTTTTAGCTGAAGTTTGGGTTTTCGTAACTTGAAGTCCACAAAGCTATATCAGCGATGAAGGTTTATCTTGGTGCTAATGCAATGCTCTTCTAGAACTGGTGCTTATTTCCTGTTGAAATTCTACATCAATAACTAGATATATGTAGAACTTAGTTTGCTAGCGGCAGATGATGAACGTCCTTAACATTATCGAATCTGTAGAACTGAAGAAGGACAATAGTTTTATGCTCCGAATCTCAACTTTTCGACTATCATATCAATAGAACGAGTCAAAAAGTCGAAAACTATGCACGAAAAGGGACTTGGATATACTCTGGAATTCCCCACTCTGGACATGTCTTGACCTTTTGGGCACAAAAATTACATGACTGGTGTTCGTTCTACAAACTCGTTCACAATGTTCAAGTCACTAGGGAAGCTCCATCGATGCAAAACTGCAAATCAATTGAACATTTGGTTTGTCAGATTCAAAGCTCCAATTCCGCACTTGGTTCCATGGTGCGCTAGGGAAGCTCCATTGATCCAAAACTGCAAATCTGTGCAAAAAACAGGCAATATAGATGAATGCTGGAGATCATGAATCAGAGATCGGTCTTAACGACATTGTTTGGTACAAGTTTATTATCCGTAAACATTGTTGGTTATATTTTTGAACCAACCAACTCCATATATTGTGTGTTCCGCTCTTGGTAGAGCTTTTAGTCAGCAGGCTCCTGGTTTTCTTGAGTTGCTCCAGTTTATAAACCATAAATGCCATCACTCTGGTAAAGCTCAAACCAGGATTCACACCACCCTGTCACCTACAGATTGAAAGGTCAAACTTCCACATCAATTTCATACTCTTTATGTGACATTGTATAAGTTGAAGCTCTCAAGGACTTGAGCAAAGGCCTCTCAGGCTAAGTGCGTGGATGGTGCCATGAGTAACAAATGCTACCTGTATGTTTGATTTCTTGAAGCAGGAATTACATATCCAAACTTGAAGGTCCATTTGTCTCTTTTGATTCATGGCCATTTTGTCCATCTCAACAAAGAAAGGACAGTCCCCTATTTCCGTGTAAAATATCTGGTCACAGGCACATAAATTGCAACTTCAAATTATTATGACTTTATCCTAGGCTGGTGAACAAAAATAATATTTGAAGATTATGATAGGCAAATATTGTTTTTATGAGACAAGTGAATTGGATCCGGTTGAAAACTGGAGAAAAAAAAACGTGTTTGGCACACAGTTTTTTTTTTTCCAGATTTGAAAATCAGTTTTTGAAAACTCCCATTTTAGAATTTTGGGTTTCCAGTTTTTGTTTTTGTTTTGAGATCACCACCCCCCCCCCCCTTTACCGCCACAGCCGCCGGCCACCGCCACCGCCACCGTAACTACCACCAAAGAAAAAACTCAAAATAAAAACTGAGCAATCAAACACAAAAAAAAAACTCAAAATAAAAATTGGGCAATCAAACACTCATTTGTTTTTGTAAAAAAAAAACTAAACTAAACTAGTTTTGATTTTTTTGGAAACAGAAAATCAAAACTGTAAGTGATTTCAAATGCTACCTAACTTTGTTGACTTTGTTTTGGAACATTAGATCTGAACACAAACGCTTAAAAACTTTTACAAGAGTGGTGAAAGTATAATAAGGCCAACACTCAGAGAAAATTTATCCCTCTAAATGCACCAGGCCAATATGAAAAGTGCGTGCTTGAGATCAATTGGGGAGGGGACTTAATCTCACTTGATGCTAAGTTTGAATGTGTTTGATAACGCAATTAAGTACTTAAAACTTAAAGTTTTCAATGATTTTCAATTAAGTGCGTTTGATAACGCTAAATCTTGTATCACTTAAAAATTTAATTCCTACAAAAAATAGACTAAAATTTTAAGTCAGGGTGGACTTACTTAATACTGATCACTTAATTATATGTGAGATAATTAAAAGTTTGATGCCAAGGAAGGTGGATTCGGAGTCGACGTGGAAGTGCCACAAGGAATGCAGTCCGAGTCAGATGCCAAGTATGTTGATGTAGGACACAACAAAGGTGGAACAAGGGCAAAGACCAAGAGCTTCCCAGACAGAGCCTGAGGGTGGCAGTGCTGCGAGGGTGATGGCGTATGATGAATACACAACGACAGTCACAGTTCGATGCTTAGGTCCAGAGTCAGGGTCTTGTATGTTTCTCTCTCTAGGATTCTAGAGTGAGAAAGTGAAAATGTTCTGAAAATGTCCAACTGTCAATGTTTCGTCCCGAATGAATTCTCAAGACCCCTATTTATAGAGGTTGAGATGATAATGTCATCAACCGACACATGGCGCTCCCCGGGAGTGACACGTCATCGAGGGGTCCACAGTTGCCGGTGCTCCACGGACTGTCGGATCGCATATTCACCCGGCCTGCCCCGCACAGCATCGCTCTGTCTGGAAAGACTGGCTCCCACAGCGTCAGTGTGGCCAAAGAACCCCCTTGATCTAGCCAACAATCCAAGCCCTTGCAGAGTCCCACAGGCCTAGCAGTGGTAGGGAAGACCCGACGCCCAATTGCCAGGCGGACTAGACGCGATGCCCGCCGAAGACCTGTTCCCGTCTCGGAGTGACCCGGGGGTCATAGTCCTTAGGGGTGCTAATGAAGCCCCCAGTGCCGGAGCACGTAGGCCAGTCACGCAGACACCCTGGCGGAGATAGTGTCCCGGAGGAGTCGCCTATTCCGCATGTAACGCCCCAACTTAAGGTTATCTCAACCCGGCTGGAGCATTACGACATATCAGCTAATCACATCATATTGATAATACCACTCATTCTAACTCACTTGGTAATTAAACCATATTATACAAAATTAAAGAGTTTACTATTACAAAACAAATCTAGTAAGCTCTCTGCCAGATCTCAAAGTTGACATACTGTACTATTTAAGTACAACTTAATTCACAAATGTACAAGTGACCCCTTGCCCGTCTTCTCACCGTGCCTCACACCTTCTCCTTGCCTTTTGAGGGATCGGCTCCTTGATCTAAAATGTTATTATGGGTAAAAAAAACCTGTCAGCCCACTGGCTTAATAAGATAATCAAAGACATTTAATGTAACTTTCAACTCAAGAATACTGATAATGCATGCTATTGCAATTCAATCGCATTAAGCAGTTCTAGATGTGCACATAACACATATCACATGTTCACACTTAGTTGAACATTACAAGAGTTTACCATTCCCGAATTCAGTCCCATCAATAGACCACCCTTATGTCACCACACCCAGGATATAAGATCACAACCTTTGCCTCGACCAAAGGCAAAGTAACTGAAAACAATTGAATACTGATACTGCCTCGGGTAGCAGTCGGAGATACAAATGTTCAGCTCATACGGTGCACCGCTACTCAAACACAATCAAATCAACCCCAATCATTTTGATGGGGTGTCATAATAATCATCAACAATATATCAACCATCCCTTACTATGAAAGGATGTAACATCATCTTCATAACATCTTGAACATTTAACATAATCATTTATATTCATCAAATGAGTTTCAATTATAGAACTTAACAAACATGTCAAAACCCATATTCTAACCATGTCTAATTTGACATAATTCCATAATTCACACATACCATAACCTATTTCACGTCTTCCATAACCTCCAATATGTTAAACATGAATAGATTCACTTATTAACAAGTCTCTAACAAGTATTTAAAAGTTTGACAAATGATTCATACTAAAAGAGTTACGCTAACATAACGTATATCCATATTCATGTCTTAAAAGCCCATTAAAAAGTTTTAACCATCTTACCTTAAAGAAGAGATGAAAGAACCCAATTTTCAGATTTGAAACACCTTCAAAATACTCTTCAAAACACGTTTAAAACACTGTTTGAAGCTCATAGAAACTTTCCAAATCAACTGCTTAAGGTTCCCTTTAAAAAATAAGCCTTAATTCTAGATTTTGTGAGGTTTTTGATTGCTTTTCTTGCACTTTTCTCTAAAAAACGAGGTAAGAGAATTTAAGCATGTCAATTGGGTCTTTTATATCAAATTAGAAGCAAGTAGGAAGTGTCAAGTGGAGGTGAAGAGGTGGAAAAGTCAAGCACGACGAGGCTTTAAGCACGAGGTGGCAAGACACGGTTGTGCCACCTAGCAAGCACGACCAGGCTCAAAGCACGAGGTGGCAAGACACAGTTGTGCCACCTAGCAAGCATGACAAGGCTAAGCTAAGTACGATAAGGCTCGAAGCACGACAAGTCGCAATGCTAGGTTGACACGTCACAAGCACGAGGTGGCACAATTCTTTGCAAAAAGCAAAACAATTCACAGGCAGTCTGGTCAACAACCGGTTACTCCCAGCTGAAGGTTTCACCATTTTTCGTTTCCAACTCTTCTGAGAATATTTTTGGTCATTCCAAGTGATCATTTAAAGTTTCTAACCATCAAATACTCTTCTCTATTTCTAGCACTTTGTTCACCTCCTTAGACAATTTAGTTAGTACAATGTGTTTAACATTTAAACATACATTCGAATATGTTATCATGCATAATTCATCATAACCATTTTCACATAAAGTGGTTTATCTAATCATACTTAAATATGTAATCAAAGCATATAAAATGTTGGGTTCTCACACCACAGGCCGAGGTAACATCCCGGAGGAGTCGTCTACCTGGCAGAAGGGGAGTCTTCATGCCGGAGCACTTAGAGCTCCCTGGCGGAGATAGTGTCCCCGGAGGAGTCGCCTATCCCCGCGGGTGAGTCCTTGTGCAGGAGCACTCGGAGCGCGTCAAGGTAGCATCCCGAAGGATACGTCTACCTGACGGGCCGAGGAAGCATCCCGGAGGAGTCGTCTACCTGGCGAAAGGGGAGTTGAAAAGCTCCCTGGTGGAGATAATGTCCCGGAGGAGTCGCCTATCCCTGCGGGTGAGTCCTTATGCCGAAGCACTCGGAGCGCGTCAAGGTAGTATTCCAGAGGAGCCGTCTACCTGACGGGCTGAGGTAGTATCCCAGATGAGCCGTCTACCTGGCGAAAAAGGAGTTAAAAAGCTCCATGGCGGAGATAGTGTCCCGGAGGAGTCGCCTATCCCTGGAGCACTCGGATCGCGTCAAGGTAGCATCCCAGAGGATCCGTCTACCTGACGGGCCGAGGTAGCATCCCGAAGGATCCGTCTACCTGGCTGAAGGAGAGTTAAAAAGCTCCCTGGTGGAGATAGTGTCCTGGAGGAGTCGCTTATCCCCACGGGTGAGTTCCTGTGCCGGAGCATTCGGATCACGTCAAGGTAGCATCCCGGAGGATCCGTCTACCTGACGGGCTGAGGTAGTATCCCGGAGGAGCCGTCTACCTGGCAGAAAGGGAGTTAAAAAGCTCCTTGGCAGAGATAGTGTCCCGGAGGAGTCGCCTATCCCTGCGGGTGAGTCCTTGTGCCGGAGCACTCAGAGCGCGTCAAGGTAGCATCCCGGAGGAACCGTCTACCTGGAAAAATGAGAGTCTTCATGCCGGAGCACTTAGAGCTCCCTGGCGGAGATAGTGTCCTAAAGGAGTCGCCTATCCCCGCAGGATGATGTACACTCTAGAGAGTGGGTCGAAGCATGTTCCACGACCAAGGAAAGGTGTGCGGGGGGCATGTAACATGATTGTGGCGCATGGGCGCGACGAAGTGAGTAAGGTGTCGGGGCACGTCTGTGTTAGTGGCGCGACAGAATGCGTAAGGTGCCGGGGGCACGGTAGTGTGATATAGAGCCTGGGGGAATAGCTGTATCAACGGCGCGGCGCACGGGCGTGGCGAAGTTTTGGAGTGTGGCTCCTAGACGCCGGCGGCGGGGGTCGCGGAGACGACGTCTGGACGACGAGCGTCGCGGAGTTGGCGCGCGGGCGCGGGTGACGTCCAGACGACGGGCGACGGAGGTCGGGAAGATGACGTCCATGTGACGGGTCACAGAGTGACATCTGGGCGACGGGGTCGTTGAGTGATGTTTGGGCGACGTGGTTGTTGAGTGATGTACGTGCGACGAGGTCACGGAGTGACGTCCGGGCGACGGGGTCGCGGAGTGATGTCGGGGCGACGTGGTCGCAGAGTGATGTCCGGGCGACGTGGTCGCGGAGTGATGTATGGTCCCTTGAAGAAAAGTGAATGTGTTAAGTATGGAGGCCAAAGGCCAGCCCTTAGGGGAAGGCCAAGGCCAACCCTTAGGGGGAGGCCAAGGCCAACCCTTAGGGGGAGGCCAAGGCCAACCCCAAGGGAAGGTCGAGGCCGACCCCATGGGGAAGGCCGAGGCCGAGGCCGACCCCAAGGGGAAGGCCAAGGCCAACTTCCTTAGGCAAGTGCCATGGTGCGCCGACAGACGATGTGCGACGGTCGAAGCGTGATGAGGCGTCGCGCGAAAATGAGCTTCTTAGTGACGAAGTAACGTAAAGAAAGTGAGAAGTGCACGTGACTCGAGCGTGCATGCTTTGACCAGTTGTGAGCGTTAAATATTGACTGTTGCTTGTGCGGTGTGTCATGCAAAATGGGACCCCAGTGAGCCTTTGAGTACGACCAGAATAGGTTGGGAACAAAGTTATTTAACATATTTTTACATAAAAAAATAATTATCACCACGATTCCGCCTCAATTAATTTGCTGGTAACACCGCTTCCACTACAATACAACCACCATCACAACCATCATTTCATTTTGCTACCACCACCATAGTTACCACGACCTAGCCACTATCACCACCACCACAGACACCACCACCTCTGTCATACCGCCGTCGTTGTCACCAGGTCCATTTCCATCAAAATCATTTAAAGATTCACCACACTATAACTACTGCCATGACCGCTATGTCGCCGCCTATCACTATCATCACAATTATCAACATCATGTTTTCGTGCTCCATTACTGTCACCATTGACACCTTTATGCCGCCACCACTACTACTCTATCGTCACTGCCACCACCACTACTACTCCATCGTCACTGCCACAACCATCACCAACACGATTTTAGCTTCCCCCCAAAAAGTTATAAAATACATAAACAAATACATAATTTTGATAATTTTGATAAATTTGTAAATAAACAATTTTCAGACATCTATTTTTGGTTTATCAAACAAGGTAACTTATTTTTCAGTAAAAATTCAGTCGCTTAAGTTTTCAGTTTTACGAATTCAGTACTTAATTTTTTCAGTACTTAAATTTCAGTTTTATCAAACAATTCTTAGTCTAGAATATCCCGTACCCTCCATCGAAAACAAAAAAAATATAAAAGTAATAAGAAACTTCTGTAGAAAAAAGTTGTTGTCCTTGCCTGCATTCTGAATCACCTAATTCCCAAGCCACCGAAGAGGCAGACATGCTCTTCCTCTCACTTTCCCCATTCAGAAACCAAGACTCGGTTTTTTAACCGTTGGGCCAAACCCTTGTCCGTTTTGGGTCTATTTCCCGATCTCAGCCCACAAAACGGTGTACAATATTGCCAATTCCGCGAAAGAGAAGGGACACTCGCATCAAATGCTCCATGCCCGCCTCCAAGGCCAAGCACCTGAGCTCGCTAATCCGCTCCGCCACCAAACGAACCACCGCCACCCCTCCCGCCGCCGCTTCCGCCGCCGATGACGCGACCCTAAAAAACTACGTCTCTTCCCTAGACTTATCATCTCCACCTTGTTTGCCCGTGTCTCCGGAAACACTATCACACTCCAAAAGCAGCTACTCGAAGCCTCTCAGCCGTTTGGCGATTGACAGCTTGAAGCTGCAAGGCTCCCCCGCGCATTGCGGTACGCATTTCCGAACAGAGCGTTGTGCAATTGTGTTCTTTTGAATATTGTGATCATTATGAAGTGATTGTATCGTTGTTTTATGCAGACAATTCGACGAAGCAACTGTCGCGGGAGATTACCGCCATATTGTGCGGTATGTTTCCGTGAATTGAGCTTTTATCACGAGTGTTGGTTTATTTGCGACAATCATAGCTAAAGTGGAAATTTGATTACACGTCCAATTTATAATTATATATTGTTGCAAGTTATGCTTCTCTACACCTTATTTTGGGCTGAAACTCTAATATTTTGTCGATAATGTACTTTTTAGCGGTAAATGAGGTCTGGAAGAGCATAATAGGTGTGGATTTAGACTTTCACGTTTGAATTCCACGTTGAATTTTGGCCTGTCCGAATTGATGCTTAGAATCTAACTCCAACTTAGATTTTTTTTACTATGTTGAGACTAGATTGCGTACTCTTACAGTATTCTGACAGTAGGTCAGATTCTACTATGATTGCATCACTGGATATGTTAATCTAATTAAACAATTGAGGGTTTGAATGGAGTGGGGTTCTTGTTGTCTTTTTCCCCTTATACTGTAGATATGTGTTATGTTTAACTGCAGGGGAGGCGGATTTGGATTCGGCTAGTTCACCTGATTCGGAAGTGAATGATGATGAGAAACCTCTGGAGAAGGTTTTGGATATACCGTGGTTCTCAAATATGTCGCACAACAACACATCGTTGCGTCGAAAAGAAGTATCTCGTGAAAGGAAGCAAAAGTGGGTTTACAAGGGTACCCAAACTAATCGTATTGGGCGGCTAGTAAGCATGTGTGCAAATAAAGTGGGGGCAGATGCTACGCTTCAAGTATTTGGTAAATTGGGACGAGAAACCGGTGTGAAAGAGTTTAACGCATTAATTGGGATTTACATAGCGAAGGCCAGGAGCACTGATGATGAAGATGTTTCAATAGAACAGATTCAGAAGGCTTACATGCTTTTTAAATCGATGAAGGAACAGGGTTTTCCAGTAGAAGAAGAAACTTATGGTCCTTTCCTTTTATATTTGATTGAAATGGGTTGGGTTGAAGAATTTAATTTTCTCTGTAAAGTTATCCCTAATTCACCTTCAAGATTAGCTTACTACGAGATGCTGCTTTGGATTAGAGTAAACAATGAAGAAAAAATACAAGAGCATTGTATGAAGGTTACAGCTGATGATGGTGGAGAGGTTTCCGACCTTCGAGGTTTGTGTTTCAGCTTACAAGCTCTTCTTGTCTTCACATTTGTATCACTAGTTATTATGGCACGCGCGATGTGTGTCCAAAAATGGAATTAGCAGTATGATTTATTTATAATATCAAGGTTAACCTTTAGATTTTATTTTAACTATATTTTATTTTTACTAAGTTTAAATTATGAAAACCAAACATGTCCTTATAAGTAATTATTTGCTATTAAAATTTTATTTTGTGTCACTTTTCAAAAAACTTTTTGGAATTCCAAGTGTCACCATATTAGATAGGTAGTTATGTAACACCAAAAATGGTGTTACACCAAAGGGTCCATTCTCTTTAAATATAGTATAGATAAGTATTCACCAGAAAATCTGAGTTTGACGGGTGAAGTTTTGCAAATCGCAGTTTACTATGACATGCCTGATCTGGCTGCATCAGTCACTAGCTAATTGATTTTGAATCTTATTGGTCGCAATGTCTTTTGATTCTTTTCAAATTCCAGATAGACACTCTATGACTGACTTTGGTGAATAGTGTTGTAGCCAATGCATAGTACTCTATGTATTAGTCATTCAATCAAGCTTATTTTTGCATGAACTGTATTTTATGCACTTTAAATGTGCTGGTGCAGAAAATTACTTGATAGCCTTGTGTGGAAGTGGCCGGAAAAGGGAGATTATGCTGCTATTAGAAACTATCGACATAACACAAGTTTCTTCACTAGACTCTGTGGCAATTATTTTCAAATCGTTGGGGAGGCTTTTGTTGGAGGCCTTTGCAAAGAAGTTCATTCTCGCACTCAAAACAAAAGGTAATCAATGATGTGGATATTGTAACTCTGATGCTTTTGGGTTACATCACCCTCGTAGAAAGTGTCTGTGCTATCTGTATACGTGATTATTACTAATTTGATTTTCACATTAGCAACATGAAAAAACACTTTTTTCGTTTACTTCATGCTCATATTCAATACTGCCAGTTTGACTGTGATGTTTCCCAACTGTTATTTTGGTCTTGATTGTATTCCTCATGCTAGACTTTGAATTTTAATTGGAAGGCAATGCATAGTCGTTTTCTCCTGCTTTAATTTACCCACTAGATAACATCATTTTCTTGCTAAACTGCAGATATTGGAGCGGAAAATATCTCAAACTTCATCTATGATTATGCAATTAGCATGCCAAACTTAGCGGTGAGGAACTTCTCATGAATGCTGCTGGTAATGTCCTTGAGGCCATGGTTTATTTGATATATGAATATTTTAAGTTACCAGTAATGGGTCCACAAGTGTGTACTCCCCCTCACGTGCAACCCAAAGGTGATCAAAGTGCACACCAGGGTACAAACATACTAGAGTGCACAACAAGGCACATACATAGAAAGGGTGCAAATCCAGAAGGGAAGACTTGAATCCAAGTCATTGTCTAAACAGATCTGAGACCGATCATCTTCCTTGAAACAAGATATTAAAATGCACAAGATTCAGGAAATATGTCATGGACAACTTAAGGTACAAGTAAGTTTACTATGCGAAGAAGATTAATTTGGAAGTTAGGTAATTATAACACTGATATCAATAATGGAATAGGGCTTTCTTACGAGTTCCCTTTTTGATGTTACTGGACCTATCTGCCAAGTTTAGAACGTGGTAGGGAGAACGACGAATGTAAGAAGGAAATATACACATATTAAGTATGTCCTTGGAACCTGGATCCAGAAGCGACGTTTTATCAACTATTGCAAATAGGACGTATAATAATGTCTATCGCATAGAACATACTCATCTCCTTTGCTCAATTGTTGACCAACTGAAGGAAAAACCTCGCAATTATGTGCGGCGTCACCCAAAGGATGCCAAAAAGAGAAAAGAGCACATTGCGTTGATTCATCAGAATTTAAATAGTTTAACCCCTTGATATAATCTTAGCACTTGAAAGATGATCAAGCACATAAAGTTCTAGTTTAGTGTACAAGCTCCTGCAATTGCAGGTCAGATGTACGGTGCCTTGACTATGCTGTTGCAGAGAGGCTGTTTAAGCGTTTCAAAGCCTTAACCTCCAAGGATATTTGCAACCATACAGGTTAAGTAAAATACAAAATAACACTGTTAAGAATAATAGTCGATTTATGCAATCAATTGTGAAAGTAATTGTATCCAGATGTTAGTTACAGTTGTCAAGTAATAGTAGTTTTGGAGGGTATGGTTGTTACATTTTGTTAGTTAGTTAGTTCATTAGCTTTTGGGGGAAATAGTTGTTGGAGTTTTTTTGGACAATTGGCTGCCATATTGCTGACAGCCATCAGTCTGTTGTAGTTAGTGGTTGTTAGTTGTAACTGCCTTATAATCACCAGCAATGTTTCATGGTTCTAAGGAAGATTCTGCTTCTGTAATTGGTATGAAAATTCACGTCAGAAATATACTTATCGGGTTCTCTTTGAGAAATTGGTTGTCTTAATGAACAATTAAGAGAAATTACTGAATCTAGCTCATGAAAATCGCAGTAACACCCACAGTGGACAGCAATGGCAATGCCATATCATTCCTGCAGTGACCATTTACATGAAACACGTTAATTTTTGAATACATGATACCATTTCAGACACCAACTACGACAACAATTGTTACAGGATGATCCATTAATCTGAACTATGCCTTACTCTGTGTTTGGTCTGTTAAGCCCCCTTCACGCCCTCCTCTCTCAAAAAGAATGCTGAAAGAAAAGAAGACACACTTCACTTTGGTCCTTCAACCTTGCGGTTTTCTCTTAATGGCTGTTATTTTCATGTTCGGTAATAATCTTTTCTTCCCCGGTTTGTTCTAGCCTGCAAACTTCCGTGCTTTAGACTGCAATAAGCTTCTTTATCTTTTCTGAGTCGGGCTGCTCCGGACTGCAAAACAGATTTCAAGTACAAGGGAGGAAAAAGTTTCAAACGGGTTGTAAAATGTTCTTTCCTTCTGCACTCGTGCTCTAGTTTCCTTGATAATTTAATCTTTGCTTTCTGTATAAGACAGCTTCTACTTACAGTTACTACTGCTTTTGAAGGTTAAAGATGTTGTCTCGTCCTTTAAAAACTTGCATACTGAGTTGGAGATCAAGCCTTCTTCTGTACCGTATGAGAAGCTGATTAGATACTGTTGTGACTCACTCAAGGTATAAAATGATCTTTCCTAGGAGCCGCAAGTTGATTTTGTGTGAGTTGTCCCAAAGAATAAAATAGAAACTGATACAAGATTAATTTCTCTCTCTCTCTCTCTCTCTCCCTCCCCCCATCCCTCCCTCCCTCCCCCCCAACCACAACTGGGATAAATGACTTTATGATTGATAAAACTGTGTTCCCATTCTTGTTGTTTTAATCGATTTGAAACCAGATAGCTCATCTGCACACTCACGAAAAGAACTGTAAGTCTATTACTTCAATGTGCACAGGTACACGTGGCTCTTGATACAGTTGACCAAATATTTGAAGCAGGATTGGGCTTATCAATAGAAACGTTTAATTCCATATTAGATGCATGTGACGAGAGCTGTGACTACAATTTGGTATGTTGAATTTTTTCTTCTTCCCCTCTCTTTTCAGTTTCCTTATGCCTCTTTAGTCACAGTGCTATATAGTGGTGTTTAAGAGTGACGCTAGAAAGTGTCAGTTTCTTTGTGCATAATATCTTGTGCACCTTTCTCTCCCTTTCTTTCTATTCTCCCTTTTTCCAAGATCTAATCAGACTTATTTTTTCTGGCTAATATCAAAGCAAATATGATCATTGATGGTGCACTGTAAACCTTTGGTTGACAAATGTAGAACCATTGTTTTTTATTTATTCAAGTTAAAGCTAGTCTAGATATGTTGTAGTCGGATCTACAAATTTTGAATTAATAGGAGTATAGAAGGGTAGTGGTCATCAGAAAAATCCAGTGTAAAAGATCGGAGGCCAGTTCTTACAACTATTGGTTATCGAATAATTGCCAGATGATCAGTGGACATCCAAAGGTTGCACAATTAAGTGACTGAAAAGAAGTCGAACTTATTTGCTCTTCCTTTTAAGTTCCCACACATGTACAGTTAACTGCAGCTGTCTTCTAGAGACTCCAAAACTAGATGTATGCAAAGGGGCCCAGGATTCCGTGGAAATCCTTGCCAGATGACAACCAAACAATCGAACCATGTAACAGCTTAGAAAGTGTCACAACACTGCATCTCCTTGAACCATGTTAAAAGGATGTTAAAAAGGAAAGCGTGGAGGAGGTGAAGCAATAGCTCAGCTCCATTAAAAATGTCTATTCTTCTCCTTCCAAATAGATCACGTAATGCATAGAGGTCCAACCTCCACCTTTGCCGCACGTAGACTAGGTTTTTATTACTTTTTGTTTTGTGGTTATCATTTTGGTAATTTTTTATTATCAAGCTTACTGTTGTTTGAGGCTCTCTCTTTTTTTCTCAACAAGCTTCTAACTTTTTCCTCTGTTTTCTAAGGTTTGCCGCATCTATTCACTGATACGTTGCCATAGCTTGAAGCCAAATAATGAGACCTTCAGGAGTTTAATAAATTTATTTGTGAAAATGAAAGATGTAAGTCTTTTGCGTTTGTTGTGCTTTTCATGTTTGAAAGATCAACAATTGCAATGTAAATGCAATTTATGTGCATTTCTGTTCCTTTTCTTGAATGCAGTTTGATGGTGCCTATGGTATGATAGATGATCTGGAGAAAATGAATTTGATGCCTTCAGCTAGCATGTATAACGCTATAATGGCTGGATATTTTCGAGAGGTGATTTGCTCCGCTCTTTAGATGCTTTCGTTTTCAGAGGATTTGATGTATTCCGAAGTAATTGATTCCTGAACTCCTTGCGAGTTGAAATGTTCTCTATGGTGGATTCCCTTCCCCCCCACCCCCGCGCCGCTCCTCCTTCCCCCACCCACCCCATTTATTAGGTGAAAGTGAAAATTTTGTAGCGTTAAAAAAAATGTACTCACCGTAGTTAGGCCTTAAGGCACTAGTGTCGCGTGGTTGGTACCCAAGTGCAATACTAGCATTTCATTCTTCTTCGTCTTCATTCTAGCTTTTTGCAAGTCGATTACTTACTCAATTGATAGCTACTGGTGGAAGTACATACTGTTGCTAGTTCCCATATTCCTTTGTGTTCCATCTTCCTACTTCTCCTTTCAGCATTCATAAGATCAATTTTTGTTCTTCTGTAAGTCTTTCTCTCTAGCCAATTCCCTTATAGGCCACAGGCATCATTTTTGCTACTGCAAGACACTCGCCTTAAAGGGCCAACACAGCCGTCGTTGGTCAACTCCTGTCTTAAATACCACCACCACCACCCTCCAGCTGTGGGATATCTATAAGGACCACAATGTATGTTGTTCTCGGCCTTATAACGGTGCCAGTTGTAACTCGCCAACATACAGGATACAAGGTCTTTTAGTACAAGAGGACAAGCATTAGAAAGGGGCATGCGAATTTTTTTTGGTGGATTCCTATTTGGAGATTTCAATTTCTTAACCATTGATTACTATTTGATGAAGTGCTCCACTCAATACATGTTCTTTTTCTGTATGTATATTGTTTCATCGTTCTCTAGCTTACATTTTTAGAGCAGGTATAATAGCTTTAGTTTGTGAGTTCTTGCATAAAATTTTTCTTGCTTCTACCTTGAGTTGGATCTCCACGTGCGAACACAGTGGATGGGACTGATGAAGGGCAATATACATTGCTGGGCCTATTCTCTAACAGCTGAAGTTTTCGAGCAGCTGCTGACATAACACTCAATCACAGACTATTCTTAAATTAAGGAGAAATAGTATTTTGTTTGCACCATACGGCATTTGTGTTCAATTGTCTCGCTTACATCGTATTGATGACTGCATCCTAATGGTCTTCTGAAGATTCTATAGGCTTTTAATAACTAAGAAGTTTCCCTGGCATGGCTTCAGTTTATGCCCTAGATTGTCAAGGGGCAAAGAGTAGAACAAATTCTATAAACAATTACTTGTGCTCTTTTATAGTTATGATTTTTTAAGTGTTAACTCACTTTGTTGCTGAATCTCTGCAGAAAAACATCGATGATGGACTGATGGTTCTCAAACAGATGGAGAAAGCAGGTGTAAGACCAAATTCTCAAACTTTCAGCTATCTCATAAGCAACTGCAGTTGTGAAGAGGATATTATCAAGGTGGGTGCTTTTGGTTAAAGTTTTATCTCTTGTGCGCTGTGATTCAGCAACATCACATGTTGTCGTTTTGCAAAAGCCAATTACTGGTACTTTAGAAGTGAAATCTTTTTTCTTCCCTTCTTTGTTGTTTGAGGTGTCCTTAGTTTGTAAGTTTTTGTTTTCTTCTTAATACACAAACTACCTAATAAAATGAAAAGACGTAGGAAATAGTTTGTAATTGCACCTGTAGATATTAGTTCTCCTTTGTGTTGATGCTTTTGCTTGTGTGGCCCGGCAATAGTTCATCTTAGCTCTCTGTTACATCTGCATGGCTAGGAGGGTGGAGATTTTGGATCTAAAGGTCTGGTCTAAGAAGCACGGACACGGGTGCGGATACAACACAGGTGCGGATACGCGGATACGGCATTTTTTTAAAATTTTAGGATACGGGTGCGGCAGGGATACGGCATATTTTATAAATATTTTTTTAATTATGTATACTTAGTATTTAATTTTTAAGCAATTTAAATCTTAATAATCATAATATATGTGTTTGATATATGTGAAAATATATTAATATTCCAACCAAAGTAGTGAGTTTTTAAGTTTAATGGGTTGTTTTATAAATATTAAATTTGAAGAACTGAACATAATAAAGTTTTTATGTGGTATCAATTTTATTTCTTTGAAATACTGGGGTTGATTTATGTAATAACTTAACAATTGGGGTCCTTAAATAACATAACAAAACTATATGTAAAAAATTTAGAAGTCAGAAAATCAGAACATAGAGAACATCGACACAGAGATCGACTCCTTCTCCTTCTTCTTTGGAAGCAAGCGCACGGCGCACGCTGTAGTGGTTCGCCGGTAAGTCCCCTTCTCCTTCTCCTTCTCCTTCCTCTTCTTCTTCTGTTGCTTCTACTACTTCTCTCCAGTGTCTCCTCTCAGATTGCCGATGGTCGCCGGTGGTGATAGATCTGAACCGAGCCGCACCCGGGATTTAAGAAATTAAAAAAAATAAAAGTTGGTGCCGCACCCGCACCCGACGCATACCCGGTGCCGGTGCTATATAGGGTCTGGTAGTACGGATGGTGGTACATTTCTTTGCCCCACCAGCAAGTAAACCTTGTTTCCTTTGATGGAGCCCTTAGGTGTATCCCTGGGGTGTCCTTGGTTTGTAAGTTTTCATTTTCCAACTATAAAAATTAGGAAATATTTTGTAACTGCACCTGCAGATATTACATTTAGATTGGAAATGACTTGATGAGGTGATACTTCCCTTACATAATAATTTGCATGGAGTATATAACTCCAACAGCAAGTCCAATATATAAAGCGTCAGGCCAATGCTCAACACTTGCAACAAGGTGTTTTACGATGTTGGAAGAGATGTTGAAGAGATGACACCCTACTCCTAGATCCTTGGGCATTAGGTCTTGTAGCTCTTGACAATTATGAATAGAATGGTGGGTGGATAGCTTTTTTTTTTCTTTCCCTGTGCATACAATGGCAAAACAATCCTTTTGGACAGCCGATTTTACGCCCACCAATACTCAGTAGTGCTTCCAAGTTATCACCTAGATAGCACAGACACGGATACCGTGTCCTACATCGACACTGATCGGGACACCGGACCGCAATTTAAAAAAAAAACAGATTTTGGACACCGCAGGATACCGCTAAATTTTTTAATATATTTTTATTTATATATACACATATATATACACACACATCTCAATTGGAGCAACTGAATTTCGTTAAAAACGGAAGAGAAAGAAAATAAGTAACATGAAATAGTCTCAACAGTAACAAGAAAAAAGGTCGGCAACAAGAAAGCAGTTGAATGTCTCAATAGTACCAAAATTAGAGTCTCAACAATAATAAGAGAGAAGGAAAAAAGACATGGGACCAAAGGCATGAAGGAGAGGTTTTATATAATCAGATGAGCTGTAAATGAGGCCGGAGATGTTGACCTATCTTACTCTAGACTGGCAAGCTTGGATGCTTTAGGCAACAAAAAGAAGGAAAAGAGAAAGAGACGAGAGAGAAAGAAGCAGGTACCTTTTGCTGGGTCGATCTGATTATGGTTTGGCCTAAAAGTTCATTTCTAAAAAACCCCATATTTATCCCTCAAATAAATTTGAAACATTGTATTTTGGCCCCATACGTGTGGACACTTATTCACGAGGTGTCCGACCCTTCTTCAAGAGGTGTCCAACCCGGTGTCCGGTAATTAAAAAATAAATAAATAAATTCGGACACCGCTGAGAGGTGTCGGTGAGGTGTTGAGGTGTCGGACACCATACCTCGACCTATAAGAGGTGTCGGTGCTTCCTAGGTTATGACATGCTGATTTCTTTGTGAAATCAAGTATTCAGAGGAGCCTGCCCCCCCCCCCCCCTCTTCTCTCCCTCTCCCTCTCAAGGGGGGCAGGCAGGTCTGAGATGACCCATTTTAGCCTAGTGATTTGCCCATGAACATGTTCCTGCTTGTATTTGTTTGCATGCAATTCATGATTTGCTGTTGGTAAAATCTCTATTAGCGTGCTCAATTTGTGTAAACTATAATTTACTCTCCTTTTTGGGCTGCCCAAGTAAATAAAATATACAAATTTAAATATAAAGCGGAAACCTACAGGGATTATATTACACATGGTATAAAGAGGAAGTCTCGTGTGTGTGTGAGAGAGAGAGAGAGAGTTTGTATTTAAGGTAATTGTTTAGGACTTTTCTTGTTAAAATCCCAAATTTGAAAATTAAGTTTCAATATCGTACTCTTGGAATTCGGTTTTGAAAACTTAAGCGTATACCACTATTATTATGAACTACGTTATAGCTTTTTGACAATCGAAAAGGGGAAGTACTAGGGCTTTCTTAAAGGGAGTTTTTGAGACGCGATAAGAAATGGTACTCTACAAATATTTCTGATTTTTTTTTTGTAGCTTTATGATATTATTATGTACTCTCTCCGATAATTATTTTTGAATGGCAAACAAGATTTTAAAATATAACAATGTTTTTCGCGATGATTTTATCCAATGATTCTTATGAGAGGCTTGAGATCAAACCTAGATGCTTTTAGCAATTTAAGTATTAGTTTTTAAGAGATTAAGATCACTTCGGTTGGTTATTATATCTGGGTTGGGTTGATATCGTTGAGTAAGATGGGATTTTTTGTGGTTTGATGGGTTGTCTATTTGATATATATTATATCTAAGAGATTGTGTGTGCACGATTTGAGGTAAGGGAAACTTTCGTTCGTCTTGATGTTCCCTGTGAGACCCCGATCTTAATTAACTTCTAGTCATTTTATTTAGTTTAACACATTTTGAAGTTGATTGAAATAACATAATTGTGTTACATTAGTTGTCTACATAAAAAAACAATGTTGAAATTAAGTTATGGGCCAAAATGTAATTATGCAAAACTTTGGGGTCAATTTGAAAATACCATAACTTGACCGTAAGGGGTTAGTGGCATGTGCACGTGTGATTGTGTGGGGTGTGTATTGGGAAAACTTGCCACCTCCTATTCTAAGTGGTGCCTAACCTAAACTAGAGTATATGGCGAATAAAGAAATGAAAGGTCAGTGGAGAAATTAGAAAGGAAAAAATAGAAAACCAAGTGTGAGGGGAAAGAAAGAAAGAGGTGGAGGGTCTGTGGAAATAGCTAGGAAGAAGAAAAGATAAGAAAGAAGGAGAAAGAAAAGAAAAGAAAAGAGAGAAAGAAAGGAAGAGAAGAAGAAAAAAAGGAGAGAGATTTGCATCAAGTTTCTTGAATTGGCTTGAGCTTGATTTGTTTGGAGGTAAGTTATCTAACTAAATGTCCACTCCCCCCGGGCGAAGGGTGGAACCCTAAATAAGCTAATTAAAATATAGATCTCAAGGATAAATAAAGCTTTACTACAACTTAAAAAGAAACAGCGGAAGTATGGGTTAAATGTTACAGTCGTCCATAAGTGAGAAGACTGAAAATAACATTATTGTACAAACCACCTCTCTCCTATACAAGTGCTACACTCTAAAATAAAAGAAAAACAACTAAAACTCTGCTCACCCAGCGTAGTACTCCTGATCCTCCTCAAGGTGATTCTCTTCGACTTTTCGTAAATATTTTGACTCCGAACCTAGAAAAAAAAATATTCGGAATGGGTCAGCCTGATGGCTCAGTAGGGTATCCGGTGATTCTAAGTCCAAACATGAATTAATTATATTATGAATGGTTAGTACAAACATGCAAGTTCACTATAACAGATGATACATATGTAGTATGTACTTAAGAATAATTTAACATATCGAGTATCACTTATAAACATTTTCTAACACTTGTCTTAAAAAAGAAACGAGAATAGCATATCGAGCTAGATCTGAAATCTTCTAAAACATATATGAGAATGACAAGCAAGACCTAAATATTAACTCGATTTCAATAAATATAACCAAAACAATATAAAACAAGTTCAAGACAAATATTAGACAAGTACGGGAATACCAATATGCAAATATACCCCTCATCCACAAGCCAACCTTCTCTGAGTGCAAAAGGCTTTTCGTATCGCAACCAACTGATATAGTGAGTTCGATAGAAGAAGTCAAACGTCATCACAGGCATGCCGATAATTCTTTTCAGGAAGTAGTACGCATAGCTAGTACGTACTATCAAGACGTGAACGAGAACGAGAACCTTGGCCGGATAACTCCCACCCCCGGTAATAACACCCTCAACTCACTTTTTTCCTCCTCCTTCGCGTGACATGCATAATCATATATAGATATCAACAAAAATGTCATCAAATATATCAAAAGAGATTTAATCCCCTCTCAAGCCATATTTGTCATGTTATCAACAAGACATAATTTCATGTAACATGCCAAACATGTACACTAAACTCTAAATGCACAAACTAATTTGGTAATCAAGCAAGAAACAATTTGATGTTTTTCCTTAAGTACCCTATGTGCATGTATAATTATATTAGTATAGATAATTGAGTAACCATTTAAGACCTATAAGTTACCTAGTTATCCACCATTAAGCCCAACACAAAGAACTACTAATTTAGGTTACATAATCTGCGCAGTATTTCAACTGACAGTAACAATAGTCTGTACTCAAAAAAATCATAATAAATTAATTACGAGGTCTCTACAGTCAAACTATATATTTCTGAAAACTAGACTTAAAGATCTACATCCCAGTATTTTATTTGATATGAAAATATCATTTTAAACTCATGGTAAGCCCTTCCAAAGACAGACTTCATCTGTCCAGCAACAATTTCTCAGTACAGACTTCAAGTCACGGATTTTAAATCGTAGTAGTAATACTTGAAATAATCTGAAATTTCTCTATAACATAAAATAACCAAGTTCATATCTCAACTACAAGTATACATTTCTAAGCACCAAAATTACTTCAATTTCAAGACTGTTCTGCAGATTTTCAACATACATGAACACACTTCACTTAAAATCATTACAAGCAAATATACAAGTGTTTCACTACTCATAATACTTCTCATACATGTTTTGAAAACCTAAAAACACAAGATAACCTACCTCCAAGCAAATCAAGCCCAAACCAATTCAAGAAACTTGATGCAACTCTCTCTGTTCTTTTTTTCTTCTTCTCTTCCTTCCTCTCTCTCTTTTCTTTTCTTTTCCTTCTCTTTCTTTACTATCTTTTCTTCTTCCTAGCTATTTTGGCAGACCCTCCACCTTTTTCTTTCTTTTCCCTTACACTTGGTTTTCTATTCTTTCCTTTCTAATTTCTCCGCCAACCTTTCCTTTCTTCATTCACTATATACTCTAGTTTAGGTTAGTCACCACTTAGAATAGGAGGTGGCAAGTATGCCCAATACACACTCCACACAATCATACGTGTACATGCCACTAACCCCTTATGGTATAGTCAAATTGATCCCAAAGTTTTGCATAATTACATTTTGGCCCATAACTTAATTTCAACATTGTTTTTTAATGTAGACAACTAATGTAACACAAATTATGTTAATTCAGTCAAATTTAAATGTGTTTAAACTTAATAAAATGATTAGAAGCTAATTAAGATCGGGGTCTCACATTCCCTTTTTTGAACGATTGCATTGTTGGTTGTTGACTGCTTTGTACTCTTGTTTTTGTTTGTACTCTTGTATTTGTTTGTACTCTTAGAAGAACTTCTATTGTATGTTGATGCGATGTTTATTGTACTTCGACTAGTCATTAATTTATCAGCCGAAAGCGACGATGGTTACAATGGTTTGGCCTCTGGGCTACAATTGTTATCAAGCATGTCCTAGTTATTCGAATGATGTTTTGAGCTGTGTGTACCCATTAATTGTGAGTCTGTGATTGTGATAGCCTTTGATATACATTGACTATAAGACTTCTCCTATTCAGCTGCTATTGTTGTTTAATGGCGTTCATATGCTTGGTGTTTATCCTTGCTGGGCTATTTCCGACAGGTTGAGATTGATTATAAGCTGGTTATTCAGTAAAGTTCTTTAGTGGATACTCAGGAGGCCCAACATTCTATTTATTTGCTTTTCTAGTCTAGTAGCTAGTTATATATAGACTTATGGACATGTAATCTCAATTTGAGAGTTTAAATTTACTGGTTGGATGTTTTATTTCGTTTTAATTAAAGGATATCTAGTTGCTCTTTTTACATTTTAAGGTTATCTTTTTGTTGTTTGTTGTCCGAATGGATAGTTGGTGACGTGGCCCGCCGCTTTGGGATTCGGGGGATTACAATTATAATGTTCTTTGGATACCTTTTTAAGACGTGCTAACTGTCTTTTGCTTGTAGTGTTATGAAGAACTGAAGCATTCTGGAGTTCAAGTTACAAAACATGTTTTCATGGCACTTATAAATGCTTATGCAGCTTGTGGAAAATTTGAGAAGGCCAAGCAGGTATCGTTGCATGTAGTTTCTGTTTTATTTCCAATTTTTAAACTAAAAAAAATAAATGTTTCTCCTTTTAATAGCTTCAAAAGCTAAACCCAACTAGTTTGGGACAGAGGCTTTGAAAATGATGATAATGATGTCAAAAATCATGAGAAATCCAGCAGGCAGGCCAACTTTCCAATAACTTATTTGTAAGTATATGTTGCCTATTTCATCATGTATGTTGTGACCTGCTTGCTACAGGACTCTAAAAGAAAAAAGAAACATTGAATATACTGCCTCTATCTATCTTAGTATTATAGAAAAATATATTCAATTGTTTCAAGAAGTATGTAGTACTCCCTCCATCCCACATAAATTGCTCATATTTCCTTTTTGGGCCGTCCCACAAATATTGCTCACTTTCCAAATTAAAAAAGATTCTGTAGGTACTTTTACATATTTACCCTTTTTACCCTTTTCTTATTCTATTTCTCTCTCCAGATTTAACTCCCCACCAACTCATTTTCTCTCTCCTGACCTACTTTCTTACACTTTTTTATTTTATTTCTCTATCCACATTTGACACTCCACTAACTCATTTTCTCTCTCCTAGCCTACTTTCTTCCCCTTCTCTCTCTAAAGGGTAGAATAGGAAACACACAATATATGACATAAATCCTTAATCCGCGTGCAAACAAAAGGTGATCGATTTATGTGGGACAGAGGGAATATATGTTAATGATGGCTCTCAACTTTCCCCCTCATTTCCAATCCCCTCCTCATTCTCCAGTGTGATTGACAGAATTTTTCTCTCTATTAGCTAATAAGTTGCACCTCACTTTTGTTTATGACAATAGCTTTTACTTTCCAACTCCCATTGTGGTGTTGGAAAGTGCCCACGTTAAACCCCCCCCCCCCCCCCTCCCTCCCTCCCCCGCTCCCTCCCTCTCTCTCTCTCTCTCTCTCTCTCTCTCTCTCTCTCTCTCTCTCTCTCTCGGGCGCGCGCTCTGTATATATATACATATGTATAGGTGTCATATGTATCTGTATATGTATATATAGATATGTATCTATATATACATTTTCTTATATAAAACAAGTTTAAAGATGTTTTTGCAAATTTTTTACGTTAAACAAAATTATTGGTTTCCTCAGCTGAGCTGTCTTCTAGCTATAAGTGTGAATAAAGATCTCCCCGGTGGTGTGACAGTACAAATCTATACGCAGGTAGTTTCTGGTAAAGGAGTACCCGCGAAGAGCTTAAATGAAATCAAAAGCGTGCTTGTTTCAGCTCTTGCGTCACATGGGAAAATGTCTGATGCCCTTCACCTTTATGAAGAAATGAAAAAAGCGGAATGCAATCCGGATCCCAGAGCTATCAAATGTCTAATCGTAAGTTTGTCTGGTGGAACTCCTGTCTTTAACTTTAAGACACTAACAATTCTTAATCATCTCTAGGAGCATCTTAAATCAGAAGGGGAGTTGAGTAGATTGCTTCACCTACTTAAGGAGTTGGAAGATTCAGATTATTGGGTTCAATGCTGCTGCAGGGTCATGTTATATTGTGTTCGACACAAGCATTTAAGGTTTATTAAAACTGTATTTCTGTACCTCCTATTAGAAGATTTTTGGCATTACCAGGAGGTTTAAACTCATACTCTTTCTTGGTTTAGTTCTGTGTTTGATTTGGTCAAGCAACTCAAGGATAAGCTCTGCTATGATGAAGAAGCTGCAGAAGCTCTTTTCGATGAGGTTCTTGTCTTGTTTCACTAGCTCATCAATGAAGAAAGCTTTAGTTTTCTTAATGAGTGTGGCACTTTTTCCTTTTTAGCTGTTTAGAGCACTACTAAGTTCTTGCATGAACTCTAAGATTATCTTCAATCTACTCATATGTTCTCTTAACTGATGAAAGATAATTTTCTGATATCTCGTTTCATTATTGTAATCATGGACTAGGTCTTCTGCCAAATTGCAGAGACAGAGCCGTCAAATGTGCAGATTGGCCTGGATTTGCTCCAAGCCATTAAGGAGGATTTTGGTCTTCACCCTTCACGAAAAACTCTTGATTTTCTTCTGAGTGCTTGCGTCAAAGCCAAGGACTTACAAAGTGCTTTTCTGATTTGGAAAGAATACCAAACAGCTGGCCTGCCATACAATGTCCTAAGTTTTTTAAGGTATGATTTAATGAAGGATTTGTCCTTGTGGTGTAAACTCCTCCTTTAGGGCCATCCACCCCTTGGAGTGCATGTTCGGCTGCAACATTAGTGCTTTGTACTCTTTACTAAGAAGTTTACACAGCATGTAACTAGGCGGAGAATTT
This sequence comes from Escallonia rubra, assembly GCA_033065855.1. Classification (NCBI taxonomy): domain Eukaryota; kingdom Viridiplantae; phylum Streptophyta; class Magnoliopsida; order Escalloniales; family Escalloniaceae; genus Escallonia; species Escallonia rubra. Next base: position 868,491 of record JAVXUO010001214.1, on the reverse strand, counting down.
AATTGGCTTACAAGTGTTTTCCTGCTTGTTGACTTCAATTATACTTGATCTCCTCTTACCCTTGAGTTTAATCTTCAACAAGGAAAGCAGTATGAACAAACGGTCTCCGGTATTGGTGAACCTACAATTTTTTCAACATGTAATGATTGTTCAGTAAATTTTTAAGATCATATTGTTGAGCATGAAATCTACCCCATTTCTTTTTGGTACAAAAATCTACTCTCTTTTATACTTGATGCGTTCCTCAGATATGCATTAGCGACAAAAATTTACCTTTTAGCGACCAAATGAACTAAGGCGTAGTTGTTTTTAACCATTATAGATCAAATCTGAGACAGCAAATGTGATTCTCTTTTATTTCTCTTAATCTACGAGATGCTCTTACAGGATGTATCAGGCCCTCTTGGCCTCAGGAGACCACAAATCTGCCAGTGATCTGCTAATTCAGATACCAAAGGATGACCCTCATGTGCTCTGCATCGTTAAAGCATGCCAGGCAACTTACAGAGATCAAGCAAGTCAAACAACTTGCATGAACACCAGCTCTGGAAAGAGAAAGAAAAAGAAGAAGAAAAAGGGCAGTGTAAACAATTAGTAGATGTCTGAGATATAAGAATTTGAAAGGGAAGAAAGAACTGGCTTGGGTGCAGAGTCATCGTGTTTAGTGTTGCCAAGGCCTTGTTCCGGAAGATCTTTGATATATAGAGGCATTATATTTGGGAAGTTCATGGCTCGCTCCCTCTCTCTAAAAAAATTGGATCGTTCAGCAGTATTTGCTCTTCGTGAGGATAGGAAAAACCAACCTTTTGCTACTGGTTCCAGGAATTGGTGGAGCTTCTGCTTCGATTTCTGGTACGCCATCATCTAATGTCTAATGCCTCCCTTGGGCAAATGATCTATTCTTACTGCTGGTCGTGACTTGAGCTTCTCCATTTTTGGATAAGACTTGGTCACTTTAATAGATAGGCAGATGTGGACCATTTGGTTGGTCTCTCGATCCAGTCACCGCCGAGTCGTTCTATAATGGTGTTGAAGCCTGGGATCGTGCAACTGTTGTACCCTTTTAAAAAAATTGTAGTGCTGTATCTTGCTTGGTTGCTAATTTAAGGCATTTCATCTTTATTAGTTAGTATATTAAAAGGGCTTAGAGGTGTTATTGTTTTTTTTTTTTTTGGTAAAAGGTCCTTTATTATCATTAAGCTCCAACAAACTATTTACGTCTCTAGGACATTCAACTGTAACCAAAATTACATCATCAAAATTACATCAAAAGATCCCATCAAGGTTGCAAGACTGTGGAAGGCAGTTTCCAATTTTGACATAGCTGCAGGGTGGTTGGTAGTCTATGCTCTTTCTGCCAGCTCAGGACTCTATATAAAATCCATGTTTCCAATTTGGCTTACACCTCAGCCACTTCTTGTTTCTTCCCTGCAAACATTCTCTGATTCCTTTCTTCCCACAGGCTATAAACAGTAGCAGCGGAGGCCAATTTGCTTAATCTTGCTCTGAAACTTTTCCCTTTGAATTTGTCAATGGCATATTGCAACCAATTGAGTCCAAGTCCTTGGAACATGGTCTATAAGTAGTTTGTGCAGGAATTTCTTCCAAAGCTCACTTGCAAAAGGACACTCCATGAATAGGTAAGCAATTGTTTCTTGATTCTGTTCACACAGAGCACAGTTGTCTTCAGTGATAACATTCCATTTCTTTAATTTGTCTGTGGTTCTCATCTTCTCTTTGCATAACATCCACAATATCATGGCACACTTGGGAATGTGCCCTGGAAACCATAATAACTTCTACCATGGAACAGGGGGTTGGTTAGTTCTGAGCACATTCCAAGCTGAATTAATGCTAAATCTGCCTGCCATTGGTAGCCATTTGAGTTGATCTTCTTGGTCTGAGCTTAGGTGAGAAATAACCTGTAGTTGCAAATTTAGTTCCCTGAGAACCTGTGATCTGATAGGGATGTTCCACCTGCCATTAATCCATGCTTCCTTAACTTTCATTTCTCTTGAGCTGCCAGCATCATATATGATTCTGTTACCAAATTGATGCACAATGGGACCTTTTGGTAACCATTGTCTAGCCAAAACTCGGTACCTTGACCAGTACCGATTTGATATTGGATTAATTGTTGCATAGTACCCCCATAGCTTCATAATTTTACTCCAAGTCCAAGATAAACCTGTAGGTGGTGTGAAATACCAAAGGTGTTGCCCTTTAATGATATCAATATGACTCCATTGGATCCATAATGAATCCTTCTTGTTGGCCAGATCAATATACTTGCATAAGACAGCTTTAGTCCATTCCTGCAGCCTTTTTATACTAAGGCCACCTTCCTTCTTTGGCAAACATCCATCCTTCTAAGCTACTTTGGCACTTGAGCGTCTTATATCCTTTCCATGCCATATAAAACTTCTGATTTTAGCTTCAATATCCTGAATAGTTTTCTTTGGTAGCAAAAATAGAGAACACCATATATTTTCCTGCTGAATAAAACTAATGTGGCTTACTGTAATCTGCCTGCATAAGAAAGATGCTTAACGGAGAGAGATAGCGTGTTCTCACGTCGGAATACTCTCTCAAAACAAGTTACACAATACTTCCCAACAACTCTTCAGAAGCCACCCCACCCTGTGAAGGTTTTCAACATGCAAATCTGCAGACTTTTACCACCAACAGCCTAACTATTGGCCACACACACAACAACCTCACTCCTAGATATCATCTTTTAAATCCTCGGGTCACCAAAAAGCTTCTCTTCACTTACTGGGACCACTCCAAACCGCAAAAACATATCATTTTCAGCTCCTTTGATCAAACCACATTTACTGTCTTCCACCTTCCTGTTGACTCAACTACACTCATGGAAGCGGTCTCTCCATCTGATGGTAACATTTATGAAGAAAGCAACCTGAATATGCGGACGTATATGATTCCGCTAAATGAACAAATTGTCCGAAATGCACGTGAAGGTACGGAAAAAATCCTACTTGGCAGCTTTATTGACAATCGTGTCTTCTCAGAACGAAAAATTCAACGTCGCATCAACGAATGTTGGATACTTCAGGGACAGGTAACTGTCTCTAAAGTTCCCTCTGTTTTTCTCTTTCACTTCACTGTTGAATCCGATGCTTATCTGGTGCTGAACAATGGGCCTTGGAACATTTTCGGCGCTTTTCTGCTCTTGAAAGCGTGGTATCCCCACGTCATTTACTCTACTGTCAAATTTCATACCGCCGATCTATGGATGCGAGTCAGTGAAGTACCGAGTGACTGTTTTCACTATTATTTGGCGGAGATGATTGGCATGGCTGCTGGAATCCTACTAGAAATCGACTGGTCGGCGTTGAGACAGAAGAACAAAGACTATTTTCGGATAAAAGTAAGAGTTCTTGTCGATACCCTCTCATCCCAGGAGTTTTTATTCATCTTCTCGACAACCTTGGTGTTCAACTTCTTCGGTGTACTTATGAACGGGTTTTCTCGGCTTGCTTTCGGTGTGGTTGTATTGGGCATAATAACACACAATGCAATGCTTCATTACCCGCCATTGTCGCACTTCTTGCTAAACGAACCGCACATATTCCTGGTCCTGATCTTTATGAAACCTTTTTTCTAAATAACTATCCCATGTTTGCCCAACCCCTTAGAGCCCTACCTAATTCGGACTGGAATATGACCTCTCGTATCTCAGTTTACAGTGATGAGTTAGGACTTCATATTAACCATGCTTATGAAGCATTCTCACCCAATCCATCACCTATTGCCAGTGAAGAAGACTCTTTTGTCACAGCCACCCAATCCATAAATTCTGAAATTGGGGAAAACTATGCAGATTTTGATGAGGAACAGTCGCACCACCATGAAAATTCCGATCCTCATAACCCCCAAGCTAACCTAAATATGAACCCTGACAACTTACCGCATTTCATACCTGAAAATTGGAATGCTCAAATGGAACCTCAGGCTCACGGTCAAGTCTTGGGGGAACAATCCGATGCGGAGTCCGACCAATTCGCTCATCTTCCACCCATTGATGACATCCTGGAACAGCTGGAACAACTCCCAATCGATGATATGATGGATATAGACATGGATTTTAATATCGATCAAAACTCGGAAAATGATATTACTGACGGAGAAACTGAAGCTGATGAAATCATATGTGATGATGATTTTGAGGTTAACTCAATTTCTGATGTTGAATCGGTAGAGCTCTCACCTGGAAATCCTTCTCCCGATTTTTTTCCGGTGCCGACGAACATAACAGTGTCAACCTTACATGTGCATAATGACCAAATCTTGAGACATATCCCTACAATATTGTCTGCCATCATCCACCCAGATCCAGAAAATCCGTCGACACTTGCAGATTTGACTTCGTCAGTAGAAAAAATAGGGGAGCTGCCAAATCCAATCTCTCTAAATCCTCCCATATCTCACTTCACTGTAGGCAATCTTTCTTCTTTAGATTTTGGTATGAGATTTGATTCAAGGAGGGCAGTGGGACCAGATGAGAGCTTACCTCTTACGCAAAAGCTTAGTCCAGCTTTCAGTCCTAGTTTATCTGGGTCTCTTGAAGCATCACTACTGGGCCAGACAAGCACTCTCCACTCCTGGGCCCAGTTTATATTGAGCCTTTCGGAAATTGGGCTAAAATTACTCATGCAACCTATCAATATCTATCTATCACAAAACCCATTAAGCTCATCCAGCCCTAAACATTTTCTAGCCCAATTTTTCACACAACAAAGCCCATTTCCCTCTCCAATAGCCCACCCCCAAACTCTTTTCTTTCTCGGTGGACCACCGCCTCTCATCCCAAGCCCAGCAGCAACAAATGGTCTCTCCCTCCAGAGCAGGCCGCTGGCCATACTGGAACCTCCCAACATGTCTGAGCCAAGAAAATTATCCTCCTCCCTCTCCAAATACACCCTGCCGGCTGGATATCACCTACTGCCCAGCTCTGTTTCGTCTTCCTCTTGTACTTCATCTCACTCACCTTACTTTGACCCTCTGGAGTTGAACCAACTTAGAAGGGACCTCACTCTCTCTATATACCCAACTAACTTGGTACAACCTACAACTTTTGGAAACCACTCTTCGGACATTCTACGATCAACCCCTACCAAAGCTTTCCACTCATCTCATGGCATAAAGTTTACCAACAATTTGGGCAACCGTTTTTCTACTCCGGAATTTGAGGAAGAAATAATCGAGGAAGCAAGGAAAGCTGAAAATGGTTCTCACTCTGTGACTACGTTGTTCTCTTTGGATATATCTCAGCTGTCTTCATCAAGCAACTCAAGCAAATCAGATAGTGGCAACTCTGGAAAGTTAAAAAGAAAATGTATTGCAAATCAGGAGGAAGCTATAATTTCGGCAGGAACCAAACGCTGTAAATCTACAGTCTTTCAGGAGATAGTGATCAAACAGGAACCTCCAGGTGCACTTACACAATTCCTTGTCATTTTCGTTTTTGTGGCTACTCTCCTTAATATTAGTCTATCTGATTGTTTAGAGCGGCATCTTCACTTAGTCCTTCATTTGCTGCATGTTAGTTCAAAAGACTATAGTTTATTCTTGCAAACCATCTTGTATGATCCACACTGGTTAGACTCCATGTGTTTTCGGTTAGTCCTTCTATGGCTAAAGTTTCCTAAATTCAAAAACTCCATATCGGTTTGCCTAAAGAGAAAAAGGGTTGTCTCTGATGATTCGTCCTTTGCCTTCTCTCATCTGCTTGGTACTTGTGGTACTTTATCGGAGAGTATATGGGATGATCTTCTTTCTGCATATTTTCAAGCTGGTTTGGGACAGTTTTCGGTTAAAAGACCGAAAAGGACTATGTCTATCTCTGGTCTAAAACGTCCCCGTCTCTTAGTCTCCTGTTCCCTTGAAGACTTGGATAATTTTCGTTTCAACTCCATCCATGCGACTTTTTCGTGTGTTCAATTTCTCTCCGGTTTTGACAGCCCTACGAGTAAAAGGTGTTGTCGGGTTTCGGGTGTTGCCCCTACGCAACCCCTTCACCCCCAATGAAACTTCTTAGCTGGAACTGCAGAGGGTTAGGCCATCCCCTCACAGTTCGAGCAGCCCGTAATTTGGTCAGTACCCACCAACCTGACTGTTTTTTCCTTCAAGAGACAAAACTACCTCCAAATCTTGTATTCCCCATGTTCCACAAAATGGGGTATATTTCGTACAGCGGAACCGAACCGACGGGAGTCCTTGGTACTAAAGGTGGTTTATGGGTTGGGTGGAAAGCAAATTTGTCCGGATCTGTAATTTTTTTGGATAAATACCTTATTCTAGTGGAATTTAAGGGTCCCAACCTCTCGCCTTGGGTAGCGGGCTTTATCTATGGTCAACCCAATCTTTCTAAAAGACGGGCAACTTGGCTTCGTCTTTCTGGAGCTCTCGAATCCATCTCCTTACCTTTGATGATTATTGGCGACTTCAATCAAGTTCTCACATCAGCTAATAAATGTGGGCCAAATTATCTTTGCATACCGGGACACATTTGTTTGGCATAATTCTTGGAAAAAAAATCATCTTACAGATCTCAAATGGGTGGGACCCCCATTTACCTGGACTAACAACCGAACTGAGACTGCATGTACTTATGAACGGCTTGATCGTGGATTTGCCAATCCGGACTGGATCCTAAGATTCCCCAACGCCCAAATTTATAACCTTGGCATTCAATCTTCAGATCATGCCCCTATCCTTCTTGTTCTAAGACCTGATCTTCACTTTTTACCACGGCCGAAGCGTTTTGAAGCTATGTGGCTTAAGCATCCACAAGGGATTCAAATCATTAAAATTGCCTGGTCTACTTTTGTCTCGGGCTCTCCTTTGTTTAAAGTCATGGCATGGGGAAAAATCATGATCCAAATTATGAGGTTATGGAACAAAGAGCGTTTTGGAAATCTCAACGTTCAAATCCAACAGACCCAGGCTCAAATAGGCCACTTTCAATCTCAACTGCCAAACCTAGATGCTCAGATTTTAGATCAGAATGCTAGACGTCATCTCTCTTGGCTCCTTGAATGTGAAGAAATTCACTGGGCTCAGAAATCAAGGATTCAATGGCTTCAGTCCGGAGATAGAAACACGAAGTTTTTTCACGCATCAACTATTATTCGGCGGCAATCAAATTACATTTCTTCTCTACTTGATGCTTCGGGTAGGCTCTTAGAATCTCATGGTGATAATTCCCAATGTTTGGTTGAGCATTTTCAAGCTATTTTTAGCACAAGACAAACGGAAGAGCATCAGTCCCTGATTTCACAAAGTTTGGTCTCTATAACCAAAAGACTACTCCCCCGTCAATCAGAGTGGATTGACAGACATTTTACTGCATCTGAAGTAAAACAAGCTTTATTCCAACTTCATCCTCTCAAAGCCCCTGGTCCTGATGGTATTCCAGCAGTGGTATATCAGCATTGTTGGCATTTTATGGATAGACAAATTATAGCGGCAGTTCTCTCCTTCTTGCGATCGGGTCATTTGCTTACAGAGGTAAATAATTCCTTTATAGTGCTCATACCCAAAGTACCCTCACCTTCAAGTACAGATGACTTCAGACCTATTTCCCTTTGCAACACCATTTATAAAGTGATCGCAAAAACTTTAGCAAATAGGATCAAACCTATTCTTAACTCTCTAGTATCTGAAGAACAGAATGCCTTTGTCCAAGGACGCCACATAAGTGATAATCTATTCATTGCCCAAGAACTGACCAACAAGATTCGCAAGTACCGTACAGGCATTGATCACCTTGGCGTCATTAAGATGGATATGAGCAAAGCCTATGACCGTCTCAACTGGGATTTTCTGAGAGCCCTTCTCACTACTATGCTTTTCCCAAGTCATTTGATAAACCTGATTATGAAGTGTGTATCATCGGTCTCTTATCAAATTCTAGTGAATGGCTCGCCTTCTGCAGTTTTCAAACCTTCCTGTGGGCTACGACAGGGAGATCCTTTATCGCCATACCTCTTCATTCTATGTGCAGAAGCCATATCTGCAGCGTTGACCTTGGCAAAAACTCTTGGATCAGTCAAAGGCATAAAAGTTGGACCTCGTAGCCCTCCCATTAATCATCTTTTCTTTGCGGATGACACCTTAATTTTTTCAGAGCTAAATCCTTTGTCTTGTGTAGCCATTAAAAAGGTGTTAGACATTTATTGCGGAGCTTCTGGTCAATTGATCAATCATGAAAAATCAGCCATCACCTTAAGTCCTTCTTCGCCTCTTATTCTATACCAGCAAGTCTCCAGATTATTAGGTCTCAAAATTTCGGACTCTTTTGGCAATTATTTGGGTGGTACGCTGGATATCGTGACGCACCGGAATCAATTTTTTAGTCAACTTATTGAAAGAATAAGGAAAAAATGCGTTGGATGGAAGAATCTTCTTAACAAAGCGGGGCGTGCAACTCTCATTTCATCGACACTCTCGGCCCTTCTTACTTACCACATGCAGGTATATCTTTTTCCTAAGAACGTGTGTAAACAGATTACTACTATTATGTCCAATTTCTGGTGGTCAGGGGACGATAATCGGAAAGGTATGCACTGGATCAATTGGCACTCCCTCTGTGCTCCAAAAGACAGGGGCGGCCTGGGCTTCAAGGACACACACCTCTTTAATCTGGCTTTATTAGCCAAATCGAGCTGGAAAATTTTGACGAATCCCGAATGCCTTCTCTCCAAAGTGCTAATGGGCAAATATTGTGTTCGACATTCTTTTGAAGAATGTTCAGCCACGGGTAATTTTTCTTGGGGTTGGCGAAGCATCCTTGCAGGCCGCCAAGTATTAAGTCGAGGTCTCCGATGGCATGTAGGTACGGGATCTAAAATATCCATATGGTCAGATTTGTGGATTCCAGGACTGATAGTGACCCTCAACCAATTGACAAGTTGTCAATTTCCTCGGCCTAATCCGCCTTTGTTGGTTAAGGACCTTATTATCCATAACTCTTGGAATGCCTCCTTGGTGAGGGATCTTTTTCCGGAAGATATAGCCAACCACATTCTTGCTATTTACATTTCGGAACACCCTCTGGCTGACCAAAAATTATGGCTCTTCTCTCAATCAGGTTTCTTTACTGTTAACTCAGCCTATAATCTCTTATACTCCAGCAGCCGGGATGAAACAATGGCCCGTGGACAAAGTTCATCTCTAACTACTATCGTCCCTTCTATTTGGAAAACCTTATGGTCTCTTCCTATCCCTCTCAAAATTATTTTCCTTATCTGGCAAATCCTTTGGAACCGTCTCCCAACCCGTGAAAAACTTCATAAACTTAGAATTATCGATTCACCGCTTTGCCCGATGTGTAACTCTCAGGAAGAATCTGTTGAACACTTATTTTTTCGTTGCCCTTGTGTTCGGCCAATTTGGTTTGGTGGCCCTCTAGGCGTTAAGACTGATCAATATCAGTCCTCTTTTAAAATCTGGCTGATCGCTTGGCTTACCAAAACTTCTCACGCCAAACAACACTTGTTCAATAATGCCTTCATTTCATCTACTATATGGTTCATTTGGTTAAACCGAAATCAGCAAGTATTCCGTAACTCTAGAGTGCAACCTGACAACTCTATCAGTCAAATTATTCATATGGGTCAATTGATCTTTACCTTCAAAAACCCCCATCGTCTCACATATTCTAAAACTCCGCTTTTGACAAAGCTCTCTTCTTTCCCTCTAGTCATTCAACCCCAAAATCCACTATGTCATTTCAATATTCATACATCTGTAAACATTTTCTTTGCCATTTCCTTCAACAAAGATAACCTTAGAGCTGGTGTGGGTATTACTTGTATGACAGCTCTGCATGAGCGTTGTGGTTCTGCTGCTTTTTCTACTCTAGCTTCGGATTATTATTCTGCTATTTTGAAAGGCCTGCTACTCACTTCTAAATGGGCCCTTACAAATGATTTTCTTCACATCAACGTATATACTGACTCCTCATTTTTACTCTCTCAGATATCGGATTCTGAAGACATTTTGGACTCAATGGCAGCCATGTTTTATGACTTTTGCTATATGATCACTAACTTTCATTATTTCAATATGATGCCTTTAGCTTTGATGTTATCAAAGATACTCCTAGATATGTGACAGGAAAGGTGCCTAAGGGAATGCCCATAATTTGCACCAGTTCATCAGTAAGCTCCTTATTCAAACCAACAACAAACATAGAGCTTTTTTGTAAATTTGGGGATAGCCCAGATATTGTTCCAAATTCTTCTAGTGCTATTTTGAAAATGGAAATAGAAGGTATATTGGCTTCAACAAGTAGGAATAGGTCATCAACGAAGCTTACATGAGTAATTTTTTGCTATTTGCACTTAGGGTGATAAGTAAAGAAAGGATTTTGAGTATAATCATCCAATAAGCATGAAAATGCTTCCGTAACCTATGTTACATGGACCCTTCACTTTGGGGTGAAGGGGCGATGTCCAGACGACACGACCCTGACACGGGTACGAGATCCGTACCGGACCCTTTTGGATTGAGATCGAACACGGCTCATGTCTCTGTGGCTACTTAGAGGATGAAGAAGATTCTTGGGCAACTTTTAATCCGGATGAAATGAAGAAGGAAAAAATGAATCTGCAGAAGAAAGAAGAAGAGAAGGAGAAGCAGAAGATGAGGGAAGAGGAGGAGCAGTAGCATAAGGGAGAGAAGGTTTTCTCTGTAACTTCACCTCAAGAGATGCACAAACTTGTCTTGCACTCTTGCAAGTTGAAATGACGACTGAGGAGGGGTTTTCAATCAGTCATAACCTATTTTTTTGCCTTTTTGCTGTCTCATTTGCCACAAACCCAGTACTGCTGTACCACACATCCCTGAGATGGGATGCAAAGCATGGCCTCTTAAATGCAAAGCATGACCTCTTAAATGTTCTTTCAGCCTTTTAACTGTACAATATCTCCAATTATGTTAAAAATCTAAAATATGTTACTTTTTGACAATAGCAGCTCAATTTTTAAATTCATAAATTTTAATGACAACTCAAGAGGCACTTCTTTGCCAACCCTCTCCAATATTCCAATTTAACACATATCTTGATGCTCTACCTCACATTCCTAGCATTTTATTCATAATATTTATGTATACTATAGTAATTAGTTATATACTTATATACGGTGTTTAGTAGCGCATTATAGTAGAAATATAAATGTTATATATATTATGTACGACGTGTCCCCGTACCCGTGTCCAACTTTTGGACGGTGTCCACGATCCTAAAATTTCGAAAATAGACGAGTCCGACACTCGGACACGTATCCGATCCGGACACCGACACCGAGTCCATGTAACATAGTCCGTAACTAATAAGAAGAGGTAAGAGGAAATTAGATCACCTTGCCTGAGTCTTCTGTTACTGCTGAAAAATCCTTCCGTAACTTCATTCATACTAATTGAGAATTTAGCTGTTGTCACACAGTGCATGATCCTATTGATATATTTGAGTGGGAATTGCAAAAATTTTCCATAACACTTTGCAAGAAGTCCCAACTTACAGTGTCATAGACTTTTTGAATATCCACCTTCATAGCACATCGAGCACCTCCAGGCGTATGATAGTTCCTCACTAGTTCCTGCATAAGCAAAATGTTGTCTCCAATATTTCTTCCTTCCACAAGTGCAGCTTGCTTGTTGCTGATTATACTTGGTAGAACCTTATGCAATCTCTTGCTGGGCATTTTGGTTATGCATTTGTAGACCACATTGCAACATGCAATGGGTCTAAAATATTCATGGTATTAGGCACAGGCACCTAAGGGATTAGTGTAAGAGCTGTATTGTTAAAGATTTTAATAGCTCTTCTTTCTGTGAAGCATGCAAGCACAACTTTAGTAACTGTGTCCCCAATTATTTTCCAGTTTTGTTGAAAAAATTCTACACAATAACCATCACGACCAGGAGCCTTGTTGGCTTTCATAGAGAATATTGCTTCTTTCACATCACCCTCAGTAAAGCTACAGATCAGATTGTTATGTTGATCATGAATTGGCTGTTTATGCATGATTCTCGGCAACAGAGTCTTACACATATGGTGGTTGGGAAGTACCAAGAAAAACAGCAAAGGGATTTATAACTTCTTCGTGCACCTCTCTCCCCCCTACAATTTGCATCCTATCAGTTGTGTTAATTCTCATAATCTTGTTATATGCTCTATGGATCTGCATTTTCTTATGAAAATAAGCAGTATTTCCGTTATTTGATTGAACTTTCTTGTCTCTTGCTTTTTGATGATAAAAGCTTTCCTCTACCTTCACTAGTTCACTAGTTTTGATTCCGTGTGCAACACACGGTAGTCCTATATAAATTATCAACAATTGTCGTATTAATAACATGGTAATAATGGTACTTTATAAGAATATAAAAAGAACAGTACTACAAATAAAATCTTTGTGGACCGAACAATAATCAAAATTAAAAGCAAAGCACATAATAAAAGTTGTCATTTTGAACAACTTTAGAAGAAAAAATTAAGGGAAAATTGTAGAAACCACCCTCGTGGTTTGAGTCAGTTACAAAAGACCCTTGCAGTTTCAAAAGTTGCAAAAAGACACCTGAGGTTAAAAATGTGTTGCATCCGTCAAGAAATGTTACGGAATCAACGAATTGCCTAAACTACCCCTGTATATAACAACCTCATTTGCATCTCTCCCACAAAAAGCCCTAATTTCTTCTCAAATCCTACCAAAACCTAACCCTAGCCGTCACCTCATAAACCAAAGCTCACTCACCACCACCGCCTGTCTGCAACCACCCAGCCTCGTCACCTTCGGTGCCGGCAGCCCCATTACCGTGCACATCCGGCGCCACCAACCACCACTTGCGCCGCCAGCCCCATCAACAACCTACGGAACCACCAGCCTCGTTACCGTGCACCTCCGGCGTCCCTTCATTGCCGGAACAAACTTGCGCCGCCAGCCCCATCAACAACCTACAGAACCGCCAGCCCCGTTACCGTGCACCTCCGGCGTCCCTTCACTGCCGGAACAAACTTGTGCCGCCAGCCCACCAACCTCCACTTGTGCCGTTACCGTGCGCCGCCAACCCACCAACCTCCGTTTGCGCTAGTACCGTGCTCCGCCACCCCCATCAATCCCATCTTGCTCCATCGCCAAACCCACCATCGAGCCCAGACACTTGCACCATAGCCACCAGCCCCAATCTCCCATCGGTTGATGTACGAACGTCCGTAAGGTGATACACGACGGACGTCGCGAGGTTGATAGACGACGGACGTCGTGAAGTTGATGTACGAACGGACGTCGAGAGGTTGTTGCACGACGGACGTCGCGAGGTTGATGTACGAACGTCCGTAAGGTGATGCACGACGGACATCGCGAGGTTGATGTACGAACGTCCGTAAACATCGCGGAGGTGCAAGGACTCGAGAAAACAAGTGCGCGCGGGAGGGGAGACCATTGGCCAAAATGGGGGGAAGGCCAAGGCTAACCCCTCGTGGAGGCCGAGGCCGACCCCCTAGGCATGGGGAAGCCGAGGCCGACCCCCTGGGGTTGGCCAAAGCCAAATGGCTAACTCCCATGAAGGAGCCCAAGGCCACTCCCCCCTCTTGGTGAACTTCGGGCGCGCCGACGGTAGGTGGTTTGATGAGCAAAGACAAATCCGAAAGTTTCTTTATGACAAGCGTGTTGACGTGAATCGTATCCATATGACGAACGAGGTGTCAAAGTCACGCGCAAAGCGTACGAAGCGAAAAGAGTGCGAAAAAGAGGTTTGCGCGGAGGGGTAAACCACCGGGGGAAAATGGCTGAGGCCAACCCCTCCTGGAGGCCGAGGCCGACCCCCTAGGCCTGGGGAAGGCCGAGGCCGACCCCCTGGGGTTGGCCAAGGCCAAATGGCCAACTTCCATTTTTGGAGCCCAAGGCAATTTCTCCTTTTGCGAACTTCGGGCGCACTGTCGGTAGGTGTTTTGATAAGCAATGACAAATCCGAAAGTTGTGTTGCGACGAGCATGCTACCAAGAATCGTACCCACATGATGAACAAGGTGCCAGAGTCATATACGAAACGTACGAAGCGAAAGAAGTGCAAAAAGGACTTTGCGCGAAGAGTGAAGAAACGGGGGGGGAAAGGCCAAGGCCAAACCCCCATGGGAGGCCGAGGCCGACCCCATGGCCTTGGGTGAGGCCGAGGCCGACCCCATGGGGTTGGCCAAGGCCTTTGTCCGTTGACCCTGTTGCTCCGGTTGCGCCGTCGGTCGACATTTTTGGTAAGGTGTTTCGGTGATCTTGGTGTGACGATTGCGCTAGCGTGAGTGACGTCAATGCGAAATAAAAATGTCTAAGTTGCGTACGAAGCACGTGAAGTGAGAAAAACACGTGTCTTGGGTGCGCGGGCACTGACCGGTTTGATGCGCTGGAAAATTGACCGTTAACAATGTTGACGTGTTCGCGCGTAGTGGGACCCCTAGCGGGCTATTGGGTCTGACCAAGATGGGTTGGGAACAACATGTTTGGTAAACCAAAACATATGTATGAAAATTGTTCTACTTTACGAATTTATCCATCTTACAGAGTTAAATGTTATTGTATGCATTTATAGTTTTTTAATGCCAAAATAGTGTTGGTTGTATTGGTGGTGGTGTTGGTAGCAACTATAGTGGCAGAAAAGGTGGTGATGATTGTGGTGGTAGTGGTGGTGCATGAAGATGTGGTGTTGGAATTATGATGGTGGCGACCAGTGGAGGCATTGTAACATCCCAGAATTTCTGGAACGTTAGACACTTGATCGATCTATTCACTAAAATAACAATACCACAACTCAACCAAATAATACAAATCTGTCGGAGCAACTAATCCATAAATTAAATCATACTCCTCATAAGCTGTCATAAATAAAACATCAAAACTAAGTCTGAATTTTTTTAAATAATAATATTAACCCACGCATGGGTTTTAATGACCAAAACTAAAAATTAAATTCTCTTTGCCTCGCTTGGCTCTAATCCATACCCAATGCGGTCTATTGTTGGTTATTACCTGCGAAAAAGAAGTCAAACGTGAGTGAGATTTTGAGAGCTCAGTAAGATCGCTCAAACAAAAAAATTATGAAATAATTTACAAATGCAAAACGATGATGGTTTTATTCACAGATACAATTTGATGATGATTTCCAGAATTTTCGCAATTATTATAACTAGTTCGATCAGATATCGATATGACTTTCGGATATGATGCAAACAATAAAAAATTCTATTGAACATGAGTAATTGCAGAGCCACACAGACAGTGAAGGGTAATCACTTAGCAATGCCACAAAGGCGATGCTCACTATCGCTTTACACCGGCTAGTCCATCAAGGTTAGTCCGTCAAAGTACTAGCCCACACCAATACATGGCTAGTCCGTCAAGGTACTAGCCCACACCAATATCCTCTAATATACACCAACTCCCGCCAAACACTTCTATGCAAATTCTCATGTCAGTATGCAGAATGACAACATTTTGATCATACAATGATTAAATCGATGCACAACAAGAAATAAACACAGAGCATCGAATATGATTTCCAATAAACGCTTAAGGCTCAAGAAAAAGGGTATTAAAAGCAAATAACGCATTCTCATAACAAATATAATAGAGTTCAAAGAAATTCGATAGCAATTTTGAAAAATATATATACGAGGACAAGTTGATGAATTGGGTTTCGGATAGAAATCCCTTACCTCGGTCCAAGCTCTGCACTGCTAAGCAGCCTTGATCAAAATCCTTTGAATTAACCNAGATCGGGCAAATTCACTACAAGAAAATATGTCATTTGTGACAACTTTTTTAGTGACAACATAAAAGTTGTCACTAATTATCACCAACTGTGACAAGTACAAAGGTTGTCACACTTGGTTTATCATAGTGCAATATCTAATGACAACGACAAAGTTGTTACTTAATTTTGTTACTAGTCATAAATGTGGAAAAGCTTTAGTGACAACGTCAGAAGTGTTGTCAATGTTTTAATAAGCGATAGTGACAAAATTTTTATGTTGACGCAGTTGGAAAGAAAAATAAATTATGACAAATCTATTATTGTCACAAAAATCTTTAGGCGGGATGCAAAATATTGTTTCCCGGTTCCATTTCATTTTAAGCCTTCTAATACTATCAAAACACAAAGACACACTCCGTACGAGCGCCGATACCTCTCTCTCACTCTATTCTATCATGTTTTGTAGCAAAGTATGGTCACATACACTTTTTTTACTTTTATCTATCTTATAATCGGAAAACACATGAAAACGTAAAGTAACAATATTGAAAACGTAAATTATTGAATGCTTCATGCATTATCTGAAGTATCTTACATCCCAAGTCTTTAAGTGGCAAAAACAAACAAATAAACTTTTCTCTGCCTTCTCTCTAGAAAAAGAAGCCCACCACAAAAACTTGTCGCCGGTAGCCGGCCGCGGGGGTGGGGGTGGCTTCATGGCTACCTTTCTCTCCCCTCCATTTTCGTTTCCGTCTCTTTGTTCCTTTCCGTTTCTGTTTGTGTTAGTGGTTTGAGGAGGGCAACGGTGGCCGGCGGCAACCATGGGTGGAAGACGAAGTAGCGGCAGCATGAGTGATCAGAGATGGTGACGCTCAGATTCCGCTTCGAAATCGCCGGATCTATGTAGATCTTGACCTTAGTCTTGATCTACTAGATCTACTCGCTGGCATGATAGATCTGTACCTGTGCATGTGTAAAGTGGCTTTCGAGGGCTAGAGGTTTCATCAAGGGAGATAACCGGAAGTTTGCCGACGGTGACCGAATTTTCACTGGGGCACCAAATTTTTTACTGGTTATGGAGGGGCTCTCTAGTCTGTGGGGTTGGAAAGGGGAAAAAAATTGAAACCTTGTTTTTTAGGGGTTTTGTGGGTGTACCGTGACCCTTGGGAGGGGGGGGGGGATGTGGAATGAACTAAATAGTGGCTTGTTGGGTGTGCTTGTTTGGGTCGTTGCCCGGACTAGCGGTTTTTTGTGTTGGTTTTGCCGGTGAAATGTGTGAAATTTGTAGCTTTGATGGCTTTCGCCCTCGTCTTTGTGCTGAGATTGCATAGGTCGTCATGTACACCTTTGTTTGCGCGATTCCTTGTTGTCTTCCTCATTTATTTTACTGTGTTCTTTGTTCTAATAGGGGTTAATTTGTGTCTTTTAGGCCTTGACATATTACTTAAAGTTAAGTTGAAGCGTAAGATATGCTCTGCTTCAGCTTAATTGTAATGTGTACAGGCTTAAAGGTTATTCATTAATTTATGACCTAAATGGTCTTGTATACGCTTGAGTCACGGGAATGTCGTGACCTTTATATGCCGTTGGGCAAACTTTGTAACCTTTCAATTATCAATGTTATTCTCTTATTATCAAAAAAAAAAGTACCTTA
The DNA here is from genome assembly GCA_033065855.1 of Escallonia rubra. Lineage (NCBI taxonomy): Eukaryota > Viridiplantae > Streptophyta > Magnoliopsida > Escalloniales > Escalloniaceae > Escallonia > Escallonia rubra. The sequence continues at coordinate 851,067 of JAVXUO010001214.1, read as the reverse complement.
CATCACAAGTCTCTGGCGTTCCAAGTGAACAATCATGCATTTTAATTTTTGGGAAAATTGCAGAAACCACCCTCGTGGTTTGGGTCAGTTGCAAAAAGACCCCTGCAGTTTCAAAAGTTGCAAAAAGACACCTGAGGTTAAAAATGTGTTACATCCGTCAAGAAACCCGTTTCTTTTAACAACATTTGGGGTAAACGCGCCTGGATGGCAAGTAGCATTGCCAAATACCCATTGGAAACCCGTTTTTGCCCTTGGATAGATCTCTTTGACCCACCCTTTTAATTACAATTAAATCAATTTCCATTTTCATTTTCAGATTGCATCAATTTCCATTTCCATTTTCATTAATTACAATTGCTCTGGTGAATCAATTTGTGGCTTCCAAATTGTAGATCTAGGGTTTTTTTCATTTAAATGGTGGACAAGACTAGGATTCCGATGGGTGATTGGGGCTGGTGGCTGTGGTGCAAGTGTCTGGGCTCGATGGTGGGTTTGGCGATGGAGCAAGATGGGATTGATGGGGGTGGCGGAGCACGGTACTAGCGCAAACGGAGGTTGGTGGGTTGGCGGCGCACGGTAACGGCACAAGTGGAGGTTGGTGGGCTGGCGGCACAAGTTTGTTCCGGCAGTGAAGGGACGCCGGAGGTGCACGGTAACGGGGCTGGCGGTTCTGTAGGTTGTTGATGGGGCTGGCGGCGCAAGTTTGTTCCGGCAATGAAGGGACGCCGGAGGTGCACGGTAACGAGGCTGGTGGTTCCGTAGGTTGTTGATGGGGCTGGCGGCGCAAGTGGTGGTTGGTGGCGCCGGATGTGCACGGTAATGGGGCTGCCGGCACCGAAGGTGACGAGGCTGGGTGGTTGCAGACAGGCGGTGGTGGTGAGTGAGCTTTGGTTTATGAGGTGACGGCTAGGGTTAGGTTTTGGTAGGATTTGAGAAGAAATTAGGGCTTTTTGTGGGAGAGATGCAAAGGAGGTTGTTATATACAGGGGTAGTTTAGGCAATTCGTTGACTCCGTAACGTTTCTTGACGGATGCAACACATTTTTAACCTCAGGTGTCTTTTTGCAACTTTTGAAACTGCAAGGGTCTTTTTGCAACTGACCCAAACCACGAGGGTGGTTTCTGCAATTTTCCCTTAATTTTTTCTTCTAAAGTTGTTCAAAATGACAACTTTTATTATGTGATTTGCTTTTAATTTCGATTATTGTTCAGTCCACAAAGATTTTATTTATAGTACTGCTCTTTTTATATTCTTATAAAGTACCATTATTACCATGTTATTAATACGACATTTGTTGATAATTTATATAGGACTACCGTGTGTTGCACACGGAATCAAAACTAGTGAACTAGTGAAGGTAGAGGAAAGCTTTTATCATCAAAAAGCAAGAGACAAGGAAGTTCAATCAGATAACGGAAATACTGCTTATTTTCATAAGAAAATGCAGATCCATAGAGCATATAACAAGATTATGAGAATTAACACAACTGATAGGAAGCACATTGTAGGGGGGAGAGAGGTGCACCAAGAAGTTATAAATCCCTTTGCTGGTTTTCTTGGTACTTCCCAACCACCATATGTGTAAGACTGTTGCCGAGAATCATGCATAAACAGCCAATTCATGACCAGCATAACAATCTGATCTGTAACTTTATTGAGGTTGATGTGAAAGAAGCAATATTCTCTATAAAAGCCAACAAGGATCCTAGTCCTAATGGCTATTGTGCAGAATTTTTTCAACAAAACTAGGAAGTCATTGGGGACACAATTACTAAAGCTCTGCTTACTTTCTTCATAGAAGGAAGAGCTATCAAAATCTTTAATAGTACAGCTCTTGCACTAATCCCTAAGGTGCCCGTGCCTAATACTGTGAAGGATTTTAGACCCATTGTATGCTGCAATGTGGTCTAAAAATGCATAACCAAAATTCTCAGCAAGAGACTGCAAAAAGTTCTACCAAGTACAATTAGCATCAAGCAAGCTGCACTTGTGGAAGGAAGAATTATTGGAGACAACATCTTACTTATGCAGGAAATAGTGAGAAATTATCATGAGCCTGAAGGTGCTCCAAGATGTGCTATAAAAGTGGATATTCAAAAGGTCTATGACACTGTAAGTTGGGACTTCTTGCAAAGTGTTATGGAAATTTTTTTCAATTCCCACTCAAATATATCAACTGGATCATGACTGTGTGACAACAACAAAATTCTCAATTAGTATGAATGGAGTTATGGAAGGATTTTTCAACGGTCACAGAGGACTCGGGCAAGGTAATCCAATTTCCTCTTACCTCTTCTTATTAGTTACGGACTATGTTACATGGACTCGGTGTCGGTGTCCGGATCGGATACGTGTCCGAGTGTCGGACTCGTCTATTTTCGAAATTTTAGGATCGTGGACACCGTCCAAAAGTTGGACACGGGTACGGGGACACGTCGTACATAATATATATAACATTTATATTTCTACTATAATGCGCTACTAAACACCGTATATAAGTATATAACTAATTACTATAGTATACATAAATATTATGAATAAAATGCTAGGAATGTGAGGTAGAGCATCAAGATATGTGTTAAATTGGAATATTGGAGAGGGTTGGCAAAGAAGTGCCTCTTGAGTTGTCATTAAAATTTATGAATTTAAAAATTGAGCTGCTATTGTCAAAAAGTAACATATTTTAGATTTTTAACATAATTGGAGATATTGTACAGTTAAAAGGCTGAAAGAACATTTAAGAGGTCATGCTTTGCATTTAAGAGGCCATGCTTTGCATCCCATCTCAGGGATGTGTGGTACAGCAGTACTGGGCTTGTGGCAAATGAGACAGCAAAAAGGCAAAAAAATAGGTTATGACTGATTGAAAACCCCTCCTCAGTCGTCATTTCAACTTGCAAGAGTGCAAGACAAGTTTGTGCATCTCTTGAGGTGAAGTTACAGAGAAATCCTTCTCTCCCTTGTGCTACTGCTCCTCCTCTTCCCTCATCTTCTGCTTCTCCTTCTCTTCTTCTTTCTTCTGCAGATTCATTTTTTCCTTCTTCATTTCATCCGGATTAAAAGTTGCCCAAGAATCTTCTTCATCCTCTAAGTAGCCACAGAGACATGAGCCGTGTTCGATCTCAATCCAAAAGGGTCCGGTACGGATCTCGTACCCGTGTCAGGGTCGTGTCGTCTGGACATCGCCCCTTCACCCCAAAGTGAAGGGTCCATGTAACATAGGTTACGGAAGCATTTTTCATGCTTGTTGGATGATTATACTCAAAATCCTCTCTTTACTTATAACCCTAAGTGCAAAGAGCAGAAAATTACTCATGCGAGCTTTGCTGATGACCTATTCCTACTTGCTGAAGCCAATATACCTTTTATTTCCATTTTCAAGCAAACACTGGAAGAATTTGGAGCAATGTCTGGACTATTCCCAAATTTACAAAAAAGCTCCATGTTTATTGCTGGTTTGAATAAGGAGGTTACTGATGAGCTGGTTCAATTATGGGCATTCCCTTAGGCACCTTTCCTGTCGCATATCTAGGAGTATCTTTGATAACATCAAAGCTAAAGGCATCATATTGAAATAATGAAAGTTAGTGATCATATAGCAAAAGTCATAAAACATGGCTGCCATTGAGTCCAAAATGTCTTCAGAATCCGATATCTGAGAGAGTAAAAATGAGGAGTCAGTATATACGTTGATGTGAAGAAAATCATTTGTAAGGGCCCATTTAGAAGTGAGTAGCAGGCCTTTCAAAATAGCAGAATAATAATCCGAAGCTAGAGTAGAAAAAGCAGCAGAACCACAACGCTCATGCAGAGCTGTCATACAAGTAATACCCACACCAGCTCTAAGGTTATCTTTGTTGAAGGAAATGGCAAAGAAAATGTTTACAGATGTATGAATATTGAAATGACATAGTGGATTTTGGGGTTGAATGACTAGAGGGAAAGAAGAGAGCTTTGTCAAAAGCGGAGTTTTAGAATATGTGAGACGATGGGGGTTTTTGAAGGTAAAGATCAATTGACCCATATGAATAATTTGACTGATAGAGTTGACAGGTTGCACTCTAGAGTTACGGAATACTTGCTGATTTTCGGTTTAACCAAATGAACCATATAGTAGAAGAAATGAAGGCATTATTGAACAAGTGTTGTTTGGCGTGAGAAGTTTTGGTAAGCCAAGCGATCAGCCAGATTTTAAAAGAGGACTGATATTGAATTTGATTTGTATCTTGGTTGTGGCGATGAATTTGAGTTTTTCGAGACTTAATTGACAAACCCTCCAAATCTTCAGTGAGCGGTGTCTCTTTTCTAATTTTGACTTCATAACCACTTGGTTATTTCTATCATGGAAAAAACAGATGTATTGGTATGCCATAGAGAATTTTTCTATGACAACTAATAACTAAAAAAAAACCGGCATATCACTATTTTAAGCCTACATGTATTAATACATTAGAGGTAAAGTGTTCATCTAGTTTAAATCAATCGTAATTGTAACACTAATTGTTTTTTCTTACTCCCCTGGCCGTCATCATCATCCCCCGCTGTAATTACCGTCCTGGCTGTCACCATCATCCCCCAGCCGTAATCACCGTCCTGGCTCTCAAGATCATCCCTCAGCCATCACCACCATCACGTGGACAAAGCGAAGAGAGCCGTTGGAATACATTGCACTCCCCCCCCCCCCCCCCTCCCCTCCCCTCCCACTCCTTCCATCTATTGTCCTTGAATTTCACTAGCGGTTCATTAGATCCCGTCGGTGGTTCATTGCTGTCGTGGTGGGTGTTTACTTGCAAAGCCATTATAATGTTTTTGGTTATGCGTGCTTTGTGGTGGTTGTACTGCCTGTTTCTGTAAGTTTACATCGCCTTGACAAAATGAAATAATATGTGCTCTGCTATCACGACTGACCTTGTTCCTTTTATTTTTATTTTTTTATGACTTTGATGCCAAAAATCGTAAGAACAAATGTGTAACTGCTCAAGTACTTATTGAAGATGCAACATAAGGAGACTTGATCGACTTCATAAGTTCGTCTGCAGTTGGAGCAATTACAAGAACTCTTTATAACTCGTAAAAATATGAAGAAAGAGAGTTTGAACAAATACGAAAAATCTTTATAACTCATCGCATTCTTGTAATTTTGAATCGATGAGACAAAAGTCAGCATAAGATGTCCCTTTTCGCAACAAGTATTTCATCTTAGTGATGGTATTTCCATTTTGTCCTTGTTTTCTATACTGTGAATGATATCTTCCACCTTCTCATTTTTGCACATAAACGTCTAGCGTTAATTAAGGGATGTATGTGAATATGAGACAAATGATTCATAAATCCTGATTATATCAACAACAACAAAAAAAAAAAACCTGACTTAAAAGATTTTGCAACCATCAACTTAATGATGCTTGGGTTGGACAACCCCAAATGACGAATTATTGTTATATTGCATGCTAGAGAAATAATTATGGACATTTGCTTTGAAGAAAATAGGAAAAAAGTTGAGTAATGTATTAATTTCAACATATGGTATCAGAGCCAAGTCTTCAATGCTACAGCATTTAAGACGTGGTCTGATACCAATGTATGATATTGATATACCACTCAACCTACAAGTGAACACTCAGTCGTATTATTATAAAGCATGAGAACTTTCTTTCACATTCCATGTGGGAAGCAGACCACTTTGACATCAAAATCCATGGACATCTAAATGGCATGACTTACGGTGCTTACAACTCCACATCATTAGTCGATCTTATCATCAACTCCTTGCTAGGTGTGTTCTCAATGACCAGCAATTGAACCGAGCATTTGAAACTGGCTTTCTCTTTGACAATTCTCATCTTAAGACATCACCTCCACACTCGCAGAGGCAAAGGCATATAAGGAAGTTTTGCTCATATGGTAGTAATTTTTTTATCTAAATATATGATACATTTCAAATCACTTGAAATGCTTCACAGTGAGATCTCCGGTCTTCACAGTTACCCTAAAAATTAGACGGGCTAAATGCATTTCACTCTTCTGAAGCCACATGATACTTAAAATTAAAAACAAGTTCTCAGTGGAATCTAACGAATGTTGCGTATGTTGAAGGTTTTCTAGAATCTAACGAACGATTAAAGGTGTTTATGAGTTTGTTTTTTGTCCCACATTGTTCGTTACTTAAAACATTTACTCCTGACATCATACTTATGCTTTGAAAAATACTTCTTACCCTGATCAAGTTGCGTTCCTATGAAAACTTCAAGGAAAATATATAAGTGAAAATTCCTTCGTCACACCATAATTTTAGCTCTCATCTTAACACTCATTCCAAAATGTTTTGAGGATCATAGAACACCAATTTGGCCAAACACATGCCTGCTTTCACAAGAGAGGGCAACCATCTTTGCTCTGAGAACTCTGAGAAATTCTGTGAATTTGATGTTCGTGTGACTAGCTATATCTAGACACAAGCAGAACACAGCACGACCTTTTATTGGTATCTTTCTTCTTTTCCATACACATTAACATATCATCGATTCACACATTCTCATTCATATGCGATTATCGTGCCATAAGTATAATTGAACATATTGCGGTAGCAATTGGTGTACTTGCATGATTATTCGATTCTTACGACCGCTTGTTTAAGTACATGCTAATTCAGTAGCGCCATCCACTCAGACCCGGACTCGCGCGAGCTCATAGTGCACGTGGAAGCGGACTATGCAAATGTGATGAATGCAATTAGCCGCAGTTGTAAAAATTTATCGTCGATTGGAACTTTCAGTAGTGATGGCCAATAATGTGTCAACAACTTCAAAATATGTGACGTTTGGCTTTCAAGCTAGCTCCAATTTCATAATGTCTGCTATTCTCAATAACATATCTAACGTTGTTAATTTGAACTCAAAACGAATTGGCAACTAGAATAGCTTGCCTGCACCGTGCCTTGGCTTGCTCAATCCTCTCACTCAACGTCTCTTCCTTCACAGCAGCCTTAACCATGGCCAAGTCCATCTCCATCAGCTTCAAAACCCTGAACAGCTCCGTCACCATTCTGTCCTCCACTTTCCCTTCTTCCCTCAGTTCCTCCGCCTCCTCCCTCGCTCTCTCCGCCACTATTTCTCCCACTTTCTCCAGTAACTCCGTCGACCCGAACTCCCTCCCCATCAACTCCTCAAACTTCTGCAAGAAATCCATAATCACGTACCCTATTGGCTTCTCTAGCGGGATGGGCTTCGTTCTCTTCCACCCGATCTCGAAGTTCCGGGGCTCCGGCTTCACCAGGCCTCTGCTGGATTTTCTGTCACGTATGATTTCGGATTTTCTCCGTTTCTCGATGGGAAAGCTATCTGCTGGGTCTATGTTGGGTTTGGAGTTTGGAGCTGGGTTTGGCAAGTCGGGCTGTGGGGATGAGTTGGAACTGGTGCATTTGATTGGGAAGTGCTTCTTATGGGGCGAGAGGTTGTGGATTGGTGATGGTGTTGGATTTGCAGAGGTTTGGACAGGGTAGGGGTGGATTGGAGGAAGAGGGTGAGCTTGTGCATGGCAGAGTAGTTGAAGTACAGTGGAAGCCATGCTTGTGGCAACCGAGGATGCAGATGAAGATAAGGTTATTTCTCCATGTTCTTGAGGTAAAGAGGGCTATAAGTCGTGCTTTTAAATGTTTGATTTTTGCGACGCAAGTATACCTTTGGGGGTACTAAACTATGAATTGTGAGACCTTTTCTAGCTTTTGGTGAGGACGAAAATGAAGAGAGCAAAGTTATTTAAGAGCGAGAATACTAATTTTATTCATTGAATTGTGCTCAAGTTTGACTTGTTTATCTTTCGAGCTGAACTTTAACGAACTCGACTTGATTTTAATTTTACGTGATTTCGTGTTCATCGAGTCAAAGATGAATTGTGTTCAAGTTTAAAAAATGTTCAAGTTAGTTAGGAGCGAGCGAGAGTACTTACTTTGTTTATCGAATTGTATTCAAGTTTAACTTAGGGAAAATTAGGAAAAAGTGGGTTTTTGGGTAAAATTTTTGGGGATGATGGGTTTGTTTTGAAAACTTGTGAAAAAGTGGGGCAACTTTTAAAAACTTCTGAAAAAGGGGATGACTTGTGAAAAAATGGTTTTTCTTCTAATGATGACTTTTCATTTCCCATGCTATCCCTCCCCCTGTTTTGTCCCTTTCTTGATGGGAAGATGCGTTGGTGAAAATGTCACCAAGAGAAAACAAAAGGCATGAAGAAGAAGAAGAAGAAGATGGGTAAAGGTTAACAAGTCTGTGCAGTGGGAGTGGTACACTGTGCTTGCACAGTTGTACCACGTAGCTATGGGGCATCGTGCAAATCTCATAAAATTCTGAAACTTTACAGGAATATTTTTAGGACAATTATAGAATTACTGTTAAAATTTCAGATTTTTCTGATATCGTTTAATGTTTTCAATATTTTTTGAAAGTTCAGTTACTCTAAAATTAATTTGGAGCTCTTAAAATTCTTAATAAATTCTGGAAAATTTACTTTAATGATTTTATGATGTAAATAAGTTTCTGTTTAAGTTTCGTAATTTTTAGAGTTGATTTGATACTAATTCCATATCGCATTTGATTTAGAAAAATGGATGATTTTAAAATGGTTTCGTTACTTTTTAAATCCTAATTTCTGTTTCACTATTTTTCTTATATATTTTGAAGCTATCATGAAAATTATGGGACTCTGATTTGGGCTAGAAGCATTAATTGCTCTTTTTGGGTTTTTTTTTATGGTATTTAAGAAAATCGTTTTTAATTTGAAAATATTCAAAAATTCAGAAAATTTATATTGTAACTTGTTATGCTGTTTTAAGGTACAAAACCATTTTATAAGAATTTATTATCATTCTAGAGTGTCTTAATGCGTTACAGAGTGTGCAAGGTTATCGGTTAGCTAGGTTTAGCTGCTCGAGCAATACGGTTCGTTTTCGTTTATGTTAAGAGTGTCGGAGTGAGCAATGATTAAGATTAAGCATTATATTAATAGTTTGCGAGCAATCCGGATCATTTTCTCCTCGGCACCAACGTGTATATTTGGGTCGAAAAAATGCGGCCTAATTGAGAGGTGACAAAACGCGGCGCTTTTCATCACAAAATGGCTAAACCGCATCCGTTTCTTCAATCCCAACCCCCTTAGCGAGGTCCTCTTTTTTAGGAGTCCCACCGAAGCAAAAGCAACGCTTGTGCCCCCCGTAATTTTTACATAAAAAGACTGGAGCATTGGCAGAATCCGACATGCACTTTTGCATAAAATGACTTGTGTTTCTGCAGAAAGTGACTTGTGTTTCTGCAGAAAGTGACTAGTTTCACCCAGACCGTGCTTCTACACCGTTCTTCTATGATTGATCGATAAACACACTCCGAAGCGGATCATTTTCTCCTCAGCACCTACATGTATATTTGGGTCGAAAAAATGCGGCCTAATTGAGAGGTGACAAAACGCGGCGCTTTTCATCACAAAATGGCTAAACCGCATCTGTTTCTTCAATCCCAACCCCCTTAGCGAGGTCCTCTTTTTTTAGGAGTCCCACCGAAGCAAAAGCAACACTTGTGCCCCCCGTAATTTTTACATAAAAAGACTGGAGCATTGGCAGAATCCGACATGCACTTTTGCATAAAATGACTTGTGTTTCTGCAGAAAGTGACTTGTGTTTCTGCAGAAAGTGACTAGTTTCACCCAGACCGTGCTTCTACACCGTTCTTCTATGATTGATCGATAAACACACTCCGAAGCGGATCATTTTCTCCTCAGCACCTACATGTATATTTGAGCCGAAAAAATGCGGCCTAATTGAGAGGTGACAAAACGCGGTGCTTTTCATTACAAAATAAGTTCATATATGATAAAAATTCTAACTTCTAAACATGCTTCATTTTGCTAACTGAAGTTCTAATGCTTAATTAATATGAGGTCAATTGATGGAAAAATGACATTCATCAAAATACGCATATTGATTGGCACAAGAGTCCGAGATCATAGTATTTTTTGTCCTATATTAACCCATGCACCCTCACTCTCGATGCCCAATTTTTAAGTGGCACATGTATGCTGATTCTCATCGATACATGACATTAATGACGTGATGAAAAGTCTCTAAGCCTATTGATAGTACAATGATTAAATCGATGCACAACGAGAAATAAACACTGAGCATCGAATAGGATTTTCAATAAACGTGTAAGGCTCAAAACAGGGTTTTCAAGGCAAACAATGCGACTTTATGAAAATAACAGAATCCAAAAGAATAGCGATAACAAATCAAGAGAATGTACGAAATCAAATATGAAGAGTTTGGTTCGGATAAAAATCCCGATTCAGGTTATGCGCTCGCTGTTATTCAACTTTGTTCAAACCTCGAATTAACCTAAATAGAAAAATTAATTATTATAATTCAGCCTAACCTCACAAACTATTAATATAATGCTTAATCTTAATCATTACTCATTCTCACAATATTAAAGTAAACGAAAAAGAACCGGATTGCTCGAGCAGCTAAACCTAACTAACTTATTACCTTGCACACTCTGTAACGCATTAAGACACTCTAGAATGATAATAAATTCTTATAAAATGGTTTTGTACCTTAAAACAGCATAACAAGTTACAATATAAATTTTCTGAATTTTTGAATATTTTCAAATTAAAAACGATTTTCTTAAATACCATAAAAAAACCCAAAAAGAGCAATTAATGCTTCTAGCCCAAATCAGAGTCCCATAATTTTCATGATAGCTTCAAAATATATAAGAAAAATAGTGAAACAGAAATTAGGATTTAAAAAGTAACGAAACCATTTTAAAATCATCCATTTTTCTAAATCAAATGCGATATGGAATTAGTATCAAATCAACTCTAAAAATTACGAAACTTAAACAGAAACTTATTTACATCATAAAATCATTAAAGTAAATTTTCCAGAATTTATTAAGAATTTTAAGAGCTCCAAATTAATTTTAGAGTAACTGAACTTTCAAAAAATATTGAAAACATTAAACGATATCAGAAAAATCTGAAATTTTAACAGTAATTCTATAATTGTCCTAAAAATATTCCTGTAAAGTTTCAGAATTTTATGAGATTTGCACGATGCCCCATAGCTACGTGGTACAACTGTGCAAGCACAGTGTACCACTCCCACTGCACAGACTTGTTAACCTTTACCCATCTTCTTCTTCTTCTTCTTCTTCATGCCTTTTGTTTTCTCTTGGTGACATTTTCACCAACGCATCTTCCCATCAAGAAAGGGACAAAACAGGGGGAGGGATAGCATGGGAAATGAAAAGTCATCATTAGAAGAAAAACCATTTTTTCACAAGTCATCCCCTTTTTCAGAAGTTTTTAAAAGTTGCCCCACTTTTTCACAAGTTTTCAAAACAAACCCACCATCCCCAAAAATTTTACCCAAAAACCCACTTTTTCCTAATTTTCCCTTTAACTTATTTATCTTTCGAGCTGAACCTAAATGAACTCGACTTAATTTTGAATTTTATATAATTTTATGTTTATCGAGATTTATAAAAAAGTGTTCAAGTTTGATTTCGTTTTTTATTTTTATTTTTTTATGGACCGGTTCTAAACAAGCTTTAATCGAATATACGGAAGTCCTCTTTACTTTTATTTTTGGTCGAAAAGTCATCTTTACTTTGACAGACCCTTTTACATTATGGCCAGTCAAAAAAATTTACCACCCAATATTAAAATAAAAACTATGAGAAAAGGAGTAGCTTAAAGTTACAAGGGGCAGCAAGTCAAAAAAAGGTCACATCTCTCGACTCTAATGGTACAAAAGGTAGTCGCTATACATTCCACATTCGTGCCAAATATTTCAACACTGTCCCGGCGAGTGTTTGTGTGTGCGAAAGCTTGGTGGGAAATGGCGAAGGTAGCGGCGCTAGGGTGCGAGCCGGTGGTGGGATCGCTGGTGGCGTCGAAGAAGAGGGAGTACAGGGTCACCAACCGCCTCCAAGAGGGCAAGCGCCCCCTCTACGCCGTCGCTTTCAACTTCATCGACTCTCGTTACTTCAACGTCTTCGCCACCGTCGGCGGCAATCGAGTAATCAATTCAACCCTAATCTCTCTTTCACCTCGTTCCACTAGGTTTTCCGTTTGATTTTTGTGGGTTCCGGACGATATATTTAGTACCATGTAAGCTTTGATTTAAACTTAAATAGCAATAGTCAGTACTCTTTGGCAGTTAGGCTGAGGTAAAAAAAATGAGCGAAGTCGATGTTCACGTGTACCAGCTGAATCCTAGGACTTTTTAGAAAGTCAAATGAAAAAAATCCGATCGAACTGAGGGAGTGCTGTTCAGTTCAGTACGCGAATTAGAATGTGGGGCATTGGACTAATGAGTTAGAAATTGGAAAGTTTGTATGTTAGTCGAAATTGTCTGGTCAGCTAATTTTCCAGCCCTAGAAAAAGTTAACTTAGGGTTTACGGTTGAGGTTTTAAGGTAGTAGCTCGTAAAGGGAGGTTGATATAGGTAGCTGGTTGGCAAATGGTTATTTCAGAATCTTAATGGAAAACCTAGCTACATTATATCCGGCTTCACAATTTTATCCAATCACCTTGACATGAGACCCTTAGATTTTGAAGCATTTCTCATATTTGCCTTAGTCCTTGTTCTAGTCTCATCGATACTGTCCATATGGTCAGCAAATAGCATATGCTGCCATGACCCCCTTTTTGTGTTTCCACTTTTTGAGTTCATCCTTTGTAAAAGCAAAGAGATAGGTTTTCAAGTGTGACCCTTTTGTAGGACCTGGAATCGGAAATTCTTTCCGCTTACCTAAGTATTTTTCATGCTACTCCGGGGTACAGGCCGTTAATCACATCAACATATCTGGATCCTGCCACATAACTTTGGACCTATCGTGTTTATTCACAACGATAAAGATCTTCTATGGATCCTTTTTTCTTCCCTATATATTTCCATCCAGAAGATAGCTTCTATATTTAATCTTCCTGGGACAGTGCATTTTTTTTAGAAACATGATTGGAAATACTTAAGAATTAGCCACTTGCACAAGCCTTAGGAAAGTGTGTCCCAAACTTTTTTGGCACCACCACTTGACACATAATAAGTTTATATGGGCATTAGTGGATTGGCATTTGGGTGGTGATACATTTTTCCTTTTTCTGGTGTATTTTATCTGATCAATATTGGTAATCTTGTCAGGTGACTGTTTACCAATGCCTTGAAGGGGGCGTTATTGCTGTATTGCAGTCTTATATTGATGAAGATGTAAGAAGAGATACGCTTCATTAGCTAAGTTTTCTAATTTTGTTGCTGTGTGCATGTTCGTGTGTTATTACTGGAGCAAAACTTATTTATAAGGGTTTATTTGGTTTTCCACTTACGCTGTAGATCAGAAGGATGAGTCTTTTTACACCGTGAGCTGGGCATGCAATGTTGATGGGACACCATTACTAGTGGCTGGAGGAATCAATGGTATAATTAGAGTCATTGATGCTGGCAATGAAAAGATACACAAGGTATATAGTATGATGATTGCTCAGCAGACTTTTGCAGTTGTAGTTGCGGTTGGCTGTGTATGCATCTTATTTACCATAAGGTTGACATCGACATTCATTGATGGAATGTGTTCTTAAACTGGAGAACTCTTTTTGACTTTAGTAGGAATTTGTTGTTTCATACCTTCCTGGCCTTCCCAGCCCCCCTGCAATGTGCACTGGGCCCTTTTTTTGAGGAGGGGGAGACTTGGTGCAGGAATAAGATTATTTGATCATAACCTTGATTTCAAGTTCGAAACAGGTAAATAGCCTGTACATAAAAGTAGGGGTAAAGCCTGCACAAGTCAGCCTCCCCATACCCTGCAACGGTGGAGCCTCATCCATGGGGCTGCTCTAAAGTAGTAATCAAGATGTTAAAACTGGTGTCTAACAAGTGTTAATATTTTGCTGCTTGTTCGCATCCTTTTTTTGTCCCATTGAAATCAGTTGCAGGTAATGTTGTTTCTTTTCACCCCTTTGTCTAACAGGCTGAAGTACATGCAATTTTTTTTTTGTTGATGCTTCGTTTTTAATTCTCAGTTACTTTAATTTGCAGTGTTTTGTTGGTCATGGGGACTCGATAAATGAAATTAGGACACAGACACTGAAACCATCACTTGTGCTTTCTGCAAGCAAAGTAAGAGTCATGATGTTTTTAAACTAACTCATCCCCTTAAGAAATTCCCAACCCCCAAAATGATCTTCCTTATTTGTTTGTCTATAAACCATTTGGAACAGGATGAATCAGTTCGCCTGTGGAATGTTCACACCGGGATATGCATTCTCATATTTGCTGGAGCTGGAGGTCACCGCAATGAAGTCCTAAGTGTGGTAAGTCTTGAGAACATCACGTCACTGACCTAGTTATGTTAATTAAAGAAATTTGTACCACTTTTCAAGAAAGATGATTATGCGTGATTATGCTTGACTTTTCATTTATTTTTATCAAATTAAAATTTGAGTCCTTGTTGATTGTCATGAAAGTGATGGAGGGAGTTATGGATGTTTCAGGACTTTCATCCTTCGGACATATATCGTATTGCGAGTTGTGGCATGGACAACACTGTCAAGATTTGGTCCATGAAAGGTAGGCATCTTATTCACTTGGTCTATTTTTCAGTTACCACAATTGGCAGTGTTGAACCATTTCATGGGTACAGTAACAATGTTTCGCTCTTCTTTTATCTGAGTTGAGATTTATGAAAAAGCTCGTACTTTTGGAGCACCAATCATGTTGGTGATTACTTGGTTCTAGGACTTACCTCTGGTTGTTATATTTTTCCTCTTTTGATTATGTACTGCCCCAAGTGTAATGTTGTTCAATTTTGACATTGTTTGCATAATGCTCCATTGGAGCTGGGTATTTAATACGTTGCATGAAAAGTCCAGTTAGATTATCCACGTTGGCTTCTTGAACCATGATGGGAAAGCTTGGCCACCATTTTTTTTTTCTGCTCTTAGTTGTCTGATTTGTGATTTTGCCTACTTCTGCAAATGTTAGGGCGTGCATCAGTTGCTAGATAAATATCTCTGATCAATAAAGCCTTGAATTTTTCCTTTCAATAAAATTATGTTTCTGCCCATATCATGTTATTGAGCTTCCTGCAGAGTTTTGGACATACGTTGAGAAATCTTTTACATGGACAGATCTGCCATCAAAGTTCCCCACAAAATATGTGCAGTTTCCAGTAAGTTGCTATCTTCATCCATTGTTAGCATCGTTGTCAGTGTTATTAGTATTATTGCTAGCACTGAGGTCGCTTTTTGATGTTCCAGGTGTTCATAGCTTCAGTTCATTCAAATTATGTGGACTGTAGTAGGTGGCTTGGTGATTTTATCATGTCCAAGGTGAATCAATTCTTTATACATTATGCATGCCTCCTCTAGAAAATCTGGGTTTCCTCATAGAAGAAAATATGTCGTAGAACATCAGGCAATATTCGCTATGAGGGGTCATTCTTATCTAAATGCCTGCTTTGGGTCATCACTTTAAAGCTTTACAGTGTTTTTGGTAGTAGTGGCCCATGGCCTTTAGAGGAGTGCCAATACTATATTTTCTTTTTCATTGTTTCGCTCGAGCATGTGTGTGCGTGCATGGTTGTGTTCTAGGGGTGAAAGGTAACAGTCCACATTTTCACGAGGGTCCCCATTATTTAGTCATCGTCATCAACCAAGCCTATGTTCCAAACTAGTTGAGGCCCCATTTTTCACCTGAAGTTATAAAACCTGAACTTGTTGTCAAGTGGTCATCTGACAGCGTGCTTTTGAGCACCAGAGATTATATCTTGAAGCTGCTTCCAGAAACAACCAAGCATTCTTACCTTCTCCAACCTAGAAACTCGTGCATTATTTTGTACTTATTGGTGGATTTCTTGTGATATTGCAGAGTGTTGACAATGAAATAGTGTTATGGGAGCCAAAAATGAAAGAACAGTCCCCAGGGGAGGTTTGACATTGCCCATTACCCTGCTTGCTAATCTAGATTTCTGCAGATACGCCTCTGTTTCACGTGTTACATATAATTGTGCATTTAAACCACAGCCAGTAATCAAACTCTATTGAGCTAACAGTTGGATCATTTTTTCCTGAAGGGTTCTGTGGACATTCTTCAAAAGTATCCTGTTCCTGAGTGTGACATATGGTTCATCAAGTTCTCCTGCGATTTCCACTACAATGCAGCAGCTATAGGTAATATGCTTTGACATAGTCTATTTGTTGATTCTGTACCATTTATTTTAGTGCGTACTTCATAGCAGATTGATTCTGATGTGATATCATACAGTTATAATTGAAAGACCCGTTATAAATTAGAGTTTCTTTGGGCCATTATAGGCAATAGGGAAGGGAAGATATTTGTGTGGGAACTGCAGTCCAGCCCGCCTGTACTCATTGCAAGGTACATAGAATGTACTTCTTCTGTTGCTATACTTACTGTTGAACCTACACTGAAGAACTTCAAACCACTTGTACCATGGAGTTTAGATGTGGTGTTGATTGCATATTTACTTTGAGGCTGTCAGGTTGTCTCACGTTCAATCAAAGTCACCAATTAGGCAGACTGCTATGTCCTTTGACGGGAGGTAACAGCCAATCACTCCATTTCTTGCATTGATTTTGACTGAGTCGGCAATTTATCTTATATATATATATGTGCCAATTCTTTCGACCTGTGTGTTTCAGCACCATTCTCAGCTGTTGTGAAGATGGGAGTATTTGGCGTTGGGATACAGTTGCAACCTCCTAAACGAGTTCAAATTTTATCGATTATATTTGTTGGACTTTATCTCCAGTAACTCTTCCCAGCATATTCTGTAATTTTTGCTTGGTTAGAAGCTTATAGAGTAGTCCTCTGTGTGTGCGTGGGAGGGGTGGCACCCGGCAGCATTGGATTGATGAGTTATTGCTTTTTCCGTGTCTCTTTTCCTTGGGTCGTAACTATTGCAAAGACAGATTTTCTTGCGTGGAAGAATCATTGTCCTTAAAAGTGCTATAGAGATCTTTTGCCTTGAAGTGCAGGTCAACCTACTCTGGTATCATGTGTTACGTAGTATTCGACTTAAAAAGTTTCCAAGTAAAGCTATGGTGCTGCTATTGTCAAATCAAAGTGGTAGTATTAGGCTTCTGTAACAGGAGTAGGATGCTCGTCCCGTTATCACTTCACAAATAAATTCTCTTTTGGACTTCTTAAACGACAAGTCTTTCAAAAAAATTTCTCAAATCCATTACAAAAGTGAATACCCGAGTAGAGATACCTCATCCGAGTGCTGCAGACTTGTTTCAGGAATTTGCCATCTTATTCATCACATAGTCAACAAGATCCGAGATGGAAAGGAAGTAACCTGGTGGAGTACATGATACCTTCAAAACTATTGAACAAATTGCCAACCACGTTCAGCCACTTGGAGAATTAGTACAGTTTGCACTTCGATATTGGTGTAGCAGCGGTTAAACTTGTAGAAGAAAAACATTTAGTAAATACTTAAAAAGAGGATCCCAAACTAATGTTCTCTATGCAACTCAAGACCATTAGATTTCATGAACAATACTCTAGTAACGGGAATAAGTACTGCATTGCAGCCACTGTTGAACAATCTCAAACTTGACATAGGGCCTTAAATTGCCAAAAAGAAAGAACTTGACGTAGCCCTCGAGGCAAAAGTTCAGCAATAACTGTTCCGAAGCTCGTGATCGACTACGGCTACGGTAACTCGTACGGAATTTTACCTTCTCCGTAGTAGGTACTACTAGTGAAACAAAGCTAAGCGCCTTGGAGCCACAACTCTGGTGATTGAAAGAAGAGGGAAATGAGGTAATGCATAGGGTCACACCGGAAGTAAGGATCTCAATGCCTGTGAGACTATAATGCACATAACATCAAACGACCTGTGTCTGCCAATCAAAAACAGCTGATAACCACACAGCAGAATACAAAAGATCTTCATTAAGGTTCTAAACCAAAGCAATACTACTCAAACATGCAGTAAAGGAGTTACTACTGATAACTTAAAACCGACACTTGAAATTGTCATGTTTCGGATACAAAATCTCCACTTGGATCTATATATCTACTTCTTAATCTGCCTGCTTGTTGCATACCCTCTGAGATGTTATGTATGTGTAGTATATACACAAAAAGAATGGACTAAGTATATGTATGGGACTCTTGTTATCCCAAACTTGTAGAGCAATCAACAGCAAAAAAGAGAAAAACTATATCAAACTTGACTCCGTAATTGTTTCAATAATTTCTGCATACTCTCAAGTTTCTGAGTGAGTTGTTTGACATTATCAAGTTGCCTTGCTGAAGATCCTGAACTGCCATATTCAGCAGTAAGAGTGGCACATTTCTCCTGTGAATCCAACACCGCTGCCTCAAGTGAAGCCACTGTTGTTTCAAAGCAAGGACGCAGGCTTTCATCAGTCGCATTGGGAGATGGACTGAGCCCAATACTGTTGGCACTACTACCTCTGCTAAGCTTTTCTGGGGTGAAAATCCTGTCAAAGCCCTCGCTTCCTGCAAAAATAATAAGCAACAAATATATGAAACTGAATTGTATCCCAATATCCAGTTAGTTTTTCCCAAGTTAAATGCAGGCCCAACCGCTATTAAAAACTACCTAGTCCTTTATGGTTATCATTTCAATCCTGAACCACTCACTGTATAAACCAACTAAATTTCTAAGATGTGGTAATCCAGTCTGAGGACTTAAAAAAGAAACAGGATTTTAACTCAAAGAACATCAATGAGAACTTATGTCGATGAGGTAAATACCAAGGTTGCTTAGTTGGTCGATTGCTGCCTGGCCAATGGACCCTTCCAGCTTAAGTACTCTCAGGACACCGGCAGCTATTCGACCCATTGAATCAACTTCAGTCTTGCACAAAACAACAAGATGTTGCAGCTCTTCCTTAGTCACAACTGCCTCAATCTACATAGTGAAAATCTTCAGAACATTAGACATTATGACAAGAAAAGTATTGATTAGTTTACAAGTTGAAAAACATTACCGGCTGTTTCACAGAGAACTTTAAACTCTCCACTACCCACTTGGCCAATGTGTCATCAACATCGTCCTCTTCAGACACCACTATGTCAAATTCAAAATTTATCCCACCATACATCTCACTAATTTTTTGGGGCCCATTTGCAGGTACACTGTCATGCAGGATGCCCTTTCCTGCCTGGGGCTTTAAGGTCTTCAAGCCTTGTACACCAACCTGCAAGCATTGTTGAACACCACTTTATTATATGGAAGCGTTACCAACTTGCAAGCAATGAAGAGGAATAAAACAAATTTCTATGTTTAGTTTTTGCTCCCGTTAAAGGAAGTGATCTGACTCTTTCAGAAAGAAGAAACTCCCAAGTGAACAAAGCAAAGAACCAGACTGAGACTGACTGACATTCCTCCAGTAGGGGAAAGTGGATTAGCTTTCATTAACAGAGATGAAAAGCATCAAATCCAAGGGTGAGTTTACGAACTAGTGTTTTTTCGGATTTTCTTTCTTCTGCTTGGGTCCTTCCCCAACCACCCGAGCTACTGAGCTACTCAAATTTGTTATAAAGCAACCAATTATAAGACCCCCACATCCAAGCAAGCATTAACAATTCGAAGCGGAAAACTCAACCTAAGGTTTACTGTTTCATCTTGTATTATGTCAATTCTCATTGGACGAATTAGCTATAGACTTATACACCATGATTTTATGTTTAGTTACTTCAACACCAAATATTCCAGCAGACGACTTCAAATACATCAGGGAAACCACTCCTTCTGTACCCCTATAACAAAGTAAAATCAATAGGTAAGAAGAATGAAGCAAGCACATACTGTGACCAATTCGATGGGATATTTCTGTGTGCTATGTGATTTTCCATTGCCTTTTGGCGCATGCTTTGGGTTGTTCTTCGCTTTCACTTGCAAACTCTGGAAAGTTGTGTGCCAGCACCTTTCTTCTCTGCCAAACTGTTCAGTGTGGCAAAACCACCCCTGTTCTGCCATCTCCTCGGCACCTTCCAGAGAAAATGACCAATCTTTCAGTTCTACTGCTACATTGACATCATCAGGCGTCCCCAAATGTAAAACACCATTGTGCTTCCCATCTCCTAAACTTCCATCTGACATTAAAGAAAAGTAACAGGGGTGACAAAACGAATGAGAGGACGAGAAAAAGAAAATATAAGATAAAACGCATTGGAACGCACAAGTATAATTGCATATGAAAAGCTTACTGTTATTCTCCTTGAGCTCATCCACAATCAAAGGTGATGCTTTGAAAAGTTTGGACAAAGGCCCTGCTGATAAGTTCTCTAACCCTTTAGACAGCCCCTCCCCTGGACCACCATCTGGCCCAAGAATTCCAAACCGATGCAGCAGAGCTTCAGCATACCTCATTCCTCCACCAAGGCGAACACCAGCAATACAGGCTGACACATTTAAACTATGGCACTCCACATCGTGTGCATTGTATGGAATCACATGCACCATACTTATTTCCAAAAACGGATGTGAGACAGCATAGCCATTTGATTGGCAATTCCTTCGGTTTTGCACCCAAAAGACAGGTCTCAGTTGAGGGTATCCGTTCCCAGCCAGAAAACCATTTTCAGGGGAAGTTAGCACCAAATCATCCCCATGTGCCAAGTTTCCCTTGGTGTCTGCACAGTCCACCTCAACTCTATTCCACCGTAAATTGGATGAAATAGCTACGGCACCACCTAAGGTTATATGTGTGACTTTGAGGAACAGATCTTCTCCAACAAACTGAACCAGAGGCATTCCCTGTATGTCTCCAGAGGAAGATTCTAGAAATCTTAGCTGGAGGTCCATCACCGCTAAGCTTACAGCAGTATCACCAGGAACCTTTTCAATAAGACTTCCACCTAAAGTTGCATTTCCTATTTTCTTTGTTCGGTTATTTTTTCCAAGCATGGCTATTTTTTCGCTGACCCTACCAAAGTAAGCATAAAGATCCAGCACAAAAAATAACTGCTCAACTGAAGTGTTAGACATATATTCGTGGCAAGCAACAGCGACTCTGACAACACCACCTGGAGGAGGAACCTCTATTAGAGGGCTTCCATCTGCAGTTGCCATTGCTACCTCGATACAAGCACCCTTCAAATCGACGCATTTCCAAAAACCTGATGAACATATAAGAGAACTTTGAACTCCAGTTGTGCCATTACAGGTCTCCAAAGACAGGCTAAGTAGAGAAGCTCCAGTTGTCCATTTTTTCTGGCTTGCATCAACAGGCTGGTCTTCCCAAAGACAGAAGCATGCAGGATCCTTGTCAAGATTCAGAAGCCTGAGTTTTAGGGATGGTGACTCTGAGAAGAAGAAATTCTCGATATGAAGCCTTGCTCCAGCAAAGGAGCTCTGAAAAGTAGTGTTGCCACTGCCAGCAGAAGAGTTTGGGTTTCCCTTATTGAGAGGAACAGTGATATCTAATCCTTTGACATTGAATATGAGGGAATTAACTGAGAAATCCGGTAAAACAGCACCAGCATTAACCACAATTCCATCAGCTAATAATGAAGATATCCTCAGACAGGATTCCTCTTGAAGATGAATCTGAGAACAGTATGAGAGAAGGTTTAAAAACTAAAGGAGGTAGACTATAAATCCAGCGAGGTGCTTTAGAATATAAGATGGTTACCATAAGAGGCTGACAAGCGATCACTGTTTGTGAAGCAACCGATGGTGGGCCTGGGGAGGGCTTAAACTGAAGCGAATGGAGGCATATTAGTGGAACGCCGTCATTTAATTTCCATCGCTCGTCCCCAAGTGGATATATTGGAGGACAAAAGTTTTTACCTATTGAAAAAGGACAAATGGAAGGCATCAAATTTTAGCGAGATACGAGATAAATGCAGTTTCACCAGATTGCTAATCAAAGGATCTAACTTCTTGAATGGCCAATCTAACAATACCGAAGTCTGGGATATGCAGAAAATCTTCTGTAGCGTCCTGCATCAATGGTTGTACTAAGGTGCATGGAGGGCACGAAAAGGTATCCCTGCATTTAGACCAAGATCTTCTTAATATAGAGGTCAGCTAAACAATGACATAATTAAACTTTTGGCTTATGAGGGATATCATATTCCTTTTATTTTCATTTTTCCATTCGGAAAAGGGGGACCAGACCGACCAAACCATTGCACAATAGCAAATTACTTCGGCACACTACCGAAGTAGCTTCACCCTGATGACTAGCTGGTTAGGATGGGCCTATAATCCTATCCAGGCCCACGTACATTGCCTGAACCACAGCAACACGAGTTCACACTCATAGACACCCAAACATATCCACAGATCGTATAATACTTGAGCAGTGAGACTTTCTTAAGAAAAGGAGGGGAGAGAGCAGAGAAAAAGTACACCTGTCTGGCTGTCTTATCATTCAATTTACCATTTTAATGTCTTAAATAGTCTTTATTAGCTTTTTAGTAAACAGAAGGATTTGAGATAATTTGTACCATCCAGCTCATAACTACATCTCATGGCTGCAATCAAAATTATATACAACTAGTACATGGCCAACAGATGCGATATTGTGTCATCCATCCAAAAAGGAGACATAAGAACTCTTCAAATCCTCAATTAATTCAGCTTGAATTGTGCTGGTATCTAAGAGCTTGAGTTTGGTGTAAAAGTACAGTTCCTAGTCGTGGTAAAGAAGCAATTGCAGAATCATTTCAGTTGCATGCGCGGTAGTATGTAACCAGTATGCTGTGATGACTAATTAGGAGCCAAATAGCTGTTATTTTGAATCCCCCGTCAGTTCAGCAGTCTGTACTCGACAATACGAATAAAACTATACTCCCTCCATCTCAAAAAAATTGATCAACTTTCCTTTTTTGGCTCTCAAAAATATAAATCTCTTCTTAAATCTGTGCTAAACATTTTGACACTTTCCACTTTTACCCTTGTACTTGCATAACAGAAGGTCAAGGTCTATTTCTTACTTTACTCTCTCCTCCTCAAACCTCCATTCAATAACCAGTCTGCCGCCTCCTTCATACATGAACATTGCCACCCCTTTCAAACACCGTTGTGGCCGCCTCCTTCAACCGCCATCACTGCCGCCTCCTTCAACCGCCATCACTGCCGCCTCCTTCAGCCGTCATTGTCGCTGCCTCCTTCAACCACCATCGTCGCCACCTCCTTCAACTGCCATCATCGCCGCCTCTTTCAACCATGATCACTGCCATCTCCTTCAACCGCCATTGCTGCCGATGAGGATGACAGCGATTCTAAAGGTTTATGTCACAAGATAGATTTGTTTTCTTTCTTCATTTTTTTTTTTTTTGGGAACAGTTGTGTTCTTTCTAATTCTGTAGAATCTGATACATTGACTAAATCTAGATCTGTTTCAAAATTATATTAGAAGCACTTTTTATCTTTGATGGAAGTCGTAAATCCGAATATATAAGCAATGTATTGTAGGTTCTATTCTGTCCATTATACATATATATGTCTTTATGTTTGAAAATGCAATGTAGGGAGAGAGAGAGTGAATAGCCGGAAAAAAAAAGAGAGAGAGAGTCGCTGTACTCTTCCTGTCACAGTGTTAGCACATATATACTAAATACAACGGTAAATGGAGAACGACCTACAATTTGACCCAAGCCTTAAACTTTGTGCCAAGTCAAATGTATGCAATATTTGTGGGACGGAGGGAGTATATCACAAGCTGGATTTTTAAAACATTAACAATATGACACTTAAATGCTCCATACTTAAAGCCGAAAGGTAAGGTTATAGGCAAAAGTACATCAGTAACTAGTAATTATTACTTGAAGGTAGTGAATAAGTGAACTTTCCTATAGCTTTAGAACACATGGAACTTATGTGTTTTTTCAAAAGCTCATATCAAAATAAAACTGCATGAGAACGCCAAGAATTGAATTATCTACTTAATCAATGATACGAATGTGAATGGGAGGATACCGTAGGAAAAGTCCAGCTATCATAACCCGAGTCAAGTATTTGGCTTTTTCTCCATCAGAAACACTTGCCTGCAAGGAAAGTATATAACAGTAGGTGATGCAGAACAATTGAACTGCATTTGCAACCAAGTGTTCTTGTCAAAAAAGATAAAAATTGAACTACATGAGCGCCAAGGAAAATGTATATCACACACAGCAAAAAAAAAAAATATACTAGATTTCTTAAACATACTGAAAAAATACCCGAGAAAAGAAAAGTGATTGCATTAACAAGTCAAGCCGAAATTCTGCAAGTAAAAATGAAATTGTTAGCAACTTAGACAGGCCAATAACATAGACTAAAAAAATTCTCATACACCACCGCAGATCATAAAGGGGAACAGTTCACCTTACTAAGGAGAAGTGAAAATAAAACTCTCGAATCAGTTAACTCTTAGTCACAAACTACTTGTTTGGTTGGCCACATGCATCCTTTTACCCACTCTCGCCTCTAGAAAGATTCTATATCGCTGACAGATCAAGTCCTTCACTACTTCTACGCATGATCTCAGAATATAAAAGAGGGAGAAAAGTAGACATTTCAAGGAGGAAAAAGCCAACCCGCATCCTTGATGCATAAAAATATGTGGTCCACCATTATAGAAACAAGAGAACGTCCTGCTGTTTCTGAAGTACGCTGTCAGGGGAGAGAGCAACTCAGTCGACATTTGTCTATAGTTATACTCTGGAAGTATTTTTAGTAGTAAGGTTGTTCAAAGAGCAGCAACAACAGTAACCAACCTGTTGAGAATTTGGATTGATATCTCCTCTATTTAGACAAACGTAAAACCCCGTCAAGAAGCGAAGGAGAGCACGCAGTCCTGCTCAAACGATGGTGCCCTATCAGCATGCCATTCAGAAAAATAACGAGTGATAATAGGAACAAGAAAGCAATAATATTTCCCTTTCACTTGCCTGGCTCGCTTAAAGCAGGGCAAACAGCTTCTGTTATATGTAGTTGAACCTCAAGTCCTAGTGGACTATTTAGTTCTGTCCTCTGAATTGTAATCTGATGATAGTATAACCGTTAAGAATCATTCACATACAATCCAGAAAAAAATCTTTTGCATGACATTAATTTCACTGGAATCAACTAAAAGTGTTAAATTTGCATTACATAAGCCTCTCCAGATATTCCTTCAATGAAACGCTCCCCGCCAAAGAAAAATCTCTTTGCACCATCATCATCTTTCCGGCTAGATCCCTCTCGAGAGAATTCAAAATTAGCATCTGTGAACATATCCGGATGAGGAAGGAGGTCGATAGACAAAGATTCCCATTCAAGTTTCTGGTGACCAAAAACAAAGAAATCATCAACTATTGATATGAGCGTGCTTGTATCCGTGCATGTGTCAAAAAATTAACTACAAAGAATAGACATCTGTTTTAGTAACATGTTTAACAAAAGACTTAGTAATAAACAAACCAGCTTATGAAAGAACACATTAGCATAGAAAATCTGAGCTTATGGCACAGGAGCATTTCAAACTTCAAACAACAAGATAAATAATCACCCACACTTGCACACACAACACAGACCAAAGAAAGAGGGAAGAAGAAGAAAACAAGGCCATCATAAAGAAATGTTAACAACTTGGCATAATTACCTTGAACACATAAATGAACTTCTCGTTACTGGAGAAATCCCGAGCTTCCTTGAGATTTACAACCTGTTACAAGAGATCATCAGAATCAGCGCTTGTTTGTCGCGCATAATAGCAGCTAAAAATTTGTATAAGCAGTTCGGAATGATGACCTGCCAACTTTCATTTGTGGTATAAAGCACAAGGTTTCGCATAGTAATGGATGCCATAGGTGATGCCCTGGAAATAGGGAAACAATGGAAGAAGAGAGCCACAGTCAGTAAACAATGAGCTTGTCATTGAGAAAGAACGACATGCAGTGGTTATGGTAAAAATTAACTTTCCCCGAGATATAGGTTTAAAGGGTAATGCTTGGGACTGTTTCTCATGATCATGGAGAGATCTGGTGTCAACACTGGTACTCTTGCTATCACAATAGATAGCTGAACGTATGTTTACAAGGGTATTGTTTCAGGCTATTTCATTATAATCACAAGAGGAGTTCAGTGTCGTCACTATCATTTTTCTTACTTTGATACGTATGTAGCTTCTAACTTGAGACGCAAAGATAGATGTGGTGCTTCAACACACATAATACGTCAACACACATAATACGTACTAATCTGATACGAACGGAACATTACACAACACACAGAAACGTAGATCTATCTACAGGATTGAGGCAACGAAAATTTACCAAGTCGCGCCTCCTTGGCGTCGAGAACCCCCATGAGTTTCGAGTAAAAGATTGACGGTTCGAACTTCTAAAGTCATTCCATCTGCAATCTAGTAATTAGAAAAGGTCAAAGAATAATGACGTATGAAGTGCTTTCTTCTATCTAGTCCCGACCCACACAAAACAAAGATGGTCTAAGCTGGCAGCCAACATATAGCATCACCAGTACCCTTGAAAATGGGTCTTGAGTATGTCGTTGGAACACGAGATGGCACGAAAAATGAAATGGCATGGACGATGAAACGAAAGATAGCATGCATGAGTAGACATAAACAAGCAACCAACATCATGTTTCAAGGAAGCATCAATCCACCCAGGATTAGACGGCTACTCTAGAATTGATTGACATCACTGCACATTGCTGGTTTAAGCTTCCAGCAAGAACTAGCACTTCCAGAAACGGAGAAATTGTTTAGAGAAAAAGTTGAAAATGGTAAGGCAACAACAATTAGGAGGGCTTGGTAAGGATGTACTTCAGGCTGTTCATCATTTAGCATCCAAAGTTCTCATTACACAATTGCATTTGGTAAATACACGTCAATAGAGGACTGTTCCAGGAGGACGCACCTCAGAAAGCCTTGAAGTCCCACGTCAGAGAGAATGAGAAAGCAACTTAGCACTATTAGGCCTTGCCTATAAAGTCAAAGGCCCAACGTGGCTAGACTTATGCAGGAGGCAGGCCTCTAAGCCATGGCATGTTTGGCCAAAAAAACCTCCTTCATACATTGTACAACTATCATTTTACTGATGATGACTATGTAACCGAGTAGTTCTTCCATTGACTGGCTTACACCGAAAGTGGATTGCTAATGCTATCATATAGAAGCTTCTTGAGGTAACGTGGTACTTTATGCTAATGTCATTTTTTTCTCTCCACTTTTGAAAGAGCAAAACATTACCAGACTCCATTATACAATGAATCTCCATATGCCATAAATTGGCAGTAAGAAAAGGGTACACTCATATACATCAAAATCTTATATCGTCTAGTATCATACAAGGAGGTGACAATTATCCTCGATGCTTAAACGTATAATCAACTCCACATGATAGAGACTAACCTTGTCAGCAAATCCATATCCGCTACCTTTTGCAGAGCTAGCAGCGGGTTGCGCGCTGTAAAGAGGATACGAAGTAGAAGATATAAGTTCTACTAGTTAAGTAACATGATCTGAGAAACATGACATCAAGCTATAACTTCACCTGCTTGTGCTCCTACTCGAATCAAAATCATCATTCTCCTCTAGGACCAAATCGAGCCTATCAATTTGCACAACAATAGGCTCTACTTGGACGTTACTCACATAGGGAAGCTTCATGACAACAGCAACCAAATGATCACATTAGAAACAAGAAATCAGCCCCAACACATACACATACTGAAGTACACACATTAACAAAAACTGTTAATGCTCTACAGCGATTAAGATCAGTTACCCACCACGATTTCCAGCTTTCCGACCTTCGCAGTCGTGACATTGATCGCCGGCGGCAATCCGAGGCTCGCGTGCAAAGCGTCGCCATTTATATCTGCCAAATCACGATGAATAACGCAGAGCTGTCAATCAAATATCGAAGAAATCAGTAACAATTCCGTCTGATTCAGCACGTTCCGAACAGAGTTTCACCTAAATTGGAGAGCTGTGCGGTGCGGCCCTGCAATTTGAACTGATCTCTGCTGAACGATTTCAGCCAGTACTTGAGCGTGTACTCCAACGCTCGTGCAAGTATCGACTCCATTCCACAAAACTCCCTATATCTCCCCAAAATGGCGGCGGCGGAGACGGTGGCGGTCAGGTCGCCGTGAACCCAAGAAACCACCAGATCGAGTGACGGTGATTGGCGTGGCCAGTGAGGGTTTCCAGTTCAGGTGAGAAATGCAGAAAAGGGAGGGGGAGTGTGCTTCGCACGTGAGGCGGGCTTGCGAGTTTTGGGCCGTTGATCGAGGCGCCAAGTGACGGGGCCCGGCTTCAGAGACGGTGGTGATTAAAAGTGGGAAACTGGTGAACATGTGTATGGGATCTCGGGCGGTGGCTGTCAGGAAATAAACGGAAGTGTGTCAGAGGGGCGGATTTGTCGGTGTCTTCTACTAGGAAAATGCATTTTGGTACACTTTTTTAGTAAAAGTAGTGCTAACAAAAGCACGTTAGGATTCGGGAATAATGTACCACTTGCGAACTAGGACCAGTGTACTTACTTTGTAATAAAAGAATGTCGCTAAATTTATTTTGATAATAAGAAATTATTACCGTAAATTTTAAGATCATTGACACTATAGTTTTAATAATAATTTTGAACACTGAAGTTTTCATAATAGAGTTGGCATGCAGCAGAGAATTCTTATTTAATACAACTTTCTATTTATCACGCTTATTTTTAAGTCAGAGCGTGCTTTGAACTATTCTCAATCTCTTGTTAAGCTTTAGTCTAGTTCAACCTGGTCCAAGTCCCGATAGTGGATCCTTGAATATGGGAAATGTGTTACTTGCGATGGCGGATTTAATATTTAGGATTTTGATTTGGGAGAACCGAAGGAGTAACGATGTTTTTTCACTTCCTTATTTTGTTCTTTTCGGTGCTGAAGATGCATTTTAAATGATAGTTGTCATCTATCTAGCGCAAGATAAGGCAATATTGTAACCCATGCAAGAGGCAAAACTAACTTGTCCTATCTATTGGTATTTCTTAAAATATGAGAGGAGACCATTTGCACAATTGTAAAGTTAAAATTAACAATACAGTAGATAAAGAACTTGGTAGAATATATACAAGACTTGGGAGACCACGAGAACGTCCCAAGGTGGCTCCATCACCTGTTACTTCAAATCCACGTCTTTAAGATTAGGCTTTGTTTTCGTTAGTATCGATATAGAACAAAAGTTATAAGATTTAACGATAATATTTTGTGCATCCTCGGTAAAAGTGGAAGCTAGACAACGGACATCCTTCCACAGCACTAGACTTAGCCATGCCTTAACGAATAAATCAGGCATGCTTGTTACGCCATTGCAATTTGTTTGACTTTATCTTGGAGAACACAATTTCATTAGGCATGGAAGCAAGATGAAGCGTGGAAATGAAGGGCAACCCCTACTTTTTGAAGTCTTAAAATGTAACGGGAAGTGCAAGGAAAGGAGCTTTCATAGTAAGTGAATGTGGTTTACTATATTTGGACCGCCCACCACTCCGTTTCGTCGGCTAATTTCTTTGTGGATCACGTCTGTGTTCGGTTGGGCCAGCGATGGGCCATTGGCCCGCGGAGCTACAGCCCCTATGGTGAACCCAGTACTCCAATTTCTGCTTTCAACTTGATGAAAAATTAATTTTAACAACACACTAAGAAAACATTTAGCGGCACTTTTGAGATAGCTTTGAACTAATGAGGCCTGAAGCCTGTCTAAGATCTTCACATACTGCTACTTTCCTACACTTTATGGCACCCATAAGGAAAATTTTGGAATTGAATCTTAAAAAAGACCAGAGAAAAAAGAAAAATTAAAGGAGTTCATCAGGGAATCAATTCCATATGATACGAAAATGGACATAAAAGTTGTCGCGACAAAAGAGAGATGAATTGGTGGTGGCCTTGACATGCGTAGAATTGCTTTTGAAAGGCATTTCATTCAAGTAATTTTGTATTTTTCTAGGGTAATTTGCATATAGACTCTTTGTGATTTGAGCAAGTTGCAAAAACACACATCGTCCAAGGTGTCGGTGTTGGGGGCTCAGATTCATTTTTTGTAAGTAACTTTCGTCGTCCGCCACATTATGAAGTGGACATCTCGCTACAGTATGGGGTTGACACCGTCCTTGCGGCCGTCCTTCCATAACGAGGCAGAAGACGGAAAAATTTTAAGGACAAAAAAAATGATTTGGTGTCTCCATTCACGATGGATGGATTACTAGATCGTGCTGTCAACTTAATTAAGTTGTCAGCGTTGATAACGGATCAGTTTCATATCTATACTCAACTGATTCTTAAATACGGATACTCAACTGATACATAGCCAATTCCGAAAAAGAAAAAACATGGATAATCAAGTGATTCATAATAATAATAACATAATTAAATGATAAAAAGGCAAGTTCTTTGTATGGTTGGTAATGTAGTCAGAGAAAAAGGTGGGCGACGTTTGTTTTGATATCTGGGGGTGTAAAGGGTCATGATGATGATGATGGCGGTGATTAGGGATCACGTAGGAAGAACAGGAGAAGTTATGGTATATGGTGACAACAACAATACTAGGCGTCGATGGTGGCGAATTTGGTCAGTGAAAGTGGGTTGCGTTGAAGGAGGGAGAAACAATGGAACAGAGAGATGATGGCGGAGGAAGAGACAGCAGCCTACATATATCTTTAATGGCTTGGGTGACGGTCGGATACGGCAACAACAGTAGCTTGGGTGAAGGACGTGATGGCAGCGTTAGACTGGCAGCATTTGTCAGCGGCTTTATCATCCCTCAGGCGGCGTTGTCTCTGTCTCTCGGAGATTTATATATATCACATACTAGTTAAAGTCTCGTGCAACGCACAAAACCACGTATGGGGTAGCAGGAATCTCCTGCTACCAAGTCAGGAGTCAAAAATTTTCCGTGAAAAAATGAGGGGAGCGAGGTCATGGGTGGAACGGTTAGAAGTCATGTGGTGTGATGATTATACTTTCTTATCACCTATTTGATTGAATTTAAGAAACAAAGAGACCATTTTTCTGGCCAGTCATATGTTACCACTTACTTAATTGTATTTGTGAATTAGAAAAAGTCTAGAAGAAAAGGATTTGAGATTTGGAAAGCAAAGAAGGTGCCAATTGAATCCAAATGCATATATAGTATATAGATATGAGTATGTGCACGCGCGCACGCGTACGACATTATCTACAACATCACCCACCTCCGGTCATTATTTGCAGAAATTTAAATTTATAAAACTACTAATAAAGCTAAGTTAGTTTTTTTTTCAAATAAGAAATAAATAGATAGAGTTTTTAGAAATGAAATAAAAAAAAAAGGCCACTACGCTGGAGTGGCTGTTAGACACTACATGTGGGATATCTCCTTAGGGCACAGGGATATTCTTATACAGATGTGTATTCATTTCTAATTCACCTAAAATAAATTCTTGTCAATATTCACATTGAAAAGAAAGGGAAACTTTGATATCAGAGTGATGTAAAAGAAAACATACGTGAACAAATTATTGCTACACTCGAGGCTCTGTTTGACAACACTTTTTATTTTGGTTTCCAATTTTCAAAAAAAAAAACTAAAGAGTAGTTTAATTTTTTTTTTTTACAAAAACAAATGTGTGTTTGATAACTCTGTTTTTATTTTGAGTTTTTTTTTTTGTGGTGGTTTGCGGTGGCTGTGGTGGGGCGTGGCAGTGGCCGGCGGCCTCCGGAGGTGGCGACGCTAGTCGCCAACGGTGGCTGCCGGCGGTGGGAGGGTGGTGCTCTAAAAAAAAAATTAACCAAAACCGAAACTCATTTTTGGAGTTTTTAAAAACAGTCTTGGTTTAAAAACTGATTTTTTAAACTGAAGAAAAAAAAAACAAAAAACTGATTACCAAACGCGTTTATTTTTTCCAGTTTTCAAAATTGAAAAAAAAATTGAAAAAAAATGTCTGTCAAACGGGGCCTCAATTGCTATTCAGACTTTATTTATATTAATGATGAAAATAATAATGCAAAACATTCCTTCAATTCCTGGCCTTTGTAAGTTTCCGCAAGTTGCTTGTCAAGCAACCCAGCCGTTGTAAATTGACTAATTCACATGAATCCTCTTTGGTGTATTCTTTGTTTCAGTTGCAAGTGTTGGGCACCATTTTTTTAGTCTGTCCTGGCTTCGCGTTTGACAGCATTAAGAAAACGGTTCACAAACTTATAAATACTTGACATTGTAGGTACAACAGTAACATAATTTCCATGTTATCGTTTGATACGGTGATAAGGTTCACATTTGTGTGACGAGTAAAACTTGTTTAGCTACAAGTCCCGAGAAGTCAAACTTTTTAAGCTAAAAGTCTCGATACCGTGTTTTTTTCACCCCAGGGGGTGCTAAAAATAATAGAAATCAATAATTTTTTTTACAAGTAAAATTGCACAAAAAAAAATAAAATGCATTTTTCGATAATATACAAAAAAGCACACAAATCCGGTGAAATTAAGTGAGTTTTAAGCACGTTTCAAGCACAACCATGTGATTCGCATATGTACAATTGTTTGAAGCAGTGCAAGGGTGTTGTTGTTGGAATTGGGTTTTAAACCCATTGTGGAGAAGCAACTTTGACTCAATTTTCAAATGGGTTCCAAACCATAGCTTGGTTAGGAATAAATTAATTCACGTTCATCTATTGGAATAGATGATCGTGATATATTCACATGTTTAAAACGAATGAGAAGTGAATGAGAAAATTGAAGCTAAAGTTAGTGGTTCACCTTGAAAGGAAAAGAGTATCCCACATTGAAGAGATAAAGTCAATGTTGTCTCCTTATAAGGCTTAGCCTTGAGCTAAGGGATGGGCCCTTGGGGGTACCCATGTTTTGTAAGGAGGGAGGACCTAGGTTGACCCAAGGTCCACCACGCGCGCGCCGCCCGCCCCGTCCCGGTCCGTGGCTTGGGCTAGGCCCAATCAGGCTTTATTTTTTGGGACAAATAAATTTTATTTATTTAATTTCTTTTCCGAAAGGTTTTAACATTTCCTTTCCAACCAACCAGCTGTGAAGAGTTACACCCCCCAGTGAATAATCTGTGTATAAAAACGAGTCAGTTTACAGAAGTTAATAATGCATTAATTAATCCTGAATGTTCTCCTGTACAAGAGTCTGTCCAGTTTTTAGTGTTTCGAAAAGAAGAAAGAGTTCTACCATTGTTTGGTTCGCCGGGTCTGGAAATTTGGTGTGCTACTATTTTCAGACGTAGCCGTTGTATCCTGGGAGACTATCGTCGAGAGCCGTCAGCACCGTTGCGGGACGAATAAGTCTTAAGGACAGTGAATCAAATTCACGCCTCGGCCCCTTTTTCCTTTGCTGTTCTGCAATCTTGTTGTGAGTTCATTTTAATTGTTCTTGCAAAGACTATTTGTTCTGTTTAGTAAACTACATCATTTCTGTATTTTCGTACTTAATTGTTTTCTGCACAAGTATACACAAAGTATATATATTTCGAACAACAGTTGTTGCCCTATTTGGGAGTGCCACCAATATGTGGGGAATCTTAAATTAAGATCAAGTTCATTTTAGCCGACTGTGGTTGATTCTTGATGGTAAATTGTAAAATTCAGGAACTCTAGCATGATTTTGCCCTCTTTTGTTGTACTGTTTATTAGATAAAAATACTAGAAGATGTAAAGTCAAGTAAAAGTCTTTCTTCTTTAGACAATTACAGTGTTGACATTCTTTGTTGTACTCAGCAAGAATAGTAGTGTGATTATGTACTTCCAATTGTACCTTGTCTTACTCAACGCCTATTTGAACTAAGTTTTTGATTTGCTGCTTTAATGTTGAAACAAATGTGACAGTCAACAGGATATTTTCTACAGACTACAGTTACACCTTCAGCATCTTGAGATTTTCCTCTTGTTGTTGATATTAACATTGGTGGTTTTGTCTTTTGGTAGTATAGAGCAAAGAACTGATTGTGTAAACCAGTTTTCCAATTCAATTCAAACATCCGGGGCGGAGCTACTGTTGACTATTTTGACAAAATCCAATTCAACTCAAACATCAAACACCACAGGTCCACATCCACAATATGATTCAGACATTCAGTCCCCCAAGGCCCACGCAGATTCAAGAGAATGAAGAGATGCATCATGCAAGGCGATTTGGGATTTGGGAACATACCCCTTGTCGCCGGTTGTCGCCGGTGGAGACGTGGAGTCAGGGGCAGAAGATCGTTAGTTGCGACGCCGGTTGAGGTGAGGTCGTCAGTGACCGTGAGCTCGTCACCGGCGTGTAGAACTAGATCCAGATCCAGACAGCCCAGATCGTAGGCTCGTGTCGTGGCCGCCGTCGCCCGTCTGTGATTTGCCGGAGTGAGGCGCCCGTAGCCGTGAGTCGTGAGACGGTGAGCACAGAGAGAGTGAGAGGTCGTGAAAGTTGAGAGGAGAAGAGAGAGAGAGTGTAAATCAGAAATAAACTATATATATTTTTTATTTTATTTTATTTCAAAATTTGAGGGGGTACATTAGCCTCCTCTCGTACAACACTAGCTCCGCCCCTGATGCTGCATAATAATATACAGATTTATGTAAACCGTTTAAGATTATGTTTTTCCACCTACATAGCCTGTTTAGCTCTATTAAAAAGTATTCTTTATTGTTACTCAATTATTGCCTCCTTGTTTTTCTTAAATGTCCCAAGGCATAACAACTTTTGAAAACGAAAAAATTTAACTGTTACACGGGTAATAAGAAACAGTTACAACTCTTCATATACCGACAATTGATGGTTGTTAAATATTTTTGTGATTTTTATTCAGTGATGTTAAAAATGTGACGTGAAGGTAGTCGCTGAAAGTATTACCCAACTATGATTAACAAATGAAAGTTATAACTATCCTTTTATAACCTGAGTACCGGTCAAAACTTGTCCCGCAAAACATGGGTGATATACTTGGAAGTAAATTATTGTCCAACTGTGTCAGCAACTTATGTTCCCCAGATAACCTAACCTCCAAGACATTTGCAAAGCCTACGTGTCCATGACAATGCCCTTGATGAATCGTGATGGATGATTTGTGGTCCAAAGGAGCCCTTTGCATCGAGTGGTTAAGGTATTGTTTGAGTTAGGTCTTTGACCCTTTTCTGTCTCCCAGCACTTGACTTGCGCCAGTCCTGAACAAGATTCTTAAGCGGTGGCTACAGGTCGCCGACAGTGGCTGCCGGCCGCCGAAGGAGGCTGCCGGTTGCTAGCAGTGGGCAGTGGCGGCCGGCAGTGGGAGGGTGGTGGTCTCAAAATTGAAAATCGAAAAGTCCTTTTTAGAGTTTAAAAAGCAGTCATGTTTTAAAATTTGATTTTCAAAACTGAAGAAAAATGAAAAACTGTGTGTCAAACCCGTTTATTTTCTCTAGTTTATAAAACTGAATAGAAACTGGAAAAATAAACGTTACCAAACGGAACCTAAAATTAAAGGGAAGAGTTTTGCTTCCTTTCAAAATTTAAAACAGATGCAACATGTTTATAAACATGTCTCCCTAATTCTGGCCTACGTACCCCAAACGTGTAGTCTCAATCTTATTAGGCCTTTTTATGGTATCTTTAGGGGGTAGTTTTTGCCAAATTACGTAAGACTTGAGTACATTGGTATTTCTTGTTGGAACAAATTCTAACTGCTATCTGAGTTATAGGAATTTTCCTCCAACTCCGTATGTAGTGACAATTAACAGTCACTAAATATTTTTAGTGGCTTTTTTGCTAATACTTTCAACGGTAATTTTTAACAGTTTCTTTTAGCATCACTAAATAAAATCTACTCATTTAGCGATCACTAATTCTCACCCTATAGGGGGTAGAAGAAGATTTTCTTCAACCCAAGTAGGAGCATAATCGCCAGTAATGGATTGTTTTGGCAAATACTGTGCTACTTTTGATAGTCAGAATAAGTTCTCACATGACTTTCTTAATTCTTTAGTATTAAGATAACAAAAAAAAAAAGGCAATGTTAACTCCGATTCTAATTCCAGTGATAGCTTGTTGCGAAACACATGTAAAATTTCCCAAGTAATGTTCCACGGTTCATGATAAATCTCTTGTGTGACCTAATTTGCATTCTTTCCAATAAATATCACACTAACAACCGTAAGAGATAAAATATGTTTTACCAAAGACAAAAGAAGAAGACGCATGTATTTCATGTAAGAAATATTATTATTATTGTTATTATTATTTTACTTTTGTACTGAGAAAATTGCATCTATGTTACGTTGGAATTAATGTTATACTAGGTACATGATTTTTTGAAAAGGGTAAATTGTGAAGTACGTCAGCTAACTTAAGACCCTAGCGTTCTAATTGTATGACATAACACCATGATGTTCTAAATTCGCTACAATTGGATCCAAAATCATTTTTTTTTACAAAAAAGGATGGACAGGTGTCCACATAAAGATCCCCCCCCCCCAGTATTCTTACTCTTTCCCTCCTTTGGCCCCTGTCGCCACCACCTACTACAAATGTCGACCAGTCGAACCTGCGTCATTACTATACCCATAGCCATCTTTACACCCACGACCAACACCATCATCAAAATCACGGGTCTAACCCCTCTCTTATAGATTTATTCCATCAACTGGGTTAATGGACACGCTGTGGTAGTGGCAGGAGGCGTTCGGTTGACAAGGTTGAGCTTTATGTGTTGGATGGTGTTAACCCTACAGTTATTTAACGTAAGATTATATTTGATTTTGATGATAACTAACATTTGATGATTATGCATTGAGTTCATGAAGCAATAGGTACAATCTCATACTCATGCAAACGGACAAATAGGCGAGCAAATCGATCAAAGATACTCAACGGATCGCATCAAATATGAAATACTTCGATTTAATTTTTCAATGCTTTTATTCCTTTCTTTGTAACTAAACATAGAGAGGTGATCGTATCAATGATTGTGACCTATAAATTGCCCATAGGTTTTTCTTGCATGCATAAAACTTTTTCATATTTGAAAACAAAGAAAATTACATTTTTTGGAATACATTCGATTGCATTGGAATGCAATAGACTGCAAGTTGGGCAGTGAGGTATTACAGTCGACTGCATTCCAATGCAGTTGACTGCAATGGCTTCTGGTAGCTTATTACAATCGACTGCATTGAAATACAGTCGACTGCAATTAAAAATTTTGAATTTTTAACGGCTACTTTGGGAATACAGTCGACTGCAATGGTGCAATACAGTCGACTGCGTTTATCGTTTGGCGTATTAAATGCCCTACCTACTTCCAAACGGTCATATTAATTCTCACAACTATATAAACTCATTTTGGGCATATTTTTTATTCATCAATTGCATGAAAAATCCTCTTATCGTGCATAAACTCAAAGCTCAAAGCAATTGCTTTTAGTGCAGTGGTAAGTGCTTGATCCTAACATATGAGATTGGGTGGGTGGTGGGTGGATAAGGCTTGGTTGACAGACGCACATGGTCGCTACTACGAGTTGACAAAATTGGGCTTATTGGTGTTATAAGTGGTGAAGGACGGGGCTGGGGCGGATGGGGCTGGGTTGTTGGCGGCAGCTGTGGGTTGACAAATCTGGGCTATTAGTGTTGGACGGGCCTATAGAAGAAGCTAGGGTGGTGGAGAGTAAACGAGGCTGAGTCAGTGGATATGTTGTGGTGGTAGGGATGACTGTGGGTTGACCGGGTCACCATCGGGCTGGGTTAGTGGTGAGTAGACGGCCCTTAAAGGTGTCAAAGGGTCGGGCTTGGTCCAGCCCAGCCCTGGGCCTTCGGGTCTCGAGGGAAAACGTGCCAGGTCAGGGCCTTGGGTCGTGGAGAACCGGCCTGGGCCTGGGCTGGGCCACCTGAAAAATATCAGGGCCCAGTTCAAGTCCAAGCCTTAGGCCCAAAATTTAGGGCCAG
Source organism: Escallonia rubra (assembly GCA_033065855.1). Taxonomy (NCBI): domain Eukaryota; kingdom Viridiplantae; phylum Streptophyta; class Magnoliopsida; order Escalloniales; family Escalloniaceae; genus Escallonia; species Escallonia rubra. Next base: position 813,148 of record JAVXUO010001214.1, on the reverse strand, counting down.
GCTTGGGTCAGGCCCAACGACTAAATAAAAAAATAAATTTTTATTAATTTTTTGTTTTGCGATAAGATTAAATTTAAGATAAATTTTGTTCATAAGCCATCCTCCTTTTATCCGAACTTGGGACCGGCTAATTGTAAACAATCAATCAAAGTTACTTATTTTTTTTTCACACACACACACACACACACACACACACATATATATATATATATATATAGGGAGCTGATCCATCGCTCGCGCGAGCAATGGATCAGCTGTTGCCCGCGCGATCTGGCTGTACACGCGGCCCTGTGGGCGGGTCATATTTCTCCGTCCGCTATATTATGTAGCGGACGGTGAAAAATAGGCTGCCCACGCACGAGATCTGGCCGTCTAGATCTCTCACGTGAACGGCCAGATCGCACGGACAACAGCTGATCCATTGCCAGAAAATATCTTTTTTGCTTGTAAATAGTCATATTCTCATGGGCATTGTTTACTTTAAATATATTTAATTTATTTGAAAATAATCCATGTAGAAAATGTAAACTATATTTTGAGAAGCAATTTATTCTAAAAACTTGAGAAAAGGAAATTATCTAATCATTTGGAAGATCTTCAACACTCGAACTACTGTTTTTCCTATCATCAACTGGCTTATCTTACTTCTGGTATCAAGATAATCCTTTTAACATACACATAACTCGAGTGACTCTGGGTTAAGACGACTCCTCCTGTCATCCAACACCCTTCCACTCGCTAAAAATGCCGACTCTGAAGCAACCACGGAGGCTTGCACCGTTAGTATATCCCGGGCAATTTGGAATAAAGTTTTATAATTTTTTGCATTTTGTTGCCAAAAAGTTTACAAATTAAAATTCATCTGCCCATCTATTGGTAATGAAGGATAATGATCAGTATTTGCATGTAAACCAATTTCATTAAAAGAAGAAAAAAAGACAATATGTAGAACAAGAAACACCTCCCACTATTGTTTGTTTTGCCATTAGATGTTTAAGGCCCTTAAGAAATAACCCATAATATATTTGACCGCTCGACGATGTGACTCCCCCGCTCACATCACCGGAATTTCGATATAAGTTATAAGATCTTCAAATGATTTACTCACTCTCTTTATAAGCTTTGTTGTGTCAGGTGTCATGTAGCACATTTGTTTAGATATTTCTACTATCGAGACATCCGCGCCATGTAACTTTAATTTATGATCTAATCAAGTGGCGATAGCAAAAATAACAAGCAATTCCGCCCCATATTTTTTAAACTCAATTTCCATCTGTTCTATTATTTTCTAAAAGAGTTCTATATATCTCAATTTTGTTAACATTGTCGCAATTTTAGAATTTTCTACTATAGCGATAGGGGAGGTGAGATAGTACATACCAGACAATAAATTGGTAGACGTATAAAATACATCAAAAAATTTGGATACATGTGCAGCCATCTACCATCCCTCGTGACTTGACAGTCCTTGTGGGAAAAAGCTTTGTAGGCAGTACGTATACACTCTTTGTATACCAAAACACGTAAAAGCATTAGATGTGTGGAGTTTAACCTATGCACGACATTTATAAGTGATCGATCTCTTATGAGGCAAATTATATTGAATACACAAAGCTTTAAATTATTGTATTCTCGGACCCGAACAATTAATATACGCCGCCATATCTTTCATTTTGTGAAGAATATCTCTTGTAGCAGCTAAACCGTCTTGAACAATTCAATTAATTATATATGGTAAACACATGGAACATGAAATAATTTACTATCAAGTATAGGTCTAAGGTTCGTCTTTAAGATTTCAACATCAGTTATATTGTTATAGGCATTATCAAAACTAATACTCATAATCTTGTCATTTATTTTAAACGTGTTACATACTCGAACTATAATATCATCAATGTAAAGTGCATCATGCGAATAGGGAAAGAGTCAAAACTGATGTTTCTTTTGTTCATAACCCAATCAGAATCAATCCAATAGCCCGTCACACAAGCATAATTAACTAAAGTAAAAGGATATTTTCAAACATCATAAGTAAGATTAACTCTACTATCAAATTATCAAAATAATCAATCAAGCGTCCTTTAGCAGTATTATATTGTCTAAGTGGGCATTATGCCTACTTATGTTTTTATGAACCTTTTTATACAAAGGTTGCACGTAAGTATTTATATATGTAGAGTACTTATCATTATCAGCAAAATTAAAACCTTGTTCATCGCGAATAATAAATTCAGCAAGACCGTCTTTTTTGTCTCACTGATTATAAATAAATAACTTACCATCAAAAGAAAACTGCGTTTGGATATAATCAACATCGCCTTCATTAGGTGCACATGTCGGGTAATGCCTATTAAAATGTCCATTACCACTATCACACGAAAAATAATTTTTCACAATACTTACATTGAGCTTTTTGAACGCCATCAACTGCAGTCTCATCAAAATGATTCTAACACTGGTTTTTTTTTTTCTTTTTGGACTTTTGGCGAACTAGAGGGAGGATTGTTCAGTCCTTCCATCGCGATGACCACTCATCGAGATAAAATTCTGCCATGGAGTAGTAGTGCCGTCAACTGAGCTGCGTTCTTGACTAAAACACTGGGTATCTTGTGAAGGTGTATATCCAAAATCTAGAATGTTTTGGTTAAACTGAATATTTGGTTAGGTATCTATATCTATTAGTGACGGATCTTGAAATTTTGGTGCTTGTGGTGGTGCTAGAAGTTTTTGGCTATGTGATCTAAATAATTTTGACATATTTGATGCTAAAAATGTTTGAGAAGAATGAAAAACGAAACTAATAAGAGTAATTAAATGGAAAAGAATAAAAATATTGTATAATAAAATAATACTTGTAATTGAAAAGGGTTAGTACTTAGTAACAAATAATAAGAATGATAAGAAAGCTTGAAGAATTTAAATAAGAAAGAGTGAGAAGATTGGTGTGAAAAATGTGAAGAAGAGGAAGTAAATTTATAGATTTTTCAAAGTTCACAAAATACCTATAAAAACTAGCCGTTTATAATCGTTGAGGTAAAAATGTAAAAGTGCATGAAATAGTTGTTGGAACCTTGTTGGAGGGGGGGGGGGGGGGTGGGGGGGTGCGTGGGGGGTGGGGGTTAAAGTGAGATTTTTGGAACTTATAGCTTTTAGAGGGAATCTGGCCACTTTTTGAATTTTTTAAAAATTTCAGGCCGAGCTAGACCCCCAAGCTTTTTGAATTGGCCAAAAAAAGGGCTGCGCCCGAGCTTTTTAGGGGTGGGCTGTTTTCGGGCTTTGGTTCGGGCCTAACCTGACCTTTTTTAGGACTGGGGGGAGGGCCGTGCTTTTTTGCAGAATAATTCGGCCTGGCCGTGGCCCAGGCTCTTGGCCGTATGGACCATGGCCCGTCACTATTCACCAAGAAGGCTGGGCTGACCCATGGGCAACCCGACCCCTTTGACACATTTAACAGGCTTAGATTGATGGCGACAACTGTGGGTTAGTAGGCCTGGGTTAGGGTGGAGTAGATTCTGGCTGTGGAGGTATGACAGGTTAGTAGTGGTTATGATTGAGCTTAAGGGAGAAGACCTATGAGTTTACAGGTTTGGCCCTCTAAACATAATCACACGAGGGGCACATGGAAATGACATTTCACTTTATCTAATAGAAATACAAGTTTGGGTCTAATAGCACAAGATTTAGAATGTTAGGGTGTAATGTGATACAATTAAAACTTTGAGGTCTTAAGTGAGACGATGATTCAATCCTCATGAAGTTATTTATGATTAACTCTTTTAAAGAATGCAATAGAAACGCATTGCTCTGTATTCGTGTAATCAATTCTAAGTTAGAAAGTAGACATGTTGTTTAAAAGTTTGATTGTGAAAAGTATTAGTAACCATACAAGAACAAGAAACTAAAAAAATGTACACTAATTTAAAATGGCATTTGAAGATGTTTTACGTCTCGATACTTGCAATATGCAAGTGCGTTAACAGGTTACAAAGGCCGTTAAAAACTGTATACACTGTTTTCATTTGTGTTTTGTGTATATTTTCTTGTAAGAATTCCTTTTATAGTGAATGGTATGAGAGATTGATTTAACGAGTTAATATTCCATTTGTTGATAACTTATTCATTTCTCATAATTACTGATGATAAAAATGTTGACCGCATAGATATGTCGCTTGTTAAATTAAATTGCATTTAGTTACCCTGATTCACAAAACAAAAAACAAAAGGCTCGTGAGTTGTCCAAGGATTTGGAACGTTAATTGTCAAAGTACATAGCTTTCGACACTTCAAGAAACATAGATTTTCTATATCCGTCAAATAACAATCTAATCCAAAATAAGATCGAGAACAACCGTGCAAATTAAAAGAAGTTATCTAAACACTTCCCAGTCTGGTTTTGGGTTTGTAAAAGTTGAGAATCCAAAAGTTAGAGGTGTTTGGGATTAATTCTAGAATAGTCAAATCTGATAAATGTAGATTAAGTCAGGTTTAAAGTGTTTGGCAAAAAAATTAAACTGATGAAATCTGGTTTAATGTGCTCAAAATAGGTTGAATCCAGAATCCTCATTTTCTTGAGTTTTGATTTAATCAGTTTTAGAGAATCAAGTTTGACCAAGAGCATTACGAAATTATCTTCATATAAACAGACATTATATGCTCATTTTCAATTTGAATATACTATATAGGTATTTTGCCACACTAAACTTACTTTAATTAATTTTTATCCAAATACTTTCAATAACTTTTAGTCAGTTATGCTTAAAATGAATTAAAGTTGATATTAGAAACTGATTCAGATTCAATCAAAATTTACTTTTGAATATCAATCTCAAATGGCCTCTTAGTACAATAAGTTTAGTCGATTGAAGGCCACTCATGGTCTTTAGTTTTAAATGATTCGTGCACTATTTGTAGTACTATTGCTTAAAATTGATCATTGTGACTAGATTTAATTTACAAACATGATTATTATGTCATAAAGAAAAGATTCAAAATTTTAAAGCATTAACCGATTTAAAAGAAAGCATATAACAAAACGGAATTGATCTATTTAAGAGAGTATATTTTGAGCAACAATCTCTAAGACGGTAAATGAAACATGCCAAGTTATAGAGGTTAGGCCTCGTACGCTTACTATATTCGTTTTCTGTTTTTAGTAATGATGATGAAAAAGATTCTTTTTTTTGCGTACTTTTACCATTTTCTGTTTTCGTTTTGGATAAAATTACTCAAATAGTAACAAAAAACTGAAAACACCTAAAAGGTGTTTTCAGTTTTTTTCACTCAAACTAAACCCAATATATAAAAAATAGCTATTTTTTTTTTTGTGAAAATGATAAAAGTACAGGAACGAATTTTCAAACTGAATATGAAAATCATGAAAATGAAAATAGAAAATGAAAACATAAAACAAATATAGTAAGCGTACGGGGCCACTTCCTCCCATGACTCGTTTTAAGCTTAATAAGAGTGCACGCATATTAAGTTAAAAATTAATACATGAGATGAGATACAGTTACATACAATGTACTTGCAAAATTGTAATATTTTAGTAATTTTTTTTCCGTTGCGCATAAAGTAAAAGATCCTTTCTAAATAGAGCGTAATACGGGAAACACTTACAAATAGATTTTATATCAAATTTTCAAAGTCATAAATAAATCTGTTTGTGACATCAAATGACTCACTTCGAATTCCATGTGACATTAATCATTTCATCGCGTTGAATCCTATGCTAAACATGGCGTTACCATGGTTGTACCCTGTCTTTCAATGATTGTACCACTGCTCCTCTGGGTTTTACCGGCACAAAACTTGGGGAAGACAGCTTCAGACCCCCCAAAATCACAGTCTTGTTTGACCATGACGACAATTGAGAGAAGAAAACTTGAAAAAAGGAAAGGGGCAAATTAACAAGCAAGTCAGAGGAGGGGGACAAGACGTGTAGGGAGGTTTTCTTTCTGTTCATCTCCCAAAATTCAATTCAACTTTGTGAGTAAATTTGAGAGAGACGTAAACAAATTCTTTCCCTTTTCTTTTTATTTCTCCTTCTTTTGCATTTGCCCCTTCATTCAATTATCCCTTTCTCTCTCCTCTCTCCCCAATCTCTATCTGAACACTTTCCTCCCCCTCGTTATTACTAACCATCATCTGTACATATCTCTAGATATATCCCCACCCCGTTAATCAGATGGAAACACCTAACAATTGATTTGTCAATCCCAATCTTTAAATCTTTTTAATTCAACTTAATTCAAGAAAAGATTCTTTTTTTAATTCTTGTTGCAAATTTGTTTATAAGTTTCTTGGTAAAAAGGTGTGGAATTTGAAGGGTTTCTTTCGTTTTTCACTAAATTTTTTGTGCTGTGAAAAGTTAAAGAGAGAATACAGACGGAAAGGATTGAAGGGTTTTTGTTGGGATTCGAGGAGGATTAGTTGGTGACTTGATGTAATTTTGTGGGGGTTTTCTTTGTCAAGATTTTGGATGCTTTTGGCTTTGTTGGAAGGAGATGGAGGGGACACCTGTGAGTTGAGGCTGTGAGGTAAGGGCTGTTTCATTTTTGTATATACTGTGTGAGAGAAGTGTGTGTGAAAGAAAATAAACAGCCCTTATGATCAGTGCTGTGAGGGTTTGGAGAATCAAAGCTTGTTTTTTCACTTGTGGGTTGTGCTCTTTTCTGGGTATTTTGGGTTGTGGGGATGAGGAATGATGAACAGAAACAGAGCGGAGCTATGCCCAGGAGTGGCAGGGCTAATGGCTTGGCGACGTCATTTCGGGCTCTGTCAAGGATCATGTCGTCCGGAGCCTCCACTGTCGCGTCCACCGTGCGGCAGGCGGCCTCAGCCGCTTCAGCGATTGTGGACCGGGAGAATGATGCCAACAATGATCAGGTCTGACTTTCAAAGATATTTCATTTATTGTAAATGGAAACTGCAATACATAGATTGGAACTTCATGGATATGCCACTTTTGTTGGTTGTTTATCTTGGATTCATTATGCTATTTCTTGATGTGTTATCAATAAGTTTCTGCATGCACTTAGATGATACTGCTATAGTCAGATTGTAGTCCTCCAAGCTCTTGATGGCCATCTTCTTTAGGCATTCGCTAATGCTAGCATTTAGATGTTGGTGTGCGATAATTCAGAAAGCTATAGTGAATTTGATGTTGCACGAAGGCTTTTACGTGTATGCTATTACTCAAATCTTAGTATGTACTTGTGTATCGTTTGCAAAATCCCGTTTATACACTACTGCTGGTGTTCGGAGCGGAAGTGGGTAAAGAATTTAGAGCGTCGCTTGAAACAGTTAATAGAATGATGGTTTTGTAGATAATGACATGCATGCATGCAGGCTTTAATTTTGGTTGTCGGGTCATTTACCTTTTCAATTTCTCAATCAATCGCTGCAAAGAGCTTCAGATTTGTATTTTGTCGGTTCTGTTGTAGGTCATTGGGCCAATGAGGAACCAATTGTCAATCCACTTCATTACATATGCAATACGTGTTCATTTTGATAATGAATCCAAAACTGAGTTACACGGTTATAGTTTAGTGGTCGACTATTACTTTTTTCATTGTGGAAGTGGACTTAACCTCTGCGATAGTTGGACAAAATTTGGTATATGTACTGTTCGGCTTAGTTAATTAGGATTTCATTCCTAGATTATTTAAAATCAACATATCTCTGTTACATTAGATGGTAAACCAGTTTGGTAGATGCGGTTGGTCGCATTGGTGGTACTATCATGAAGTCTTGGCGTGCGTACCATATATCGACTGTCAACTGTACCAGGATTGGAGTCCTGAGTTTCTATACCAAAAGCTACGATTCCATGAGTGGATTGGTAGAAGATTAGTTTCCCTGATCTAGAAACGTACTTCCTTTTGTTTCTTCCGCGATAGTTGGAAAGAGTTTGGGTTATGTGCTGCTTGGTTGGGTTATTGTGGATCTGTATCACAGAATTTGAATGACCTACCACGTGTCTGTTGAGTTGGTAAGTCAATTTTAGCTCAGATGCGGTTTGCTGAATGAAGGACACCCTGTTTCTCATACAACTGGACAAATTTGAGCTTTAAACCTGTTAGGATTGTTTCTTTTAAGTTTGCTTTCGATAGTGTTAAGGGGTTTTTTTTGCTGGCTGATGATCTACTTTTATACCATTTGTTATACATATTTTCTGGTTCCTATGTATTTCATATATACCAAATATCCAGCATTACTATCTTTGAACTTTAGTTGTAATTAAGTAAGGTTTACTGGTGGTATGCATCCCCTGTTGGTCATTATATGTTGTGATTGCATTTTGTTGATAAAGTTTCTCTGGATACTTCCATGCCGATCCTTCTTTTGCCATTACTTTTCTTGTATAGGTGCCACTAACTTATGCACTTGTCAATCTTTAGCGCCACATGCACACTTGGCAAAACAACTTTGGCTGACTTATCTTCTTTTGACGTTGATCCCAATGTCAGTCAGATGCTTCACTGAATTTTGAGGGCTAGTTTCAAGAATGGGCTTCCTTTTGTCGGGCGTCTTTTTCTTTTGCTTGTCATTAATTTTAGCTCACCTTGTCCTATTGTGGTCTTATGTACAATTTAGCAACTGGATTTAGTTTCTATTCTGATGCTTAAGGGAAGATATGGATCTAGAGGAGTGAATTAACTGCGTTAATGTGTTGCTCACCAAAGTATGATGGGCCAGGTGTGTAATTACCAGATATATGTTGCTGTTAAAATAGTTCGGTCCTCACTATTGACTTGTGAATTTGTAGCACTCCCTTTGTCCCATTTTTAGCGTCATGCTTTCCATTTTTGATCTGTCCCAAAATGTTTGTCAAGAGGATATATCCATAAAAGAGTAAGATATAGGATTGAGGAGAAAAGGTTTGGCAGTCCAACCAAGGAAGAGCTGGCTTAGGAAGCTTACTCATCCAGGGGCGAAGGGGGGTTCATGCGAAAGTCCTTTCCAATTAGCATTACCTGGCTTTGATATAAAAAATATAATAATCGGAAATGTAGTTACCCAAGGGCTCCGCGTTCATTTCGTTGGCAGAAACGATCCAGTCCATTCGGGGTTTCGGGGACATAGTTTAGTATAAAGTGTGAGACTTTCCTGTACCACCCCCAAATATGAAAATTATTGTTGTTGATGTGCTTCCTTAAAACTTGTGCTTCTATGGGAAGTTCTGGCATGCAGTTAATGCAATTTCTTAAACATTAAACTTTGTGAAACAGGACACTCAGATTTGGACAGTTAGTATCAATCAAGATTTGCCTTAGATTCTAATAAAATATTTGAGGCAAATGTGGAAGAAAATTTGCAAGACACTCAGATTTGGACAGGTAGTATCAATCAAGATTTGCCTTAGATTCTAATAAAATATTTGAGGCAAATGTGGAAGAAAATTTGCAAGACGGACGAAAAGTTTTGATAAAAATAGAAGTTTGTTTGAATCATCTCTGATTATAGTTTTTTGCTTGACTTTTCATTTCAGTTATCTTATTAGACGATGCATTCAGGTGATTGTTAACAATGTGCCCATCATGTAGCATGTAGTTAAATTTCCTATATTGGGATTATGATTTCAACTTTGTGATCGTGACGGATTGAGTTATGAGGAAGTGCTTGTTTGTTTTTTTTCCTTTCCTCTTTTGTTTTCAGAGGTTCTACTATGTTTCTTCAGTAGTTCTTTATTTATGGCAAACGAGTTCTTTTTTGCTTTTTTTTTGTTTTTTTATGTATTTTAAAGCTAGAAGCAGAGATGACTCATGGGCTCTTATATTTTCACAAAATGAAGGTATACTGGGCTGGGTTTGATAAGTTAGAATGTGAGGGAGACGTCACTCGTCAGGTTCTCTTGCTGGGTTATCGATTTGGTTTCCAGGTTTGGGATTTTGAAGAATCGGATAATGTGCGTGAACTAATATCCAGATATGATGGTCCTGTTTCATTTATGCAAATGCTACCAAAACTAGTAGCATCAAAGCGATCTGGGGACACTTTTGCAGATAGTCGCCCATTGTTGGCTATATGTGCAGATGGATCTTTTGCTGGAGGTGGTTACATACAAGACGGGTTAGCCATTCCTTGTAATGGGAACATACAAAATTCCCACGAGCAAATGAATGGTTTTTTTGTGCCAACTGTAGTTTGGTTTTACTCTTTAAAATCTCAATCTTACATACGTGTGCTGAGGTTCAGATCAGTTGTTTATTCTGTGAGGTGCAGCACCCGAATTGTTGCTGTTTTACAAGCAACTCAGGTACGTTTATATATTTACTTTGTTAAGCTAACATATGCCACCCCATCTGAATGTAAGAGTGAAATTCTGTGTGTAACAGATACACTGTTTTGATGCTTCGACATTAGAGAGGGAGTATACTATTCTTACGAATCCTATAGTTTTGAGTTGCTGTGGATCTAGAAGCATAGGCTTGGGACCTCTTGCTGTGGGTCCTAGGTGGGTGGCATATAGTGGAACTCCTGTTGCAGTCTCGAATTCAAGGCGTGTCAGTCCTCAGCATGTGAATCCTTCTGCAAGCTTTTCTGGTCCTGCTTCAAATGGGAGCCTTGTTGCACACTATGCAAAGGAATCAAGCAAGCATCTTGCTGCTGGAATTGTAACCCTGGGGGATATAGGTTATAAGAAGCTGTCCAGGTATTATTCTGAGTTGTTACCTGATGGTAACAATTATATGCAATCAGGAAGCCCTGGGCAGAAAGACCGGGTAATTGGCAATGGCCATTTGCTAGATGCTGACAATGTTGGAATGGTATAGTTTTTCTTCTGAAGCATATAGTCGTTCATTTTTCTGGCTGAACCTTTTCCCATTATATCACCCCGAGGCTTGTGCTAAGCTGCTGTTTCGGTCTTTTAACAGGTATTTTTTTTTGTTTGACATCTAACAGGTCATTGTCCGAGATGTTGTCAGTAAATCTCTGATCGCCCAGTTTAGAGCACATAAAAGCCCTATTTCATCATTGTGCTTTGATCCTAGTGGAACCCTTTTGGTGACGGCTTCTGTTCAGGGTCATAACATTAATGTTTTCCAGATTGTGCCTGGCTTTTGTGGGAATTCAACCGGGTCTGATTCTGGTGCATCTTATGTACACCTTTATAGGCTTCAACGCGGCCTTACAAATGCAGTATGTGCATTGTACTTGATTCATCCTTTTACTTGGATTTGGCTTTGCCATATGAAAAACAGGAATCCTTTAACTTCTTCGCTTTGGCAATAATTTCACAGGTTATACAGGACATCAGTTTTAGTGATGACAGCCAGTGGGTTATGATAAGCTCCTCAAGAGGGACAAGCCATCTGTTTGCTATATCTCCATCAGGGGGCTCGGTTAATTTTCAGCCAGCTGATACTTGTTATACTACAAAAGGATCCTGTGTTTTAACAAGGCCTGCTATTCATGGGCCACCAAATTTAGGTTTACAAACAGTTAGTCAACAGGCTTTCTGTGCATCGGGTCCTCCTGTCTCTCTTTCTGCGGTTAGCAGGATAAGGAGTGGAAACAATGGTTGGAGAAGCACTGTAAGTGGTGCTGCGGCAGCTGCAGCAGGTAGGACAGGTCCACTTTCTGGAGCTATTGCCTCGGTGTTCCATAACTGCAAGGGCCAAGGTCTGTATTCTGACACCAGCTTTCTGAAGGCAAAGTACCATCTGCTGGTTTTCTCTTCTTCTGGTTGTGTGGTACAACATGCATTTCGTGTAGCTTCTGGGCTAGATTCTGCGGCAGCAGTGTCTGGATTGAGCACGGTTTATGGATCAGCAATGGAATGTGATACGAGATTGGTGGTTGAGGCAATGCAGAAGTGGAATATATGTCAGAAACAGAACCGGAGAGAGAGAGATGAAAATATAGATATATATGGTGAAAACGGAAGTTCAGATAGTAGTAAGATACATCCTGAAGGAATAAAAGAGGTAAGTGGTGTATATCCTGAGGCTAGGGGTGCAGTGGCGAGACAAAATATTACAACTGAGGAAAGACAACATATGTATATTTCTGAAGCTGAATTGCAGATGCATCAACCCCGAATGCCATTGTGGGCAAAGCCTGAGGTACATCTTCATTTCGTGGAAATAATTTTAGTTGATGCAAACTATTTACTAGTTACTACCATGGTGTGATACGTGAAATCTCCTTTGTTCTCGTTTTGTTGCCTGGCAGATATACTTTCAGAGCATGATGAAAGGCGATGTCAATATAGATATGGATGATGTTCTGGCAGGGGAAATTGAGATTGAAAGGATTCCAACTCGCATGATTGAACCAAGGCCTAAAGATTTAGTTCCAGTTATTGACCATCTTCAGAGCCCTAAGTTTCAGCAGGCGAGGTCTGTTGAGATTACTATCTCCATTCCTTTAACTTGAATTCATGAATGTTCCTGAAAAGAACATCATTAATAGAAAGCCGGAAAAGTTAGTCGGTTTGTCGTAGTTGTTGAGATCTATTTATGGTTTGTTGCTTAACGTGAATCACTAATTCTTGTTGGGTTTTTTTTTATGCTTTGCTGATCACTGCACGTTTCATCGCGCTAATAACTTTAGTCCTAGATGTTATCTGTGTGTTGAAGTGATTGTTCCTTTCTTCTTCAGGGTCTCTGCTTTAGATAGTAAAAACGCTGGACGCATGCTTCATCAGAGGTCCAGACCGTCTGAAAACAGCAGGCTGGTGCACAGGAGCAGCTGTGACTCTATGGACTCCATGATGGATGGTAGTGCAGTTGATGATCTTCACAATGGCATTGATGATACCGAGTGGTGTGGTCTTCAGATGCCTACGCAATATACCAAGGGCTTTGTAAATAATAATGACAGCCCTAAGTTGAACACTCGGCTTCACGTTGTAAATAATAGAGCTAGCTCAGTGGGGGACACTCATCCCAAGGTTGTAAATAATAGCATAGGAGACCTGAAAAAGGAGAATCAGTTTGACGACAAAGGCGACGAGTTTGATTAGAGGTAATTTTGGTAGAACTTTGCCTAATGGTGCAGGGTCTTTACTTAATTTGGCCACCTTGTGCTCCCCTTTCTTCCAATTGCAAGGCTTTAGCTGATGAATTGTTCTTGTTACATTTAGCCTTTTACATAGGTTCCCAGGCATGCATTAGTTTATATTCGGTGGGAATTGGAACTTAAGCTATTCTAATCTGATACAGGCAGGTCATGCAGTTCTAAAACTACATTGTTTGCAGGTGTGCAGCTATTCTTTTCATTGTCCTGGAGTTTCCTTGACTGTGTTCTTATCGAGAATGGAATGTAAAGAGGAGCAGGGTATGGCACACCTGACTCTGACGCAAAATTGTGGATACTGTGTTGCTGGTGTTTTATCTTCTATCGACCTTGTAAATGATAGACGGAAAATATCTCGCTGTCATGTACTAATTTGTGAATAATAGAACCATCCTACAACTCTCTGTTGCTGTGTCTTTTGTGTTATCCATGTGAAATTCAGGTGTCTTCGTGTTATCTTCAGTACATGATTCGTTATAGGCTTGCATGCATTCATCTCTGTGCTTCTCTCGTGTTGCGGATCGTCTGCAATGACAGTATATCGTAGTTTGAGATTTAGGGGTTAGATATGTTCTTCACAGAAAAGGCAAATCAACATTTATTTGGACATTGGGTACCAGCTCTATTTTGCTTGTCTGGTAAAGAATCATGATCAACCTTTTAGGTTGGATGATTGTAAAGTGAGGAAGTCGGCATAAATTCGACCAGATTGCATCTGATGTAAAGTTGATCACAAAGATGAGACTTGCAGTTTCTCATAGTAACTATGCAAGTAATACTTTCCTCCTGCTACGGTATATGTTTCTTCAATGGTAGTGCCTGTACCCATGGTCTCACATTTGAAATACTGCGTGTACTAATTCCCAATCAGCGGATTGGAAGAGAGGATTGAGGCAATTGTCTTGCACATATATCCTTTCCTGCCAAACTCAAACTGTCGGGGCAGGCTCGAAAACGATCTTCGAATTTCTTCTTGATCTTATCGTCTTCCCATCTTAGGTTGTTCCACCAGCTTGAGTCGCCTCTGATCTCTGTTATAGTTGCTGAATCGCATACTGAGAGATGGAGCCTTGCCAACATGGGGCAGTTGCATACTTCAATTCGCTGCAATTCTGGCCAAGCTGATGCTCTCGAGCAAATGGTTCTCAAATTTACCATGCTCCTTACTTGTATAACTTTTAACCTTGGAAGAGTTTCGTCCAGGATGCCTCCTTTGATAATGCACCTCATTCTTTGACACACACTTGCCTTGATCCTTTCAAGGCCTTGGACCCGACGAAGCAAACCATAGGTTACGACTGTCCTTAGTCTGGGACAATCTTCCACTTCTATAGTTTTCAATTTGCCAAGGCAGCCCTTTGGGGCCATCCCATCCAATATGGTCCTCAAGTTTTCTAGGCGACGAAGCACCAAATGCTCCAGATTCGGGAGCAGACTTCCCTGAATAACCTCTGAAGTTATCAAGTGAGTCATCCAATTACAACCTTCAATGGTAAGCGCTTTCAGGCTCGCTAATTCGTACCACTGCCGCTGGGAAGCAACTTCAGATAGACCCCTTGTACCCCCACATGCTACCATGTCAAGGGCACTTGCAGTAGAAAACAACCCTTCAAGTTCTCCATCCAGGAGATCAACCCCTCTGAGAGTCACCCTTTTCTCATCACATGGAATTGGATGTTGTTTTGAGTCGCATCTTCTTGGAGCAACCTGGATACTGAAACTTCTCAGTTTCTTCAACCAAGCAGAGCTTGAGACAAGGCAATCAACTTTGTCAAGCCTTATATTAAGGACTGAAAGGCGCTCCAACGTCAATAACTCCCCGTACGTCGCGCTCTCTTCTGCAGCACAGTCCCAGTCATAAGCACTGAAAGACATGTCCAAGTTTTCAAGACCAGTTAACCCTGATATAGCTCCTGCTTCAATAGTTTCTAAGTGGTGTGTGCGTGACAAATTTAAGTCGCTGAGATTACACAAGTTCCCCATTCCTTTTGGGAGTTCTTTTATTGGAGTGCTGGAAAGATCAAGTACTCGAAGATTATAAAGAGCTCCAAGAGGAGGAAGTCTCTCCAGAGAACGACAGTCCCTCAATAAAAGATCGCGCAGCTCTTCTAGCTGAAGAAGCGAAGCTGGCAAGGAAGTAATTTGAGTGCCACTCAAATTTAGTACTTTAAGCTCTCTGAGCTCTAGAAAGAATTCATTTGGGATATCCTTGAGAGGGTTACCTTGGAGGAGCAGAACAGTTAACTTAGAACATTCTAGCAATCGAGTAGGCAACTTTTTCATTGTTTTCTTCAGAAATGAGACTCTTCTATACTTCTGAAACTTCTTCGGTATCTCATGCAATGAAACCTCAGATTCAGATGAGAATCCAAACTCCTCTTCACGCTTAGATAACCATATGGCTACATCCCGAACAACGTCGTGCATTTTCACAGTTCCTGTTACTTCTCCGAGAGCTAGCAAGCAAGATTCCTTTAGAATATCAATCAAAGCAACTCCGTTGTTGAATGATTCCTCTAGAGTTTGATTCTCGCAGATCAGTCCATCAGCAGTCCAGCATTGTATCAGTTCAGTAACACTGATTGAGCAGTTTTCCGGGTACAAAGAACAAAATAAGAAGCATTGCTTAAGTTTATTACAATGTAATGAGTTGTAACCCATGGATAAAGGCAGGAAAATCTCATCTTCGATGCTTTTGTAGAAGGGTGATGACCGCTGCATTTGGCAGAGTGTATTCTTCCATAACTCAACCTCGCTTTTCCCACTCATCGACTTCCCCAGGGTCTTGATTGCCAATGGCAAAAAACAGCATTCCCTCGCGACCTCTCTTGCCAAAGATTTTATGCCTTCTATTTCAACCACGTTGCCTGCACTTTTTGCAAACAAGCTCCAAGCGTCTTCTTGGCTCAATAGATCAACCTTTATGCATTGATCAGTCCCCATTTCCCTGCACACACTAAAAGACTGAGTGGTGAATAGGATCTTACAGCTGGGGTGATCACCCCCTTGTGGTATACCCACCGTGTCAAGATCAATTTTGTCCCAAACATCATCAAAGATTAGGAGCAATTTTCTCGTCATCATCAGTCTCTGGAGCAGCTTTCTAGCCCTGCTACGTGTGCTCTCACCTGCACATAATTCTAGTTTCAATCTCTCAGCAATCTGCTGTTGAATTGCTTGCAGATCCAAGTCCCTTGACACCTGTACCCAGATGACCAAATCAAAAGAATGCGCCACAGAAGAGAAGAGTTCATTGTTCAAATTCTTCACCAGTGAAGTTTTCCCTACTCCTCCCATCCCCCAGACAGCAACCCTCTTGGTCACATCGTCGTTCATCAACTCCAAAAGCCGTGATAAGTCTGATGCTGCTTTTTGACCAACGAGAGATGGCACTGCCATTTTCTCGACTGCCTTTATAGGAGACCTCGTAGCAAACACGTAGTCTGGAAAGTTGCAAGAACTGGACAGGAGTTGTTTCACCTTATCAAGCTTCTTCGCCACAATTCTGCTTCGTTCATAGCAGTAGCACAAGTTGCAATCAAGAGCGCACTTACTCTCGTAATCAGCTCGCTCATCTGCACTTTCATCAAGCAAAGTCGTCACGTCATATTGGATCTTCTGAGCCTGTTTGAGCCATTCAGTAACTCTCGGTGGCGGACATTTTCCTTCTAGTTTAGAAAGAGTGATAGCATCTTCAATCGCGGTTCTTTCACTGGCGAGATTTGCCATCTCCTCGCGGAGAGATTTGATGTTGCCCTCCATTTTCTCGAGGGTTTCAATTCTTGCGCAGAAGAACTTAGTAAGTGGTTTACAAGCTTCAACAACAAAAGGACTCAAGAAATCCATGACAATGTCACAAAAGTAGGAGCAAGAAGCGCTCTTTTTAACACTTGCCCGCACTACTTTTATACCCTTCTGCTGCTTCATAGAGCTAAACGGTGAATCCTGAGAAACAAGAACAAGACTACAAGATCTTCAAGAGTAGGGACAAATCATTCCCTTTAGAAGCCAAAAGGAGAAGGCATATATAGTAGTCCTATCTTGGACGGTTCCTCCACTAAGCAGCCTGAGATTCCTAAGCGAACAAGGTTGTATGTTACCAAGTCAGCATGTACCAGTTGACAGCGACCAGAACCAAATCTTCACCATGCAATTTAGAATCAATACCAAAATATGAAATACCAAGATCCTGCGAATCTCATGAATATTCGGCCTCGTACGCTTACCATATTCGTTTTCTGTTTTCAGCAATGATGATAAAAAAGATTTTTTTTTGCGTACTTTTACCATTTTCTGTTTTCGTTTTGGATAAAATTACTCAAATAGTAACAAAAAACTGAAAACACCTAAAAATAGCTATTTTTTTTTTTTGTGAAAATGATAAAAGTACAGAACGGATTTTCAAACTGAATATGAAAATCATGAAAATGAAAACAGAAAATAAAAACAGAAAACAAATATGATAAGCGTACGGGACCTTCATTTCCTTTGATTTTCATTACCTATTTTGTGTGTCAATGCTCATCAAAGTGTCTAAGATCGAGGCGTCCATCCAAGATGGTCTATGAGTCACACTTCGTCGCCAAAGATCCTATAGGCAGAAGGCGAACTCTTTTTTTTTTTTTTTCCCTTTCCGGCCCGGCCCTATATTTAATGACAATGAGATACCCTTTTACTAAGAGTGACAGAAAGTATAAATAGGAGGAACAGTCAAGTTCTCAACATCAACTATGCCTTAGAATTGATATCGGCTCTTATACATGGTACGTTCTCGTCTTCTTGAACAATTTTACCTTCCTTAGAGCGAATTCTATGGGCTTGTTTCGGCCCGGCATCTGGAGACAAATTCGAAGGGGACCTTGGGCTGGACAGCAGGCTTTGGGCCACCCTAACAAGGAAAGAATTATGGCCCGGCCCTGTGGATGGACATGGGCCCTGTTTTACTTTTTCACACTCACATATTGCTTGCTATACGATTTATTTTCTGTCGTTAATGCACTTTACTTGACATAATGACGGTGTTAAAAAGAAAATAAACATTTCATTCCTTCTTTTTGTTTCTTGTTTTACTGATAATTAATTGTTGGAACTTGGAAAGAGCGGCCAAACAAGGCTTTGTACCCAGTTTAGGACTTTTTGTCTGTCATCTCATTTGATAGGTTATTCATCAAATCCGACTTGTTGCAGTCCGAAATGGTGCGGATACTTGTGATTTACCCATGTTATGTCAATCAAAATCTAAGTACGAGTATGTGACCATTGCAAATCACACTCGGTAGATATTAACATTCCGAATCATGAATACGCGTTGACTCTTTTCTTTTTAAGAGTGCAAGATGATGCAATGCAGGACAATAGAACGCAGACGTTTAGATTAGAAGTGCGAGATCATACATTGAAAAAGGACGGACGTTATATGGAGCATTTGCCACCTCTTACACCTAAATGCTACTTAAATTTATTTCAATGTTGCCTAGGAGATTTCAAGCACTAGTATTCCCACCTTATACAGTAACTTTTTGACATTTTTAGCAATTATGACAAAAAGTACATGTTTACGAAAATAATTCCATATCGTGTCACATGAGAACGAGAACGTCACATGACCACTGAATATTTTATCAGGACTCGTTCAGTTAGAACGAAAGTCTTCCTCTAATTTTTATTATCTTAACAAATCAACAGCCAAAAGAGTCCCTTTCCATGTAGAAACTCTGTTCCGTCAAAACCCTAAACAAAACCCAAAATGTTCTTCAACGCCCTCTCTCTCTAACTCTCTCTCTCTCTCTAAAAAACTTCATGTGTTGGCAAAGTCAAAAGGCAAACAAACACCAAATTAAACAACGCCCTCCCATCCATAACATTTCTCTCTCACGTCTCTACTGTCCCTCCTTCGAAACAAAGCCAACCCCCCCCTCCTTCCCCTCAAAACAGAGCACAAAAGGACTCATCTCTCAGTACCAAGTCTTTTTCCTTCAACCTAACCCTTCTTCTATTTTCCATATTCCCTCAGTAGAACCTTAAACACACACACACACACACACAGTGACACACACAACCTTACATGCCAAGCAAGTTTAGGTAAATGATGGCAACCCTCAAAAGACCTCCAAATCCTTCCTTTTACAGCATCTCTCCCGCAACATGACTCTCCGGACTTCGACTCATCCATTTTGGGTTACTTCATTGGTGGAGAGAGAAGAAGAGTCTGGTTCCCGGGTGCTGTTTGGTTAGTTTCTTGGTTTCCTCTTTGGTACAGGGGAACATGCAGCTTCACATATCGCCTAGCTTGCGGCACGTTACGGTGTTGCCCGGAAAAGGGGTGAGGGAGTTCATCAAAGTGAAAGTTGGCTCCAGAAGGCTATCTTATCGCATGGTCTTCTATTCCCTTTTGTTCTTTACGTTCCTTCTTCGCTTCGTCTTCGTCTTAACGGCAGTTGACACCATTGACGGAGAAAGGAAGTGTTCCACCATAGGTACATCTCTATTCTTCTTCAAACATAGTCACACACAGGCACATGCAGCTTACAAAATAGTGACAATTTTTAGTCTTCACATTTTTTAGAGGTTCTAATCTGCAGAAGCTAACAAAATTTTAATTTCCAATATTTGTTCCTTGGACGGTAAATGATCCAAGAACCAATAATTAAATGGTTTGTTACAGAGGGACTTCATAATGGTTCATAATATTTATCTACAATTTCAGCAGTAAAGTTAAAAATCATTGTTCTAAGCTACAACTTTGTATATATATATTGAAGAAGTCGGTCCTTTTTGCCTTGGAAATGCTGTTTGGATGTCATTATCCACTTATGCTCCGTGATTAATGTTCTCCTCTCGTCCTGGTGAAGTTTTAGTCTGCATATTTTACAGGGTAATGAAATAATTGTGCATTTCTCTGTTCATTTTCTAACAATTTAAGTTTTAAAGGAATCAAAAAACTATGGCTTAAATACGCGCAAACGTACTAAGTCTTTTTTTTAAGGGATGCACAGATTTAGAAGTAGGGGTGATCCATAAAAACTTATGGAAACTCAAGATTGACCCATATGAAAGTCAAAGAAGTTGAGGTCCACGAGCCATAGAGATGTTCTCAAACTTCAGTTGATTTCTTCAACGGCTCTTTCTTTTATTGAGGCGAAAAAAGAAGAAAAATGTTCATTATTAACTAACCATCTCAAATTAATTATAAAGTGCTGAGGGAAAAATTGACTTCTGCTGCACAAATCTTGTTTTCGAATAGTTTGTGTCTAAGAAGGTTACGCTTTCCAAATCACGGGATTATCGAGCATAAAAAGAATTAAAAAGATTCTGCAATTAAGAACATATATAATGGAAATGGCAGAAGCCAGATAGTAATTACAGCTCAATCAGGCTGAATGCTGAGGAATGTTTGCATAGCGTGTTTGTAATAAACTAAGTTTGAAGTCAGATCCTTGTTCCAAGCTGGATTTAAGTATTCAACCACTGAAAGTTCATCTCATGTCATCATCACCACGACCACCATCATTATCATACTTACTGATGTGTTCATTAAATCCTTTTGTGGTTCCCCAATGGCAGGTTGTTTGGGAAAAAGATTAGGACCAAGGATTTTGAGAAGAAAGCTGGAATCAACTGTAATCTCCAAAACCGTATCTATCAGTAACCTCTAACTTAGTTTGTGTTTATTGAATTGAAATCGAGACATTTACATTTTGCTTGGCTTTCAAAAGGTCCCAGAAGTGATCTATCAAGTTTTTCAAGAACCGGTGAGCCAAGATGAAATACAAGGACCTGGAGTTCCTCAAACCTTTGACGAGTTTGTCGCGGAAATGAAGGACAGTAGATTAGATGCGAAGTCTTTTGCGGTCAAGCTTAAATCTATGGTACTAATACTCTAAATTTCATGTCCAGTGGAGTGCAACTATGGGCTTGTTCTCTGTTCTCAATTAGTAAAGTTAACATGTGAAATGTTAATGTTCTCATTTCTGATGGATGCGTCTAATCTCTGATTCTCAGGTTACCCTTCTGGAACAGAAGACAAGAACGGCAAAAATCCAGGAATACCTGTATCGCCATGTTGCATCAACCAGCATACCGAAACAGCTCCACTGCCTGGCTCTTAAATTAGCCAACGAGCATGCCAACAATGCCAATGCCCGTCTCCAGCTCCCTTCGGCAGAGATGGTCCCCTCGCTCGTTGATAACTCGTACCTCCACTTCGTCCTTGCCTCCGACAACATCCTGGCAGCATCAGTCGTCGCGTCGTCACTAGTTCGCAACTCGTTGCGCCCTCAGAAGGTTGTACTTCACGTCATCACTGACAGAAAGACCTACTCTCCGATGCAGGCATGGTTCTCATTGCACCCTTTAACACCTGCAATCATTGAGGTCAAGGGATTGCACCATTTTGACTGGTTAACAAAGGGAAAGGTCCCAGTGTTGGAAGCCATGGAGAAGGACCAACGGGCGCGGTCACAGTTTAGAGGCGGGTCATCGGCTATTGTTGCAAATAACACTGAAAAACCTAATGTCATTGCCGCAAAGTTGCAGGCACTCAGTCCGAAGTACAATTCCCTGATGAACCATATTCGAATCTATCTACCAGAGGTAAATCTTGAGTTTTGAAATACTAATACATTTTTGGGCTCTAGTTCTTGATATGTTTCGCTCTCAATTTATGCATCTTCTTTGCAGTTATTTCCAAGTCTTAATAAGATAGTCTTCCTAGATGATGATATTGTGGTTCAAACCGATCTTTCGCCTCTGTGGGACATTGACATGAACGGGAAAGTAAATGGAGCAGTAGAAACCTGTCGGGGAGACGATAAATTTGTGATGTCAAAGAGGTTCAAGAGCTATCTAAACTTTTCTCATCCTTTGATATCTAAAAGCTTTGATCCGAATGAATGTGCATGGGCCTACGGCATGAACATATTTGATTTAGAGGCTTGGAGGAAGACCAACATAAGCCAAACATACCATTACTGGCTTGAAGAGGTAAACTAGTAGCTACCATTTCTTTTAAATCTAGAGCCACCTAAACAGGTTTGGTTAGGCAAGGACCCCTACAAGATTTGTTAACACACCTAAGAACACAATACCTTGAAGATCTCCTTTGTGCAGAGTCAAAATCATTCTCTAATCGATTTCTAATGTTTCTCTTAACAGAATTTGAAATCAGACATAAGTTTGTGGCAACTAGGGACGTTGCCTCCAGGCTTGATAGCTTTCCATGGTCACGTCCATATTATTGATCCCTTCTGGCACATGCTGGGACTCGGATACCAGGACAACACAAGCATCACGGATGCTGAGAGTGCTGGTGTCATTCACTTCAATGGTCGAGCAAAGCCTTGGCTAGACATAGCATTTCCGCAGCTTCGGCGTCTATGGACTAAATATGTCAACTTCTCTGACAAATTCATCAAGAACTGTCATATTAGGCCGTCTTAGAAGGAATCCAGAGAGGATTGTATTGATCACATCTCTTGTATAGAGAAAGTTTAAGACCAGAGCGAGGTCTCCCGCATATTCAAGGCTCACAATTCTCAGTTGCCAGATGGAAACAGCACCAGGCTCCAAATTTTATGGACTCTACTTCCTTGAATGGAATTCTGCGATTTTTTTTAGCATATTGTACATTTCTTTCATTTTTTTGAAATATATAAAAAGCTATACGTGTCGAAGTCCTCGTACTACTACTCCATAGATTCTCTCAAAGATATGAGATGCAAACTCCCCTGCTTTCCAACCTCCTCTGGTAACTAATACATCGAGATCCCTATCTTTAAGAAGAGAGAAACAGTGGAGATAGAAAGAAATCAAGGTACTCCAAGGCCTGGTAGAGTTGAGATCAACATAATTTTACCTAGAAAAGAAGATCAGCTTGTTTATAACGGTGAAAGGGTGTGCAAATACGCACATGTAAGTGGACATATCAATGTGTGTGTGTGTGTGTCGTGCTTTTCAAGACTGTTCCAATGAGTTGGTCTGGCACTTACAATTGATTCAAGAATGCAAAATACCGTGTTGTTCTGCTTTATATGTGCTACAACATTCTCCTTTACTGAGAGATAGTAAAGATGTATAGTATTCGAGTGACATAGTCCTAAAAAAGAAGCCGACTGTAGCTTGTGTGCCAATACGACTTGCCTTGTGAGGAAAGGCTACGCAGATTGAAAGATGAACAAAAAATTTGACCCTGAAAGCTTGGAGAGAGATTCTACACACTCTTTTTTCTGGTTAGCAGATAGAATAATAAAGTGCAGTCGATGTGACACAATAGATCGACAAGAGAATCTCACAGGTAGGTACTTAACCGTCTCTCTTTTATATCTGTTCCTTGCGATATTAACTTATACACACAACTTTCGTACAACTCCTAGGTTACTCAAAACTCTTCTAACTTGTGGGTGGCTAGCTTTTGCCCCTTCTTTTTTCAGTCAAGGTACCCATAAGCGTCATTAGGAACATATTTTGGTCTCTTCTTCACCCCCCACCCCCTCCCCCCAAGTCACGTGTTAGATGCTGACGTGATCCTGCCAAAGTTCCCTTCCATCAGAAATCTCTCATTCTCTGCATCTCTTAACATATACTAGCGCACTGCAGATTACTTGAGATACATGCCCCATTATAATCAGTCTCTTGGGTCAATTCGGTTTCTCCATGGAGTAGGATACTAAGATGGTTTATGATTCAAGCCTCAATGAGAAGGACCAGGAAACTAATATGAATTCCAACCAAATTAGCATGAAGACTAAGGTGTTACTGCACATATACCATAAGTTTTCAACTTGACTTTGGCCGGTATAAATCCATGAGGACTAAATTCAAATTCTTCTTTTAATAACATATTGCTTCAAATGTTTTATGCGGTGACTGTAATGCAATTTTGTTGCTTCATCATTTTCTGCCAGAAATAATTCCATTTGAATGTTCTAAGTTTGAGTTCGTTGGGGGGGGGGGGGGGGGGTACTATTTTAAGCAGAGCCTCCCACAAAGATGCCATCGTAAACAACATGTGTGCCTACTTTGACGTCTTAGATCCTTTCCAACCCATTTAAGTCGGTGGGGAAGGGTTTAGTGCTTCCCTACTGCACTTCTATACATTTATGACAATTCGCCAGTGCTTTTATTCACTTACCATTTGCTTACTGCAATATTTTAACTGTATTGACAAACGGCAAGTGTTCGTGACCACTTCAAGTTCAATTCCTGTGACAAGTGTAAATCTTGATAGTACTTCTTATCGAAACAGGCACGACAGAGGTTCTACCTGGCTTTTCTGCTTGTTCATCGTGTCTTTTAACTTCTTTTTACCTACAACCATACATACAGGAACAAAAATCTCCCTAGTAAGGTTTATACTGTCTCTAAAACTACACAAGGGAGCACAACATTCCACTGCAGTGGATTCATGATTTATCACCTACAGATCTCGGCCAAACCTGCCCAGAGAACCCTAGTATGAATTGTTCAAAGTTTTGATTAACCTATAGAATGCATGTCTTGCAAAAGGTACCTTCAATTTAGGAACCATGTGGTAACACTTATAAGTCAATCCCCAAACAAGATTACAGAGACCGTTATACCAAGTTAATAACAAGGGTCATCTACCCCTCTCTATTACATGTATATTCATATGAGCAAATTCAAAATCCAGAATACAAAAACCTAAAATACATGCACTTCAACATAGCAACAGCTAATGGAGAAACATAACTATATGTATTGTTGATACCATGCCAAACAATTATCAAGAGTTTAATGCAAGAAAGTATCATTCAGGCACTTCAGCAATAACTTCCTCAAAGATGTTACTAGAAGAAAACTTTCACTTGTTCAATTGAACTTACTTTTTCCCGGTTACATTCGACACCAAATCCTTCAAGAACTTTGCAGACTTCGTAATAGGTGAATTAATCGCCATTAGGTTATACAAGACATTCTCGACCTCATTAATCGACGGCCGCTCCTTAAACCTCGAAATAACCTTCAATTCTCCTTCTTCCTCCACCAACACACTCCATTTCTCACCGCTCAAAACCCCATCTCTAACACACCTAAAAACCATCCCTTTTCTCTTGCTCAAAAGCCCTCTCACCTCTAATCCCATGAATGAATACACCACCTCAAATGTACCCAAAAATCCCTCCAACTCACCAAAACTACTTTCCTCCTCAAACCCCCATTTAGGGTTAAAAATGACCACTGGCCTTGGGTACAAACTGTCGGTTACTGTTTTCATAAGTGCCAATTGTGAAGCCTCTGGCGCCAAAAACACAGCCACGTCAGCAGAAGTCAAAATCTTGGTGTCGCCATTGGTAACCGAAGAAATATTCATGTGTTGAACGAAACTAGATGACTGGGGTTTGAAGGCTTTAGCGGCGGTTTCTGTTAAGGTAGTGTTCGGGTAAATAATTAGTAATCTGGCAGCTGACCCTTTCCGCTTGATGGGCAAGTCTTCAAAGACATCAAGAGCAAGTTGGGAGATTGAAGCCGGGGAGTCATCGACGACCGGAATTTCTAGCCGGAATCTGGGTTGCTTGACTTTCTTGAGTTTACCGGCGAGTTTGGGGTTGTTGAGGGGCTTTTCTAGGGTGGTGGAGAGGCAGGTCTTGGCTTGAAGGATGGCTTCTTCTTTGGTGGTGGGTGGAGTGACATTGCATTGGAGGGACAAAGGAGGGATTCTGGGTCTATGTTGGGGTATTGAAGGAAAGCTCGAAAGATGAGTGAAATGTCTGCTTGGATGGAATTGGGGTGAAGGGTTTGAAGGTTTGATTTTGTGGAGATGGATTTTGAGGAGATTGGTAGCCATTTTCAGAATCTTCAGGCTAATGGAGATGAGTTGTTATTATACTTTGTGGCAGAGTGTTACGGAAGAAGGATAAGATTGCATGGCGGCCAGTAGCAGCATATGAAATGAAACCCATGGTGACATACCATTTGAGACCATAAATCTGAATAATTGTTATGTTTTGGATGAGTTGTTTAAGCCATGCTTTTGAATTAGTTTAGAAATGAAATGACGAAACATAAATGGATCATTTATACTTGTCCATTTATATTTCGGTTTAAATTGTATAGTATGAAAGACGCGTCTTAAACAACTTATCTAAGACATATCAAATTATATTTGCTATTGTTTTTATGTTATATTCAACGATTTCAAACGATTAGCAGCATAGTGTGATCGTTGTTTCGTTGTCCGGTTTACCAGCGGTGTTGGAAATGCTAGTGGAAAAAGTGAACCTTACGGTGTTGATAATCTTTAAGACTCTTGTCCTTGTGTTGTGGTTCCGTAGGTGATCGAGTACATCTTTGTTGGCGTGATTCCGATAGTCCTCCTCATTGTAATTTGTGTTGTATGTTATGTGTTTGTTGTTTTTAGTGTTATTTGTGTAATCTGTAAGCCTTAACAAGTTACGAAAAGTTAGGCTGAAGTATAGGATATG
This sequence comes from Escallonia rubra, assembly GCA_033065855.1. Classification (NCBI taxonomy): domain Eukaryota; kingdom Viridiplantae; phylum Streptophyta; class Magnoliopsida; order Escalloniales; family Escalloniaceae; genus Escallonia; species Escallonia rubra. The sequence continues at coordinate 786,680 of JAVXUO010001214.1, read as the reverse complement.
CTCTGCTTCAGTCTAATTATAATTTGTATCAGTTTTATAAATTTATAGGTTAGTTGTTAAATTGTTGAGTTAATAGTAACATTTGAAGTTATCTTTCATGTCTGTAAAATAGCTAATCTAACCGGGACGGCTTGTAACACTCTATTATATATGAAAATTTTCTCCTCTTAACAAAACAAAAAAAGTGCAAGTTATTACTGGTTTCTTTTGGATTGACCATGGGTTTACGAATAAATCGCACTCACTCTCCTCCTTGTCCCTTACAATTATCCAAACGCCCCTCCTAGTAGAATTTTGGTGGATGTTACATTTTTTTTGTTAGGACACTTAATCGTGCAATGAATTTAAAAAAATGTTCATAACAATTTTCAGACCGCAATTCCAACACTCTTACCAAAGATTACAAGAACCCAAAACCCATACAAATTACAAACTCAAACCCACCAACACCATGAAAGCCCCATGCTAACCCTCTGCAGCCGCTAAATCACCACCGCGTCAGCCATCGAGTCATCACCACAAACCCACCACCACCAATCCATCCCACCAACACAAGACCACGAGCATCGATCGACCCATCATCACCGACCGATCCCACGACCACCACTTGATTTCAGCAACAGAAACCCACCACCACACCTGATCCAACAACCAAATTCCCAACCACCACACCTAGTCCACCACATACCTTCTCCTAACTCCGTGTTTGTGTGGAAACTCGTTTGGGACCCAAACCAATTTCGTGACAGGGCATAGAAAAATGGACTGGTGGTGGTGATTTCGGGGCTTGATTGAATGGGTTTTCAGAAGAATTTAACGCTGATAACGAAAGGAGATATGTGACACAGAACAAAATGGCAGTACTCTATGGCAATAATCGAAATATACCCAGATACTACTGAGGGCCCGTACGTTTACACTTTTCGTTTTGTGTTTTTGTATTGTGTTTTCTTTTTCAATATTTTCGTATCCAATAACAAAATATGGTTGTGTACTTTTATAATTTTCACTATTTTTTTACCTACCTTTTTCAGATTGTTTTCGTATGGTTACATTTTTATTTTCATTTTCATTACTGTTACGGCCATTTTTTTCCGCTTTTACCCTTGCTCCAAGATGCACATCCTGCCCCACCCGACCATCTTCTCCACCTGAACCAACACCTACCATCTCTCCCTAATCCGGCTGACCTTATGACCTTCCTTGTTCCTTGCCCTGTTTTCGAAGATAATAAGATGAAAGAGCTCGCCGTGGATTCCGGCGAGATCTCGGCCAATCACCACCAGTAATCTCATAAATTTCTGGGCAGGCGTAGAATGGCTTCATCAGCCTTCTTTCCGCTCGAGCATCACCATCTGAAATGCTTTGACAGATCCGCTGAAGAAGGCCATGGCGGTGATTGAGAAAAACCCTAATCTCGAAACTGAAGAAGAGATGATGAAGAAGAGCCTCAACAGAAAGCGTGGTAAGGCCAAGAAGAACAGAGCGTTACAAGAACCCAATTCGGATTCTTGAAGGCCCTACTGACTCGAAGTGATTTAGAAAGATTCTTCTTTATCCATGGTGATCGGTCATGGTATCCATATCGTCGCTTCTTTTTTGGCCAAATCCAGATTTCGTGATGAAGATCCAGGCAATGGATCTGAGAGAAACTGTGAAATTCTAGATAAATTTGTTCTTGAGATCGATTGATTCCCACCCAAACTAGTTTACCCAATCATGAAAAATGTAGAAGAGGGCCGTGAAAGAATGAAATCTTCCTCTTGAAGCATGCCAAAAGCTTTCTATGAGGACTCGATCTGCAACCAAGAAACTGAAGAGAGAGAAAGGGTAAACAGATGCATAGGGGGAAAGGGTAAATAGTGGCTGAGGTGACTCTCTGACAGAGATTCATTTGTGTCGGAAAAACCCGAAAAAGGTGAAAACACCTATAAGGTGTTTTCCAAGTTTTCGCTACTATTTGGATTTTGTATCCAAAATGATAAAAGTACAAAAAAAAGAGCATCTTTTTGCCATAATTACAGAATTTGAGTACAGAATAACATAAACGTACGGGGCCGGTGATGGTTCCAGTCAACTTTGATCTTCCTGCCACCTCATAGAGAGATGTGGCCAGGACAGAATTACGTACTACCAGTCAAAATTACGTTATTCCACATCCAGCCGCTGGCTGAGGATAATAAATAGGTAACCTTGACACACAGTCCTCACCTCCTATTGCCGAGATTAACAGCTTAGATTAACTTAACACCTGCATAATCGTAAACACCGGCACTAACAAAAGTCGGGGATAGAAAACAGCTTCCAATAACCATCGAGTCCAATTACATCAGCAACAACTAATACAGTCAAAAGCAATGACAAGGTAAGGAACATCTGGCCACACTGCAAACACCACGATTGCAGCCTGACGCCATCTTAGGCGACTGGCGGGCGAAGCACATGATCCTGTGAGGTATCAACAGCAGCAGGCGGCATGAACTGCCACATAGCAACTCCTGGGTAACTAATTATAGGCACCAACTTGTTGCCTGCAGCTTGGCCTTGAGCAGCATAGGCAGCAGGAATTGCAGGTGGGGGAGGCAGGAAACCAGGTTGGGCATTCATGGATCCTAGTTGTCGTTCCAACTTCTCTTTCTCAGACTTTAGCCTCTGCTTTTCATCGCGAAGCTCATTCTTCTCAGCCTAGTCAGTGAAAAGGGATTTAATGCAACAGAAATACATACAGAAGACTCAGTTCATCACAAGTACTTTTCCTAGCCGCACAATGGCTGCCCACCATGAGTTTAGGGAATACAGGTTTTTTTAATAAATGTAACAATATCAAAGGTTTTGTAGAGCTATATCTGTCAAAACTCCCCCAAAAACAAAGAGATAAAACTTCTTTTTTAAATGATCCCTCATCCAAGGGTCATTAAACTTAAAACCCCAAAAGGAAAACTGTCAACACTCCATTTTTTGTGAATCTTATCATGGTCCTATCTTGATTATGGCCAATTCCTTTATGGTTCAAGTGCATGAAGATAGCTTTGACGACCCTGTTTTCTGGAAATTTTACACTGATGTTAACCACCTTATTTTCTAGGCCTGCCTCCACCACTGCCTAAGCGGAGGGAGAATTTTCAATCAGAAAGCAAATGTACACAGAGAATGATGTACTACCCAAGATAATTGTATGCATCAATTCACACTTTTATGAATGGGGGTAGCTTCACCTTCAGCTCTTTGATCTTAGCCTGGAGATCTGAATTTGATTCCTTCAACTTCTGTGCCTCAGTCCGCAACTGTGTCACCACTCGAATAGCATCAACCAAAATAGCAGCCTTGTCCGTCTTCAGAGGCCTTCCGGGCTCAAGGATAGCTCCCAATTCAATGAATCTAAAAAGATGCCAAAATAATTAGGTGCTTGTGTATGTGCGTGTGTGAGAGAGAGATACATATATATTTATGTATACATATGGAGAGAGAGAGAGAGAGAGAGCAGCGCTCACTTGTCATTTAGCCTATCCCTTCGCAACTTTTCCCTGCATGCTTTGGAACTTGATGCACTACAGGATTCAGATCTTACCCTGTAACATTTCCAGGTTCCAAACAGGTATGTGAGAAACCAATGCATGGATAGGAAATTGGTATAACAGGAATCTTCCAATACGAAAAAGCTACTTAGGTTCAGTTTGTGCTTAGGTCTAATAGCTTGGTCATTTCTTAACGAAAATCATGGTTCAATAAATTGTCCCTGTGACATCTATTAGTATTAGCCATTATAGAAAATGGCAATCGCAATTGTATTTGGTGAAATTTCAACCCTTGTCCACAAGGGAATACGAGCGATCATTACTAACAAAAGCATGCATGAGCAAGACGGACTTGCAAGCTTGCCACCGAGTTAACCTGAACGTAACTACATCATCCAAACGCACATGCAAACACCCACAGAGGCACGAATAGAATAGAGAAAATGGGAAGAGAGATGTTTACCGCTTTTTTGATCCACTTTCCTTATGGCTATCTGAATCCCCCAATGAGCCATCAATTTCAGCACTAGGAACAGATAAGACACAAGGGAATAAATCAGAAAACCGGAATTTAAACTCAAACAATCTTAAACTCATTTCGCCCCTGGTCTTGGGTTACATCTTTCAACGAATTTTATGAAAAAACAGATCAGATTACCATGAACTGCCAAAAACCTGTATACTATCGCGAAATAAAAAAAAATGCAAAACTTCAAGCGAACAATTCATTAAGATCAACACCACACAATACATTTTAGTTACTGCACGGTATTTACTAAGAATGATATGTTACACAATTACTCTAAGAAAGGGAACATTTTCTCCATTTGCTAACATTTTTGTTCTCTGCAGTGATAGATCATTAGACCCTGAGTACTGTACCATTGACATGGACAGTAGAAAGAATGATATGTTACACAATTACTCCTTGGGGTAAAAATGTCGCTTCTAAAAAGAAAGAACAATAGTACAAGAATTCTGTGATTATGGCAAGAGATGAAACAAAGCAGCTTCTTCTTTTGTTTTTTCTTTTTTTACCGAGAAACGCGAAGCGTCAAAAAAAGCTATCAGCTTGGTTATTGCTTAGTAGAACATTTAGGAGAAGAATCACGCAGCCAGTTGTTCCCATAAACTGAGATAACACCAAACATTGATTAACAAATTATAGCTTCAGTTATCAAAAGAATGATAGTTATCCTTTTAAACCTACTGCTAGGAAAATATCTTTTGACTAGCAGAACAACAACACAAATAATTTATCTTTTTCAATCAATATAAGCAATAGATATGGAGATGATGCATACAGGTTTACAAACTCTGCCTCTAGGAAATGCTATATTTAAGCAAGGAATGCCTAACTAGGTCAAAACATATATACACACACACACGCTACGCAAAAACGGTATCAGGCACTGCTTAATAACGATATGATGGTGGCATTCATTGTCAATGAAACTGTTAAATTGTTAATTGGTGTTGCATTAGCTTTATCAATCTTGCTATGCGTAACATGCTGAACCCGACAAGGTACATCATCTTACTTACCGTTACCAAGAACCACAATGATTCTTAAGGCAGCTAGAACAAAAAGTTCAATAAACTAACTTTTGGCTACAAAATCATAAGAAGTAAACAACTAAAGTACCCACAATTAGCATACGAGTTTTACGAAGTACAAAGCTAAAGTAGCCACAATTAGCATATGAATTCCGTAAAATTGATGATTCCCCTAAATAATGCCTATCTACCCCTACATTTGAAGAACCAACAAGAGCAAGATGAGATTATTAAAAAAAAAAAAAGAAATACCCTAAAAGACAAAAGCCCTTGATTTTTTAGGACTAACAGAAAAAATCAAGTTCACTTGAAATTAATGAGAAATCAGTACCTGACAGTAGCCGAGCCGTTCAAGGCCTGCACGGGCCAGCTGAAGCCAGAAGCCGGGGCAGAGAAATTCCCATCGGGAACAGCGATATCCTCGATCAGGCTGTAATCGTACAGCCAATTGGTGTTTTCCGGCGACACCATGTCGGATTAATTACCGGAAATTGGAGATTTTGCCGGTGGTAAATGGAGAAGGGAAATCGGGAAGTGGGGTCTTTCCGTGGGTCGGGGAGAGAGAAAACGGAGGAGGGGGAATTGTTTAAGCATGCAAATTGGCAATGCGCTTAGAAGGAGAAGTGAAGATTCCTCTCCCACTCGGGCTGGCGCACTTTTCACGTTGCCGGGTATCTCGCCATCTGGGCCTTAACTCCTATTAACGTGGACTCTTACGTTTGTCGCTGGGCTCGGACTCTTTAAGCTTTCTTATCCATATTTTATAGTATTTATAAGAATTTGGATCCCTGCTGGGTTACAGCACGGGTGCTATCTATTCTCGATCTGTGAGAGAGAGGGATGTAACCATGGTTTACACGGCACCCTCTCTCTCTCTCCCCTCTCTCTCACAGAACGGGAACAGCACTCCTGTTATAACCATGAGTTATCATTGATTACAGCAGGAAGATCCAAATCCTATTTTATAAGTAATCTTTTATTTTGATCCAAAGCTCATATTCACCGATTAAATAACTAATTATCAAGAAGGAAGTAATCCTTTATTTTGTTTGATAAAGTCTTCCTTTATTTTATGAAAAAGAGTACTAATGAGCATAATGGCCCTATTCTTCTGATGGAGAGAAGAACCCATGATTAGCTTTTCGAAAAAGGCTGACTTCTGTCTCTGCTGGGCTCGATAGCTGATAGGTACCACACGGTTTCATACTGCGAATGTACTTACCTCTTTCAAATGCTTTGGCTGTAGTTCAAATGCAGGTAGTAGTAGTTAATATTAGTGTGCAATTGTGTAACTGTAGTTTCTAGTTAATCATGAGTAACACAATTTTTTCTTTGTAATTTAGCAAAGCTGAAATTCCCAAAGCGTTAAGCAATAGAACTTTGAGAAGTTGTTCTCAAGTTCCCAACAATCGCTTGTTGGAAGACATTAGGCAAATTTAGTGAGAAACTGCGTTCACAAAACTTGAGTCGGGTCATACTCTAACACGTCAACATCTCGTCCCAAATATTTTCCGGCCTAAAAATTGGCCTCGTAACATCATAGCAAACATTTTGTTGAGAATTTAGTCATCAATCTTCCATTTTCGTTTACATTGTGTCGATCTACTTATCAAACGGTGAAGGAAAAAAAAAAGGTTACAGAAAAGGAAGGAAAAAACAGAATTGTGGCAAAATGGCAAATGGTTGGAAAGACACCTATGGGCAGAGAGATTGGAGACGAATGGACTTGTGAAGTCTTTCTTTGTACCTTTTATTTTCACCCTGCATTTAGAAATCAAACTTTGATTTTAAAACAAAGTGCAGACTCACTCTTATGCACCAAACAGCAGCTCCATCATCCAAGTTCTAACAAGTAACAGCTAAACAGAGTGTAGGCTTGTTCCTATGTCCATTATTGAAATCAAATGGGTCATTCTAAGATCTCAAAAAATTATAAAGAATTTACTAGAAATTGTGAAACTTAGAAACTCTCAAAAATTGAACAAAATCTCATCGTTTTTTACCAAGGTTCAAATTTTTTTACGTGACACCAGACCATTAAGTCGACGAGATGCAAGACAACACCGATACACGACTAACCTAACATCGTTAACATTCAATAATTATAATAAACACCTTTATCGTATGGTATTCTGCTGCTTTATTGACATTTCAACTTGCAACTACTAGTACTTAATTAGTAGCACTAACTTTTCAGGAAATCAGTATTTACAGCACTCAGCATGAAATAAACCAATCTGAACTTGAGGAACAGAAAATGCAAACTTTTTTACACCATTCTTTTAGCTCTGATTGAGCTTGAAGATTTCCACACACAACTATGATTACTTTGTTCTAAGTGAATTTATGAAGAAACAAATCCACCAATCAACTTCTTTATCTGAGTTGGATTAGCACCCACAAGCTTGTCCACTTGAGCCCCCTCCCTCATCAACAGAAAAGTGGGCATGGCTTTGACCTCCATCTTTGAGGCTACCTCCTGTTAAAATCCACATACAACACAAGATTCTGGTTACTTTCTTGAGGGAAAAAAAATTAAGAACCTCAAGATGTATCGTACTGATAAACAAAAAATTAAGTATTTTCTCCGTCCCTTAACACAATGGATCATGTTTTGTAAGTGAAACGTTTTAATGGAGTTTGTTTTATCTTTTCTGAAAAACTAATATACCTTAACATCATCAACATCGACAGATAGAAATACAACATTGGGATAGCTTTCCGCCAGATCTTCAAATAAGGGTTTCATGGCTACCGAAGGCATGCACCAAGCTGTTGTAAAATGTACCATGACCTGTAGTGTACACAAGTAAGTAAATTTAATGCATCTATCATCATGGCAGTACATCTACAACGTGACCTCCCCTCGTCCCTCACGATGAAACCTCTAAGAACAACGAAAATCAAGAATTAAACGCAACATGGATAGACTTCTCCGCATACAAAAAATGTTATCCATTACTAGGATCTAAATTTTAGCTGTTTTTCAGAAAGAACACAGCATAAATTAGTGTAAACCTCCTTATGTCATCCTCAGAAACATGCAAGACCTGAAGCATGAGCTTAGGTTAACAAGCAGATAAAGTTTCTAAGCAGTCTTACCATAACCATTCATCAGGGAGAAGTAAAATACCAAGTAACATGAGCTGTAAAGCAGTAATTAAAACCTCAGTACTGTGAATGAATATCTAGGAGGATTGTACTGTGAAGATGTCCACTTACAGGGCATCCTTGAGTTCCAGCTCGAGCTAAAAGGAACTCCCACCTTTCTTCAGAGTTAACTTTGATTACTCTCGACTTCCTAAGCTGCTCATGCGCTTCCATTACTTTGTTTCTGCTTTTTTTCTCCTATGGAAAGATATTAACAAGGGCAATCTACTGCTTCTCTGTATTAGCATGTTTCATTATGCTTTTGGGCTCTGCAGTGAGATGCAGCAGTGAGTGAAGGCAGTACCTCCTTTTATAGCTTAACTCTCATCCTATACACCTTAAAGATGTTCAGCTTTATCCAATTCTGTGCCATCATTATCATGCCCCATTCTACTGGAATATCTAGGCATTCACTACATTATAAAATTCTTCTTCTGAAATAAAAATCTAGAAAGATAACTAACTGACTAACCTTTGTTCTTTGGATATGATAAGCTTGATAATGTCTTGTCCATTGTCCCTCAAAATTGTTTCTCTTCTTATTTTTGTTTCTTTATGAATGGTGGGGGTGGGGGAGGGAGTGTTGAAGACGGAGAAAAATTCTGTGTTGTACAACATCTCTACCGTAACCGTGTTGTCTATTGTCCCTCAAAATTGTTTCTCTTCTTATTTTTGTTTCTTTATGTATGGTGGGGTGGAGAACAGGTGCTAAAAACGAAAAAGGATTATGCGTTGTGTAACATTTCTGACACTCTTCTATTTTTGTTTCTTTATATAGGGTGGGGTGGGGTGGGGATGCAAAAAACGGATAAGGTTTATGTATTGTACAACATCTCTATTGTAACGGTGAAAATAATTGAACATTACTATCCTGTTACATAAGATGTGAAAACGCTACAATGAATTTTAAACGAGATTGGAGCACTGACTTATCTCGGATGAAAGCTTATCTTAATCTAATGGAACGAAGGAAAACATAAGATAAGGCACACATTTCAATGAGACACTAATAAAGCATGTAAGCCTGCCGTACCAAAACCTTGATTAAACGTCCAACACAAACCCTGATCAGTGATTGGGGCATTTATCCACTTATAGAATCGATCCTTATCAGTACAGTGGCGTTTTCTCCTGCTCGAGATTGCCTGCCCGTCTCATCCACTTTCAAACTTTCGTGCCGTGCTGTATGATGATATGATACTGTGATTGCTACCCAAAAAATTACTCTACTGTGCATTGTCATGGCAAATTATTAGTAATCTTTTTAGTTTTATATAAGTTGAAAGTATTTTGATGACTAAAAGATACTGTTAAAATAGACAAGTTATTAATTTTATAGAACGGTCGGTCCTTATGCAGAGTCGTAGAACATATTCAATTAAAACCAACTAATGTGACGCGTCTTTGGCAATTTCTTGGTAAAATGCAATCTTGATTGGTAACGTTTGGCCCCTACAAGCAAAACAAGGACATTTGTGGCATTTTAAACCACTAAAAATGCACCAAAATTTATAAAAAGATTTGATGGTATGTTTTCAAGTTCTAAGAATCAAGAATTTGTCTATTTCATGTCCAGTTTCATTTTCTATGCCAGAGTTTAATAGTTTTTAGCTTGATCTAAAAATGGGTTATTTAATTTTTTTTATCGTTTTACAAAGACGCAATATTTTAGAGATCAATGCGTTTGTTCAATGGTAAAGGTACACAACTGAACAAGAAAACCATGCTATAGTCCAAATGACCAAACCATCCTCGACTTGGGATATCCTTCGGGTGGTCAGTAGTAACCTGCACTCTCCAAGGGGACACAACTGAACAAGAAAACCAGCCACTCTATCGTTCAACACTTCTTCACACTTCCACCATGGCTCGCACAGCAAATTTACATGGAGTGCTCGAGTCCCTACCGCCAATTCCAGCGCTCCACGGTGCCAAAACGACCCCGAGGAGAGCAACCACCATCGCGATTCTTGCCAAGAAGTCGGAAGAAGTTGAAGAGCACCACTTGCAAACTACAAGAAGGGCAGCATTAGGCCTTGCCTCAATAGCACTTGGTGCAAATTTTGGCACTGGAAACTCTCTTGCAGAGGGTAATGGCCTTTGGACCGATGGCCCTTTACCTATACCATCTGTCTACAACAGTAAGTTCTTGTGGCACACCATAGACTATACTTTGGTTCTTAACTAGACACCTATTCAACTTACCTCATTTTGTTATATCTACGTGTTTGTTACAGAAATTAACAATGAGGAGACGGGTACTCGTTCATTCCTCAAGATTGGAATTTATATAGCAGATATAGGAACAAAAGGAAGGGCATTTAGGCTGAGGAAATATGCCTTCGATCTACTAGGATTAGGGGATTTGATAGGACAAGACGCTTGGAATTACGTCAGGAAGTATTTGCGCTTAAAGTCTACAATCATGTACTACGATTTCGACAAAGTAATCTCAGCAGCTTCAGTAAATGATAAGCAACCTCTGATGGACTTGGCAAACAGATTGTTTAACAATGTCGAAAAGGTAAACACAATCACCACTTCAATACCACAGCATTGACATTGTTCAATCGCATTTGAGTCAGCACTTGTCTTAATTCGCGGGCATAAATCTGTGTTTTGCATTTTTATGTCAGCTTGAAGATGCAGTGAAGAAGCACAACCTTCCTGAGACAGAATCCTGCTATCAAGACACCACAGCTATACTCCAAGAGGTCATGAGCCGAATGGCATAGGCCCTACATCATCTATTTGCCTGAGTTCTGCTGTGTACTTGTATAACTTCCATGTCCTCCTTTGTGTAAACAAATGCAATTGTTCTCAAGTCTAAAAGACCAGGTTGTGTGTCAGAATGCACATATCTACAGTCTGGTACATTAGGCCTCTAAGAGCAAAAGAGGAACTCAAGTGCACAAGAACAAATGCCATTTTCTTGGGCTAGAACAAAATAAAATGCATCAATCTATACCGTATGAATCAGCACCATCAAACTTTGTACGAAGAGTGTCACATATTCAACTCTACATTGGATATCTTTACGAATACAGATTCCACGGTTCAAAATGGCAAATCCCTACTTCCAGTATTATAAGCCTCGTATTCTCTTCACTATACAAATTACAGGCAAATCATGTTAGAGGTACTTTGGAGTCGTAGCTAATAAATAAATGCCACGCACGTACAGATCACATTAGCCATTCTTATATCAAAACTCAGCCGTAGCTCAAGCGCGAGTCTGAAGACCGCATATTGGTTTGACGTCGTGGAATACCAATCTCGCAAGCATTAACTCGTGCTGCAAACCGGAGCGAACACAGTGACTCACCCACTGAGGACGGATCAGGAGACACATTAACAAACATCAAGGTCTTTGAGTCCCCACCTAGGCAAGGCTGATCAACAATGAAAATATCCATTATCAAAGTCCATAAATGCAATGGAAGTAGAATTAGCAGAAATTTTTGTCTATTTAAGTCTCTTCTTATAGGCTTATGTGTGTAACTAGATACTTATTCTACAAAGCGCCTATACCTTTTGTGACATATCCAGTTATTCATGTTATAAATAAAGATATAAACAATTAAATTGCAAGTTTGCAAGGCCTAACCAATATTAAGAAGTATCTAATCATCTAATCCTCTATCCACAGATTTCTTACCTAGAAGTACAAAGACAGAAACAAGAATATATAAAAGTGATAGTGATGACATAACAACATACCATTTATCCTAATCAGTTCAAACATAGAGAAATCAATACAGTTACTAAAATGATCTGGACGATTGGCATCAAAGGGCAGTAGGTCAGATTACTAGATTTGACATGTGTGGTCAGACAAGCAAAATTATTTAAAATTATGAAGTTCTCAAGGTCATTTGGTAGTTACTCTAAATTATGTTACAACTGGTCAATAGCTTGAGACCTGCTGCTAAAGCACGGCATAAAGCTTCTGCTCATCATCATCACATTCAGAAGGAAAACACCACTAAAACTTCCATATGATAGTAAATGAGAAACTTCTCAAGACTTAAACACATCAACATTGTGTAAACACATCATGATTGCACTTCAAATGAATTTACCTGGAGGAGATATGTAAGTTTTGAGTTCCTGAATGGTATATGCTCCTCCTTCTTTCCCAAGGCAAATATGACATCACTTAAAGATGATAAACTCTTGTTGATGGCCTGATTGTTGTTAAAAAGTTAGATGTTTGCTTACAAACATGTTCATGCACACATAAAGAGGTAAATCAAATGGATGCTTCATTTCGATTACCTGAGTTTCTTTCAGTCTATCCCCAGTCGACCCACTCTTAGAGAGCCGCTCGCTACCAGCAAGGTCAATAAGATTCAGGACACCTTGTACTTGTTGCTCGGTGCTCTAAAAGGATAAATTCAAAAGCATACGTAAGATCATAGTGACGTGTGTTTAACAAGGGAGATAGAAGGCATTGCTCATCAGCACTGATAAAGCACTAGCAAGGGTAACAGGCCCCTAGTTTACCCATACCTCATTAACACCAGATATTCGCAGAGTGAACACAAAATGACTTCTTGAAGACTGCTCATTCATTTGGGTCTTCCCCACAGACCTGAAGAGATGGAAAGGAAATACGCATTTAACCACTCTGGATAGATTTGTCTGGACCTTCTCATAAGAAGAAGAAGAGAAACAAATCCCAACATGTTAAGGAGCCACAAAAGATACACCCCCATCCACAAATACGAGTCAAAAAACTTTCTTCACTCAAAGGCAGTTCCAATAAAAACTTACAAACTTTCAACTAAGGTGTGATGTAGGATCAATTGGAAATGTTGAACATTGAAAAAATAATAGAGCCTTAACATATTCTAGAACTTCCATAACAACATGCATAAACAAGATTTTGACGTCTACACAGATGATCTAGTAGAAGATACAACTTAATTACGGAGTTAAAATATATATGTCTTCTAATAGTAATAGAAAAAGGAACAAAAATGATACCTGCTTTGCGCAGCCCGGTCTAAAAGAAACGAAACCTCTTTACTGCTGCGTACATCCACAATTGTCAGATCAGAGACATGAGTGTTTCCATTAGCATCATGTTTGATTGCATACTGCTTCCCAACACCATTCTCTGTTCGTGACATATCCGAACATGAACGGTTTAAGGGTAACAGATCGCGTATTGTTTCATTGTATATTTCAAGCATCGATACCTGCAAGTAAACATCATCAAAATGCTCAGAAAGCATGTCAACAAGCAACAACTTACCTCTTTAGAATAGCTTTGAACAACATTTATACAGCTCACCTGCAATTCATATTTCCATCCTTGGTGCTGAAGGGCTTGCCTTGTCTCAAAAATCTGTTCTAATGAGCGTGGTATCAGCCCTTTTTGATCAGGGCTTCCTGACTTTCCCATCATTGTATAGGTTTTACCAGAACCCGTTTGACCATAAGCAAAGACACAGACCTACATTATAAATGAATTGTGAGAAACGTCTACATATGCTGCAAGCTCAATTAACGTTAATATGTCTAGTGATATGCGCATCCATCTAATATGCCATAAAAAGCACATTTGTGAGTCGACTACAGTTAACTATTGATTGAATGAAATAGACAAACAGTCATTAACTATTGAGTGTTAATGAGACAGGAAAGCCACTTGGAGCTTACGCTTTAATCATCACAATGACAAAGCTACAAAAAATTGGAAGTGTAAGTATGATCTCTACATTTAGGTAGGAACAATTATCAGAATGTCAAAGGTACTAAAATCGGAAGTGCAAGTATGATCTCTCCACTTAGGTAAGAATTTTGTATTTCAAAGTCATTCTATAAGGCATCTCAACCTCTGAGTATTCACCTACACCAACATAGTAGCTAATTCACAAGCAAAAAATCCACTGAAAAAAAAAAAGATTGAAGCCATTAGGCAATCGATCACCTTATATCCATCGAGGGCACTCTGTACAAGCTGTGATATTTCTACGAAAACTTCTTGTTGTGAGGCATCAGGCATGAATACTTTGTCAAACGTGAAAGAATGCTTTTGCCCTAATGAAACAGTCAAAAGACAAAGTAAGTCCAACATTAGCATAACAAAAGTATTTCAATTATCGCAATGAAATATACCCTGTAAAACTTACCATGTTGCAGCAAGTCAATGCCTCGACCAAGTGTTTCGGTTGTTGTGGGGTAACTAACAACTTTGGCTTCCGCGCCAACATCATCATCAGTCAATAAAGGTCGTACTCTACAGAAAACCCGAATGTTACCTTTTAATTCCTGGAAGTACAGAAATCCCCTTGGTGAGAGTCTCGCAAAGTGAGAAGTAGAGAAATAAGAATAAAACTTGGAGAAAAAAAAAATCAATCAATGCAAGAATATTACCAATATGGTATTATGCAACTTTTTACGTAGTTTTTCGCCTTCAATAATTTTCGACTCCGCATCTGCAAGACGACTTTGTAGCTCGCAGATAAGAATCTTTTGCTCTTCAAATCCTACTCTTGTCTCCAATGCAGATAAATCAGACATCTAGCAACAACGAAAGCAGAATCCAAGTAAATTCTCCAGCTGAGATGATTCATTGAGAAGCAGCGAAAACCATTAAACTGAAACCTCACATACAGCGATGATCCATATTATTAAAACAAGGGAAAATATCATGGTACCTGCAATTTCTCGTTTGCAATAGTAAGGTGCTCCTGCAATCTTCTTATTTGGTCACTCTGAGATGAGCATCTTGCCTGCAACCAAAAAAGAAAAAGTTTATTCATTGATGCACAATTTTATCAAACATGATAGAAAAGTAGAATAAACAGACCTCGAGCTCAATTGACTTCGTTGTCAAGCTATCCAATTGAGCACAAGATTTTCCAGTAAACTCTTTGTTTTTCTCTACTTCAGATGTTAAAACTTGCACTTGTAACAGTTGGCGATCACGATCTTCTCTGACTTGTTGCAGATCCCCCCTCAAGCACCCCACTTCATTTGCTAAAGCTTCTTTCTGTTTCATTGCCTCATCTTGAGAAGCCTAATAAACAAACACAGAGATAAATGCCTTTTCAGAAACAACTTAGGGAAAGAATTAATTCCAACGGAAAGTAGCAAGAGGTCACCAACCTACACAACTTTATTCCAGCATCAACCATGATAATTATATTGATTGATCACTTGACTTTAAAGTACATAATAATGAGGATCATGTCAAGAAAAAGTGTCCAATTTCTACATAATTTTGAATTATCAGTACATATGTTTAAACCATCTAATTTTTTTTTTATATATATGCATATGAAAACTAATCTACAAACATCATACCTCTTGACATGAAGTTTTAGAGCCCAAACATGATGCTCTGGCCAAACTTAGCATTATAAGGGATTGACAAATAGATGGCAAGACAGATAACAACATACAAAAACTAGGTTAAATGAAAGCCACTAAAAGTAGGTGCAAATGCTCCCAATTTGTGACCAAGTTTTAGGGGCTAGCACAATCAAGAACAGCAACTCAGAAAGTGCAGCTCTGCTAAATTGCTTCCTGCAACATGCTGTTTTTCTAGATGTTTTAAACTTCTCGTGAGTTACATAGCTTATCCTGAACTCGTGCAGGGTACAACATCAAACAAGCACTTCGTGCTATTCTTTTAAGACAATTAGAGATCATACCCAACATACAGATGAATAACCCCACCCAAAAACACATTAGATGACAAGACTGTGGACACATACATGAATTGTATTGGTAAACGTGTGTACTGTGTGTATGTGAAAGAAAGGGAGTGCGCGAAAGGAGAGACTCACTCTAGAAGAAGTAAGCTGATCCTGCAATGAAGTATAGTGACCCCTTAAGGTGCTGAGGTTCTCCACTACAGCAGTCTTCTCCTTTTCAACGCGCTTAAGGGTCTCATTAGTAGTGGCAAGCTCTGACTGAAGTTTACTGTTATACTGCTGTAAACTTGTGTTGTACTCCTGCAGTCTCTTGTACATGTCATTAAGCGACGATATCTGGAAGATCCAACAAAAACAGATGAAGAAAGTTCTCGTAAGTAAACTTGATAACTGATGAACCATATTTATACTGACTATGTATCGCCATCTTTGTCACCTTCTGATTGGCACTTGAACTTTCTCTTTGAGCTCTTCCGAGCTCTTCTGATAAAGAAGTTTGCGATTTCTCTGCAACAGCCCTGGCCTCTTTCTCTTTTGCAAGAGATGCCTCAGCAACCTGGTTAATACACTCACCAATAAGTATTAAGCAACAAATAAGATTCTATCAAGCAAGCTCAAATCAATGACATTCTACTTCGCCGTACCAACTTATCTGATTCTTCCTTCACAAATTTTTCCTGTAAAGACGCGTAATTCTTTCTCAACTCCATGATAATTGAGTTCAACTCTTCTTCCTTTGCCTCCATTAGCATCTCTAATGCAAGACAGTCAAGTCAGCCTCAATGAACAATTCCCTCTACTTCAAATCCAATTTAAAACTATAATAAACAAGTAGCGTACCCATTTCACTGCATTTCTTCTCTGCTAATTCCAACAAGTTCCTGAGCTTCTCTTGTTCTAAGAGGTAATTTCCTTCAAGTTCTTGGAACCACTTGATACATAACCTAAGCCTCCTTATATACTCCAGCATTTGATCACATTTCTCCTAAATAATCGTAGTGATAGTGAGCTATAGTTAAAAACACACAAACGCCACGACATTCAAAGAATAAATTCTTTCCTAAAAAATTCACTAACCTTAAGATTGAATTTGTTCTTGGTTTTCATCTTCTCATTCAGTAATGCCTCCACTTCTTCCTTTGTGAACTCAATTCCGCCACAATCCGAACCGGCATTGCTGGCCGGCCCACTGCCGGCTACCATTAGATCTTGACCCCCATTTACAACTGAAAAGGCTTGCCGGGTTCTGCTGCCATTTGCGGGGCCCACCATCTTCAATGCTCCGATCATTCTCCTCTTATCTACCAAACTCTCATCATTCTTAAATTTCTCCTACAAAACCCGGCAAAAAGATTAAGTCTTCAGCTTAATAAGCAAAAAAGAAAGAAAACCCAGATAACGCTAAATACACACCAAACCCCATAACCTCCTAAGGTTTTCGTTAACCACAACTTAGGCAGAACAAAAATGTTGGATCTTTAGCTTGATATATTAGAAAGAAAGAAAACCTAGATGGGGAACATTTGAATAAATAAATAAAAAATCAAACCTTACATTTGAAGGGCTTGCTGGGGGCTTGTTCTGGTTCTTGGAAGCCATTTTTAAGAGTGAAGTGTATGGGAGAGAGAAATTGAAAATTGGTTTTTAGGATGGTGAGTCTTGGTGGGGCCTGGATTGCAATCAAAGTAATCGACTGTATCACGGCCGTTGCTTTAATTTGCAGGCAACTGATGATGGATGAGAAGGTTGAAAAACACAGAAAACGATATGATTTCTTTAACCCAAAAGGGCTAAAAAAAAAAAAGATTTCTTGAATTTCTTTAGTAATTCATTCTGCGTCTTTCTCTGCAATCTATAATCTATGTTCTCTCTCTCTCTCTCTCTCTAAATCTAGATGGTTGATTTGGTAAATACTGGGATTGGCTGAGGTCAGGGTTTGGGTGGGCAGATCGGAGGAGAGCGTTGTTGGGCGTTGTTTTTGAATTTTTTTGAAATGGAATCCGGCGGTATTATGAGATAGATTCGTTGAAAGTGACCAACATGACCATTCTACCCCTCGCAGTTGCTCCAGTTCCTTCCAAGTGGCTATCCTCAAGTTTTCTAACCTTTTGTTGTTGCTTTGTTGTCTTCATCAAAATAGAAAACATGAAAGTTGGTGAAAGAGAAGTGTATTATTATTGTATTTAAGCATATTATAGCTTTTGCAAAATCGAAACAAAAATAATTAACGCACTTCGATCTCTAACGTACTTTTTATCGACAAAAAATATCTAAAAAAAGCATAAAAAGATTTGTGTCCTCCGCTTTTTATAATCGTCGCAATCGTTACCCGTATCTTCAATATAATTGGTCATTTCGCCTAAGTTTTTGCTCTCCAATCCCTCTCTCAAATAGTCAAATTTATCAATTCGAGCTACTTCCGATATTTGCAGGGCAAAAAAGCGACATAAATAGAAATTTTAACCTTATTCTTGACAATTGTCCTTGAACATGATTCGACGCCCAAATGTTTAACTCATCCGCAGTCACAATTGTTCAATTTGTTCAAAAAGCTTGAGCAGTTAGAAATTAGTCAAACAATGTGTATGACGCTTTACAACTTCTTTCTCACGTGTAAGTTTTCGATTGCATGTAGAGAGACGAACGCACACAAAGTGTATAAACAAAAGAACGACTAGATATCCAAACGAAAAGAATTGAACTCAAAACTTCATCAAATCAGATGTCAATTGAGCCAACAATATTATCATGTATTAACAGTATTAAACCTCCCATCAGTACCCAATCAGTAACACAGATATATTATCATGCGTCCGATGGCCGTCAAGGATGCTCTGTTTTTCTCACAAAGCTTTCTCACCACTCTACCCTTTTGGGTAAAGAAACAGAGTATCGCCATTGTTAAGTACGTGGTGTGGCAGTGGCGGTTGACACTTCTATTCCTTTCTTGGTGCCTTGTTGCATTCCATTCTTCCTTTTCAGTGAACCCTCTTTTTGGAGGCTTCTGCTTTAGCCATGCTCAGCCCAACCCATCAAGTCCCATCTCTCCCTGAAATTTATGCTAAGCGTGCACGTAGGGTTAGCACATCCGCCATTAATGAGAAAATGTCACGTAGCTTTCCAACTCAAAATCATCGGAAAGATCAGCACCTAATGAAAAGGGGATTTGTTCTTTTTGGCTTGCTGTTGACGCTCACTGCTTTCCTCTTCTAGGTGACCAGTAAGCTCTGCACTCATATTCGAGTGTGTGCTGCTATTGACGTGAGTTTTGTTGAACACCGATCACTTCACCTCTTTGATATTGATTGGCAAACCCCACTTGACACAAAACCTTGACTAAGCTAGAATTTTGCAAGTAGATGACGGCATGGAAGAACACCGGGTACTACACATTTACACTCCGGTGGATCTAAGAGTATTATTGTTCTTCTTCTAAGGAAACATTTTTACTAACTTAATTGGGTTTTACATCTATTAGGGATGGATGGCAGGTGCCTCTTGCGATATACTAATAACTTTTCATTCTAGAACAGTTTAAGTTTTTAAATCCGATGATAACTTAACATAGTATCACAATCTGATTTAGCAAGATATTAGGTTCGATTCTTCCTGCTTGCATATGGTTCGATTCTTCCTGCTTGCATATTAGGTTCGATTCTTCCTGCTTGCATATTTTGTCCTCCCCCCCCAGACACACCAGTGCAGTCACTTTATTTGTGTACTTGGTTACGATATAGCTTGATTTGTCTATCAACATACAATTAGGGATTTGCACAAGAGATGGGATTTTAAACATAATAACGTTGTTGAGTACATTCTCCGACAGCTATAAGCTTTTAGAGCATTGATACCTTAACAATAATTTAAAAATAAAATTGATATGTTGCCGAAAGAGGTGCTACACTATTTTCATATCTCCTAAAAAATGTAATGGTATTAGGTGTATATTGTTGGTATTAAAAGGATGTAATGGCATTAGGTGAGTATATTGCCTCCTTTTCAAGGGTAGTAGTGACCGGTTTGATTTGAGTCTAACGTAAAGATAATACAAGTCTTATAAAAATGGCTGTATATGTTACCTGCCGAACGTAGAACTAAAGCTTTGTTGGGTGCCGGACAAACAAAGAATGACAAGCAAAAAGGGTTACAGTTTTGCTTGCCAATCGGTGGGAGGGGGAAAAAAAACCTTTCAGGAGGAGAATAAATGGTGAAGACTAAGTCAGAAAAAGAAAAAAAAAATGATATTTGTTATATTACATTTTTTTGTGGAACACTTTCAGTCTTCGGTGGTAAGCATTGATTCATTGAAAATGAATTAAAGAGAGTTGCTCTGTGTAAAGTCAGTTGGGTGTTGCATTTAAAGTCCCAAGCGCAACAGCAATTGTTTGGCGTTCTGTATAAACCACTTTTGAATTAAGCATCCTTAAAATTTAGATTAGAGGCTTTGATAACCATACCCCACTTTTCAAGAATTACAATCGATTTTATCAGTAAAGGTCAAAAAGTGTCGCTAAAGCTTTTAAAAAGTGACGCTAAGTATAGTTAACGATGTATACGAAAAACAAGCGGTGAAAAAAAAGTGAACCCCAGTTATCAATTCCTTCTACACAGGCCTCGAAAGAGAAGTTTTTGTTTATGCATGCATTATTATACTTTGCAAAAGCAAGAGTAATCTCAAATCTAGCCTAACTTAATGAACTCCTTGCATCTGTTTTGGCACGTAACTTTGCTTCGGTCAGATCAAAAGTACTTGGAGTTTTGCCTTCAATAATCCTTTTTTAATACTTTATTACTTATTTACTCCATTTTGAACCTTATTTACCTATTTAACCCACTTTTGAAAATCGTGATTTCAAACAGAGATTTCAAAAGAAGAAAACGTGATTTGAAACAGAAATTTCTTTTGAAAACGTATAAAATCTATGTTAGGAAGCAAAATTTCAAAAGAAATCTCTGTTTCAAATCACGTTTTCTTTCCTTGAAATCTCTGTTTGAAACTCTGTTTGAAATCACGATTTTCAAAAATGAGGTAGATAGGTAAATAAAATTCAAATGGAGTAAAAAAATAATTAAGTATTAAAAATAGATTATTAAGGATAAAAACTCAAAGTACTTGAAATAGTCAAATATAAAAGCCTAAAATTATCAAGACACATGGCAGTCTTTGATAGCTGAGGCTCCCTAGTAGTTAGGAGCCGGACATGACTACTTGGGTTGACCTTTGACCATAGCAACACTTCTACCAAAGCTTTAAACAATGATTCCAAAAATAAAAAAACAAAGTGGGGGAGGCCGGAGGCCTGCAAACTAAGTACTTAGATACACATAAACTGGATAATAAACTTAAAATAAAAAGGCCAGGTGTGGGGCTACTAGTTAAAGAAACTTTGAGCTTGCAATCACTCATTGTCATTGCATGGCTTATACAACTTGTTATGAGCAAATAATTTGAATTTGATTGTGTGTTTAAAACCAGAATTTAGCGCAGTAAGAAACCACCTTTGGGCTTTGGTCCCTCCTAATCCTCATAAAAATGATACTTTTAAATTGGTAGGCATTTTGGGAGCGACCATCCTTGCAATTCAATTTTTATCGAATCAACATAGCAGACTCAAACTGGTTTGGGCCCCCAGCTGAGATTAAAACCTTTGACACTGGAGTTGCTTTCATAAAACGGCTTATTGCTTGGGTTAACATACCTCGACTCTTTACCACTCACCTCATCCCGACACTATTCACTATTTACACCTCATTGTGCATTCGGACATACTAAAACAACCTTGTATTTAGACAAATTTCCTTTAATCCTCGTATAGGCGTACTTGACATTAAAAACCTGACCTGTACAAACTCTGCCTATAAGAAACGACTGTCTAGCTCACTTAGACAACTACCACAACCAATATTACGCCAAAAAAACCTCCATTGCTACCAATGATGCTGACCTCTGTTAACTTTCTTTGCGCTTGCCAAGGCACCAAACGACTCAAAATTCTATTTGCTTACTACTTTAACATAACAAGGGTAAGAGTATGGATCGGAATAACTTGCATCAAACAACTATTTCATCTGTAGCCACGGACTCATTTACTGCTCAAGAAAAAAGCATGTTACTCATTAGTCAGTGGGCTATTGAACATCATGTGATACATTTTCAACTGCATACTAACCCTACATTTTTGTTATCCTATATGTCAAACACTATGAATACTTGTCATACTACATATTACACGTTTTTTGTCATCTCATCACAGACCTACACTGATTTAGTATAAATAAAGTTGATAATATCTTTTTGAAGAAAGTTAGATCACTAGTAACTTTTGCCTGCCATGGTAGGGTTGATGTCCATCAGGAATTAATGCATGAAGATTTTGTGTAACGGGATCTAACAGCTTCACCCAACTAACTAATTGCCTCTTTTACTGGGCGTCGGTGTATTATTTTGCAGTTATAGACATGTCACGACTTATCAATATCTTATGATGTAACACCGTAAAGCTTATGGTAGAAAACTTTGTAATTCACTCTTTGAAATCGATGCTGTTATATTATTCTAAGAAAAAAGATCCACAATTTAGTTAGCAAATTAGGTTGTATTGCATAGCACAAATGGCTCCCTATCAGTAAATAAAGATCATGACAGTCGCTAAATATAAAGAGTGCATATCCATGTCTAGCACAGGTAATTTCAAGTTTAAACAATACTCTACTGCCTTAAAATTGTTGTGTTAAATGACTGTTGGCTATGTCAAAGTTATTTTTACTGTGACCAATTAAGTATGGACACGTGGATGATAGAGAGACACCCCGAAAAAGGTACCCATAAAGACACATATTCATTAGAGAAGTGAGCATAACTGCTAGGCAGCTATTAAAGACGTCGTCAGTTGTCAAGTCAGTATGACAAGGTCGGACGGTTTAATATAATTGCGGGGGAAATAAATGTGTTGGACGAAATTGTAAGAAGGAAGACAGTTGTTGTCAACAAAAAGCGATATCGATAGTAGCAGTTAACAAGTAGTTTCCAACAAAAGGAAGACAACTGTCAATCAAAGCGGGGTGATCGATAGTAGCATTTGACAAGCATACTGTATGGAGGAAGACAACAGTCAATAGAAGCGAGGTGATGATAGCAACGGTTGACAAGCAGTTTTCAGCAAATGATTGAAATGAACGGTTATGGATAATCGAAGGACTGTTACAAACAAGCGAGTATAAAAGGTAGAGTAGAGCAACACGAGTAGAGTAGAGCAACACGAAAAAGGTCGTCAAATTCACACATCAAATCTGACTTGAAGAAATCAAGTCTGGATGGTATCAATTCTTCTTTTTCTTCGTCTTTGTCAAAGCGTTTACATGATTTGCCTTGTATCGATAGAGAATATGTTCTGAAACATTTCCTATGCTTTGTAAAAGTTTGTTTTGTCTTTCTGGGCATATCTTTCTTAAATTTGTCAAGTATTCTATTTTTTTTAAAAAAAATCCATTTTTAGTGAAATTTCAGGCCCAACGAACAAAAAAAATCTTACACATTTAATCAATTGTGTCTCAAGCACATAAATTGATTTGTGAGTCTATTCTCAACACAAACAACAACTTACATTTTATGAAAACACACATGATTCTCTTAACTTTTTTATTAAGAGAACAATTTCATTTGGTGCCACGTCTCTCGGTGTTATTTCATCCAGCATTTGAGAATCTAACCCAGCATTACCGTCTCTTTCATTTGAGAAAATTGGGAGTCTCTTCGAATGATCTATTTGATGGCCCAGTTGAAAGTGACTCTAAACTAGATATAGAAAGTGAAAAAACTGGGGAATTTCGTCTAATCAATTTACATCGTTTTCACATTTTCAGCCATTGAATTGAATGGTGGGAAACAAGAGGGACAAAAATAGTAGGTTTAAAAAGCTAAAGAACAGATTGAAGGTGGAGATGCGGGGTATCGATCCCCGTACCTCTCGCATGCTAAGCGAGCGCTCTACCATCTGAGCTACATCCCCGGTTATTTGTTTAATCTGCCTGATAATATATATATATATATATATAACTAAACATACAACTTTCCTGGAGTATCCATGTATACTTACTTTTTAAGTGTCTGCTAAATGTTTACAGTAAAATGGTGCCATATCCTGCAGGCTGCAACTAGTTTTCTTCAGCTCTAGCCTTTATTTTGCTTGTCACGAGGCATTGTCATGTGAATTAGGCCGTGGCTGGTCCATTTGGTTTGTCTTGAATGGTTAGAACAGTGTATTTTGGACTTGGTTTTTGTGTGCTTGATATGATCTGCTGATGGCATAGCTTTTGTTGAAGGGTCCAAATGAGAAGTTATTAATTAAGAGCTCATATGTTGCATCCAGGTGTGGAGCTATGTCATGACCCGCCGGGGGGGGGGGGGGGGGCACGGTACCCCCAACTTTGTGGAATTTCTTTTTTGTTTTTCAAATTATAGATACTCATTTTTTATATATTTACGAAAATACCATTATATCGGAACATTAATTAATTAAGGTTTTGTTTGTTGTATTTTTTACTCTTTGTGTTACCGGCCGTCATAATCTTTTTCTTTCTCATTCTTTTACTCCATCTTCATTCTTCCAAATTCTAAATTTTAAATCTTCAGATTAAAAAAAGAAGAAGAAAAAAACACGAATTGATCAAGGTTATTATTAATTTTAGTTGAAATTCTTATAGTATGTTAACTTATACGTAATAATCGTATTAGTCAAATTGAACAATTTATTCTGCATTTAGCGTATTTAAAAGTGACGCTAATTATAATATGTTAACTTATACGTAATATGCTTCTTATACATAATAATCACATTAGTCAACTTGAGCAATTGATGACTTTCGTGAGTAGAAAGAATGCTGAGTTCTGTTTTGACCATCGATGTATAGAGTTGATTTTCTTATATTTTCATGCTTTGTGAAACCTTTATGAACTACTTACTAATTTTAATGCTTTTGACATTTCATGGGTTATGTGAACTTGAACCTTCTTAATTCTTTTATATTAGTCATCAACTTTGTTTAATGTCTTTTTGGCCCTCCGCGGTTAGATTTTCTGGATCCGGCCCTGTTAGCATCTCTCTTCTATAATCTTATCAATCTTCCAAGGCCATTACTGATAATGCATGATCAGGATTGTTGTGAACACCAACTATACAAAGTTGTTCCAGTGTAAAGCTTTCTACTCTCGAGCCAGTTACATCTTTTCTTATATTTGAAGCTGCTTCTCACATGTGCATAGTTAAATCTCATGCTTCATATTACATTTCACTTGTGAGTCTATTAAGGTAGCGTTTGGTAACACTTCCAGTTTTGATTTTCTGTTTTCAAAAAAATAAAAACCAAAATATTAAAAAAAAAAATTTACAAAAACAAATGGGTGTTTGATTACCCAGTTTTTTCTTTGGTGGTGGTTTGCGGTGGCGGTGGTGGGGCGTGGCGGGGACTGACGGTGGTGGTGATCGGCAGCCGGCAGTCGCCGGCGGTGGCTGCCGGTCGCCGGCGGTGAGAGGAGGGTGGTGGTGTTGGTCTCAAAATAAAAACCAAAATTGAAAACCGAAAAATTTCTTTTTGGAGTTTTCAAAAAC
Organism: Escallonia rubra; assembly: GCA_033065855.1. Classification (NCBI taxonomy): domain Eukaryota; kingdom Viridiplantae; phylum Streptophyta; class Magnoliopsida; order Escalloniales; family Escalloniaceae; genus Escallonia; species Escallonia rubra. Next base: position 761,180 of record JAVXUO010001214.1, on the reverse strand, counting down.
AAACCTATTTTAAAAATTGGTTTCAAAACTGAAGAAAAAAAAAACGAAAACTGTGTGCTAAACAGATTTATTTTATCCGGTTTACAAAATTGGAGAAAAAACTAGAAAATTAAACGTTACCAAGTTACCAAAGAGAGCAAGTAAATGGTCCTCTTTTCTCTAATAGACAGGAGAAATCAAAGGTTCCCAATCAGATTTTTGGGGATGGCTTCTAGTTTTGCCATATCAAACTCGTACATTTTGTAGGAGTTTCATAATACTCATTTAACAAGGAACCGATGTATCTGTTTCGCCATTGACAGCTTGACTAAGCTCTTTGATGTACTTCAAGTTTCAACTTCCACACTGGTTCAGTAATAGATGACAGGAAATGTCTTACAAGCTACCTTCTATTATCCAATCACATGAAAATCTAATTGTTAGTTGTCTATGTTTGTTAGTCTTAAGCAGTTTCCAGATCCTCATTAGCCCCCTGATTTCCTCTAGGATAAACACAATCCAAAGGGTTCTTGGGAATCCTAATCTCCAACAGGATGTCATTGCTCAGATATGCCTCCATCTTTCTCCAGTCTACGTTTTCAGGCAATTCAAGCCTCCGAACAAACCCTTGTTCCCACCAGTGGCTGCACCTCCAGTCTTTTGTGTTGGGATCCCTTTGCTGCCTCCATTGCCCACTAATATCTACAACCTTCCCTTTTTCGACATAGACTTGAAGACTGTCTTTCTGTATCCCTGTCATAACATGTCAGTAATGTTTTTAGACTGCATCTCGCCAGAAGTGGTTACAAAAATAAACCTCTGGAGTCTAGGTTTATCCAAATTTTACCAATATAAAGCCCATAAAACATGTCACTCCATGATGAACTTATGGTGAACTGATATGTCACGAGTTCCTATGGATGGAAATCTTAGAAGATTTACTTGCAAAACCACAAGTTTGGAGTGATGCCTCTAACTTCATAGGTGTGTACTGCAGTTTAATAACTGATTGTGCCAATTTGCGTTGTTCATGAGAGCATGTAATTCAATGAATCCACCGCGTATTTATGGTATGGTAGTGAAGTTTAACGAATGATTACCAAAAATACTCACCTGGTAGTTCTGCTTTTAGAACATAATCTGTATCAGTTTGGAACCAATCAACAGTACTCTGACCGGAGCTCCGAAGATTAGACAACAAAACATCCGACTCAAACTCCCATAATGGAAAGGCATCAGATGGATCAAAAAATTTCCCAAACAAAAATGGACTGAACAACGACCCATGACCGAAAATCATATGCACCGTTTTATTCCCTTTCGCCATGAAGGCTGCAAAAACGTCTTCCTTAAGCGGAACACACCAAATCGCTGGAGTTGGGTCCTCCAGCCCAACTCCAAGTTGTTTACAACTTGTCATTGCAGGAGCTGAAAGTAAAAAAAAAATAGAGTTGTGCTGAAGAGAGAGTTGAGACTTTATGCTTCTTATAGAGTAACTGCAGCCTATCGAAAATGCAGAGAACAAATTCACTAGGAATATATGGGTGACTTTGTTGCTATAGGAATATTACTTTATAGATCTTTTTCGCAGTAAGAAGAAATTATGGGATAGTGATTAGGCATGAGGATTCCTTGTGCTGCCCACAGGCCAATAATAGGGGCTTCCTGTGGAGGATGTGGCGATTGAAGAGAGGTTACTGCTTTGTCATCCCAAACCAAATTTTGAACCTGATCGTGCAGGTACTTTCTTCAGTAATCAGTCTATTTCTTTTTCAATAACACACGAAATTGATTTTTCTTCTTGTTTGCCAATCGAAAGAAGTAAATTAACCTGTTGGCAGTATGTTTCATGTCAGTTCTATATCCAGTCCATGAGATTTGGAGCAGAATGTTTCATGTCAGTAATATGCCCAGTGCACGAGATTTGAACACTTCATAATAGTGACTCATTTTCTGTATAAAGCACCATCTGGTGCATTAGCTTCTCTACCTGAAGTGCATAACTGAAACCTTTTTTTGTGGAAAATCAGTAGATTCCCTAACATCGAGCTCAGTGTGAAAGGAATATCTTCATATGATTGGCTGCAAATTTTCTTGCAGCATCTCCTTCTCGGGCTTTTGCTTTAGCTTTTGATTCCTCTATGGCTATATTAATAATTGCTAAGAGCATTGGAAGCTTACCTATATACAGAGAAGGTAGATAGAACCTTGGGTGGTCGGGGATCTGAGACCGTCAGATATATTATAATAACCCACACCCTCTCCACCCCCAACACCCGCCCTGCCCGGTCCAATGGTCTCAGATGGTCCAGACCACAGAAGATCTTTTCACATAGTAGATAAGTGCATGCAATGATTTTGGTTTTTTGGCATCAGTATCTATATTTTAGTGCTTTTTTTCTAAAAGCAGGGTTTGGATCGGTTGGTGGATGTTCAATTATGTAAAGGTTAGAGTACAAGAGCAATGTTGGAGCATAACCGGAAGGGGCGTGTTCCCCATGAACGATAGATAGATTTTGAAATTTTGATGGTACGAGATGAGACAGTTTCCTGATTGAGGCAAATGTGGAACTTCCTATCTCGCTAGTTTGATGTTTCAATTGCATGTTTTGCTAGATTGGTGAGGCAACTCATTTTGAACCTGGGATATTACTGTTTGTATGCATTTGTAGCATGTTTCCATGGCAGGTATCGAGGCGAATTCCAACCAAAGATATCACGGTGACATATTTGGCTGAATTCAAATGAAAATCGAAAGACCTTGTTGCACCCCGTAATCCTCGCGAAGTAGAGCCTGGGATACTCAGTCAGTTTCAATTTTTAAACTCATCAAATGGGACGTTGAGTCATAAGGAGCTACCCTAAATTTTAGTCAGCTGCAAGCTGTTTGCGTTCGATAGCAAACTTAAAGACTTCTCTAGATTCAGCTATAACCACAAGAGTAATAAATTCACAATTATAATTGATTGACAACGGTGTCAATGCATTAGAGAAAAAATATTTAAATCTAAATCACGATTTGTTTGAGGAGTCTAGTTGTGTCCTCTCTTTTTTTTTCCTTCAAATTTTGTCTTTTTATCCTTTCTTGAATGATACTGACTTTGAACTGCTCGAAGCCGCATGTTGGCATCATTTGTAACTGCTGTCGATTATTTCTCCTCTATCGATAGCTATACGAAAGTCATCTCTAAACTAGTTTTGATCCCGTGCGTTGCACACGGGAGTAACAACTATCAAAATACTTATTGAGAGATCTCGTATTTGTATGCCTAATAACAATTACAAAATTAATGGTGACAATTAGATAATTAAATTTTTTTTTTTACCTTTTTATATGAGTTCTCTTATCAATTTTTATCGTTAAAAAATGAACTTGAGTAATAATTGTTAGTGATTAGTGACTAATGAAGATGAAAAATAGTGTATGAAATAAGAGAAATAGTCTCTCCTAACTAATAGCAATTGCAATGATAATACAAACAATAATAACTCGTGTGTTGATGTTATATTACTCAAGACCACCAAGAAAAGAGAAACAATACATAATAAATGATAGAAAAAAATGGAAGAGTAAACAATATATAAAAGTGTAATGAAATAAATGGAAGAAGATTATGGTGGTTTAAGAGAAAACTAATCGAGATTATTGTGTTTTCCTAAACAATGAAAAAATTGAAGATTAAAAATGAATATATAGAGAATTACTTTTGTCAAAATCTAGGAATTAATGGAATTGTAAAGATATAAAAAAAAATTGATTGGGTCATGTTGACATAGAAGAGAGAGAGAAATGTAAAATCTATACAATTGGTTGAATTTCAAATGGAAAGAATGAGTTCAAATCAAATTGAGAGAGAGAGATCCAAATCATTAATAAAGGTAAGTAAATTTAAAATATTTTAAAGATTCAAAATAGGAAAGTCCACGTGGCGAAGTGAGAGATTGTCCAAGTAAGCGATGACTGGACAACATTCACTCAGCTTCGGCTTTCATATATATATAATTAGATTTCCTACAAGCACACCCCACGTTTTACATATTTAACTGGTTGATATTAACCCTCTCTCACTCACCATTAATAGTCATATATGGTTGGAAAAGTGTGATTATGTTTTTCACACCTCCGAGCCGGGTAAGACCACATAGGCGGCAAAACTCTCCATACTAAGTTTTAACGCGGCTGCATTCCCAAGGCTCGAAATCGATACCTCTGGTTAAGTTAAGACAACCCCTTACCAGCTGACCTATGCGCTTGGTGGTAAAGAAAGAATCTTGCGAAGACAAGGAAACTCCAATAATTAAACCAACCATAAATGTACAAATGACATATGACTTAAATATCAGATTATTTAATGTGGACATGTGTCCAAACTTTATTAAGCACGCTTGAAATTGTAGTTTACATGCTAACACAAGCATATTTTTTTAGCTTGAAACCAAGCTTTATTCTTAATGTGGTAATGTTTCTAGAGTTAATTTAACTTCTTTCTTATTGTTAGCTTGGACTAAATTTTTAACAATACTTCTGCAATCCGCTACAATTCCTAGAAGCAGTAGGTTGATTGATATTTCCTACATTGACAAATTAAGATTTAGTGGAAAAGAATAAAAATCGACCATAAATAACATCAAGAGAAAAAAGAATACCTGATCGATGTGGGTTGTCCACAGTTAAACGAACCATACAAGAAGCATAAGTGATGTCATCATATAATTGTGAGACATTTTCTTGATACCAAGAGTCAAAAGGGGTAACTGTCCTAGCAGTACGAATCTTGAAATTGGACATGACGAAACTGTCCATCGATTCATCAACGACTCTGTCGATTCTCTTGATATGGTTCACTGTGATTCGTTTAATTCTTTCTTTAGATTCCAAAAAGCCGTTATCTATGAAAAAAGGGGCTGGGATCCCTTACGCCAAACCAAATTGCTGGCCAAACTGAGAAGGAGTATACCGCTCCTATCCACAAGATCCCGAAGGAGTGGTAATAATTTGACCACCTGAATGAAGAAATTGCCCGCAAAGAAAACTAGCCCATATCCTTCGAACCATGTCTTGGAATTCGATGGACATAGTAAAGTTTATGTAAGTAGGGAGGTTTCTAAACCAGTGAGGACCGATTGATCGGGCAAGAAAAAGGTGTTTACGCTTAGAGAAATTGAAGTAAAAAAAGAAACGGAAACAAGATATAAAAGAATGGAGCCTGATATCACCTAAAGACAAGCGATGACCATAAGTCAAGAAAAAAGAATCAGGTTGGTCAGGAATTGTGGGACTAAATTCTGAAAAATAGGCATGCAACCACAGTTGCATCAACCAAAAAGGACCACCAGTGCTCCAATGAATTTTCTTTTCCACCATGGTAAACATTGTCCTATACAAATTACCCAATACTAAGGGTGCAAGAGCATATTCCCTACCATGAGCTAAGCTGATAGCTAAGTTCAGATATTCTTTAGTCAAGGAAAGACTAGAGACACAGAAACCATGACGAGAAAGCCACATCCAAAGGAAAATGGCTAACTCTTTTAAATCAGGAGAAGAATTAACATTATTTGATTTAAGAAAATATCTTTCAAAAGTCTCAGAATATTTAGAAGATGAAACATCTAGAGACAAATTGGTAGGATTATGACAAGTCAAAGCATTAGCGTGACCACCAATCGGCAGAAGGCCCGTTAGGGCACAAACGTCAAGTATGGTAGGGGCCATCATCTTGGTCCTTAACATAAGAGCGTTGGTAGTAGTTGACCAAAAACAAAAAGAGCTGGACAAAAGCCATCGATCTACTTTGGGAGGAGTTTTAGACATATGGATAAGTTTAAAAATACCTTGTTGTTTCCATTGATCGACATAGGTAGCAGACAAACGATCAACCCATAAACCCCAATCGGCATGAATCAGAGTTGGCCAGGATCTAATCGGCAAACCGGTCTCACTCCAACCTTTCCAATTTAAAAAAGGCGAACTAAGCAACAATTTTTCTGAGTCATCGACTGGGTATCTTTTTAGGGTTTGAGGACGAACCCTAAATGAGGGACCTAAAATATGCGGGGTAGGTGTTTGACATTTCTTATAAGGAATCAAAATACGTGAATCAATAGGATTCATAAGATCCCCAACACCCCACCGAGGGTTAGGAGGACACTCTACTCCATCTCCCTCATCGCCATGAGGAAAAGTTATCGTCTTCACCATAATCGATGAAGGAAGTAGTGAAAGGAGCAATTGAGGGTTTAGGGTTTATTGAAGAAAAACCCTGATACAGAATAAATTTCAGGTTAAAGCAGCTTTGATAAAAATGGGTGAAGAGTTTAAAAGCGATAGAAGTTGAGGCGAACAGAATTAACTCACCCGACTATCGTCGCGCGAGTTAAAGGGGGGCAATGTTGGCACCAAATATTTTAACCAGTAGTATGCAGACACGTGGCATAGTGATAGCCACAGGAGAATGCATAAATAAAGGAAGTGGAAAAGAACATGGTTACAGTAATTATCATTTGTTACCGAATTATAAGGAATATATAAATGAGCAAAGAAAGCGGGAGAACCAAATATTTGAATAAGTCGTACAAGAAGGAAGAAACCGTCAATCGATGTCACGATCGATAACGCACCATGAAAGTCGGGTAGTGGGAACAAGAAAGAGGAAACTGCCAATCAATGCCACGATCGATGACGTACCATGGAAGTCGGGATTTTGAAGTGAACCATGATGGACACGATTAAGGAGTTTTCAGAAATAATCATTGATCATAGAGATTGAGATAAAGGATGATAATTACCAAGGAAGGACGGTTATAGACATTTTTCAAGTATAAAACAGATGAAAGGTAACAGAAAAAGGGGTCGTCAATCTTTCCAACTACATTAGACTAAGAAAATAACATAGATAGTTTGCATATTTCTCTTGTAGGAAGACTTTTAGATGATTTGTGTAGCTTCGATAAGAAGCATAGTTCGTTGTAAAAATTGTGTTCGAATCACGATCACAGTTGTGTTTGTAATTCAAGTGGGCGCATCGATTATTGATCTAGTTAGTTTGCTATTATTAGTGAGTTTTCCTTTTTAGTGAAGTCCTCAAGCCCGAGAGGCAAAAAAAATCTCACGCTGTTCATCGATTGCGTCGTCGGCGCGTGATTGATAGTGAGTTTGTCCAGCAGCGCAAACACTAGACCACGTAGAAATGGCTATCCAACCGGTCATTGTCTTTGGCATAAAACTTGAGGCCACTTGACTTTAGACAAGATTATGCATTTAAAACACAATCACTTAAACAAAAGTAAGTAGAAATCACAAACCAAATAAAGTGTAATCGAAAAACTCAACCAAGGGTAAAAGGGTAGGGGTGTTAATGAGATGAGTTTTTTACTCATTTAGTTATACTCGAGCTCGTGTTTATTTAGCTATGCTCGTGTTCGAGTTCGGCTTGTATTCACTAAGAGCTTGATATTGTTGTTCAAACTCGTAAAAATAACTAGAACTCGTGGAAGATTGGAGATGCTTGCAAAGCCTATACGTGGACTAATTGGTGGGTTGGTGACCTCCATTAAATCAATCCATCTTTTTGGTAGCCAAGTTGTTTGGCTGAGTCTGAACTCCTTCTCAGGCTTGAATTCATGACCGAGCTTAACAAAACTCTTTATGATTTTCTCTAACTCAAGCATCAAATTGACAAATATGTGATTGAGAACTAAGAATATGTGTATATTGCACGACATAAAGTATAATGTATGGAACACGTTAAATGACTCTGTTCACGAGTTTGTTTACGATTATTCATGTGATCTTTAACTTCAGTTTTTTTTTTTCAAACGAGCTTTAACTTTGATTTCAAGCTATCTCGGTTTAGTAAATGAAGGAATATGAACAATCTCGAAATGAGCCGACTCGCGATCATGTTTACGAGTGATTAGATTATCTGCAGCCTATAAAATCCATGATTAAGGTTAATGCTAAAGTATCTACTTAACTTGATTCCTGCTAAAAGAAAAAAAGAAAAAAAAACTAAGAAATCTAACTGGATGAAAAATACGATCAAAATAAATTCAGCTAACAACTACATTAATAATTCGAAACATCAATCCAAACATCCTGATTATCGAAAAAAATTCATCTCTGATTGAGATTCCTTGTTGTCAGAGCAAGGGTGCTATTAAGCTAAGCTTAATAATGAATTTTAGCGACATCAACTTGGCATGGAATGTTTAGCGGCCGATGTTGGGCTTCTTGGTCCCTAAAGATAATTTAGCGACCAACAACATTAAAGAGGAAATCATTCAAAATTAGGGATGGCAAAAAAATTCGAACCCGCAGATCTCCGCCCCGCCCCGGTAGGAGCGGGTTTTTTTTACTTTGACCAAGTCATGGGGGCGGGTATGGTATTTTCTGAAAAAACCCGCAGCGGGTTAGGGTCGGGTATGGTAATCACCCTAATCCGCCCTGCAACCCGCCCCGGTACACTAACCCTAATAATTTAGTTGATCTTAGCAGTCTCTTAAGACTTTAGCTGATCTTAGCCGTCCATCATATACCATATATATATATATATATATATATATATATATATATATATATATATATATATATATGTTCTTTCTTTTCTGGCAAAACCTATATCACAATTCTCAACCTGTGCCATCCCTCTTCAATCTCCATCTCCCAAATTCCGGTTCTGTCACCACCACCAGCTTTCCCAGAGGGTGGTGACGTGGTAGTATAGCCTAGGTTCGTTTGAGTTAGGGACGTGAGGGAAGACGGGAAGGCTCTTCACATTAAGAGGGACATGCCCTGCGTCGGCAAAGAGAACGTGAAGGTCTACGTGGAGTAGAACACATTGGTCATCAAGGGGGAAGCCGAGAGCGAATCAGACGACAAAGGTATGCCAACAGGCTTGACCTGCCTCCTAATATGTACAAGTTTGATGAGATTAAGGCGGATCTGAAGAACGGTGTGCTCCGGTGTAGTTTTGTGTTTCCGGCGTCGATGATGGGTTGGTGTTTGGTTGCGGGGTATGTTGTCAGAGTCCTCGAGGCGCTCGCGAAGAGTTGTGGAGCTACCTGTTCACATTATGGTGGTTGCCGGTGACTGTAATCGGTTCGCAGGGTCCTCAGTTGGTTTTTCCGATGGTGTTTGGCCTGCCGATGATGGGGTCTTGTCCGGCGAAGTCTTGGTTGTGCAGGTCTCGGCTAATGAACGTTGATAATCTGCTTTTTCGTGGGTGAATCTGGCCTCTGGGACTCTGCAGCGGTGGAATGGCCGGCTTCGGTGGTGTTTACGGTGCTGGCGTGAAGCACCAGATTTGAGGCCATGTGTCCGTGATGGTACTAGGTGACTGGGAGTTGGGTTAGTGACTCATCAATGATAGGGGTGAGCACGGTTCGGTTGGTTCGGTTTGAAGGCTGAATACCAAACCGAACCGACCACTATCGGTTTAGAAGAAAAAAAACCAAACCGTAGTTGAACGGTTTGGTTTCAGCGGTTCGGTTTCAACGGTTTGGACGGATCAAACGCATTGGTTTGGACGGATTGACCGGTTTGTGTTAGTAATTAATTTTTGGATTTTTTTGGGCCTAAATATTGATTATTTAGCATTATTTATACACATAATAACTAGTTTTTAAGAGCCTACCTATTGAAATTAGGTAGAGTTTACACATATATGTGGTGGTTAGATCATAAGTATAGCAAAAATTAAATAATGACTAGGATTAGAAAAAGATTTATAAATTTTTAATTAAATATATATAGGTTCGGTTTGGTTCGGTTTAGAACGGTTTCGAAAAAACCAAACCGAACCAACCGAACCGAACATCGGTTTGGTAAAAAAAAAAACCAAACCAATTGTTTCTTTAAATCGGTTTGTGATCAGTCGGTTTGACCGGTTGGATTGGTTTGACCGGTTTGATTGGTTTGAACGGTTTAAATGCTCACCCCTAATCAATGGTGTTGTGGTGTTTTTGTAATTTTGTTGTTCTTATCTTAGTTTTAGTTATTGTCTTCACTGTTTTAGTTGGTCTGTTTTGGGTTTTTACTTTAGTTGTAATTCTCTATTTATTTTCTAGTTACTAGTTAGTCTCTTCATTAAGAAAAGAAAAAAAAAGAACACGGTTGTTTTCTATTTATTACTTTGTCCAGTGTTAAACCAAACAGAAGGGAAGGGGGACAGGGCGGGGCGGGGCGGGTTGATTTCGGGTTTTTCCCGTGTTACAGCGAGGGCAGGGCGGGTGCGGGTTTTCTAAATCCACGTAGGATCGGTTATAGTATTTTACAAACATAACCCGGTGCGGGGCGGGATAAAGTTCAATGACTAGCGGGGCGGGTTCGGATTTTAACAGATCCGCAACCGTCCCGCCCCATTGTCATCCTTATTCAAAATCTGCAACATAAATCTGTGAACCACCCAACAAAGAATACCAAAAACAATAATTATTTACTATTTATCATGATATTTTTTTTTGGTACTTACTATTTATCATGATGTCTACGGGTTAAGGATATCACCCGTGATGTAAAACAGTTTTATAATATATAGACACACACACACACACACGAAGAAGAGAAAAAGTTTGTAAGTCACGGGAGAGGCAGGCTCACCTAAATCTGGCAGGCTCACCTAAATCTACACAGAGAAAAGTCCAAAAGCTGCTTGTCTCTTAGTCAAGACGGCTCCTTTCCGCGTCATTTGCGTTAAAAGTAAAAATGTTACAAAAATTCCCTTCCTGAATTAAAACAAACGAGAAGCTATAAATATAAAACCCCATTTTGGTAGCTTCCTTTCGACACGCTTTGCGCAAGAATTTTTCCTGGTCAACTCGTTTCGCTCTTCGTATCCAGCTTGTGCTCCTTTTTTTTTTTTTTTTACTCCTCCTTCTGTTGGATCTGATCACATGTTAAAAGACCCAACTGAAGGAATTTGGCTTACATTCCTTTTCTTTGGATCCTATATTTTGTAAGTTTTCTGTTGATTGGAGCTCTTATCGCCTGCATTGGGAAGTGGTTTTTTCATTTGATGTGATTTTGATTCTTTATATTGGCATTATTCTGGAAGGAGGGAATTTGATACCGGGGTTTGAGTTTTTGCATGGAATCTGATGTTGGGTCTTCAAGAATCTTCAAGGAAAGGCTATGATTGGACACTTGGTCGAATTTTATTTAGAATCTTGAAGTGGGCTGGTGATGAATGCTGAAAAGATCGAATCTTTGTGTTTTTCTTTTCAGTTGGATTACTAATTCCTGGAATTTACCGGTGGATTTAAATACTTTTGGGTTTAGGGTTTCATCTTTGGGTGTTTACTTTTGATGACGTGAGCATTGTATGCCTTCTGGAATGCTGGTTCAACAACAAATGGGTGCCAGGGGTGTGCTTCGTTTCACTGGTTTTGCTCTTCTGCTCTTCAGTTTGGCAGCAGCAGGTTCACAACTAGGCAATCGAATCGGCTCGCAGGAGATAAATGAGGACATGGTACTTACTACCTTACTAGGCCCTTTATGCAACTTTAAGCGATATATTGTTTCTTGCTTGGATTTGCCATTTACCCATAAAAAGACAAGAGAACATTTCGTGTAGTTGAATTGCTCTATATGAGGATTGATTAAGCACTTATCTGTCATCCTGCCCATATGCCTGAAGCAAAACCAGTGTGCTGAATTTTCTCTAGTCTCTAGGAATTAATCTATTAGTCACTACCGACTACATGTCTGAGATGAAGCCAATTTCTAATGTGCTTATCAACAGTAACAGGAGTACATATATCTCCATGACATAATTACTTTAAGAACATATTCAGCTTATGGTTTCAAAATTGGTGCTTATTACTACGAGAGACCAGTCACATTGTATTTGTTGCGACGAGTTTGGCTGATTCTGGAAAAGGTATTGTCTCATCCAAAAAGCTTTTCCACATTCAGGACTTCAAAATCTTCTCTTGACTTGCTCTATGATTCCCTGTTGAAGAGCAAATAGGTCCGTACTCCATTGCAAGTTTTGTCTCCGTCTCTTCTTCTACATAGACCAACTCATTAGGAAGTCACAAGATGAGGAGAATAATTCATAGTTTACAGATCATTCATCACTGGATAGTGAAGTAGAAGGTGAACCACAGTATCACCGCTTTGCTTACACATGAAGCACCTATGCATGCAAAGCTTCACCCTTTCACCTTGGCTAATACCATCGAAATAGGTGACCAGGCTGCCTCCCTCCTCGGAGCTCCAGACTTCCATATTGCAAACCATGGGAAACAGGGCAATCCCAAGCTATCGGAATCCTGTAATAAGATCTCACAGAGAAATAATGTATAGAGTCTCCCTCTCCTTTGCTCTGTCTACACTCTCTCCTGAAAGCATTAAACAACTTAAAAACCGACCTACACAACCCAGCTCCCAAGTTTGTAGATTTCCTGCACCAGCTGTCATTCCAAAATCTCACCTTTGACACACCCTTAACCTCCTGAAATTTTTTGTAGCATATTACGTGTAAGGAAAATACCTGGAAGTTGAGTATGCAATGTAACTTCATATATGCAGTCATCAGCTTAGAAAAATACTATTGTATCTTAAGCGTAAGACATAAGTAGATGCACCTGAAGGAACTGTCAGTGAAGTAATTGATATTATCGGCGCGGACATTATGGAATGTGGAATGAGCAGAGAAGAAGCGCAATATTGGGTATATAGTTTTATTTACTTTTTGTTTCATATAACTGATTAAAGAAACAGTGATACCCTCCATTCCTAAATTCTAAGTCCTCTGGACTTTTTTATCAATTTCCTAAGTTATCCTTTGAACACATAAACCTTGAATTAAACTTTCCATTTCACTAGAAATAAAACTAGCAAGTTGAATTAAAACGAGAAGTAAAGTGGATGTTTTATGAGTTCAAACCCTAATTCAGAAATTTGCTAAAACTTCAGTGAGCTCGAAATGGATTATTTTCCATACACCAATAAAGGAGCATCTTATGAAAGTCTTTTCGCTATCAGTTTCCAACCAACAAAAAATAATAATCTAGCACTTCCAGTTACCGTTTTTAGAAAGATATAAAGAAGTAGGGTTCTTTTAGCAGTAGTATATATATAGGAACTTGCGAGAATATTTACATCTACAAATTGTATAAAATCAACAGTTCTACTCTATCTTGCCATAAATTCAAACTAGTCCAGTTCCATGGAGATTATATTTCGTCAACCAGAGTAACTATATCACTCCATGCTTCTCCTTTATTTCCTCTTTGATGTAAAAAGGGAAAGGGAGACATTCAATTATTTCACACTGATCTACTTACTCCAACTTTACGTGGTAGAAATCATTTTCTTACTTTGAAACCAATGAAACATCTGTCATTTGAGTTTTTCTTTTGTATTGAAAATCAAATGCTACGGATACAGACCAAAAGGCCGGGTTTTGGTTGGGGCTGTTGGGCTTATGTGATTTCTTATAACACACACACAATTGGTATTTCGGTGTTTATTGGCTTCCCCAAGAGGTAATAACCTACGTAAATCCTTTTAATTTTGTTGTTATATCCCTTGAATGAGTATATGTAAATTTCTTGAGTTTATAAGCGGTGTTGATGGATCATTTGCCCTCAAACTCTCCTGACATAGTGTTGGTTTTTGTGTGTATGTACTTGTACTTCAGACCGCATAGGCGTGATGGAATTCTGATGAAATTTTCTGAGTGCAGGCGGAGCTATTATGGGTCAGTTGTAGGCTGGAGTTGATCCATGCAAAGGAAGCACCGGAAGATGTTGACTTGTATGTTCCAGAGGAAAAGACCAGTGTCAGCGACGAGACCATTTCAAAGTTCAGGTCGTGGGCTAAAGAAAATACACTGAATGCTGTCAGCATACTTCATCCCCAGGTTAAACAAACCCTTCTGGATTGTTTAGCGAGGAAAAACCTCATGTTCCTAGTTTGTGAAGAAGAAAGTGGGCCTAAAAATTGGTACACGGAGTTTCTCGCTTCCATGTTTACCAGTCCTGATTCTCCTAGACGACGTAGACTGCTTCAGAGCATCACAGAAGCACCTGCCCCATCCCCTGCAGCTGCATCACCTACCATTAGTCCGGCTCCGTCCTCCAATCCAGCACCTTCAAGTTCTGAAGCTCATAATTCTGGTTCCCCGTTGGAGCCTTTTTTCCCTCCAAATATAAACGATTCAGGATTGCAACCTACTGCTAGTGAAGTGTCTTCTGCAAGCCCAGAATCGTCAAATGTACCGTTAAGTAAGCAAAATAGCAGCCGTAAAACAGTCATCATTGCTGTTGTGGTCACTGCTGCCGTGACCTTTCTTGTTGCTGCATTGCTCTTTGTATGTTATAGGGTTTGTAGAACTGGATCTGGAGTAGGACGGAATGATGAGAGGCCTCTTCTCAGCTTAAGTTTAAGTGACTATTCTATTGGTATGTGCATAATTCCATCTCTCATCTTGCTACATTAAATTCACAACTTTTCGTTGTTCTGGTGTTAATTCCACTCTGATCTACCAGGTCCTTCACAGAAGTCATTCGTAGTAGGAGATTCAATTAACAAAGAGAAGCCTGGTAACCAGTCATTCTATGCCAGCTCAAACCACGACAAAGTGGCTACATCTTTGGATGGCAATTTCTACATGGATACCTCGAAAGTTGTACCTACATTGGGAACTGTTCCTGGTGCTGCCGTTATTGCAGTGGAAGACTCTTTAGAAGTACCACCTTCTCCACTGAAGCCCCCTCCTGGAAGGTTTGGCACTCATGGACTGCCGCCTCTGAAGCCTCCCCCTGGGCGACCAGATTCATCTGAACGGTCTACTCCTGGCCAGACGGCTTCTTCCCCACCACCACCTCCTCCTCCATTACCACCTTCCTCACTGAAGCCTTCTGGCGGTCCACGTCCTCTTCCACCTGGACCACCCCCACCGCCACCTGTACCATCTGGCTCCAAGGCTGGTCCTCGCCCACCACCACCTCCAGGTGGTATCCCTCCTCCCCGACCACCTGCCTTAGGCTTGAGACCTCCTCGTCCTTCACCTCTTGGACCGAACCATCCATCAGCTACTGCTTCTGGAGAAGGGGTTGAACCTGATGGCTCTAAAGCAAAACTTAAGCCATTCTTCTGGGATAAGGTTCTAGCTAGTCCTGACCATTCAATGGTTTGGCATCAAATTAAGTCGGGGTCATTCCAGTAAGTCTCTTTTTTTGTGATTCTTCCTTTATGTCGATTATGGCTTGTTAAATATACGAGGCTCCCGAAAGATAGTGAGCGTGTTTATGAACAGATTCAACGAAGAGATGATAGAAACTCTATTTGGCTACAACTCTGCCGAGAAAAACAAGAATGAAGCCAAGAAGGAGTCTTCATCCCGAAATCCTGCAACCCAGCTTATTCAAATTATTGATCCAAAGAAGGCGCAGAATTTATCGATTCTACTTAAAGCATTGAATGTGACAACCGAAGAAGTTTGTGATGCACTTCAAGAAGGTTTGTCTTCCCATTTGCCAAAATTATAACACATACCTCATTAAAGTACAAAAGCATGGTGGTTAGATTATATACTGGAAGATTATTTCTTTTGTGAATGAAACCTAATGATTTAAAGACTCGGAATTCAGTTTACGTTCATTATGTACAGAGACAGAGGTAATAAGCTAATAAATTGTTCGCTATACCTAATATCTCTATGGTGGTAAAGGAATTAAAACTAAGGCATTGACAGGTGTTATGCCACCAGAGAAATAAATACGATACCTTGTGATATACCCGTTGATGCTTACCTGCTCTTTTGATACCAGTTTTTCTGTTTCCATTTTCATGTTCTTTTTTGGTTAAAAGTTAAAACATGAAAACACCAATATAAAAAAGTGGTAGCCAAAATGAGTGTTAATGCTCCCAAAGAGCATTCATGAGATAGTAACATGGTGTAGGCAGTCTAGCTTATTTTCTCAAGTTAACAGTTTGACATGCGTTTTGGACAAAGATGAGAAACACTGATTTTGTGATAAAGTGCTCGTATTTTGTGATAAAGTGCACCCTAGCTTTCTCCCCTGTATTCTGCATAATACCAATTCAAGTTGACGACACATGATTGGATACACCCAAACCGCCATATTTGTAGGGTATTATGCTTCTTAGATCTGTATTGTGGCTGCTTTCTGTCTGAATGACTTTGAAGTTCTTGTTTCTAATTAATTGCCGTTTAAGTTCAAAATCTTACAAGACCGCTGAACATTTTGTTTTAAGCGTTGAAGTATCGAGCAGTGAAATTGTTTTCTTAAAAGGGTAATCACCGCATGGAACTTCAGGAGGTAATCAGGTGTAAAATCTTAGTATTTGACTAGTAGTCGTGTCTCCTGTACTTCACGGACTTGAAGCATTCCTTATGATTTTTGCAACGTATTGTTAAAGATTATAACATGAATTCAAGTACGATAGTCTACTAAGATTTGTTTAGTAAGTGATAATTCATCTTGGTTTTATATCTATTGTGGATTTTGTCTTTCTAAATATAGCAACTAAGCCACCATAAGCGGCATGCCTGTAGACCTTGCGCTATCTGAACCGACCATGCCTCACATATGCTTCACCATTGACACCATGCCACAGTTGCCCAATAGGTACCATCAAACACTTACGTTGGCCTAAAAACCATGAAGGTTGTAGCCCCTCTGTAATCCACAGATCCGAGACATTGGTAGCCTTGTGCCACATCAGTTGCTTGGTCTTTTACCTTTGGAGGCAATAATTGATTTTATTGAAACGATGGTGTTGGGTGACAAGGTTGATGTCTTTGGCGACACCGACAGTGAGGGTAAGCTGAGCTTCTCAAGCTCATCAGTGAAGATTTTGTAGGCTTCGGAGATCAGACAGGTTACAAGTTTGGGCTTGGGGTTTGAAGTCCCATCATTCTATGTTTCTCAAGATCAGCATCGGTTTACGTAGCTGCTACCACCATTTGACATAGATCCAAGGAAGGACAAAACCTGATCTGTAGCATGCTAGCATGTTCATGTGTAAGAGCCTAG
This sequence comes from Escallonia rubra, assembly GCA_033065855.1. NCBI lineage: Eukaryota > Viridiplantae > Streptophyta > Magnoliopsida > Escalloniales > Escalloniaceae > Escallonia > Escallonia rubra. The sequence continues at coordinate 744,191 of JAVXUO010001214.1, read as the reverse complement.
CATTTCACGATGATATGTGTAATGTTCCATGTATCTGAGCATTAGCAGTGAAATAGTCAGCCAACATCAATATGTTGCACCCTGATTTTTCTATTTGAACAAATCGAAAGTCCTCCAAGTAGAGCCTTGCCTTTATTTTTTCTATCCCGATGCTAATGAGTGGGAAAGGCAAACCCACCTTGATTTGCCTTCAGTTTGATATCGACAATTTGCTTGATACGGTTTTGCAGTACTCACCAACCTTCTGCTGATGGCCTCACAGTTTTCAGTCACTGCTTTTTCAGCAATTACTTAAATGTATTTGACAGTTCATTAGGGGGAAAAGTGATCTTTCCATTTTCATGGCAACCTCTCATTAGTTTGATTGGGAACATTTGTGTTCTATTCTTGGTACTTTCCTAATTAATTTAAAAGCACAAAATTTGGTCCTTAAGTACTTTTGCTTGAGCGGGATCAGTTGTTACAACCAATAACCATAGGAGTCAACAAGGAAACTTTACTCAGTTGAAGGGGGCTTATGTTAACTACCCCATAGCAAAATAAGTGCATTTACTACGCCTTGTCTGAATATCTGTTAGTTGGCTTCAATGGTCTGCTGTGCCATTTTATAGTGGTCAAGGTTGAACTCCCTATCCCTCTCAATGCTTGTATAATGTAGCCCCTGAGTTATTACCTCATAGCTAGCGACTAATCCGTCTTAGCTGTATCAGGAAATGAACTTCCCGCGGAATTCCTTCAGACATTGTTGAAGATGGCACCAACATCAGAAGAAGAGCTGAAGCTGAGGCTTTATAGTGGTGAACTTTCTCGTCTTGGGCCTGCAGAGCGGTTTCTGAAAGTCTTGGTCGACATACCATTTGCCTTTAAAAGGCTAGATTCACTTCTTTTTATGTGCTCTCTTCAGGAGGAGGTATCAGTAATCAAAGAGTCCTTGGTGACCTTAGAGGTAATTCATTGGATTCTTGAACTGATTTTGCATCTCACCAGTTGTAGCTCAAGTTCTCCAACTTTGAGAGACACAATTACCCCTTTTATTTAAGTTTGAAAGTAAAAGCATTGGCGTTTAGAACTTTTTTGGAGATTTGACTGCTTCGTATGTGCAACTTTCTTGTGTGTTCTTTTCATTTTTCTATTTTGGTTGGAGATACTTTAGGAAATCTCTCCACTCTGTAGTGATTAAAATGGACATATCAAGTGCTGAAGTGCCCCATACAGAAAATTAGCAGTGCTAGACATTTGGTGGACAGTATTGATATTCTTGAATGAACCTGTTTGTATGGAAACTTGCTTTCATCTTTCACTCAAGTTTCCTTTTATGAATACTTGCCATAAGAAACTATTATCATACTGCATGAACCGCCAGCTATACTTCAGTGTGTATTGACTAGGTAGTGCCATTGGTTTCTTTATAACCTTGAGAAACCAAATAAATGAAAATAAATTGTAATTAGTTCGTACTACCATTAGCAAAAAACCAGAATCAGCTAGCGTTGTCATCCAAACCGTCCATGTCTTATTTGCAATTTGAATCCTTGCTAAAATAGAACAATGGTCATTACAATGTACTCCCAAAGGTTAGGCAAATTGTATAAAATATTCTGTTCAATTAGGGGATTATACGTTCATTACAGGCTACCAGACTTCTTCTATGTTATCACTAAGTTTAGGACTCCAAAATAGGAACCTTGACTTTGTAGAACATAACAAAATCTACTTATCAAAGACCTACATAGAAAATATAGGGAAGATAACAAATCCAACCAGCAGCTTATTAATCTGAATGGAGCGTAATCTTGTAGGAACCACGACGTAATCGTTTAGGCTTCCGCACCTTTGAGATTTTCAGCCGCACACTGCATCAGTCCCTCTCTACCAGGAAAAAGTCAACTTTGGAATATGCCCAATCAAGCCACATTGGATTGTTGCCTGGTTTGTAAGAACTATAATGAATGTATTCCTCAGTTTTTCTGCCACCGTATATTTGGCTTAAGTAAGAGGGGTAGTTTTTATTGCTATTCCAAAAAGAGCAAATTTTGGATATGCAGTATGCTGCTCATCATAATGTAAAAAAAAGTTGATAGCTCCCAGTTGTAGTGAATTAGCTTCTCCTGTGCTGATCTCTCATTTCTCCATTTTTGGTGTTTATATTGTACATACCTTATTTTGCAGGCAGCTTGCACGGAACTCAGAAAAAGCCGGTTGTTCCTCAAACTCTTGGAGGCTGTTCTAAAAACTGGGAATCGCATGAACAACGGAACATTTCGTGGCGGTGCGCAAGCATTCAAACTTGACACGCTTTTGAAACTATCAGATGTAAGAGGAACAGATGGCAAAACTACACTTTTGCACTTTGTTGTTCGGGAAATAATCCGCTCAGAAGGTGTACGAGCTGCTCGTGTAGCCAGAGAGAGCCAGAGCATGTCCAGCATTAAATCTGATGATCTTCTCGACGATTCTTCTCATGATTCGGAAGAGCACTATCGCAGTCTTGGTCTTCAGGTGGTCTCCGGGTTGGGTGCTGAACTCCAGGGTGTCAAGAAAGCTGCAGCGTTGGATGCTGATATCTTGACAGGAATGGTTGGAAATCTCGGACGTGCCCTAATAAAAGCCAGGGATTTCCTAAACTCGGATATGAAGAGTATTGAAGAAGAAAATGGGTTTCACCAAACTTTGAAGAGTTTTGTGCAGAATGCCGAGGTCGACATCACATGGTTAGTAGAGGAAGAGAAGAGAGTAATGGCTATAGTGAAGAGCACAGTAGATTACTTCCATGGGAATGCTGGAAAGGACGAGGGCTTGCGGTTATTTGTCATTGTCCGTGATTTCCTCATAATATTAGATAAAGCATGTAAAGAGGTGAAAGATGCCCCAAGCAAACCCAATAGGACAACGAAGAAAGAGGATTCGACCGCAACGTCTTCTTCGGAACCACGACAGCATCCTTCTCCTGATCCTCGTCAGCGGCTTTTTCCAGCCATCGCAGATAGACGGATGGATAGTTCTAGTTCTGATGAGGACAGCCCATAGATTTTGTTGCAGGTAAGTGAAATTCTTATTTGATCCCATACACGGGTTGCATTTAATAATCATCTCACGTGCATGTTTTCGACTCATCGTCCTCCAGGCCGGTCAGCATTTTAATGGAAGCCCAGAAGAATAATTTTACAGTATCGAGTTTTCATGAAATGCCATGTACAGTTGATGTGGTGGGCGGAAGGGGTTGATCTTCGAACCCGTGGCAGTTGGCGCCATGAACAATTCGCGGAACAGACACCTGACTGAAGCTACAAATGGATCTTTATCGCCACTTTAGCCTTACTGTTGCATGGAGTAGCAAAGGAATTTGGTATGGATTTACATCCATGCCTTTGTATAGCTCTAGTAGTGTTTCATTAGTTAGAGCGCTTTCATTTTTTTATTCCATAATTATGTTACAATTTTGTCTAAATTATTAATTTATGATTAATTCTTGCAGAAATTAGGAAATGCTTCTACATTTCAATGTACAAACTTTTATATCCAATGTATATACGCAAGGCGAATGGAAGTTCTATTTTTGGCTATGTTTTTGTGTTATAACGTTCGTTTGGTAAATGGGTAAATGAAAAAGACAACACATTCCTATTTTGAAGACATTTACATTCTACAATTGAAGTCCAGAAACTCTAAATTTATCAAAAAAGACATTTCAAGAACCAGACAGGAAGGGTACTAGCTAAACAACTTTGATGTTCCCATCTGAGATTTCTTCAAGAGGCTTCAAAGTGCATTTGCAGTAATCCACTTTTCTTTACTTTTCCCTGTAAACGGTCTACTGTATTGCCAGTAGCCCTATCCAAACCAAAAAAAATGTAACCACGAGTCGAAGAAAGTTTATGTAGTGTTCATCCATTTCGCTCGATTAAGAAAAAGGGGACACTCAGTTCAGTTCTCAATTGACTCCCATCTGCATCTGGATTCTGATGTTGTGGGTCTCTTTCAGTTTGTTACATTTGGGTTTTCCCTCATTCAAATTTCTGTTCAAAATGTCCCTAAACCCACAAACGGCTGCAAAAAACACAAAGATTTTCATTTAAGCAGTCCCCCCACCTCAACCCTTCTCTCTCTCTCTCTCTCTCTCAAGACGATGCCAGGAAACCCAAAATCCCCAGCTGCTCCTTCCCCATCATCATCTTCACCTTCTAAGCAGACAGGAAAAGCCATCCATCAAATAGAACGCAGAGAAGAAGCAGTGGGAAAAAATCAAGAACCTAAGAAACTTGAATTGGAATATCAAGGAGTACAATCTGCCCAAGAAACAGGGGCCAAACAAGAAGAGGGTGGTAAAAAAGGAGTCAGTATGCCACATTTACCTGCCATTGTCGAGATACCCTCCTGGTACGAGAACCCCACCACAGTGTCGCATAATGTCCGTCGCTGTCTGAGTCCCGGAAGAAGAGCAGCCTATGCTCACTTTGGTCTTCTGACATCCTCCGATGATGAAGACGAAGAAGCCATCTCAGAAGAACTCGCCTCCCCCGCTATAGTGTCCCATAATGTCCGTTGCTCTCTGAGTCCCGGAAGAAGAGCAGTCTATGCTCACTTTGGTCTTCTGACATCCTCCGATGATGAAGACGAGGAAGCCATCTCAGAAGAATTCGCCTCCCCTGCTATACTTCCATATCTTCCTCAAAAACCCTCCCAGATAAAGATTTCTGAACAGAATGAGGGTTTCTTGTTTGACAAGTCACAAACCGAAAAAGAGGATGAAATCACACTCTCAAAGTTCGTGCTACTGTACCAATCTAGCAATTTGATTAACAACCCATTTGCAACTGACTTCGTCCTTCCCCTCCATGATTTCATCAAGAACTCGCTGAAAGTCAATATCTCTGCGACCCTGTTGAGGGAAAAAATAAAGAAACTACAGAAGAAATTTACAAAAACAACGGAGGAGAAAGGTGAAAAGAATCCACAATTATTGATACCTCATGATCAGGAGCAATTTGAGATGTTGAAAAATGTTTGGAGGTCTAAGTCTAGTAACCACCAAGACGATGAGCAGATGAGAGAGTTGAGAGTAGGACAAGAAAGTGGTGACGGTTTGGGCCATTACCCATTCTTGAAAGAGTCTTTGGATTTTGCTGATAATGGGGTTTTGCGAGGACGTGTGGCTGCGGGCCTGGGTTTGATTGAGGAATCCAAGAGGGTGGAGTTGAATGACAAATGGAGGCAGTGGAAGGAGAAGGAACTGGAGCTGAAGTTGGAGCAAGTTGGTCTGCTTGGGAAGCAAACAATTCTTGCTCTCCAGGCATTGAAATCGGAAGATGGACATGATCAAGATTCCTCTTGAGGACAAACAAGAGATGATAATTGATGCGATTTACACTAAAGAAGAGTAATTTTGGTTTTTGGCTGATTGGAGAATGTCCATTTCTGTTTCCTGTTCTTCTTTGAGGTTCATGAATTTGACTGCAGAGGTATAGACAATTAGCATCCAACAGTCTGTAGCTTATAGTGTTGGATTCTACTAATTTTCATTTTGCTTTCAATTCACGTGTACATTTCATTCAAAGTTTCTTTACAAGATCTTAGTCTTTACCATTGGATTCTGCAACATTTTCATCTAATTGATGCTTTCTTATTCGTCTTTTGTGTAACCATAATTTGCGTAGCTGATAAGAATTCCAAAATGATATTTGTGCAACTACAAGACCACAAATTGCTCTGGATACCAATTTTAATGCTCTAGTAGATGAAATGGAATTGTCTAATTTTTATAGAATTTTGTATGAATTCCTCATGATATTTAAAAAGAGAAAAGCACAAAATGGTTAGTGGAGAAGAGAAGAAACCCATTATTGTATTGCCAAAACTGAACATAAAATTTCATGCCCCAACATCTCTATGTAAATCATTTGAAGGTCATGCAATGGAGGTGTTGAAGGTCATGGTTTTCTAGGGAAGATAGTTTTGATTTTGAAGGATGCAAAATAAGAGAAATTATATTCTGGAAAATTACTACTAGAAAGTAGTTCAGCAAATGATCGGCAGTTATGCAGTTCAAATTTTCTAAAAAGAATAAGCAAAAATTACTTAATAAACAAATGTGAAATTATTGTTAACAAAGTATCAGCACCAAAATGAAAGAAACCCGAAGCACCACCAAATATTTTTTTTTTAAAATTTTCACAATAGGGAAATTTGTTAGAACTGCAATTCATATATATAACCCGTCGGTATGGAGAATCAAACTCGGGACGTCAAGGTCATTCCTCGAAGCCCCTTGCTATCTTCACCGCCCCATTGGGCTGAAGCACCACCAATTAAGGTGAGGAGTAAGCCCGAGTCTCCGAACCTATATCCACCATCCAACCCTTCCAACAAATGAACCAATCAACGGCTATCGACCTCAATCCGTGCCCTCTGTTTCCATCGGTCCATTCCCCTCCCATTCACCTTTACAAAAACATCTAACCGTCCAATGCTTCAACCCATCGAACGGTTCTTACTCCCAGATCCCAATCCTTATGGTCGCTCCCCATTGGCCCATTCTCCTCCCCAACATCTCTATAAAAACCTTCAACACCTCCACCCTCAAAATCCCAGATTCTCCCTCCCTGCAACTTTCAGTGTTTCCCTCTACTTTCTCACTTAAAAAAAACCATCTCTCTCTGTCTCTCTCTCTCTAAAAATGGCCGGAAGAGGCAAATCCCTGGGCTCCGCCGCCCCAAAGAAGGCCACCTCCCGCAGCAGCAAGGCCGGTCTCCAGTTTCCCGTCGGCCGTATTGCCCGCTTTCTCAAGGCCGGAAAGTACGCCGAGAGAGTAGGCGCCGGCGCCCCTGTCTACCTCGCAGCGGTCCTCGAGTACCTCGCCGCCGAGGTAATTATTGAATTCTCAGTCAGTGTGTACTGGGTCGGTGCCTTTTTTTTATGTCTGTTTGCATCTGGAACTGAACTATTTCGTGGGGTTTCATTTTTAGGTTTTGGAGTTGGCTGGAAATGCGGCTCGGGACAACAAGAAGACGAGGGTGGTGCCACGTCACATCCAGCTGGCCGTGAGGAACGATGAGGAGCTGAGCAGGCTGTTGGGAACTGTGACGATAGCGAATGGTGGGGTGATGCCTAACATCCATGCGCACCTTCTGCCCAAGAAGACTGGCCACAGCAAGGCGGCGGATGAAGAAAGCTAAGTCAGATCAAGGAAAATCCTAGTTCATAGTTAGAAGTAGAATTGAAACCAGTAGGTTCAATCGGTAGTGTTGCGTTGAGATGTAGATGGCAATTTTTCAGTTGTTTGTTCAAGAAATGAATATGATCCTTTGAAATTGAGATCTCCATTTATGAAAATAGCGTGTTTTCTTCTTGTGGGTTTTGCCCTGTATGAGCAAATCTGGTGGAATGGGTTATGTTAATTTGAACCTGAACATTTTGAAACTCTAATTGGTCATTTCTGAGCTTCCCTGTGCTTCTGCGAAGTTCATTCTCTGTGCCTTACCTGTTAGCCTCGCAACATTCCAAGCTTGCTAACAAAATAAAACTTGATTACATAGAGGCGCCACCCATGTTTCTCTGCCTCATTTGCTAGTTTTATCTTATGGTGCAGAGTTGCAATGGGAACTGGCAAGACAAATGTCTAAACAATTGAATATCAACTGAGATAGCCTAATAAAGCCATAATTTTTTCATATTTATTCCACTAATGCTTTTATTCTGAGACAAAATTGGCTCTACTCTTTGTATTGTCCATCAAAATGTGGTTACAAGACCTATACCCAGCTCCTCTGCAAGCTCATCCCATACAGGAAGCAGTGTCAACACGACTAGGAAGATGGCAACTGTAAGAACTGTTCTCCTCCATGTTCCAACCTCGGTCACATCATTTAAGCATGGTTTCTCCGGAGTCCTCTGTTAAGATTGTATTTGCAGAAAAGAATCAGACATCGGACTAATGGTGCCTGCTGATAATTAACTGCAAATTTCTGCTACAAACTTCCTGTTTGCGTACCTGACATATCAACACATACAATCCCCAGGGAAGCGACAAAGGTCCACCGAGCTGACAGGATGATCAAAACAAATCGTAGTTAGGTATGATGTAGTATAGTGGCGCTTCCAGCTGTAGGAAATTTCTTCACAAAGGCAATCAGATATAGAGCACATAAGGCCATAAAGTCAAGATGCATTATGTATTGTCCATCAAAATGTGGTTAAAAAACTAATTTGTAAAATTCTCGATACTCGACATTTCACTCATTTACAAAAAACAGTGCTCAAAAGGAATCTAGTTCAATATCCAATAAAATGCAGGCAACATAATAATCATTTTAACTTATGTAACTAAGTGAAGATAAGGCATACCACTCCAAGCCCAAGCAATGAGTAAGTTGTCAAACCAAACCCAACCACTGCACCTTTTCCAAAAGCACCCTGTCAAACATGAAATATAGACACTGGTAATCCTGTGATCACTTAAAAGGACTTTGAACAATGTTTGTAATACTAACAGTACTTGGGTGAAGAGCAATCAAGTACACATGGGCGTACAATCAGGGCCTGGCGGAGAGGTCCTTAAGCTCATCGCCAATCATATGCTTTTGCACCTTTTCCTTGGAGTTAAATAACTCTTCCAGCAGAATTAGAGGAGCACAGTCATATAGTTTGATGAAAACTATGAGTGGACCTGAATTTTCCCCACGAGGATTGCCATATGTTGCATGGACTCTTCAAAACACAATAACTACCCATGGGCTGTATCACACACCCAACAGTTGGGCTGTTGTAAGACCGTCGGATAAACTTGAGTTTCAAATTTAGTTAAAAGCTGTTCATAAGCTCTGCGATAAAGGTGCTCACATATAAACAAAACCCCCAATATCTGCGTCTTCTACACGCTACCCTTATCTTTTAACATTGCCCCATAATACCAAAATTATCAATACCACAAAGCTTTAGCCCCCCTCAGATGGTCAAACAAATCCGTAAATGGGAGTTACTTCCAGCAACAGTGCGTGGCATTTAAGTACACTAGTGTCCAAGGAAGGTGGGACTTTTAAGTGGCATTAGGAAACTAATGTTGCAAAAAGGGTGTAAGCTGTTGCCAAACATGAATCATTATCTGAAAAGGTCATATTTTGTCACCAATTAAGGCAGAGTTAGGTATCGGACTGAATTAACACAATGTGCATATTTCAGGGTGTAGTGTCTGATGTGTACCATCATAGCATCTATATAGAATTTACACAACAAAGAGTATTAGTTTTTACCATAATGGCATTTATATACAATTTACCCAACATATAGTATTAGTTTTTAGATAATGTAGGTGGGAAGCAGCCAGGATGCACTAGATTAAGATAGGGGTGGATATTGGCCACAGATGTTTTATCCTTTAGCAGCACTTGGCCCCTTCTACAAAATGAAACCTTTTAGGGTCCAAGCCCAGCCGGCCAGGCCTCTTCATCGCTTTCTTCCGGTATTTGACAAAATTCTCTCATATAGCCAAAAACTAGGTAGCACGGACATGGACATCACGTCCGATCAGGACACGGGACAGCCAATTTTCAAAAAAACAGATTTTGGACACCGCAGGACACCGCTAAATTTCTTAATATATTTTTATTTTATATATATACATATAAATCATATATATTAAAAATAAATATCAATTGAGCAGCTGAATTTCATTCAAAATGGATGAGAAAGCTAGACAGTAACATGAAATAGTCTCGACAACAACAAAAAAGGAGGTCGGTAACAAGAAAGCAGCTGAATATCTCAACGGTGCCATGATTAGAGGCTCAACAGTAGCAAGAAAGAAGGAAAATAGATATGGGACCAAAGGCATGAAAAAGAGGCCTTATATAGCCCAAATAGGTCTGTAAATTAGATCGGAGATGTTGACCTATCTTCCTCTAGACTGGTAAGAGTGGACGTTGTCGGTAACCAAATAGAAGGACAAAAGAAAGAGATGAGAGAAAAAGAAGAAGGGTACCTTTTCTTGGGTCGATCTGATTAAGGTTTGGCTTAAAAGTTAATTCCTTAAAAGTCCCAAATTTGTCAATTATTACACATTAACCCTGAAATTAGTTTGAAATATTGTATTTTGGCCCCATACATGTGGACACTTCTTCAAGAGGTGTCCGACACGGTGTCTGCTAATTAAAAAAAAAAAAACTCAAGACGCTGCTGAGAGGTGTCGGTGCTTCCTAGGCCAGAAAAATACAACTTCTTCCCAGCAAGAATCAGTACCCTAGAGGATTGTGCTCCTTGAACAGCCAGAGAGAGAGCTTTGTTGGGGGGGGGAGAGATTTTACTTATATAAACTCCATACAGATAAAACGGTGCATTTCACCAAGTTTCTGATTTTTTTTTATTTTAAATCTAAAGCTCGTCCACACTTCTCATAGCATGCTCGTCCTTCCCCATTGCAAAAACGTTCGAAATTGACATTGCCGGATTTAATTTTGGTGATTCATGGGATGGAAACCAATTTTTTTTTCTTTTCACAAAAAGGAATGCAAAGGAACACTAATCTGAGAGCTGTACGGGATCGGAACAGATTGGCAAGTCACTGAACACTCATGTTATGTACCCTGGTCAAGCGCTCCATAAAGTACTTAGGGCAGGGCGAGGATAACCATTTTGTTACTTTATAGTAAAATAATTTCTCAGTGAGTAGGTTCGTAGTCTGTCATGCTATTTGATTTATAATGAACTTGTAGTTTGTCGTTTCAACAAAATAAAAGGAGACAATACCTGGACAGCTCTTCCGCCATCAAGGCATCCAACTGGAAGCATATTGAATGCTGATGTAGTTAAACCACACCTGCAACAAGGACTCAAACTGTAAGCGGTTCAGTTTTGATACAAGCCATATTACAGCAATAAAGTATAGGAATGGTAGTATGGTTATCACCAGCCAGCGATTACAAGAGGATGGATCGACACTGTTGCCGCATGCATTGCTCTGCATTGATAATCAGTGTCAACTAATGAAGGTAAGTTTATGCTAATATATATGCTGACTTTAAACGTAAAATTAACTACCATAACATTTGAAACATTGTTGCTCAACTTACGGAAATTGCAAACTTAAAGCATAGGCGTAGACCAATGACTAGAAATTAACTCATAGAAACAACTTCTACATCTAACGAATTGACAATAGACTGATAGGAAGTAGTTTCTTTTCATTTCTTCTTTTTGCATTTTCTTTTACTCTGGAAAAGTTGTTGGGAGGGAATGGTATGTCTATGTCTTTGTGGGAGGAACTTGGTGCAAGCAAATTAAAGGTCAAATGGGATACATTTAATAATATTATGAGCCAAAAAGGAATCTTGGACGTGAAGTTATAAACTCTTGTCTACGATAATAAATGAAGTCAAAGGAGAAACGTACGCAAAACCAAGAGTGGCTCTACTGATGAGCCCAAGAAGCAAAGAACCTTGAAATAGCATGCTAGGAACCTGAACCAGATCTCCTGCAGTATCTGGATTCGATGAAAGCAGCAGGCCAACAGCAAACATCGAAAAAGAGAGCACGGCACCAGCAAATGGACCTGCTAGAGAAATGTCTACCATTGTCTTTCGATCGGGGAGGATGGATTTGAACTACAGGATCAAAAGAAACAAAAATAAATTAAGTCAACTGTTCGTTAATGGTGATAAATAAGCAGTAAACAGCAGGTCTACCGCAGAAGTTGCTATCCAAAGAGCTTTAGAGGAAATGAAAACATCAAAAGCTTGCTTATTTATTTTAATTCTTGATCAGGAAGATAACAAAATCTTCAATTTTATAGGAGATCTAGAAAATGATTCAACAGAAAGAACCGCAAAGGTACAATTATTGCACATATCAAGCCTCAGAATTGCTCTGCAAACATTCATAACAGAAATAGTGATGAAACATCAAATAACCGAGTATAGAACAGTGCCATATGACTGTCACCCGCATTTTGCTAGTAAAACAATTTTAAGTTTTTTACTTTTCCTTTTTGTGACATTAATTGATATACATTATAGACGTCTTGTACATATGAATTAACTTGACCTGATAAATTGGGTCATAGGTATTTAAAAAGACACCTTAATGAATGTTTCTTTTCAAAGAAACTTTGAAGAAGTATGTTTCGATCAGAAAAAGGCCTCAAGTCTCGATAATAGCATGTGCACAGCTCTCTGCAACTACTTTTAATTCAAGTTGCAGGCGATGAGAAAAAGATACTATTCGTGGGTGTGAGCATTTGTTGACATGTTGACAACTAAAGCAGAAATCACCCACTGTATGCTAAGAAATAAAGGAAAAGTATCCTCAGAACAAATTCTACTGGAAACTAGGCTAAGTTACCGCAAGATAAATTGGCTACATTATAATTTAGCTAATCATAGGTTTTTCTCTCTATCAGAAGGTAATAATAACACTTCAAAAGTGCTACAATAAGGATTTAGTGCTCATAGGTAATATTCAGGAGTGGCAATGGCATCAAGAAACTCAGTTTTGATTCTATTTGTAACTAGATAATCAGAGCACAGGAATTTGTTTGGACTCTAGATCCGTAATATGTCCTGTTAATCGGTTGCTCAAGTCAAGGATTTTGTACACATCCTGAGTGCTTGTAGGAGCTGCAATTCCCAGAACCAGATCCAATTGGAGGCACGTCTGCTAAAGGCAGACAACTTAGCACTTCAGAGGTATCACAAAATTAGCTTCTGCTGTGGGCGTTAGGCAGTACTCATACTTCCATCTGGTTAAATATGGCTGCTGGTTGGTGGAGAAAATAGACTTGTCCTAAAAATCTTTCCAAGAAAGCAGGCAATTTTAACCTGGAGGAGCTCTGGATAATTCATTATCAGGTTGCTGCTGTTTCTTGTTGTTTCTTGCAACATAGTTGTGTAGCAGTCTGATTTGACTGAATGCCAATAAAACAGGAAGCTCACAAATATTTTCCTCGACTAAGCCACCATTATCTCAACGCTCTAGATGAGTTCCTACAGCGGTCCTCCCAATGGATCAAGTTAAAACTACTCACACTTCACAGTAAAGGTTATTTCTATTATACTAATACTACCTAAAAGAAATTTAGACTTCATTGAATAATCATCTTTGACGACTTAAGAATTCCAGTTCCCATAATGATTTCCTCAACCTCCCTAGAAGACCAAGGGTTTAGAGAAAATTACCAGAAAAGAACTCAAGTTTTCCTTACCAAACAAGCCGATACCAAGTCCAACTATGTTATAAATCCCAAATAAATGCACTCCATGCCCCCAGTATTTCTAATTTCTTGGAACATATTGTAATGAGAAGCTTAAATACGGTTTTGACGTTGTGAAGTAGAAGGTATTCTCTGGGGTGTCGAGGATATTTAACATTCGCTTGATTACTAAAATGTTTGGTCAGGAAAGTAGTTGCTGAAAAATTAGAAGTCAACATATGGGGTTTTGGTGGGCAGATCATCTGTACTTTCCTGTACAGGAAAGGAACTTTGGTGAATTGCAACTTTTTGGATTCCAGAGTGGAGTTCTCTGGAAAGGAAATTATTAGGCTTTACCACACGATGATTACAAGAAGAATATAAGAATCAACCCTATGGCACACTCAAAGCTTCGGTAATTCAGGGCTGCAATTTCTTAGATGGGAAGTTCTAGGAAGTCATTTTCAATAGTTTGCAGTGAGCACAATGAAATCAAAATTTTCCAAAGAAAGTTATTATGCACATCAAACATTCCCAAAAATACATAGATTTTTTTCCCTGTGACAAGTTCAAGTGCAATCTCGATAGATGATGATATTTTCCTTTTTTAAAGCTCAAGATGAAACTTGCTCACAAGTTTTCTTAATATATACTCAGACTAAATTTATATAAATTGTGCCTCTCCTTTCCCTTTCCTTTAAATCTCTCTCTATCTACCACTGCAGAGCAAAGATTTCCATTGCATGCCTTCAATCGGTCTCGGGTGCCAAGACTGAGAAACGTTATGGCACTTCCTTAGGGTTCACTACCAAGCTCTTTAGTAATGCTTAGTCTTGTCAAAGTTCAACCTTTCAAAAGATTCTCTTCCCAGCAAGTTCAGTGAACTTTCCTTGTTGCATAAATCAGACCTAAGAAAAAGTTTGTTCCATGGTCTACCAAGTTGCATCAGAGGGTCTTAATAATCTTAAGATGCTTAATTTTAGCTTTTGCAAAAGGCTTCAGTCCCTTACAAAACTACCTGGTATGAAGCACTTTCGGGCGATTTATTGCACATCTTTGAAAGAAATAATGTATCAAGCAGCTTTATGCCCGGAACAAACTAAGGTAGCGTGTGAAATCACTTCCAGTTTTGGTTTTGGTTTTCTGTTTCCAAAAAAATAAAAACAAAAACCAATTTAGTTTTTTTTTTACAAAAACAAAAGGGTGTTTGATTAACCAGTTTTTATTTTGAGTTTTTTCTTTGGTGGTGGTTTGCGGTGGCAGTGGTGGGGCGTGGCGGTGGTCGCCTGTGGTGGCTGTGGTGGTGGGAGGAGGTGGTGGCGGTGGTCTCAAAATAAAAACAAAAACTAAAAACTAAAAACCCAAAACTCCTAAATGGGAGTTTTCAAAAACGTCCATGTTTTAAAAACTGGTTTTCAAAAGTGAAGAAAAAAACGAAAACTGTGTGCCAAACGCGTTTATTTTCTTCAGTTTACAAAACTGAAAAAAAAACTGAAAACGGAAAAGTTCTCAAACGTAAGTTAATAGAATAATGTATCAAGCAGCTTTATCCTTCCTCTCCAACGTTTTTTTCCTTGTTAACAATACGCGCTTGAGAAAATTCAGAACTCGAGTACTTTCTCTGCTGTTAAGTGAAGATATAACAGAAAACTCCAGTGTACCAAGAATCTAGAATAAGGAACTCTGAACTTGGAACTCTAAAACGTAATTTAGACACATCAAGACCAGACAAATTGATTTAATAACACAAGGTGGCCCTAATTATACCCAGGGACCACACTTGTGGCCCACAACCATTAAGTACTGAAAACTACTTACATGCACCACGATCTTTCAACTTAACATTACTAATACATAATAGCGTATGTACAAGCAGGACAGATCATACCAACTCTGGATATATACCAATTTTGTTTTAAACGATCTACAAAAGTCTTAAATTAAGATCTTCGACATTCAAGACATAGTGACATACAATATGATCAAGTAACAGGAAATTGATTTGAACACAAATGCGTAAGTTGTTTTTAGGATGCTGTGTGAGCCGATCCGAACGCATGAGAGCAATTAGTAACAAAAATAATCATCCATTAGTACCTAGAACTATACATGAGGCTTTCTTCTTTTTCTTCCTTCTTTGACCTATTTTCCAAAAAATGATTACCTAACTAAACTCCAGAAATTCAGTTCAAGGTACCTTGGGCACATTTCCATAAGAGCTCACCTGGGTGATTGCACCAAAGCTTCCGAGAGTAATGTTGGGAATAAAGAAAGGAATGCTCAATTTAACTTTCTTTGGGAATGCAGCAAGAAAATGTCCAACTTCCTGCAGTGAATCAACTCCTTCATGTACAACATAAAATCAAAGGATAAAAGTTTAAACAAATGACTGTTTAATTGATACTGTATTGGATTAACTAGATGGAACAGAGATAGATCTTCCTACACAATCACAAACTGTTCGGGAGAAAAGCTAAGCCCACCCAAGAGAGGCTCAAAAAAACAGTTCAACAATTAACTAACATCTTTAAAAAAGAAAAGAAAGCTACATGGTAACTTCGTGGAAAATCAGAAACTGTTTTAACACCTGCCCTTGCAATCAACACGGAGAAGTTAGAAACAGTTCCATTACACAAAGTTTGGTGTTAGGACATAGTTGACTAGTTCAAATGGATACAAATAGTAGAGTCTTCTACAATAGAGTCTGACGAGTTTATAAAGACAACCACCATGGAGTGCAAACACCAAGAAACACAAAGTTTGATATAGTCACCAGAACAATAGGCATTCAAATTGGATCTTTTTACTTTAAAGTGGTAGTCTGTATTAGTATGAAACAACTCTCTACACTGTGGAACCTCCATTTACCAATAACCGAGCGGAAATAAGTATCAGCAGGCAGTAAGGGGAGATCTTTTCTAATATAAAGAGCGTTTTGATGGTATTAATGGGTGTAAGCACATAAAAAGCTTCGGAAGACAACACATAGGCAGTGACTCGACATGACAGAAATAAGAATGCACTCTTGTTGGCTGTCTAGAACAGGTCTAGAACTTGACACATAAAGCACTAAAAGAAAGTTAGTAAGATACCAGATCAGCAAACAATTAGACTCCACGGGATGAATTTTATATGGAAATTCACACCCTCAACTAGCTAAATGACCAACTCCGAATACCATATAGAAGGTGATGGCCAACCCCTGTTCTAACAAATCTATTTTAGCTTTCATTGAGACGCGTATTATTGCTCCCCTGGAAATGTATTCACGACTTAGGATTCCTAATTCCACCAATCACGAATACGATTCCCCAGGGAATTGCGGATTTGATTGACCAGAATAAAACTTTGAGGTGAGGGGATTCTTAGTTTGCCGAATCAACATGTGACTTCTTGGGTATATCAGCTACCAAGTTTATTTGAACATCTGACTTCTCAGCTAGTTTGAGCAGCACCTTGTATTGAAGAGAATTCCTAATTTTGCAGGGAATATGAAGCAACGGATAAGGATTTTGCTTGACACTGGTGCTCTATAGAGTTAAAGAAACTGTGTTAGATAGTGGATAAATAGGGTTCCCATGTTGGCATCCCCATTTCTGCTAATGTCAATCATACGTGACTGCACCTTTGATTGTAGAGGATGTGCCATAACAATGCTTCTATGGTAACAAATAACTATGTAATATATGCCTATGTAAACCCCTCCAGGGAATGTTGTGTATATAACCATTCTGTAGTCGTCCTTAGGCATTTTCAGAAATTATGAGAGAGCTCTCACTTTTGTTCCAAAAGGGTTTTCACTCTTATTCCAAAAGCGTAAAACGAGTTCTATCTTGGTGTAAGAGTAAGAGAGCGGGACCGGGGAGCTTGCACAGGAAGTTGCAGAATTTCTTGTACACAATCAGTCTTTTGAGAATGAGGAACAAAAAAATCATCAATGCTACATAGCTGCCTATAACATAGAAAATCAGCTAAAAAAACACAATCTTGGTGTGCTGTTTTTCTTTTAAATGGGTAAAAACAAAAAAAACAACTATACCAATTGTTGCTGTCAAAATTAACATGCAATTACAAGTGGGAGGGGCAGTCAAAATTTGAGGTGGGCCAAATGTTTACTTATACTAAGAGGTTCTTGCTCCCTCTAGATATACTAAATTGCAACAGTACAAAATAAGAGTAACAACGTGCATGCCAGTTCACTTTATGAGCTTCAGACCTATATAGTCCCACGTTAGTGTACATTAAGAGAAGAGTTAGAAGTGGCAATTGCAGAAACCACAGGCCAAAGATTGGTAACATGCGATACAATCTCTCTTTTTAGAAAGCATTTAATTCAATGGATACAAGAAAAGATTTTTCTTACGTGAAATAGCTGAACCCCCAAGACACCATATGCAAGCGGCAGTGCAGACTCCACAAATGGGTACAGAAGCTGCATATCTGGTGGTTCTATGGCATTAGGATCTGTGAAGTACTTGACTACCTCTGGAGGAAGCCGATTTATCTGTTTTAACAAAACGATACATTACAATAGCATTGTTACCTTGGAAAAGAGACCAAGCTAATGAGCCATGATTTTTTCCCATTTGAGTGGGTTTAAATATCAATGACATCGAAGCAATAATGTCGAAGTGCGGCGAATCAGCATACCTGAGATGCAATCCCTAGCTCCACAGAGGAACCAATGGTGAGAAGGAATAATAAAAGTGCAATCACATACTGCCAAAGCGTTGTCGCCCCCGGTTCCGAAACCTCTTTCCGCAGCATCCCGAAGCTGACACGAGGCCCACCACGAGGGTCCGGGTCTTCTGAATTGGGTTCCTCCACCATAAATAGGTTGTACTTGTCACCCATGATTTCACTAAGTTGACTCTGGAGTTTGGCAAAAACGTCCTCCCTATTTCCCCTAAGATTACCCAGGAAAAGAATGCCCTCTCCTAGGTCTCCAAACGGCTCTTCTCTGGTCATCCAGAAGGTAGAATATCCAAAAAGCTTTTCCTTAATAAGCTTTACATCAGAAGGATCAACCTTCTCGGGTCCAAGTAGTTCCATCAGTTTAAAAGAGTCAACTTGGAAATTATTGTACGCTGGTCCAACAGGAGAAATAGTTGGTGGCTGTATAAGGAAAATGAAAATACATAAGAATCAGCATTCATGAAAACCTCATGGTTGAACTATATATGTTAGTGTCACAGTAATGTGTCAAACGTTATCACCAATGTGACTAGGAATCTGAGCTTGAAGGAGTGAATATCAAACAGGTATGTCGAACTGTAGTACGTGAATCTCATCGGAGAGCAGAGAACTCTAAGAACAGAGAGTACTATTTCTTTGACTAACATACTTTCACCAAAAACAAATGTGTTGACACTCTCTTCCTCTTTGTATTGCACTGAAGATGTGAACCAAGAATTGCAAGTACGTGGGCTAAGAGTATGTAAAGGAATATCTTAAACGAGTTCCATCATATACAGAATTTTATGTCTCAAGATTTCCTCTTTCACTTTATATCGGTTGCAAACATATGTTGTCATGTTACATGTCCCATAGCATATATTTTCATTCAGTTGGGATAGAAACCAAACTCAGCTTACCCATTATCCAACTTTACCTAACTGCCAAGCCATGCATAATGTATCGGTGGCAAACAAATGTTATCATGTTACACGTCCCGTAGCATATATTTTCACTCAGTTGGGATAGAAACCGATCTCAGCTTACCCATTATCCAACTTTCCCTAACTGCCAAGCCATGCATAACGTATTAATAAATTCTCAAACACTTGCTCTACACAATTTCTTCACTTCTAACCCTAGTTTGACTTGTCAAACGATAGCCTCTGCATCATTACTCTGAGTGCAATTCAACTTTTAGAAATTTGTTTTAACGTCAAAGCCATACAAAATTTTTGAAAAGAATGCAGTACGAAACATACCATATCTAGCATTTATTAAAAATGCCATTTCAAATTCTTCATATTCTGATTTCAATTCTTCGCATACTTCAAAAATATCATCTCCATTTAAAAGTGCAGCTTTCTTTAATCATAGATTCTTGGAACTACTAGAGAACTGTTCTAACTATGTCCTAAAAACATGTTATACCGTAAGAATTTCTTCAAATAGATAGATATAAGTCCCATCAGCACCTCCCCCGACACCCACAACATAAAAAACATACCCTCGAAGAAATAGAAGGAGGCGATTTGTCCGAATCCAGTTCATTGCTACCTTGTCTCTGTTCATCCTCAATCGTGGCTAAATTTGCATCACTTGGCAATTTCTTCTTGTCTTCTTCATCACTACTACTTGCACTATTGTTATCATTGCCAGTACTGCACTTGAACCTACCAAAATTTCTCCCTGAAATCCGCCGCCTCTTCAATGTCTGTCTACACAAGTAGCAATTGTACTTTGAAAACGAATTGTGGGTGCCGAGCAGTTGAATTCTTTGCCTAAAACAACTGGCTGTAGGCCTCCAGTGGAGGGTCGGATTTGCAGCGCCAAGATTACAGCTCGTTAGCGTGCCCATATAAAGATTTATCGAATTTGGTACAAATTTTGAGGGGAAGTGAAATGACAAGTGGGCGGCAGAGCTAATGTCATCTTGGCTAAGATTTTAATAGTATCACCTATTTTCTATTTATGCCTTTTGTTTTTTCTTTTTTGGGTTTGAAAATATATTTATGCCTTTTAAGTCTGAGTGTGCAAGTACGAGATAGTTCCATCCTTCTATTTATTTTTAAAAATCACTCTCTTATTTTTTAAAATAATAAAAGCAGGTCACCTGAGAAATCATATAATTTTGACAGGTAGTTATATTTTTTGTGATATATATATATATATATATATATATATATCACAATATATATATATTACGTCAACTTATTAGGAACTCAAGAACCGTTTGATTTACGTGTAAAACACTACATCATTGGAACCTTACTCAAAATAATCGACGTGACGAGCGTGTTTTGTTTACGGTTTAAAAGTGCTTTGAAAAATTATGATGAAAATGATTGTCATGTCTTTAATAACATATGTTTCTATGCTTTTGGTGTGCTATTATGGCAATTTCATTGAGCGGGATGTGCGCGTCTGACTGACGAACATTCTTGGGTTACACTATGGTCTCTACCAATACCTCCCAAAATGCTTTATCTCATATGGCAAGCTTTGAGAACGATTACCTTTACGGTCAAACCTCTACCGACTTCACTTAACAAACACAGACCTATGCAGCTTGTGCAACTCTGCACCAAAAACCACTTATCACATTTTCTTCCAATGTCCCCGTGTCAAGCCAATCTGGTTCGACTTTCCTTTTCGTTTCAAACCGGAGAATCAGCAAAACATGTTTTATTGAATGGATAATAGCGTGGCTGGCACAACCTGGGAATCATATAATACAAACCATTTATATCTTTGTCACCTTCAGGTGCATTTGGATTAATCGCAATAACATAATCTTTAGTCAAAATTGCTTACAAACTCAATATATTCACCTATATACAACTCAAACCTAGTGTCAATATAAATCCTAGCCTAGCCATGCACAGGGTAGAAGGCTGAAATCTTTAAACCTCCCCGTTACTTCACATGAGCAATGCTGCAACCGTTCACAAACAAGACTCACAAGAATTAATGTAGCATGTAACTTCAGCGATACTCGCCTGGGAGTTGGAATTGGAATATCTTGCTATATTGTGAATGACGTTCATTGCGGCTCAGCTGCAATTAAAACTCCAACCTCTGATAATCATATTGCACAATCCAAGAGCTTCTTAGTCGCCCTACAGTGGGCACTCAAACAAAGCCTAGACTCTTTATTTTTTATCTCTCAGATGTCGGGGAGTGGCGACATTGCAGGTACAATGACACCCATCCTTTTTTTTTCTTTTTGCTTCTTACTAGCCAACTCACTTTTGTACCGTAGAACGGGCTATGCGGAATCATATGCGGGAGGTTAGATCCTTAGCAGTTTATGCATGTGACGTTCAAATCGAGGTATACCAAGATTGGGTGCATGAATGCATTACTTACAGTGTTTCTGCCTTTCCTGGATCGTCCTAACTACTAACTAAAATACCTTGTCTGCTTTTATTTACTTGATACGTCTATGAGTCATGAATAATGTGATGACATGACCTAAATTTTCGTCTGTACTATTATGGCACCAACGTGCTAAAACATTATAACCACCTTTTATCTATGTCATTCTCATATTATCAGGAAGAAGAAAAAAAACAATAGTTGTTATTAACCGTAGCAAAAAAAAACACGTTTGTAACCGGTTTTGAACTCTCTCCTAGGATACAAGTGAATATCTGTATGAAGAAAATTCACAAACGTATTGCTGTTATACAAACAATACAGGACATGTCCCCCCTACTCAACTAGATCGTATAAACAAAGGAAAGATTGCGGACGATGGTGAGTCATGCAGAGTTCGTCGTCATGGTGATCTGCTACTAAATGCAGGTCTTGGAATGGGTGCCGTTATGCCCTCTGGTGACCTTTCCGGTAAGGGTGGCCTAATTTCAGCACCGTTCAAGGGCTTTGCGATCTGTAGTTTCAGCTTTGCTGGATAATCGGTTGAAAGTTAACAACGCAAGAGAAATGAGGCTCATTCAGGAGTTCAAGAAAATATCAAATCTTTTTTCGAGTTTCCCATGTTTGGCTCTAGACAGTATAACGTTTCTAAGATAACATCCATTATAACACTCAAATATCCTCGAGTTTAGAACGTTTTGTTAGCGTTAGCGTTTGAAATAACTTCACAATCCCAATAACCAATTCGCTAAATACCCCAATACTGTTCAAAATAAATTCATACGCGACAACCAATTCGCTAAATACCGTTACGAATCCCGATACCGCGTCCAAAGACCATGGCTCAGAAACAATACTCAAAACATAACAGCTCGAACTAGTTAACATCCATTCATTCAATTTCATAACACTAAATTCCAGCAGAGTTAAGAGAGTAAAAGACTGATATTGTATTCACATTACCCTAACTAACATCTACTTCTAAAACAACCACCGACAGAACTACAGGAGGAAATGTAACTGACGAACCCTAACTTCAGCCCTAAGAACATCACAAATGACAAATGCCACCAATAAATTCCACATCGGAGAGGAGCCACCACACCACCGCCTAGTCTTCATCACCGGAGGGCTTGGGTGCGTTCTTGTTCTTGGGCAGCAGAAGGTTGTGGATGTTGGGCATCACACCGCCATTGGCAATCGTGACATCGCCAAGCAGCTTGCTCAGCTCTTCGTCGTTCCTCACCGCCAGTTGGATGTGCCTCGGCACGATACGTGTCTTCTTGTTGTCCCTAGCCGCATTCCCAGCTAATTCAAGCACCTGTAAGCATTACAATTACACAATTAGACCTGAAACCCTAAGATTTGCAACACCAAAAGTCGGGAATTCTCACAGTTGCAGAACAAACGCACGGAAACACACCGCAATGCTAAGATTCAAACCCCAGATTTTGGGGATTTGCATACATATTCCAATTCAAGTGAAACCCTAAAAATTGGGCATTTTCACGGAATGTTATAATTACAAATTTGCAACCCAAAACGCTGCAATTTAAAACCCTAAAACTGGGAATTTGAACGAAATAGGACGATTCAATAAAAAAACTGAAATTAGGGATTTTGGAAAGAAAAAAAAAGTCACAAATTTCAAGTGAAACCCTAAATTGGCAGTTCCACGAAATATTACAAATGAAGTGAATTCTATGAGCTCTTATCACACGCGCCCGAACCCTAATATTAAAGATTTTGAAGAAAAATAATAACCGAAGTGGAACCCGCGAAACAAACCCTAGAAGTCGAAATCCACGAAACACCACAATTGAGGTAACACACACAGATAATTAGGTTATACCTCGGCGGCTAGGTATTCTAGGACAGCGGCCAGGTAAACGGGAGCACCGGCACCAACACGCTCGGCGTACTTCCCGGCCTTCAAGAACCGGGCGATACGACCCACCGGAAACTGGAGGCCGGCCTTGCTGCTCCGGGAGGTGGCCTTCTTCGCCGCTCCAGATCCCAGGGTTTTGCCTCGTCCTGCCATTTTGCCTACAGATTTCGATTGCAGATAAAGATAGCGAGAGAGAGAAAAATAACGACGAACAGAGAAACGGCGAAGGGATATGCGAACTTCTTTGTTCGGGAGCAATGGGTCTCGTAATTTAAATAGTGGTGGGGGTTTGAAATTGGACCAATGGGGTCGAAGTGCACGGATTAGGGTTGGCAACCGTTGGATTTAAACAGGATCATCGACGATGCGAATTTGAGTTTCTCCGGTTTTGGACGACGACGGAATCGAAAGACGGTTTTTACGTAGCAAGTTCTTGCAACTTGGTTCCTTAATGTTGTCAACTTTTCTAATTTCGTCCTCAAAGACTGTATCTTGTTTCTGATTTGCACTCTTTACTCTTGTTTTAACATGTCAAGATGGTAACAAAGTTTTACTATCTCTACGTAATGTCATTCACTTTTGACAAATATGTAATAGTCACTATAGTACCGCTTATAATATTGTTACATTTACGAGTGTCGTTGCATACTCCTGCTGAATACCCCTGCTGCCGGCAACGTTTTGATTTTGACATTATCCTTCTTTTGATGCGGTTGGTGCTCAACCTTTGATTTTTCATGTTGGCTAAGAATTAAACCATGGTTTTCCGTGTTGTCAGAGAGTCTTGGATGCCATGAACGAGTAAAACTTTTCCCAGGATTTAACTGGCTCATAATTGAATCATTCATCTTTCACTCAAGAAAAAAGAACTTTTAGAGGCGGGAAAATGAAAAGTTCTTGCTTGATACGTCCTTCCACTTTTCCACACGAGGTATCGATATTTCTCATGCATTGCCTTCTAAGTCTGAACAATCTCTCTTGTCGATCGATATTGAATCATTCCTCGTTATCCTTTTGACTGTAAGTTCCTAATCAAGCGTAGCATGCCTTACATAGTGTTATAGATCCACGATTAATTAAAATGCAAGAGTTGCGCTACTGAAAAGATCCTTGAATCATTGTGATACGACAAAAGCAAGCAACGAAGCATTTTACATGCACACAGAAAAAGGCACCACTCAAACCTAAGTGGAACAGCGATAACCACTTCTGAACCATAGAATAGAGATTTCAATTCCTTTGTCTCGCAATCAACTTTGTGTTCATGCTTCACGATCCATTTAGGAACTCGAACTTGAACTTAACTCAAACTCCTCATAACCTTAGGCAAATTTAGTTGCATGTATATCAACTGTTTCAATTGACAAGATATATTGGCTTCTTATCGACAGTGGTCAATCTCGTCTACCTCGAATTCTAACGGCATATCAAAAGAGATAGGTATCCATGATCGCATCTTCAACATATATAATTAAATTGGCAATATATGTATTGCAAAAAGACACACTTTAAGATTCTTAGGTTTCGTTTTAAGGAAACTATGTTATTTGCAGTTATAGTTTCATCGTTGTGGGTTCATGTGGGTTTTCTACCCTTGCGAATATGCATTTGCGATCACACCGAGCATTCCATTTCCATATTCTAGACTTAAGAGGCTATAATTATTGCGAAGTTTTTAAAGGCTTTCTTCTTGCCAGAAGCTTGGTTTTTAGGTTTTTATTTATTTGTGCGGCATGCCTTAGCCTAGTGTTTGGCACACGCATTGAGAAACTTGCGCAACACGGCGAGAAATGCCACTTCTCAAATATGTTTTGTCAACAAATAAAGAGAGAGAGAGAGAGTGTGTGTGTGTGTGTGTGCGCGTGCGCGCGCGTATGTGTGTAAATATATTGAAACCTACATATTACAAGAATCTTGCAAGCGCAAACTCATCAAGCGACCCAACAAAGTCAAGAAAGCATGGGATTCACATATCTTATTACGTGTGAATACCATAATTAAATAGATGTCTTGTTTTAACATCCAAAGAGAGGGTAATTGCTGTTGAATTGAATATTGTAAGAGACAAAGATTGAAAAAATTATGCCAGGCAAAAAGGGATCGCAAGCAATAACCTCACCATAAGAGGCATAGTCCTTCTAATCGGTCACATTGCAATGTCTTTCCCATAAAACTAGCCAATTAAGTACTCATTGTTTGATCTTACTGAACCACAACTCTTTGACTTAGGACCTGGGACAAGTTATTATTTTTACTCTCGGCGTCCTTGGTACAAAGCCGATACGGGATATTCAATGACAATAGAATCTAAAAACTCTTACTCCATTTGAGACCTAGCATTCTCGTCGTCATAGCCTAAGAACCCAGGGTCACGCTTTAGCGCAATCCCAATTTCCACGGAGTCCTTTCTGACACCATTTGTAATGATCGAGTCTACGGTCTCACCTACTTGATTATCAATTTTAAAGAGACATTATTATCTACTAACGATTATAATAGACTTATGGATTCTTTTCCACTCTTCTTTATTGGGCACTTAGCTATATAATATTCATAGCTTCTTCTAGTCCTCTAACTTACAAGAAATGCACTTGTTTTTGTTGCGGCGCATGTATGTGTTTTTGAGTTGAGGTGCATTCTGGATGAGTGAAATCATGAACTTCATCATGCTTTTCAAAAAAGAGAAAGCAAAAAAGAGGTGAAAATAACATCTTTCTATTTTGTACGGTACACATAAGTTGACTTGTTAAGTACACAGAGCAGTAATGGAGAAATTTGAGTTTTGAATTAATATTGCTTGACTACAGTTGCTATCATTTGTATATGAAAAATTACAACAACGCTCATTCGCGTTTGAGTATCTATCTCAACTTGCTCATTTGTGATCTTTCCGTCTATTTAGTCACACACACACACACACATAGAGAACTAAATGCTATATTATTTTACTCCCGCCACCTTAATAAACTCGTAGTGTTACTAACACCAGCATCCCCACTACTAATCACCACCACTAACTTGGTAGGGCTGTTTTTGGTCTCGAAAAAAAAAACAAAATTAGTTGTTCATCCGATTTTTGTGTTCCAGTATCGATGATGATAATAGTAGATATGGGCTAAAAGAAGATCTTGGTTTAGGTGACCAGAATTCGATAAGTCTGGGATTCTAGTGCGTCCTCGGTGGAGCTATTTCTCATAGTGGTTAGGTTATCGGTTTGAACCCACACTAATAGACATCACATCAAAACACCTAAAACACTTAGCACACAAGTTACTTCCTCGCTAAAATCTTGAGTATACGATGATGCGTATGACTTTGTATAACGAATAGGTGGGATCCAATGAGATCAAGGAATTTCCAAACGCAACATGAGGCAAAAGGTTTTGTTATTCTCGTTTCACATATGTTGGTTATACCGTGTCATCACTATCATCGTTACATTAAAGTTTCTTGGACTAATTGCGCATAAAATCCATACTTTTGGCTCTTTTGCACTTAACATCCCAAGTTTTATAATTCTCACCACCCCTCGCTTTCACTTTTGTGCTCCACACACCATTTGATCTGAAGACATCAATTTCTTTAGATTTTTGTCAGACTTTTGAAGGCAAAGGGGGCAACTCACATAGAAGCTAATGTGGTAGCCACATCAGCACTAATTGGCATAACCCTTCTCGTAGCACCTACCACCACCACCACCCTTTTTCCTCAGTAAACCCGCCACCTTCAAACTAACCAGAACAACCCATTACCCCTCCTTCACCCTTCTAAACCCACCCCATTCGAACTCATCTTTGCTGAACCCACCACCATCAACCATTACCTTACCAAACTCGCCATCTCCAAACCAACCAGATAAGCCCCATCCCTCTCCCCTCTTCCTGAAGAACCCGCCATAACCACCCCTTTCCTTACCAAACCGGCCACTACCCATGACCTCTAAACTAACTAGAACATCCCTCATCCCCCTCCCTCTAAACCCATTGCCATCACCCATTTCCCCGCCAAACCCTAAATCCCCCACCAACCGCCCCTTCTCTCCATCACCACCAGAGTCCCGTCAAATCTAATTTTCACAAACATGGCGGTGGTCATTACAAGTCTAATTGTCACAAAATAGAAGTAAAAAATAGTTGGCACACAAAAATGATCAATTATGAGATCGATTCAACCACCATCAGTTGTCGTCGCCAACAATCGCAACCATCCTCGGCGGCTGCAGATACGACGAAATAGTGGAAGAGGTTTGAACAAAGATGAGAGACAACAAACAAACAAAAAAAGGCACATGGCTACCATCAAGGATTAAGTATGACAAATGGCTACTAATAAAGATTTTCATGCGAATTGCCTCTCTTGGCCTAAAAAATTTAACATGCATTCAAAAAAATCGAGCTCTTACCTTCAATTGGTGATTAAATCATCAAAATAGGAGTTTGGAGTGGTGGGGACAAGAAAAAAAGCCTGGAGCATTTTCGTGCAAATAACCCCAAATTCTATAGGGTTTTATGCGCGGTTAATTCAAGTTTTTTTTTTCCAAACCAACGGCCAACCAACCAATCACTAGTCGAAAACTTTACAAAATTCATTATTTCTCTCAGTTTTCCAGTGACTCATTTCGCTTCTTCTTAAGCCCACCAGAAATCTTTAAATCCTTATTCCTCAACAAAACCCCAACATTATCCACCATCCATTGGATAAAATTCCCCACACATGGACAACATAATTCTAGAATCAATCAGTGTCGAAATCATCAGCACAATGTCCTTTGTCTTAATCCACACGCTCCCAGCCGTTTTACATGTTTACAACATTTCCTACCCTCTACCACCACATCATCCCCCATCCATACCGCTGCCAACCTTGTCTACATTGAATGCCATCTACACTGCAGTCCTACAGCTTGAAAGCTTCCAATTGCCCCTACCAGGGGCGGAACCATAATTTTTTTTTCAGGGGGTGCAAAAAATATATCGAATTCACCAAAAAAATTTATCAGTAAAATAATAGACAAAAACAGAGTGCATTAAAAAACATACAAAATATATTATTAAGTTTCACGAGAGCCATTAAAGACTCTTTACAAGTACACCACAAAAAAAATAAAAAATTGAATACAAATTAGATATTCAATTGTTTACAAACAAAATTACTACTCGATGAGGCTCCGAAGATTGGTAGCGCTTGACGGCACATTCCAACACAATTATAAACTATCTATGCACCAAATTATGAATTAGAAAAGGAATTAGCCAATTAAGAATTAGCAAAGCAAATTAACTAAATAATTAAGGTGTTCCAACTTCAATTAAGAATTAATGCATACTCTTCCAGCAACCAAACAAGGCATACTCAATATAATCAGGGCATACTTGCAATATAATCACCAAACATATTTTTTAAATCTCTATATAATAACTAAAATTAAACATTCCCCCAAATTTCATTTTTTTTTTCAAAAGTCAGGGGGTGCACTAGCCCCCCCAGTTCCCATGTACTTCCACATATGTCCCCTACCACTACTACAAGACCCATAGGAAACCAAGAGGATCTAACTGATATCTCATTCTGGAGGATCTAAGGCTCTGTTTGACAATACTTTTTTTTTCAGTTTTAAAAATAAATAAATTAAAGAGCAGTTCAAATTTTTTTTTTTACAAAAACAAGTGGGTGTTTGATAACCTTTTTTTTTTAGTTTTTTTTTTGGGTGGTTTGCAGTGGCGGTGGCTGGTGGTTGCCGGCGGCCGACGATGATCGCCGGAGGTGGCTGCCGACGGTGGTCGCCTGAGGTGGCTGCGGGGCGACGGTGATTGCAGGAGGTTGCTGCCGACGACCGGCAGTGGGAGGGTGATGGTGGTCTAAAAAAAAAACCGGTTTTTGGAGTTTTTTCTTGTTCAGTTTAAAAACTGGTTTTTTAAACTGAAGAAGAAAAGAAGAAAAATGGTTACCAAACGCAACTTTTTTTCCCGGTTTCCAAAACTGAAAAAAAAAAAAAAAAAAAGAGTGTCAAACAGGGCTTAAGTGGTATCTCATTCTGCTCAACCATCTTGACTCATATAACAGTCACTGTCTGGTCTCCACCGATTGGATCTCACAACTGCCTTTACCAATTGACTTTGCGAGAGAAGCCCAGAGATTTGTAACAGGTCGAACATTATGGAGAAACAATTATGACGACTTATATTGAATTGAGAAAACCAGACATGCGCGGTAGAGAGACAAGAAGGAACTTGCTATCATTTCACTGAAAGCTTCTCTTCATGATCCCTACAAAAATGGCTTCCTTCCTTGTGTAAACCTGGGAAAATAATGATAAAGAAAACAATAAAATCACAGGATAGATGCATTAAATGCGAAAGCCCCAAATCGTCTTCGTAATTGGACAATGAGCTATCGCATGATATGATGTGCAAATATATGATGCAATAGTCGTCCGTAAGTAAGTTATTTCACACAAAAAGTTAACTCCATCTACCAAAAAAATAAAATGGCAAGGAGTGTTAGTATAATTTCTCATAGGTGAGGAGTAGCAAGTGGTAAATCCAAAACAACAAGGGTGTGAGTGGAACATATCCTCATTTTTTTTCCCACTTTAATGTAGTAGATCAAACAAATTTGCTTTTTCTTTTTGAATATCAGGTGTCATTTTTTTTTTTTTTGTCAAAACGGAAACTTCATTAACTAAACCATAAAAGTACAACCTAAAAGAGCATAAACGAACGTCTAGCCCTGGAAATAGAGTACCAAAAGTACAGCTAAAAGAGCACAAGCTGAGACTTGACCCTGAAATTTAAAGTGGCCAACATGACCTTGTAAGAAAACAGAAAAGATAAGTATTATCACTGTTGGATTTACAAAATTCAAATCGAATGGTAATGAGGTGGAAGAGATGCAGCGGGGCATCAATTTCAAGGGCCGCGCACGAAATGGCAGTTTAGAATACTGCCGCGGTTATGGTCGGATCCTTAGGAGGTGGAACGAGTTCTCAAGGCCGTATCTGAAAGATCCACAGCTCAAAGAGAGTCGGCTTCATCCATCTCAACTAGATCCTTTATCAGGTGTCAGATAAAAGCGCAAAGAGTAGTGTTCGGTTGAGCAGGCTTGAGTCCAGCCCAATACTAACTATAAGATTTAAAACTCCTCATGGACAGGCCTTATCTCGAGCCCAGTCATGTCATCCCAATAGACAGGCCCTAACCTCACAAAGTGCTATAACTGGCTATCTTAATAGAGGTCCATACCACCTCGGCCTGCCTTTCAACAGAGCATTTGTTAGAACCAAGAAAAATGGAAAAGAGAGAATGGGGATTGTTTTACTGTCTTCAAACTATGTCGTTCTGGTATCACGTCGTAGAAACTTTCTTTATGACATGATTGACATATTAGTTTTTAAGAAAAAGGTCAAGGAAAAATGCTAAAGTTGCTAAAACACATACGCTCTCCATCTTCTATTATGTCCTTACTCCGTAACGTGTAAGAATTGACGGAACTTGTTGCTTTTGCCATACTCAGACTCGTCAGACGAACTTTATTGAATCGCCAATTAGTATTAAGTTTCATTTAAGTGTTAGTTGCTTAAATTCTAATGGAAACTGATAAGCGCGCGCCTCTTTTCACCATTTTCACTTCACATTTGCACAAGAAAGCTTTTAGGTGACACTCCTTAATCTCTTTAGAGACACTTTCGGTCTTTAACGACAGAATTGGAGAGTAAGTATTGATAAGTAGGGTTACAGTACTTAAATTGTCCAAATAAAGGGAAAAAAATAATAATAACACACAGCCCATTTCCCACAAGCCTCGTTTTCCGCTACTTCTTGGGCCGCTCAGTCCTGGGCCTTGTATGCTTGCCATGCTCAGTCAGGAATCAGGGTTAACCCATCACTCCACGAATCTAAAACCCATCACGAAGAGGTCAAAAAAGTTCCCTGATTCCCCAGTTAAGAGCCAATTTTGTTTTCTTGGACAATATAACTTTTTTTTTTGGTCAGCCAAAGCGTATGTTTTCTTTTAAATTTCAATAAGGGATTACTTATTGTCTGTAAATCTTTTTTTTTTTATTTTTTAAGTTAACAATAAAGGGACAGAATAAGAGGGGATGTACACACAAAAGGCACGGAAGGCGTATTTATAATACCAAAAGGAGTAACTTGAGT
Organism: Escallonia rubra; assembly: GCA_033065855.1. Lineage (NCBI taxonomy): Eukaryota > Viridiplantae > Streptophyta > Magnoliopsida > Escalloniales > Escalloniaceae > Escallonia > Escallonia rubra. The sequence continues at coordinate 712,921 of JAVXUO010001214.1, read as the reverse complement.
TTGAGTTAGCGTTTGATTTCGTTTAAGTTTCTATTTTTGTAAACTGGAGGGAAAAAACGAGTTTGGCATATAGTTTTCATTTTTTTTTCTTCAGTTTTGAAAACCAGTTTTTAAAATAAGGTTATTTTTTTTATAACTCTCATTTTGGAGTTTTGGGTTTCCAGTTTTGAGACCGCCACCGCCGGCCTGCCTGCCCGCGCCACCTGCCGGCCACCGCCGTCGGTTGGCACCATCGCCACTCCCCATCACTGTTACCACAACCACCATCAAATAAAAAACTTAAAATAAAAAGTGGGTAATCAAACATCCAAAATAAAAAACTCAAAAGAAAAACTGGGTAACGAAACACCCATTTGTTTTTGTAAAAAAGAAAAAGTAAACTAGTTTTGATTATATTTTTTTGAGTTAATTACGCGGTTGACCACTGTACTATTCGGCAAATTCCACTTTGACTACTAGACATCGATTTATGTCATAGTAACCACTAAACTTTGAAATTCGTTTCAATCAAGTCACTTCGTCAAATTGATTTTGACGGCGTTAGGTTACTCAGGGGTATATTGGTCTTTTTACGCTAGTCTTTATGAATTTTCCTTTTCTTTCTCTCTTTTCCCTCCTTCCTCTCTCTCTCTCTCTCTCTCTCTCTTCTGTCCCTCTCCGTCTCACACAGACACTCCCCCAACCCACACACATTTTTACCGTCACACACACATACGCATACCCATGCACACACATTGCCCCCCCACCCCACTCTCTCTCTCACACAAAGACACACACACACACACATAAACACACACACTGCCTCACACAGTGACACACGCACAACACACAGACACACACAAAGACCCACAACACACAGACACACACTGCCTCACCATTGGTAGTTTTGCTCGAATATCCTCGCGCAAGCTGCGGACCACCGGGCCATACATAGGTAATGCACCACATGCCCCATCCTTAACATTCCTAAACAAGCTAGACAATGTAGCATCCGAAAAGCGCATTGACCTTCTCGACCATTTTTCAGCCCTCCATAAGTCAGAAACCACAACTTTGAAGTCCACCCACGTAGTCCACCGTAATTGTTTTGATGATAGATTGAAAGATTGACTCCAGTTTGTTTTCCTAAAAACATAGCACATCCTGCTTCCCTGGTAATTACAGCTTTAGCGTTCACCACCCCATTGGCATCAATTTATCATTTAAACCCGAAACAGTCCAAGAAATAATCTTTAACCTCATAATACCAGAGTATAAGTAATGGCAGCTGTCCATCTCTCCCTCTCTCCCCGCCCCCTTCCTTTGGATGGTCCCTGTCACTGCCTTGTCTTCCCATCATAGTTGATAGAGTCTTTAGGCTCTCAAATCATACTGCTTCCTCCGCTAGGTGACAGTATCGGCTCCGACCTTGGTAGACCTTACCAGACTTCCACCCGTTGACAAGCTTCTCAAAGACTTTCATCACAAGCTCCTCATTCATTTCTCTCGCCAGTCTCATTTGCCTGCCAAAAGTCTTTGGGGCATCCAGCAGCCACTCAACTCATCTGCTGCATCAACTCTGGACCTCCCATGATGGATGCAAGAAACGTCTTCATTATCTGATATAGGGCTACCACCACATTAACTCCATTATGAGTAAATATAGCCTTGCTACAAATTTCAGCATCTGAGCTCCGATGTCCTCTCCTACCGAGAAGAAGAAGAAGGTGAACAGTGAATGGACGGTTGTACCCCTAAATAAACGGACTTAAATTGACGGAGTGACCTGATTGAAACGAATTTCAAAGTTTAGTGGTTACTATGACACAAATCGATGTCCAGTGGTCAAAGTGAAATTTGCCTAATAGTACAGTGGTCAACCGCGTAATTAACTCTATTTTTTTTTTGTAAACTTAAAACCAAAACTTTAAGTGATTTTGAATAGACCCTGAGTTACACGTTAAGGGAGGATACTTGTCCTTGTCTGCCCCCGCCGTAAGGATCGATCCAAACTTTTCTGATATGATCATAAGAATTTATATTAACAGTGTATTTCCAATCATGAAATTGATAAAATTTCATTTTAGATACCCGACTTTAGTTGTTTGGAATATTAAAAAAAGAATTGGGTTTGAATTTCATGAAATTTGAATGAACTTGTTTTTGTAGTGTGGAATCGGATTTCATGAACTAAAACCTTTTTCTGAACCTCTAAAACCAACGACCTACCAGCGTTATCGTCATTGCTACTGCCGCCACCACCGAAATCATTACTGTTATCGTCCCTGCTGTCACACCCACCACAACAGCCACACGCCAAATACCATCATCATAATCGAGTGTATTACATCACCACTACGACCACCATTATCATCAATCAAAAATTTAATATCATTGTTGTCCCCACACCACTGCTATCACCATCGTCACTACCACCATCACTATTTCTATCGCTGTCATTGTCACTGCACCAGTTTGTCGCGATTAACATACTTGTTGCGCTCACCAACAACCACCACAACCGTCTCTATTGCTGCCAACATAACTACTATCACCGACATACCAATGACACCACCACTACAACTACCATCGTTACAATCTCTAGACCACGCCACTACCATAGCCATTGATGCCACCACACGACAATTGGTTGTTGGGTAGTGGTGGTTGGGGATTTGAGATAGCTGGTGGGAGTAATGAAATGAAAAGTGAGTTTTGTAGAAGGATGGGTTCCAAATTGCTTCCAGTGAAGCTTGAAGGTTGGATCCCAAAGCAAACACTAAAACTGAAACTCCAAATGGAGTTTTCTAAAACTAGCTCAAATTGACAACCAGTTTAAAAAACCGATGGGAAAAAAATCAAAATTGTCTGCTAAACATCAATATTTTTTTTCACCTTACAAAACTAAACAAAAACCTAAAAACAAAGACTCTCAAATGCCACCAAGTTAACGAAATTGTTGTCTGCACTCGCTAATATTTTTTTTTTAGTTATTCACACTTTATTTTCATTTTTCGTAACCTTTATGTAGCACTTAATCATGCTATCGCGACAAACTTTAGATCTATTGTAAATTTAATTTTGCTAATTAACAACTATTAACCATAAAATGTATCTGGGAAAGATTTCATACTATGACCAACTAATAGCTCCTAAGTATTTTTTATTGTAGAGTTTTTAGAAATTGAACACATTCGTCTATCAACTTGGTTTAAAAACTAATTTCTTCAGTTTAAAAAATCAGTTTTTAAACCATGACTGTTTTTGAAAACTCAAAAAATGAGTTTCGATTTTCAGTTTTGGTTTTTATTTTGAGACCACCACCTTCCCACCGCCGGCAGCTACCGCCGACGGCCGACCACCACCACAGTCGGCCACCGCCACTGTAAACCACCACCAAAGAAAAAACTCAAAATCAAACACACACACACACACACACAAAAAAAAAGTAGGTTATCAAACACCTACTTATTTTTGTAAAAAAAATAAACTGGTTTAAATTTTTTTTTTTTTGAAACGGAAAACCAAAACTGAAAGTGTTGTCAAACGGAGTCTTGATGTGGGTGACTTTGAAGTATTATTAACTTTATTCTAATTTTAGAATCGTTGTTCCTCATTAGAAATTGTGTAATTGGAAGGTATATATTAGTTATTTTTTGGTGGTTAGCATCAACAATTTCAAGATATCCATCTCATGTAATTGGCTTTGTTTTATTTCATGACTTAATTTTCGGTACATATGCAATTTCTACATAAAATCTCGAGTTTCATTGGAGCACACTCATTTCCACATTTTCAGCTTCTATTTTCTTCAAATTCATTTTCTCTCGTTTGGTCACCCTTTTAGAATCTTTGTTTTAAAAAAAACCGAACTTAAGTTGACAATTATTTTCTATTTGTAGAACCCGGAAATGAAAACCTAAAAATAAACTAATGAAAGCTGTCTCCACACTGTTGTTGCTGTTACCCCACCATAGCACACTAGCGACAAGAATAATGCTAATCCCAACTTATTTAAAAGTATAACCATTTAATTAAGTAGCACCATGAATTAATTAATATATGCGCCTCTTTTTCATCATCTTTTTTAACCTTTCTTTCCTGCAACTTTTTGGAATCCGGTGTTACACGGAGAATGGTGTTCAATGCAATAATAAGCTTTTCTTTTCCAGCTCGCCACTTGTCCTTGGAATTCAGTATTGTTCCAGAAATCAGGACTATGATATTTAATTTACTGTAATATATATAAGTACATATTAGTAAACAAATATTATTTTTATAAAATTTAATAACAACGGCAAAGTATTTATATTAATACTTTTTGTCACTAAAATTTATCGTAATAGAAATGATGTATTATAGAGGATCCAAGTCTCACAAAACAATCGACGCTAAGCACAAGCTATGCCCTTCTATTTTTGCCGCTAAATATAAATAAAAAGGAAGAAAAAAGGATAATCATATATTGAGTATAGGTGTGTATATTTTTATATAGCATTCAATTCCCTTTTTCTCAATTTAGAAAGTTTTCCTTCTTAAAAGGCAACTTTTTGGTGCAAGGGAGATAAGATGGATTAGGATCCCCTGCTGTAACCATGGGTCATGGTTACAGCAGGGGTGCTGTCCCCAGTGTTGTGAGAGGGGGAAGAGAGAGAGACATCCCCCTCTCTCTGTCTCTCTCTTCCCCCTCTCACAACAATGGGGACAATACTCCTGCTGTAACCCGTGGTAGCATGTACTACATCCTTAGCCCCACCAGGGCAATAGGTTAATGATCACCTCACATATTATGATGTGACCTTGATCAATATACTGGACACTCTTTTTATTTTGTATTAACTTATAAAACAATACTACTAGACACTCTCTGGTCCCCAGTGGTCCTGTACTTAATCACGTGGGGTGAATTTAGAAAGAAATTGGCACAGTTACAAGGTAACCATGGTGTTCCCCATAATTTCAGTGGGTTCTTCCAAAATTTAAATTTTTGGCACGTCCGCGATGTAAGATGTTGTCTAATGTTATTTTGGGATGGCAAACACGAGATTGCTAGAAAAAAAACCCTTACGCTTATATGGTTTGATTGTTTATTCTCATGAACATAAGAATTTTAGGCAGGGGCGGAGCACAAGCATGACCGGGGGTGGGATGGCACCCCCCACCCCCACCCAAAAAAAATAAATTGTTTGAGATTATTTTTTGTTGTTTTAAAATATGAGTAATTATGTTTAAAATATTTACTAAAATGCCACTATATTATAAATGAATGTATTAGAGTTTCATTTTGTTATATTTTTTACTTTTTATTCCACCGGCTGTCGTAGTCATTATCTTCCTCGTTCTTTTGTCGATCTTCATTCTTTCAAATTCTAAATTTTCAGATTATAAAGAAAACACTAATAGATTAAGGTAAGTTAATTTTTTTTCTTTTTTAGTTTAAATTCTTATAATATGTTATACGTGACTATTGTCATCATACAATTGGTAATCGCACTAGTGATACATATATACAATAAGAGTTAAGTTTCTTTCATACAAGATTAGTGGTTTGTTGTTGACTAACTCTATGAAGTTAAATAAATCAATACGAATAGTGATATTATATGATTATTAGTCAAATTGAGCAATCTATTTTGCATTTAACATATTTAATCGTGACGCGAATTCTTTTATGTTAGCCGTATTTTTTTTATAACTTTTTGGTCCCCCCGGTTGAACTTCCTAGATCCGCCCCTGATTTTAGGCTTTAATTTTTAGCGTTTCAGACTTATATAAACTTTATAAAATGCCATTAAATTCGACAACCTTGGTATTTTTGTTTTTAGATGGTAAGAAAAGCACTAGATGGACAAGTTACATGGTAGGCTCTAAAGCTCTAATTTACTTGAAAATTAGTGTGCATGATTCAAGTACCGTAAATCAAACACTCCAAAGGTTTGTTTATGCTTTATTTTTATTTTTATATATACATGAGTTAACAAATGTGTCAACTTGAACTCGTTTTTTTCATTAAAAATGAGATTTGCAGTTTATCACATGCAATGTCGCAACGATGAAGACCAATAAAATACTTCATCAGATCCATGGTTGAAGGCCCCTCAAAAAGGTCGAACACAGTATATAAAAATCTAGCTTTGAAATTTAAAGTTGGCCACTACCAAGATCAACCTTTAGGAATGCTAGTAGCATTTCTGCAAACTTGGTAGATAAACCGTGTTTAATTCTGATCTGACAAGGAAGAAAAGAGACATTTTTACTACTCTCATTGCCAAGCGAAGATGGAAGGACAATAAATTGGAAGGATTGAATTTAAGATCTTGCCTGGATTTTAAAAGCAGCTCTTTCAGACATGTGATGTCTTTGTGTCAAATCAATTTCAACTCGGCGGTGTCCCTTTCTGAATTCTTTACTGTTTACATCAGTTACTGTCATTTTTTGGTGTCATTGAACCAGGTTTCTCTATCAGGTCAGGTGTGTTGTCATGTTCCTCCTCAAGCACCCAAGATTCTCATTTTTCCTGGATTTATAATGTGTCCAAGAGAAAGAAAGATATGCTCATAGAAATGAGTTCCATTGGTTTATGGGATTATTGAGTCCCATCCCATCCTCTTTACGGACACCCATTGTAGGAAAAAGCTCCAAGTACTTCCTGTATTGCATATTGGATTGCACTAAACAGGTTAGTAACATATCTTTTTCTGGGTGATTCTTGAATTTTGAGGAACATTGTTCTGTTTGTCTTTTATTTCAGACTGGAAAGAAAAAACTGGAAATAGTTCCTTTCTCAATATTTAGCAAAATGGCCATGGATGGACATATGCTTTTTAAAGAAAAGTTTGAACTCTGAAGAGTAGGGAAAGGTTGGACTGAGAGGTTTGTAAAAAGCTGAAAAGACACTGGTGGGTGGGTGAGTGAGTGAGTGAGTGAGGGGGAAATATGCCAACGGTTTGGTTTTCTTTGAAGAAATCTTTGCACTGTAAATCAGAGCCATCAGATGTTCATGATCCAAAGGCCAGGAAGCACTTGAGCACAATCTTGACCAGGAAAGCAGGCAGGTCAGGCTGTTCAAGGTCTATAGCAAATCTGAAAGATGTCATTCATGGAAGTAAGAGACACTTAGAAAAGCCTGTAAGTTGCAGTCCAAGATCTATAGGGAGCAGTGAGTTCCTAAATCCAATAACTCATGAGGTAATATTGAGTAACTCAAGATGTGAGCTCAAAATCACTGGTTTTGGTGGGTTTCAAGAAGGGGCTGTTGGTGGTGGAGGTGGCGGTGGTGTTGATGACGGTGGAGGTGGTTCAACATTTGTGGGTACTTTGAGGCCTGGTACACCTGGCCCTGGAGGGCATCCTACAATGCACTATTTTAACCCTTCGTTCAGAAACTCAACTCCTTCAAGAAAGACTGTTTCACTTTTATCAGAAAGAGACGGCTCTGGATTTGGGGGTATTCCTTCAAAACCCAGGGCTTCTCTTGAAACAGAAAACAATGCGTCTTCTGCAGTCACATGCCACAAGTGTGGAGAGCAATTTGGAAAGTGGGAAGCCATTGAAGCACATCATCTCCTCAAACATGCTGGTAAAAATCCTCTTTATTTGTCCTGCTTGGTCTACTGCATAAGTTTATTTCATACATAAAAACACTTTGCTGGGTCTAAAACTGCATACTAGTTCTTTCTTTTGCCTGTCAATTTCGTAAGATGCACTTCCTCAGTAGGCTAATGATTGAGAATAAACTGTCTTATATTCACCTTTCCTTTCAAAGTTATGGATTTCTCTATGAGAAATTGCCTTTTCCGGGGAAAAAATAGTTATTTTTTTCCCCTTGCACCAACTGAAGTGGATGTCCTGATTTTTGCAGTTCTGCTTGCTCTCCTCTCCGTCCCTCCCCAGCATCACGCATACAGTCCTGTGTACTGTGTAGTATTTGTACTTAACAACACCCAAATTTCATCTTGTTCTTTTGAAACCATACTGTGGCTTGCTAATTTGAATTAAATTAGCATGTTAGAAGCTTACCATGATTCTCTACTTGGACAGTTACTGAACTTTTGGAGGGAGATTCGTCTAGGAAAATTGTTGAAATAATTTGCCGGTCAAGCTGGCTAAAGTCTGAAAGCCACTGTGGTAGGATTGAAAAGGTTTTGAAAGTTCACAACATGCATAGGACCCTGGCTCGGTTCGAAGAGTATAGGGAGATGGTGAAGATCAAGGCCAGCAGACTCCCTAAGAAGCACCCTCGATGCCTCGCCGACGGGAACGAACTTTTAAGGTTTTATGGCACAACTGTCGCATGCTCCCTCGGCATGAATGGATCCTCCAGTCTATGTATACACGACAAATGCTGTGTTTGTCGAATCATAAGGAACGGATTCTCCACCAAAAAGGAACTCAAGGGTGGAGTAGGTGTTTTCACAACTTCCACCAGTGGCAGAGCTTTTGAATCTATAGAAGTCAATGGAGATGATCCATCCACGAGAAAAGCTCTAATTGTCTGCAGAGTTATAGCAGGGAGGGTACATAGGCCTTTGGAGAACATACAAGAAATGGCCGGGCAGTCGGGGTTCGATTCATTAGCTGGGAAAGTTGGTCTCTATTCCAATATTGAGGAGCTATATTTGCTCAGTGCCAGAGCTCTGCTTCCTTGCTTCGTGGTAATCTGCAAATCTTAGAACAATAGAATGAAAGATGTTGAAACCGCTTATTGTGAAGATACATGGTTTTGTTTATGGTGAAGGCCTTTTACTTGCCATACATCAGAATCTGCGCATCTCATCTATCTTCCCCTCTGAAGATTTGCTCTCTATCCTGGTATTGCTGTTCTGTCAGGCTACTGCAGTTGTTCCCTCTGTGTTTCTGCTGCTGGTGCAAAGATTATACGAGGAATCTTTGTATTTTTTCTCATATATGGGGCTATCATGAGCTCGAGCTCACTGAGGTTCCATTCTTACAGCCATGTTGAACATAGTGAGCCACATCTGCTGAAAAATCCAGTATTTTCTTGAGGGGAGGCTTTTTACAATTGTTTTTTTTCCCGTTGTATCTACACGTTAAAATCTACATCTTGTTGTCGTTACTCGTTGGAGGTGCAATAGCGAGAAATAGATACATCCGACGAGAATTAAGTGCCGAAAGCACTTCCTTGCGCCATATAAACATTGCAAATCAGGATCACATTCTAAGCTATATGGTAAATGTGGCATCAGGATTTGAGTTATTGCGACAGATGGGAACCCATTGATAGTGAATGATGAGATTGAGAATCATTGCAGAATGTACATGCAGGTTCGCACCATGAAAATTACAATTACGTATGATCATTGTGGAGGAGAAAACAACTCCATGCTCTCTGAAATAGACCAATACGTTCTACAAACAGGAAAAATTCTGTATGATACAACAGTGCGATTGCGATTCAAATATTTATTCCTTTCATGATTGAGAATTTATTCAGAACCTCTCATAAGAACATTGAGTTTGTATACACTGATAACCAAACTAGATAAGAATTTATTGATACAAGGTAAACTATGTTTGAGGAAATGGTTACACACAAGCTTTATAACAGATCTGAGGTTTTTTGGCACAATGGATGTGGATTGACAATATTTGAGTTTAGACCTCAATTGCAGTGGTCCTTGGAGTTGCAACTTGCAAATATTACATTAGTTTTTAAACGTTTTGAAAGTTTCAAAGTGTACAACTGGAAACTTGAAATTTTGGATAGAAAAGCAAAGAATTCTGATAGTTCTAACACAATAAGACTAGGCTAAACAAACTGTAAAATGTAAAGGATGTTGGTACAATCTAATGTATAGTTGTACCTACTACTAAGCATCATTCAGTGTGAACAGGGTATGTGTCCCTAGCTGGATAGGCATGTGTCAAATTGAGGTTAATCCAAAACTAGAGTACAAGGACCAGAAAGTTTAAATGCCATATGCTGAATGTCCGTAGTCCATGCCTTTTTCTTTTGTCCTGATGTTCATTTCCTTATCCTTATTTTAACTGGTGCTGGAAATACTGTTGTACTCCTTAATTGTCAGGTCTGCTTTTCACTGGAGCTCGTTGATCCTCTTGATGTGTGAACAGCTAAGGTTAGAGATAAGGTTTGTGACCCAATCCCTTTCTTCTTAGGGTTTATGAAACTTGGTAATTTCTCATGGTTCTTTTGTTATTTGCAGCAGCTTTCTGGGTATAGGGTTAATGATTCTCTTGCTGCAAAATCTGAACATGGCTTTTAATGCTCTCTGGTACATGCCAGCCCAAAAGTGCATCTAACCCTCATAAATCCTTTGGGTCACAGGAAGTTTGAATAGAATAGAATTACCACTTCAAATGTTTGAATAGGACTAGCTTGAGAGGGGGGGGGGGGGGGATGGACACCAAAGAAGATGCTAAGTTGCAGTTGGCATTAACTGCTGATTTAGACTATTCATCTGGTGAGAGGCTGCATCTTGTTTAGCTCAAAACATGTTAAGATTTACTGACCGGAAAAGGACCGTTAAGAACTATTCAGAAACGTTGCATGATGAAAACTTGTAAAGATTGACGACAGTGCTAACAATGCACTCGAGCGTCTTGCCATGACCTCTTTGTCTGGAGTGCATATGCTACTTCAAAGTTCAAAGACCTTCCCAATGCCTCTAAACGCATAGGGACCCATTGTTTACCCTTTTGATTTTCACTTTCAAGTTCACATTCTCTTTTGGAACAGTGGACTACCTGTTTCTTTATGTGCTTTGTGTTTTTTATTTTTGGAAAAACCGTTTTGGCCCATTTCTGATGACACATTGGAGGTGGTTTCGGTCTTGCTGAAGATTAGTCCATCAATAATACAAACTGAATTTTACGGGGAACAAGTTTCCATCTTCATTTTTTTTTCTGTTTTCCTTTTAACTTTGTATTCTAATTGAGTTGCGCGAGAATTAGAGATGCATAACTAAATATTTTGGCATTTACTAGATAGTTTACATCTTTGACGCTTCAGGCTTTATCAAGAAAAATCTATTATAGTCCTCCTGAGTTAAGTCAGTATCGCTTGCCATCCATATTTATAAATGTGGTCCAGCTCCATAGTTATGCTGATGGCCTGAATCTCCTCACTTAGTTGATTTTGATCTATAATAACACATACCTGTGCCTGCTTGCTGGACATCTTAACCCCTTTCAATAGTAAGAAGTAAAGAAACAGATTAACTCATTGAATGCCTTTGCAAGTCCTACTACAACCTTTGAGATAGTTATTGAAGTGAATTGACCTGAAACCATGAGTTAGTTCAATGCTTCCAGTTCGGCGCCATTTATTATGCCTGCATTCTGTTGGCAATTAGGTCACATCAGTGGTGGGTTTGATACCATATGAGAACCCTCTAAGAGAGAATTAATCACCAATGGATGTACAAGAAAACCAACAACCTCATAAAGCAGCACTCTCCTAAAACTTGTCATCTAATAGCTCCCAATGTTAGAAGAAGGATTGTACTAAGCAATAAATCTGCCAGTAGAAAGGGTGGCCGAGGTCAAACACACCAGGCGTACCCCACTTGTTGACCCAAGACCTTCATTCTCGAAATAAATCAATCTTATTGAGTGCCAAGGCTCAGCTTCTAAAGAAGAAAGCCATGGATATCCAGTTCAAGGAGATTGTTAAGTTTGTGCATAGGATAATACAAAGATCAAATCAAATGGTTGAGTGGAGAGCGAATTGTAGAAACACGTAAACATGTCGAAACATAGTAGCTAGAAGAGAAGTTTCTTAGAACAGAGTAGACAACATCTTAATACGAAGCAGCAAGCTACATAGCCTGATAGTTGGATGACATCCGAATCATAGGCAGATTATCCCAAACTAAGTCCAACTGAAGAAGTAGCCTCAATCCACACTAATAATGATCCCATACACGAAAAGATAGTAAACGACGGTATGTGAGTTTCTTGACATTGATCAACTGTTCATGGAGCTGGACAAACTAGCTCCCAAGTCAAGGAACTGGATATAAATCAAAGAAAATGGAGCTAGTAATCTAATCTTAGGAGAGAGTGGCACAAATAGCATCAGATAAACTTCCTATAATAAACCAATATCACTTTTCATTGCAAGGTAAAAAGCCAGAGTGCATAGAACTACTTATTGTATGCTTTATGATATCTGGCACGCCATACTTATAAGTAAAGCCCAAATCTCTCAACTTCCTTGAAGAAATCTCGGAGGGGACTGAACCATGTTCTTGCTTCAGAAGCCTGGAAGATAGACAAATCATCATCTCTACTGCTTGACAAATTTTTACCTTGAAAGTTGAAAGCGAGAATAACCTTTCTACATTAGAGCAAGGATACTCCATGGCAAGATGATGAACCAATTCAGACATTACGCAACTTTGGGTGCAGCATATGTATCGACCTTCTGCTCTTGCATTTTCCATGAGGAATATGTGAGCACTGCATATGTCTTCAATGTGAACCAAAGCAACTGATCCCATCCTTGAATGCACAGCAGATAATATTTGAAATAATCTGGAATCGCCTAGAGCATTCGAATCAACATGTTATAGCATATAATTGTAATGTGATAGGCAATGAAAATGTTTGCACGCCTTAACTGCAGATCAATTCGACAAATCTTTGCATGTACAAAAGAGCTGAACATAAATTTAAGTAACTACGAGGTTACAAGTTTTGGTTCTTCGGGTTTTTGCAATAAAGTAGGAAAGCGGTGCTGAGTTTGGTGATAAATACAAAGTCGATCCAGAAAAGGTGAAATATTGCTGCAATAGACGATGCCATTATAGGTCAGGTCACAGGTTTGGATGATGGCTTAGTTACCTGTTATCGGTGATAGGAGAACTTGAACACTCAGTGGAACCATTGGAGTGAGGAATGGACCAGCGACGGTGGTGGTTATAACTGACACAAGGTCGATACCTTTCTCTTTCGCAAACTGAAATGCAGCCTCTTCTGTTAAAAGCTTTGTGAGTACATAAACCTGTGGAAGGAAATAGCTTTCTAATCCGTGACAGCTGAACAGGACATCTATACAGGAGAGAAAACAGAAGCATTACCCAGCCATTAGGTTTCGTATTCCAGACACGATCAATTGGGGTTCGACAAGATTCATCAACGATAGGTAGCCAGTTTCCAGCATCGTCTTTGGCAGTCATGGTACTGATCGAAGATGTTAAAACGACCCTCTTAACAGATTTTGCATTCAAGCAAGCGTTCAGAAGGTTCAAGGTTCCTTTGATTGCAGGGTCAACGATTCTTGATCTAACATAATTGCCTTCAAAGTGCGGAAAATATATGATTTAGAACTGTTAAACTGATCATTGCTACACCTCATGGACATAATCATGTGGTGCACTATTTTTCTACAGTCGAAATAGGTTAAAATCGCGTAGAAAACTTATATCCAAACACATTACCAACGTTCTCTTTTTCAGGAACACTGAATTCCATTGAAGCTGCCACATGAAACACACCATCACAACCTTTTACAGCCTCGTCGAAGCTTCCTTCATGATGCAAATCGGCTTTGAACAACATCAGCCTCTCATCGCCACCCGCCAACGATAATAGATGCAAACACTTCGCTGAGGGTAACAACAATAAGTTGCATTTCAGATGATTAATAATATGTACAAAAAGGAAATCCTCTGATGCTTTTTCAGGTATGGAAGATAGCGAGAAATGTACTTTTCACGGCCCATTAATCTTCCTGAGACACATAAACCTAGCTCTGCCTATGTTCTTTTAAGAAATAGGCCAGTGAATTGATGGATTGGATCGCCATAAGATCATTGAATATCTTAGTCTCTTTATTCAAATGTAATCCAACCAATCAATTTACACGCACAAACGCGCGCACACTCTATCTCACACCCATGTCATCAATTCTTTCTAAAGTGATCAACGCTCTCGCGGTTTCGTGACCAAACAAGTGTCAGTTTGGCCTCCCTTACGCACTCACTTCTGCTCGCTCTAGCTCTCACTCCGGCTCACCAAACTTGTCACTTCGTCCCATGCACAAATACACCCACAAACACACACACAAAGCCCTCTCCCTCTCTCTCTCTCTCTCTCGCTCTCTCAGCCATGTCCAACAGTGTCACTCTTTGAAAGTCACGCACAAGAAAGGAAAATGTTTGTAACTTCCTAACCTTACCCTTTAGCAAACCATGTAATTGGACAGAATCACGAGAGAAAAAATGGAGCAACTAGTCCAATAATACTTGTGCTATTCTTCCGACACATTCCAAGACACTTTTAGTTAATTGACCTCAAGTAAATGCATTTAGCTACTGGGAAAAGAATGCGGCAAAGAGTGAAACTTGAAAGTACAGACCAGGATCCCGGACAGTGGCATGAACCCTGCAGCCTCTTTGCAGCAGAGACTTGACCAGCCATGACCCTATGTAACCTGTTGCTCCTGTTACACAGTATGTCATCTCCACCTTGCTCTCTTCCATTTGCTCTGCTGCCCCAGTCGCCCAAACCAAACACAGCCTTAACAGGAAGATGGTGATTGCCTGCTGATTGTTTACATATGCACTTGGGAGCATGTGATGTGATTAAACTGGACAGTATATGGAGTCCTTTAGTAATTTTTTAATGGGGTTGATATAAACTATTTATGGCTTTCTCCATACAGACGACGTACTCTCAATTCAGGGGCGGAGCCCAAGCATGACCACGGGGGGCCATGGCACCCCCCCCCCCCCCACCCCACCCCCACCCACCCTATAGTTTGAGAAATTATTTTTTTGCTGTCTTAAACAATAGATAAATATGTTTAAAATATTTACTAAAATGTTAATATATTATAAATGAATGTATTAGAGTTTCATTTTGTTATGTTATTTACTTTTTTGTGCCGCCGGCCGTTGTAGTCTTTATCTTCTTCGTTCTTTTGTCCATATTCATTTTTTCAAATTATAAATCACCATATTATAAAGAAAACACTAATAGATCAAGGTTAGTTATTTTTTTTTCTTTTTTATTTTAAATTCTTATAATATGTTATACATGACTATTGTCATCATACAATCGGTAATCGCACTAGTAATACATATATACAATAAGAGTTAAGTTTAATTCATCCAAGATTAATAGTTTGTTGTTGACTAACTTTATCAAGTTAAATAAATCACTATAAATAGTGATATTATATGATTATTAGTCAAATTGAGCAAATGGGGGTCTCTAGAAAGCCCGTTTTATGAGATAATTTCTGGTAGTAGATCCATAATCAAAAATTTATTTTACATTTAACGTATTCAATCGTAACGCGAATTCTTTTATGTTAGGCGTCAATTTTTTTTATGACTTTTGGTCCCCCCGGTTGAACTTCCTGGATCCGCCCCTGACTCTCATACTTTATTTGCAGAAATTTGAGTGTCACACGTATCGTGCATGTATGCTCGTGGGTGATCACATGTACACAAAATAGGTTTCAAGATGCATGGGCGGAACTACACGGTAACAAGGGGCCCGAACTTTTGGAAGAATTTTTTTTTCCAGTGATGTTATATGCTGATGTAAACTATATCTACGGATTACGTTTGTGCATGCTGATGTTATATGCTGATGTAAACTAAAATTAACATATGTATAAATATGTTAATTTTTGTTTAATTTCAGTGATTATCTATGTTAATTTAAGTTTAATATGTTAACTTTAGTTTATTTCATTGATTATATAGAGGTTTAGAATATATGTTTGGTTAATTTAATTTCAGTGATTATATAGAGATTTAAAATAAATTTTTTAAAAAAAGTTTAATATTATTTTACTAATAAATTTTTTTGGTGAATTCGATATAATTTTTGTACCTCCTGAAAAAAATTCCTGGTTCTGCCCCTGTCAAGATGAGATCCTTGACAGTTACAATAGCTCCAAGAGCTCTATATTTGGACACTGAGAAAAGGATCTGGACTCAGTATCATGTTTCTAATGCTCCTACTTACATATAAGCCATTGGTTCTATCCGTGAGGATTCTACCGGAGCGCCCTGTACTTCTATTAGACATAAACTAGATCAAAATCATTCTGAACGAGTCTGTAAAAAGTGATCCCATTTTTTTCATCTGATCGTGATATAAAAGGAAAGTAATAAAGAAGATGCACCATCACTTGGTTCCAAAAGTAGGTTTCAAGATGAGATCTTTGACACTTACAATAGCTCCAAGAGCTCTATTGTTGGACTGTGAGAGAAGGATCTCGACTCGTGTCGTGTCGTGTTTATAATGCTCCACCTTATATACAAGTCACTGGTTCTATTCGTGAGGATTCTACCAGAGCACGATGTACTTCTAATAGGTCATAAACTAAATCACAATCATTCTAAACGAATCCGTAAGATATGGTCCCATCTTTTTTCACCTAATCCTGCTATACATGGGAAGTAATACAAATGATGCACCATCACTTGGTTTACGGATATACGAGTACAAATTACATTACATTATGTGTAAAAGAAAATGGAATGAACTAGAAAGAACTGCACTTTACACATTCGCAGACTAGAACTCTAGTAGTTTCTATTGACATATATCCTGCTTTTCACAACTCCAAACTCGAGTATCATGCATGCGCTACGTGAAGGAAATAAATGCGCAGAAAGCCAACATGGGAGCAAAGCAAGATAGAGCTTATGCTCATCGCAACCAACCTCGGAAGAACTAGAACTGCTACTTGTGGCGGATGCCGTTGGGGTTGCCTACCTACCCCCGTGATTAATTGCATTTCCTATTGTAATAAATAATATAAAAAAAAGTGTTGAATCCCAAAAATCTTTAAAATCCAAGGGGAAATATGCTGTGTAAACGTTAGGGTTGTTCTTTCTCTACTCTTTTGAATAACTTTCCCAGTCTATGCAAATGGTTCAGCAGTGAGAAATTTAGAAGACAAGAACTACTTGACGAGTTAAAACCAAAATAAATAAGGGTGTTGGCCAAAAGTTGAATGGTTATATTAAGATTAGGCAAAAAGAAAACATTTCTATGAAGCGCTACTTACGGAATCAATTACGAGAAATCACAAAATAGTAGTAAGAGTTTCGGCATTGACAACCACGGTCGAAAAGTGGGTTTACCATCGGTGGGTATGCACACACATTCGTGGAAGAGCAGTGTTTTCTGCCAATTTCTAGCAGCAGGCAATCGCTCCGATCTGCATCAAATAAAATGAGAACAATTCGCATCGCTTCAACTACAACATGGTGTGCACCTTTAGTATGTCAATATAACAAATCTACAATTCTCTCTATTTTCCTTTGCGAGATAGGGATCACCAAAAATACAACAGATGAAGAGATAAATGTTCCAAGTCACTCAAGGACAAGCAATAAGTTTGACTCTCAAGAAGCAGCAGTAACAGCTTCGACTGCTTTTTCTCTGTCTTTAACTACCCTCTTCCATTCCTCTGCACTGTCGATTATCTCTCCAGTTTTTATTAGGTAACGAACCCGCTTTCCATTTTCAAGGATTTTGTGACCCACCCGGCTTGCTACATTCTGCTCTTTGGAATAAAGCATCACATTGGAGCTGTGAATAGGTGCTTCAATCTGCAATACCAAAAATTCATATATCCATTAGCGATATAATCATACTTCTAAAACAATGTTCTTGATAGCTCTTCATTCCTGAGGGTTGTGTGCAATGTAACGAGAGATACAGAAGCAAAAGTAATACGTTTACACACAAGGTGTTAAATTTAGGGAAACAAGTAACAACCTTGACTATCTGTCCAGGTTCACCTTCTTCCCTGCTCTTCATATGCTTGGTCTTCAAGTTAATCTCTTTCACAATTACAGAGCTGCTATGCTTAATTATTTTGGTTATTTCACCAATCTTACCCTTGTCATGTCCCGATATTACTTTTACTGTGTCTCCAAGCTTAACATGCATTTTGTGTAGCACCGGAAGGCTGTTTGGCTTGCATTTTATCCTCTCCCATCGCTTCAGCTGCAAGAGTAAAACTTCTACCCATCAATAAGTATCGTTTGGGCACCAACTGATAAGTATCAGCAATACCTCCATAAGTGGCAAAAGCTAGATATAAAAGTGAGTAAAGGATTACAATGGAAACAATGTTATCTAAGACTCTTATGTGGCTCATGGAGGGCACAACAGTAGCGCAACTAGTCTAATGGCCATGTTGGGAAGTCATATTATTTGAGTCATCGCAATTTCAAATGAACTCAGGCCTCTTAGGCAGCCCTCAGAGGGAGTTTGTCTTTTCTCTCTAATTCACCAACAGATGGAACAGGAGTCCCCTTCAAGAGGCTATTCAAAACCTGGATGGCTGAAGTGGGACATGTTCTCACTGTCAAGCTCCTATATGAATTGAAGGGAATGAAAGGAATAACCTCTTTCGAAATCACTACACATGGAAAGAAAATATTTGATAAATTCTGCACACTCTAATACTCTAATTTCTCATTGTTTAATGGAAACACAACTGGAGCGGAAAGATAGATATTTACGGGAAGGATCAAAGAGTTGCAGCTTGTGTTCTACACTTATGAAACTTCAGGTTCTCTTTCATTCCTATTTCTATCTTGTCATATATTGATACACACACGCCTAACGAACTTTTTTACGGAATGTAAATATGAACTCTTATACCGATCGACATATCAAATTATATAGAGCCAACACCAACCTTTACTACAATAGAACAAGGATTTTCAGCCTTTTCATAAGGTTTGACCTGCACAAATACCACATAAAAGATTGTCATCAAGTAAATACCGATTGTCAGTAGTATTAATATTTGAAGTCAATCAAACTTCATCCACAACAACACCACAACAAGTGCTGCTCAAATAAAACAAGATCATCAAAGGCAAAATTTGAATCGACTTTCACCTTGAAATTTCATAATGCAAACATTTCATGAAATGGATAAGCTATTTCTAAACAAAAATTAACCTTGTGGCAACAACATGACTTAGGAGATACAAAAAAGAGTTCCTTGGAATGTATTTACCTACACAAACCGCCAAGTCACATGTCAATCTAATAAAAAAAACTCCCTCTTTGTAAAGGGGTGCTTGCAGCTCTAAAATTAGAAATCCACTTTGATCAAGGCACTACGTTGACTAGTCTATAATTCATTACCCATAATATAAATAATTACTTCAACAAAAACTTTGATATACCTACAAAATCTTTCGAGTTGTTCAACTCCTTATATATATTCAGTATTTAGTCCGAATGTAAGAGGAAGCAAGGTTCATATATTCTGGGTTTTCACTTGAATGCCACAATTCTATTGCAAGTCGGTGTGAAAAGCGTTAGATGATTGTGCACCTGAATACTGACAATAAATGAAGCACATTGTATGAGTGTGCATCTCAGCATGTCATATGGTGATGCCGCCCCTTGTATAAGTTAATGCAGCCCTAGTGTTGGTCAAGTTTTATAAGTTGATGCAGCGATTGGCTTCGTACTCAATGCTCCATTCTTAAATATGCAGTAGGATGGACAAAAGAGGATGGACGGACTAAATAAATGTTTGGGAAAAAAACAAAAGGGAGATATGAGGGTGAGCTTCTTCTCCAGGTTTGACAAACTCCTAGTTCCGGTTAGAGGGGGCTTGCAGTTAAACAAATTCAGGGACAAGGAACTTGTGCTCCTTAGACATGGTAGTTGAGAACTTGGAGGCAGATACAGATACAAAGTAATCCTAATTTACTTGGGACAATGCTAGTTGGTACCACACTCATCACAACGTTGCTGAATACATGGGAGTTTGGAACAAGACTTCGCTTACACAATTCCAATATGAACAATAAGAAGCATGCAAACAAATCAGGTCTAATTCTCAAATCTAGCTGGGAGACACACAATCGCGAAACCCACAAATCCTGCTATCACTCTCAAATTTGGATTTCAGTTAGTCCAACTAACAGGAAGCAGATTCTATTAATCTTTCTGCTCGCCCCCCCAACCCACCCCCGCGGCGCGCGCTCCCACACACCCAAAACACACCCACCCACCATACAACGCACAAAGTAGTGTTTTGGAAAAATCGAAATTATTGAAACATGGAGAATTATGATATTATAAAGAGCTAAAACTGCGAGAGAAAGACGGGTGGAAGGGCATACCAGAGGTGGGCAGAAAGAGGGAGAGAGACGTTGGCCTAAGAAGGAGTTGGAGGAGAGAGAAAGTGAAGTGAAGGAGCTCTGTAGAGCTGCCATTGCTGCCATTTCTTCAACTGACTTGCTACGGTTCGGTGGGAAATTGAAGAAGATAAAGCTACACACTGGGTTCTGGGTGTGGATATCTGTAATTTGTACAGTCTAGACAACTTGGGTCGGGTCGATCCAACACCCAGTATGTCTCCTTTGTCTCTTGGTTGAGGATCCGGCCCAACTTGCCTCCCTTTTTTCGCCCCTTGAACTTCCGTCCAGAAATTGGTCGGGTTCTCCTTCCACAGAACTAACTCTTTTTTTTATTTGAATTTCAAGGTAAGAACTAAATCTAGAATTCAATTTATTATCCATTGTTTTGGAATAAGTAGAAATGTGAAAGGTAATAAATTTTAAGACTAATTTAATCATCAGTTTATGATAAGAAAACAATGGCAAGTGATTTCAGATGTGCCCGTGACAACATATGGTGGCGACAATGTGCAACTTATAATTGTGGTGTAAGCGGTGCTGCGTGGGCACTCATGTTGGTAAGTGGTGAGAATTGTGGTGGTGGTGTGACAACGGCGACGGGATGGTCTGGAGATGCTAACGGTGGTACTAGTGGAATATCAATTCTTTTTTCTTAATTGTATTTTATTCTAATAACATCACTGCAACAAAAGGAAAGGGAAAGTGAAATCGAGCCCACAACATTTGAATTTGGGTTCCGCTAGAGCTATTAAACTAAAATTTACTCGAAGGCTTATCTTGGTTGAGGATCCGGCCCAACTTGCGTCCCTTTCTTCGGCCCGTAAAATTCCGTCCAAAAAATTGGTCGGGGTCCTCGTTACACAGAACTAACTCTTTTTAGATTTGAATTTCAAAATAAGAACTAGATCTAGAACTAAAATTACTATCCTTTCTTTATGAATAACTAGCAATTGAAAGCTAATGAATTTAAAGATATTATATCATCAACTTACGATAAAAAAAACAATTGCAAGTGGTCACATTTGCCACGGCAGCACCCCGTGACGACTGTGTACGACGTAGAGTCATGGTGTAAGTGGTGCTGCTTGGGCATGCATGTTGGAAAGAGGTGAGAATTGTGGTGGTGGTGTGACATCGGCGACGGGCTGGTCTAGGGACGCCTACGGTGGTGGTAATGAAACATCAATTCTTTTCTCCTTTTTTTGTTAATTATAGTAACATTGCTGCAACAAACGGAAAGGGAAACGAAATCGAGCCCACACAAAATTGAGTTTATGTTCTGCTAGAGCTATTAAACGTAAATTTACTAGGAAGTTTCTCTTACCTTTTTTTTTTTTTTTCCGTCATAGCTTTTCATTTTCAAACTGCATGAGAAAACTAAAGTAACTTCTAAATTCTATGTCATTTAAATTGTAAAACTCTTTTTTCTAAGCATTACAAAGTCCGTGACTGTAAGCCATTAGAAAATGCACTTATTTTGACGTTCTATTTATGTCAGAAGACATGAAAACTGGTAGTCCACTCGTGTTTAAGTAGTAGATATTTTTGAGGATGTCCAACTTGAGAACAAATGGAGAAACTTTGGTAACTCTAAGAAGATTCAGATCCCAACGTTGGTGTTGCCCGGACTCTGATACATTACACCAAATGCCTGGCAGAGAGTTAGTTACCACTGAAAATGAATGAGCAAATGCAATACATGGGCATTGCACGAACATCAAACCAATATGGCAGTCCTTGGACACTGCTCGATCACTGAGATAATCTGATTTTCTCTTCATTTCAGATTCCCAAGTATCAATATACAAAATTGGGAATGTGCACCAAAAGACAGAAGGAAGCAAAAGGCAAGAACAGCATTATGTTACAAGAAATTACTACACAACGCACTCAGTAAGATCCTAACTTCTCCTAACAAAAATCAGGATGGGTGAGATATGCTGTGCTTCTGGTTCCTAAAGGGCTGCAAATATTTTACAGATAAACCCACCAAAACGACAAGGATAAAACAAATGAACAAATTAAAAAACCAGTCATTCAAACTTCACAGGGGTCGTCAGCAGTGCTTTCCATAGACGCTTCTCGCTGGTGCTTGGTGATTGGACTTCGATGATCTCGTTGGTCCACATCGATGGCAAGGTCGTCGGTTGTGGCAGACAAGGAATGCCTGTGATGCTTTCGATTGTGTCTCAGTTTGAGTATCCGAGATAACACTTGGACGATGTCTCTCATGGAAGGCCGTTTTCTGGGGACACGGTTGACACATTTGTATGCAAGAGCTGCCAAATCATTCAGTTCTTGCGCATCAAACTTCCCATCAAGACGCGAGTCCAAAATTTCTTCCCAACCAACTTTCCCCTCTGTGTTCATCGCTGCCTATCCATTATAAAATGCATCAATCAGAACCAAAACCATAATTACTTCACCTGGGATCAGAACGGAACTATAGCAACTTACACCTTCACCTTTATTTAACAGCCATTATTAACATTCCATACTCCACTAATACGAAATAAAAGTTGTTACCTTTTAGAAAGTTATATGTGAAATGTATTTAGTAGAACTACAAAATCCATACAAGTGACAGGGCAGCTTATGTAGCTTAGCAACATGTTGTAATGATGACTACTGTTAAAGAAACTGGCCCATCTGCATCATGCTCAATACTCTCTCTTGTTTATTGTCTTTGAACTCAATCAAGACTATGACTTACTGGTATTGTAGCAAACTCAGAAACCAACTCAGGGTAATTTCAAAACAGATTATCTTGATGGAAAGCTAAAGCTGCTCATTAATATGTTGTATCAGATCAACTACAAATTACAAGGATAATGGACTGGATGCATGGATAAGATAACACCCTTAAGAGGGTGTGATAGGTGATTGTGCCGAGATATGTTTCATGTTGAAGGGTGTGGATTCAGAATAAGCAAGAAGTCTTACAAGCTCAACATACTCCATGAGACCCTGTTGAGGATTCCTTCCGGCAATGAGTTCAAATAGCAACACGCCAAAGCTGTACACATCACTTTTCTTAGTGAAAGCCCTCGTCGATATATATTCTGGATCAAGGTATCCAAAAGTTCCGCGTACATTTGATGCATTTCTATTTATCATATCTTCTCTTGAAAGGCCAAAATCAGCTACCTGCTTAAAACAGTAAATTCCATATTTATCAAGCCTGAACAGCAAAAACTTAAGCAAAACAGTCAAACTACTGACTAATTGCAGAAATTATTGTTTGTGGTACAGATAACGTTAAGAAGCAGACGTACCCTGGCTCCCATCGACTGATCCAACAAAATGTTGGAAGATTTGACATCACGGTGTATCACTGGAGGAACTGCCTGAAGACATAGGAAGAGATGTGGAAAAAAATAAGCACATATGCGCCGAAATATTTTTTTTAGCCAGATCGTTTAGAACATAAGTGCAAGAAAGGCTTGAGCTTACCCCATCATGAAGGTACTCCAAACCCCTTGCTACATCTAGAGCTATTTGAATTCTTAACTCCCAGCTCAATGGTTCATTCTTTTCACCTGAAACTCAGAGAAAAGGCGATGAATAAGAAAAATCATTTTTCTTACTACAAACTTGTACTACCTCCATCCCAAAATTAGTGATAGCTTTGAATATGCACAAAATTTAATGAGTTAGTCATATTTTTTTATTCATCCTCCTCCTACCCTTCTCAAGAAAAACAATACACTCATGGCCTACCTATCAACTCCTTCATCTTCCTCTTTCTAATTTTTTTCTCTGGATGATTTCAGTCACCAAAATAGAAAGAGATCACTTATTTAGGGTTTTGTTCATGAAAACAAGATCAAGATCTAACATGACCTGACCGTGCAGTGTATGGTACATACATATGTAACCATATTCAGAAGAGAATATTTCTGAACAGCAAGGGAGCTCAACAACCTTGCCAGTTCAGAAGATCCAAGGCTTAAAGTACACTGCGAAGAGAAGTGGGAAACTTCATTTTCTAGCATAAACAGACTTAAAAGAAAAGGCATGAAAAAATAAACTTAATTTCAAATGACCACCTGCTCTAAAAGCTTAAGCTGCTAGATGGGCCAACAAATGTATATCTAACACACGCACACACAAGAATGCTATACACGTGTGTGTGTTTTCCACATGTTGAAAGTCCAGTTTTGGAGTCAGTATTAGGAATTCATAAACCAGAATTTTAGTTGAATATCCAATGTGTTGTCTGAAGATAAGGTTAGCAACAGCACAATGTTTAGCTTAGTTAAACCTTATACATCACGGATTAGCATCCATTGCAGCAATTAATCCCTGTAGGAGTAAATGCATGCAGGTGCAACTACAGAAATTTCTGTCGTGCCAGACAACCAGAGGTCATTGTTGGACAATTGTTGGTACATTTCTCTATTCGCATGGAAAAAAAACATACAATACTTAACAAGCTTAACCATCTACAAATAGAGTTCACAGCCAGCTTACTGTATAAATGAGAAGCCAAACTGCCTTTACTCATGTAAACGTATATGAGCATATGCTGGCCCTTTTCTGCACAATATCCAACCAAATTCACAAGATTCCGGTGATGTAACCTTCCCAGCAACACAACCTAACAACATATAGAAGTAGAAAAGAAAATTTTAAAACTAGCAAAGCCTCTTGTGATAACCCAATAAAGATATTGACCACATAACATTAGAATAACCCAAAAAGGAGAAGCCGTGCAGAGGGTTTGGTAATAAGAAACATAGGATATTTAATTTCCAAGTATACAGAAAATTTCTAAATCTGGCACATCAGGATTACCAAATTCCTAGTGGGACTTGCTATAATAGAAAAATAAGACCAATTTTTAGATTCCAAATCGAGTTCAGCTTGTCCAATAACCTATCAAAGCTGGTAAGTTGACCAGTTCGTAGATATTCAGCTTTACAGCACTAGCTCCCACTCAACCACATACTTCTCATTCTATTTCTGTCTCTTTAACTTTAAACAAACTTAGGCTTGATACTACAGGTCCTAGGGGTAATCTACACGTGCTTCAACAGTAACAATTCTGAACAACATGTTAAGATTCAGGACAGGAGTAACATTGTGGGATTTGCGATTATCCCTAATAACTTGTGCAGCTGTTCTGAGTTAGAGTATTGGAATACAACTGCTCATTCCCATGTTGAAACAGAACTATACCAAAATAGTATATAAAGATATACAAAGCCTGACATAAAAGGATTTACTCCAGATAATTACGTCTCAACTTTAAGCCCGTATTAATGGCAAAGGTTTATTCATGTTCAGGAGTGACTTCTGTGCTATAAACTAGAAGAAAAAAATAATTGTAGTGAGTCTGCAACCAAAATAATAAACCACCGTATAAATATGACTCAAAAACACTTTGACCCACCCGTTTGGCTTTAATAAGTTAGAATTCAAAGAAATTTTCAATTTAATTTGAAAAAGCATGAAAAACCTACTAACAGAAGCTTCAACCCACACCTTTGTAGGGCCCTTTACATCCAAAAAGATCCCAGTTCCTTTACTCGCGCCTGTGTTCATTAAGGGGTTGAGTGCAATTGATAACTTTAATTCTAACCGAAAAAACCTCTAACCAACTATCAATAGAAATAACAATGACCATTCAGTGCAAGTTGTCAAATGCTAATTAGACAAGACAGTTAATACCGGAATAAGAGGGACATGCTCCTGTGTGCATATTGTACATCCTGATATACTTTAAACTTAAACCATTCCATGCCAAACTGTTAATCCTTATCGTGTACCTCCGTTTGAAACTCTTTTTCCCCTTGCTTAGAATCAGTTGCAAGCACTTTAACCGCAACAGTCTCACCACTTGACATCTGAGCTCTGTAAACAGGACCGAATGCCCCTTGGCCTATCAACGAGGTAAAGTTATAGGTTGCTTTCTGTAGATCCCTGCTTGAGTATCAAAGCCAATATGGTTAAGAGACTAAAAGTGAAAGAAGAAACTACCAAAGTAAAAGGGAGCTGCAGAAAAACTATAAATCACAATCTAGCTGTTTTATATGATAATCGACCAACCGCTTTCTTCCTTATCTATGACTAGACATAACTATATTAAGTTGAGAAGAAGGAAGCCAAAAAAGTCTCCGTAAGTGACAGCATCGAACATCTATAATGTCACTAGGTGTCTATGTATGAGCTTTCATGTACTACAGAACTTATGATGAAGAGTACTTCCGGCATATTCAACCAAATCTGAGGCTATGCCTGACTTGACCATCTTCAATTTGTCCCAAGACGCTTACAGGTCATACCAACTATATATGTTCACATGACAGATACATAGACACAATGAGTAGCAGGGGGTTTAAACTTGCAGGCCATCTTACTCGTCCCTTGTGTCAAAGAGACTTATTCTTTCGAAGATTTCTGATAACCTTTTTCCTGGAATACAGACACAAAATGTTCAATAAAAGGTCATTCAATTGACTGTGAAAATTCCACAGCAGAAATTTCCCACACTGGCAAGGTTGCTTGAGATGAAAAGGGGAAAGCTGGGTTGGTAAGTCATATATCTTAATTACGAGATCATTTTGTGGCAGGTGATGCAAGCTCAGAAAACATTCTTATCACATTAAATTCAGTGTACTTAGGAGAAAACAATGAAATGAATCAAGTATCGTCACCAGTTTCTCCAAATGAGAAAGGGAAAAGAAAGGAAAAAAGAAGCATACTTGTATGAATATTCAAGGATTCCAGACACGGAAACAACATTAGTTCTTTTAAGTCCTCCAAGCCACAGGGACATGCCGTTTGTTATAGACATTTTGGGCGACTCCGTACCAACAGACGAGTCCGATAATATTGTACAAGAATCAGCGCCATTTGCACGAATAGGAATGGTTACTGCTCTCCGAGAACTGCTATTCCCAATCTGTGACCGTTTCCTATGGTACCTAAAGCAGACCAAGGCAACTATTGCCAAAAGAACTCCGATAACCACCCCTATGGAAATCCCGATTATCAGTCCAGATGACTCCCCTTTCATCTCCTGGCTAGCTCTTCAAATTGCGCTATTCAAGCATCCAGTCCATGGGCAAACCTGTATTATGGCAGAACATTCTTCAAACCGACAAAAACAGTGTTTTTACTTGTAACTACTCCAAACACAACACCCAAATCACTAATCGGATATCTCATCCAGCATTTAGGAGGATAAGATCAAGTACAGTAAAGCTTCGAACCAGAAAATTCTTTATAAAAAAAGTACTCCACCATTTCATAATTCTCGTCGCCTTTGACACGTTGTAGATTTGTAGAACAAAATGTGAACACGTAAAGACTAATTTTCTTCATCTTTTTGCCCCAATTTGACTTTTCAAACAACAAATACTTCATCCTAAACTACTAATCAGTTTAGACGTTTAAATTCAACCTATTAACACGGCAAAAGTCGAAAGGAACAGATTATGAAACAGAACTAGAGAAAAACAGAAGCCAGAACAATTGGTCAAACAATTTGACTCTGTCTGGTTCATGAGAAAGTCAAAAAACAACGAAGTAAGACCTGAAAAACCGAAAATCCTTCACAGAAACTTATGCAGATCAGGAACAGGCAACCAAATGTACAAGGAGGCAAAAACAACCACAGTTTAAACCTACGTAGATCAGGAACCAAAATTGCACCGAATCAAGAAGGCAACAGACGAAAACGTACGAAATTGAAGTGGTACGGAATCCGTGTTACCTGTTGATGCCAGCAGTTACATGTTCCTCGAAAGCAGAAACGAAAAACAGGAAAATGCTGCGAGGAAAGAGAACGAAGGGAGATCAGGAGAATGAGCAGAGCTTCGAAGGTTACGATCGGCTTTGGACTGCAAATTACTAGTAGAAAATAAGAGGGGAAGTTGTAATAAAGAGGGGCTTTCTTTTGTGTTTTTTTGAACGCCCTCCGGTCGCCGTTTTACAGGAGAGAGAATTTCGTGTTCCCAATTTACCCCTCGTTATTGCATAATTTGCAACATGGAGTCCTGGGGCCCCTGAATTTAGGAAAAGGAACAAGTCGCCATGTGCCACATTAGCAGTAGAGATTTGGGAAGGTATCGGGCTGGCCTCTTGGCATGTGCTCCACCACACGCTGTAAATCTTACGTGGATATAATATTCTTTTGGACACGTCCGATAACGCGATTTTATAAAACTTATGTACGCTAATCGTTGTGATTGTGGTTTCGGACTTGACAGATCCTAATCATCGAGCGAAAAACAAATATTTTGTTTTTCGCTCTGTCGGGCTGATGTTTTTGTTATCAAGTTTAGGGAAAGCAATAAAATTATTCGGACACAGCAAGCGAGAGAGGCATCAGTTTTTGTGGGAAAATAACTTGAATGACACCCCCTCTGAGGTATAGGTAAGACAATTGATTACTTGAGACTGAATGAATACAAAAAGGAGTTAGGTTAAGACTTTTTATCATTTCTTGTTCAGGTTATTTTTTAGCAAATGCAATAGTTGTTGATGTTGGCGGTTCAGAGGTTTGGAAAAGTGTTAATGGCAGCAATCAACTGCCAACCTAACCTACCAAATTCAAGTATAAGAAACAATGGCAGCGGGAGTACATGAAAGAGATGCCTCGTCTTTGAGCATGACCAAGCTGAACACTACTTTAACTTTTAGTAGTCTTTGATTATACTTCGTGGATAAGACCTAGAAGCTTGCAATTGCTCCACGTCCCCCATGTTGATTAACAATGTAATCGAATTTTGTCCCTAGCTCTAAAGTTGACTATAGACAAATCTATGAAGGCGTTAGTATACTGGGAGTTGATCCACCGGCACTACTGATAATTTTGCTACGTTCTCAGCATTGATATGGCCGTCTATCCATTACAAACGGACGGTTTAAATTTTTTTTTATGCGATCTAATTAGTCCGTCCACCCCACAATGGACCGAACAGTGGCTCTGACAAAAATACCTTTCTTTTTATGCATTCATTTTCTCTACTGTCGACGATGATCGATGGATTATAGCATCGTCAAGAATCGGGAGGGAAGCAAGAACAAATAGGAGGAGCCAAGTTTGCATTCTAAATAAGGCTCGTGGAGTCATTCTAGCAAAATGGAAAAATTAATAAACCTTATTGTCTGTTCTATGATGGGGGCGTATGGTAAAAGTTCACTTAAAGAAAAAGTAATTTGGCTCGCCCATGTTGACAATGTAGACGGCCATATCAGCACCGGCACAACGCAGTCAATTTATCATATGTCTATTATATTTGTGCAAATCACCGAGTTCTATTTACTGCACCTATACTTGGGTATCGTTTGATAATATTTAAGTTTTCAGTTTTTTCTCCAATTCTATAAAGTGGAGAGAAAAAACGCGTTTGACACACAGTTTTCGTTTTCTTTTTCTTCAGTTTTAAAAACATGACTGTTTTTTAAAACTCCTATTTTGGAGTTTTTGTTTTTGTTTTGAAAACCCGCCCCCCCCCCCCTCCCCAACAACTTTCTCGTCACCCGAGCACTGCCAGCCGGCCACCTCCGCCCGTCGGCCACCCCCACCACAACCACCACAAAAAAAATTTCAAAATAAAAACTAAGTAATCAAACACTCAAACGAAAAAAAACTCAAAATAAAACTAGGTAATCAAAACACAGATTTGTTTTTCTAAAAAATAAAAAACTAAGTTGAACAGAAAATTGTTTTTTTGAAACCAAAAAATCAAAATCGGAAGTGATTTCAAACGAACCCTTGGTTGGTTGATGAGCATCTACTATCGTCTACACGGGTAGTTTAATAAAAACTGTCCACCAACGTATTTCTCCATCCAGCCCAAAGATGATTTGTGCATCCATGGCTAAGACAAAACCTCATTAGGACGGAGGAAGATAAAAATTGGGAAAATATTAATAAGGACACTGATTTAGAAGGAGTCACGTAATCGTGATATTCAACGACGAGATAGAAATGTCCTTTTCTAGACAAAGCACTTGGATAGCTGGCATTGGGACATGGTGGGAGACCATGACATGAAACGGAGAGAAAAGTCATAAAAATGGTCGGTATCAAGAGGGCCGAGGGTGGTCTTGGTAATCCAGGGATCTGATGCTTGTAGATGGTCAGGGTACAACATTCTCTGCAGAGTGTCTTGACGGGGGATACACGTGCGATGTCGTTTCATGTACTCACTGTCACTGATGAATAAAAAATAAAGGTAAGCTTTTCAAAATAGGACGCCGTTTACTTTTTTCAGGTGAAGTACGGCGCTTTCTTTTTCATTGCCAATCGTATACAGTAACTACATGCCCCTACCACTACGCCACTTCACCTTGGAATTGGAAAGCTCCATTTTTTCGAATATACTCGAGCCTGAATTTTTGAAATATTCTTTTTTTTTAACGAAATCTTTTTGTGTTTCATTTGTTGGCTCTGTTCAATAGCGTCAAAAGTTAGCGCCTAGCGGATGACATGGGATACCTGCGAGTTTTATAATCTTTATTTTTTACTTCAAAGAATAGACAATTGATATCAGGATGGAGTCTGACTATTAGGGTGCTACAGAGTTAGGTTATGTGATCACATTATACAGATTTAACATATTTTTGAATAGATTGATGAAGGTTGTATAGGTTTGTAAAAATTGGTTTCGATCTTAAATAAATATGAAGGAACTTTGTCTAAAATAACAAATTAATGATTTATTTCTTTCTTTTTTTTTACTGTGTAATACACTTGAAAGCTTATTGAAGTCCTAACGACAATTTTCGTCAGAGGCGAATAGGAAAAGTTTCCACAAGGCTTCGTCGCGTCTTATGATTTATTCGCCCGAAAGTGAAAGTGTAGGTCTCTCAAATGAGTTAAGATATGAATCTGGAGGTAATTATGCAAATATATACGTCTTACGTTTTCTCTTATTCGGTTCAATTAACTGTTTAAATGCTTGAATTTTTTTTTTTTGGGAATAAAAAGAAAAAAAAATAAAGTTGAGACTTTATATCCTAAAACTTTACAAATGTCAAAACAGACAAGATTTTTGATGTAATTTTATATACTGCACCGAAGTGTGAAAATCAAAACCAACGTTGAGAGTAAGGGCAAACCTAATGGCAAATTGAAGTCCTCTACTGAAAAGGAAGAGGGTGACGAGTCAACCCAAATTTGAGGTGTCATTTAGCAAACGGAAGGAAGTTTGAAAAAAGAAAAGCCCATCTTAATTAGTGACCATTTAACAAAAGCGATTCGGCTCTCTATTTACACCTAAACCGATTCGGCCAAGAAGCAACGGAGTACCATGTCATCATTCAAAATAATTCGGCGTAACGCAAAATCTGTTATTTGACAATAATCGTTCAAATTACAAAGCAGTTGAGTTTACTTCGCGAAGCTGCAAGAGAAAAATGAGACATCTATACACAACGATCTCTAAGTCTTTTTTTGTTCTTTTAGTCGAAAGAAAGTGGAGATCGTGGCCATAAACACATGCAAGACGGTTATAGACGTATGTCAAAATCTTACGGAAGCCAGATTCAAACGAAGAAAGAGGCAGAAAGTAATTTAAAGCTCACACGTGACAGTATACAAGAGAAGGGTTATCCTAAGTAAACAACTTTATCTTAATCAATTAAACCATCTTGTAATGCCATCGTGTTAGCACTATGAAGGTAACCATCTTATTTCGTTGCCTTGCATCATTTTGGTTTAATTAGGAGTATGATTAAATTAGACTAAAAGTACATGAAGTTAATCCTTGCGCTCTATATGGATATGATTATGACATAATCGCGACTGCAATGTTAGATAACTTGACTAGGATCTCTTATACATCACTTCTGTTCCAATTGAAAAATATTACTAATATGTTAACGGTATGATATTGTCACGATAATTT
Organism: Escallonia rubra; assembly: GCA_033065855.1. Lineage (NCBI taxonomy): Eukaryota > Viridiplantae > Streptophyta > Magnoliopsida > Escalloniales > Escalloniaceae > Escallonia > Escallonia rubra. Next base: position 680,949 of record JAVXUO010001214.1, on the reverse strand, counting down.
TCAATAATAGCAAAAAAATACCTTATACTATAAGGGAAGATTTTTATTCTGATTTTCTAGCGAGAGATGGGAAAACTTTAACAGGTTGAACTCAGACAACATATTAAGATGATGGGCTCTCCTGTACATTATTGCATTGTGGCTTGGAGGCAAAGATAAATTTGCATGCGTCCATGGGAAGCTTGTCATTTGGGCCCTCTATCCAAGTAGCACGTTCATCCATGTGCATCTCTCTCTTCAATTTTATCGTCTTCTTTTTTTTTCGGTTAAAAGATAAAAATATATATCATGAACAAAATAAATGTATTACTGGAGAGTACATAAAGGGAAAACTGGACATGCCCAATCATACGGAGCAGAAGAAAGAATATAACTACAGAAACAAAACACCACAAAAAACGTAAAATGAAACAAACAATCTTCTCAGCAGCCTATCCAGCTAGCAAAATATGCTGGGAACTATTACCTAATTGAGAAACAAAAGTAGCTAGTGCCGATGCCACGTTCAACATGCATTCATTTTCTCGGACAATATGTATAGAATGAAACTTTCTGCAGCTATTACGTAAGCTTAACAAGGGACCAAAACTATGCACAGTACCCTGAGTCCGACATGTGATAGGAAATCAGAGTGAGGGAGTAGGAGAATGAGATGCATATGTTCAGAAAATGTAACCAGGTAAGAGCAAAAAGGACAGCACGGCAGCAACAGTCGCTTGAAAAGGGTCGGCCATCCAACTGGAGCTAAAAAGAACTAATGCAATACCAAAACCATCGGCGTCTTCTATTTTATATTGGATAATAATATATCCTCCTTGTTGGGCTTAGGCCCAAAGCTGTACGTTCCACTTCTCAAAGCCCATTCTAAGTACAGGCCGAATAAAAAAAAAAATTGAGATCAGGGGAAGAAGAAGTATGATCGAGTTTATATTTTTGCGCCCAATTGAAATTGTGGGTAACGTTTGAGGACGTGTTAGGCCTAACTCCTCTCCTACTTTTTGGGCTTAAGGCGCTCGAGGTCACTTAACATCTTCTCCTACTTTTTGGGCTTAGGCCCAGAACCCACCCAATTTGCAACCTTTTTGGTCCACAAGGTAACAAACATTCTTTGGGCAACGAAATGTGCAAAATTACTTGCAGAGGCGGAGCTCCTGCCTGACCGGGGTTGGGGGGGGGGGGGGGGGGGGGGGGGGGGCACGGCACCCCCAACTTTTTGGAAATTTTTTTTTTTAGTTATTTCAATTAGATACTCACATTTTACGTATTTACAAAAATGTCATTATATCGTAACTAATTGATTAGTGTTTCTTTTTGTTGTATTCTTTATTCTTTGAGTCACCAGCCGTCATAATCTTTTCGTTCTCATTCTTCATTCTTCCAAATCCTAAATTTCAAATCTCCGAATTACGAAAAAATATGAATTGATCGAGGTGAAAAAATACGAATTGATCGAGGTGAGTTCTTTTGTTTTAAGTTTAATTCTTGAAGTATTAACAAATTCAATAGTTACGCTAATTATCGTATTAATCTATTCAAGTGTTACGCTATTTTAATAGTTACGCTATTTTAATAATATTAACGTATTCAATTCTTACAATATTTCAATAGTTAAGCTATCGTTAGTTTAATTCTTATAGTATTAATGTATTCAATAGTTACGAAAAAACACGAACTGAACAATTTACTATACATTTTTTGTACTCAATAGTTACGCTAATTATAATATGTTTATTTTTGTAGATGAGAAAGTCAAAGTCAAGCCCAATTGATTCTTTCTTTCAAATAAACAATGTTAGCAGTAGCAATGTTGATGAACGACTTCCACCAACCAAGAATGTTACTGATGATAACATTGTCGCAACAATTCCTAATCTTGCTACTGACGTTGAGATTTTCGTGACTATTAAGAACCCCTAGTTCTGCTTTCACTATCAATGAATAGCGTTACGTTTCTTATTTTGTGAAACCCTGATGAACTACATTTAATCTCAGTATTTTTTATTTTTCATGGTTTATGTAAACTCGAACCTTCTTCATTCATTTAGTTAGTCATCAAAAATTTTATGTCTTTTTGCCTCCCCCCCCCCCCCACCCCCGCGCCCTCCGGTTAGACTTTCTGGATCCGCCCCTGATTACTTGTATCAAAATTCACAAGCATTTGGTTATCTTGCTTTTGCATCTCGCCTAAGCGACGCTTGGATATACTACTCCCTCCGTCCCTTAAAGAGTGATCATATTTTCTTTTTGGGCCGTCCCACAAAAAGTGATCACTTCCAAATTAGGAAAGATTCTATAAGTATTTTTACATATTTACCATTTTTATACTTTTTTTATTTTATTTCTCTCACCACATTTAATTCTCTACCAACTCATTTTTTCTCTCCGGGTCCACCACTTTACACTTTTTTATTCTATTTCTCTCTCCACATTTAACACTCTACCAACCAATTTTCTCTCTCATGGCCCACCATCTTTCCCCCTCTCTCTAAAGGGTAAAATAGGAAAGAGACACAATATATAACATAAATCCTTAATATACGTGCAAAATAAAATGAATCACTCTTTAAGGAACGGAGGGAGTATATGTATTTAGACACAATTGACATGACATTTATCTTCTAAACCTCTAATCTTTTTTTTTAAAAACTTTATTTTTTTCTAATATAAGTGTTAGGGATAATATCATTTTACTCCCCTGAACTATCCACGTTTTGTTATTTTGGTCCCTGAACTTTAAAAGTCGTTAAATCAGTCCCTGTACTTTGTGTCGTTATCAATTTAGTCCCTCCGTTGGGATTTTCTGTCAAAAAAGACCACGTGACAGGCACGGGTCGTTTTTTGAGGGGTATTTCCAGTAATTATCCCCCCCTTCTCTCTCTCCCTCTGTTTGTTTCTATCTCTCTCCCTTCGAGTAACCCGAATCGCGAAGGTAAAGCCGCGCGCCCCGAACGGGTTCAACTCGGGCTTGCCTCTGTTCTCCTCGAAGGCGACGCGGAGGCGGCCGATGAAGGCGTCGAGGCTACCCCAGACCTGGATGAGGGGGCAGGGGGCGGGTGGGGAAGGGTGGCCGAAAAAGGGCAGGGGTGGGCATGGACCACCGTCTCGTGGATCAAGTCGTGCGCCCCCGAACGGTTGACGTAGAAGTGCCGACAGTTGGGGGTTTGGGTTGGTTGGTAGTGGTGATTGAGGAGGCTGACAGGCTGATGACAAGGTTTTGGTCGACGGGGATGCGGCGCCACGAGCCCGCTCCGGGTGGTGGCCGAGAAGGTGGTGGGGATCGATCTAGGGACCACCAACTCTGCCGTGGGGGCCATGGAGGGCGGCAAGCCGGTGATTATCACCAACCTTAAGCTACGCAAAAAGATGGGAGGGAGCCAGCCGAGGTCCTCGTCGTCGTCGTCGGCAGAGTGATGTTGGTTGGTGTCGTCGTCGTCTCCGGTCAGTCGCCCACCTCGCCATCGCCGGTCTTCTGTCCGATCTGGAACAAGAAGGCCGGTCTTCTCTCCAATCTCTTGGTTGTCTTAATTCGAGGGGGAGAGAGCCGTCGGCCAGAGAGAGATGCGAGAGTGGGTGGGTGTCTGGGTGAGAGAGTGAGGCAAAGAGAGGGGCGATGGAGATGTAGAGATGGCAGAGAGAGAGAGGCGATGGAGTGATGGAGATTGGAGGGGGAGAGAGAGCCCGTCGGCCGAAAATACCCCTCAAAAAATGACCCGTGCCTGTCACGTGGTCTTTTTTGACGGGAAATCCCAACGGAGGGACTAAATTGATAACGGCACAAAGTACAGGGACTGATTTAACGACTTTTAAAGTTTAGGGACTAAAATAACAAAACGTGGATAATTCAGGGAAGTAAAATGATATTATCCCTAAGTGTTAAACTATAATTCGTCAAAGTAACCTCCTTCTAGCCGTCCTACCTCATGACCGGCTCCATATCTCCACTTCATAAATAACTATGCCCTTCTCGTACGAAATTTTAACTAATACGTTCAAGCTTGAAACGAGATTCAAAAGTAAAAGCAAATTGGAGAGTGAAAAGTTTAAAGGTGTCGCCTACCAGCAATTATGGTCACATGAACACATTGACAACCCAATTATTAAGGTCAGTTGTATCATCTGGAACGTGGCACGTGTTTACGTTTTTTTTTTTTTTTTTTGTTGCTTGGGTTATCGACGTGGCATGTGTATATTGTCACGTGTTTGCACTTTGCAATGAGAACGGACATATGTGATCTCTATCTTCACACTGGCTTTAGCCTTTACGGCTTTCTCGTTTCCCACGTGCTTGTTTCTTTGTTTATTTTAAGGTTGAATGAAATAGTTTCCGTAGATATGGTGGGCTTTGTCTGTTTCGCCGACGAAACAAATTGCTTACCAAAAATCTGTCAAGATTTTCATGGTTATGTGAATAAATAGAAACTGATTTCGATATTGCTTTGTGAAATGAAAACAAAATGCCCTTTTTGTTGGAAACCACGTGATTATGACTCCTAAGAATATGCCAGTTGGTTTTAATCTCATGGTTAATTTCTAAACGCTAATTTTGCTGTGAATAATCCTCTTATAGTTACTGTTATTAGCGACTGCCAAGTGTAAAATAAAAATAGAAATAATTTTGAAATTTCACTCGGGAACTTGGATGCAGTAAACATTACCAATGGTGGCAATGTGGCAATTATCATTGTTTTAAGTTCTTGACCATATACTTTTCTTTTTGCTAAAGACGTGATCACACAAACAAACAATCCTTGGCATCCTCTCAACAACCTAATCATGGACTGTAGATTTCTGATGAAGGCTATTAATACCACCATCCTACATGTGCTGAGAGAAGGAAACAGATGCGCTGACATTTTGGCTAACCTAGGAGCAAATCAAGAGAAACTGTTTGAATATTTAGAGCACACCCCCTCTGAAATTGTGTCTTTGTTACGGCAAGATGCCGAAGAAGTTGACCCCCTACGTTTGTAATTGACTCTATTTTTATTCTATTTCCTTTGCACAAAAAAAAAAATACTTTTCTTGTTGCTGATAATTTGAGTTGATGTTTACATATTCAAGTTCTAAATTGTCAAAAAGTTAAATAAGCATGAAGAGAGTAGATTTCAAATGCAAGAAAAACCTTCACGAGTGCTTCTAAAAGCAAACAAATCGCCATATGTTTATTTTAGTAGCATTTTAAATCTTATTATTATTTCTTTTTGATGTTGCAATAAAACCTCGAGGCATTAAAGATGATTATATGCAGTAACAGAGCCATGGTTTTGCTTTTTGGGGCTCGAAGCGGCTATGCTATTTCCATTCTCTTATGCATTTTTACTCTTTTTGCCGCTAAAGATGCATGTATCTTTAGCGGCAATTGTTATCCCTTTAGTAACGAATAATTAAGGTGGTGTACTACCATATATATGGAATGAAAATACCTCTCAACACTGGCTCTGTTTGATTTCCTTTTCGTTTTCAGTTTTTTTTCTAATTTTGTAAATTAGAAAAAAAGAAGAAGGTATTTGACACACAATTTTCGTTTTTTTTCCTTCAGTTTTGAAAACCAGTTTTTAAAACTCCCATTTAAGAATTTTGGGTTTTATTTTGAGACTACCACCACCCTCCCATCGCCACAACCACTGCCCACCGCCACCGGCGATCGCTGTCGGCCACCGCAGCCTGTTGGTCGGCCACTGCCTGCCGTCGGCCACCACCGGCGACCACTGCCGTCACCACCACGCCCCACCACCGCCACCGCAAATCACCACAAAAGAAAAAACTCAAAATAAAAATTGGGTAATATTCATACACCAAAAAAAAAAACTCAAAATAAAATTTTGGTAATTAAACACCCATTTATTTTTGTAAAAAATAAAAAACTAAACTGATTTTAGTTTTTTTTTTTTGAAACAGAAAACCAAAACTGGAAGTGATTTCAAACGCTACCTAAGATAGCAAGGGGAATCATTCTAAAATATAAACGCTAACATCAATGGCATTATACATACAACTGAAATAAAAGTGTGAAATCTCTCTCACTCGTCCTTCATCTTAGTCTAAGACTCGAGCACATGTTATTAAGAGGTCAAAAAGTGTTCTTTTATATACTTCTTAAAGTTTCTTTAAAAGGTCAAAATGAGATAAGTGTTTTTCAAAAGTCTAAGAATATTTAAAAACTCATCTTTTTACTCGCAGGTAATGCCGGACTAAAGTTTTTTATGATTTTTCTCAAATTAAAAGTATTAAAAGTATAATATTTTTTTCAAAACCATTCTTGTACACTTTTTTTCCTTAAAATACTACTCCGTACAACAAAACATTTAGGGGGACCACGACCCACCTTTGTTCTACGGTGACTCCAACGTTAACTATATATATGCTTGAAAGCAAATGTTCAGGGTTTTCTTGCATTCAGCTCTTTGTATGCAACACATAAACTAATTAAACCAATTAAGGAAGTTTGTTGCTTCCCGACAAAAATGTGATTAAATAAAAATAACTTTCTCTTATTATATTTGTTAAGTATGATAATATTGTTCGGCATTCTTTAATAACTTAAGCTTTTAGAATAACTGATAACTTAACATGATGTTAGAGTCATGTTTGACGATACCTTTTGTTCGATGCTTCTGCACTTACATATTTGATCTCTTTTTATACCAGTGCAATTTGTCCTCACTTTATATGTGAACTGTAACCGCGACTTAAAATGTGTAGGACACTAGGACCACACCACATTATTGTAATCATTTTCTTACATAGAGTAAGCATTTCCAGAACAGAACATCAAACATAATTAACTTTTTAAAGCAAATGCTAACTTATTACTATATGTCCCATGTATCTCTTTACTTTTTTTTTGTTAACTTCAGAATTATAAGATAAGATAAGATAAGATAATATGCGATGCTAGTAATGTTTTTCTGCGTCAGCTGGGAATGTGGATATGGAAGGAAAGTTCATAAGAAGGGTCCCCATCATTGGTCAAGAGAAGTGCACCACATAAAACAGAAATAGATAACTTTAATTTATGGTTGTAAGAAGAAAGGAAAAATATAAAATCGAATTAGATTACATTCTTGATTCTTCTGGCCGCACTGAAACAATTGAAAAGTGATTGCGTGCCCCCCTTTTCAAATACTGTATGAAGAACTAGTCTTCTCCTACCTTCTTCTTCTTAAAGTTTGCTTGACCTAATTTTGTATATTCAGTACATGCCAAATCTAGTCATGTCCACCCCAAGGAATGTCTTCAAATCATTCATATAGGAGTTGAATTGGAGGATAGTCGTGATTATTAAGTATTTGTTTTTTTCTAAGAAGAGAGATGAGTGAATCATTTCTTAGTTGCATGCAAAGGTTAAGATTCTTCGTTATACAGTACCTGAAAAATGTTGTTAAATATATTTTAACGAAAAATTTGGCACTATAAACTTCAGCGATAGCGAAAAAAAACTCTTTGAATAGCACTATTTTAACATTAAAATTATTACGGTAACTATGATGAACAACGAAAATCTTTTAATCCCACGGAGTAAAGTGTAACAAAAATCAAACTTTTCTTGGTTTCTTTTCAAGGGGCCCACCTAGAAGTGTAAGAAGTTCATTGGAGTGCACCCAATGTTCCCAAGACTTTACTTGAGCTCTTCTTTGTGACCATTCAAGCTGACTTTTCAATTTCAGTGTTGGCTGTATTTCTTTTCTGACTTTCATAGATGTGAATGCTATTGCTACGACTTAAATTGTTATCTATTCTCTAGAGCAAGAAAGATTTGACTTTTTAAATGCGATAAAAGGCGATGGGAAAGAATCTCGTGAAGAATGCATTTTTCAGGGGGTGGTTAAAAGATAACAGACTGTGAAAGTGCGAAGCAAAAATGCGTTTTACCCAAGTGACCAAATTGGATCATGTTCAATACATTAATGAGTTAGGTAACTTGCAGTGCTCCTGTTAAAAAAATAATAGAAGAAACAATCTTTTTTTCTAAGTTTCTAGGAAAAGTGAGAAGAAACACACAAAAACTCCACTAAGAACGCACGCTGTACATTCTAAATTTGCTATCAAATGAACAAAGCTAACTTATTAGCACTAAATAAGTAAAAATTACTATTAAACTAAACAATGATGTGCCAAATTTGTGGTTTTAGTAATACCACTCATGAATTTGCAAAACATTTGTGGTTTTAAAATCACTATAGCCGATCACATCACTTGAGAGTAGATTTTTGGCATTTGGTATTGATTTTTTTTGCATTTAATAGGAATTGTTGACAGAAAAATATGGTGCATTCTAAACCACCTGAATTACACCAAATCCTACAAACGAATATAAAAAGTAATTTATGTTAAATTATCATCCACTTTAAAAGTTTAAACAAATAGATGATAATTTCAACAATGTATATGATACTTTAACACTCTCTCTACTGGCAAGTTCCTGATTAAACGTGTAGAACTAAATTCAGATGCACAATCAAATACGTTAAGCTAACATCTGTTTTAAAAATTTAAAGTATTAGAGAATAAATATAATAATGTATATCACATTTTAAAGGTCTAATGAAAGTAAAATATAGTGCACATAGATTGCAAAGTCGTAAGCGTATTGTTATGAAAAACCGTATGTAGTGAGGGGCTGGTCGTACCGCGTCGGGTCAACGCAGGGTCAAACCTCATGTCAAAGTAATTGGTCAATTCCCAACCGCAAGCCCGTCAAATGGCTCCAGCCCATCGAAGCCCCCCGAGGCATCACGTTTTTGTCACGTGATCCTCAGCTGTCAAACGCGCCTTCGGCTACAATGCGCCTTCCCTATCAGCAACACTCTTACCGCCCACGCTCAGGTTCAGCGCGTGCACAAGTATCCCCATCCCCCAAGTACTGACACATGGCCCTTTTGGCATCTGGTGAGGTAAATATTGTTTTGTTACAACCCTCGGTTTAGTAAGAGATTATTATAGGTTAGTTTTCACAGCACACTCGACGTGCATGCAAAAAATAAAGTTAGTAATATAATATTTTTATGATATGAAGTTTGACATTTATAATTTATTTTAACTATATTTTCTATGAATTTCAAAAATATAATTAAAATATCGTTGGCGGCACGTTCGTAACACATGCATTTATGCACAACATCGTGTTATTATTCCTACTAATTATTTTTGCTACAACTCTTTCACCTGTCTTTGATAAACATACTTTTGAATTATTTTTACAGATTCAACCGTATAAATGAAACGTGACGAAAAGATAAATCCAAGGTACTTGTAAGTTTCTTCAAGTACACGACGTTTCAATAGTTTTTAGCTGTTGCATTGACATTAACAACATCATACTTCTTTTCACGCAAATGCAATTACATATATGGAAAAAAAAAAGCTGTCTTCACATTCAATAGGAACTACACTTTATTGGAGAGATCCTTTATACATGGGTAACGTACTAAAAATTTGGATATGACGCACTGAAAACTCCTTCCCAGCACGTGCACGACATGTTAATTAGATATGATCGTATATATACCTAAACTCTTTCAAATAAACACTCTTAGAGTTCAACTCTTTACAACTCTTTTGTCAACGTTAGTGTCGCACCGTATAACTCTCAAGTAAAAGAAGGAGAGGTTTGAAGAAAAGGAAGGACTAACAATTTCTTATAAGTTATGATTTTCCAAAAAAGTTTCATTCTTTGAAAAAAATTTCGAAAGTGGAGGCTGTTTTTCACCTCTTTACATGGTACGAGTACTAAACAAAACATAATCTGAGCGTGTTAGCGAGAAAGTGCAGTGGCGCGTGGGGATTGGCCTATAGAAGCCTTTCCCAGGGTGCTGAAAAGAAGTAAAAAAAGAGAACGTGTGGTCGGCGAAGCCCAACCGCTGTATCGTCGTCAGTGCCCCCGTCAAGTGTCCTACCCCGAGGACCCCCCACCCCACACCGCCATACGGTTCAACAACACCGACCCTCACTGGCCCCCACGCTTCTCGTTGCGAATCTTCCCTCAACTCGGCTTCATCCATCTGCACACACACATATATATCTTCCATGTCTAGCCGCTTATTCTTTCCAAACCTCGCGCTTCACGATTCCCACTTCTCAGAGCTTGACAAAATCACGCATCCATCTCAACTGAAACCCAAGACTGTGACGACCCTTTTTGCTACTTTGGTTAGTCATAACTTCAGGTACGTATCTGAGCTACCTGAATCTCTTTGTAGTCTTCGATTCATTCTGGCTGTTGTCTGTGATGTTTATGTAATTGCTAAGGGTGCATACGCACGTGGGATTTGTAGTTGGAATTCGTGGGTTGTGGTTTTGTTTGCGCGTCACTTTATTCTGGTGACTGAATTGGGGAGCTGGACTTTGGTTAGTCAAAGAGTTGAATTGGGCTTTGCTTGAATTGAGGTTTTTCTGTTTCTTGGGTCCCAAACTATGGAAATTATGGGATTTCGTTTACTTTGAGGTTCTTTCATACCTTTTTTGGCACCTAAACAGACCAGAGTTCTTCAAGACACAGCGGTTCCTGTATTAGTTTAGAAAAGGGTTCTTTTATCTCAATGTCTTCCTTTTTGGTTTCTTTTATTTCCGGCCGTGGCCCGGAGGGGGGTGAGGGGCGGGTAGGGGTTTGATTCAATGATTTTTTCTTGAATGGGATTTTTCTTGTATGAGTAAGTTTTTCTTGAAATGAAACTTACTACCAATTTGAGGTAATGAGTTGCTCTACTTCACTTTTAGATGCTTTTCTTTTAGTCTGAATAAATATGTTATCAGGGTAAAATGAATTTTTTAAACCTGGGTTCAAAACATTGAATCGAAAGGTATTGTAATTTATGTGATGGACACTTTATAGTTTGTCTTGGGTAAATAAAGTTTGCGTTTGTGTTTGGCTTTTGCAATTCATTTAATATATCTTTTAGCTCATAAGTTCCCTTAATTTGTTACAAGTAAAGAAATAGCAAGTTCTGGTATCATGCGTTATGGACAGAGCAGATTGCTGCGAGAAATAGCAATGGGTTATGGTGATAGCAATTTCTGGCATCAGCATAACAAATTAAATCACCATATATTGTCGCGCTTGGCTTAAAAGTTTCTTCACCGCTTTGGTTGTTTGGTACAATATCCTAATTGTTTATATTTGCTATTACAGAAAAGGCAAAAATAGACGAGTCTTTTGTATTAAATCAAAGTGTTGGTGTGTGCTTTTGAACTGTAGTTAACCCTAACCATAATTGCGGTGATTAGGTCTTAAACATGAAGTTGAAGATTCTCTAATTAGTTCATGTGGATTCTTCTTGCAGGTTGATAAGCTGAATCGCTTTACTTGCCTAGAGTTTTTATTTACTCAAGGTCCTGGCCATTCTTTTTTTTTTCTGAAGGTTATATTGAGAATTACTCACATAGAGCAGCTCATGCTAACCATATAGTATGGACTCGCGCCATTTTAATGGATATGGAGTGACTGGCGCAGACTTATCCTACTCTTCTTCGCTTCCCACTGTTCCCTCGATCCCTACTAGGCTTACCGAGTCCCTGAAATTTGAATTCAGAAATTCACCCAACTCACCTTTCTCGACTCATTTTGATTCTGAGACACACGTGGCATTCAGTGACAGTCAGGAGCAGTACAGCTCTACAGAATATTTTTCTGCTACAAGTCCTTCCTCACTTGAAAATAGCAGCAGTTTTCAACAATTAAGCCCTTCCCTGGATTGCTATCAAGATAGTCCACTCGATTGTTCTGGTGGCACTTTCTTACAGAATGCACAAAGTGGTCATAGCATAAAACACGCTCTGCAGGAATTGGAGACTGTTCTAATGGGGACTGATGAAGAAGAAGTAAGCAGACGAAGTCCTTTTATAGCGGAAAATAAACCGTCACAAACACCACGCCAGAATTCTAGGGCATGGAGCCAGGAACCACCCGGGACGTCATATGCGATTCAGTCCCAGTCATCATATGTTGCCAGACAAAGTCAGTCAGACGCCGGGGTTCGTGAGAAGCGTCAAAAAGCAATGGAAGAAGTGTATTTGCAGGGGATCCCGCCAGGCAACCTAAAGGAGTTGCTGATTGCATGTGCGAGAGCTCTTTCTGAAAACAGAACTGATGATTTTGAGAAACTAATTGAAAAGGCCAGGGGCGTTGTCTGCATCAATGGGGAGCCAGTACAGCGCCTTGGTGCATACATGGTAGAAGGGCTAATAGCAAGGAAAGAGGCATCAGGCACTCACATTTACCGAGCCCTCAGGTGTAGGGAGCCAGAAGGAAAGGACCTGCTTTCCTATATGCAAATCTTGTATGAAATCTGCCCTTACTTGAAATTTGGTTACATGGCAGCAAATGGTGCCATTGCAGAAGCATGCAGAAATGAGGACCATATCCACATCGTGGACTTTCAAATTGCTCAGGGGACACAGTGGATGACCCTATTACAGGCACTTGCAGCAAGACCTAGCGGCGCCCCTCATGTGCGAATCACAGGGATTGATGATCCGGTAAATCAATATGCCCGTGGAGACAGTTTGGTGGCAGTAGGAAAACGGTTGGCAGGAATATCAGAGAAATTTAATATCCCAGTTGAGTTTCATGCTGTCCCAGTTTTCGCTCCACAAGTCACAAAGGATATGCTTGGTGTAAGGCCTGGTGAAGCTCTAGTGGTGAACTTCCCTCTGCAGCTCCACCACACCCCTGATGAGAGTGTTGATGTGAACAATCCAAGAGATGGGATTCTGAGGATGGTGAAGTCACTTTCTCCCAAGGTTACTACTTTGGTTGAGCAAGAATCAAACACAAACACAGCACCTTTTCTCCCTAGGTTCATAGAAACTCTTGAGTACTACTCTGCTATGTTCGAGTCGATAGACGTGACCCTGCCAAGGGACAGAAAAGAGCGCATAAATGTGGAGCAGCACTGTTTGGCTAGAGATATCGTCAACATTATAGCTTGTGAGGGCAAGGAGAGAGTGGAACGCCATGAGCTCTTTGGTAAGTGGAAGTCCAGGTTGACAATGGCAGGGTTCCGCCAGTATCCGCTGAGCTCTTATGTCAACTCTGTGATAAGGGGTTTACTGAGGTGCTACTCAGAGCATTATACTTTGGAGGAGAAGGATGGAGCTATGCTGTTGGGATGGAAGGACAGGAACCTGATCTCAGCATCTGCTTGGTACTGAGGAAGAGAATAGAAGAAATGCATATAGAGTTAGTTATAGATATTACCCGGTTTATGGTTTGTGTAGGTTGAAAGCAGTGGCATAGCCCGTTTGGCATGCTAATATGATGACGCTGTAAAATATCAGCCACTGGATCAGTTTAATGGCATCTTGCAGTGTGTTATGCAATCTAATGGTGGATAATAGGACATGGTGATGTACATTGCTAGCGTTAAAGCTTTGCATTTCAACAGTGTACTTCAATATATCTTTATTAAAGTTTTTGTATACTTCTCTTTGCTTTGTAAATGTCCTTGCTTTAAGTACTCCATGCCACGAATGTCAGGATGCATTTTGTAGTAGTTTATTGTTTGTACATAATCCAAATGATATGCAACTGTATGTCAGGCTATAATGAACTCTTTAAATCGATTTTCTTACTTCCAGGTAATACCACAGGAAGTTGAGCAGTTTATGCATCACCAGAATAACAACTACCGAAGAGGTGAAGGTACGACGCGTTCATTCACCATTCGAACTCCCATCCCTAAACCGCTTCACTCTCATTATTTGGTTGCTCGCTTGCCATCTTACTGAACCAATTTTGCCTTGTTGATTGGGATTTTAAAGAGCTGACAGTTCTTCCCCAAGCTTCAGTTAATATGTGTTACTCCCCATTTTTCTCTCTTAAATGGCACCACTGGAAAACAGTATTGTTTCCACAAATTGCTGTTTTTAGCATTATTTCGAGCATACATGCGTCTGCTTCTGCAGATCTCTCCACGAACTAAACTTCATTGAGGCAGTTTCTCCTTGTAGCCATGCTTTATCCTATTTAAGTGAGATGGAACTTATAGTTTGAAGGTACAGTGATGAATCTCACTTTGGTCATTGTAGATTTCACAGAGTAATACTAGATGAGAATACGTTTTCTACCAGAGTAGGGTGTCCAAACAATGTGGCAGGTGGTGGTTCGAGCATTGTAAGTACACTAACATCTCCAAGTTTTTGTCCCCGTCCATGGATTCTTTCATAGTAGAGACGACTTCTTGCATTCAAGAAAGTTGTGAATATGCCGGGAAACAATGACTGCTGGGAAGTCTTCTGTGGTAAAGACCAGCACCTTGTTCCTTGCTGCAGTAGTGTAATGCATTATGTGTGGACTGAAAGAAACCAGATACTAGGGAGATTGGATTCGCTCTTTTTTAAATTTGGGGGGTGTAAAGATAAATTTTTACTTCAGGTTTCAAGGGGAGTCACGATAAATTAGGGTGTAGAACAACATTAAAGGGTGTGAAAATAGACATTCCGAAATAATAAATGTGCTTTCGTGTTACCAAGAAAAGTGCAAAAGGGTCCCGAATGTGGAAGCCTCCACAGCCATGATATTTCAAAGTAAACTATCATGCTGCCATTTTTGATCGATGGGGGCCGGGGGCTTTGGAGTAGCAGTTCGTGATGACAAATGCTTTTTCTTAGCGGGGTTATCGAGAATCTCAAGGGCATCTTTGAACCATAGCACGCAGAAGCGATTGAGGTTAATGAAGCAGTTAATTTGGCCATGGAATCCGGTTTTGAGGTGATAGAATCGGAAGGGGACTGTTCCAGTGCAGGGTAGACCGTGTCAAGTCTCTTTGGTATGACTAATAGTGCTTCATACCAATTGGCCATCGTATCTGTAAAGGAGTTTTGAGTCGTGGAAGAGACTTATGTGTCGCGTTTGATACTTTTATGTTAGAGATCTAACTATAAATTTAATTTAATAACTCCTATGAACCAAAGTTTTTTAGGATTAAGTTTCATCTCTTATCACATGTGAGACTTAATTACTCGATTTTACTTTCATGCATGTTCGGGTTCCACAAACCAATGTGATTCCACTTTTACATCATTACCCTTTTTTTTAGGGAACATTGCATCGAACGCGAGAGTACAATGTATCCCTGTAGAATGTCAGTCAATTCTGAGAGATGATTAGGAAAGAATAGAAGTGCTGGAACTATTAAAACCAAGATTTGCTATGAAATAGGCACATCGATGTGCTTCACGATAAATACGAGAGACTACCATTACTCGAAGCTAGTCCATCAAGTGACTACTGTCATTAATTATCGAGCCAAATTGATGTAACTGAGTGTTAGTACCCATTGCGAGTGCTAT
Source organism: Escallonia rubra (assembly GCA_033065855.1). NCBI lineage: Eukaryota > Viridiplantae > Streptophyta > Magnoliopsida > Escalloniales > Escalloniaceae > Escallonia > Escallonia rubra. The sequence continues at coordinate 665,661 of JAVXUO010001214.1, read as the reverse complement.
GGCAACTTGTGCATCCATTTGTATGTTAAAGTGAGCGATTCCGAGCTGATGGGCCAAAGTGAGGCCACCGCAGAGGACCCAGAGTTCAGCAGCCGGATTGGATCCGTTGCCAATTTTTCCGAGTAAAGCCCATAATCGGGACAAGACCGGCACCACCGCATGGCTCTTACTAACCTTGTTCTTTGTGGTCGAGTCGAGTGGGATCCACGACGTTAAACCTGTTTATGCGTCGTCGGCTGATCATCCGAAACAAGGAAAGCATGTTAAGCATGTGTCTTAATTATAGACCACTTGATGCTCTGTGGCCCTACTGATCTTATGACCACTTTTTTGTAATGAGAAATTACATTACAAGGAAAGCATCTTCATCTCCACATGTTGCATGATTTGGGTTAATCTGATTGAAAAAAAATAAAATGACAAATGTACGATACTCTTTTTCATTATCCATGATTCGGGTTGGAGAGACGTTTCATATGAAATTTATTTCGTTTCCTTAAATAAAGCCATTTTTACTTTTCTCGTTTACTTCAAATGTTCTAACGAGAACATAAATTTAACCCATAATGATTCGTCACACTGTCTTGCATCTGTTCTTTGTCACCAAGATCTATGTTTTTGCTCGTCTACGAATCAGATTTGTTGTAACTTTGATTCTAAGATCATCTTAATTCCGAAAATGAAAGAATAGTTTTTGGACGGGAAGTAACAAATGTTGATGAATTTCTTGGATAATTTTGCTAAGTCAGGTTCAAGTTTGGAGACTTCGTTCGTTGTGTCTTCCGTGCTCTGACCTGAAGGGAAATGTTAGAGGATTAGATAATTTAACTTTTGAAATCAACCGGATGTGGTGATACTCTACGATTATATAATCTAGCATAGATCAATTGTACATCTTCTAAAACTCTATCGAATCTATATGAAATTTATATTTATTATGTTTTATCATGTGTATATATATCACCTCAGTCAAAGTCATTCTCTTTGTTGTTTCTAAAATAAAAAACGTAATCAATTATGCTACTTTATATGATTGACGAGAAAATAAAATCGGATCTCAATGCAGGGTCGCTAGCCAGTGACAGTAAAAGCTAAAAGCAAATTAAATTATAAGCCCAAATACTCGGAATTACTGTAACTACATTTGGCTGATCTGACATTCCGTGTACAACACTCATATGATATGATATGATTTTCTCGTCATTTTGTCCATGCTAGAAAATTGCCCTACATAAAAGAACAACATGCAAAGCATGTTGCTGATGCACAAATTTCTGGTCTCCATTTAATTGCAGCAATAGTTCTGTAATCAAAACTATAAATAGCCGACCAATAGCTATGACTTCCGATCCACACCTAAACCATTGGAGCAAACTCAGTAGTCTAAAACTTGTACTGAAACCACGGACATGTACGTTCAGGTTTCTTCTGGTCCTTTTCCATCCCAAAATGCCATGCCTGAGGTCCCTCGTCGCTCCGCAGATTATCACCCTAGCATTTGGAAGTACCATTTCCTCGAACACGCTTCTGTTCACGCGGTAATATCGGAGTCTCACTTGGCTCATATTTGATTATCTTGATGGAACAAATAAAAGGTTCTTGATGTTTCTTGATTTTGGTCCTGTTGTCTGTCTCATGTATGTTACATGCTTGTGCAGAAAAGTGATGCTGGCATAGAGGAACTGTTTAAACAACTAAAGGAAGAAGTGAGAGGAATGCTAGTGGCTGCTGTTGATAAGCCTTCTGAACAACTGAACTTGATCAATGACATCCAACGGCTAGGCGTGTCTTACCATTTTGAAAGTGAGATTGACGCAGTGTTACAACAAGTCTTTGATATCGCTCATGAACCCGATCATACCGATGACCTCTACACTGCAGCTCTTCGTTTTCGATTACTTAGACAACAAGGGTATCAAGTTCCATGCGGTAAGTCTTCCAAAATTTTATCAAATACTTAGATGCCTGTTTGCATGCATGTCTATACTCAGAGACGAATCCGGGGGTGTCAGCTGGGGCAACCTCGGACACCCTTAAGCTTCAGGATTTTGTACAAAGTTCTTTGAAGGACTTTTTCAATTAAAGGATTTGACCCCTCTAGACCTAATTTTTGGAAATGTCTGCGCCCCTATGCCTCGTCTTGGGTGTAAAAACAGGTGTTTTCGAAAATTTCAAGGACAAGGAAGGGAAATTCAAGGAGTCCCTAGTCAGCGACGTGCGTGGAATGCTAAGCTTGTATGAAGCAACACATCTCAGGGTGCGCGGCGAAGATGTGCTTGACGAGGCACTGAAGTTCACCACTACTCACCTTGCGTTCGCGATTACCCAAGAATACAACCCACTTGCAGCACAAGTTGCTCGTGCCCTAAAGCAGCCGATCCGCAAGGGTTTGACAAGGGTAGAGGCAAGGCATAACTTCTCAATCTATGATAAAGACTATCAAAACAAAGTGCTACTTAGTTTTGCAAAGTTGGATTTCAACCTATTGCAGAAAATGCACCAGAAAGAGGTTAGCAATATCACGAGGTAAGTTTACTTATTAGGTACACATGAAAAATATGACCATGTTAGCGTAAAAAAGAGATTGTACATAACTGAATATTGTTCCTTCAGGTGGTGGAAAGATTTAAATTTTGCAGAAAAATTACCTTTTGCTAGAGACAGAGTGGTGGAGTGCTACTTTTGGATACTGGGTGTTTACTTTGAGCCCCAATATGAGCTCGCCAGAAGGATAATGACCAAAACAATTGCAATGGTATCCATCATGGATGACATCTACGATGTGTATGGTACCCTTGAAGAACTTACTGTATTCACGCAAGCGATCCAAAGGTTCATGCCCTTCAGTATCCGTCTACCTAAATTAGCTCATATAAGAATGAATCCTTAAACTAGCTTTTTTTCTTTCATAAATTGCATAAGGGGAATATATCTAACAAAATGTTGCTTGATTTCAGATGGAATACTGATGCCTTAGACCAGCTACCAGAGTACATGAAATTTTATTACCAATCACTATTAGATGTTTATAATGAAATCGAAGAAGAGATGGCTGGGGAAGGAAGATCATACTGCGTCCACTATGTAAAAGCAGCAGTAAGACTTTTACCGGTCAATATTTTGTACGTAGCTTTAAAATCATTACAAGGTTGAGTAATTGATTAGCTATTTTTCTCTATTTTCCAGTTGAAACGATTAGTTAGAGCATACTTTGAAGAAGCCAAATGGTTTAACAAAGGCTACGTACCAACTATAGAGGAGTATATGCAGGTTGCACTTGTATCCGGCGCTTACGAAGTGCTCGCAACCACTTCCTTTCTTGGCATGGGAGATTTAGCAACAAAGGGGTCCTTCGATTGGGTGACCAATGACCCTCTAATCGTTAGAGCTTCATCAGTCATTTGCAGACTCATGGATGACATTGTGGGGCACGAGGTAAGATATGGATGTTTGGCAGGCAAAAGTCCAACAATCATATAAAAGCAAATACAAACTATTACAACAGAGTTATAGACATAGAAAGACAGACAAATCATTGAAAACTTGCGTCAGGTGATCCAATGACTATAGCTTGTACATTTTGTTGGTACTGAATTTCTCCTCCTTATGACTGAGCAACGCATGTACTTTCTACGTCTACTATCCGGTAATGACACTGCATGTACATTCAGATTTTGATTTCTCGGCTTAGCACGTACTAAGCTTTTTTGTGTTCGCAAACTGTAGTTTGAGCAGGAGAGAGGACATGTGGCCTCGGCTGTGGAATGTTACATGAAACGACATGGTTGTTCAAAGGAAGAGACGTATGCTGAATTCCAGAAACAAGTTACAAACGGATGGAAGGATATAAATCAAGAGTGTCTCCATCCAACGGCTGTGCCAATGCCTCTCCTCACCCGAGTTGTCAATCTTGCACGCGTGATAGACCTACTATACAAGGATGAAGATGGTTACACAAATTCTAAAACCTTTGTGAAAGAACTCATAACCTCTGTGCTTGTCGACCCTGTGTCCATGTGAGAACGAAGAGCTATTGTCAGATGTGTTAAAAATAAGTTCATGAAACTTCTCTTTTTCTTGTGCAAGGTTTGCCGGATATGCATCAGTATTGCCAATCATCTTCTCATTTGGATAGATGTCATACAAATGAATAAGGAATATAAAAAAGTGTACGCATTTTTGTTCTTGAAATGTGTTTGCACCACAAAATATATTTTTTACTAATAAGTTCACTTTGATTAAATGCCACTAAATGACATTTACTTTTTATTATTTCTGAAGAAATAATGGAAGATTCAAGAAGTGAAAGAAATCAACTTATGGAAATATGTCTTATTAATAAGGGATAAGTGTGGTTGGTTACTTTTTAGTGGGTGATTATTTCTTAAGTGGTTAGTTTATCTCACTAAGTGAGTAGTTTCTTGTAATGGTAGTTATTTTCTACAAAGTCTCTAGTATAAATATTGGGTCGAAGAAGAAAATGAACACACACAATCAATCATCAATTAGACAAATATTGGGTCGAAGAAGAAAATGAACACACACAATCACTTTTTGATGAGGCATCAAGAAGTGAAAAATGGAAGAAGGCCATGATTGAAGAGATCGATGCCATTGAGTAGAATGATACTTGGGAGCTGATCACTTTTCAATCGGGAAAGAAGCCCATCGGTTTAAAATGGGTTTACAAGGTGAAGAAAATTTCAAAGGTGAGGTTGAGAGATACAAAGTAAGGCTTGTTGTCAATGGATACAATCAGAGGGCTGGAATCAATTATGATGAAGTCTTCGCCCCAGTTGCTTGGTTGGAAATGATACGATTGTTGATATATCTAGCAGCGCTAAACAAGTGGAAGATCCATCAAATGGACGTAAAGTCTGCCTTCCTTAATCATTTTCTTGATGAGAATGTATATATCGAACAACCCGAATGATATGTTGTTCAAGGTCACGAAAACAAAGTATTGAGGTTGAAGAAGGCCTTGTATTGGTTGAAGCAAGCGCCAAGGGCGTGGAACAGTCGCATCAACAAGTACCTTCAAGAGAGAAACTTTAAGAAGTGCCACATGAGCATGCTCTCGATCTACTTCAAGATGAATGAAAATCGTGACATCTTGATAGTATGTTTATATGTCGATGACTTAATTTTCATAGGTAGCAGTGTGAAGATGTTTGATGATTTCAAGAAAGAAATGGCCAAGGAGTTTGAAATAACTGACATCGGTTTGATGTCATACTATCTTGGAATCGAAGTAACGCAAAGAGATGATGGAACTTTCATCTCACAAGAGGCATATGCAAAAAAGTATTGAAGAAGTTCAATATACAAAATTTCGATCTAATTAGTATCCCCATCAAGATAGTAAAGAAATTGTCGAGATACATCAAATGAGGTCCAGTCGATATAACCTTGTTCAAAAGCTTGGTTGGAAGTTTAAGGTACTTGACGTGTACTAGGCCTAACATTCTATATATAGTCGGTCTTGTCAGTCGATATATGAAAAATCCGACAACTTATCACTTCAAAGTGACGAAAAGGATTTTTCGGTACATTAAAGATACTATTGGCATATTTTATCCTGCATCAGGTGATATGAAATTAGTGGGATATAGAGATAGTGATTGGGCTAGAAACGTGGATGATCGAAAAAGCACAACTGAATTTGTTTTGGTAAAGCAACACTCATATGTAGATCGAAGAGCAATCGATAGTGACTCATCAACATGTGAAGCTGAATATGTGGTTGCAACATCGACTATTTGCCATGCGATATGGTTGAGGAATTTTCTCAAGGAGCAGCTCCGTTTTTAATGAAGATAAATCTACACAGATTTATGTCGATAACTAGTCAGTCACCCTTACAAAGAATCAAGTCTTTCATGATCAAAGCAAACACATTGACACACGGTATCATTTCATCCATGAGTGCATTGCCAAGAAAGAAGTCCAAGTCCAAGTTTGTGAAGTCCGAAGATCAAGCTGCGGACCTTTTCACAAAGCCCTAGAAAAAAGAAGTCTTCGAGATGCTAAGTAGTTGGGTTGGAATGAGAGAATCAAGCTTAAAGGGGCGTGTTGAGAGTTAATCTTGATTCAACAAAGTTATGACACTAGATGTGGAAGAATCAAGACATGTATAAATGGAGATAAAATCAAATGTGAAAGGTTAGGGGAGTTACTTCTAACTTATGAGTGATTATATAAGAAGATGAAAAGTGAAAGGTTAGGGAGTTATCTTTAGGATATGAATGAGTGTTTGATGTAATAGTATAAATAGGTGCATCTACCGGTCATTTGTTAGTGTGCAAATCTAAGAAAGAGTGTGTAAGTTGTTTATGAAAAGAAGTGTTGATTGAGTAGAGAAAAAAATTGAGCCTGTCTTCTCTCCACTTCCTCCTCTTCCATAATACTCTAAGTATTTCCTCTTCATGTTTTATATATTGTGCCCATCACTCAAAACACTTAGCCGCAATGAAGCCTTCACGGAGAGGGTGGAGGGCGATGGTGAAAGTGTTACTAGTGGAGGGGACGGAGACTCTGAAAAGCATGGTTGCAGTTGCCCCCGTCGTCAGCCATCACTACCACCAACACAATCGTTGCTAGCCAAAACACCTCAGCCTTTGCTATTGTCGACCGCTACCACCACAATATGAAATGGATGTTTTGGGGCTGTTTGGAGCTAGCATTCGGTGGTGTTCGGCCACTACCCATCGGGACCTATGGGCCTTGCCATTGGTGGGGTTGAGCTATGGTGGTGTAGGGTGGGTGGGTCTCAACGACTGTACTAAATTGATGGTGGTTGACAGTGGTATAAAATGTGGGTTTGGTGGGGGCTCGCAGTGTTATTGATATTGCTGTGATTTTTCAAGAAAAAAGAGAAAAGAAGAGATCCGCAGTGGTGTGAGGGGCAGGTCGGTGGTGGTGCTTGGTGGGTGGATTACAGCGGTGGTGCATGTGGATGGATTACAGTGGTGGTGCATGGTGGTTGACCGTGTTTTGTGGGTATGGTGGAGGTAAGCAGTGTCAAAGGTTTGTTGGTGGTTTGGAAGAAAGAGAGGATAAAATACGATAAAAAGAAAGAGAGATAATTTATTTTCCAAGTTATGAGCAATATAGTCATTTTGTTCAAACTGTTAAGTAGTTGGTGATTCCTTTTGATCAACTGACATCACTGCTCTCTAATTTGTCTATAGTAATGGATGCGTGTATAACTTCATCCTAACCTCATGGGTCTGTGTGTAATTAATCTAAATCTAAATTCTGAAGTAACCGTACGCTTACCATATTCGTTTTCTGTTTTTAGCAATGAAGATGAAAAAGATTTTTTTGCGTACCTTTACCACTGTCTGTTTTCGTCATAGATACAATTACTCACATACTACCAAAAAACTGAAAACACCAAAAAGAAGTTTTAAGCAGTTTTCCACTCAAACTTAACCAAAAAAAAAAAAAAATAGCTAAATTTTTTTTTTGTGAAAATGATAAAAGTACAGGAACGGATTTTCGAACTGAATATGAAAATCATGAAAATGAAAACAGAAAACTAAATTCTGAAAAGTAAGTTCCAGAGAATCCCATCTCACCACCAACCAATGTCATCACGAAAGCAGTTGATTTTTCTGCCTTGGGTAGGAATTAGCATTTACCACCACAAAGACTTTCACTCGAATATTGGTTGCATCCAAAATATTTACACTCTCCCGACGTGTGATTTGCTATTTTATGGAAATCATTGAAATTTACAAAATTTTCAGGAAATCATTCATTGCAGTTGATGACTTTGCAATTTTCCTGGAAAATAAGATAAGACATCCCATTTTGACAAATTGGTTTTTGAACAATTACTTCTCCGCATAGATTGCAACTACAAGAAGCGATTCTACATGATGAACCATAGTTTTTAAACTGCAATTTTAGAAAATGGCCGATGCTTGAAAAATATCTCAAACAACTTTAGTATCGAGAAAATACATGTTTCAACTCCAAACGCAGACAAAATCCTTTAACACAGTAGTTTAGAGCCTTTTTAAGATTGACTTGAGGTGGTCAAACTTGATTTTAATCTGAATTAAGTTACGTATAGAGGTGTTTGACATTAAAAAAATTAACAGATCGGTGTGAATATGCTAAAAAGAATCCTAAAAAGTAAGAACTATGAATTCATCATTTTTTTCAGAATGGACCAAGTAAAATACCAAAATATCCATATTAACTACAATGACTTTAAACATTTTTTTATGAATGCTAGACTTCTTGGTCAATTGCTATGTTGAAACTGTTTTCTGTACATTTAATCCTATACTACCATAACTGAAAGCAGATTTTTAAAATTAATTACAACGTAATCTAAATTTGAAATTGCAAACCAATTCCAAACATGCTACCAGTTCATGACAAAAATTTTCAGCAACCTTTTTCAAAATACCCAAAACCCAAATTAAAGCAAAGAGAGAGACTCCCATGCATCCATCGCGCCTAATTAGAAGTTCTTTCCTCCATTTTCCATTTTTCTGAATAACGAAACATAAATTACATACTTCCCTTTGAGCTAAAAAGGAGGCAGAAACAGAAAAGGCATAATGTTTTTTGAACTAACAACAGGTATGGGGGATGTCTCACGGGATACTGACCTATATAACAGGTGAATTTCATTTACTTGGCCTTTATAGTTGTGTGGGGCAGATGATGAGAAACTGTTTCTCATCGTCTGCCCAACATTATCATAAACGTGCATCACGTTTCCAGATGCTATTTTTACAGCCACAAGGGCTACTTAATCTTCTGTGGACTGCGAAGAAACAATGACCATCCAACTTCTTTGGCTAAGACACTCTCCAGGACGGGTGTGAAAAGATAAGAAAAACATGTTACATGAAGTGCTTATTTCTTCAGTACTGTTGCATATAATTTCAGGAGTCAGGCTATAAATTAACTGAACCAAGGAAGTGAATGTGCACTACTGATCTGAATTTCTATTAGTTTCCACATCCAGAGAATTTATAGATTACTCTGTGTTGTCAACCCCTCCCCGGCCCCTTCACAACTGAAAATATGGACATGTATGTTCAAGCTTTGTGTAGTCCTCCTCCAACCCAAAACGTCATGCCTCGGGACGTTCCCCGTCGTTCTGCGAATTATCATCCCAGCGTCTGGGGTGACTACTTTCTCACACACCCCTCTGGAAACGTGGTAAATCGATCTTTGTTTAGCTCATGTGACCATCTTCTATGATGAATTGATGGGACGAAATAGTTTGATTGAAGCTTTACAACTAGCACCCAAATGTTCAAACGTAAAAAACTAGCACTTTCAAATCTCTCTTTCTTTTCACTAATACGTAGGGTTGTGATCAGTCTGCAACAACTACAAAAGCTTATAGATGGACGTTAGGTATTGACAAGAGGCAGCAACTCGATCTAAAGTGATGCTACTCGACAAAGTTTAAACAATTAAAGTGTTAGCTGCATCTTAAGTGGGGGTTGCCGTAACTAGTCTTTTCTATTCTTGTTCTTCTTTGTTATTATATTGTCTAGCTCAACTTAGCAACGCTTGTACGTTCTTCTTTGATATTATATTGTCTAGCTTAACTTAGCAACGCTAATATATCGATCTGCGACATACTAGTACAGGAAACTGATATTAGTACGGAGGACCCCTCTATCATTCAACTATTGAAGAAAGAAGTGAGGGAAATGCTAATGGCTGTTGCTGATAAGCCTTCAGAACAACTCAAGTTGATTGATGACATCCAACGCCTAGGCGTCTCTTACCACTTTGAAAGCGAGATTGATGCAGCACTACAACACATACGTGATACGTATCATGAAGGCGATTGCACCGATGACTACTTGATTTAATTCACTATTAAATCAAGTAGTTAGATGTTTGTCAAACATCTAACTACTTGATTTAATTCACTATTAAATTAAGTTTAACCATCTCAGATCAATCTCAAACAGGCTCTCCGTTTACAAAATATAAAATGATGGAGTTGTGAGGAATTAAAGCTAAAAATTAAGTCCTTTGATATCTACTTTGCCCAAGCTAGAATAACATTAAACTTAGAATCCCCTCCTTTAGTGTCCAAATGTGCGCCTAAGGGCAGCCCAGCGCAAGGAGCGCATCTTGCCTAGTGTTAGGCGAAGCGCAAGGCGCAAGGTGGGGTGGAGGTGCAAATAAATGCCCAAAAAGTCCGGTCTATGATTTTTAACACCTTGGTATCATCTCAACCGTTGATTGTTTTTTACTTCTTCTTTCATAATATCATAAATCAATATCTATGTTTCCTTTTAAAGAAATCATTATTGCCTTAACCCTTATTGATAACGAGGATAACAGTGTCAACTTCACCTAGGATTAACTACATCTCATTAGATTTTATACATTTTCTACTATTGAAAGTTTGTTAAATTGCCATGTTATGGAATTTGTTTACGTAATTTTATGAGTTTAATACATTGATATATATTTATTTTATTTTGCGCCTCATTCAAAAAGGCGTGCCCTACGCCTTATACCTAGACTCCAGGGACCCTTTACGCCATAGGTGAACCTGCTCCTTTGATAATAATGCCCTCCTTCGCCAATACATACCCTGCACACTGCAAGTTCTATTTGTAGAAATAGAACTTGCAGTGTGCAATACCTTTTGCTAAAACAAGCTGCACTTGTTCTTCCTTCTAATGGTGCGTGCTGGGTGTAAAAACAGATGTATTTAAGAAATTCAAAGACAAGGAAGGGAAGTTCATGGTCTCCCTCATGAACAAGCGTGGAATTCTAAGCTTCTACGAAGCAACACATTTCAGGGTGCATGGAGAAGATATACTTGAGGAAGCACTGGCATTCACCACCGCTCAACTTGAGTCCATGATAACCCAAGTCAGCAGTGCATTTGCCGCACAAGTTATTCATGCCCTAAAGCAGCCCATCCACAAGGGCTTGACAAGGTTAGAGGCAAAGCATTACATCTCCATATACCACGAAGAGTCACATAATAAAGCACTACTAAGATTTGCAAAATTAGACTTCAACCTATTGCAGAAAGTGCACCAGACAGAGGTTAGCCTTATCACAAGGTAAGTTCGTCAACAAAGTCACACCTTCATTGGTCCCCGCTGTGAATATACTTTTAATGTGGGAGTTAAACTTGTAAATGCTTCAATATGGTACGTCTCAGGTGGTGGAAAGATTTGAATTTTGCGAAGAAATTACCTTTTGCCAGAGACAGAGTAGTGGAGTGCTACTTTTGGATATTAGGAGTTTACTTCGATCCCCAACATGCTTTTGCCAGAATGCTAATGACAAAAATAATGGCAATGACATCCATTATCGATGACATCTGCGATGTGTATGGCACCCTTGAAGAACTCATTCTATTCACAGATGCTATTGAGAGGTTCCCCTCTTAACCTAAAGAATCATGAACTTCTGCAATAGACCATATGTTTCAAGATCATGATACTTGTGAAAAAAACAGGAATCTATTTGACAAAGTTTTTGATTTCTAGGTGGGACATTAGTGCATTAGACCAGCTACCAGAGTACATGAAGCTGTGTTACCAATCACTGCTAGATGTTTATAGTGACATAGACGAAGCGATAGCCATGGAAGGAAAATCATATCGCGTTCACTATGCAAAAGCAGCAGTATGATTTTTACAAGTAATTTATATCGTATGTATTTTGGGCTCACATTGACTGTAAGGTTTTGCTCCGTATTACAGATGAAACAACTAGTCAGAGTATACTTTGATGAAGCCAAGTGGTTTCACGAAGGCTGCATTCCTACAATGGAGGAGTATATGCAGGTTGCACTGGTATCCTGTGGTAACATCATGCTTGCCACCACTTCCTTTGTTGGCATGGGAGATCTGGTAACAAAGGAGTCCTTTGAGTGGGTGTCAAATGACCCTCTAATTGTCAGAGCTTCATCAGTAATAAACAGACTCATGGATGACATAGTGGGACACGAGGTATACAAAAGTTTCAGGGACACGATTTCTTCAATTTTACTATATGGTCACTTTGACATTTCCTCCGCGACCACTCTGCTTATGTGATTCTATACTATTTTAGGCTGAGCAGGAGAGAGGACATGTGGCCTCGGCTGTGGAATGTTACATGAAACAACATGGTGCTTCCAAGGAAGAGACATATGCTGAACTTCAAAAACAAGTTACGAACGCATGGAAGGATATAAATCAAGAGTGTCTCCGTCCAACCGCTGTGCCAATGCCTCTCCTCACCCGAGTTGTCAATCTTGCGCGTGTGATCAATCTACTATACAAGGATGAAGATGGTTACACAAATTCTAAAACCTTTGTGAAAGAACTCATAACCTCTGTGCTTGTCGAGCCTGTGCCCATCTAATATCTATAGCATACAATTATGTTACTACGGAGGAGCACACCATACCTTGTGCTGAAGCTTTTTTTTACATTTTCTATTGTATTTTTTCTTTATATTGTACGTTATATAGTAATTCAAAATAATTAGTTAAAAATATATTAAACTTAATTAGTATGACTATTCTAACTAAATCATAATAAGTCAATTGCGAACGGCTAATCAAAGACTCGAAGCATGAAAAATTTATTGCAGAAACCACGGTCTTACTTTCAAATGCGAATTGGTTATGCTAATTACTAACAATATTTGTCAATATTTATAATACTTATTTTTTTTTTGCCACATCAAATTATCGTTAAAGAATATCCTGACTGCTCCATACTATATCGTGTTATCCAAAGTACACTTGCACTATAATCAGTTTGGCATTGCACCAATAGATGTGAAGAAAGTGTTTTAATGACAATTTGACGCACATAAAATGTAAGGTAATCATGTACACTTAAGAGTTTAACAGTCCCTTGTAATGTAATTATATGGCATATATATAAGCCTAGGAAGTATGAGATAAAAGTTAAGAACTGAGAAGATGCTTGATTTTATCTAACTGATATTAACAATAGTTCATTAGTTCCAAATTTGTAGGCTAAAAACGATCGTAAAATGTAAAGTGTCTGATGGGTAAGAGTTAGAATTAATCAATGCATAAAAAGTTTTATAAAACGGAAGGACTAAGAGCTTAAATTGGTATCTTTAGAATAAAAAATTTAATAAACTCAAGAGACCTTCCAAGGCACATATACAAACTCAATTGGTTAGACAAGAAATATAATTACCGTAGCTTTCAAGGATCTTCCCACTCATCCGGAAAGTTCAGCATTAAATCGCTAATTACTGGCTCCACAACCAAGCAATGAACCACTGACTGCTATCACATCCGCATACTAATCCGGGTATCGAAATTCTGCCCCACACATGGACACAACTTTTGAAACTTCCGGTGCCTCCTAAAATCCGCTTCTTCATATGGCAACTTTTGATGAACAGACATCTACTCCAAGATGCCTTACTTTCCAAGCACATTATCACAAAAAACATTTGCAACTTCTGTATTCAACAGGAAACCTCTGAACATCTCTTCTACTTTTGCCTAGAACTTCGAATAGTTTGGTTCAGCGTTGATCTAGGACACCACTCTCTTCATTCAAAGAATGGCTAATTGCCAGGATCACTGGCATCCCTATACATACACAACATTATATAGTCCACAAATACTTTTCTTTACTACTCTGTGGTGTATTTAGGCACACAGAAATGAGTTTATATTCCGGCACCAAAAATTTAACCCATTAGAAATCATTCATACAATCAAACATTTGACTTCAATCTACTCACGAAATCTAGCCCACCCGTTAGATATAGGCACAACAATCGAGTAAGTAAAAATCACCATTTTCATTTGATCACAAATATAATCCTATAATCACCGATGGTCAAACCATCTCACAGCTTTTCTATTGTTTCCGAAACATTTCATAAGCACAATAAAGTCAACACAAAAACATCTCACTTGCACCAAACATTCGAACATTTACTTCTCATAGATTGCAACTACAAGAAGCGATTCTTCAAGATGAACAATATTTTGAAACTGCAACTTTAGAAAATGGCTGACGCTTGAAAAATATCTCTAACAACTTTGATATTGAGAAAATAGATGTTTCAACTCCAAATGCAAGAAAAACCCTTTAATATAGTGGTTTAGAGCCTTTTTAGGATTGATTTTGAAGTGGTCAAACTTGATTTAGTACGAATTATGTCACGCATGGAGATGTTTGGCATAAAAAAAAATTTAGAGATGGTCTTAACATGCGAAAAACGGTTTAGTTTCAGAATCCTAAAAAGTAGGAATTACGGATCCATCATTTTTTCATAATGGACCAAGTAAAATACCAAAATATCTTATTAATTACAAAGACTTTAAGCATCTTCTGATCAAACACTAGACTTCTCGGCCAATTGCTACGTTGAACTGTTTTCAGTACTTTTAATCCAAAACTACCCATAGCTTAGAGCAGATTTTAAAAACTAATTACAAGTTAATCGAAATTTGATTTTGTAAACCAATTCCAAACATGCTAGTACTCCCATACAAAGTTTTTCAGCAACCTTCCATATAATTAGAAGTTCTTTCCTCCATTTTTTTTTTTCCGAATAAGGAAACATAAATTCCTTTGAGCCGAAAAAGGTAGCAGAAACAGAAAAGGCATAAAGTTTTTTGAAGTAACAACAGGTATGGGGGATGTCTCACGGGATACTGACCTACACGACATCAAGTCTTGCCTGCCTTTAACGGATTTGGGTCAGCTGTTGGATAAAACAGCCATTTTAAGGTCACTTTTCCTTTAGCAGAAATAGAGCGGCATGGCCGCAATTGCTAGGACAGACCCCGCAAAAATGATCAAACATAAACAAGACAAATTTTCGTAGTGTTAGAAGTTTAAACAAGTGAAAGTACACGAACTTGGCCTGGAATCGTTCATACACAAATAAAAGGTAAAATTAATTCAAAATGACATATAATTATTAGCTACAAAAAGGGAAGGAAAAAAAAAAGGAGCAATTCGAGCTAATTAAAATTAGTTTGATTAACCAAAAAAACGTGTAAGTCAATTCTATTCACGCTTAAATCCAATAAGTTTAACGTGCGTTATTTCTTTTTCAATTACCTCCTCTATTAAAAGAATTAAACATGTGACTTTGTACTCTATAAAAAAATAGCACTTGCTACTAGATGAGGCTCGCCATCTTTTCAATAATAGTCTCTGAGGCTCGCCATCTTTTCAGTAATAGTCGCATAACCTATTAGTCCGAGAGGACGAGCGTTCACATATTGTCATTCCCTATAACCCTTTTTTCATTGCTTGCTTACTTACAAAAAGAAAAAAGAAAAAAAACCAACCACCCACTTATTTCTCCGGCCTTCTTAAAATGATTTCAAGTCAATTTCCACCTATAGATTCCCAAGAATATTACCCTCCATTCACTTTTTTATTGTGACCTCTTTCCTTATCTCTTCCATAGTTTTTTATTCTGTCAAACCTCCCAAATTGACCACAATCAACGGGTAGATCATCCTCCACGTATGCTTCACAATCCATACAAGCATAACCCAAAGGTTTGGATCATCATTCACTCTTGTGCTATATAAGGTACGTAGCCTACCGTTTAAACCCTATAAATTAATTTCCAACGCACATGATCGACACACCACGCGTGACAAAGAGAAAAGCTAAAACGCAAAAATGCCCGTTGCGGCGCCGTCCTCAGCTTCATCGGACCTCCGCTCACCTCTCTTTTATCGGGCCCAACCGCCGGCCGGAGACGGAGAATATGCAACAGAGAAGCTTTGCATCGACGACATGTTGCGCAAGTATTGCGGCGAGTTCGGGTTCTGGCAATTTAAACACTTTGTCCTGACCAGCCTGGCTTGGGCTCTCGAGGCCTTTCACACCATGGTCATGATCTTTGCAGACCGGGAGCCGGGCTGGCGGTGCGTCGGACAGGTGTCCGGTTGTTTCTCCGGCGCCGGGAGTGTTTGTGGCCTCGAGCCTGGTTCGTGGGAGTGGGTTGGTGGTCCAGGTAGCTCGACGGTGGCCGAGTGGGGCTTGGTGTGTGGCCAGAAATACAAGGTTGGGTTGGTTCAGGCCTTATTTTTCGGTGGCTGCATGATCGGTCAGTTTTCTCTCTTATCTAACTACAATCATTTTGTCCGGTACTTTCTAAGATTTACGACAAATGCTGATGTTGTCTCTATTTCTTTTTTCGGAGGCTACCAAACTTTGCTATATAGGAAATTCATTATTATATATACAAAAGGTGACGACCGACGAGTATACGGGTAAGTGTTAGTACGTAGGGGTTCTAATAATCATAATGAACATTGATAAACACACACGACTATGTTAGGCATTAGCCTATAGCTTGTAACCACTCTATTTATCAACTTTCAAGTGCAACAAGATAGTTGCCACAAAGTATTTTTGCTCTTAGTTGCACGGAATGTGAGTGAAGGTAAACTCTTAGAAAGTGCTTCGAAAGATGTCAGCGAGATTTTGGAGTACGTAGGAGCGTCAACACTATAATGGGTTTTGGCGTGGAAATGGAAGTAGGTGCGAGATTCAGTAGGGAGGTTTCAGGGTGCGAGCGAGCTGGAATTGAAGGCCCCGTACGCTTATTATATTCTTTTTCTGTTTTTAGCAATGATGATGAAAAAGATTCTTTTTTTGCGTACTTTTATCATTTTCTGTTTTCGTTTTGGATAAAATTACTCAAATAGTAACAAAAAACTGAAAACACCTAAAATGTGTTTTCAGCTTTTTTCACTCAAACTTAACCCAATATAAGAAAAAATAGCTAATTTTTTTTTTTTAATGAAAATGATAAAAGTACAAGAATAGATTTTCAAACTGAATATGAAAATCATGAAAATGAAAACAGAAAACAAATATGGTAAGCGTACGAGGCCTAAGGTTTCACTCAGGTTATTCACATTATTTTCCTCTCTCCTACTAGACGTGTAAAGATATATCTTCTTTTGCAGACTAAGTCCATCTCCTGAAACTATAGGTATACTTTTTATTATTTTTATTAACATAACAAAACTACGTCGTTGAGGGTTGATATATCGCATATGCATCTTATCTGAAGCATTAGAAGAAATTTGTGAGTATAATAAGCATGAACGTATTTTTTTTTTCTGGTAACTAGTATGAATGATAGTGAAGTTGCCTTGTATAATGTGGTATGATATACTATCAGTGAAACTAAGTGCTTCCCTACGAGTACAGAAGTTCATCACGTACTTGTCTGCCTTTGCTGCTTTGTTATATCATTTCCATGTTGTCCTATCCACAAGAATAGTTCAAACAGCATACGCACATTTAAAATATTTTGTACGTTTAAGATATTCTTCCGCGAAAGTTATAATTTGTCGCTAATTCACTAGCAACAAGACACAACTACGGGGTATAATTAAGTAAGCATATAATCAGTAATCTTACTCATCGTTTTCACGATTATTATACTTGTCCAACTACGTTTACGTTTACGTTTGGTATGTACCATTTGAACTCATCTGATCTTATATTAGAAAAGGAAGAATCTCCCCCTAATTGTTAGTATGTGTGGAGCAATAGAAATAGAAAAGAGGAGGAGAAGAGGATAATGACAAGTGTGACAGGCTGGTGAGAGAAACTGCAGAGACTGGCTGGGTAGAGAAGACCAAGAAACCATTTTTGTTTTTCTGTGTGTCTGGACCGGCTAGGCGACAACTTTTTGATAGTGGGAAGCTCGCAGTAATCCATCCAGATCCGTATATAAGACTTTGAATTTGGAATATGCTGCTTGACCACTGATTGTAGAGACGCATCCTGCGAGCAAAGGATGACAGTGGCGGGATATACATGCAGCAAATATGAAACAAGTTGTCACAGATGTTGCTTAAAATCATATTTTAAGCGAAAATTCTTTACATGTAAAACCTGAAGTTTTAATATCTTAACACTCCAACCCCTATGGTTCGTAGCTAGATGTTGTTTCATGCTCTCATTTTATCGTTTAAAAAAGTGTTCACGACAATATGTAAATATTTTGAGACGAAAAAGGTTATAAAAACACATAACAAGGCATTTCTATAATATATATACACGGGAGACTCTTTTGTCAACTGTGATGGCCCATACAAAGTTTATGTTCAAGGTTCTTATAGTAATGAGTTGAGGGTAGAGTCTCTCTTAATCTGATGGTTGCCTGGATACTTACAAACTTTTAGCAGTCAGTTGGTCAAAACAAGTCAAAATTATTTTGACCCTCAACTGTCTGCAAGAACAGACAACGAAGGAAGAAAAGATTTACAGCCAATTCAACAATTTAAGTCTAATTGTAAGAAATAGTATCCTGACAATTTTTGTACTTGTTTTTGCAGGTGCCGGAATATTTGGCCATCTCTCAGACTCAAAACTGGGACGGAAAGGATCTCTGAAAGTTGTTTGTATATTGAATTCCATATTTGGTTGTTTAACAGCACTATCTCCAACCTACTGGACTTATGCCCTATGCCGCCTTCTGACCGGCTTCAGCACCGGTGGTGTTGGCCTTTGTGCTTTTGTCCTAGCCACAGAACCTGTCGGCCCATCCAAGCGCGGCCTAGCCGGAATGTCCACTTTCTATTTCTTCTCAGGTGGCATCGCGGTTCTCTCTGGCGTAGCATACATATTCCGGTCATGGCGATATCTCTACATCGCAACTTCCATCCCCTCTATCCTCTTTCTTTTCATAATACTCCCATTTGTCTCCGAGTCCCCTCGATGGTACCTCGTTCGTGGCAAGATGGATCAAGCTATGAAAATTATGCACAACATTGCTATAGCCAACGGTAACTATCTTCCAGATGGCGTTTACCTCGCCCTGGACGACGAAAGTAGCACCAGTCCAAACTATAAGGAAGAAGCGGAATCAAAAGAAGCCATCACGGGCTCTGTCATAGATGTGATTAGGACACCCCGAACGCGTCTACGTTTATTTCTAGTGGTGGCCATTAACTTTTCCTGCTCAGTTGTGTACTATGGCCTTAGTTTAAACGTGGTCAACCTCGAAACCAATCTTTATATCAACGTGCTTGTTAACGCAGTAGCAGAAATGCCGGCTTATATATTGACTGCGGTTTTGTTGGACAAGTATGGGAGGAAACCGCTAGGTGTTGGGACGCAGTGGTTCAGCGGGTTGTTTTGTATTCTGGGGAGCTTGTTGAGGGGTCATGGAAAATGGAAGGTGGTTCGGATGGTTTGTGGTGTTTTAGGGATTTTTGGGATGGCTGGGACCTATAATTTGTTGTTTATATACGCGACGGAGTTGTTTCCAACCGTAGTTAGGAATGCAGCACTTGGATGCGCAACACAGGCGGCACAAATGGGAGCCATACTGGCACCATTTGTTGTGGTCTTGGGTGGTGGCATACCGTTTGCGGTGTTTGGGGTATGTGGGCTTGTGGGGGGAATTCTCACGTTTTACCTGCCGGAGACCTTAAATCGGCCGTTGTATGACACAATGAACGGAATGGAAGACGGAGAAAGTGCATGGACAGTTGCTTAACTAGGGTTCCTCAGGTTCTTATGTCAAACATGTAGGTTTGTAACCTCCAGGGTTGGGATCTACAGAAGGAGAGACATGTTGGGTCTTTCCCCCACTGTATTAGTCATTAATTAAGGCATTGTAGCAACCCTTATCCATTTGCTTATACAAATTGCGTCCTAGCAACCCTTATCAATATTATTAAAGCATTGTAGCAACCCTTATCAATTTTGATTACAGCATAGCAACCCTTACCAATTTGATCAAAGCATTGTAGCAACTTTCTAGGTCATTGCTTGGAGTTCTAAGTATAATTTTGGTCAACAATCAGACTTGGTAGTGCCGCATTTAGATCACATGCCTACGCACGACAAATTTTGCTTGTTATCAATGAATAAATCAAATTAGCACCCCCTCCCCCCTCCATATGACAAATTAGCCATTAAAATCCTTGTACTGGCTGGGATTTGACGAGGTAACCGGTGATCGAGGGAATCAAGTCCCAGAAAACTCATCAGACGTGTAAGGCCCACGCGAAAGGCGTAATGTGAATGAGCTGTAGAGAAAGTCAACCACATTATCAGGCCCACCATCCACGGTCGACCCCAAGTCCTTGCAGGAATCCTCCACCTAAGGCATGGTGGACTTGGAAACTATTACCACACAAACTGGTTGCATTATTGTCGCTACTCCGAAAGCTCAAACCACACGACTGGTTGGCCATCGGGCAATGACACCACCACAAGAACTTGGTGGAAACTTAAGTTTTGATGCAGCAACTAAACAACACCAGTCTTCTTATGGACTATGGTGAGCCATGTTACGGACCCGGCCAGTTGCAGCGGACGCAGAAGCTGCTGGCTGACCGTGACAAAAGCTCTAGGTATTGAGTCATCTCTTTGAAGGAGACGCCCTTCACATAATCCACTATGTGCAGGAAGACTCGATTGAGCAGAATTAGAATTTCACTTGATTGGATGCTGTTCAGCCCATCCCTTAGCAGCAAAGGATTTCACTGCTGTAAAATGTTCGAGAGCTTCGTCTTTTTTCGTCGTTATGATAAATCGATTAGGCTGCCAATTAAGTCTGTTATTACTGTCACGTTATACGCGAGTACCAGAGCTGTAAAACGAATCAATCCCCTCAAACTCAGCCCGCGGTCACACTATAAAGGGTTAACTTGAGATCCACCAATTAAGTTATTGAGCAGCCTACACTCGGACACTCGTAATTTTCAAACCTTGAAAAAAAAAGATTGTTCAGGGGCTTGCTCAAGATCAACGTTAAACTCAAGCTTAACGATGTATGATGTTGAGTAACAATATGCTCGTACCATTTGCGCATGTCTTCATCTTTGTTCGTAGATATGTTTTGTTCATCTTTTCAATTTTGAAACACTTCCATATCAAGCAGATTAACCTTCCAAACATGTTGGCATGAGTTTTGCTCAATCAGATCCATATCAAGCAAGTCAAGCTTCCAATTATGTGAAAAACAAAGGCTCCAATTCAGATGTCCTCGTAATTAACCTTCCAAATCAAGCAGGTCCGCCTTCCAATCATGTGAGAAAAAATCACTCCAATTCTCCTTGTAATTAACCTTCCAAATCAAGTAGGTCAACCTTCCAAACATGTTTGGAGGGAAAGGTTACCTGCTTGATTTGATCTGATTGAGCATAATTTATGCCATGCATCTTAATTACAGTTTGTTCTTGGTCAGGCTAAGAACCAAGATTTACAAATCCCCTTTGAGTTTTTCATCCCATTTCCTTATGTACTGACGAACTTGAGCTCACAAAAGCCAACAAGAAAAGCTTACCGGAATGCAAACAAACAGATCGAAGCATTTACATCCACTGAATTTTGTCTACATGAACATGTACAGAAGCCAAATATAGGCCATACACAGATACACTGCGTTTACATAGGCACAGAAACTTCTTTCTTTTCATCTGTTGCTAAAAGAATCAATATTTTGTATCCCATAAACAATATGGCGATAAAATAAGAGATTCAAAAAGCCTATTGACGCATGAAAATAGACGTTCTAACTTATCAAAACAAGAATGCAGTCGGAGAGAACGCGGGAATCATCACCGGAGATTCAGTTCGCCTAAAACATGAAAATGCTCCGTTAATATCACCTAAAGCATCTAACACCTGACTTACCGCTAAAAAATCCTTAATGACAAAACATGAACTTTTTGCGACAAAGATTTAGCGTTACCTGAAATCATGGCGATCACGGGCGTGAGCTCGGGGTTTCGGTGCAACCTTCCGCTTAGAGGCTCTCTCGGATCCGAGTACGGCGCGCTCCTTTTCCTTCTCCTCCACGGCCGCCACCACGTCGTCCTCGGAGATGGCGCGGAGGGACGGCCGCCACTCGGCGGCGGAGCTGGTCCTCGACGCGGCCAGTCTCCCCCGCTTTCGGCCGCGGTGCCGGCGGTCCGCTCGGACGAGAGACCGCGTGTCCGCCTCCGGCGGCGACGCCGGATCCGGCACCGAGGATCGCGAGGCGGAGCCGCAGCAGGCAACGAATTCCAAGAGAAACTTCATGTTAGGTGGGAAAGGATCACAGGAAGAATTTGGATGGAGAGAATCTAACAACAGAATCTGCCATTGGTGAATCACTCAAGCTACTCGCATCCTTATCACCTCTTTCCCTCTCCCCTCCTCTCTCTCTCTCTCTCCCCCCAAATTCTATGCATTTCTACACTCGCAACCTTCCTTTTATAGCGTACGCGCGAGATTAAAGTGATTATCCTAATAATTTAATATTTATTTCTTTTAACAAAATTACGTGTCATTTGAGGTTAGCACAAAAAATACTATCTCTTTATATAATAATTAAACGAATTTAATATATCATTTAGATAAGTAATTCTTAGGGGGACTCTCGGATAAGCAGCGATTAGAACGATTGCTAATATCCATTTGCAATTTTAATTTTTACTTGATAGAAATTTTTGTACTCTATGCAGTAAGAAACGATCGAAAAACGAAACAAATTGGGAGCGAAAGACTTGAGTTAGCCACCTTTTGGAACAATTGCAAAAAATTATTGTTCATCTAACATTTTAATTTAGTTTTTGTCAGACAAGAACGACTTTCTCCTAAACAAAATTTTTAACATTTCTAAAGCTAAGTAAAGTAATAGACACGCCCCCATGCAGCTGAATATTTTACTTTTAAGATGTCCCGGCGGCGACTTGAAAGGGTGACAAGTGACAACTTGTTACTAATTAAATTGTTTCTTTATGTGTGCTTTTTGTTTGTCTTTGAATCGTTGCTAACCGGTAAAGTGGGATAATGATTCATCACTCCACATGTTAAGGAGATTCTTCATATCTCGTCTCAAATACATTGCTCAACCATAAAGAGTGCACGTGGAAAAACAAACTTTGATTCCTACTCGGGTTGTAAAAATATTCCTTCAACTTCATGTATAGTGATAATTAATAGTGGCTAAATGTTTCAAGCGACTTTTCTTCTAACACTTTTAGCAACAATTATTTACAATACTTTTTAAGCGTCACTAAATAAAAACCACTAGAAACATTTAAAGATAATTGATTGTCGCTATATAAAGAGTAGGAGGAAGATTCCTCCAACCGGGGTAGCAGCCAAATTTTTTCACACAAGGGATTCGTTTTCAACGCTTATTTAGAACTAGTGACGCTATTATATCAAAATTGAAACAACTCATTTCATGCTAACAGTATTCATGTCCAGTAAAGTGGAGTGAATTGATTCAGTTTTGAAATGAAATTAGAAGTCTTCTTTTTTAAAACACTTGCAGTAAATTTTGGGTGAAGAATTTTTGTACTTTTAACAACGTAAGTTAGACAGAAGGCAACTACGAAGAGAGAGAGAGAGAGAGAGAGAGAGAGAGAAATTGGGTAATGAACTATGATAATAGAGATGATAAATGCTAAATTCTGCTATACATTTCTGAAATTTATATAGAATATGTTTAGATTTTGAGTTAGGGGATGTAAGGAAGTTTGTATATATGTATTGAACTTAAATGGAATTTAAGGACTTTAATAAAAAAAGATAATTGAGATGACAAACATTCATCATAATTGTCATAAAATCCGGCATTTAAAGCGATAAAAGCATTTTTGGCCACACAAAGTTGCTGCCAAGGACCCTGCTCCATGGTAGGAGATCATGTGGGACCAAAGCGGAATATATAGAGGTAGGGACCATGTGGTTAATGGCGCTCTATCTTCCCATAATTTATCAAGACTCCAATTGAATTATAGCTTCCAACCGGTCAGTGTCACGACTTATATAAAATAATAATAATAATAACAGATGTACCTAAAAAAAATGCCTGAGGGGCTACTTATTAGGCTCGTTTATTTTCTTGCTGGCTGTGAAGGGCTTCTTGACGGTGTTCGAAAGACTTCGTAATGTTTTTTTATGAAAGAAATGTTTTTTTTCTCTTAATCAAATAAAAAAAAACTAAGTTACACACTGACTATGTCAGTTTAAGAAAAAGCCAATTTGCTTTCTCCAATCAAGTTTCCTCATTCCCCCCCCCCCCCCCCCCCCCTCAACGCCCATACTTACTACGAGTCAACAAGCAAGCATAAGGGGAGTCGGATGAAGTTAAGACATCAAGGTTAAAGTACTACTAGTTGTTGTTTACACGGCACCTACTTAATGTAGCTCTCTGAACATACATGCGGCCAAAAGCCTTTAAGATTCTCTGCCATTTTCACTCTCTCGTATGGTTTTGTGCGTACCTTCCGGTGTATATGCATTACTCAAATGCTTTCACACGCAGACTTCAAAATATCCTCAGTGGAGTTGCTTTCAGTGTTATAAATTTGTTCAGTTGCTTCTTCGAAAGGCAAAGCCAATTCAGCCAATTAATTTGGTGACTCATGAACGAGATATTGGCCCAGTACGTGCCACATGCGTTAGTACAATAAATGGGAAGATGATTAGGCATACTGTCGCAGTTTTCATCATCATCTGGTGTACAAAAATTAAGGACGGGCCCCATATAGAGATGATATGAATAACACCTAAACCACCAGCTAGTAGGCCATCAATATTCATTCCTTCCTTGTGTGTGTGTGTGTGGAAAACGTCGCTTCTGTAACACTGTATGTCAAGCATGAAGCATATGGTGGTCAAAACCTTTCATTCCCAGTATAACAGGCTCCAGCAACCTTGCAATTTCAATCACCATCTACTGTTGACATCCAAACCCACTAGTTGCAAATTCAAATACTGTTGTAAAAATGCCCCAATACCAATATTAATATTACTCGGTTCACACAGCAAATAGAACTGTTATTCCTAAATAGCTCTTCTCTGGCTAGATGAATACAATGTCTTCACGAAGACATCGGCTCGATATGGAATCACCGGTGGCCGTACTGAGATCCATAGTTCTGGAGTGGTGGCGGAGGTTCCCTTGGTCTTGCATACTCCGCAAATATAACCCAACCATCCAAATACTACAATGCAAACAATCAGTCAGTCACCAATGCACATAAGCTAATTGAAGAACAACAGTGCTAACAATACCAGACAAATGCTACACATGAAGAAGGATAACTATCCAACTGCAAAAGAGAAAACCAAGACCATTTTCCAACTAGGTATATTACTGTTGTTAAATATTCCACCTAAGGGACTACTCTTATTATCACGCGCATAACATTCAAAATCCAGTCAGGAAAAGTCAATAATAGAAAAACAGCAGTGAACAAGGTAGATAATAGAGGACAACATATTAGAAGAGCTATCGACTTTTCAACACAGAGATCCACCCAATCAAAATCACTGTTAGGTTATCACGCATTAATCAGTGCACTAAAATTACACCTGGCAAAATTTGGCCCGTACCCGGTATGGGTATTAAAACTGGCGACCCGCTGAAATCAGACCCGTACCCGGACCGACCCGTAATTTCCGGGTCGGACCGATTCGGATACGGTTTACCCGGATTTGCCCGCACACTATTCTATATATACAAAGGTCATAGGGTTTTGCTGCTTCATTACATAATTCCCCTCCCTTGTCTTCCAGTTCCAGCCCGCTCCCACTTCTCCCTCTCTGCCCCTCCCCGTCCATTCCACAGTCCCCACACTAAGGCTACACGATAGTCCTCAAGGCCACTATAGATCCATCGTTCGCACACGACGGGGACCGCAAGGCACTGCAGATCTACCATGCACGCCGTCCTATTACACCGTCCGCCGCAGATCCACACGAACCACACCATCATTCCGTCCTATTTCTCTGTTCGCCGAAGATCTAAAGCCTCCGTCGGTCGTTGTCCATTTCTCCCTTTTGACCAATCCAGATCCACTGTCCCCACGCCGTCTCTCTCCACCGTCCACCTCAGATCCAAAGCCTCCGCCATCTTTCTTCCCTCAAGACCACAGAATAGATCCGTCGCCATTGCCGACGGTCGTGCTTAGATGTCTTTTGGTTGTGCTTTTAGCTAATCTTAGTAATTTGTAGGCTTTTGTTGTGAGATTAAGCAGAATAGTAGAATACTATTGTTATTTGTTGATTTGTTTTAGTGTTTAATCCAATTTGGGGCTCTTCAATACCTGATTATGTGACCTGATTAAGCAGAATAGTAGAATACTATTGTTATTGTTATTTGTTGATTTGTTTTAGTGTTTAATCCAATTTGAGGCTCTTGATGACCTGATTATGTGACTGAATACCAGTTATTCCAATTTTCCTTCCAAAAAAAAATGACTCTTAACCCAAAAAAACATGTAATATGCAAATAGTAAAATAGGAAAATGAAAATAATTAAAAAATATGTGAACTATTACTGGTTAGTGAATATTTTAAACAAATTCTAGAACATACCCGTTTACCCGCGGATTTACCCGTACCAACCGGGTAGGGTACGGGTGCCAGAAATTGCTACCCGTTTAAAAACGGGTAATTTTTACCCGGACCCGCCCGGGTATTACCCGTACCCGGCGGATTTACCCGTTTGCCAGGTCTAACTAAAATCTAAGCCATTTTAAGAACCTCCACCGGTTTAAGCACCCGGTCAAAAGAATATTATCCAGGGAAGATTTTAGAGAATTACTAAAAATGCGATATTAAAAATAACCCCCCAAGGTATTGACATGAGCACATAACCCCCTAACATTTTAACAGGCTTCCAATTGTACCCATTACGCGAGGGTTTTAGAAGAGCAAAGTTGGAACAACACAAAATAGACCGAAAGCTTAAAAACATAGCCAAGAAAATGATTAGCTTTCATTTGTTCCTACATCTTCTCTCTCTCAGGCACCAGCTGCTGCCTTCTCCATGGAGTTGTCTAATTTTCATGAGGTTCCTAAAATCCTTCCAAGTTGGCGGCAAATTTGTTTACCTTTGTCAATACCCACATCAAAATTATCCTTTCTTGCCTTTTCCATCAAATCCATTGCTATTCGAAGACTATATACATCCCTTACCTGTTCCGACCTAAACCCCATCTCCTCAATGCATATTCAGCAAATTCACAATTACCAATCAAACCCATGATTCTCTTGAGCCCTAGAATCCCCAATTCGAGCAATTTTTTTGTCAAATTCAAAGCGGTGGTGGCGGCTTAGAGGAGGGTGATGGATGATGAACAAAACAATAAGATCATGGATTTCCAAATAACAATGGAAGATATTGTTCATAAAAGCCTTACAAAATAACACAATGGTGGTGCTTTGGGAAGGAATATGTAAAAGTGAAGTTAGGATTCTTTCCCTTATCCTAACTGAGCACTTCTGCATCAAAACGAGCAGATGGTAGATCAGAAGAGAATTCCTCTCTATTTTCACCCTGCTCCTTTTTCTCCCATCACCTCATTTTTCACTTCCTGTCTCCATTGGACAATGAATCAATGAATTTTGAGTCCCAACACAGAAGCTTCTTGTGCAACTTTCCAGTTTAAAGTTTCTAGTTCCTCACATTTGATATAGAGATGATAGGCATCAGGCCCTTAGAGATAGAGCATATTCGTGGAAACAGAAGAAAAAAGAGAAAAACACAGATCTTCTGATTCTAGTCATATTAACTTGTGGAATCTCAGAAACTTAAGTGATTACATTTTATAGTCTAGTTATAGGTTTCAAATTATTTTCCTTTTGTTGCTTAAGATTTAGTTTAGTCTTTTCTAGAACATAGGAATCCGCTTCTTAGTAGGAAAGGTCTCTATCCAAAAAAGCATTGTAAGAACTATAAAGGGAAGTTGATGAACAAAATTTTATAACAGATCGTTTGCTATCCTTGTCAATACTGAGACTCCATTGATTCTCGTGGTAAGACACTTGAAAGGCCTTCGTGTGGCTCTAAGGTTTTGTTATCTTTCATTATTCGCTTTCTTACTTCGTTTGCTGAATTAACACAAATTACTTTCCCCATACTGTTCACAACATTACTGTTCACAGCACCCTAAACAGCCCCAAATCAGCCAACTAAATCCTTCTTTATTGCTTCTAAACCTTAGCCCTAGTTTCTCAATAATAAACCTATATATCAAAGCCACAGCCCACCATACCTGATTGTAAGATAGCCTAAATACCCCATATTAAGGTCCGTCCGCATCAGTTTTGGTATCAGAATGGGTCCTTTACTGAGAGTCTAAGATTTTGGTATGTTACACAATTCACTTTACTAACTTCGTTTGTTGTTTTAAAACACGGAAATACTGTTCAGGGGTACTGTTCACAGCACCCTAAACACCAAACAGCCCCAAATCAGCCAATTGAAAACCCCTCTTACTCAACATCAAGACCCTAACCCTAGTTTCTCAATACAAAACCTATAACATAAGCCCTAGCCCACCATACCTGATTGTAGAAAAACCTAAATACCCCTTACTGAGGTCCGTCCTGCATCAAGAGCTCTCGTATGAATCAGAAAAAGCCAAGTTTGGGAACATGGTTATAACCAGTATGGGGGCCTTTCAGTTCGGAGTGCTTACACTCCTGGATCTTCATGGCATCTTCACCACATAGTGTGGAGCTGGAACTACTCCGAAAATAGAAGCCTACTTTCAAAGTTTGAAAAAATATTCTATTAACTAAAACTTATGCATTCCCAGAAACTCTGCAGATATATATGTGCGATGACTTAAAAGTAGAAGTGTTTTTGGATTATCAGAGCTCACACTGCCATCCATGCCCTTGATGCCTGCTGCAGCCTCTTCTATAGTAGTATATCTTACAAAGCCAAACCCCTTTGAATAGTTTGTTCCACGGTCAGTCACTACTTTTGCTGCATAAAGCAAAGGAGCAATGCTAAATAATTTTGGAAAATAGATGCCAACAAAAGGCAATACTAACAAGCCTGCAGAAGGAACACACCATGAATCACTTGACCAAACTTCGCAAAGGCATCCCGAAGTCCTTCTGAAGTTGTACGTTTGCTAAGCCCTGAAATAGCCAAAATTGATGACAATATAGTGTCACATACAAATTGAACCATAAGATGGAGGCATCCCAAAATACCAAGAGCATGACCAATCATTCGAATGCGGCAAGCACTAAAAGCTATGAAGCACGGACACGGGTGCGGTACACGGATACGACATTTTTGAAAATTTTAGGATACGGGTACGGCGGGGATACGGAAAAAAATTTATTAACATATATACTATTTGTAATAAAGATAATAATATTTCAAACAAACAATAAGATAGTTATTAATTTGGTGGGCAGCTTTAGAAATATTAAAAGTGCATAGCCAAATATGATAGTAAAGTTCTCAAGTTCTGTTATTTCTTGAAAGTATTGGGGCTAGTTTAAAAGATTGACAATAAAGCTGGTACCTAAACATAATAAACAAAAAGTTAGACATAGTTGTCAGTCTGTCACCCTCTCTTTATAAACTGCCGTCACCCTAAACAAAACCTTACATCGTTAATATCGACACCATCAGCAGATCCACGATAGCCCAGCAACGAGCAGCTGTCGCGCTACTATCGCCGCTACTGGCGCTCTCCGACTTAAGTCTTCCTTCTTCTCATCTCCTTCTCCTCCTCCTTCTTTTCTTCTCTTCTCTTTTCTTCTCTTCTCCTTCTTCTCCTCCTACCTCTCTCCTCTCTGAAAAAAAAACCCTAGGTGCGTATCCCTGCCGCACCCAAGATCCAGAAATTTAATTAAAAAAAATTAATTCTGGATACGCACCCATGCCGCACCCGACGCGCACCCGGTGCTGGTGCTTCAACCTAACTGCCGCACGGGTGCTTCATAGATTAAAAGTAAGTAAATAAGGTTTACCCCATGTAATAATAAATTGGATAAATACGTGGACCTGAGTAATAAAACAAACGCAAAATTTCGAGATTTCTCTTCTCGTACAGGCTGAATTAAGATTATAGAGAAAAAACCCACCCTCCTCGTGCAAATTGATCAACCTGAAAGCCACATAGCAAAGAACTTCCAGAACAATATCCCAAGACCGCACCACATATTCAAGCATATTGTAGAATTCCAACACACACAAGAAACCTTATTTCAAGCATCACACCTCCTCCCAAAATTAAAGTATTGGCATTAAAGAGAAAGTAAGAAGCACAGGACACATAAACCCAGTGGGCCTGTGTGAGAAAGAGAATGACATCTTGCTGCTGTAAGATTTCTTAGGCTCCTTTGACTGAATGAGGGTGGAGCACTCGGGGAGAATGCTAAGATAAAAAGAGAAGGGTCCAATTTCAGCCATAGATCTTGCTCTTGACAAAGCGACTTCCTAGAAGTGGACAACTAGAAAACCCCGCCCACGAACAACAAGATTGTACAAAACAATCTCAAGGTGAACAAATATTCGGACCCAACGCAGTGCCCTGATAAGAAGACTTGGAGAAAATGCATCTGTAGCCCCGTTGTTATACTCCTTCCCTCCAAATGTCTACTTTTACACTCCCACCACACATTCCACATAATCTTTCCCCTCTCAGCCCATGTGGGTCCCTGTTCCACCAACCTTTGGCTTTGGGTAATGTCAAAGAAAGCGCATTTGTAAGTCTAAGTTGAGACCCACCTGAAACTCATAATAAGTATGGGAATGTGAGGTACACCACGCGAGACTTGCTAAGGCTTATCCTTTCGGCATCTCACGTATGCCACTGACTTGGAAGCATTGAATAACAATCTCTGTGTTATCCATCATGTTCCTCCTTCAAAAGGAGTTCTTAGTTGACATCAACTCACCAAGTCAGGGTTCCAGAGGGGAGTACAGATGCAAAACAATAAGCATGGGTTGACACTAGCAATAGCGTTTCTAAGCCTAAGATGCAAACTACGCACCCCAAGATGTAAAGGACAAAGTTTTCGTCCACCAAGTGTCCTTGGTAGAGCGATTAGTACCATTTTAGTTGCCCATAGAAGTTAGTTGTTTAGCTGTGTAATGTTGGTGGGTATTTAGGTAAATTTTGCTATTCAATTTTAGTCTATCGGCAATAGGATTGGGTACTACCATATAGAAAAATGATCTAACTCGCATACAGCTAATGATCTAATTCCCAAATTACACGCAGATTTGGAATTTTGATTGTTGAACTACGCCAAGGGGATTCGTCTCTCACCGTCTCTTTCTCCCCTCTGTATCTTCTTGCATGTTGCTGTATTTGTTCCACATCACCCACCTCGGTTTACATCTGGAGCAAGATTAATGTTGCTTAAATGACACCAAGTTCAAGCTTCAGGCCACCCAATCTCCAGTCTTCACTGATCTAGTAACTATGTAATTGCAGAACACAGTAGTTGCATAGAATTGCTAACCAGAATACACAAGCACTCACATAGAATTACACATTTATAACAGTAAGCAGCAGCAAACAAGTAACTCCAACACATCAATCAGGCTACATCACCAAGGGTGTCTAATCCCCAAAAGGCCATACACTCCCTC
Source organism: Escallonia rubra (assembly GCA_033065855.1). Taxonomy (NCBI): domain Eukaryota; kingdom Viridiplantae; phylum Streptophyta; class Magnoliopsida; order Escalloniales; family Escalloniaceae; genus Escallonia; species Escallonia rubra. The sequence continues at coordinate 634,299 of JAVXUO010001214.1, read as the reverse complement.
GTATTCTCACTTCTACGGAGATCACGACAACAGCATCAAGCAAAACAAGCAATAATATAGAAATACAAATAGAAACTGACTAGGAGAGGCTATTTCCACACCCTCATCTGTCGCTAACAATTCAAAACTGTCAATTTAGGGTCGAGAAATATAAAGAGGGGTAAATGGCATTCCCCTTTCCCAAATTGACTTCCTCTTCTACTTTCTCATTATCACAAAATATTAAATATACAGCAATCAAGAGAACAATTATGATAATATCTCTAAGTAATCAAATGGAGACACAAATTTAAGGATTGAAAGAACTGAAGGGTTAAGATACGTGCCAGAGACGAATAGGTTGGTGGAGGGCTCCGCGGCCGGAGGCTTATCGGCTTTGCTTGGCGGCGTGGCGAACGGGAAAGTTGAAGATGAAGAGAAAGTAGAGAATAGCCCTCTGAGCCCTCGAGAGCCCACCGCCGCCCCGGTCGACGCCACTTTCATCGCCATTAGGGTTTAAGCTGCGGCCCGAAGAGGTGGGGTTTTTCAGCGAGGTTTCTAAACAGAGGAAATGAGACGAAGCAACATATGAGGTTGCAATATCATTAAGTTACAAAAGTGCCCTTCACCTCGATTTTCTAGTTTCTTTTTCCTTCCAAGTTCTTATAAATACATGACATTATTATACATACACTGTATAAGAGTAATATTTAAACGAATACGGATAAAATAAATTTGCGTAAGAATCGTTAATAGACCCGTGGGATAAATGAGTTAAAATTTGAAATTTCTTTCCCTTTTTTATATCAAATAGTAATTTGGTCATTTTGACAGTAAGGCACACTTTAATTCTTTCTATTATTGTTAACTATTACAAGTATTTTTTAATTTGAAGGTAAACTATCAAACCTAAGTTTTAAACCAAGTTATTATAATAATAAAAAACAAAAATGATGTGGAAAAAAAAAACCTTACCGTTCATTGAACTAAAAAGATCAATACTCAGCAGCACAACCAAAATATACTAATTATAATTTTGCAGGAGCAATTTTAGTTAAGCGCCAATAATATCTCATAGCGATGGTTGTGATCGTAGTTACTAAAATAGAAGGGGATTGTAATTTGTCTCCAAAGAGAAAAACAAATGAGATGACAAAAATCCCGTTTGGGCTCACCGCATGTTGAAATTTAAAAGTCAGGCCCAACAACGAACGCCGAACGTAGGCCCGCCCAATCGAAGGCATTGGGCTCACGCTGAAATGGGCTGAACCAACTGAATAACTATATGGACCTTACTGTAATTATTCAGTTGGTTCAGCCCATTTATTGGCCTGTGAGTTTGTTTTCATTGCTCTCTTGACTACAAAATGGCCGAAGCATGTGCATCCTAGAGATCACTCTGGAAGCAGATTTAGTTTCGATTGATGAACAAATTAGTCAGAAGATAGTCTTTACGGCCCAAACTAACAAAGTCTAACTACAAAATCACTCGCTTCATTTTATAGAATGTTCGGGTTTGAAATAGAAGTTGCTAAAATAAGGAGCAAAGATAAATGATTTGGTGGGTCTTTGTGCAAGTGAAATTCTTAGTAGTTGTCACATTTCTTATTATTGAGGTGAATTTTAGGAGATCTCTATTTCCTCTCACTAGAAACCAGTTAAGCGGCACTTCTCTACGCTGCCCCACTGTGTGTTACTGCGCGTGGGGTGGCGCCCAGTCTCCAACGTGGTTTAGTTGTGTATTTATCGAGTATTTTCTGGGTTTTGTGGTCTCACGTGAAGGGCTCGCAAAACTTGGCCGGCAGTAGAGTTCGTAGAAAGATGACAGAGGCTCGGCCCAAGTCTGTTGTGGCCGACGGTAGAGTTCTTGGGTAGATGATGGAAACTTGGGACCCATTCAGATTCTTTAAGAGGGTGTTTGGGATTGATTAAATCTTGGTCAAACCTGATTTAATCTAGATTAAATCAGGTTTGTGGGTGTTTGGCAAAAGAGATTAACAGATTTAATCCATCTCCAAAAGCTAAAAACTGATTTAATCCATAATCCTCAAAAGTGAGGATTATGAAATAATCACTTTTTTCATAATCAGGTTTGACCATGTAATTTACCATCCTATCCCTATATTGTTTACAAAAAGACCTCTCATACCCCTTAATTAATTAGATAATTGCTGGAGTTTATCTCTTCTCTGCTAACCTTTTTTTCAATACTAATGTTCGTGATGCTATCTGTGATGCAATTTCTGCTAGATAATTTATTTATTTTTTGCGCAAGATAAACTTTATTTGTAATTTTGGGATGTTATCGTACTATAAGCAATAACGTGAGATTGTTTATGTTTTTTAATTTAAAATAAAAAGTAACAACTTTTGTAAGACGTGAAAATAGTTATTTTCATAATTTATTTGGACATTATAATTATTTACGAATAAAAGTTATGTTAACGTTGCATGTATATTATAAAAATTGTTTATTGAATGCCCTATATGGTCATTTTGTTATAGTGAAACTGATTTAAGTACTTTTTATCCAAACATTTTTTATAAATTTAATCTAATTAACAACTACTTTTGCCAAACAGCAAACTGATTCTGATTAAATCAGATTTTGAAAACTGATTAAGATTTAAGTAGAATCTGCTTTTTTTAATCAATCCCAAACGGGCTCTAATTTGTGGTAGCGAAGTGATAGCTTCAGCACTTAAATCTTTTTGGTCGACCCTAGAAGTACTACAGTCTGACCGTGGAAGTCCCATTGCCAGCGGTGACTAGAATCTTTGCCGATAATTGGTTAAATTTGTAGTGGCAGTGGTCTAATCCTGCTAGTTTCTTAAATTGTTTTGAATGCTCACATTTGAATCCTCAATTCTTCTTGTTTTTTGTCTTGTTTTATGCTTGATTAAAGGTTTGTGGGGAATTACAGTAACTCGTCTTATAGCAAGTCTTGAGGGGCATTTTGGAGGGGTTCTTAGTTTTTCATTAGTAGTTTTCTCTCTTTTTCTTTTGTTAGGCTTTAGGATAGTGGGTTACCCGTGGATGTCCTTTAAGGACGGAGAGGTGGGCTGGATAGGGCCTTGGAGAAGTTGGGGGAATGGGGGAGGGGTTTGAGGCAATCTTAGGGATGGCAATAGAGCCGATCAAATACGAGTTTTATGAGACTCATACCTGGCCCAACAGCTCAAATCCGAGAGTCCAGCTCTCAACCGTCGTAGAAGCAGGAGATGGGAATTCCATCCCCGATCCCATGGACTATAAAAAAACCTAATCCCACTCTAACCTATCGTGCTATGTTGTCGTTATAAGAGAAGAGTTATTAGTTTTAACTTTGAAATGGTTACAAAAAGAGGGGGGGGGGGAGTCTAAACTCGAAGGAGCATATTCCATGCATATAAATAAAAACGTATATTAGATGTTCAATATAAGTAAAATGTAAGCAATATGCAAACAAATTTGGTTCAAGTCCCACACTCCCACATCAATTGTGCCGTGGATGATCGTTGCGCAACGATGGTGTGGCTTGAATCGGCAGTGTGCTGGTTCGCCGTGGTGTGGTTTGGTGGATGCTGGAGGAGAGGGTGCGACACAGATAAATATGAAGAAGAGAAGTCAGGTAGAGTTGGTGCAGCGAAGAGTCCAAAGAGATGTGAAGAAGAGAAGAGTGGGATGGTGTTTTGGCTAAGATTCAATGAACTGTGAAGGATAGAAAATGGTCAATTGGAGATGGTGCGACACAAATAAGAAGAGATATAAGTGTGGCGCAGAGAAAAAAACTGTGTGGCTAGGGTTTTCGGTCATCTATCATTTAGATGAACAAGATGAAAGGATGAGATTGCATCTTATATTCTGAATCAGGGTTAGAAGTATAACTAATAGATGAACTGTATGTGGGGTAGTTGCGGGGTAAAAAGTCATGTCTGATATTGGGACGATTGTACTTAATACTAAACCTGACCTGAATGTGATGCGGTATTTACATTTAACTACTAAACCCGCCCCATAACGTGGCCAAAGTAAAACAAATTTGCTCCAATGGGATCGAGGTGGGTCAGATATCTACCCGTTATGGATCGAATAGCCATCTCGAAGCATTTTTATCGGCCTTTCATTCGGGTAACAGTTTTAAGAGCGAAGGTGTGGGTACTTAGAACCTCTTTTATTTTGGTTTTCTCCTCGTGCAGTAGTTGATATTTTCCCTTTTTAGCGACAGGGTTTCTAGGGTGCTGATGTGTCGGTGGTAGGCTAAGGACCTTTCAGTGATGGAGATACCCCTTGTTTTATATTTTGATTCTATCGACGACATTTATCTCGCTTCGTGTGGCCTCTCGCAGTTTATGTTTCTGGTAGTGTTAGATGTTTGCTTTTTCTTCTTTTGTATTGGCTTCCTTGTTTCTAGTAATTGATCTTTATTTTCCCGTTCTTGTTTATATCCTAGAGTTAGAATGGGGTTTTAGTATTTTGCTTGTATTTCCTATTCTTGTTTACATTCTAGAGTTGTGGATTTTATCAACGACTAAAGAAACTGTAATGTCCCGAATTTTCGGAGTGTTAATTTCAAAGGAATAAAGTCAGAAAACCTCAAATGGCGATGAAAGTGGCGTCTCCCAAATTGGTTATTCAGAGTATCTACCAATCAGTCTCCGAAATACATTAATAAATTCCATAGCGGCCTAAAGCAGTTATATAATCCCAAATTACTCCAACACGGAGTTCCAAAATAAAATCTAAACAAATTTAATTAGTCTTTAGTGTTACTTCTAAAAGTTCTAATACTGACTATGACATAAAATTGCTAACTCTCAGTCACACAGTTAGACCCGTAATCTAATCTCCTATACTGATACTTGAACGTAAAATAATAAGGGAGTAAGCCAAATACCTAGTAAGGTCGCTCAACGGACTAACCAAAGGGGATACAAAAGTGTCTGAGAAAAACAAAAGTATGGAGGTACGTAATTTTTACAGAACAAATACGGAACAGAATTTTAAATTTGCAAAACACGTTTTTGTACAGAGAGAGACATTGAGGAGCCATTCAAAATATATGGTCCCACATGCCATTACTGACACGTGAGACAACGCGATCTCTAGTTCATCCCACTGAGTTAGCTCACGTTCCAATCCACATGAGTAAGTCAGAAATAGAAAGTCGCATACACTGTAACATGGCTCACAGAGTTTTCAACACTTACGTTCAACAAATCAGGCGAGACACTAAAAAGTTGCCTAAACTATGTAAACTAATGGATTGTATACACGTTGTGGCCCACGGCTCAAAGAAAAGCGTCACCCATGAGTTATGCAAGTTAGTGTAGCAGAATTTTACAGATACTTGTGAAACAATTCAAGTGTCCCATTATTTCGAAAACTTGTATCAAGCATAATTATACCGAAAAGAATAAAGAAGAATGTATTCAATGGGGGTGAAATCAATCAAATCAGAGTTTATGTGAACGAATCACAACTAAAAAAAATGATACGACCTAGACACGAAAATAGGATTACTATAATACCTATGTAGACAGAACCTTTGACTAAGCTTGATGTGATTAAAAATGTGTGATAATCAAAGAAGACAATGATCAGACATGTATGAATGATACATGAAGTAAATATAAGAACCCATGCATGACATTAATAATTCAGTGATGACACACTACAAAGCCACGTGAAAGGGACTTGATTTGCACGCACAGCGAAGAACAATGGTGGATTATGCCTTTGATTGACATGGAAAGCACCAGAATTAACAATAAAAAGTCAGCCACTAGGAAACTGTTGGCAGCCAAACGCACAGAAAGGAAGCCAAATTCTGATGCTGCACCAATCGACATAACAAGAAGAAAAAAAATCATGACTAACCCATTAACCCGGTCTACGGATTAACGCACAAGAAATCGGTTTCAAGATTTTAATTCATTAGATGTCCGAAAGAAAATTATAGATCATACGCGGGAAAGAGATATTCACAATTATAGGTTTGAACGGTCCAACGCTGTTTTGTATTTCAAAAATGATAAACCCTTACCTGCAATGGCGCAATTTAATCTAAAGTCTTGATCTTCTCAATCGAATTGTATCAAAAGCCCTAAAATTAACATACCCAATGTTCTAATTAGGTTCGAACAACAATAAAAATTTGTGGGTTTAACTACTGGAACCTCAATTATTAAATAATCGAAATAAACTCTTACCTCAAAGCAATTTGCAAAATCCTAAGAAATCTATTCCTAGGAATTCTCTGGAGGATCTTCTCAAGCTTCTTGTGTTCATAAAGAATATGTATTGCACGTAAACTACCAAAGACCTGAGTGAAATATACTTATATTCTTAAACTAATTAGAATTGCAAAATACCCATTACGTCCCAAACATGTTTTCCCCCCTAACTTTATAAATGGGTTAAATTAAAGCCAAAATTTAAATTGGGTCGCCTAGTCTCAAAAGTATAACCAACTTTTCAAAAATAAAATTTTGAATTGTTTCTTAGGCCCATGCGCTAAGAGAAAAAAGTACAGAAACGCCCTTAAATACAGTAGTCAATTATTTTTTAACAGATTTAAATATTCGGGGTCTAACAGAAACTATCTGTTGTCTTTAACTCTCGAACTAAACGAAGTTCATTTTTCTTTGTATTAGTCCTCTTTTAATTATGAAGTTATCGGACCTTGACTAAAAACAATAAAAATTCCTAGTATCATAAAATAACATAAATCATGATAGCAGTACAAATTAAACATGTACGACTTTGAGCTCTCAAATCCTTCAATTCATATAGTTAAAACCCACACGAATGCCAATAATAGTATACGTATAACTTATAGTTTTTCTCAAGGTTACATTATTCATATCAAATCCTTGTTTCCCAAGGCGAAGACAGGAATAGAATGGACAACCAGTAGATGGATGATATCTTTGGCCCGTCCCGCTGAGTAATTGTCAAGGTTACATCATTCATTTTAAATATCTTTGTTTGCAGAGGTCGAGATAGGAAGAGGATGAACAAGCAATAATTTGATGATATCTTTGGTCCGTCCAGTTGAGTTACTGTAACCGTCTCCTTGTTGGTAAATGACTTCCATCATACGTCCAAGATTAAGAGCAGGTAGAAGAAGAGGCAAAGGGAGGCTTTCGGGCTTTTGGCATTCTTCGTTGATGTCTTGCCATGCGACTTCGACCATTCCCCTAATCTTCTCGCATGCTTCTTCCTCAGACACACCGTACTCCCACATGTAGCACTCCACACCCGAAGGGGCATCCCCTCTTTCTTGCTCCACCTTGAGATATATAAACAAAGTAAATGAATTTCAGTTTGGTGTCAGCATACACTACTTTTTGAGACCCTTTTGAAGACTCTGCTCGCAATCTTTTGTTGTTGTTTAGTGAGTTCTGAAAACCATTTTCCTCAGGGACTTGGACCATAGAATACATTTTTTCTTGTCATGATGAGAGACAGAGAGAGAGATGCTAAATTGTTTTGAGTATGCTAGTTCCAATTTGCATGTCGTACCTTGTGAGTTTTGAGGTCATCGACAAGCCGAGCAATCAAAGCACATGATTTCACGATTTTGGGCACACTGAGTGCCCAATCAAAAGCTTGCTTACTAGCAATCTCTTCCATGCCAACTAGAGATTGAACGGCCAGCATAGGGTACCCACTGCTCATCACAGAAACACCCAAGTACTCTTCGAATGTAGGCATGTATTTCTTGTTAAACCAGTTTGCCTCTGTGAAATACGCTCTAACTAGAGCTTTCATCTGAAGAAATTCCAGCAATTACGTAAGTTATTTCATCATGATAATTTGGCGAGACGCAAACTTTAGCAGCATTTCTAGATGTTTTATACTGTACATGTGATTCAGAATTGCAAGCCTCTAAAACTGTGCTTGGTTAGAGAAATAGTCATACCGCTTCTTTTGCATAGTGCACACGATATGATCTTCCTTCATCGGTCAATTTATTCTCCATTTCCTTGACCACATCTAGGAGGGCAAGGTAGCATACTTGCATGTATTTTGGTAAATTGCCAACAGCTGCAACTTCCCACCTGCCAAAATTTTGAGCTATAGATTAGTACGTAGTGTAGACATATTTTGATAGTTAAGATGCGTTTTGATGTGAAGAAGGTTTAGCACACCTTTCAACTGCCTCCGTAAAAAGTTTTAGTTCTTCCAGACTACCGTACACATCGTAAATGTCATCTATGACAGAGGCCAATGCTATAATTTTTGTCATAAAGTTCCTTCCGAATGAGTATTTCGGCTCAAAATTTACTCCTAATATCCAGAAGTAGCATTCCACCAATCTGTCCCTAGCAAAAGGTAGCTTTGATGCAAAGTCTATGTCTTTCCACCACCTGAAGATTAAGCTTATGATTAATGCATAGTAAGAAGATGATAGTCAAAACTTGTTCAACAAGAAACCAACCTTGAGATGTCCTTTAGCTCTCTTTGGTGCAATGTCTGCAATCGATTGAAATCTAGCATTGCCAGCTCTAACAGCGTATTGTTTCGTGCCACACCAGTTTCATAGACAGAGATGTAGTGTCTTGCCTCCAATCTTGGCATTCCCTTGTGCAGAGGTACTTCCAAGGAATGCTTTACTTGTTCAGCCAGAGGAGTACTCAGATGGGGTAGCATTGCCTCCAAGTTTTTCCTTGAAAAGATTAAGGCTTCTTCCAATATCTCTTCCCCTTGAACTCTCAAGTGTGATGCCTCATACAAGCATAGCAAGGATCTTGCATCCCTCCCCAACTCTGCCTTGAACTCGCCGTTTTCATCTCTGAACTTTCTGAACACATCTGTTAAAAAAGTATACATAGTTTAGCACACGAACATCAACCCTACACTTTAACTTTGTTTAGAGCATAGGAACTTTGGAGCATAACACACTTACCAGAAGATAAACAGTAGCCTTGTTGCCTCAGAAGCCGAAAATAAAGAGCAACAATGTATAGACCATCATGGTTATCACCATCCTCAATATCAAAATTGACCTGTGTCAGAGAAGAAGTATTGTGCAACCGGTCCTCAATCATGTCTTCGAAATGATATCCCACTCCAAGGCGTTGAAGGGCATCAATAAGGATCATTTCTTCCTTAGGTTGATTTGATGCATTGCGTAGCTCCATTTCCACCTTGCTTTTTAGTAGCCGAATACGTGCATCTAACTCCAAATTTGGTGCCTGCGTCGATGACACAGTTAAACGTGTTATTACTCTACTTGATGGTTGGTGGTTATTGTTGTGTTTTCTCGCAAAACTTTTATGTACTTTTGCACATATATAAATAATACACATTTGAAATGAGGGAAAACGAGACTTAAAAATTATACAAGTAAATAGCAAATATTATTGATAGTCAAAAGCGAAAGTGCGTTCTCCTTACCATTCTGCCTAGGGTGGAAGCCATGAAAGTGTCACCCCAAACACTAGGATGATAATTGGCAGACCTACGAATCTCATTACTATCTGGGGCTGTGCCAATGGAGGACCTTAGAGAAGAGGAATTCATGGTGCAAATACAAAGAATGCAGATCAACTGCGGATGTGAATTCCAACTATCGCTTGGGTGGAAGACCCTTTTATAGCCATAAATAAAATGGTGGAAGGGCCGAAGTTAGGTCCCTGTCGGTGCTCCTTTTGCAGGGACTGCAGACACGTGTTTCAGCTGGGGGATTGATAACGCTTCTACTGTGTTCGTTTATGATAAACGTGTGTAGCCATCACATGCCCTGATGCCCATATTAACAATACTGTAGTTGAGTAGACAAATAGATTTACAATACTGATGCCCTTATTTTGTCAAGTCGAGACGACGTTAACAAATTGTTTTCACAAGTTGAAAAATGCCATGCATGCACGTTTCCTTCCTTTTTCTCACTAATAAAGTACAAAACGCGTGTGATCCAAATGACAAAATAGTTCTTGATATAACAAATCAACACCCCTTCAATTGCCACCAATCTTCCCGGCCATTATGTGTGGTGTGCTTAATTATTACAAGAACGTTTCCGCATTTTCCACTCGACGCTTCAACAATAGGTGAGGAGATCTTGGGCGTTTAATTATAGAGCTTTGCATGTTTATTTATTTTTATAATTAAAATGATTTTATTCCACTACTTGCAGGATACATCTTCTTGGATGACAGGCGTTACAAAATCTGGCGCCTCTTCCATCCATGTGTAAAAATCCTCTAGGTCCCTAGCATATTGTGCTAGTCTGTGAGTTGCTTTATTTCCTATTCGCCGTACTAAACTAAACTCACATCTTTGAAAATTCTGGCACATCATTTTTGCTTCATCAATCAAATTGTCTATGGCTGATAGGTTATCTCCTTCCTTTCATAGCGCTGAGATAACATTTGAGGCATCAACTTCGATAATTACATTCCAGGCCAAAAAGTACAGTTTTGAATGCCGCCACTGCTTCTGCACATTCGGGTTCAAGTATTCCGGATATCTTCATTGACAAACCTATATAAAAATCACATTTAATTTGTCGCCTCAAATCACTACCCCAATACCAATTGCATTTTCACTTTCAAACACCACTACGTCAAAGTTAATCTTGTAGCATTTCTCAGGAGGAACTTGCCAAGTCGTTGGAGCTGTGGGCCTAGGCTGTACAAGCTGAATTTGTGCATCCTTGTAATGTTTTAACATGTTGATGATGGACGAATACAACTCTAGCGGCGCATCTCGCTGGGCACCGGCAAATAAAGTCTCGTTCCTGTTATTCCAAAGGCCCTAACAAAGTGTCATGAATACTTTAAACTATCATGTATCCACTTTTTCCTTAATATCCCTCCACCATCGGTATACATTGTCGTGACAGGGAACATCTTTGTACAGATTATACGAACATAATGCCCGCACTTGCCTGGCAATGGTACATAGTCGAAGAACGTGATACGATAAAACTAAGATAGTTAGTTGTAGGGTATACGACCGTCGCAATTGCGGTCGTCGGATCTATCACTGTCATCATTGTTAGTTAGTTGGTGGAGGTCATGGGTTGGGTGATCAGTGGGTAGTGGACATGGGCTTAGTGGTAGTTGTGAGTATCGATGGTGGTGCTGCTGGTAGCCATTACTCTCGGTGGGCAGTGGGGGTGGATTACTGATCGTATGACTGCAATTTCTCAATTTAGTTGTTTTTGTATCAGCAGTGGCTGATGTTGAGGATGTAAAAATGGACGGTTATTTGTTTGAATGACTAAAACCATAATTTTAGTCAATCTGCTTATGACAACTAATATTTACTCTGAAGAAAAAAAAAATCAAAAATCTTATAAAAGTGGATTAATACTTTGGAAGCCAATAAGCTATCAATCAAATCGAAATACATGTTATAGAGATTCCATATACGACGTGAAAAATATAAAAATAAGATATTGCATTTACTTAGGGCCAAGGTTGACTCCAACTAAAACATGGCATACCATACTGGCAATGGGATTTATTACGTTATTTACATATTTATGAGGCTTTGCTGAAATCCTGTTATATTGTATATCGCACAAAGCACGGGCTTCAAACTATCGAGACTATATTTATGTATCATTTTTAACTATATTGTAAAAAGTATCAACAAAACTAACTTTCCCTTTATGATGGCAAACAACTATTTGTGTCACCTTTTAAGTTCCAAGCTAACTCTCGTGCAAAATTATTATAAGCGGGACATGGTCTCATTTGGATATTTATAAAAACGAAGTTCAAAAGATTACGGATATTTATAAAAACGAAGTTCAAAAGATTATGGAGCTCATTTTGGTACGAGTGTTTTTTGATATCAAGTAGTTATCTTTTTAATTATTTTAGTTCTAGACCATTGAAGGTTTGATACTGCAAAACCGCATGCAAAGTGCCCACTCAAAATCAGTCTGTCTATTATATGTCCTAAGTACATGCAGGAATGATAAAATGTACTGCTAAAATTATGACTAAAGATGTCTGTAAAAATAACACTAACAATATTTACTATAGTTAATTAAAAAAAAGAAACACTATAACTTTTTTTTACAACTAGGTTTGCAACCAAAATCGTTCCTTTTTCCCGAGACCTCTGTTACAATAGTTTGAATCGTGAAAATTTTATAACGAAGAAAGAATTTCTGCACATTTTAAATGTTTCTCATGAATCTTACGCAACAGCATACCGACAATATGACCTAAGAATGGTTCCCCAACTAAATGGGATCTGTAACGTAATAAAGTAACCAACCGAGAAATAATTGAATAGGAAAAAAAAAATAGTAATAAAAAACTGATCATGTGGGGAAAAAATCAGGCTAATATAATGGGGTCAAAATTGGGAGGCACATGAAGGACCTGCATCCAAGCTTTCCTCTTCGGTGCACAGATTCTCTGATCAAAAAACAGATGACAGAGTTGTTATGATACAGACCGCTGCTTCTGCCAATCTGTTTCTATTCTCAATGAACAATCACAAAATTGGTTAGCTGCAATTTCATTCTCGACATCCCAAAACTCTTTTGTTACCTCTTTCACGGCGGCACAGGGAAGAGCCAAGGCTTTCTGTTTTGGAGATGATTGAATTTAAAGGTTCCTATTATTTTAATTACTAGTTACCGCGCGCAAAAATGAAATCAACGATATAATATTTTTGTAATCTCAAATTTGGTCTTTAGAATTTGTTTTAACTATATTTTTTAATTTGTGAAAATTATACATGTACTTATAGCTAATATTTTTTGGTCACTTTAAAAAGAAAGCTCTTAGAATGTCAAGTATTACTCCCTCCATCCGTAAATAATTGATGGATTTTTATTTTCCAGTTGTTTCAAAAAAAATTAGGGGTGCAACTTGGGCGGGCTGGACGGGCCTAAGGGTTAGACCATGACCAGCCCGCTCTTTAGAAGTCGTGCCCATGTCCAGCCTAGCCCATCTATGGGCCGAATAATATGTGTACATGCCAAGCCCATCAAAATTTTGGTGGACACGGGCTGGATGCGGGTTATCCACGGGTTGTCCGTGGTTACGAATTACTTTTTTTTTAAACGATTTTGAAACATATCATTGACCATCTAACTCTATAATTTAATCATAATAATGAAAAAATACATTAAAATCTCAAAATGAACTTAAGTATATAAGCAGGGAAACAAATATTTGGGACGAAATGAGAGAGAAATAGATAAGAGTCTCTAATCCTTAAAGTAGAAAAAGTAAAGTCTTCAAACTGAGAACCGTCGCTCAATCTAGTTCAGAAAAATAAGACAAAAATATGAGCATATCTTTAGCTTTGAGGCTTTAACTTTCTCGAAGTGCGGGTTGAGAGTTCAGAAGTACAAAAAAGAAATAGTACTCTATTAGGTTAAGAGTTTGACAGTCGATATTGTAGATTTATGTGATCCACAGTTTTTCATGACTAAAGAAAACAAAATAAATATATTGTAATATGTATATAAAATAGTTAGACGGGCCGGTTTTCCCACGGGCTAGACGGGCTTGTAGAAAGCTTTACCCATGTCCAGCCCATACTTTTTACGGGCTAAAAATTTTAAGCCCACGTCCACCATGGTCACTACAAAAGTAAACCCATGTCCATATTTTTGCGGGCTGGCACGGGTTGTCCACGGGTTGCCCGGCCCAAGTTGCACCCCTAAAAAAAATCGATCACTTTTTGAATTAAGAAATATTTCATAGGTATTTTTTCATGTTTACCCTTCTTACACTTTTTTTTTATTTTATTTCTCTCTTCACATTCAATCCTTCATCAACCCATTTTTCTCTCTCATGACCCATTTTCTTTTTCCCTCCTTCTCTCTTTCTCTCTCTTGCGCTAGAATGAAAAACTCATAAAAGATGATTCATATCCAAAATAAGCATGTAAGTCAAACACGATTAATTAATTAAGAACATGACGAGTATAATTTAAGATAAATAGTTATGTAACGTTAAAAAATCATTGCACTAAAAAGGTGTTTTCTTCCTTGTGATTCTAACGGGTGCGCTTTGAATCGGTACAAATTACCAGAGGGTGGCCAACCACTCCACTACTGCCACAGCAATGAAGAGGCAGACACAGTGGCAGGTAGAGACCNTATCCTGGGAAACAAGAATCGATTTCATCCCTTGAGTAACATTATCAAAGACCGTATCTATCTTGTTAAAGCTACTAAGTCTAACATTGAGCATATATATAGAGAAGGCAACCAATGTACTGATTGTCTAGCCAATTTAGGAGTTAAAAAATGAGAGTCTTTCGTGTATCTCATGTAACCACCACTAAAGGTGGTCCTTCCCTTGTCGGCAGCTGATATAGCAGGTGTTGCCCACATTAGGGACTAAGCTGTAAACTTTTGCTATTAATGTTATTTCAGTTGAAAAAAAAAAAAAAAAAGTTGAGGAAGCTCCTCCTTTGCCTTCCTGGGACAATTAATGGTGTGTGCTCGAATAGGCTCTGTGATGAACGTGCTTGCTGGGACACTTTTTTCCTTTTTTTGCTCCCTTTTTTTTTGGAAATACATTTCACATTTGTTGCTGAAAACCTTTTTTTTAAGTCCATATATAATTACACAGTTGGAGTGAAACAGCGGCGCCAAAGCCAGAAACCTAATTGACAAAAAAAAAAAAAATGTAGGCTTAATTATTGTCACAATATACAAAACCGAGCAACCAATTAAGTAATACGGCTAAGCATATGTCGAAAGGCATCATCTGCTATTTTATTGATAAGAACTGCCACCCCGTCTTGGTGGACAAATCTGCAAGTTACCTACAAATTCTTTTGTCAACAAATACCTTATTAATAATAAGTAACACTAAATGGTCCGAGATTTGTGTCTCACTCTGAGTCAAACACATGGAATGCAAGTATAAGCAAGCATGACAAAGTTGAATAGGCCATACATTAAAGATGGTAAGAGAAAAGCCGTATCATTAGGCAGCTATTAGTTTTACTGGCGATGAGCTTCGTCAATAGGCGTTCAATTCTGAGTAAAAGTAAAATGTAATATATTCAAAAGAAGTAAGGCAACGACAACGATACAGAGTCAATGAACATGTTCAAATATATACGCATGTATGCTAGATAAATATCAATGAAGTGGTAGTAATATGACTTCCTAGCACAAGAAAGAACAAAAAAGGGGGTAGTAATAGAATGAGATTATACCTTTCACATTATGCCAAAGCAAGTTTAAATCTAATATACTGACTGTCTTTTTCCATTCCAAAATCCCAAGATATGAACGTACTTAAAAAACTGCAATCGCAACTAGGATCTTTGTGTCAAATGTGATGTAATAAAGTGCACCATTTTCATTTGCACAACGTCAAATTCCCAAAATTCTAAAAATCTGAAATCAAAAGTGTACAGCCTCTTTTTTTTTTAGTGATGTTATATGCTGATGTAAATTATATCTACGTTTGTGCATGCTGATATAAACTAAAATTAACATATGTATAATATGTTAATTTTAGTTTAATTTCAGTGATTATATATGTTAATTTTAGTTTAATATTTTAATTTTAGTTTAATTTCATTGATAATATAAAGGTTTAGAATATATGTTTGGTTAATTTAATTTCAGTGATTATATAGAGATTTAAAATAAGTTCTTAAAAAATTTTTAATATTATTTTACTAATAATTGTTTTTTGGTGAATTTGATATAATTTTTGCACCCCCTGAAAAAAAAATCTGATCCCGCCCTTGCCCTTGGGGTTATCCTTTACTTAAGTGATAGTTAAGTATTAACTAAAAGTCTATGCCTTGACTTAAATTTTTTATTTTATAAGAATTAATTTTTTAAGTTCTACAGGCTTAAACACTATCATACGCACTTAATCGAAAATCAATTAAGTTATTAAATTTTAAGTGTTTAATTATTATGAAACACACCATATGATATTGCATGTACTTAGGGCTTAGGTTGACTCAAACCAAAACATGTAATACCATAATAGCAATGGGCTTTACTACGTTATATACGTACATTACGCTGCTCCGTTGATATTCTGTTTTTGCTATATATATCACGCAAAGCACGGTCTTCAAACTATCAATATTAACTTCATATATTTCTTAGATCTCTTTCTGCTTATGAGAAGGGATCAATATACACTCTATTCCCATCCCGAATCTACTTATATTACTTTTAACTTAAAAGTAACAACAAAACAAATTGTCCTTTTATGGTGAAAAAAACATATATACGTCACCTTTTAAGTTCCAAATTAAGCTATGTGCAAATTCGTATAAATAGGACGTGATCTCATTTGGATATTTACAAAAAATAAAGTTCAAATAAGTACGAATCTACAATCACGGGTTCATTCAATCACAATTTTTAGATTTTTTTGCAAATTTATGGAGCTCATTTTGATACAAGTGTTATGTGATTTCAGATATTATTTCTTTAATTTATTTGAGTACGAGAGGATTGTAGGTTTTATACTGCAAACCTACATGCAACACGCAGGTATAAAGTTTGTCTCTCTATTACACAGAGTATATTGTAAGAAAATGTGAGAATCCTCATAATGAACCTCGCATTTTTCCTAAAAAATAAATATTAGGTGTCATTTTCTAAGAATATATTTTGGAGGAAAAAGAATTCTAGGTGTCAATCAATGGGAGTTTTGAGAATATTTTGACCTTCTATATTTTTGGTAACGTTTTAATCTAAATACCCCTCATCATGTCAGCCGTGTGTCATCTTCTTTTTTAGATTGCTTGAAAGCGAGGATCAATTATTACATTAATCTCTTACCAAATTTCCCTTTTCTGGGAGTATTCTCTCCCAATTGTACAAAGAGTAAAAAAGTCTATGCAATATCAATTATCTAATTAAGCTCGTTAATATCTTAAAATCTCAGGATAAAATCTTGCTTATAGTTGACATTAAGGACTGCTAATTCGGCTAACTACCGATTAGACGTTTATTTAAGCTTACAACATTCTTACTATTTCTCTTTTGGAGATAATTGACTTTAAAGACTTCTATTATTATTATTATTACTATTACTAGTTATCGTGACACATGGAATGCGTGTACAAAAATGAAGGTAGCAATCTGATATTTTTATATTATCAAGTTTGGCCCATATAATTTGTTTTAACTCTATTTTTTAATGAATTTTAAATTATGAAAACTACATTAATTCATAGAATGCCCAGTGTCATATTTTTACATAGGTAGCTATGTAATTCCGAATGAGGTGTTACAATGTTTAGAATATATATTTTGTTTTGCTTTTTAAAGCTTTTTTTAGAATGTCAAGTATTAAAATATTAGATGAGTGGTTATGCAATACTAATATAGATAGACATAAATGGATGATCTCATTCCCATGATACTACGGTGTACGTGAACAGTACTACCAAAGCGATGATGAGGGCAATCTTGGAGCTACATATGAATCAAGTTCGAGCCGACAAAGGTAAGTTTAAACTCGTTTGTTTAGTTTCATGTCATGCACGTGTTCGTGTTGGTTTAAACTTCAAAATTTTGTTCGAAGTCGTTCGTTGTTCGATTCACAATACTCGAGTTCGGTTTAAATGAGTTCATTTATTTATATGAACCGAACTCAAACTTGAAAATTAGTATTCTCGTTCAAAACAATTATTTCCAAATCAGAACTACACCTTACTTGATCCAATTGTCTAACTGATTTTAGGGCTTCAAAGTTTAAAATTAATTAAAACTATAATTAAGTTATATGTCTTTTGAGTTTTGAACATATTATGATTAAATTATTATTCTGACGAACCGTTCACGAACACTTATGTGAACACTTTAAAATGTTCATGCTCGACTCGTTCAATAAACGAGTTCCAAAATTGTGTTCATGTTCGACTCGTTCAATAAACGAGACACTAACAAGTTCCCTAGACTACGTAAACTAATGAATTGTATACACGTCGTGGGTCACGGCTCAAAGAAAAGCGTCACCCATGAGTTATGCAAGTTAGTGTAGTAGAATTTTACGGATACTTGTGAAACAATTCAAGTGCCCCATAATTTTGAAAACTCATATCAAGCATAATTATACAGAAAAGAATAAAGGAGAACGTATTTAATGGGAGTAAAATTAACCAAATCAGAGTTTATACGAGCGAATTAAATGAAAAAAACGATACGACAAAGACACGAAAACGGGATTACTAGAATACCGATGTAGACAGAATCTTTGACTAAGCTTGATGAGATTAAAAACGTGTGATAATCAAAGAAGACAATGATCAGACATGTTACATGAAGTAAATATAAGAACCCATGCATGACATTAACACGTAGATTTATATACAGCTTATGTTCAATTTAATTGGTAAAATGATTGGAGTATACGGTGATGACGAAGTACAAAGCCACGTGAAAAAGCTTGATTTGCACGCACAACGAAATCAACAATAGTTGATTATGCATTTGATTGACATGGAAAGCACCAGAATTATTTAACAAAGAAAAATCAGCCACTAGGAAACTGTTGGCAGCCAAACGCACAGATGACAGAACGGAGGCCAAATTCTGACTCTGCACCAATCGACTTAACAATAAAAAAAATCGTGATAAACCCATTAATAATCCGGAGACCGGATTAATGCTCCAGAAATCGGTTTCAAGATTTTAATTCATAGATGTCTGAAAGAAAATTATAGATCATATGCGGGAAAGAGATGTTCACAAATATAAGTTTGAACGGTCCAACGCTGTTTTATATTTCAAAAATGATTAAAGTTGAGAATACAGTTTCAAACTTGGGTACACCTTCAAACTTAAGTACTAAAGCTATACTTTGATTAAAATTGAGAATACAGTTTTGGGATTAGGCCTCAATTTAAAATAAAAGTTCTCGGACCTCGACTAAAAACAATAAAAGTTCCTAGTGTCATAAAATAACATATATCATGATATCAGTACAAATTAAACATGTACGACTTTGAGCTCTCAAATCCTTCAATTCATATCGTTAAAACCCACACGAATGCCAATAATAGTATACGTATAACTTATAGTTTTTCTCAAGGTTACATTATTCATATCAAATCCTTGTTTCCCAAGGCGAAGACAGGAATAGAATGGACAACCAGTAGATGGATGATATCTTTGGCCCGTCCCGCTGAGTAATTGTCAAGGTTACATCATTCATTTTAAATATCTTTGTTTGCAGAGGTCGAGATAGGAAGAGGATGAACAAGCAATAATTTGATGATATCTTTGGTCCGTCCAGTTGAGTTACTGTAACCGTCTCCTTGTTGGTAAATGACTTCCATCATACGTGCAAGATTAAGAGCAGGTAGAAGAAGAGGCAAAGGGAGGCTTTCGGGCTTTTGGCATTCTTCGTTGATGTCTTGCCATGCGACTTCGACCATTCCCCTAATCTTCTCGCATGCTTCTTCCTCAGACACACCGTACTCCCACATGTAGCACTCCACACCCGAAGGGGCATCCCCTCTTTCTTGCTCCACCTTGAGATATATAAACAAAGTAAATGAATTTCAGTTTGGTGTCAGCATACACTACTTTTTGAGACCCTTTTGAAGACTCTGCTCGCAATCTTTTGTTGTGGTTTAGTGAGTTCTGAAAACCATTTTCCTCAGGGACTTGGACCATAGAATACATTTTTTCTTGTCATGATGAGAGACAGAGAGAGAGATGCTAAATTGTTTTGAGTATGCTAGTTCCAATTTGCATGTCGTACCTTGTGAGTTTTGAGGTCATCGACAAGCCGAGCAATCAAAGCACACGATTTCACGATTTTGGGCACACTGATTACCCAATCAAAGGCTTGCTTCGTAGCAATCTCTTCCATGCCAACTAGAGATTGAACGGCCAGCATAGGGTACCCACTGCTCATCACAGAAACACCCATCTTCCCGGCCATTATGTGTGGTGTGCTTAATTATTACAAGAATGTTCCCGCATTTTCCACTCGATGCTTCAACAATAGGTGAGGAGATCTTGGACGTTTAATTATAGAGCTTTGCATGTTTAGTTTTTTTTTTATATATAATTAAGACGATTTTATTCCACTAATTGCAAGATACATCTTCTTGAATGGCTGACGTTACAAAATCTGACGCCTCTTCCGTCCATGTGTAAAAACTTCTATCTTTCGGTATAAAACTGGGTAATCAAACACCCAAAAGAAAAAAATAAAAATTGGGTAATCAAACGCCCATTTATTTTTTGTAAAAAATAAAAACTAAACTGGTTTTATTATTATTATTTTCTTGGAAACAGAAAATCAAAACTGGAAGTTATTTCAAACGCTACCTTAGTATCCTCAAGTACATTTTGTGTCAAAGCTATGACCTTATATACATGGTCAATCGTAATCTAGTTATTGGGCCACATAAATACGTTTAAAAGCTTTGTAAATTATAGAATAATGATAACCACTCTCAATAATACCAAACAACAAAGCATATTATATACTCTATAAATTAATATCAGTTAATAATACTCATCATGGCATTTGTAATTCATTTCATAATTTACATGTAATTAAGTAAACACCATACACCCATAACTTACAAAATAATTACAATGTTAAAAGGTATATTTTATTTTACTAAAACATTACGTAATGGGCATAATTAACTATATCGATTTATGTCATTGTCATTGTCGTTGTCACTTTTGTTAGTATCTCCTCCATTCTTTGCTCCGTTCTTACGGACGCTAATTTAATTTGTCGCGTGGCTTCTTCGAAGGACAATCTCCTTTCCACATAAAACTTCTATCTTTCCATTTCGTGGCTGACAAGTACAACCTCTATCTTTCCACATAAAATAAAACTTCTATCTTTCAGCAATAGCTACAATCTATGCCACATATTCCACTCTTCAGCCGCCGTTGACTTGGAGTCTTCACAGCTTGGAGTCCACAAACTTTAATAATTATCAAACACACCATATGATATATTGCATGTTGTTTGCGTTGCTGGGCAAATTTATTATCGATCGTGCGCCTACAACACAACCGATGAACAGTGCGGGATCTTTCTTGCCTCTCGGGCCTGAAGACTTTGCTAAAATGAAAACTAACTAACGATTATACACTGAATAAATCTAAAAACGATGCGCCCACTAAGTTGATGAAGACAATCTTTACAATACAACGAACACAAGTACGGCAGTGTACGGGATTCTCTATCAATACAAGACAGATTATTTAATAAACTAGCTAAAAGAGAATGCTAAAACATAGCAGACTATCTTCCTAATATCTAATTTTTGTTTGTGGATTGACGACGACTTTTCCTGTTGTTATGCCTTCCTTTTATACTTGCATCATTCGTAACAGTCTCTTTTTTGTAACTGCCCATTCATATCTTTATTAGGAATAACTTCTTAGGCTCCACGATCGGCCGTTTCCGTTCGAAGTCTCCTCAGTAGTGTTGCCAACTGTCCACTCCAGAAATCGTCTATCAACCGCTGTTATCGATTTATTTGCCCTGTCTTCACATTGTCCGATATTGCCGATTTTGTTGTACCTTTTAGCGGTTTTCTTCCTTGTACGGTACGGGTCATTCAAATTTTTTTGCTTCCCGCGTATTCTCTCTTATTCACTTATCTTTAATTTCACATTCGGTAACTGATGATAACCGTAACAGACGTGCCTCTTACCACTTCTCTTATCAAGGCACTTTTTGCGGTTATCATCATGCCACGTGTCTGTGTATTATTTGTCGTGAAAATATTTGTGCCAACACATGTACTTAGGGCCTAGGTTGACTCAAACCAAAACATGTAATACCATAATAGCAATGGACTTTACTACGTTATATACGTATGTTACGCGGCTCAGTTGATATTCTGTTTTTACTATTTATCATGCAAAGCACGGTCTTCAAACTACCAAGACTAAATTCATATATTTCTTAGATCTCTTTCATCTTATGAGAAGGGATCAAAATGCATTCTCTATTCCCATCCCGAATCTACTTATAGCATTTCTAACTTAAAAGTAACAACAAAATTGTCCTTTTACGGTGGCAAAAACACATATACTGATACCTTTTAAGTTCCAAGTTAAGTTTTTTTGTAAGCAGTTCCAAGTTAAGTTATGTGCAAATTAGTATAACCAGGACATGGTCTCATTTGGATATTTACAAAGAATAGAGTTCAAATAAGTTCGAATCTACAATCATGCGTTCATTCAATGGAGCTCATTTTGATACAAGTGTTATGTGATTTCAGGTAATATTTCTTTAATTTATTTGAGTACAAGAGGATTGTAGGTTTATACTGCAAACCTACATGCAACATGCCGGTATAAAGTTAGGCTCTGTTTGAAAACGTTTTCGTTTCAGTTTTTTCTCCAGTTTTGTAAACTGGAGGAAAAAAAAACGGGTTTGGCACACAATTTTCAGCGTTTTTTTTTGTTTTTTCTCAGTTTAAAAACAGGGCTATCTTTGAAAACTCTCATTTAATTAGGAGTTTTGAGTTTTATTTTGGGACCACCACCCTCCCATCGCCCATCGCTTGCCGCCGCGCGGCCACTGACAGCTACCGCCGGCGGGCCACAGCCGGCGATCGTCGCCGGCTGGCCACCCTGCCGGCCACCGCCACCTCCCCACTACCGCAAACCACCATCAAAGAAAAAGCTCAAAATATAAACTGGGTAATCAAATACCCAAAAGAAAAAATTCAAATTAAAAATTGGGTAATCAAACACCCATTTATTTTTTGTAAAAAATAAAAACTAAACTGGTTTTGATTTTGATTTTTTTAGAAATAGAAAATCAAAACTGGAAAGTAATTTCAAACGCATAGTCTCAGATTACACATAGTATATTGTAAGAAAATGTAAGAATACTCAGAATGAACCTCACAGTTTTCCTCAAAAATAAATATTAGGTGTCATTTTCTTAGAATTTTGGAGGAAAAAGAATTCCAGCTGTCAATCAATGGGAGTTTTGAGAATATTTTGACCTAAAAAGAATTCCAGCTGTCAATCATGTGAGCCGTGTGTGTCATCTTTCTTTTTTAGATTGCTTGAAAATGAGGATCAATTATCACATTAATCTCTTACCAATTTCCCTTTTCTGGGAGTATTCTATCCCAAGTAAAAAGAGTAAAAAAGTCTATGCAATATCAATTATCTAATTAAGCTCATTAATAACTTAAAATCTCCGGATAAAATATTGCTTATAGTTGACATTAAGGACTGCTAATTCGGCTATTTACCGATTAGACCTTTATTTAAGCTTACAACATACTTACTATTTCTCTTTTGGATATTGACTTTAAAGGCTTCTATTATTATTACTATTAGTTACCGTGCGTGACACATGGAATGCTTGTACAAATATGAAGGTAGCATTATAATATTTTTATATTATCAAGTTTGACTCATAGAATTTGTTTTAACTCTATTTTTTAATGAATTTTAAATTATGAAACTACATTTTTTAAAATTCTTATTTTGTGCCACTTTTTTTTAAAAGATTCATATAATGCCTAGTGTCATATTTTTACATAGGTAGCTATGCAATACCGAATGAGGTGTTACGATGTTTAGAATATTTATTTTATTTTGCTTTTTAAATCTTTTTTTAGAATGTCAAGTATTAAAATATTAGATGAGTGGTTATGCAATTCTAATATAGATAGACATAAATGGATGATCTCATTCCCGTGATACTACAGTGTATGGGAACAATACTACCAAAGCGATGATGAGGGCAATCGTGGTGGGTAGGGCTGCATACGAATCGAGTTCGAACCGAACATAAGTATGTTTAAACTCGTTTGTTTAGTTTCAGGTCATGCACGCGTTCGTATTTGTTTAATCTTCAAATTTTTGTTCAAAGTCGTTCATCGTTCGGTTCACAAAACTCGAGTTCGGTTCAAATGAGTTCATTTATTTATACGAACCGAATTCAAACTTCAAAATTAGTATTCTCGTTCAAAACAATTCTTTCTAAATTAGAACTATACTTACTTGATCCAACTGTCTAACTGATTTTAGGACTTTCAAGTTTACAATTAATTAAAATTATAATTAAGTTATATGTCTTTTGGGTTTCGAACACATTATAATTAAATTATTATTCAGACGAGCTGTTTACCGAACACATCTGTGAACACTTTAAAGTGTTCATGCTCGACTCCTTCAATAAACGAGTTCCAAAACTTTTTTCAAGTTCGATTCGTAATTTCGTATATTATACAAACGAACCTGAACGAATTCTTTGAGAAACGAACCACGAGCAGTTCATGAACAGCTCGATTGATTTACAGACCTACTGGTAGGGTGGGGTGGGGGGTAAAGATTGGATGTGAAGCACTCTAAATCTCGTCCTTTCCCTCCTAGGGAAAAATACTGTGTACTCGAATAGGTTCCTGTGCTAATTACAAAAAAAAAAAAAAAAGAATAGGTTCCTGTGATGAACGTGCTTGCTGTGACAATTTTCATTTTCTTTTGCTCTTTTCTGTTTTTTGTTTATTTCACTTTTGTTGCTGGAAGATGTTTTGTATAATATTTTTTAGGTCCTTAATGACACAGTTAGAGAGAAAAATGACTAAATATGGAGTGCAATAATTAGTTCTCCCTCCGTCCCCACTCCCGCTCTCTTTTCTTTCAATGGTCTCAAACGACCGACATAAATTTGGCAGGGCAAGTCCCATCATTTTGGTAAAAGCTAACGAACTCATCATATTTTTTGGTAAAAAGATGAACTTAATATTAAAACGCAACAAAATTACACATCAATGTTCCGATCTTTTTCCAAATGTAACAAAAGATTGGAAGATGATGGAACAAATTCGAAAACTTTACAAAAGAAAGCATTTGCCGCTAAATTATGAGCTGCCCAGTTAGCCGATCTAGGTGAGTGCACAGAATCCCAACAAGTGAAGTTTTTCAAACAGTTCCTGGCTTGTTCAATGGTTTCTTTAATCCTCCAATGTTGGTCAAGAGATTGGTTTAGAAGCAAGTTTATCACCAATTCTGCATCTCCTTCCAGGAAGATATATTGTCTTCTCTCTAGCTGTGCTGTATGAATTGCTAGAAGAGCTGCAAGAGCTTCGGCTTCCTCAGGATAATTGGTGTTAAGAAGTTCAGTGGACCCAAATTCAAAACCTCCTTCAGAATTTCTGCAAACCATAGCCGCGCATGCTCTATTTCCTCTGATTGCAGCATCAAAATTCAACTTAGACCAACCAACATAAGGGGTGGTCCATTGCGTTTGGTTTGGATGTTGGTTACTAGCCTTTTTCTTGTTGTCCAGTAGATCTTTAACTGCTGAGTCAATATTTGTAGCCATTTTGATATGGTTGAAGCAGGTCCCTTCATGCACTAGTCTGTTCCTATTAAACCAGACCAAATCAAGGAGGCAAATTACAAAATAGGTGTACCTGGCTTGAGCATCAGAGGTGAGACCGGGGGGATTTAGCAGGAAGTTTAGCCATTCAATCTGCGAATTTATCCCAGAAGGGGGACGACACCCAAAAGTGGAGGCTGCCCAAATAAGCCTCGTCGAACTGCACTCTAGGAAAATATGCGTGGCCGTTTCTGGGCTCATTGCGCAGAAAGGGCAGCTGGTATCCATTTCTGGCCAAAAGTTTGCTAGATTTTGTCTGAGAGGAAGCAAGTTCCATGCAATGCGCCAGATCAGAATCTTGTACCGCTCGCGAGTTTTGATTCTCCAGAGATTTTTCTAGAAGTTCTGAGGAAACAAAGGATTCGGAAGGAATCTGAATTTGTTTGCCGTCAAATAGGCTGATCTGGTGGTGAATTTGCCATTTGCATTTGGCCTCCAAGCTATTACATCTTGGTGCTGGTTAGAGGAGATTTTAATCTTCAGGATGGCCTCATACGTTGCCGGATCAAAAATGTCTTGGATTTTGGGGATGTTCCAGGACTGGGTTCCAGGGATGAGAAGGTCAGCTACCAGGTTTATGATATGAGAATTTGAGTTTATCTTTGCATTGCCGAAGCCTTTATCAAACGGAATCCAAAAATCATTCTTGATACTTATAGATTTTCCATCACCTATGAGAACACCGAGACCTGCCTTGATTATTTGTTTCGATCTGCATATGCCCTTCCAAAGCCATGAGTCAAATTTCTTTGATTTGTACTCAAGAAAGGGAGTACCTCGGAGATACTTTGATTCCATGATGCGAACCCAAAGAGAATCAGGGTTTTTTATAACTGTCCAAGCCATCTTAGCGATCAGTGCCATGTTGAAATCATGCATCTTTTTGAAACCCAAACCCCCTACTGATTTGGGGGCGCAAATAGAATCCCAGGCCTTGGGGTGAAAATGTTGCTTTCCATCTGCTTTGAAACCCCACCAGAGCTGCCGCATTATTCTATCCAACCTCTCGGATGTTTTCTTTGGCATGATAAAGGTGGACATGGAGTATGTTGGAATTGCCATTGCAATGGCCTTTATAAGAGTAGTTCTTCCAGCTTGAGAGAGAACCTTGCTTTTCCAGCTAGCAAGTCTTCTTTCAACTCTCTCGATGATATCTGTGAATGCTCTGTTCTTTGGATGGTTTGTGAAAATCGGGAGACCCAAGTATTTTGTCTCTTTTGGAGCCGTCTTGAACTCCAATAATCCACAAATAGCTCTCCGAGAATCAGAAATGAGGTTCTTGCTGAAGTACAATTGAGATTTTTGCCTATTAATGCATTGTCCCGACCATGAATTATAAGTTTCAAGGCACTCTTTGACATTTTCAGCTTCAGTAACGTTTGCCCTGCAAAAAATAATCAGATCGTCAGCATAAAGGAGATGCGAAATCGAAGGGCTTCCCATGCTCGGCTTGATGCCATGGATGCTTTCATTGGTTTCAACTCGAAGGATAAGTCTGGTTAGAACTTCTGAGGCAATGATGAACAGATACGGAGATAACGGATCCCCTTGGCGCAGTCCCCTTTGTGGTTTAAAGAAACCATACAGTACACCATTCAGATTTATGGAGAAGCTGGTGGATGTGATGCACTCTTGTACCCACTTAATCCAGATATGGGGGAAGCCTAGATGATGAAGGATTGATAAGATAAATGGCCACTCAATTTTGTCATACGCCTTCTCCATATCTAACTTGATAGCCATGAGCCCCGAGCCTTTTTTCTTTCTCATAGTGTGCCAAACTTCTTGAACCATAACGCTATTGTCATTTATCAATCTTCCCGGGACAAAAGCAGATTGCATAGGAGATATGATCTTTGCAAGAAGAGGTTTTAGCTTGTTTGCCAGGATTTTGGAGATCACTTTGTAAATAACATTACAAAGGCTAATTGGTTTGTAGTGATCAGCTTTGGTGGGGGCTTGGATTTTTGGGATCAAAGCAATGTTTGTGTGATTTATCTCAGCTAGGGAAGGGTCTTCAGAGAAGAAAGATTGAATTGCCTTGCAAACCTCCGGGTTAACAGATTTCCAATAAGTTTTGTAGAAAAGAGCAGGCATTCCATTGGGGCCGGGAGCTTTGAGCTTGTCGAATTTCATTAGCGTAGCTGTGATTTCGCTAATAGAAGGTATTTCCTGCAAAAAAGATAACTCATTCTCTGAAAGAACAGGGGAAATGAGTCCACCAAGATCCGGTGGGAACGAGGGATTTGAAGACATGAAAAGATTCTGAAAGTGTTCCGTGAAACAGCTTCCGATTTCTTCTCGATTGGAGATCCATTTTCCACTCTTGTCCTTGATGAAGTCGATAGAGTTCTTCCTTCTTCTGATAATGGTGCTCAGATGAAAATTTTTTGTTTTCAAATCTCCTTCCAATCTCCACTGAATAGAGGATTTCTGATTCCACAACCATTCTTCTCTGCAAACTTGTTCATCTAACTGTTTTTTTAGATTTTCCTCGAGCTCCAGATTTCTAATTGATGATTGTAGTTGTTGCAAGGAATCCAATTCCCCTGATAATCTTTTGATCTGTGTTTGGATGTGTCCAAAATGAGTGACGTTCCATTTTCGGAGAGCATGACTGGAATTATCAGTTTTCCTGCACAGAATGAATTCCGGAGATCCATACTCAGGCTTCCTCCACGCTGCATTTACCACGTGATGAGAAGAAAGGTCTCTTGAGTCCAGGCTGCTTCGAACTTAAAGGGTTTAGGACCAGTTGTAGATGACTTGTGAGTTTTGAGGACTATCGGAAGGTGATCTGAAGATTTCCCCGGCATATGAATTACTGAGGCCTCCGGGAATAGAATGTGAATTCTTGTGTTCATAAAGACTATGAATTCTCTGGAGGATCTTCTCAAGCTTCTTGTGTTCATAAAGAATATGTATTGTGTTCATAAACTATCAGAGACTTGAGTGAAATATACTTATATTCTTAAACTAATTAGAATTGCAAAATACTCATTACGTCCCAAACATTTTTTCCCCCTAACTTTATAAATGGGTTAAATTAAAGCCAAAATTTAAATTGAGTTGCCTAGTCTCAAAAGTATAACCAACTTTTCAAAAATAAAAATTTGAATTGTTTCTTAGGCCCATGCGCTAAGAGAAAAAAGTACAGAAACGCCCTTAAATACAGTTGTCCATTATTTTTTAACAGATTTAACATAAACTATCTGTTGTCTTTAACTCTCGAACTAAACGAAGTTCATTTTTCTGTGTATTAGTCCTCTTTTAATTATGAAGTTCTCGGACCTTGACTAAAAACAATAAAAATTCCTGGTATCATAAAATAACATAAATCATGATAGCAGTACAAATTAAACATGTACGACTTTGAGCTCTCAAATCCTTCAATTCATATAGTTAAAACCCACACCAATGCCAATAATAGTATACGTCTAACTTATAGTTTTTCTCAAGGTTACATTATTCATATCAAATCCTTGTTTCCCAAGGCGAAGACAGGAATAGAATGGACAACCAGTAGATGGATGATATCCTTGGCCCGTCCCGCTGAGTAATTACAAGATTACATCATTCATTTTAAATATCTTTGTTTGAGATAGGAAGAGGATGAACAAGCAATAATTTGATGATATCTTTGGTCCGTCCAGTTGAGTTACTGTAACCGTCTCCTTGTTGGTAAATGACTTCCATCATACGTGCAAGATTAAGAGCAGGTAGAAGAAGAGGCAAAGGGAGGCTTTCGGGCTTTTGGCATTCTTCGTTGATGTCTTGCCATGCGACTTCAACCATTCCCCTAATCTTCTCGTATGCTTCTTCCTCAGACACACCGTACTCCGACATGTAGCACTCCACACCCGAAGGGGCATCCCCTCTTTCTTGCTCCACCTTGAGAAATATAAACAAAGTAAATGAATTTCAGTTTGGTGTCAGCATACACTACTTTTTGAGACCCTTTTGAAGACTCTGCTCGCAATCTTTTGTTGTTGTCTAGTGAGTTCTGAAAACCATTTTCCTCAGGGACTTGGACCATAGAATACATTTTTTCTTGTCATGATGAGAGACAGAGAGAGAGATGCTAAATTGTTTTGAGTATGCTAGTTCCAATTTGCATGTCGTACCTTGTGAGTTTTGAGGTCATCGACAAGCCGAGCAATCAAAGCACACGATTTCACGATTTTGGGCACACTGATTACCCAATCAAAGGCTTGCTTCGTAGCAATCTCTTCCATGCCAACTAGAGATTGAACGGCCAGCATAGGGTACCCACTGCTCATCACAGAAACACCCAAGTACTCTTCGAATGTAGGCATGTATTTCTTGTTAAACCAGTTTGCCTCTGCGAAATACGCTCTGACTAGAGCTTTCATCTGAAGAAATTCCAGTAATTACGTAAGTTATTTCATCGTAATAATGTAACGAGACGCAAACTTTAGCAGCAATTCTTGATGTTTTATACATGTGATGCACAATTGCAAGCCTCTAAAACTGTGCTTCGTTAGAGAAATAGTCATACCGCTTCTTTTGCATAGTGCACACGATATGATCTTCCTTCATCGGTCAATTTATTCTCCATTTCCTTGACCACATCTAGGAGGGCAAGGTAGCATACTTGCATGTATTTTGGTAAATTGCCAACAGCTGCAACTTCCCACCTGCCAAAATTTTGAGCTATAGATTAGTACGTAGTGTAGACATATTTTGATAGTTAAGATGGGTTTTGATGTGAAGAAGGTTTAGCACACCTTTCCACTGCCTCCGTAAAAAGTTTTAGTTCTTCCAGACTACCGTACACATCGTAAATGTCATCTATGACAGAGGCCAATGCTATAATTTTTGTCATAAAGTTCCTTCCGAATGAGTATTTCGGCTCAAAATTTACACCTAATATCCAGAAGTAGCACTCCACCAATCTGTCCCTAGCAAAAGGTAGCTTTGATGCAAAGTCTATGTCTTTCCACCACCTGAAGATTAAGCATATGATTAATGCATAGTAAGAAGATGATAGTCAAAACTTGTTCAACAAGAAACCAACCTTGAGATGTCATGTAGCTCTCTTTGGTGCAATGTCTGCAATCGATTGAAATCTAGCATTGCCAGCTCTAACAGCGTATCGTTTCGTGCCACATCAGTTTCATAGACAGAGATGTAGTGTCTTGCCTCCAATCTTGGCATTCCCTTGTGCAGTGGTACTTCCAAGGAATGCTTTACTTGTTCAGCCAGAGGAGTACTCAGATGGGGTAGCATTGCCTCCAAGTTTTTCCTTGAAAAGATTAAGGCTTCTTCCAATATCTCTTCCCCTTGAACTCTCAAGTGTGATGCCTCATACAAGCATAGCAAGGATCTTGCATCCCTCCCCAACTCTGCCTTGAACTCGCCGTTTTCATCTCTGAACTTTCTGAACACATCTGTTAAAAGTATACATAGTTTAGCACACGAACATCAACCCAACACTTTAACTTTGTTTAGAGCATAGGAACTTTGGAGCATAATACACTTACCAGAAGATAAACAGTAGCCTTGTTGCCTCAGAAGCCGAAAATAAAGGGCAACAATGTATAGACCATCATGGTTATCAGCGTCCTCAATATCAAAATTTACCTGTGTCATAGAAAAAATAATGTGCAACCGGTCCTCTATCATGTCTTTGAAATGATATGCCACTCCAAGGCGTTGAAGGGCATCAATAAGGATCATTTCTTCCGTAGGTTGATTTGATGCATTGCGTAGCTCCATTTCCACCTTGCTTTTTAGTAGTCGAATACATGCTTCTATGTCCAAATTTGGTGCCTGCATTGATGACACAGTTAAACGTGTTATTACTCTACTTGATGGTTGGTGGTTATTGTTGTGTTTTCTCGCAAAACTTATATACTTTTGCACATATATAAATAATAAATATTTGAAATGAGGGAAAAACAAGACTTAAAAATTATACAAGTAGGGGATTACTGATAGTGTGTTTCAATGTAATTAGGAGTAGTTGATTGATTTGTATTCATGTAATCATTGTGTATAAGGTGACATACGGAGAGAAGAGTACTACACTGCTGAAGTGTAAAAGATGTAATAAGGAGAGCACTATAAGAAGTGTACAGATTAATGAGAATTTTTTTGGATCTTGACAAAAAAAAAAAATTATACAAGTAGATAGCTAATATTAGCGATCGTTGAATGCAAAAGTATGTTCTCCGATCCGTACCATTCTGTCTAGGGTGGAAACCACGAAAGTGTCACCCCAAACACTAGGATGATAATTGGCAGACCTACGAATCTCATTAATATCTGGTGCTGTGCCAATGGAGGACCTTAGAGAAGAGGAATTCATGGTGCAAATACAAAGAATGCAGATCAACTGCGGATGTGAGTTCCAACTATCGCTTGGGTAGAAGACCCTTTTATAGCCATAAATAAAATGGTGGAGGGGCCGAAGTTGGGCAAGTAGTCCCTGTCGGTGCTCCTTTTGCAGGGACTGCAGCCTCGTGTTTCAGCTGGGGGATTGATAACGCTTCTACTGTGTTCGTTTATGATAAACGTGTGTCATCACATGCCCTGATGCCCATATTAACAATACTGTAGTTGAGTAGACAAATAGATTTACAATACTGATGCCCTTATTTTGTCAAGTCGAGTCGACGCTAACAAATTGTTTTCAGCCATGACAAGTTGCAAAATGCCATGCATGCACGTTTCCTTCCTTTTTCTCACTAAAGTACAAAACGCGTGTGACCCAAATGACAAAATAGTTCTTGATGTAACAAATCAACACCACTTGCATGCCACCAATCTTCCCACTATGTGTGGTGTGCTTAATTATTACAAGAACGTTTCCGCATTTTCCACTCGATGCTTCAACAATGGGTGAGGAGATCTTGGGCGTTTAATTATAGAGCTTTGCATGTTTATTTATTTTTATAATTAAAATGATTTTATTCCACTACTTGCAGGATACATCTTCTTGGATGACAGACGTTACAAAATCTGGCGCCTCTTCCATCCATGTGTAAAAATCGTCTAGGTCCCTAGCATATTGTGCGAGTCTGTGATTTGTTTTATCTCCTGTTCGACGTAATAAACTAAACTCACATCTTTGAAAATTCTGGCACATCATTTTTGCTTCATCAATCAAATTGTCTGTGGCTGATAGGTTATCTCCTTCCTTTAATTTCATAACGCTGAGATAACATTTGAGGCATCACCTTCAATTATTACATCCCAAAATCCACATTCGAGGCCAAAAAGTACAGCTTCGGACGCCGCCGCAGCTTCTGCACATTCGGGTTTAAGTATTCTGGATATCTTCTTTGACAAACCTGCATAAAAATCACATTTAATTTGTCGCCTCAAATCACTACCCCAATACCAATTGCATTTTCACTTTCAAACACCGCTGCGTCAAAGTTAATCTTGTAGCATTTCTTAGGAGGAACCTGCCAAGTCGTCGGAGCCGTGGGCCTAGGCTGTACAAGCTGAATTCGTGCATCCTTGTAATGTTTTAACATGTTGATGATGGACGAATACAACTCTAGCGCATCTCGCTGGCACCTGCAAATAAAGCCTCGTTCCTGTTATTCCAAAGGCCCTAACAAAGTGTCATGAATACTTTAAACTATCATGTATCCACTCTTTCCTTAATATCCCTCCACCATCAGTAAACATTGTCGTGACAGGGAACATCTTTGTACAGATTATACGAACATAATGC
Source organism: Escallonia rubra (assembly GCA_033065855.1). Lineage (NCBI taxonomy): Eukaryota > Viridiplantae > Streptophyta > Magnoliopsida > Escalloniales > Escalloniaceae > Escallonia > Escallonia rubra. The sequence continues at coordinate 601,308 of JAVXUO010001214.1, read as the reverse complement.
CCACACTTGCCTGGCAATGGTACATAGTCGAAGAACATGATACGATAAAACTAAGATAGTTAGTTGTTGGGTATACGACCGTCGCAATTGCGGTCGTCGGATCTATCACTGTCATCATTGTTAGTTAGTCGGTGGAGGTCATGGGTTGGGTGATCAGTGGGTAGTGGACATGGGCTTAGTGGTAGTAGTGAGCATCGATGGTGGTGCTGCTGGTAGCCATTACTCTCGGTGGGCAGTGGGAGTGGATTACTGATCGTATGACTGCAATTTCTCAATTTAGTTGTTTTTGTATCAGCAGTGGCTGATGTTGAGGATGTAAAAATGGACGGTTATTTGTTTGAATGACTAAAACCATAATTTTAGTCAATCTGCTTATGACAACTAATATTTACTTTGAAGAAAAAAAAATCAAAAATCTTATAAAAGTGGATTAATACTTTGGAAGCCTATTAGCTATCAATCAAATCAAAATACATGTTATAGAGATTCCATATACGACGTGAAAAATATAAAAATAAGATATTGCATTTACTTAGGGCCAAGATTGACTCCAACCAAAACATGGCATACCATACTGGCAATGGGCTTTATTACGTTATATACATATTTATGAGGCTTTGCTGAAATTCTGTTATATTGTATATCGCACAAAGCATGGCCTTCAAACTATCGAGACTATATTTATGTATTATTTTTAACTATATTGTAAAAAGTATCAACAAAACTAACTTTCCCTTTATGATGGCAAACAACTATTTGTGTCACCTTTTAAGTTCCAAGCTAACTCTCGTGCAAAATTATTATAAGCGGGACATGGTCTCATTTGGATATTTATAAAAACGAAGTTCAAAAGATTACGGATCTACATTAAGGCGTTCATTCAATTTCAATTTTTAGAATTTTGTCGACTTTATGGAGCTCATTTTGGTACGAGTGTTTTTTGATATCAAGTAGTTATCTTTTTAATTATTTTAGTTCTAGACCATTGAAGGTTTGATACTGCAAAACCGCATGCAAAGTGCCCACTCAAAATTAGTCTATCTATTATACGTCCTAAGTACATGTAGGAATGATAAAATGTACTGCTACAATTATGACTAAAGATGTCTGTAAAAATAACACTAACAATATTAACTATAGTTAATTAAAAAAAAGAAACACTATAACTTTTTTTTACAACTAGGTTTGCAACCAAAATCGTTCCTTTTTCCCGAGACCTCTGTTACAATAGTTTGAATCGTGAAAATTTTATAACGAAGAAAGAATTTCTGCACATTTTAAATGTTTCTCATGAATCTTACGCAACAGCATACCGACAATATGACCTAAGAATGGTTCCCCAACTAAATGGGATCTGTAACGTAATAAAGTAACCAACCGAGAAATAATTGAATAGGAAAAAAAAATAGTAATAAAAAACTGATCATGTGGGGAAAAAATCAGGCTAATATAATGGGGTCAAAATTGGGAGGCACATGAAGGACCTGCATCCAAGCTTTCCTCTTCGGTGCACAGATTCTCTGATCAAAAAACAGATGACAGAGTTGTTATGATACAGACCGCTGCTTCTGCCAATCTGTTTCTATTCTCAATGAACAATCACAAAATTGGTTAGCTGCAATTTCATTCTCGACATCCCAAAACTCTTTTGTTACCTCTTTCACGGCGGCACAGGGAAGAGCCAAGGCTTTCTGTTTTGGAGATGATTGACTTTAAAGGTTCCTGTTATTTTAATTACTAGTTACCGCGCGCAAAAATGAAATCAACAATATAATATTTTTGTAATCTCAAATTTGGTCTTTAGAATTTGTTTTAACTATATTTTTTAATTTGTGAAAATTATACATGTACTTATAGCTAATATTTTTTGGTCACTTTAAAAAGAAAGCTCTTAGAATGTCAAGTATTACTCCCTCCATCCGTAAATAATTGATGGATTTTTATTTTCCAGTTGTTTCAAAAAAAATTAGGGGTGCAACTTGGGCGGGCTGAACGGGCCTAAGGGTTAGACCATGACCAGCCCGCTCTTTAGAAGTCGTGCCCATGTCCAGCCTAGCCCATCTATGGGCCGAATAATATGTGTACATGCCAAGCCCATCAAAATTTTGGTGGACACGGGCTGGATGCGGGTTATCCACGGGTTGTCCGTGGTTACGAATTACTTTTTTTTTAAACGATTTTGAAACATATCATTGACCATCTAACTCTATAATTTAATCATAATAATGAAAAATATACATTAAAATCTCAAAATGAACTTAAATATATAAGCAGGGAAACAAATATTTGGGACGAAATGAGAGAGAAATAGATAAGAGTCTCTAATCCTTAAAGTAGAAAAAGTAAAGTCTTCAAACTGAGAACCGTCGCTCAATCTAGTTCAGAAAAATAAGACAAAAATATGAGCATATCTTTAGCTTTGAGGCTTTAACTTTCTCGAAGTGCGGGTTGAGAGTTCAGAAGTACAAAAAAGAAATAGTACTCTATTAGGTTAAGAGTTTGACAGTCGATATTGTAGATTTATGTGATCCACAGTTTTTCATGACTAAAGAAAACAAAATAAATATATTGTAATATATATATAAAATAGTTAGACGGGCTGGTTTTCCCACGGGCTGAACGGGCTTGTTGAAGCATTTGTCCATGTCTAGCCCATATTTTTTACGGGCTAAAAATTTTAAGCCCACGTCCACCACGGTCACTACAAAAATAAGCCCATGTCCATTTTTTGCGGGCTGGTACGGGTTGTCCACGGGTTGCCCGCCCAAGTTGCACCCCTAAAAAAAATCGATCACTTTTTGAATTAAGAAATATTTCATAGGTATTTTTTCATGTTTACCCTTCTTACACTTTTTTTTTATTTTATTTCTCTCTTCACATTCAATCCTTCATCAACCCATTTTTCTCTTTCATGACCCGTTTTCTTTTTCCCTCCTTCTCTCTTTCTCTCTCTTGCGCTAGAATGAAAAACTCATAAAAGATGATTCATATCCAAAATAAGCATGTAAGTCAAACACGATTAATTAATTAAGAACATGATGAGTATAGTTTAAGATAAATAGTTATGGAACGTTAAAAAATATTACACTAAAAAGGGTATTTTCTTCCTTGTGATTCTAACGTATGTGCTTTGAATTGGTACAAATTACCGGAGGGTGGCCAACCACTCCACTACTGCCACAGCAATGAAGAGGCAGACACAGTGGCAGGTAGAGACCTTATCCTGGGAAACAAGAATCGATTTCATCTCTTGAGTAACATTATCAAAGACCTTATCTATCTTGTTAAAGCTACTAAGTCTAACATTGAGCATATATATAGAGAAAGCAACCGATGTGCTGATTGTCTAGCCAATTTAGGTGTTTAAAAAAGGGAGTCTTTTGTGTATCTCATGCAACCACCAGAGGTGATCCTCCCCTTGTTGGCAATTGATATAGCAGGTGTTGCCCACAGTAGGGACTAAGCCGTAAACTTTTGTTATTTATGTTATTTCAGTTGAACCAAAAAAAAAAAAAAGTTGAGGAAGCTCTTCCTTTCCCTTCCTGGGACAATTAATGGTGTGTGCTCAAATAGGCCAGATCTGTGATGAACGTGCTTGCTGTGACACTTTTCCCTTTTTTGGCTCCCTTTTTTTTTTTTGGAAGTACAATTCATTTTTGTTCCTGAAAACCTTTTTTTTAAAGTCCATATACAATTACACAGTTGGAGTGAAACAGCGGCGCCAAAGCCAGAAACCTAATTGAAAAAAAAAAAAAAAATGTAGGCTTAATTATTGTCACAATATACAAAACCGAGCAACCAATTAAGTAATACGGCTAAGCATATGTCGAAAGGCATCATCTACTATTTTATTGATAAGCACTGCCACCCCGTCTTGGTGGACAAATCTGCGAGTTACCTACAAATTCTTTTGTCAACAAATACCTTATTAATAATAAGTAACACTAAATGGTCCGAGATTTGTGTCTCACTCTGAGTCAAACACATGGAATGCAAGTATAAGCAAGCATGACAAAGTTGAATAGGCCATACATTAAAGATGGTAAGAGAAAAGCCGTATCATTAGGCAGCTATTAGTTTTACTGGCGATGAGCTTCGTCAATAGGCGTTCAATTCTGAGTAAAAGTAAAATGTAATATATTCAAAAGAAGTAAGGCAACGACAACGATACAGAGTCAATGAACATGTTCAAATATATACGCATGTATGCTAGATAAATATCAATGAAGTGGTAGTAATATGACTTCCTAGCACAAGAAAGAACAAAAAAGGGGGTAGTAATAGAATGAGATTATACCTTTCACATTATGCCAAAGCAAGTTTAAATCTAATATACTGACTGTCTTTTTCCATTCCAAAATCCCAAGATATGAACATACTTAAAAAACTGCAATCGCAACTAGGATCTTTGTGTCAAATGCGATGTAATAAAGTGCACCATTTTCATTTGCACAACATCAAATTCCCAAAATTCTAAAAATCTGAACTCAAAAGTGTACAGCCTCTTTCTTTTTTTAGTGATGTTATATGCTGATGTAAATTATATCTACGTTTGTGCATGCTGATATAAACTAAAATTAACATATGTATAATATGTTAATTTTAGTTTAATTTCAGTGATTATATATGTTAATTTTAGTTTAATATGTTAATTTTAGTTTAATTTCATTGATAATATAAAGGTTTAGAATATATGTTTGGTTAATTTAATTTCAGTGATTATATAGAGATTTAAAATAAGTTCTTAAAAAAATTTTAATATTATTTTACTAATTATTTTTTTTGGTGAATTTGATATAATTTTTGCACCCCCTGAAAAAAAATTCTGATCCCGCCCCTGCCCTTGGGGTTATCCTTTACTTAAGTGATAGTTAAGTATTAACTTAGTCTATGCCTTGACTTAAATTTTTTATTTTATAAGAATTAATTTTTTAAGTTCTACAGGGTTAAACACTATCATACACACTTAATCGAATATCAATTAAGTTATTAAGTTTTAAGTGTTTAATTATTATGAAACACACCGTATGATATTGCTTGTTCTTCTTAGGGCCTAGGTTGACTCAAACCAAAACATGTAGTACCATAATAGCAATGGGCCTTACTACGTTATATATGTATATTACGCGGCTCTGTTAATATTCTGTTTTTACTATATATCACGCAAAGCACGGTCTTCAAACTATCAAGAATAATTTCATATATTTCTTAGATCTTATTTCTGCTTATGAGAAGGGATCAAAATACATTCTCTATTCCCATCCCGAATCTACTTATATTACTTTTAACTTAAAAGTAACAACAAAACAAATTGTCCTTTTATGGTGAAAAAAACATATATACGTCACCTTTTAAGTTCCAAATTAAGCTATGTGCAAATTCGTATAAATAGGACGTGATCTCATTTGGATATTTACAAAAAATAGAGTTCAAATAAGTTCGAATCTACAATCATGCGTTCATTCAATCACAATTTTTAGATTTTTTTGGCAAATTTATGGAGCTCATTTTGATACAAGTGTTATGTGATTTCAGATATTATTTCTTTAATTTATTTGAGTACAAGAGGATTGTAGGTTTTATACTGTAAACCTACATGCAACACGCCGGTATAAAGTTAGTCTCTCTATTACACAGAATATATTGTAAGAAAATGTAAGATCCCCAGAATGAACCTCACAGCTTTCCTCAAAAATAAATATTAGGTGTCATTTTCTAAGAGTTTTGGAGGAAAAAGAATTCTAGGTGTCAATCAATGGGAGTTTTGAGAATATTTTGACCTTCCATATTTTTGGTAACGTTTTAATCTAAATACCCCTCATGTCAGCCGTGTGTCGTCTTCTTTTTTAGATTGCTTGAAAATGAGGATCAATCATTACATTAATCTCTTACCAATTTTCCCTTTTCTGGGAGTATTCTCTCCCAATTGTACAAAGAGTAAAAAAGTCTATGCAATATCAATTATCTAATTAAGCTCATTAATATCTTAAAATCTCAGGATAAAATCTTGCTTATAGTTGACATTTAGGACTGCTAATTCGTCTATTTACCGATTAGACCTTTATTTAAGCTTACAACATTCTTACTATTTCTCTTTTGGATATAATTGACATTAAAAACTTCTATTATTATTATTATTATTATTATTACTAGTTATCGTGACACATGGAATGCGTGTACAAAATGAAGGTACCAATATGATATTTTTATATTATCAAGTTTGGCCCACATAATTTGTTTTAACTCCATTCTTTTAATGAATTTTAAATTATGAAAACTACATTTTTTAAAATTCTTATTTTGTGCCACTTTTTAAAAAGATTCATAGAATGCCCAGTGTCATATTTTTACATAGGTAGCTACGTAATACCGAATGAGGTGTTACGATAATTAGAATATTTATTTTGTTTTGCTTTTTAAATCTTTTTTAAGAATGTCAAGTATTACAATATTAGATGAGTGGTTATGCAATACTAATATAGATAGACATAAATGGATGGTCTCATTCCCGTGATACTACAGTGTACGGGAACAGTACTACCAAAGCGATGACGAGGGCAATCTTGGAGCTACATATGAATCAAGTTCGAGCCGACAAAGGTAAGTTTAAACTCGTTTGTTTAGTTTCATGTCATGCACGTGTTCGTGTTGGTTTAAACTTCAAAATTTTGTTCGAAGTCGTTCGTTGTTCGATTCACAATACTCGAGTTCGGTTTAAATGAGTTCATTTATTTATATGAACCGAACTCAAACTTGAAAATTAGTATTCTCGTTCAAAACAATTCTTTCCAGATTAGAACTACACTTACTTTATCCAATTGTCTAACTGATTTTAGGACTTTCAAGTTTAAAATTAATTAAAACTATAATTAAGTTATATGTCTTTTGAGTTTCGAACACGTTATAATTTAATTATTATTCAAACGAGCCGTTCACCGAACACTTATGTGAACACTTTAAAATGTTCATGCTCGACTCGTTCAATAAACGAGTTCCAAAATTGTGTTCATGTTCGACTCGTTCAATAAACGAGACACTAACAAGTTCCCTAGACTACGTAAACTAATGAATTGTATACACGTCGTGGGTCACGGCTCAAAGAAAAGCGTCACCCATGAGTTATGCAAGTTAGTGTAGTAGAATTTTACGGATACTTGTGAAACAATTCAAGTGCCCCATAATTTTGAAAACTCATATCAAGCATAATTATACAGAAAAGAATAAAGGAGAACGTATTTAATGGGAGTAAAATTAACCAAATCAGAGTTTATACGAGCGAATTAAATGAAAAAAACGATACGACAAAGACACGAAAACGGGATTACTAGAATACCGATGTAGACAGAATCTTTGACTAAGCTTGATGAGATTAAAAACGTGTGATAATCAAAGAAGACAATGATCAGACATGTTACATGAAGTAAATATAAGAACCCATGCATGTCATCAGCCTACGTGGTGTTAGACTACCACTAATATCACGCCAACTAAGCGAGGGTGAAAGTTGTGGGCCGTTTTCTTTACTTCTTCCTGTCATAGTTAACCATGGTCAACAATTTAGATCCAGCTGGACATTCGGCCCACAACTTTCACCCTCGCTTAGTTGGCGTGATATTAGTGGTAGTCTAACACCACGTAGGCTGATGACGTGGTGGTAGACAACCACTAAATATTTTCTCCAAATTCTGACTCTGCACCAATCGACTTAACAATAAAAAAAATCGTGATAAACCCATTAATAATCCGGAGACCGGATTAATGCTCCAGAAATCGGTTTCAAGATTTTAATTCATAGATGTCTGAAAGAAAATTATAGATCATATGCGGGAAAGAGATATTCACAAATATAAGTTTGAACGGTCCAACGCTGTTTTATATTTCAAAAATGATTAAAGTTGAGAATACAGTTTCAAACTTGAGTACTTCTTTGGTACACCTTCAAACTTAAGTACTAAAGCTATACTTTAATTAAAGTTGAGAATACAGTTTTGGGATTAGGCCTCAATTTAAAATAAAAGTTCTCGGACCTCGACTAAAAACAATAAAAGTTCCTAGTGTCATAAAATAACATATATCATGATATCAGTACAAATTAAACATGTACGACTTTGAGCTCTCAAATCCTTCAATTCATATCGTTAAAACCCACACGAATGCCAATAATAGTATACGTATAACTTATAGTTTTTCTCAAGGTTACATTATTCATATCAAATCCTTGTTTCCCAAGGCGAAGACAGGAATAGAATGGACAACCAGTAGATGGATGATATCTTTGGCCCGTCCCGCTGAGTAATTGTCAAGGTTACATCATTCATTTTAAATATCTTTGTTTGCAGAGGTCGAGATAGGAAGAGGATGAACAAGCAATAATTTGATGATATCTTTGGTCCGTCCAGTTGAGTTACTGTAACCGTCTCCTTGTTGGTAAATGACTTCCATCATACGTGCAAGATTAAGAGCAGGTAGAAGAAGAGGCAAAGGGAGGCTTTCGGGCTTTTGGCATTCTTCGTTGATGTCTTGCCATGCGACTTCGACCATTCCCCTAATCTTCTCGCATGCTTCTTCCTCAGACACACCGTACTCCCACATGTAGCACTCCACACCCGAAGGGGCATCCCCTCTTTCTTGCTCCACCTTGAGATATATAAACAAAGTAAATGAATTTCAGTTTGGTGTCAGCATACACTACTTTTTGAGACCCTTTTGAAGACTCTGCTCGCAATCTTTTGTTGTGGTTTAGTGAGTTCTGAAAACCATTTTCCTCAGGGACTTGGACCACAGAATACATTTTTTCTTGTCATGATGAGAGACAGAGAGAGAGACGCTAAATTGTTTTGAGTATGCTAGTTCCAATTTGCATGTCGTACCTTGTGAGTTTTGAGGTCATCGACAAGCCGAGCAATCAAAGCACACGATTTCACGATTTTGGGCACACTGATTACCCAATCAAAGGCTTGCTTCGTAGCAATCTCGTCCATGCCAACTAGAGATTGAACGGCCAGCATAGGGTACCCGCTGCTCATCACAGAAACACCCAAGTACTCTTCGAATGTAGGCATGTATTTCTTGTTAAACCAGTTTGCCTCTGCGAAATACGCTCTGACTAGAGCTTTCATCTGAAGAAACTCCAGTAATTACGTAAGTTATTTCATCGTAATAATGTAGGGAGACACAAACTTTAGCAGCAATTCTAGATGTTTTATACATGTGATGCACAATTGCAAGCCTCTAAAACTGTGCTTGGTCAGAGAAATAGTCATACCGCTTCTTTTGCATAGTGCACACGATATGATCTTCCTTCATCGGTCAATTTATTCTCCATTTCCTCGACCACATCTAGGAGGGCAAGGTAGCATACTTGCATGTATTTTGGTAAATTGCCAACAGCTGCAACTTCCCACCTGCCAAAATTTCGAGCTATAGATTAGTATGTAGTGTAGACATATTTTGATAGTTAAGATGCGTTTTGATGTGAAGAAGGTTTAGCGCACCTTTCAACTGCCTCCGTAAAAAGTTTTAGTTCTTCCAGACTACCGTACACGTCGTAAATGTCATCTATGACAGAGGCCAATGCTATAATTTTTGTCATAAAGTTCCTTCCGAATGAGTATTTCGGCTCAAAATTAACTCCTAATATCCAGAAGTAGCACTCCACCAATCTGTCCCTAGCAAAAGGTAGCTTTGATGCAAAGTCTATGTCTTTCCACCACCTGAAGATTAAGCTTATGATTAATGCATAGTAAGAAGATGATAGTCAAAACTTGTTCAACAAGAAACCAACCTTGAGATGTCATGTAGCTCTCTTTGGTGCAATTTCTGCAATCGATTGAAATCTAGCATTGCCAGCTCTAACAGCGTATTGTTTCGTGCCACATCAGTTTCATAGACAGAGATGTAGTGTCTTGCCTCCAATCTTGGCATTCCCTTGTGCAGTGGTACTTCCAAGGAATGCTTTACTTGTTCAGCCAGAGGAGTACTCAGATGGGGTAGCATTGCCTCCAAGTTTTTCCTTGAAAAGATTAAGGCTTCTTCCAATATTTCTTCCCCTTGAACTCTCAAGTGGGATGCCTCATACAAGCATAGCAAGGTTCTTGCATCCCTCCCCAACTCTGCCTTGAACTCGCCGTTTTCATCTCTGAACTTTCTGAACACATCTGTTAAAAGTATACATAGTTTAGCACACGAACATCAACCCAACACTTTAACTTTGTTTAGAGCATAGGAACTTTGGAGCACAACACACTTACCAGAAGATAAGCAGTAGCCTTGTTGCCTCAGAAGCCGAAAATAAAGAGCAACAATGTATAGACCATCATGGCTATCAGCGTCCTCAATATCAAAATTGACCTGTGTCATAGAAGAAATATTGTGCAACCGGTCCTCTATCATGTCTTCGAAATGATATGCCACTCCAAGGCGTTGAAGGGCATCAATAAGAATAATTTCTTCCTTAGGTTGATTTGATGCATTGCATAGCTCCATTTCCACCTTGCTTTTGAGCAGTCGAATACGTGCTTCTATGTCCAAATTTGGTGCCTGCATCGATGACACAGTTAAACATGTTATTACTCTACTTGATGGTTGGTGGTTATTGTTGTGTTTTCTCGCAAAACTTATATATACTTTTGCACATATATAAATAATACATATTTGAAATGAGGGAAAAACGAGACTTAAAAATTATACAAGTAGATAGCTAATATTAGTGATCGTTGAATGCAAAAGTATGTTCTCCTTACCATTCTGTCTAGGGTGGAAACCACGAAAGTGTCACCCCAAACACTAGGATGATAATTGGCAGACCTACGAATCTCATTACTATCTGGGGCTGTGCCAATGGAGGACATTAGAGAAGAGGAATTCATGGTGCAAATACAAAGAATGCAGATCAACTGCGGATGTGAGTTCCAACTTCCAACTATCGCTTGGGTAGAAGACCCTTTTATAGCCATAAATAAAATGGTGGAGGAGCCGAAGTTAGGCAATTAGTCCATGTAGGTGCTCCTTTTGCAGGGACTGTATACACGTGTTTCAGCTGGGGGATTGATAGCACTTCTACTGTGTTCGTACTTCGTTTATGATAAACGTGTGTAGCCATCGCATGCCCTGATGCTCACATGTAGTTGAGTAGACAAATAGATTTACAATACTGATGCCCTTATTTTGTCAAGTCGAGACGACGTTAACAAATTGTTTTCACAAGTTGAAAAATGCCATGCATGCACGTTTCCTTCCTTCTTCTCACTAAAGTACAAAATGCGTGTGACCAAAATGACAAAATAGTTCTTGATATAACAAATCAACACCCCTTCAATTGCCACCAATCTTCCCGGCCATTATGTGTGGTGTGCTTAATATAAATAGAAGATATTGCATTTACTTAGGGCCAAGGTTGACTCCAACTAAAACATGGCATACCATACTGGCAATGGGATTTATTACGTTATTTACATATTTATGAGGCTTTGCTGAAATCCTGTTATATTGTATATCGCACAAAGCACGGGCTTCAAACTATCGAGACTATATTTATGTATCATTTTTAACTATATTGTAAAAAGTATCAACAAAACTAACTTTCCCTTTATGATGGCAAACAACTATTTGTGTCACCTTTTAAATTCCAAACTAACTCTCGTGCAAATTATTATAAGCGGGACATGGTCTCATTTGGATATTTATAAAAACGAAGTTCAAAAGATTACGAATCTATAGTAAGGCGTTCATTCAATTTCGATTTTTAGAATTTTGTCGAGTTTATGGAGCTCATTTTGGTACGAGTGTTTTTTGATATCAAGTAGTTATCTTTTTAATTATTTTAGTTCTAGACCATTGAAGGTTTGATACTGCAAAACCGCATGCAAAGTGCCCACTCAAAATCAGTCTGTCTATTATATGTCCTAAGTACATGCAGGAATGATAAAATGTACTGCTAAAATTATGACTAAAGATGTCTGTAAAAATAACACTAACAATATTTACTATAGTTAATTAAAAAAAAGAAACACTATAACTTTTTTTTTACAACTAGGGTTGCAACCAAAATCGTTCTTTTTTTCCTGAGACCTCTGTTACAACAGTTTGAATCGTGAAAATTTTATAACGAAGAAATAATTTCTGCACATTTTAAATGTTTCTCATGAATCTTACGCAACAGCATACCGACAATATGACCTAAGAATGGTTCCCCAACTAAATGGGATCTGTAACGTAATAAAGTAACCAACCGAGAAATAATTGAATGGGGAAAAAAAAATAGTAATAAAAAACTGATATTTTGGGGAAAAAATCAGGCTAATGGGGTCAAAATTGGGAGGCACATGAAGGACCTGCATCCAAGCTTTCCTCTTCGGTGCACAGATTCTCCGATCAAAAAACAGATGACAGAGTTGTTATGATACAGACCGCTGCTTCTGCCAATCTGTTTCTATTCTCAATGAACAATCACAAAATTGGTTAGCTGCAATTTCATTCTCGACATCCCAAAACTCTGTTGTTACCTCTTTCACGGCGGCACAGGGAAGAGCCAAGGCTTTCTGTTTTGGAGATGATTGACTTTAAAGGTTCCTGTTATTTTAATTACTAGTTACCGCGCGCAAAAATGAAATCAACAATATAATATTTTTGTAATCTCAAATTTGGTCTTTAGAATTTGTTTTAACTATATTTTTTAATTTGTGAAAATTATACATGTACTTATAGCTAATATTTTTTGGTCACTTTAAAAAGAAAGCTCTTAGAATGTCAAGTATTACTGCCTCCATCCGTAAATAATTGATGGATTTTTATTTTCCGGTTGTTTCAAAAAAATCGATCACTTTTTGAATTAAGAAAGATTTCATAGGTATTTTTTCGTGTTTACCTTTCTTACACTTTTTTTTTTATTTCATTTCTCTCTTCACATTCAATCCTTCATCAACCCATTTTTCTCTCTCATGACCCATTTTCTTTTTCCCTCCTTCTCTCTTTCTCTCTCTTGCGCTAGAATGAAAAACTCATAAAATATGACTTATATTTAAAATAAGCATGTAAGTTAATCACGATTAATTAATTAAGAACATGACGAGTATAATTTAAGATAAATAGTTATGTAACGTTAAAAAATCATTGCACTAAAAAGGTGTTTTCTTCCTTGTGATTCTAACGGGTGCGCTTTGAATCGGTACAAATTACCAGAGGGTGGCCAACCACTCCACTACTGCCACAGCAATGAAGAGGCAGACACAGTGGCAGGCAGAGGAAGTTGACTAATGCAACCATTGAAATTGACTCTCAAGTTGCTAGAGACCCTGGGAAACAAGAATCGATTTCATCCCTTGAGTAACATTATCAAAGACTGTATGTATATAGAGAAGGCAACCAATGTACTGATTGTCTAGCCAATTTAGGAGTTAAAAAATGAGAGTCTTTCGTGTATCTCATGTAACCACCACTAAAGGTGGTCCTTCCCTTGTCGGCAGCTGATATAGCAGGTGTTGCCCACATTAGGGACTAAGCTGTAAACTTTTGCTATTAATGTTATTTCAGTTAAAAAAAAAAAAAAAAAAAAGGTAGAGGAAGCTTGTCATTTCCCTTCCTGGGACAATTAATGGTGTGTGCTCGAATAGGCTCTGTGATGAACCTGTATCTCATGTAACCACCACTAAAGGTGGTCCTTCCCTTGTCGGCAGCTGATATTGGTGGTGAGCACGGTTCGGTTGGTTCGGTTTTGAGGCTGAATACCAAACCGAACCGACCAACCTCGGTTTGGGGAAAAAAAAAACCGAACCGTGATTGAACTGTTTGGTTTCAACGGTTCGGTTTCTGCGGGTTGAACGGATTGAACAGTTCGGTTTGAACGGTTAAATTGGTTTGGGCCAAACTCAATTTTGAGCAAGTTTAGGCCCAAAAATTAATAACTTATACATACTAATAAGCTAAAAAAAACCTAAATTTTTTTCATAATTAATAACACTTAGTGAGATGTGGGTGGCGAGTGAAAAATGTGTGTTACGTGAAGGGATATAATGTTTATCTCATTTTATATGAGTGGTTAGATAACTAGGATTAGGTAAAAATATAGATATGTTATAATATATACGGTTGGTTCGGTTTATGCGGTTTCAAAAAAATCCGAACCAAACCGACCGAACCGAATGTATGGTTTGGAGAAAAAAAAAAAAAAACCAAACCGATTGATTTTTAGATCGGTTTGAAAATAGACGGATTGGTTGGTTCGGTTTTCACGGTTGGATCGGTTTTAACAGTTTAAATACTCACCCCTAGCTGATATAGCAGGTGTTGCCCACATTAGGGACTAAGCTGTAAACTTTTGCTATTAATGTTATTTCAGTTGAAAAAAAAAAAAAAAAAAAAGGTAGAGGAAGCTTGTCATTTCCCTTCCTGGGACAATTAATGGTGTGTGCTCGAATAGGCGAGATTTGTGATGAACGTGCTTGCTGTGACACTTTTCCCTTTTTTTTTTTGGAAGTGGGTTTCATTTTTGTTGCTGAAAACCTTTTTTTTAAGTCCATATATAATTACACAGTTGGAGTGAAACAACGGCGCCAGAGCCAAAAACCTAATTGACAAAAAAAATGTAGGCTTAATTATCGTCACAATATACAAAACCGAGCAACCAATTAAGTAATACGGCTAAGCATATGTCGAAAGGCATCATCTGCTATTTTATTGATAAGAACTGCCACCCCGTCTTGGTGGACAAATCTGCAAGTTACCTACAAATTCTTTTGTCAACAAATACCTTATTAATAATAAGTAACACTAAATGGTCCGAGATTTGTGTCTCACTCTTTGTCAAACACATGGAATGCAAGTATAAGCAAGCATGACAAAGTTGAATAGGCCATACATTAAAGATGGTAAGAGAAAAGCCGTATCATTAGACAGCTATTAGTTTTACTGGCGATGAGTTTCGTCAATAAGCGTTCAATCCTGAGTAAAAGTAAAATGTAATATATTTGCAAAAGAAGTAAGGCAACGACAACGATAGAGAGTCGCTAAACATGTCCAAATATATACACATGTATGCTAGATAATTATCAATGAAGTGGTAGTAATATGACTTCCTAGCACGAGAAAGAACAAAAAAGGGGGTAGTAACAGAATGAGAGTATACCTTTCACATTATGCCAAAGCAAGTTTAAATCTAATATGCCGACCGTCTTTTTCCGTTCCAAAATCCCAAAATTCTAAAAATCTGAAATCAAAAGTGTACCTACCACCTCTTCCTTCTCATCACTTCAATCCCCCCAACCTCACCCATCTCCTCAACCTGAACCATCTCTTTTAACATTCAATTCTAATCTGTACGTACATCCCTTCCTCTGAAACCTACCCTCCGACGCATCTCTCTCACCAAATCTCGGACCACCACCTTTACTTAACGAAACAAGCCCCCACCAACAGCCCTGTTCCGGCCTCCCAACTGCAAACCATGGATGACCCATTTCATATATTTCTTAGATCTTATTTCTGCTTATGAGAAGGGATCAAAATACATTCTCTATTCCCATCCCGAATCTACTTATATTATTTCTAACTTAAAAGTAACAACAAAACTAATTTTCCTTTTACGGTGGCAAAAACATATATACATCACCTTTTAAGTTCCAAATTAAGTTATGTGCAAATTAGTATAAACAGGACATGGTCTCATTTGGATATTTACAAAAAAATAAAGTTCAAATAAGTACGAATCTACAATCATGCGTTCATTCAATCACAATTTTTAGATTTTTTGGCAAATTTATGGAGCTCATTTTGATATAAGTGTGATGCCAAGGAAATGGGTTCGAGCTTACGTGGAGGTGCCACAAAGACTGCAATCCGCGTCAGCTTCCAAGTATGTTGATGTGAGACACAGCAAGGGTGGAGCAAGGGCAGAGACCAAGGGCTTCCCAGACAGAACTCGAGGGTGGCAGTGCTGCGAGGGCGATAGCGCGAGATGAATACGCGATGACAGTCACAGTCCGATGCTTAGGTCCAGAGTCAGGGTACTGTATGTTTCTCCCTCTAGAATTCTAGAGTGAGAAAGTGAAAATGTCCAAATGTTCCTCCTCCAAATGAATTCTCAAGACCTCTATTTATAGAGATTGAGATGATGATGTCATAAACCGACACGTGGCGCTCCCCGGGAATGACACGTCACCAGGGGGTCCACGGGTGCCGGTGCTCCATGGACTGTCAGATCGCATATTCAACCGGCCTGCTCCTCACAGCGTCGCTCTGTCTGTCTGGAAAGACTGGCTCCCACCGCATCGGTGTGGCCAGAGAACCCCCTTGATCTAGCCTCCAATCCAAGCCCTTGCGGAGTCCCACAGGCCTGGCAGCGGTGGGGAAGACCCGACGCCCAACTGCCAGGTGAACTAGGCGCGATGCCCTCCGAAGACCTGCTCCCGTCTCGGAGTGACCCGGGGGTCATAGTCCCTAGGGGTGCCGACGCAAGCCCGCAGTGCCGGGGCACGTAGGCCAGTCACGCAGGCACCCTGACGGAGATAGTGTCCCGGAGGAGTCGTCTATTCCGCAGGCCAAGGTAGCATCCCGGAGGAGCCGTCTACCCGGTCGGCCAAGGTAGCATCCCGGAGGAGCCGTCTACCTGGCGGAAGGGGAGTTGAAGAGCTCCCTGGCAGAGATAGTGTCCCGGAGGAGTCGCCTATCCCCGCGGGTGAGTCCTTATGCCGGAGCACTCGGAGCATGTCAAGGTAGCATCCCGGAGGAGCCGTCTACCCGACTGGCCGAGGTAGCATCCCGGAGGAGCCGTCTACCTAGCGGAAAGGGAGTTGAAGAGCTCCCTGGCAGAGATAGTGTCCCGGAGGAGTCGCCTATCCCCGCGGGTGAGTCCTTATGCCGGAGCACTCGGAGCATGTCAAGGTAGCATCCCGGAGGAGCCGTCTACCCGACTGGCCGAGGTAGCATCCCGGAGGAGCCGTCTACCTGGCGGAAGGGGAGTTGAAGAGCTCCCTGGCAGAGATAGTGTCCCGGAGGAGTCGCCTATCCCCGCGGGTGAGTCCTTGTGCCGGAGCACTCGGAGCATGTCAAGGTAGCATCCCGGAGGAGCCGTCTACCCGACTGGCCGAGGTAGCATCCCGGAGGAGCCGTCTACCTGGCGGAAGGGGAGTTGAAGAGCTCCCTGGCAGAGATAGTGTCCCGGAGGAGTCGCCTATCCCCGCGGGTGAGTCCTTGTGCCGGAGCACTCGGAGCATGTCAAGGTAGCATCCCGGAGGAGCCGTCTACCCAACTGGCCGAGGTAGCATCCCGGAGGAGCCGTCTACCTGGCGGAAGGGGAGTTGAAGAGCTCCCTGGCAGAGATAGTGTCCCGGAGGAGTCGCCTATCCCCGCGGATGATGTACACTCCGGAGAGTGGGTTGAAGCATGTTCCATGACCAAGGCAAGGTGCGCATGGTGTGATGAATGAGTGTGGTGCCCGGGGGCATGATGACATGATTGCGGCGCATGGGCGCGATGAAGTGAGCGACCTTACTGGGTATGTGGCCGACCCCTTTAAGGCGGCCGACCCCCGAGGGTGGCCGACCCCCTTAAGGGGGGGAGGCACGCCGAAGCTGCTTCACAAAGGGAAAATGCACGTGACTTGAGCGTGGCCGCTTTTACCGGCTTATGAGCGTTGAAAAGTTGACCGTTGAATGCGCCGACGTGTCATGAGAATTAGGACCCCCAGTGGACCTATAGGTGCAGCCAAGATAGGTTGGGAACAATAGTTATTTTCTACAAAGCCTCTAGTATAAATATTGGGTCAAAGAAGAAAAGGAGGACGCAATCAATCATCAACTAGACAAATTAGTCTTTTTCTTTCTTTAGTTTAGAGGCTTTTGCTGCCATCGATAGGAAGTTCAGTTTCCAAACTTGGAAACATTGCTGTGTAAACATTTGCTATCAATCGAAAGTTATCTTCGTCATTTATGGGCGCGCAGTCTTTTACTTGCAATTTCCATCTCTTCATCGAAGTTTCTCGCTTTCAGGGAAGTCTCCAGGCCCGAGAGGCAGAAAAGATCCCGCACTTTTAATCGATCGTGCCGCCGGCGCACCGATCGATAGTGAGTTTGCCTAGCAACGCAAACATTGGCACGCCCAGTGGGACCTTGTACCTGAAAGTGGGAAATGCCAACAATATGTTTCCAAGCAAGTCCTTGGAATTTCAGGCCCGATTTGATGAATTAAGGGCCGATTTCTGGGTAAATCTGATGAAATGCCGTACTTCGGCATCATTAGCGCCTAGAAATTTTAAACCATTGTCTCTTTCATTTTATATGAAGTCGACAGTGGATGATTTAATGGAATTTTGGTATGATCTAATGGATTGCATTGATGCAAACCATGGTCAGTCTATTCTACCATTGATTTTGGTAGATACCTCCAATGAATTATATCGGTTTGAAAACTATATCAAAATCTTGATAGAAATAGATCATCCATCCTTTTTAGAGGATGTAGAGGATGAATTAAAAGAATGCTGGACATTGATTCACAGAGTTGGATGGATGAGGAAAGAAGTTGAATTGCTCCTTTCCACGTTTGTTGGGGTAAAATTTTAGAAGTCGATAGTTATTCTTTGGATAATGAAAATAAAATAATGCCAAACATGGCTGAAACAAAACATAATTTCAAAGATGAAAGCAACCAATTCATGGTTACTAAAAAATGCACGACTAACTATCAAGAAGTCGTTGTGCAATAGCCAACTTCAAGTGTTATCTCCAGACAATTCAAGTGAGTTATTCAATGAGTTGCGTGAAAAGTTCTTATCGTGGGAAAATCATTTGAATGCATTTATACAACTGGCTAAAACTTACACCAAAAGTGGTGTAAGTAATTTTTGTAAAATCGATATCGTGCCAGAAATGGCTGAAAAAGTTGAACAAACATGTCCATTCTCATATGAGATTGATATGTCAAAAGGAGATTTACTCGATATGGTTGGGAGGAAGTTTGCAAGCCTATTTTGGCTGAAAGCAAAAAAGAGCCATTTTCATACGACATGTATAGCGAGCCAACAGTGGCTGTCGATTTAAAATTCTCCACTGTTGGTGAATTTGAAGCGTTTGACATCATGAAAAATGATGAAGAATATGTATTTTGGGAGCCAATTGGAGTCACTTTTTTTTGGAGAAAGATACCCTATTTGGGTTTGTGGGGCACACCAAGGTAAAGTATTAATTCAATGGTTATCCAGAACTTCAAATATAGTCAAATATTATTTGTTCTATTTTTATTCACACACTTTGAATTAAGAAATGCTCAATCGATTGGCTTATCAGTAGCCATTTTATATGCTGATTGGGTTAACGGCTTGACCAAAAATGGTTTTCATTTGGTTAGTAGCTTGACCAAAAATGGTCATGGTTTGTTTAGTGGATTGGCCAACTATGGTCATTGACACTGGAATATAGAGAGCTAAAGTCAATCGATGGCTAATCGATAGCAAACATATTTTCACTTTGAAAAATTCAAGCCTATCGACAGTGACTAGTGTATCGATTGCAAATGTTATCTTGATACTGATATATGCAAAATCAAGATGGTGCAGTTTAAGCCAATAGATGGCTTATCGATCGTGAAAGACTATCGATCGTAAAAGGATATATATCGATCGCGAAAGTCTATCGATAGTGAGAAAATACTATTCCTTTAAAAGACATGACTCTTCGCAATTTTCAAGCATTCAATTGTTTGAGCCAGGGAGGCAATGTTTGCACCACAAAATATATTTTTTGCTAATAAGTTCACTTTGATTAATGACATTTACTTTTTATTATTTCTGAAGAAATAATGGAAGATTCAAGAAGTGAAAGAAACCAACTTCTGAAAATGTGTCCCTATTGATAAGGGATAATTGTGATTGGTTACTTATTAGTGAGTAATTATTTTCTAAGTGGGTAATTTCTTGTAATGGTAGTTATTTTTTACAAAGCCTCTAGTATAAATATTGAGTCAAAGAAGAAAAAGAGGACACAATCAATCATTAACTAGACAAATTAGTCTTTTTCTTTCTTTAGTTTAGAGGCTTTTGCTGCCATCGATAAGAAGTTCAGTTTCCAGACTTGAAAACATTGCTGCGTAAACATTTGTTATCAATCGAAAGCTCTCTTCGTCATTTATGGGCGCGCAGTCTTTTACTTGCAATTTCCATCTCTTCGTCGAAATTTCTCGCTTTCAAGAAAGTCACCAGGCCCGAGGGGCAAAAAAGATCCCGCACTTTAATCGATCGTGCCGCCGGCACACCGATCGATAGTGAGTTTGCCCAATAACGCAAACAGGTACTCACTGAAACAGTGTGAAACCTTCCACACGGATGAGTTTGGTGATCTTCTAAACGCCATGACTAGCAAGGCCTAACATTGGGCCTGACAAGACCATATATAGTAGCTTTTCCAAAGGGTTTCAGACTGCAACTTCCGTTAGACACCTCTAGTAAGTTAAATGTGGCGCTGGACATGATGAAGCTAACCTACAAAGTAACATTGATACTTTGCATCGTCTATACAAGAACTCCGAAATAAAGTAATACAAGCCCACATAAATGTGCCAAAACACGCGTACTTATGGTCAAAAAGTTATCATTAAGACAAAACTCGGAGCTTGTATATCCTTACCACCGCAAGGATGCAATTGAACAGGTAAAATCTGACTGAAACACAATAAACAAGAATGAATTAACAATAACAAAGCCAAGATCCTTGAGATTTTCACTAAGAACCCTTGTCAGCTTTGGAGGCAGTAGCAGCAGCTTGTCCACGGAGACGACCAGTCCTCCTGGCAGCGATGAGACCAACCTTTTGCCCAGGTGGGGCATCACGACGAACGGTGCTGGCGTGACCAATATGTTGGTGGTTACCACCACCATGAGGATGCTCAACAGGGTTCATAGCCACACCACGAACCTTTGGCCAGCAGTTTCTCTTGACCCGAAACTTGTGATACGCATTCCCAGCCTTAAGCATAGGCTTCTCAGTACGTCCTCCTCCAGCAACCTGGCCAATCATTGCACGGCACCCGCTTGGCACAATCTTTTTGGCTCCTGATGGAAGCTTTATCCTATCAACGGAACAAGAATGTCAAACTAAATAAGTATCAAAAGCCATAAAATAATTAATCATCAACCGGTATTTTTAAATCTTCCAGCAATATGTTTGCATCATAGTAACTTCGAGAATTCTAACAGATGAGTTCGTACAATGCTTATTCCATTGTTGCATAGGCACTAACAAACAAGGAACATTAAGTTGGCATTGTCACTATCATCATCAATCATGTGCAATATGTCATAGCATGTATGCTTTTGAGACAAAGACCTTTGGCCTAGCTTCATCTGTGGTAGTACTTGATTCCGCGGCCAGCAATTGTTAGTAAGCGCAAGATCCAAGTTTTAGATGAAAACATAGCTGGTGAATGTCAGAATAGCTAAGAACACACAGGTGGTAGTGGAGGGTTGAGAATATAGAAGGATGGGAGTGCTTATAAAATGGTAGAATTCTATTGGCTTATAAAAAAATCATATTCTGAAAATATTTGTAAACAAAAAACATTGACATCTAGAATTTAGTGACATATCATTAAAACCCCCATGTTATGCTGCTCAATAGGTCGTCAAAACACAAAGCAGTGTGTGCAATAACTATGTCTTCTTTAAGCACAAACATAACAAGCAAATCAATCAAATAACGACCGTGAGAAAAGTACATCATATTCCCTTCTCAAGTAAAGGAAGCAAACCTCATCTCAAATTACATCTACTAAAATAAGATTAGCTTGCAACTGATATCAATAAAAGACTCCAATTACAAATAAACGCCTCGCAATATATCAGTATTCCCAGCATAGTCATAAAACCTAAACGCTAATACAATACCAAGCTTAAATATAAGCATTACTAAGCTACACATATTTAAGTAACTAATTGTCTGGATTGTGGCTGATAACAGTAGCACAATCCCCAACAACTCAAGCCACACACACCTATTCGGATATACAAACTGGTTGGATTCTGAATTCCGAATACATAGCACAAACATATACGCCCTAAATCAGCCGCAAACAACGCACATGTTTAACACACACAGCAGAAGAAAACAAACACACATGTTTCTAATGTAAAAAACAAACACGTATAATCACATGCACCTTATACCAAGCTTAAACATTACTAGGTTAGCATTAGCTCCATTGAACCAGCACCCAAAATAGCTATCAATAGGTTTTAACATCACATCCAAACCACACACCAAATGCAAAATTGTGACTCCAATAGTCAAACAAAAAGAAGAAAATACAACATCAACTAATTTATACGAAAAACACAGAATATAGTCAACATACATATACCAACTAAAACACAAACAAATACACCTAACTGTCCACGTATCTGGGTTGTGGCTGACAACAAATCCGAATCATAGATATCACCAACAAAGTAAAAAATTAACAACTACAAATAAGCAAATATACGTACCTGGAGGTCCCATTATCTGGGTTATAAAAACAAAGCGATACACCCTAAATTAATCGGAAACGAGTGAAACGTATAACACACACTGGAGGAGAAATAACCGAAGTGATTCCAAGAAGCCGACACGTAAAACCATATCCACCCAATACCAAGCTTAAAATGCTACCATTAGATCCGTCAAACCAACACCCGAATAGCTATAATTTTTCACAATTTCACAGAAAAAAAGTAACTATAAGCAAATTACCTAGAGGTCCCATTATCTGGGTTGTGGCTGATGACAATGGCGTAATCACCGGAAGCCCTAGCCAGCACGCCGCGATCCCCTACGTGGTGCTCCACGTTGCACACCACCGCACCCTCGGGGATGGACCTGAGGGGCAGCACGTTGCCGACCATGAGGTTGGCCTTCTTGCCACAGAAGACGAACTGGCCGGTGTACATGCCCTCGGCGGCGACGAAGAGCTCCTTCTGGTGCTTGTACCGGAACGGGTGGCGGAAGGTGACCCGGGCGAGCGGGGCGCCCCGGCCCGGGTCGTGGATGATGTCGGTGATCACTCCCTTGAGGTAGCCGTTGCGCTCGCCGAAGTCCAGCGACCGGAACCGTGCCGGGCCCTTCCGGTGGTGGGTGTGCGACTTGAAGACCGACCCTGCTCCCTTACGCTGGGCTCTGATGACCCGACCCATTTCTTCTCTCTCACTCTCTCCCTCTAGTGTTCGGGACGGCGGGTGGAAATGAGATAGTGAGGAGGTGAAATAGGGTTTTAGAAAGAGAAGAGGAGGGGGGTTGCCCTAGAGTTGTGTTTGGTTATAAAGACCACAATATCCCTGCCCCAAGGCAGGCCATCTTTATCCATATATATAGATAGACAAATAAATCCTTCATTTTACATTTATGGAGTAAAGAGAGCCTCCTAATTGAACAACCGCAACATGAAAATAATAGAAATTAATAATTTCACTCTACCGTAATTGTAGCTCGTTGTGTCTTGTCTCGCGTAAATAGTGTTATTCAATTATAATAATTAGTTTTAGATGCAAATATTTTGAAAGAGTTAACACTTGATATACAAAGAATTTCAGTGTCTTTGAACACATTGAAGTAATTATGTCGTCGCGTACAAACGAACAAGAAAAACGCTCCAATCGAAAGAAATCCAAATAGATTTCATTGCAAAACTGCAGAGGTGAATCTCACCTCCCTCTGAAGGTCTATTTTGTTGTCATAAAATTGCGTTGGTAGCCTTTTTGGCAACAATAAATGCTTTCAAGGGCAAAATTTACCTCTGTACTTGCCCACTGGCTGCAAGGATTTTAATCAACAGGAAAAAGTTAAATTTTTTTTTTTGGTACAAAGGAAAAAGAAATGCAAGACATACTACTTGGAGGGCCTCACATGAGCCACTCCACACAGGTCAGCCAAAACAAGGCTAGACAGTTCGCTAGGTGCTTCATTAATACATACATACTTCTCGTTTTGTCCAACACCTAGGTTCGCCAAATAGTCCGCACATTGATTTCCTTCACGCATTGTGTGCGTTAGAACGCTTCCCATTTGCTTGATGATGTTTCGGCAGTCCTCCACCAGTGCTCTGAGTGGGTGGTTCTGAGTGTCTTGTTCCAAAATCAGTTGGAGGATAGAGGTAGAATCTGTCTCGAGAGTAGCTTTCCCCCAGTTTCTTTCTCTTATGGTCATAAGGCCTCTGTGAACTCCCCATAATTCAGCATTTAGGCTGTTGCTTTGTCCGATATTTCCGTAGAAACCTTCTATCCATTTTCCTTAGTCATTTCTGGCTATTCCTCCATATCCGCTTTGGCATGGGTTGCCCTTGGCCGCTCCATCTGTATTGACTTTCATGAATCCTGCATCTGGGCATTTCCAAATAATCAACTTAGTTGTGCTGTTAACATTTTTCTTTATAGAGACTTTGAAAGCTTCAGTAACTTCCCTTGCAAACACGTGGCTGTAATATAGTGCTTCTGAAAGGCTGATGTGTTTGTTGTCAAAGACACTTTTGTTCCTGCATTTCCAGTTAGTCCACATAATAGATATAAAAAGAGTTTTCCAAGGAGGGCTAAAGTTGTGCTTATCAAATAAGAGGACCCCTTTCCAAAACCAAGGAATTATCTGCAGATTTTGGAGATGTTGTAACTGCCTATGGTCAATGGTTTTATTCCAGATGTTCATGGCGTGGGAACAATTCCACAGAACATGTAACGTGGTTTCCTCAAATCTGTTACATCTAGGGCATAAACTAGAGTCAGTCATTCCTCTAGTCTTTCTAAGGGAATTAGTAGGGAGCTTATCATGAAGCACAGTCCAGAGAAATCCTTTGAGCTTTTGTGGTAGTTCCATGCTCCAAAGAGTATGCCAACTGGTGGTTTCAGCAGGTAGAGTGCTAGTATAGTGGGTGGAGATCAGGTCAAAGGCACCTTTGGTGGTGAAAATACCATTGCCAGCGAGGCCCCAGCAGGGAGTGTCATGTAAGGTGCTGTATTTAGCAATGGGAGTGTTAGTTATCTCACATTTTTTTAGAATTTGTGAGTTTAATGGCATTAATGTTCCAATCCTTATTATCTAAAATAGTGATAACCTTAGTCACATTATCTCCTCTCACCTCATTTTGACTTAGTGGTTTGGCACCACACCACCAATCTTTCCACAAGGATATTTTGGAACCATTTCCAACAATCCATTTGGTTCCTTTCACAAGAATTTCCTTGGTGCTTAGGATTCCTTTCCATATGCATGAAGCTCTCTTTTTCTTTTCCCAAAATCTAGGGTTATTGGTGAGCTTGTATTTATCTTTCATAACCTCAATCCACATTTTATTCTCACCTTTAATGATTTTCCAACCAAGTTTGGACAGCATAGCAACATTGTTATCTTTAGTCTTACGAATGCCTAAACCACCTTGTTTTTTAGGGGTACAAACAGTGGTCCAATTGACAAGGTGGATTTTTTTTGAACTTATAGTATCACCCCAAAGGAAGTTTCTGTTAAGTTTGTCAAGTATATTGCAAGTGTTCATGGGCAAAGGAATGGTTTGCATGGAGTAGGTGGGGAGGGCAGCCGTCACCGCATGCACTAAAGTGAGCCTACCACTCAACGAAAGCAACTTAGCCTTCCAACCAGTCAGTTTATTTTGCACTCTCTCAATGATATGGGAAAAATGAGTTTTTGAGAGTCTACTATTTATGAGGGGGACTCCAAGGTAGAAACCAAGGTTCTTAGTAATGGGGATACCACACATATGGCTTAAGTTACAAGCATCCTGTTTGGGAACATTATCCGAGACAAACATCTTAGATTTGGCAAAGTTGATACTTTGGCCAGCTTCATTACAGAAGGTAGTAAGAGCTTCAATCATATGCTTACAGTTTTTCTTGTTGGCTTGGGCAAAAAGCATAAGGTCATCGGCATAGAATAGGTGAGATATGGGAGGTCCCTTTTGAGAAGCTTTTAAACCATTCCACTTCTTAGCATGAGTTTTCAGGCATATGAGATTAGATAGTCTTTCCATGCAAAGAACAAAAATGTAAGGGGCTAAAGGGTCACCCTGTCGGATGCCTCTTCCAGGAGTGATTGGATTGGTGGTACTACAATTCCAAAGGAAAAACATATGATTACCCACAATACAGTCCATGATCAACTCTATGAGGTTATCAGGAAACTTAAATTCCTTAAGAGTATGACGGATAAAAGTCCACTTAAGTTTGTCGTAGGCCTTTTCAAGATCAATTTTCCAAATCATGCCGCCTTGTTTACCTTTTTTATACTTAAGGGAATGCAGGATCTCCTGGGTGATGCAAATGTTATCAGAGGTGTGCCTACCAGGAATGAAGCTACTTTGAAAGGGGCCAATAATGTTTTCAAGCAAAGGCCGGATCCTGTTGATAATGATCTTAGTGATGACTTTGTAGTTCACATTAAAGAGACTAATGGGCCTGAATTGGTTAATTTTTTCAGGGAGGTTAATTTTAGGTATAAGAGCCACTAAGACATCCTTATCAAGGGGAGGAAGCTGTTTATTAAGGAAGCAATTTTTGACATAAAGGCAAGTGGAAGGTCCAATATGATCCCAGAATTTATGATAAAGAAGGGAAGGGATAACATCGATGTCGGGGGCTTTATTAGCCTTAATCTCAAAAATGGCTTTCTTAATCTCCATATCGTCGACAGGTTTGGTGAGGAGATAATGATTCTCAGGACATAAAAAGGCATGGTTAGTCCAGTGGGGATAATCTCTAATAGGTTCATTATCAGCAAAAAGATTGTTGAAGTTATTGGTAATAATATTTTTCAACTCTTCCGGGTCATCGGTCCACATATTATTATCATTTTTTAGACCTTCAATTTTGTTTCTTTTCCTTCTTTTCAGGGTAGTAACATGGAAGAATCTAGTATTTCTTTCACCAAGGGTTATAGCTTGAGATCTGGACTTTTGAAACCAGAATTTTTCTTCCTGGTTGAGTATATCATTATACTCTTTTTTCAATTTTCTATCAAGGTGGTCGAGATTAAAACTAAAATGGCTAGATAAGGCCGATTGAATACCATTAATTCTAGCAAGGATACGTCTTTTCTTTTGGCAAATATTATCGAAGACATTTTGGTTCCAGTCCTTGGCGAGGAACTGGAAATTCTTTTTAGCGTGATTTAGATCAGCTTCGTTAGCCCAAGCTTTCTCAACAACAGACCTGAAATCATCATGGTCCAGCCACATGGCTTCGAGGCGAAAAGGTCTATTATGCGTTCTAAGTTTATCAACACCATGAATATGCAATATAAGAGGAGAGTGATCCGAGTACATACGTGGTAGGTTGGTGACCGTGGCTTCCGGAAACTTGATGCGCCATTCACTGTTAGCGACCGCACGGTCCAGGCGCTCTTTGGTGTTTGCAAAGCCTTGTCTACCATTATCCCATGTGAGCCTTGGTCCTCTGCTTCCTAGATCCATAAGACCGCAATCATTAAGATTATCCATAAACAACTGGCATCTCTGAGAGTCAGTATACGTAGTGAGGCTTTGTCTTTCGGACGGATCAGCATAATCATTGAAATCTCCTACAATGACCCAAGGCACCGAGTAGGAATCTACGAAGTCCGAGAGATTTGCCCAAAGGTCAGCTCTAATAGCTTAATGAGGACTACCGTAGACTGCAGAGAAGAACCAATTATCAAAATTATTCTTCTTTACTTCCACGTGAACCACTTGGTTGTGCATTTGGATGAGGAAAACAGAGACCTCATGCGGATTCCAGAGGACCCAAATACCACCAGAGTGTCCAATAGGGTCGACAATGCTTGACCCAGACAGGCCCAGATTTTCAAAAAAACTAGCCATATTTTTGAATTTAATCTTCGTTTCCATCAGAGCAACAAGAGAAGGCTTAAATTCCCGCAACAATTGGCGAAAATTATTCCTGAAGTTCCTGTTACCTGCGCCCCGAACGTTCCACACCAAGGCCGTCATCGAGTGCTTGTGGGATATGTCTTCTTCAACAACGAGTAATTTACCTTTCAGCAGGTTCTTCACCTTTTCCATCCCGAGACACGGGTGCGTTAGTGCAGGCATCCTTATTTCTAGTGGGGCTTCTAGTGCGATCTACTTCTCTGGTATTAGGATCATACTGAGCTTCTCGATTAAAGTTGCTATCTCGGTGAAGAGAATTATTTCTTCTTCGCGCGGTTCGTTCACCTCTATTCCTAAAAAATTGAGCTTTCTAAGTTCGATTTGTTTCCTCATTTGATTGTATTCGTACTTGGAAAAGTATATAGAGCCTATCACGAACTGGAACTCCTGTTTTGGAGTGAAAACATCTAATTTAGCATGGTAAAGTGCAACTAAAATGACTAAACAATGAGCAAGGAAACTGCCAAGGTACAAGAATAACTATTGACAAATACAAGGGGCATGTGTTGTTAGAAGTATGGAACAAAAGAAAACTTCAGAACGGGGAGGGAGTCCCTTGCCTATTCGTGCTCCCCTTTCTCTCCGCCACTGGTTGGTTCAACTTGAGAGTCGGGATTAAGGTTTACCGTCTCCCTGATAATAGTGGAAACGAAAAGAACCAAAACCAAAATGGTAAGTACCCTATCGATCAAAAACTCTTTTCACTATTGTATCGATCCAAAACATAGACAATTTGGTCAAGGGTTGTTGCAGTTAGCTGTGTCTCGAGTATTTGACCCCGTACGCTTACAGTATTTGTTTTCTGTTTTCATTTTCATGATTTTTATATTCAGTTTGAAAATCCGTTCCTGTACTTTTATCATTTTCACCAAAAAAAAATTCGCTATTTTTTTCTTATATTGGGTTAAGTTTGATTTGAGTAATTTTTTCCAAAACGAAAACAGAAAATGGTAAAAGTACGCAAAAAAAGAATCTTTTTCATCATCATTGCTAAAAACAGAAAACGAATATTGTAAGCGTACGGGGTATAAGGTTTTTGGATCAATCCCTTTGGGTAATGTAAAAGTAAGCTTACCACCAAGCGCGTAGGTCAGCTGGTAAGGGGTTGTCCTAGCTTAACCAGAGGTCTCGTGTTCGAGCCCTGGGAATGCAGCTGCGTTAAAACTTGGTAGGGAGAGCTTTTCCGCCCATGTGGTTCTGCCCGGCTCGAACCCGGATTAGTCGGCTTCCAATGTGGTGTCCGGAAACCGGGTGGTCTAACCAAAAAAAAAATGTAAAAGTAAGCTCTCCCAACCCACATGCACACCCAACCTAATTAAAATACAACCGTGTGATATTATTGAACTTGTGGTAATTTTTTTTATCTCAACTCTTAAGTCTGCTTTTATTATACTTTATTCATGTTGGCACCACAATGTCTAAATCTGCACTCATAAATGGTGGATGCGTGGTGATCTCAATCTTGGTGGATATTGAACCCATGGGCTCGCTCTTCATGGATTTGTGTAGGATAGGTTCAACCTATCAACCTCTGTGCCCCTGCAAAATGAAAACTGATCACAATGTAACGCAACTCACTTTAGAGAAATGGTTTGCATCAACTGCACAAAGAGAGTAGTTTTCAAAGCATGCCCCTCGTCAGAATACTTGCCAGATCCATCTTCCTTTCCGCAATCCAAATAAATCCGATACGCCTAATCCCCATCTGCATATCGCTCAAAAGAGTACCAAGAACATAATAAGCAGGAGCAACAAAAACACAACACACATACAAGGCAAACTATCGATGGTTTTACTTGGTTGATAAATAATTCGGCCCACACTTTTTATACGATACTAAAGGAGGTAAATTAGCCTAAAGTCAACGTGACAATGTAATTGTCATTTCATTTGTTGAACTTGGTGCATATGAGCTTGAAAATTCTTGTTGAACTATAGTCCTTTCAGTAAAGAAGCCAGGTTGCTTAGGTTGAGGCAATGCACCCTCACTGCCCAACATCATAATCACAGACGACATGCTTGGTCTATCTTCCGGACATTGTTGCACACACAATAGACCCACATGTATCGACTTCTGCACTTCAGACTGGTTGCATGATTCGACTAATGTTGCATCGATCAGTTCCAGGGATCTGCCTTCTTTACATAGTATCCATGCCTAGAAAATATAGTCATTAGTAACAGCTCTAGTTTTAAAGGAGTACAAGCGTAAGAGTGGAAGCATAGAAATGTTTCTGGACACCATACTTACATGTCCAAGAAGATTATGATCATGGTCCGGATGAACAAATCCCCTGTTTCTCTTGCCACTCACGATTTCGAGAACCAATACACCAAAGCTAAATACATCTGATTTTACTGAGAAGATCCCGTCTACTGCATACTCTGGAGACATGTATCCACTGCAGCAAGGAAAACGTTGACCACCAAAGAAAGTTTGCAAGCCATAGAAATTCAGATAGAACATGTACGCAGATACTTACTACGTCCCAACCACTCTAGTTGTATTTGCCCTCGTCTCATATTCTCCAAAACTTCTAGCCATGCCAAAATCTGATATCTTTGGGTTCATCTCGGAATCTAGCAAAACATTGCTAGCTTTGAAATCTCTATGGATGATTCTCAGTCGAGAATCTTCATGAAGATAAAGAAGCCCCCGAGCGAGTCCCATGATAATGTGGAAGCGCTGAGGCCAATCAAGTAACTTTCCTTGGGTTTCATCTGCCCAAAATTTCTTCTTGGTTAGTTCATCCTCCTCCAAAGGTAGTGCTTTGACCTCAACTAGAAAAGATCAATGTATATATCCATATGCATTCAAGTGTGAATATTCATTTTTATATATGTATATGTTATACTGAAATCTACATTTGATTTTTCAACACTACACTATGCAAGCACAATCATTCAATTCCGCTGAAACCAAGGCCAAAACCCCATGAGATATTGAATATAGCTTATGAATAGAAGGGACTAACTGAAGAAAACTGTCAATAACGGTTTGGAGAGAGGCAAACCAAATATGAATGAGTTCAGGCTTTTGTTAGGCATGTATTCGTAGATCAACATCTTTTCTTCTCCTTCAATGCAGTATCCTAGAAGCTTTACAAGATTCCGATGCTGAAGTTTTGCAATGCAGACAACCTCAGTCATGAACTCATCAAGCCCCTGTCTTGAAGTCTTGGACAACCGCTTCACAGCTATCTCTTGCCCTTGTTCTAGTATACCCTGACAAATGTAAATTATCCCTTGCTAAGTTACGAGAATGAATGATTTCTTCACTCTTCTTATATACAGTCATCTTTTATTTGATTAATCTTTTCCCTAAAACAAACTTTTCACAATTTTGTGTGTTCACCATGTTTTTTAAATGTGTAACTATCACCATTGATATAGGTTGCAAATAGTCAGCAAATTCCTGTTTAAAGACTATTTACAGATATGACGTAACAGTAAAACTAGCAGCCTTGCCTTTTGCATATCTGTACTGGCCCAGCCAAAATACAACTTATAAAATTTAAGTGGCCTATCTAACTCACTGCCAAAGCCAACTAGTTCTTTTATTTATGACATTTCAGGTTATCTGCTTCTATATTTCCAATATCCTAAACTATTTCTATTTAATTGAACGATGGATTTCAATAGTTACGTGCTAGTATCTGTATCTAACTGCCACTTTGCTAAAACCATTTCATACGTATCTATCTTGCTAGTTGCTACCTTGTACACTGGTCCGAATCCACCCTGTCCAAGCTTGTTGTTATCTGAAAAGTTATTGGTGGCATTGGCTATTGCATATAAGCCAAACAGTGGTAGATCTAGGTCTTCCTTTTGGCTTTCACTGGTAAAATATTCCGAGGAGTCATGTCCCTGCCTGCCTAAAAAGTGGAAGGTTGGAGTGTAATTAGATCAGAGGATTTGTGCAGATAAGAGTATACATGGACTACTGATGGGAGAAGGAGGGGGGGTGGTCTTACATTACAATGAAAAAAAGAAATCAATCTGGTCACCTTCTCTCATCAGTTGCAAATACTTCTTTGTTCTCCGGACACACATTGACAGGCTCAGGCCTAGTAGGAGCATTCCAGCTAATAATGGCAAGCTTACTTTGATTATTTCTTCTCTCTTCCGGTTAGTGCCAGATGAGGGGACTGCAAGTTTTTAATCCAAATAATCTATCAATTGAATCTATGAGATCACATGCTTTTGCTTCAAACGCATAAAAACAATTCGAACCAAATAGAGATGTCGAACAAACTAGGTCTCTTGTTTTTTGTGTCTAACACATCACGATTAATACCAGTAACTATAGCATGTGCTATCTTGTTACGAAGTATGTTTTGCATAATCTTAAGCAGTAATTATCTTAATTGAGATAAGATCAGTAGCCTCAAATTCAAACAAAAAGTTGGCAATAAGCAACACTAGGCCAGGCTAAACAACATGGGTAACAGTCCAGGGAAGGGAGGGGGGGGGGGGGGGGGTAGGATATACTAAGGGAAGATGGAGCTTCATTTCTCGCTCCTCCAGAAGTAAAGTCATAGTATGAGCTTAGCCATATTCCAAGGAAAGATAGATTCACCACTTATAGCCAGGATCTCCATCTACATCGAGGCAAATGATGCTGCCAAATCATATGCCTCCTTTAAGGGGAGGTGAGTTTCCCCGGCACCCTTCCATACATAATAACAATGAATCCCTAGGAAAGAGAAATTGAGGAAGATGCAAGTCTAATATAACTTTTCTGTAACTTTACGACCATGGAGCAAAAAATTAGGAAAACAATTTGTTGAACTGAATAATTCATGCATTTGCTTTATAAGTTCTTACCTTCGGAAGAGGCCATCCTTACGTACAAATCTTGACCACCTTCAGAAAATTCTCTAATGTCAATCAGGTCATCGAACCAGAGCAAGCAGCCACTCCCTCCTTCTGCTATGTCCAGATTTGCATAAGCCGTACAAGAGCAGTTCTTCAAGCACAAAATCTCGCATTCCTTCAGGTTTATGCTGACGTTAAACCTTGATTGCCATGTGTCCGGCAATTTAAGGTGAGAGTACTTCAGAAAACCGTCTCCATTCCTGCAATTCAAGGGCGCTTTCCTAACACAACCCTTTGACCAATCTGTGCTGGCCCAATCATCTGAGGATATTGGCACAAATTTATCCAGGCACTTGCATACAGGAGAGTTCCCAATGTTGCAGCTTCCATAAGCTCCGCACAGTTTATAAGTATCGCAGTTGTCTGTTGGTGCAGTTAGATAAAGAGACCAACCATCTGTCTTATCAACCCATGTCCAGCGCTGTGCAACGCCACTCTGATTCAATGCAAACCTTGATAAAACTGAGCTGTTACGAAGCTCAAAAGTATAATACACCTCCTGCTTATTGAAAACTACTTTGTGTGTGTAAATGGTATTCCCCCTAAAGCTTGGCCTCCCACTAAACACCACGCCGTTCCATGGTCCAGTCCGATACACCTCATCCGAACCCTTGACCAGAATAATCTGTGGATATCCGCTAGGATCCAAGTGATACGTATAATCACCTGGAGCTGGATCATCGTTGCTCTTCCATGATGAGAGATACCTCTCTAGGCCAGTTACAAAGTCCTTACCGAGCTTCATGCCTGGTAGTTGCGTGTCAGTAGGATAATCAAAACTCTGCCACAGGAAATTCTCTGGCTTATCATCATCGGAATTTCTCACAACAAGATTCCCCGACTCCAAAAGCTGTGCAATTGGATTCCTTGCCGTTCTTGAAGTATTTGAAGACCATACCACTTCATTCATAGCGTTGACGAGTACCAGATTTCCTAGATTATTAATCTTCAATATGCCTGATGCATTTGTCATCGGGATGTTCCTATTGGCAACCCAAACCACAGTCCGAACAGATATTTTCTTATACCATATGCCCACGTATCTGTTTGTGGAACTACCCGGACTGAAGAATCCCATTTCAAAGCTTCCACCAGCAGAAACAATGGTATCCCCATCTTTAATCAACTGAGTTGCAGTTATGGTGTCCTCTGCATTGGAGATGATTTGAATAAAGACCAAAGATGATGAGAAGAAAAGTATAGCAAATCCTTCCCTCCATGTTCTCATCCTTCCCTTCAATGTCTGTTGCCTTTTCTTCGTTCCTTTCTCAATTATTGTTCAGGATAAGCAGAACAAGAACACCTAACAAGGAACAAATACTTTTCTCATTACATCAGGTCCTCTTTACCACGTAATTTCCCCACGACCATGTGTACCAAAGTTTTATCTTTTATCAAAGATTTTAGGTCATTCTCCGCTTATTTTTTGAGAAAGGAAGGATGCCACCAAACATTGTCTTCCACCTTTTGATCAAAAAGAAAGAAAAAGTGAAAGACAAAATAAAAGTCATCTGTTTCCGGCAACACCGTCCATGGTACCACTACTATGTCAAAATATTTTAAGGAAAAACATTTTTTTTTAACATCTGCATATGCTTCTTTATGTTAAGCGGCAACTTTAAGTAATATAAAAGATCAAATCGACCCATAAAAGGTTAATATCTTAATGTTATTGTACTTTTTAACAATATAGATTGTGAATAAAATAATAAGGCATGTTTCTTACTTCAACACGAACAAAAATAGTTATAAAATATGAAGAGAAAAAAAAAGGCAAAGAGACGTGGTCAAACAATGGTTCAATAGTAGAAAGCAAATTGAAGACGGGGTCAAACACTGGTTCCATTTATTCCTTTACCGTAAACTTGCGACTGATAATTCGTGAGTAATGAATGCTCTTTTGAAGCTTCTTTGTCATACCTTCGCATTGACGAAAAGTAGGGGTGTCAATCATGACCCAAATTCATTTGCCCACCTAAATCCGCTCACTTAAAAGTCACCAAAACTCATTCATTAAATAATTTGGTCTAAATGGGTCAATACCTACAAAACTCAATTATTCACGGGTTTAAATGGTTTTTAAATGGGTGCCCATCTAACCCATTAGTAACCTAAACTTTTCCTCAGCCAATTTCCTCAAATGGCACACAGCTGACGACTTGCAACCACCTACCATCAGCGTCGCCGCCGCCATCACCTCCACCACCACTTGCCATCGTCGTCGTCGCCGTCACCAGCCTTTCATCACCATCGCCACTGCAAGAGCCACTAACCAAACCCACGACCAAGCACCACCAGCATTCCCTAAGGTCGAGCGACGGTGCGGCAATGACTGAACGTCGTCGCCATCCCTAAGCCCGAGCGACGGTGATAGCTGATTCAACTGTGACCACCCACAACCAAGCATCATCATCACTCCAGAAGCTTCAAACATGTTATTTGTAAAAAAATTAGGCAAGAACCTTGAGCGAGATTCTCGATCTAGAGCCACCTAGGCTCAAATCTACTGTCGATCTGGGTTTTGAGGAAAATGATGATCTCTGATGGCGTTGAGATCGACTGGTGGTGGTTGTCGTTGACGTAATGGCCCGGAGAGGATGTGGTGGTGGATGTTCCGGTCTGCGGGGGGGCCATTCAAAGTCGTGGATTTGGAAATTAGGATCTGGCGGCGGGGCTGTGGTGGTGTTCGGAATGGTGGATATTGATGACGGGATGGTGGTAACAGTGCGGCGTTGCTGTTTTGGTTGTGGTTGCGGTTAGATGGTTTAGTTGTCGGTCTGGAAATGGCGTGGGGGCGATGCAACGACGATTGCTGGTCTCCGCTGGTGGTCGATGAAGATGAGGAGAGGGTCGAACACATTAGCTTGACTTTAATGAGTCATTTTTTGATTAATGGGTGAAACCAACCCATTTAATACATGACCCAATTAATCCACAATTAAATGGGTCTAAATGAGTGAGTCACCCATTTATACCCGACCCATTTAATTCACACCCAAACCCAACCCAACCCACCCACCCATTTTGCCACCTCTAACGAAAAGCCAAGCCAAGATTGCTGGTTTCATGCGTGCGATCGAATATTCCCCTCTATGCTTACTGGGGTTCTGATTTTGCTGGGTCGCTGGAATTGCATGTCGAAGGATGGCTTTTGAGGATTTCTCTCGTGCTCTTCCTCCTCCTTTTGATACTTCTGTCCATGTTGGCTGTGGAGGTGCCGCCTAATAAACCTTGGCTTCCCTCCATTGCTGCACTGGGTCGGTGATCAAATCTGCTCTGGGCTATGACGCTCTCACGGTTTTCCTACTCATGGACACTATGCTGGTGCCGGTGCTGGTGCGCGCCAACCATCACACAAAGGCAGGCACGATGCAGCTTGTGCTTGGGGCTCTGCTTGTTGGTTGACTGCCAACCCTACGTTATGCTGCTGGTTTATGTCAACTTACGGGTCCATGGCATGTCTCATACCACCATAGAAGAAAGGCCTCTGGACTCAGGACTCAAGTTTGTAAGGGGGTCCGATAAAGTTGTATTCTGTTTGATGATCAAAATCTAAAATCGACCGATCACACCAGATGGATCTAAAACTCCCAATTCCAGTTCTGTTCCTCAGGATGTGTGTGGCATAGTTATGAAAACATTACCGAAGTTTGTATCGTTTTTTTTGTAAAATGGTATGTTTCGGTACCGGTACCGTTTCAAAATTTTCATCATTATTATACATATGTAATATTCATTTATTGGCGAATTAACAACATATACATATGTTTTCTTACTCACAGCTCCTCTAGAATAAAATGTTTGTCCTATAGAGCTTGAATTACCTTAGTTTGCAAATAAACTATTGGTTCCCAAATAAGTTGTTTATTTGGCTATTTGTTTAATAATAACATGTTTTTCTTGGTAATAATAAGTTGTTTGTTCAATAATATTATCTTTGGGTTCAAGAATAAAATGTTTTTTTTGTGTGTGCACTCGCATGTAGATAAAAGAATATGATCAAAACTTTCAAGTTGAAATACATCAAAGCTAGGTGAATATTAAAAACTTATCGGGAAAGATTTTACAAATTGTAATGAATATTATGAATAAGAAGCTACAGAGGCTTTGATTGGTATAATAACTTAGAGTGTTTTTCTATTTAGCCTTTATATGGTCAATTTATAAATTTTCTAACAAAATTTGTCACTTTTATATTTTCTAAGGGACTAGTACAAAACACACTTTCTCGGCTAGTATCACATGTACTGGCCGGTACAACCGGTACAGAGCGGTATTTTGACTGGTACAAAATGTAAGAGATACCATACCAGTAAAAGACAAAAGCGGTACGTACCGCCAGTACCGGTACGATATTGATAATTATGGTGTGTGGTTACAAGGGTTGGCTTTCATTTAGACTAGGATGTCCATGCTTCAAGCCTTCGAGGCTCCAAGGGAGACCCTCTGTTTCCAATAGAAGTGTACATTTTGCCCATTCTATTCCATTAATTTAGTATTTGTTTGATCTCTAATTAATGCTTAAAAGCTCAATCTGTTCTATACTTGGACAAATTCGCAGGATCAAAGGGAACACAAATACTTTGGCTGATCAGATCCACCACGATAATGGATGTAAATCGGAACCAATAACCCAAGCTCAAGCTTTTGAGCTCGGCTCAATTAACTAAACGAGTGAAGCTGAGCCTAAACACGAGTTCACCTAAACAAGCCTCAACATGAACATAGCTAAACAAGCCCTCCACGACGCCTCCCTCCAAGATTTTCAAAATACTAATTATATCAAGTTTAATACTCCCTTCGTCATACACAATTAGATCATTTTTTTTTCACGCAGATTAAAAATATTAGTCATATGTTGTATGAGGGGAAGAATGTGGGTTAGGAGAGAGAAAATAAATTAGTGGATTGTTAAATGTGAATAGAGAAATAGAGTAAAAAAAGTCTAAGAAGTTGCATCAGGAGATTGAAAATAAGTTGGTGGAGAGTTAAATGTACATAGAGAAATAAATTAAAAAATATAAAAAAGGTAAATATGTAAAAATACTTATATAATTTTTTTTTTATTTAGAAAGAATAATTTTTATAAAACAACTTTAAAAAATATTATCAACGTGACACGGAAAGAATAATAAACAAAAAAAAAGGTAATGAATTACCGTATCAAGAGATTTTTTTTTTTTAAATGACATAATGTATAAGAACCGCGTTGGGTTGAGCTGCCAGCCCTTTATATGCAGGCTTTCTTGGAAAACGAGAGGCAGACGCTGAAAATTGGATCAACCCTCGCATTAAAGCCGACCATGTCTTCCCACTGTACATGAGTTGTCTCTCTCTCTCTCTCTCTCTTTCCCCATGGCCTCCTTCCTTCTTTCCTTCCTTCTTCCAACCCCACAGAACACCCTCCACACACTCCCTCTTCCCCTCCTATTTATTTCCCCGCACGCCCCCCTCTTAATCCCCACAGACCCATTTCTTTCCTTCGTTCGTTCTCTCTCTCTGTCTCTCTGTCTCTCTGTGATTAGTAATGGCATCCAAGAACCAGTCTCAGTTTCAAGATTTCTTGCCAATCATGGCCGACAAGTTAGGTGGGGACGGCCTCATCGGAGAGCTCTGCAACGGGTTCCAGTTATTAATGGACGGCGAGAAAGGGGTCATCACCTTTGACAGCCTCAAGAACAACTCTGCCCTGTTGGGCCTGCAAGACTTGACCGACGATGACCTGCTGGGCATGTTGAAGGAGGGCGATTTTGACGGAGATGGGGCCCTCAGCCAGATGGAGTTCTGCGTTCTGATGTTCCGATTGAGCCCTGATCTGATGGACCAGTCCCAGTATTTGTTAGAACAAGCCCTTCAGCAGGAATAAATTGTTGCATTACCGTTGATTCTTTGTACTTTTTCTTTCTCAATTTTTTTTGCAATTCTATTGACCTATTCATTGTCGATATTGGATTTAAATCTATACGGAGATGATTATTTCAGTGGCTCTCATTTCATATGTTTTTCGACTCTTAAATTAGATTATTGAGGCATTCAAACTCTCCCTCAATAGTTTTTTTGGTAACTGGCAATTTACAGAAGATAAAATCATAGCCCTTCAGTAATTTTGTTTCGGACGTGAGTATGATCATTTGCCATTTCTTTGAATACGCTGTTGTTCTGTAGAGATTTCATACTTCGTAAGCTCAAACCTGTTCCGAGTTACCGGGAGCTAATAGATAACAGCGTCGGGGTTGTTACAACTTACAACCAGCGCAGTTACAGAGAACTCGAATCTCATTTGACGTAGTTCTGTATTGCGACTTTGATGGTGTAATACTTGAAAACTCCGATTCCCGTATTCTCGATTAAAGGAAAATATGTGAAGCATTAAGCCTTTGCATATTACTAGTGCACGCAGAAAGAAACCTAGTTCTTCATCTGAGGAAACTTTCGGACAGAGTTGTTTCTGGCGAAGTTAGCCATTATGTTGCTACAAGTAGAAGTCATTGCTAGGCAATTGCATGAATTTTCCAGTCCACATTACGTCATGGTACATTATATTCAATACTAGGGACAATTGTAATTCCTATGCTGCTTCTTTCTCATTGTATGTAGGGTTTACTTTGCTTTTCATGCTGTAGCTGGATTTGATACCTGATCCGATTTGCAGATCAGATTTGCAGGCTTTATGTATTACTTCCGCGGGACTTTTGCAACTGTAATGGTTTATGAGTTCCAATGTAGAATTTACCACTAGGGCGTTGCCTGTTTGCATTGCTATAAAGATTTCTGGTCATACACGATAAAGTTGTGAGCTTCCAGACTGCAGGCCAAAAAAGTAAGAATTCTATGTAATGTAGGGATAGATAAAACAGTTTATCTGTGGCTTATACTTATTGGATATTAGAGGAAGAAGTAGGGGCGCAATCTGGTTGGTTGGCCCTATTGATATTAGCATGCTTTTGTTGTCATAGTGCTTGATCTGCATTTTTTGACAGCATAGTGAAGGCAAACAACCCAGCTGTCCTACACACATACGGTACAACTTTGTTTTTAGAAAAAAAGATTTATGTCTCACCGGGTTTTCTTTTACCGTTAAGCTGGTTTTGTTATGATATTTTTCTTTGCCAAGAGAAACAGATAACAAGATCAAGTATCTGCTTTGTTCTTTGAGAGTGGGTAGGCCTGCAGTTCAACCACTCTACCCCCATGTAGTAGTTTCAAGGATGCATCCTGGATAGCATTTCAGAGATATAAAAGAATGTGGAGGAATTTTGAAGATGATTTCTCTACTGTACTTCTATTACATTCTGTTGTACTAGGTACGGCCTAATCATTACATCTTGCAATGGGTTTGAGTTAACTTTTGACTTTGATTGGCTAGGCATTTCTCTATGGATTTAAAAAAAATTCACCATCCAAACAGTTGGACTCCTACTGGTTTTAAACTTTCTGCGCAGAGGAACTCATGATTTAGTTATAATTACTTAAGAGTAGTTTGAATTACTTTAGTTTTGCACGTCCAAAATTCAGTTTGTGCATTTGTTACTGTTTGTTTGTTTCTCATAGCCCAGACTAATCCCCTTTTCTCCGTGCTTATCTTGGAAGCAGGAAATGGTGTAAATGATCAGAAATATGGAGGCAAAGGAGGATTGAGTCCAGCCCATCTTTGACTTCTGCCACTGTGAACTTCTCTAGTAACATGAAGCTTAAAGAAAATGGTCTCGACAATGTTTATAAGGTATAGTGTGACCTTAGAAATTAAGTTCTTACCTGAGTCAGGAAAGGCCATCCTCACGTAGACATTTTGAACACTTAAGAGAACTCTATCCTGTGCCACACATTCCTCCAGGTCGTGCTTGCATTAAACCAGAAGGGTGGCTGGCGATTGGATGCGAGAATACTTGAGAAACTAGAAACCCATCTCCAGTATGACGGTCGAAGGGAGTCTCGAGAGCACACCCATCTTGACATACAATTGGCGGCAGACATTATTGTTTTTGAGACCCCTTTAATGCACTGTCAAATGGTGGTTCAAATACTTATGATGGCATACTGAAACATCGTGCTAAGCTTCATGAGATGGTAACTGCACGGATTTATTAGTAGGACCACTATTTGCTGGCATCAACTGTAGTTAATTTACACTAGAATGCGGGAAATAATGCCTCCCCTGTTTTATCTTTTAGATGCTCGAACTATAAGTTGCTTTTAAGATCATTGTGCAGTAAGGAACCAGTCCTATCGTTAAGCCAGTCCTCATGGACATAAACTACTCCATGGACACAGATTGAATAGGTTTATCACTAAGCCAAGTCCTCTCTTTGTTGATCTTGACATACACCTGGTGGCAGACATTATTGTTTTTGAGACCCCTTTGATGTACTGCTGAGTGGTGGCTAAAATACTTATGAAGGCAGACTGAAACATTGTACAAAGCCTAATGAGATGGTAACTGCACGGATGGATTAGTAGGACCACTATTCGCTGGCAACTATAGTGGTTAATTTACACCAGGATGTGGGAAATAATACCACTATATATATATTTATTAGATGCTCGAGCTGTAATTTCCTTTAAGATCATTGTGCAGTAATACACCAGTCTTATTGCGGATTCATTTCTTGATGGTAATTTTGTCATTTCACCTTGTTACTTGCCTTAAGTGGCACCTAATTTGTTAGTTTGTCATTTCTAGACACGCCCTAGACACTTTTCTTGTTTGTTAGCTGATTTTGGCGCAAGCACACAAAATAACGATAATGTCTTATTGATTGCGACGTTTGTACTGCTTGATGTATTTCAGAGATAATATTAATGAGAGGTGGTATTGATGAACGTACTTTTCAATTCCCATGGACTTAGTATTGACTCCTCATGATTCCCTCATTGTCTTGTCCATGTTGTAGATTTTGTAATTGGCAACATGGCGTGCGAGTATCAGACTAGCCTTTAGAAGAGAATCAAGTGAATCAAGGAGCATCATCACTTACTCTCAGGGCAATTTGAATAGAACTTGCTGGCATAGTGAGTCAGGTTCCTGGCTTCTTTCTTTCCTTATTGAATGTTTTCTTTCTTTTGAGACATTGAAAAGCTTTAAGAATTCAGGAAATGGCCAGAGTTGTTCATTACTGTGATAGGTGTCAAGTGAAAATGCAGCGATTAATAAATAATAAGCTGAGGCAAGAAGATTCGTGCAGGGTTTTGTTTAAATTGGAGATATACCTAGTTAGTGACTGCT
Source organism: Escallonia rubra (assembly GCA_033065855.1). NCBI lineage: Eukaryota > Viridiplantae > Streptophyta > Magnoliopsida > Escalloniales > Escalloniaceae > Escallonia > Escallonia rubra. Next base: position 559,325 of record JAVXUO010001214.1, on the reverse strand, counting down.
GACGGAGCATCAGCAGGTGATGCATGAGGGCTTTGCTGAATCATTAGGAGTGTATAGGAAGATGATAATCCTCGAAAATACCAATGAATAGAATGTGTGGTCTTAAACCAATAAGAATGCAAAGAGCTCACTCTGGTAACCCAATTGTGGGCTAGTTTTTTCCTATCTCACTGTGTGGGTTCAAGCTCTGATAGCTTAGCAGAGTTGGTGAATTTCTACAGGTTTAGGGAATACAATTTATGCAGTATGCTACATGCTTTCTATCGAGCGCTTAGTTGTGTAAGGCTGACTTGATTAACTGAACCCGGTGCAAGCATGCCTGGAGAAGATTGGGATTCTATATTTCTCTCGGTAAAAAACCCGGGATGTTTAGGTTGAGGCAAAGCGCTGTCACTAGCCAACATCAGAACCACAGATGACATGCTTGGCCTTTCTTTTGGACATTGTTGCACACATAAGAGACCGACATGTATTGATCTTAGCACTTCAGACACAAGGCACGAATCGTGGATATGTGGATCAATCAATTCCATGGACCTGTCTTCTTTATGGAGTCTCCAGGCCTACACAAAATCCAATTGATGTAATCGTTATCATATTCGTACAACTCTGTATCCAGACTTCACACTTTATAGAAACTACACTTACATGCCCAAGAAGGTTATGGTGGTGGTCAGGATGAATGAAACATCTGTTCTTCTTCCCACTTACAATCTCTAGCACCAAAACACCGAAGCTAAATACATCCGAGTTTACTGAGAAAAGCCCATCGATGGCATACTCCGGGGACATATAGCCACTGAAACATCATATCATTGTATAAGAGGCAATTCCTCACAAGCAATATAAGGACTTAAGTATATAGTCAGGAGTGCCTCACTATGTTCCAACCACTCTATTTGTGTTCGCTCCAGTCTCATTTCCTCCAAAACTTCTAGCCAGGCCAAAGTCTGATATCTTTGGATTCATGTCGGAGTCTAGCAAAACGTTGCTAGCTTTGAGATCTCTGTGTATAATTCTTAGTCGAGAATCTTGGTGAAGATAAAGAAGCCCTCGAGCAATCCCATCGATAATGCGGAAGCGCCTAGGCCAGTCGAGTATTGTTCTTGAGGTTTCATCTGCCAATCATGCCATCTTTGTTAGTTCGCCTTGGCGCTCAATACCAAGTATAATATGACGTATGCAGAGTTGACTAATGAAGAAAAAAAATAATATGCTTTTCTTATATGTGATTTTAATGAGCCAAACCAAATATGAAAAAATCCAGGCTTTTGTTAGGCATGTATTCATAGATCAACATCTTCTCTTCTCCTTGAACGCAGAATCCTAGAAGCTTCACAAGATTTCGATGCTGCAGTTTTGCGATACAAGTGACTTCATTCTTGAATTCTTTAATTCCTTGTTTGGAAGTTTTTGACAGCCGCTTCACAGCTATTTCCCGTCCCTCTTCCAGCATACCCTGTAGAATGTAATAGTTTTTTAGTGATTTCTTTTTTTAAAAGAAAACATGTTTTGCTCTTGTACTTCATTGCTGATACATGCATGCTCTGAAACACGGATTTGATTTATTAAGTATGTCCCTTTGCTGCAGAATGCATTGTTATAAACCAGTGTCTACTGTGACTCATTTTCAACAACAAGTACCATATACGATATACCTTATCGTTTGGTACATAGCCAAAAGGTGTGTTGCTTTTTGCTCATTATCTTTCCATTTCCCTTTCCCTTCGGTTCTGGCTGTGTGATGAGAATGGCTGATGTTTGAAAAATTAAGTTTCTCTAGTAGAAGCGTAAATGATAATTGTTCAGCAATACTAGACACGTACACTTAACAGTAAAGGTCAACCGAATTAACTTTTCAAATCAAATCAAGTTTGCAGAATACCAGCTTTTTACTTAGAGCTGATGTGCTCACTATAATAGTCGAACCTTGAATTCCAGGATATGCAAGTGTCATAGAAATATTGGTAGCTCCAAGTGACGTTTAATTCGAGAATTTACACATGAACTGGTATCAGCTCATACAACTTTTTCACAAGCACTTTTCGGGCAGATATGTTACCTTGTAAACAGGTCCGAATCCTCCTTCTCCGAGTTTGTTCTTGGCTGAGAAGTTATTGGTGGCATTGATTATTGTAGATAAGCCAAAGATCGGTAGCTCTAGATCCTCATTCTTGCTACCTTCGGTTAAACTTTTGGAGTCGTGTCGCAGCTTCCCTACAAAATAAGGATGGAGTACACTTAAGTGACAGGACTTGATTCAACATGGTAATTCATTTGCAAGACATGTAAGCACGAATTGTTTTCGTTTACATCATTCTATTACTGGAGAGGCATTTTTCTTTGCCACAAAGGACTCAATCTAACTAGCTTACCTTCTCTCTTGAGCTGTAGGATTTTCTTCTTTGCTTGAAAACAAACTGCCACACCGGCACCGAGCAGAACTATTCCAGCTAGAGATGACAGGCTTGCTTTCATTATTATTCTTTTCTTCCTGGTATCACCCTGGGGGCCTGTAAAATTATCTGGAGCCAAACTAGGACCTGTAAGGTAATTACCTTGATGAATTATATCATCCACAAGAAGCGCATTAAGGAAATTGATATCCAAGAAAACCTTTATAGTATAGTTACATCTTAAGTTGATTTTCCTTCATTTCTGAATGTTTCCTTTAACTAGGACGAGTAATTATCTGATACCATATAATGCAGATGACAAGAACTCAGCTACTATTGAGCATTGTAGCAAGAGAAGCTGCTCCCCTTGGTAAGGTGAGGATATTACGATTTCGAGACTAAAATAAACTATGTCATCAAAAAGTTCCCAGACCTTATATGATAATGAAGAGAGCTACTGAAGCATGCAAAATCAATGGATGGATACCTAATTCAGAGGAGGCAATCCTCACGTAGACCTCTTGAGCACCTTCAGGGAACATTTTAATGTCAATTAGGTCACCAAACCAAAGCAAGCAGCCACTTCCTCCTCCTCTTATATCCAAATTTGCATAAGCCGTACAAGAGCAGTTCTTCATGCACACCTTCTCGCATTCGTTCAAGGTCATTGTCCCGTCAAACCAGGAAGTCTTTGTGTCTGGCAATTTGATGGCAGAATACTTTCGAAATCCTTCACCATTGGAACAACTTAAGGGAATCTTCCTGACACACCCATTTGACCAATCACCAACAGACCAAACGCTTGGGTATTTGGGCTCAAATTCATCCAAACACAGGCATAGAGGGGAATTTCCAATGTTGCAGAAAGAATATGGACCACAGAGTGCATAGTTATCACAGTTATCTACCGGTGTAGACTCATAAATGAGCCACCCCTTTGTTGTAGGATTCCACACCCGCAGCTGTGTAACCCCATACTGATTTAACGTGAACACGGACGCGACTGAGCTGTTATGCAGATCATAACTGTAGTATACCTCCTCCTCATTGAAAACCAATCTGTATGTATAAATGGGATTTGGTTTTAAGTATGGCATGCCACTGAATCGAATGCCATTCCAGGACCCAGATCGAAACAGCTTGACCGAGTCCCTTTTCAGAATATTTTGTGGATATCCACTAGGATCACAGTGAAACGTATAATCTCCCGGAGCTGGATCGTCTTCGCTCTTCCATGACGTGAGATATCTCTCTAGGCCAGTCTTGAAGTCCTTTCCAAGCTTCATGCCTGGTAAAAGCGTGTCAGATGGATAATCAAAACTCTGCCACAGGAAATTCTCTGGGTTGTCATCACTTGCTTCTCTGACAACAAGATTTCCAGAGTCCAGAAGCTGCGCAACCGGATTCTGTGCCGGCCTTGGCATACTTGATGACCATATGATGTCATTAGTACCATTCTGAAGGGCAAGAATTCCTGGTTCGATGACCTGCAACACACCTGATGTAATGGTGAGTGGACGTTCTCTATTGGCAACCCAAACCACAGTGAGAGCTTGTACATCTTCCTTGTACCATATACCAAGGTATCGATTTGGGGAATTACCAGGACTAAAAAGTCCCATCTCAAAGCTTCCACCAGACGAAACAATGGTTTCGCCGTCTTTCATGAATCGAGTGGTCGTTATGGTGTCCACTGCACTGCAGAATTGGATGGAAAGGAAAGATGACAAGAAAGCAAGCATTGCAAAGCCTTCCATTGATGTTGTCCTCATGCTTTCCCTCAGGATAGGCAGAGCAAGAAGGTAAATAGACAGTACTCTATTAGCTTCACATTGGTTATTGACTCATTGATAGTAGAGTCAAAGTCGTCTCTCATGATTGAATATCAAGTTTGAATTTGTCAAAACAGATTAAAAATTATATCTTGAATGTAGATAGGCAAATGCTTTCACTACCGAATTCATTGAGAGTTGACTGATGTTAAGCAGATAAAAAATTACATAAGCGACAGAAATGTGAGTCAATGTCTTGAAATACTTGGGCGAATACCATTTCATAGTTCTGTCAAATTTTTAAGACATAAGCACGGTGTTCAAATCACATGTTAGGTACGTGATTTTCTGCATCGACGTCGTTTATGGACTGACCATTACTTTGGCCTTCGGCCATGGACTACCAAATATAGAAAACTCCCTACGGGGCCATCAAGACCGGTCACCGGAGAAGTTTTGAATCGCCACCTCTTTATAACACTTGATGAAAAATGAATGTGAGGCTTTGATCCCTAATGTTGGACTGGCTTCCACCAAACTGTTTGTTTTCGTTTTTGCAGGTCTTTAGTGTTGATGTTTTTACAAAATGCAGGCTTTAAGTGCGACCATGGGTTGGAGAGGAATTGGTCAGTCTAGATCAGGGTTCTTTCTTCTAGGGTTTATTTTCCCCCTTCCCTCTGATCTAGAAAGGTATTGTGGTTTACGATTGAAGCTGATTATGTTTCTGCCCAATTGTAGTTTCGTTAATTTTGGCTGGTTTGACAGAGGAAGGGTAGAGGTGGTTTCATTCGGTTGCTGATGGTGGTCCGTTGGGGTCTTGGGTAGGGGTGCTTCCGAGGGTGGTCTGTCGGTGATGGGGTCTTAGTCCGGCGGTGATATAGTTGTGAGGGGATTCTGCTGGTGATCCGCTTCGGTGATTCCGATGGGGCTTCAGCTGGTGATCGGCTTCGGTGATTCTAATGGGGATTCCAATGGTGATATGCTTTGGTGGTGTCCTCTGGGGCTAGGCAGCGGTGGGATGGATGGCGAAGGTGGTGTTTCCGGCACCGGCGTGGATGCACGAGGATCGACGCAAGGTGGCAGTGATGAGGACAGCTGTCTGGGATTTGGATTGGTGGCTGATAAAATGGTGTTGTATTTTGATTGGCTTTGCTTTAGTCTTTATCTTGTTTTAGTTAATATTTATCCTGTTTTAGTTTATTTGATTTTTGTTTTTAGTTAGTGATTATCCAGCAAAAAAAAAAAACAATAATAATCATGTGTTGTAGGTCTTTATAGCTATTATTATGGTTTGTTTCATATTTTCTCGCTTTTGTTGTAGGTTTTTTTTTAATTATTTTTCCTATCAGATGAGGATGTCATCTGTGAATCTTTACTCGTTTATTTGGGCATGTTGTAACTCTCTTCTTAACCTTAGTATATATTTGTACTCTTCTTTCAAAAAAAAAAATTATGGCCAAAGTGTGTGTGTGTGTGTTTTTTTTGGGTTCACTTTATGTGTCAAATATGAAGAGATGAGAGGACTGTGAAGAGGCAATGAGCTTGAATTCCGCGTGGGAGAAATGGAAAATTAGTGAGTATGTATAAAGAAATTTCACTTGCTTATTTGCTTTTGGGGTATGTTAATGTATATGCAAGTGCCCCCAGCAACAACAATCACCTGTGTGGTAGTGGGCTATGAGGTTTGAATGCCATGTGGTTTAACAAATAAATGTTGCAATGCAATGAAAAATTATCGGAATGACTATAATGACCCCCATTAAATCTTGTTTCATTTACAACAGTTAAGTGAATAAAAAAATTTATAAAGCAAATTAAAAAGCACAAAATATATATCATTTACTTTTTCTGATATGATAAATAATATATATAAGTGACATGGCATGTGTATGCTTGAGGTGCAAGTTGCCTGGTAGTACATCTGAATGATTTTTTGTATTGTATATGGACTAATGTCAAATATGTGTTTTAAAGTATCACTCTAGTACAGTTGAAGTACCCAACATTTTAATGTACCAAATTAGTGCCTCAAATTAATTTTTTGATCCAAACTAGTCCAGTGGCTTACGGACATTAGAAAATCAAAGGGTAAGACCGTCATAATGAAAAAATAATCCTAAGTAGATCCACGTGTCTCTATGACATCATCTTAAAGACAAGTGACACTATCACAAGCGTACGATTTGTGTACCCAATTAAGATGATGTAATAACTTAATGACTAAAGACAAAAAGAAAAAAAAAAGGATTAAACAACTATGTTCACATACACACTCAATCGCGCGCACACAGACATCCTACAATGCACTAAAGCCCCCGACATATCAGCACTACCTGCCATCAGTGCTAATAGTAGCCACCAAGGGGCGTCGGTCGCGGCTAGGTGATTGGTGAAACAGGTAATGATGGTGGGTGGTGCGATTGAGGTGGTGGGAAGTGATGATGATAGGTATCATGGAGGTGGTTATGGCAGACTGGGGGTGGTGTTGTGGTGGGTGTGGCGTACAGACGTGGTGGTAATGATAACGGGGGTGAGAGATGTGGTAGAAAGTGGGAAAATGGTGATGACGAGTATCATGCCAATTTTGTACAGATTTGGCTGGGGTGGTGCTTTGGTGGACCTGGCGGCAACGGCAAGGTGAGAGAGACTAAAGAGAATCTAGCATGGCAAATCAGTCCGTGGTTGAATCGGGGGTTGAATCGATGATGGATCGCCACCGACCACCGCCGTGGTTGAACCGGAGGTTAAGGTATGGAGGGTCGATGATGAGGTGGACCGATGGCGAGGTGGACCAATAATGGACGACGGGACAATGGTGGTTGTGGCTGGTCAAGGGTAGATGTAGTGACTGGTGACCGGTAGAAGGGACCAGGGGCGGATCCAGAAAGTCTAATTGCGGGGGCCAAAAAGTAAAACAAAAAAAATTAATGGCTCACTTAAAAGAATTTTAAATGGTTCAAGTTTACATAAAACATGACAAATCATAAACATAATGTAATTAGCATCACTATATACAAAATACCTGCTCAATTTGACTACTAATCATATAATTTTACTATTTAAAGTGATTTATTTAACTTGGTAAGATTAGTAATAACAAATTACTAAACTTACACGAAAGAATTTACTAATATTATTATCAATTGTATGAGTACAATAGTAACATATAAGTTAATATATGTATAAAAATTTAAACTCAAAAAAAAAAAAAAACTAATCTTGACCTACTATTTTTTTTTTTTTGTATTATGAAGTTTTAAATTTTAGAATTTAGAAGAGTGAAGATCGAACAAGGAAATGAAAAGGACAAATATATGATGACCGATGGTACAAAGAGTAAACAACACAACAAAATAAAATCTTAATTGATTATTATAACGGAATTTTTGTAATTTATTTAAATATATTTATGCACTATCTATATATCAAAAAGAAAATTTTCCAAAAAATGGGGGGGTGCCATAGACCCCACCGGTCAGGTGGGTGGTCCGCCCTTGGAAGGGACGGTGGTGATTGTGGCATAGGTGGGTATAATGGTTGTGGTTGTGGGTACGCTGGCGAGAGGGTTAATGAAGTGAATAACATGGTGGGTGCATGGTGGTTGGTGGATGTGGACTGTGGTGATGTCTGGTGGCTGGTGGGGTACAGATCTGATTGTATACGGTAGTGATGGGCATGGTGGTTATTGATTATGGTGAATGGAGGGTGGGACGGTCGTGATCATCGCTGGTCAAGGGTGGATGTAATGGCTGAGGGATGGTGGAGGGAATTGGCGGTAGTTATGGCATAAATGGGTGTGGTGATCGTTGTTGTGGTACTACGGCGGAGTGCTATTAAAGTGAATGGCATGATGGTAATGTAACGCCCCAAATTCGAGAGTCCATACATGTCCCTAAACCAAATTCCAATCACGTACATAACGTAACTATTATAAATGTAGAGCAGAGCATTTAAAATTCCTCAATCATAATTATCTAAAACTCAACTACTTAACTCCAAAGTAATTCAAAATTTAATTACAGTCTCTCAGACTAACCATCTGACCGAAAGCAAATAAAAATGAATTAAACTAATAGTTCCTCTAAATTTATAACATCTACTACTCCCAATTGCGAACAACGAATTTCGCTACAGTACTAACATCTTGCCATTCGTACCACTCTTGGCCTGAAAAAGGAAGGAAATGAAAAACAAAAGGGTGAGCACGAATTGGCTAATAAGAAATTTTAAATAGAGAATGCCAAAAAGGAATACAAAATTTGAGTGATCGAATAGTGCCCAAAGGAAGGTTAAACAACTAATAAGCCAAATACCAAATACAATTTATCAAAAGGATAATTATAGCAAAGTCTCTGAGGTTAGGGTGAAATTACAGTCAAAGACACTAAGTTTCAAAATGTAACATATTGTGATAAAAAACGTTAAAAATGTAATACTTGTGTACATCCGTTAGGATTTTATCCAAAAAGTATATTTTTCTGATGTCATCATTACGTATTTTTAAAATGGCAATTTTGTCTTGTACTATACATACTGAATAATGTTTAAAATTTTCAAATTAGGATCTCAACCCCAATTTGAAAATTAGGATTTTGAAACCCTAATTCAAAAATTAGGGTTTGTAAATTAGGGTTTACAAACCCTAATTTAAAAAAAGCACACACATACACTCCATTACACACCCGCAACCCACTGCCACCCCCTTCCCTTCCCCCACCCCGCCGTAAACCCCTGCCTCGCCCAACCACGCTGGCGCCGAAGGCTATGAAGCTATCATCATGGCCAAGCGAGTCACGGTTGTACCGCCGTCGCGAAGTTGACGTCCTCCGAGGCTCAACGATAAATCAAGGAAGCATATTAGGTCCGGCGATAAATCGAGTGGTGAAAAGGCTCCCTCTGGCCGATGGGTTGTGAGAATGTTGGTGGATTTTGTTGGTAGGTTGAGGCAGGGGGTTGGACAAGGGAGGGGCTGCGACGGAGTTGGGCGAGGAAGGGGGCTACTAATCAGGTAGGTTGACGGATGGGGTATCAACATGGTGGCTAAGTAAAGGTCCCCCCCCCCCCCCCCCCCACCCTCCTCCTCCTCCTCCCCCAAAACAAAGCATGATTTTTTATTTTAGATGAAGTAATAGCATTTTAAAAAAATAGTCTTCTAACTTAAGGGCAATAAAAACATTTTTTTTAAAACCGTTAGATTTGTCTAAACTAATAGACATGCCTGAAATTTCACCATAACCTCAGGGATATTGCTATAATTATTCATTTATCAAATCTTGTGGGTGTCACATACATAATTGTTTATTACTAAGCATCATAATACCACGTCGAATATTGTAGTTGGTGCATCACATATATGTCACGATTCTCAAAAGTGACTTTCAAACACAAATATCAACTCACTACAAGAAAAATAACAATTAGCGACGAAAAAAACTATCACTAAATATCCAAATACCGTCGGTAATTTCTTTAGCGACGAAAAAGTTATGTCGCCTTAAACCTCGTCGCTAAAGGTTTTATCGATGGAATTAGTGTTGCGTCAGTAATGTCTTTTTCAATAGTGACGGAATTGGTCACACTTTAGCGAAGGAATTTCCATCGCTAAAAATATTTTTCAATTTTTAGAAAATTTACTTTTTTAAAAATAAATAATTGAAATATAAATATATTTTTATGCATTTTTAAAAGATTACCATTAGCGACGGAAATTCCATCGCCAAATTTCATACCTCAAAACACAGGACAAAATTTTTCGTCGCTAATTCTGTCGTTAAAATCATATTTAAGAGCTAAATAATTTTTTTCCCCGCAAAAACCATATTTAGGTGCTAAATGAAAATTTTTTTTTTGGTCGCTAATTTCGTCGCAAAAAACATATTTAGGAGCTAAAAATTTTGAAAGCAAAAATCTATTAAATATGCACAATAGATTATCCTATTCTTAATTGATGCCACAACTTGTCACAATAATAATCCAACATCCCACAATGAACTGAAGATAACAAGTATTCTGCATTTGTTGAATACCACTAAAAGTTAACGATTAAGTTAATGTATCTAAATCTACCAGTTGCTTGGTTACCAAAAATGAATAAATACCCCAACAAATGTAGCGTCAGATCTGGTCACATGAGGCAATCATCCACCAAGTTCATCGAAGGTTTTATCATTGCCATCCTCAGTAGCATCAATCGCGATAACTTCGGCCTATAACAAAGTAATTAAAGGCATGTTAAAGGATATGGGTAATAAGAACTTCAAAGAGTATGCATCAATGTACTTGCATCAATATATAGAATGATGGCTAAGATAGACCATCAAAAACTACAGTTCCATCCAGAAGCAAATTCATAAGTTTTATTTGGCTATATAAGCTTGGTCAAACAGACTGGCACCTATGTGAACTACATAGGGTTGTATACGAAACGAGTTTGAGCCGAACAGAGGTATGTTCAAATTCGTTTGTTTAGTTTCAGGCCATATTTGTGTTCGTGTTCGTTTAATCTTCAATATTTTGTTTGAACTTATTTGCGGTTCGTTTTACAAAACTCGTGTTTGGCTGGAGTTCGTTCGTTTATTTATACAAATCGAACTCGAACTTGAAAACCGTGTTCTCGTTCAAAATAATAATTTCTAAACCAGAACTACACCTTACTTAATTCAATTGTCTAACGGATTTTAGGACTTCCAAGTTTAAACTAATTTATACTATAATTAAGTTATAGGACTTTTGGGTGTGGAACATATTATAATTAAGTTATTATCCAGCCGAGCTGTTTACGACACATCCATGAACACTTTGGAATGTTCATGCTCGGCTCGTTTAATAAACGAGTTCTAATATTTTGTTCATGTTCGGTTCATATATTATACAAACAAACATGAACGAGTTCTTTGGAGGACAAATCACGAGCAGTGCATGAACAACTCGGTTCATTTACAGCCCTAGAATTACATAACCAAGCTTGACCATGAATCCAACCTAAAATATAGTAGAAATTTCAAGTCCTGTCCTTCGGCTTGCAAAATTATTAGCACTCAAGTATTACTAGTTTCGGCACGTCTGCCTCACTACATATTGCTTAACTGCTTGTGTTTAAAAAACCCTTGGGGTCAAACCGCTAAGAGATAGTACCAACAGCTCAGACACCAACTCCACTGCCTATACCAAACTTGGACTCAAAGCTTGATTGTCATGCTTTAAGCATAGGCTAGTTAAACCATGTACACACCATCTTCTTGATTATGTCATTACTGTTCATACTTTCATAGAAACATTGTTGAACTGATACTTAATAATGAGTTAGTTGCAACACAAGTTATTCAACGAATACCAACCTTTAATGATATCACTATTATTTCCTTGCAAAACTAATCCAAACTATACCAGATGGCTTTAAACATGAATGAAGCATGAAGTTTGATGAAAATATGAATTACCTGTAGCAGCTCTTTCTCTTTCATTCGTTTTTCCACCTCAAGCTCTACCAGCTTAGCAATTTCACTCTCTTTCATCTTCTGCACCTAAAGCTCCACATTCTTAGCAATGTCGTCTTTCCAATTCTCGAAGGCTAGAGACTCGTCCACTGAAATACGCATCGATGCCCTGGCATCTCATGCAATTTCACGAGTACCACGTATACAGTGAACCCCAAGCGTTTGTCCATAATTCTGCTGCATCATAATCTCACAAGGAAGAGTTGAGCTCCTGAGAACTAATTTCATCAAACCTCACAGCATATGCATTATGTAACTCATGCAAAATACAAGTCGAGTTAGAGATTCATCAGACAAAGTATAGATGAAAAATCAGCCGCAAAAACAAACTTATGCGGATAGCCTTTGCCTTCTTTGAGACATATGGGTGGTCTTACTCCTTCAATGACTGACCATTAGAATCATGTTTAAGTGTCAATTCGTACACCTCTAGGTTCAGCTTCGCGTCGCTTATATCTGGCATCTTCTCCTTCAATTCAACTTCAATAACAGCATGCGGCACATAACCACCTGTATGAGATGGCTTATCATTTGCAGATCGATTTGTCTTTGCACATCTGGATTTTTCCTGCCATTTAGTGGTTGCCCATACATCCACCATCTTCTGCCAAATATCATTATGGATCCAATCGGGGGAGTGACTCCTCCATAATTTTGGATGTGCATCTTCTCATATCTTGCTAATTGCAAAGTTCATCGCTCCCAGGGCGAAGTTCAAGGCATGATATGCTCGATGAGCATATGCAGTAGAAACACTAAGTCTTATATGAATTAGATGCAGTAGAAACACGAAGTGCAAGGCATTTTCCCCTAGGCTCAAAGCGTTAAAATCCAAATTATAGTGCAAATTTTGACACCTTAAGTTTAGTTCACCGAGGGGAGTGTGTGTGTGTGTGTGTGTGTGAGAGAGAGAGAGAGAGAGAGACTTGTTGATGCCCAAGAAACAATCCTGCCCAATCAAAGTGCAAGTGACATCAAAAGTGTTCACTAGTTTGTGCAGAAAAGCAAGTTTTACGGAAACAATTTTTAGTAGTTAGTGATTATATAAAGGACAGCTATGCAACAAGGAACATCTTTGTGTGAAGAGTTCATGTTACACATATATCATCATCAAAAACCTTAATCTATTGGCAGGGCCTGGTTGTTCTTAGCTTGGAGGTGGAGCAATAATGGAGCTAGGGCTATTTAGAGTCAATAGAGATAGTAAAACTCTGTATCGGAATGATTGTGCATGGAATAAGGGTAAGTGTCTCAGTTTTCTTGTCTACCTTCCAGCTTTTTGTTGAAACTAACAGTCAGATTACATATCCTAGCAGATGCTAATACCATATTATTCCTTGAATCTGTGGGTGTTGGATTTTCCTACTCAAATACAACATCGGATTACAACTGAAGTGAAGACAACAGAACTGCCCAAGATTCATATATGTTCCTTATTAACTGGCTGGAGAGGTTTCCTGAATACAAGACTAGAGACTTCTACCTGACAGGCAAAAGCTGCGCAGGCCACTAAGTTCCACAGCTTGCTCAAATTGTACTTCATCACAACAAGTATACAAACCAAACCAAACCATAATCAATCTCATAGGAATAGCAGTGAGTTTCTAATCATAGACAAAAGTTAGAAGTTCAAGTTCCTGCTACAATGCTAACACGTGTAATGATGCTTCAGATTGAGAATGCGCTTATTGATCGCTTAACAAACATCGAAGGGTCACTAGATTATTACTAATGGATGCACGCCCTCATATCAGATGAATCATACGCGGGAGCCAAGTTAACTTGCAATTTTACCTGAACGGATGGTTCATCCCAAGTTTGCTTGGGATTTTTGCACCAAATAATTGCATATAATTGCAGAGAGAGGAATTAAAATAGAGAAAGAGATTGAGACGTGAGAGGAAGAGGAAGAGGAAGAATTACCTGACAAGAAGATGAGAGTCAAAGGAATATACTCCTACGCGCTATCTCTTCTTTTTGCTTGATTGAATATCAAGCTACCCATTAATTAAAGGAAAAAAAATAATTTTACTTTCCACTGACTGGTGACGTGAAACCAAAAATTTAATACCAAAAGATAATTAATCGGCAGATTTAAGACCCAAACGAACAAGAACCCTAATTTGATTGCTACGTCAATCAAAGGTTTAGGGCTCTATACAAAAATCAAAGCCCTAATTGAAATCAGATGGAGCAAGGGAGCTTCCCACAAACCTTCAGAGTGTGAATGTTGCCACCACAACGACGACAGGGGTGGGAGGGATGGTGGCGCAAAGGGTTGCCGCCACAACTGGGTTCTTTTGGCCCACTGTAGAACTACTTTTTGTTTTATGTATTTTCAGTTTTTATGCTTTATTATATATATATTGTTTCATTTTTCAATAATTAGTAAAAACATTTTTCTGATATTAAAAATCGAAATAACACATTTAGCGATGGAAATAACCCCATGAGATGAGGGAAAAAGAAAGATCGGTAGTGAATGATTAGAGAAGAAAATTTAAATTAGTTTTTCCTGGTTTTTTCTTAGTCAGGGTAAGTAAATTTCACGATCGTGTGACATGTGTTCTTATAACATGTTTTTTTTAATTATTGATATATTTGCCCTTTAAATAATTTAACGACCGTTCGTTCTGTCCACTTTTTGACTAGTTTGGGTAAAAAAAAATAGTTTGAGGTACATCTTTGCTACTTTTCAAATGTTGAGTACTTAAACTTTACTGGAGTGATACTTTAGGACATAAATTTAGCATTAGTCCATTATATATTTACCTCTAAAGATAAGGTTGAGCGTAATGGAAAAAAAAAACACCTCCAGCGATGGAATGAAGAACTTGATTTGGCCGTGTCTGGGATTATGTCATAATGCCAATTACAGGCTAAACAATGATTTTTATTAATTATGATTCTGATTACATTCCTAATGATCTTTAAATGACGAAACAAACGGACCATTAGTATTTATCGCACTTCAGACGCATATTCGTGCTTCGAAAATGTTATTCTTAAAGTTGTCAAAAGGGAGGGAGCAATTATTTGCAAGAAATTATTGATATTCACAAGACGCCGTATCTAAATGTGGGCGTATCTTAAACTTGTTCATGAAACACAGAACGCATAAAAATAATGCTATCCCTAGATATTCAAATTTGCATGTTCAAAGAGATTGCGTGTATATATATCAAGTGCGGTTGTCCTTATTTAGTACCGTGAAGGCACCGCTCAAATCAACATCATTTTTTGTTGATCTTCTTTTTCTTCTCCAATCTTCTGTTTACCCTTTTGTTAAATGTCAAACCACTCTTAAATAAAATTGTATTCGCGCCTTTTCTTTTAGTTGATGATGATGATTGATGATGAATAAGTATACAAAAAGGTACATGGAATTTAATACTGCAAAGAAACAACACATGCCATGAATGATTTAACACAAATACAAGTTAATTTCATAAACAATTCTACCAAAAAACGTACTTTGGGGTGGAAAACGAAAATAGAAAGAGTGTATACAAAGATTGGATAACAATACCGCTGTAACAGTTTTAGTGACTAAAAGTTGACATTAAAAGTAATTTTTTGCTATTGCTAAATTTTACCGCAACAATCTGTTTACGCTGAATACTATTTAGCGACATTTTTTTGTTTTAGATCTTAATCCAAAAATTGTCCTGAGGGCGAGAAAACAGGCCCGAGAGGGACAAGTGTCGACAACTACCAAGAGATGGAACTTGAGAGTGGCAATGGTGTTATCTCATTCTCAGTTGCCCCACCGTCTGAACATTTGTTTAGTCCCATGGCGTGATCTCCACTCACCATCACCCCCATTAGTCTGCAGATGGATTCGAGATTCTTGACTATAACGTGTACACAAAAGGCACCGAGATAGCTTACCAGCCAACCTCCCCTAAGCCAAGCCACCCCATGCCGCCCTTATCCCACAAGTTATTGCATTACACAACTCACCCCTTGTACTTCAATCACCAATTTTCTTGGCTTCAAACTTTCAACCTGCATCTTTGCTTCAGCTTCACACCAAAGAATTAAGCCCATCTCTTATACATAACACTACGCGTGCATGACATGACTCCATAACCAAAACCTAAACAACTCATTATCTTTGATTACAACAAATGGTGTTGAAGTTCTCCATGGCATTCGTTTTTATCCTCTTTTTGTTGGCATGTCTGTTCATGAACTCGGAATCCATCAGCCGGGGCGATTTTCCAGAAGGGTTCACCTTTGGAACTGCTTCCTCGGCTTACCAGGTAATGTCTTAAAATTTATTTTTCATACCATCGGTCTCTGATGCATGATCAGCGAGAATGGTATGATCAGGTTCGAAAGCTTGTGCCTTGTAGTTTGAAGGAGCTGTAAATGAAGGAAACAAGGGAGTTAGCATATGGGATACCTTCATAAGACAGCCAGGTAACTTAAGTTTGAAGAGGAACCTCTCATACTGTATAATCTGCAAGCTTTGTGTTGATATCGGAAAGCTTTTGTGGGATTAAAGGTTGGTTTATATGCTTGTAAGCAGGAAGAATTTTGGACTTCAGTGATGCAAATATGGCTGTTGACCAATATCATCGGTTCAAGGTGAGTTGCTGAATCATATAGATGCATTGAATAATTCACTCCATATATACATATATTTGCAGCTTCAAAGTAGTGAGCTTCCATAAGTGTGGATTATATATAGCAACTGCAACTTCGGTTTCGTGAATCGAACTCGTCTCAATAGTGCATAAGTTAGATGCATAATTGAAATACCAACCATCTAATGTGTGCCCAAAACAAAATTCCAATGTTAAATCCGGATATTAGGAAGTAAACTCCATTTGGATAAGAATCTAGTTGTCTTATTTGTCATTTACAATAATTGTCAGCGTTCATAATATAATTAATGTCAAACGAGTTTAGTATATTATTGCCAAGGGACATATTCCACTACCTTTCACTTATAAAATACCGAGTCAGATAACTTACCGAGAAATAAGACATGAAAACATCATAATCTAGTCAGTTAATGATTCTAATTGGTCGCTATTATACTTATATGAAGCACAGAGTGATATAGACTTGATGAAGGACTTGGGAATGGACGCTTACAGATTCTCAATATCATGGTCACGAATCTTCCCGAGTAAGATGTGACTGCCTTGACAACTGTTCTTAATCCCCATTCGATGCGTCATAGTGACCACTAACTGCATCAAGATATATTCTTTTACAGATGGAACAGGAGAAGTAAATCCACAAGGAGTAGAATACTACAACAGTCTAATAGATGCTTTACTGGAAAAAGGTTCGCGATTAAAAATCTCTATGAAAGCTCTTATATTTTGAATAAATATCTAGCGTCGTTGAAGATTTGGCCGTTTCATTTTTAAGCAGGGATTATTCCTTATGTAACTCTGTATCACTGGGATCTTCCACAGATGCTTGAAGACAGATATGAAGGATGGTTAAGCAACCAGATAGTGTAAGTGAGTTATAACCATTGGGACCTTTTCTGTAACAATAATGAAGCGCTAAAAAGATGCTTCTACAATCTACAGGGAGGACTTCGAGCAGTATGCTTTTACCTGTTTTGAAGCTTTTGGGGATAGAGTGAAGCACTGGATTACCTTCAATGAGCCTCATGGCATGGCAATGCAAGGTTACGACTTAGGAATTCAAGCTCCAGGGAGGTGCTCTATTCTTGGGCATGTGGTCTGTAAGGCAGGAAAATCATCTGTTGAACCATATATAGTAGCTCACAACGTTCTCTTGTCTCATGCTACCGTCTATCATAGTTACCAGAGAAACTTCAAGGTACAACTGCACTGATGTCAGTTCTCCAAGATATATAACAAGGCATCCGAGATGATTTTCCGCTCAATGCATTTGTGTCTTCCAGGAAAGACAAGGGGGTCACATTGGGATAGCGCTAGATGCCAAATGGTACGAACCAATATCTGACAGTCAAGAGGACAAAGATGCTGCAAGTAGAGCAATTGATTTCGGACTTGGATGGTAATTTCTTGCAGATAGAATCTTATAATCCTTAAGTAGTGATGTTTGGGGATAATTCATGCATAAAGCCTCTATAACACAGAAAAGATGAATCAGGTTCCTTGATCCACTTCTCCTTGGGAATTATCCTCTTTCAATGCAGAAACTGGTAGATGAGAGACTACCTGAGATCAGTCCTGCGGTGTCAAGATTGCTGGTTGGGTCCGTGGACTTTGTTGGCATAAATCATTACACCACGCTATACGCCAGGAATGACAGAACTCGCATTCGGAAACTTGTATTGCATGATGCTTCATCCGACACTGCTGTAATTGCAACCCGTAAGATGTCAAATATCTAAGCTTTACATCCTTTTGATGTCATACAAAGATGAATCAAGAGTAGGACTAATGATTATTTGCACGCTGTCCGCTGTAGCTTCTAGGCGTGGGCTTCCTATTGGAGAAAGAGTATGTTCTCAGCCTCTCCTTGAAGACTAAAATTTGCTGTTGGATTCATCTCTAAACGTGCTCACGGTTTCTAACCCCTATAGGCCGCTTCTCGCTGGTTGCACATAGTCCCCTGGGGCATCCGGAAGCTAGCAAAATATGTGAAAGAGAGATATGGAAATCCACCAGTCATTATCACAGAAAATGGTGAGTGTTATCAGCCTCAGAAGCCAAATCTCCAAATACTGTGACAATTTTACATTGCTTAGAGTCATGACTGCAGGCATGGATGATCTAAATAGACCTTATATAGCTTTGAAGAATGCTTTACAGGATGACAAGAGGATAAATTATCACAGGGATTACCTCTCGAACTTATCTGCTGCTATAAGGTACGCGCAAGTCTGATACTCATAGTTTTTTGGCATTCCATATGCGTTGCTCAGCATTGATGAGAAACTAAACCAATGCAGGCAAGATAACTGTGACGTGCGTGGTTACTTTGTCTGGTCTTTGCTTGACAACTGGGAATGGAACTCCGGCTATACCGTCAGGTTTGGACTATATTTTGTTGATTACAAGAACAATCTCACAAGGATTCCAAAGTCATCTGTAAAGTGGTTCAGAAGTGTGCTAAGATCGGAAAGCTATTTGAGCTACCAGCTATAGCATCTTGATATGTACATTAGCAAGCTGTTGCACCACAGAACTACACTTGTAAAGCAAATGCAGCTCGTATATGAATAGATTAACTCTTTTCACTTGTCCCGGTTCATTCAAGTTGCTACAATAATTGGAACCACAGGAATACATGAAAAGCTATCTACTTTCACTTGTATTAGGTGTTGTTTATCTTTCTTTTTTCTTTCATTTCGTCCAATCGGGTTTGCCACTAGTTGGGGCTCACCTCAAGCTTGTCTGCAGATCAGAATTCGAGTTAAAGCGAGCTCAGTCCAGTCAGTCTGGTTTCAGGCTTTACCCGTAGGACTGGGTCCATCTTGGCCAACCCGTGCACTTTTGGTGTTTTTTCTTTTTCTTCTATCAATTGTTGCCTTGTTTATGTGGCAAATCGTTCAGTTTTTTCTACAGCCAACGGAGGTGTCCGGAACTTAGTGGCCTCGTTAATTCCCCCGTGATACCAATACGCCTAGTGCACCTACATTTTGTAGACAAAACTAAAGAAATCACCGTGGGTGGCATCTTGCCTCCTCATACGCGACACAACATCCATCACCGGCTGATGGCTGACTTTCGAATACATCAAAAACCACTTTAATGGCATCATTCGAGTAGATACAAATTGACTTTTGCAGAAACGTGAGCTTGCGATGTAACTACACCTTATTGCGGACCGGTTAATGCAGGAAGTACAAATATAGGACCATTATCTCCTAGTATTAAAGATCATTCAAACGAGTAAAGCCCATATGTCTAGTGATAATCAAACACAAGACATCTAGATCTACGACACATCCTACGCTTTCGAACCGCTAGGCTACCCGGATACACACCCATGGTCGCATTGCAGATCTCACATTCTCAAAGAAGTCGCTAAATGAAAGCTTTGCAGATTTAGCAAAACAAAAGATGAGCGTTTGAGATTTGTGAAAAGGTAAATAAACCCGGGAACTGGAAGACACCTGTAAAATCTCACCTCAGTATCCAGATTCTACAGTAAAGGTTTTGAAATACTACTCCATTGCATATCCATTTCAAAACAACAGAATAGCAACACGAGCCGCGGGATATTGAGCAGAGGAAACAAATTGCCAAAGTGAAAAGGATCTCTGAATGTTAAGTACTGAAGTTACAGTATCGAATGCCACGATTAGCATTTCCACCTCAATCCAATTTTTTCATGAGATGGATAAAGAAGTTTGGTCTCCACGTATAGATGAAATTACACATCAAAACTGGTCTCTGATGACTAAATTACAGTTCGGTGTGAAGGTTGAGACCTTAATCAGCCCATTATTTTGCCTGTCCTTCGCTTTCGGACGCAGGCAGCCCTCTCCCATCTATCCCATTGCACAACTACAGATCCAGTGCCGCCTAACACAACGGTATAGCTATTTTACAAAATTGAATAGCCTTGTCAAGTACAAAGAAAACGAAATCGAGGGGACCAAGTTCATCACCATGTATATTCCCTCTTTGGCATAGGTCATTCCTCCATTCACAAGATTGACGTTTTATTTCCAGTTCGGAGATGATTCTTGAGGATGATAGAGAAATTATACTTGGCCCGTTAGACTTCATTGCTGACATACGTTATGTCTTCCTTTGACAAATGCATCTTGCCTTTGTCTCGTCTAGCGTTTACTCTGGTTTGGTCCGGTTGGCCTCGCTGCAACAAAAGGGAAAAGGAAGGCAAAGCATGGAACAAAAGGTGAAATGCTTAAAGCACAAGAACATGTGTGTATGTGCACAAACAATATAAACGACTCATTTTGACGAAGAAATGCGTATTAAGTTCTATTTGATGATAACTCAAGGGATGGCAAAGCTAACCTTCCTCAGGACATATGCCAAATATAAATACGCCACTTCCCATTCCTCTGGTGTAAGTGTGCCTGAACATCAGGAATCAATTTATTGAATGTCAAACACGAACCATGAGACTTTGCAGAACTTAGGTATACAGCAGATAATACCAGAATACACAAAACAAAAGAAAACGATAGAGCTATTAGAACCAGATCCAATTTGGTAAACTTACTCTGGTCTTGGTTTCCATCACCCAAAGCGCCGAGCCTACGCATTAACTCCACGAATTCTGGTTTCTTCATGTACTCATCCACAAATACATGCGAGTTTTTCACAAAAACTAGCTCCAAGTCATACTGCACATTTTGAAAAGAAAAGGGGAGAGAAAAAGTTCTCGGTGAGTCAAAGGCAAATCACCTCAGTAGATTCTAGTATCACATATATAGGGGAAAATTAATCAAACTATCTATATGATTAACAGAGTTTCAATGTCCCAAGAAATCTAATTTTTTAAGATGCTCCTCTTGCACAAGCATGAAAGACTTCCGTTGCCCCGCCATTAATACTGACAAGATGAACCACAGTAGTTCATAGGCACATAAAAACACGACGATGCACAAATGAAGGTCAAATCAGGAAAGAAGAAAATACCTCTTCTGCCAAAGATTTGAAGACATCAAAGGGAACAATCCATTCTGGACAATCAACAGCATCCTGCAACAAGCTCACAATTCTCAATGTTATTTGCAGAAATTAAGGAGAAAGCTGTATAGCAGACTTGCTTTTTCCAGATAAAATTACCGTTGACTAGTGCGAAAACAAATATGCATCAAACAGTACCTCTAGGTGGAATTTATACTTGATACCAAAGGGGCTCGAAGATTTAAATTTCTGAAAAAGACAAATCAAATATATTCAATACAAATTAAAATACATCGCAGCTACAGCAAATGATAGAATATTCACCTTCTCGGAAAACTCTTCATCAAAACGTATCCAATACACACTATTACCAAAGACCAGTTCTTCGGCTGCACATGCAATCACAGAATGAGAAAACTTGTATGCAATGGTCAATAGTTTCAGCGCATATATAATGCAAAATCTCCGCATAACATTAAGTGCTAATGCCAAAACTCTGCCCCCTACTTATACACCAAATCCAACTACAGTACCTCAATTTCTAAACATTCCAAATCAGTCCCTGAAACTAATATTCTACCCAATTTAGTCCAAAAGTAGATGGGTTTCACTGACATCAACTTTTTTCGAGGCAATATTGTGAATGAAGAAATATTATAACCTTCTCTATATCTTCTTTCTTTTGATGATTAACATTCTTTATATTTGCACATTATATGAAAATTCCTTAGATAATTATGCTCCTCCTTTAATATTATTGGATCACCTCACAACTAAGTTATTATTAGGAATGATTGTCTTCCTCTATTGACGTGAAAAAGGGAAAACTTTACCACAGTTCTTTTTTTTTCCACTTTTTCTCTCCACCCCCCATCCTCAGTGTACAGTATCGCCACCCAATCTACCACCGTCACCATCGCCGAGTCTACACACCGACATGCACCATCTAAATCTCATCTGAAAACACCACGGTACCTCTCCAACCACTAATACCACCGCTGCCCCACACATTATCATCTCAGCACACCATTAGATTACTCCTTTTCCTATTTCTCTCTCTCTCCCTTTGGATTGAAACATAAAAAGAAGGAAAAGAAGAAACCATACCTAAAATTCATCACACGTTATAAAAGTGAAGAACATGAATTCTAGTGTCTATGGGTCGTTTTTTTTTCCCTTTATGTATCCCTTTCACCCTTTCTCTTGACTTTCAGGATCCACTTTCCTACTGAAGAAATTGGTAGACGCGACAGGTGTTTTTATAGTACTGATTTTGGGAAAGTGAAATCGGTAGATTAAGAAACTGAGTCCGAGAATGGCGTGAACACCATCGAATCTTCAAGCTTCAGTTAAAATCCTCGAGTCACAAGCAGATGATGGAAATTAATTGAGAAACTTAATTTTCAAGTAATATGTGCAGATTTACAAATTTTGAGGTTTGCTCTACAGTCTATGAATTCTGAAATTTGGGAGAGAAACCATGCGAGTAGGCTATTGTGGAAGACAAAAAGGGAAACGAAAGGGCATTTTTGGAACGGCACCAATATTTTTCTTAAATATGTTGGTTACTAAAATGATGTGGCAGGTAGATTTGGTTGTAGGTGCCGAAGTAAGGAACTCTTTTGGTGGCGGCGGCTATTATGGCAATGCGTGACAGTAGGGTGAGAGATAAGGGAAGGCAAACATGAAAAGCATTTTTTTTATCATTTGACAATTTTATCCCCGAAAAAACTGACGTCCATTAGCCTCCATCCACTTTAAGACTAATTTTCTGTATCCCTGTCACCCTTTCTCTTGACTTTCAGGATCCGCTTTCCTACTGAAGAAATTGGTAGAGGCGGGAGGTGTTTTTATTGTACTGATTTTGGGAAAGTGAATCGGTAGATCAAACTGAGTCTGAGAATGGCGTGAACACCATCGAATCTTCAAGCTTCAGTCAAAATCCTCGAGTCACAAGCAGATGATGGAGTTTAATTAAGAAACTTAATTTTCAAGTAATATGTGCAAATTTATAAATTTTGAGGTTTGCTCTAGTCTATGAATTCTGAAATTTGGGAGAGAAACCATGCGAGGAGTAGGCTATTGTGGAAGACAAAAAGGGAAACGAAAGGGCGTTTTTGGAACGGCACCAATATTTTTCTTAAATACGTTGGTTACTAAAATGATGTGGCAGGTGGATTTGGTTGTAGGTGCCGAAGTAAGGAATTCTTTTGGTGGCAGCAGCTATGGCAATGCGTGACAGTAGGGTAGGAGATAAGGGAAGGCAAACATGAAAAGCACTTTTTTTTATCATTTGACAATTTTATCCCTGAAAAACTGACGTCCATTAGCCTCCATCCACTTTAAGACTAATTTTGGTTGAAAAGTCAGTTTGAGGAACTGATTTGATATCTTTGGAAAATGAGGTACTCAAGCTCGATTTGATGTATACTTTAGGGCACGGTTTTGGCATTAGCCCTAACACTAACAACTTCAGTATGGCTGAGAATAGGAATCCATCGATTACTACTTCAGGAACCAAGTATTTAGGCATTACTCTTAGAGTAGCATCTGCATGAGTTCCCCCCGCCCCCCCCCCCCCGGCGCATGGTCTTCGGAGGGTAGCATGTGGACAGTCTTACCCCTGTTTTTTTGCAGAGGCTGAGCAACCTTGCCATTGCACCCAAGGCTCACCCTTAGGCATCAACCCTGGGACTTTCATGTAAGATGAAAGGGGAAAAAGATTATCTATCACTCAAATACCTTTACTGCAAATGAGTGATAAGTTCCTCATTCATCTTTTAACAATTGGAAGTGGCAAAGAACGATCATGCTAGTAGCCCAAAGAGAGCCATGTCTTTGTGAAATAAAGTAATACTAAAAAGGGTAAATATGTAAAAGTACCTACAGAATCTTCTTAATTTGGAAAGTGAGCAATTTTTGTGGGATGACCCAAAAAGGAGATATGATCAATTTATGTGGGACGGAAGGAGTATCATTTAGCTGACTATCAAAATACTAGATGAAACAAATGAAAATGTTGTCTCAGCTAAATATTCAAATTTCATTTATATTTAAGACCATATGAACAAAAAGAAAGCATAAACTACTAATACCTTCTCTGAGTTTTTTGATAATGACATTGGCATCTGGCATCGTTCCGATGAAGATGCCTCCTGGCCGAAGTAATGCGGAAACGTTGGCCAAGGCCCGCCGTGCACGTGCCTCAGTGGACCACGAGTAATGCATTGCAAACTGCAAAGTTTGAAGTGTCCGTCTAAATTTAGAATGTACCAGTATTACAATAGCCGCAAGCAGTACAAAATCTCCTAAATTCTACGGTAGCTAAAAGCTTTGACCAAATATCTTTAAAAGAATGTATTGATTTTCAAAGCTTAACAGTTGAAAAGGGGAGAATCCTTCTAAGGTTTTTGTGATTGGCCTAATTAAGGAAAAATTCCAATTTTATTTCCACAGGGAATTTACAAAATGTCGAAGCATTTCAGTGGAACGGCAGACCTCCATGGTTATACGAGACCTAACAATCCTACAGCAACTGGATCAAATTAAAGCTAGAGTGTCCTACAATAAAGATAAGCAATCCTTCAAGTAAAACTACGCAGGTTAGAACTGAACTCAAAGAAACCTTGTCCCAAACTAATAATGGCTTTGTTACCTCAACTGGAAGAGAAAGGACTAACCTGGCAACTACAAATATCAAAAGGCGCGTCATCTGCTAAAACTTTGTCAAGGCGAACCTGAAAGCCATCGAAATAGAACTTATATCAGCATTTTGGATCATTTAGAAAAAAAATTAGCTAGAAGGTTACATCCGCCTACTTTCAGACGACTCACAGAAAGTAGGAGAGCCAACTAAGAGAAGCGTTCTTCCTAAACACATCGAATATTCTCACTTACCTCATAACAATCTCCACACATAAGTCTTGCAGGAAATGTGAACTTTTTACGACGCTGATGATGATCTGCATCACCGTTGTAACGGGTCCGGCAATCTTCTATCTGTACATAAATCACAGATGATTTGAAACAAATATCTAACAGCAGAAGACTTAAAAGTAAATAACTGATAAATACTCCAAAAAATTCACTGTTAAAAGAAATTCATCTTAACCAGACAAGAGTACATCTTAAATTGCATTATAACCAGACAAGAGTACACTATCATAAGCTGATATTCTCATACCAAATGTAAAGGAAGTGAAGCTACTTTCACAATGCGTACTTTAAGAAATCTAAGCTAACTTATGATATCTTTAGGAGAATCTACTTCTATTCCATGTTTGACTTGGGAGTTTCAAAAGTTGTTTCATGTTAGCACCTGGCCTGCTTGTTAGCTGCATATTTGTGTTCTCATTCATTCAGTATGTCTATTATTATTATGGAAAGTGTACAAGCTAACATCACTAGAAGAGGAGAATTATTACTGGGAAGTCACTGTCACATCCAGGTGTATCTTGGCAGGAGAATAATATAACTTCGGTGATAAGTCCAAAACTTCAATCCATAAGCATTGCAATGACAACAAGGAGATGACTAAATAATCCATATATGAGCAGATATGAGGAGAGACAACAGAAAAGAGTGAAAAACAAGAGAGGGCTCTAACTCCAGGCAATAGATGGGAAAGGGGGAAAGTTCCTGAGCTTGGCTTGTCTTTCCATCTATATGATCATAATGCTAACTTCGCCCTAAATCTTGCAGCCTATCGCAAACTTGCTCCTAAAAGAGAACACAGGAGTGTTCTTCTAAGCAAAATGCTGTATATCCAGTTTGCATTTGACGCCCAACACTAATTAACCTTGTTTGGCGAGTTTAACTGGAAAGTCTCCTTTAAAAACAACTTGTGTGGACTACCAAAAAGGAATGTGCCTACATCAGCAACATAACCAACTCTCAGCAGTGTCCTTGGACTAAACTAACAGCCAATAGAAAAAGAGCTGAGTATAAGCATTTACCGAGCCATCAGCTATATCAATGCCAACATAATACCCGATCTTTGCCTTGTCCCATTTGATTAAATCACCACCCTAGTCAAAACAAAAAGAATTACAGAAGCAAATTACTTGAAATGTATGTGTAATAACCGCCAATTTATTCAAACTAGGCCTATAATACCTTGCCACAAGCAAGATCAAGAACCGCATCGCCACGCCGTGCATAAAGCTGAATCAGGACACTTTTTATCTGTCCAATATCACAAACATCAAAGTCGCACTCATCCACTGGAAAAGTATCACTAGAATCAAAACAATTCTTTTAAGAGAGGATATAGCATACCCAGTTATTGAGTTTCTTTAAATGGATAATGGGACTTGCTTCTCGCTCTTCTAGAGTTTGATTAGTCCTTGCACTGTAATGGTCAGCCACTTTCCTAGCAATAATCTTTGTACTCTCATCTTCCAAAAAATGTGCATCACCTGACCTCGAAAATACACATTTAAGATAAGAATTCATTAAAGTTATTGACAATATAATGCACCAACAACACAAATTTCCAATCTAAAGTTTCAATCTTTGGGGCTAAAATTACACAGCCCTAAAAAATGAACTCAAAATCATATATTTCACTAATTTCACATTCTTTTGAGTACAATCTGCTTCCTCAGCAACTAAAACAGTGAAAAAATTCAAATCACCTGAACCCCCCGTCCCAAAATCTCTAAATTTACCCAATCACCAAAGATTAAAAAGAAAAAGACTTTGCGGGTTTTACAACTTATGGGAAATTACCTTCTGGGTTGTGTCTGAATTTGGATTGAGGCGGTCCGAGAGAGGCCGACGACGAAGATTCTTGGTAACCTCGCTTCATTGGCAGTAATTTAAAATCCACTGCAAATTGAGTACAAATACCTTCTGGGTTCTTTATTATGTTTGTGAGCGTGTCTTTGATAGTCTGGCAGAGAAATTAGAATTTTTTGGTGTAATTACCTTTTTGGAGTGGGAGCAAAAACTGCGAGAGGTGTTCGACGAATTGTCCCGAAAATATTTATATCACCTTTTGTGATTTGGTATTTGGGGTAAGTGGCCGGGTGTTTGTCTGTTAGGTTTGGAGTTTCGCATGAAAGTTTGATAACGCAATTAAGCACTTAAAATTTAAAATTTTTAATTATTTTCAATTAAGTGCGTTTGATAACGCTAAACCTTATATCACTTAAAAAAATTAATTTCTATCAAAAATAGACTAAAATTTTAAATCACTTAATTTTAAGTGAGATGATTAAAAGTTATTTAACATACTTTTACATAAAAATAATTATCACCACGACCTAGCCACTATCACTACTGCCACCAACACCACCACAAGGGCAACGTCACCTCCACCATACTGTCGTTGTTGTCACCACGTCCACTTTTGCCAAAATCATCTAAACATCCATCATACTACAACTATTGTCACGACCGTCATGTTGCCACATATTGATATCATCACAATTATTAACACCACGTCTTCACGCGTCATTACCGCCACCATTGACACTTTTTTGCTGCCGCTGCCACCACCACCAACACGATTTTAGCTCCCCAAAAAAAGTTATAAAGTACATAAACAAACGCATAATTTTCGTAAAATTTATAAATAAATAGTTTTCAGAAATCTGCTTTTGGTTTACCAAACATGTTAACTTACTTTTCAGTAAAAATTCAGTCGCTTAAAGTTTTTAGTTTTACGAATTCAGTACTTAATTTTTTCAGTACTAAAATTTCAATTTTATCAAACAGCCCCTTAAGTAAATGTGCACCGAATGTCGATTGTGAACTCTTGAAGGTCTCGAATTTGTGTTGGGCACGTGGACCACTTCTCCTTTTAGGATATGAATGAATGAATTACACTCATGCCCCAGTGGATCTCGAAAAGTGCTAGTGCAAAATTAGCAACAACTCAGAATCGACCCGAAGGGCACAAGAAGAAATATCTTGAGCACCACAAACAAGCATATCGATGAGGTGGGCACCTTTTCATTACTCTCCATTAATCTCCTTCTATTTTATATATATTACTCTCCACTAATCTCCTTCTATTGTGTGTGTGTGTGTGTGTATATATATGGCTCACTGTTCATTTGTCTCAATCAACCTCGTAACGTGCGATTTACTTTTTACCAATGTTGTTATTCCATCCTAAATGTGCACGCTTTGACTTCTACTGTCACAATCTGCAAGGGCAGACCCAAAAAGTCTAATCAAAGGAGGCCAAAAAGTAATTAAAAATGATTAAAAAAAGTTTTGATGGCTAAATTAAAAGAATATAAAAGGTTTAAGTTCACATAAAAAATCAAAAATCAAAAACATATTGTAATTGACGTCACTATTGAATACGTTAAATACAAAATAGATTGATCAATTTGACTATTAATCATATATGTTATTATTCATAATGATTTATTTAACTTGACAAAGTTAGTCAACAAGAAATTACTAATTTTGTATGAAAGAAGCTTAACTCTTAATGCATAGATATATTACTAATGTAAATATTAAATGTATGAGTACAATAGTAAAGAATATTTAAACTAAAAAAAATAACTAATCTTGATATATTCGTGTTTTTCTTGTAATCTGAAATTTTAGAATTTGAAATTTGGAAAAATGAAGATGAAACAAATGAATGAGAAGGACAAATTTATGATGGGATGTGGCATAAAGAGTAAAAAACTTAACAAAATGAAATTCTGATTAATTATTGTTATAATATAGTGATACTTTTTCATAATTATGTTAAATATGTTTAACCATTATCTAAAAAAAAACAATTCCCCAAAAGTTAGGGGCAGGTCATGAGGGTGCTCCGCCCCTGCCAATCTGGTTGTACCGTCCAGCTATCCCATGTAGCTACGCACAGTTGGACAACCGCGCTCAACCCCATTAGGCATATTTAGACCGCCACTCCTGAGCGCCGTATTCACGTCACGTGCCCCCAGCACGTCGCCCAATTCTGTGTGCCTCAGCACTGAGGGCTTTTCATCGGCACCTCTAGGGACTATGACCCTCACGTCACTTCGAGACAGGAGCAGGTCTCTGAAGGGCGTTGCACGTAGCCCGTCTGGCAGTTAGGCATCGAGCATTTCCCATCGCTGTCAGGTCCTTAGTTATGGGACTCTACAAGGACTTTTCGACCTGTGGCTAGATCAAGAGGGCTCTCTGGCCACACCGAGGCTGTGTGGGACAGTCTTTCAAGACGGACAAAGCGACGCTATGCGGGGGCAGGCTGGGTGAATATGCAATCCGATAATCCGCGGAGCACGGGCATTTGTGGGCCCCTCGGTAACGTGGCTCTCCCTATCACTTGATGACATCATCATCTCAACCCTTATAAATAGGGGGCTTAAGAATTCATTTTAGAACTCTTCAAGACTTTCAGGGTAGAAGACAGAATTCATTGTCATATTCACTTTCTCACTCTAAAATTCTAAATAAAGAACACACAGAACCCTAACGCATGACCTTGTCTCTAGACCTAAGCATTGGACTATGATTATCGTCGTGTATTCACTCTATGTCATCACCTTCGCAACACTACCACTCCTCAGGCTCTGAGCACTTGGTTTATGCCCTTACTCTATCCTACTTTAGCATACTTGGCTTCTGACTTGGACTGCATTTCTTGTGGCACCTCCACGTCTCTTGTGAACCTACTTCCTTGGCATCAAGCAATAATCGACAACCCGATTGAATAGCCCAACTTTCAAGATTTTGACTCAAACACCATCGATAACGATCCTGCTCAACGGGCATCACTACAAAGTAATGACTCATTTAATACGGCTAGTTAAATAGGTACTTATGTGATCTTTTAGGACTAATCTCAAAAACAAAATGTGTTTGATGTGTTGACATGGTATTAGACGATCAGAGAAGGGAAAAAATGATGTAAGTTTTTATTGTTTCGGCTTCATTCTTATAAAGTGCATTTGCTTTTTTTTTTTTTCCTGAAAAAGCAGAAATATATACCATGATAGAAAAATGGGTAAATTACACAAGGCACCCTTGAGGTTTGCCCTAAATTACATACGGACCCCCATCTTTTTTAATTACACTCCGCTACATTTTTTTATTTTTCATTTGACGGGGTTAACGGAATTAATAAAAAGACACTGATACCCTTCATAAAAAAACAAATTTACGCAACCCACCCACCCACTCCTACCAGTTCACCACCGCCACACCTGATCCTGAAAATCCCACTATAGTGCCTATCACACACACAAAACCCCACAAGCATCTATTTTCTTATGTTAATCTCTAAGAGTCGTGGGAGAAAATTCGTGAGAGATTGAAGGCAAATAAAGAAGGAAAAAGATAATGTGGTTAAGAGAGAAAGAAACAGAGGGGGACGGGGATGGGGACGGCAGGGGGAGGGGGAGGGGGGGGGGGGGGGAGAGAGAGAGAGAGAGAACAAATCGGCATCCTCTTCATTCCCTACTTAATTTCTTCACCTCCGGTCGCCGAAAGTTACCCCTCTTGCCTGGGACCATCGCTAAAGAAGAAGCACGGTCGACCCTTGCAGACACCATTCACACCTGACATACAGATTCTGATCCACACGTCGTGAATAAGCCCACATCGCTATAGTCGCCGTTGGATTCGCCCGAGCAAGCTCACCGCCACACACACCCATGAACCCACACACTCGTCAACCCACATCATCGCCTGTAACACCATCAAACCCATCTCCGACAACACCATCAAACCCATCACCGGCAACACCATCAATCAGCATCACATGCAACGCCACCACACACCGCCACTCGCAACACCACCGAGTGTGAAGGTCGTCGGTGCTCGTGATGCCGATGGTGGTGAATTGCGTGTTTCTTTTCCTTTGTTTGGCAAATTGGATGGTGCCGGTGGTGATTTGGGTGAAGCCTAGAGGCTGAAAAGTGATGCCGCGGGGTGGAGGTGGTTTGGTGAATATGTAGGTGTGTTGGTGGTGTTGGAGAAGGTGATCGGAAATTGATTCCCGGGGGATGGAGTTTGACCGGCAGTTGTGTGTGTGAGAGTGATAAATTGCAAAAATCTGCGATGGTCGTTTTC
This sequence comes from Escallonia rubra, assembly GCA_033065855.1. Classification (NCBI taxonomy): domain Eukaryota; kingdom Viridiplantae; phylum Streptophyta; class Magnoliopsida; order Escalloniales; family Escalloniaceae; genus Escallonia; species Escallonia rubra. The sequence goes on along the minus strand of JAVXUO010001214.1, from coordinate 528,060 downwards.
GAAGGGAGACGACAGCGACACTGAAGACAGCACACCTGATGACACCCCCCCTGAGAGATGTCAAAGGGCCGGGCTTGGGCCGGCCCAGCCCAAGCCCATCGGGCCTGCTGTGGGGCCGGGCCAGTGGGGCTGCCAACCGGGCCGGGCCTGCCGAAGGGAAACCTAGGCCCAGTTCAGGCCCTAGCCCTAGGCCCAATATCTAGGGCCGGGCCCAGGCCCAAAATTTTTTTTTTTTTTTTTTTGTTTCCCAACTTTTTGTTATTTATTTGTGTCGATGGCCAACAAGAATACATCAAATTAATTGGTTGAGATTGATACGTGTTAATTTGGTGTAATATTGACAAGTCTTTTTTTGCCTACTAACATTATAATTTAGAAGTAGCATTTTTCGAAAGTTTGGTAAATAGAAAATGACAATTACATCTATCGAATTGCTTAATACAGTAGTTATTTAAATTTTCGCAAATGTTTGCATGGCATTTGATTATTGCAACAAAGAAGAACGATCATCGTAATTAATGTTAAGATTTAATAATCATTCGATCATCGTTGGACACGCACAATTATATACAATAATGTGTGTGTATATAATAATATTGGGCCAAAAGAGGGCATGTGTGTAGGGCCAAAAAAGGGCCAGAAATAGGGCCAACCTTAGGGTCAAAAGAGGGCCTGTGTGTAGGGCCAAAAAAGGGCCAGAAATAGGGCCAAAAGGGGGCCAGATTTCGGGCCAAAAGGGGGCCGGGCCAAAAAGGGGCCGTTTTAGGGCCGGGCCGGGCCCGGGCCTGTTTCTCGAAAAATTCGGCCTGGCCCTGGCCCAAGCCCTAGGGGTTAGGGCCAGTCCGGGCCCAAAAACGGGTCGGGCCAGCCCGGGCCAAAAACGGGCCGTGCCGGGCCAGCCCGCGGGCCGCCCGGCCCATTTGACATCTCTACCCCCCTCCCTCCCTCTTCTATTTCTCCATCTATCTTCAGCTCTGCTGTCGCTGCCGTCTGGTGTGTACTGTTCATACGAATGCTCAAGACACCTTTAAGGGGCAATTTTGGTATATGACAAAAAATTATGTAGTGACCTAACTTTTATTAACGGATGCTTGACGGCATGTAGTTTTGTGTAAACATACTACAAATTATAGGGAACAGAGTGTAATTAAAAAAGATAGGAGGGTCTGTGTGTAATTTAGGACAAACCTCAGGAGTACCGTGTGTAATTTACCCTAGAAAAATAAGAGTCGCGTTACAGACAATCGAAGTAGACAAGATTATATGAACTGAATGGCAACAACATCCAGCGAGAGATAACAAAAAAACAAAACTAACAGGGTGCAAACCTACTACAGCAAACCAAAGAGTTAAGTACAATATCATAGATATCCTAAATAGCTGTAGGAGCCAAAATACCACAGAGGTAGAGAGCAAGCTTCATAGATATCGTGCGATCATACGCAGTATATTCGTGCAAATGCTGCCAACATTTGCACGAATATACTGCGTATGATCGCACGATAATCACTATAACAATTTTGCTTTATTGAAGACAATTATTTCTTATTTCACCATAGGACACTCCTAACACAAACCTATAGAGAGGGAAGAACATGAAACAGCCAAAAGTTCGCAGCTTCGGAAGAAACTCAAGTCACAAGTGGACACAAGTAGTGGTGGAGCCAAAATCGTTGGGTCGGGTGGGCACTTGATAAAGGGTGCCTTGCCCACGCTTTCTTTCGTCGCCAAAGGGTGCCGATGCAAGAAAGCGTGATAACATTGTTGAACACATTCTCTAATAATTTAAACTTTTAGAGCAACCGATTACATAATTAATTATCTCATTATGCAAGGTCTTGATTTTGATTATTCTCGCTTGCATATTTGACCTCTTCGGAATAGTAGTGTAATTTGCACTCGTTTATTAGTGCAACTTGGTGGTGGCACACCATTATTTATATCTCAATGATTTTTATCACCGCATCTAATTGAAAGTTTGTACGCGATGGACAATGTCAAACATAATAACATTGTTGAATTTATTTTCGAACGACTTAAGTTCTTAGAGCAAGTAATGACACAAAATTAAAGAGTTATTACTATTGTTAATAGATAACAATGTGAATAAAATAATAGAGCGTAAAATGTCCTGAACAGGTGAGGATGAATGGAGGTAGAAAAGTAATAAAACTTCTGCCAATAAAGTTAGACACTTAGACACATGCACCGTAAAAAGAAGAAGTCAAACTTGCAAGAATACTTGGTTTCCTCTAGACTCTTCTTCTTTAATTTTTGACACACTTGTGCTACTGAACGTGGCACCACTTATCAGCCACCACATCAGTCGTTACAGTCTAGGCTAGAACTGGTAGAGGGATATTTTTGAAGACCACTCCAACTTTCAAGAGTAGAAGAAGAAATGGATTCACGATGCAAAGCAAATGTACTGCGAGTAAATTAGCAGTGGTTCAAAAATTGGGTTTGACATCTCCAACCAGTTTGGCAAACGCGGTGCCTCCGTTGCTATCATGGGCTGCTATAAATCGTTATCGACTCCGCTATTTCCACTCTGCAGTCCATTGGTATTTGAATCGCTCTTGTAATTTGTTAGCCACTAGTCGTTTCCATGGATTTTCAGAGATGGGTTACTAAATTGTTCTTTATATTTTCTTTTTCTGAATGTATTGGTTTGTGTTCTACCTTTTTGGTTGGATTATCATTTGCACCTCCATTGATCATAAACTTAGTTATATATATGCTGCAATATGCATCGTACTCTTGCAAGCCCCACAGGAACTTCAACCTCCATTTTCCCTCTCATCTGGACACGGGTGCACGATGCTTATTCCTCCACCCCTGGCGGTAACACACTATATTGGTGTACCCTATACAAGAGGGAATACGAAGACAGGTGAGGATGAATGGAGGTAGAAAAGTAATAAAACTTCTGCCAACAAAGTTAGACACTTGGACACATGCACCGTAAAAATAAGAAGTCAAACTTGCAAGAATACTTGGTTTCCTCTAGACTCTTCTTCTTTAATTTTTGACACACGTGTGCTACTGAACGTGGCACCACTTATCAGCCACCACATCAGTCGTTACAGTCGAGGCTAGAACTGGTAGAGGGATATTTTTGAAGACCACTCCAACTTTCAAGAGTAGAAAAAGAAATGGATTCACGATGCAAGGCAAATGTACTGCGAGTAAATTAGCGGTGGTTCGAAAATTGGGTTTGACATCTCCAACCAGTTTGGCAAACGCGGTGCCTCCGTTGCTATCATGGGCTGCTATAAGTCGTTATCGACTCTTTTATTTCCACTCTGCAGTCCGTTGGTATTTGAATCGCTCTTGTAATTTGTTGGCCACTAGTCGTTTCCATGGATTTTCAGAGATGGGTTACTAAATTGTTCTTTATATTTTCTGAATGGATTGGTTTGTGTTCTACCTTTTTGGTTGGATTATCATTTGCACCTCCATTGATCATAAACTTAGTTATATCTATGCAGCAATATGCATCGTACTCTTGCAAGCCCCACAGGAACTTCAACCTCCATTTTCCCTCTCATCTGGACACGGGTGCACGATGCTTATTCCTCCACCCCTGGCGGTAACGCACTATATTGGTGTACCCTATACAAGAGGGAATACGAAGACAGCAGGTGGGCAGCCCCCCCCCCCCCCGGTGCCGGCACTGGCTCCGTTACTGGACGCAAGCCAATACAACAATACATAGAAACTTTCACTCGGTAACAATGCCTCGGGAAAACAGGAAAAACATCTTTTCATGCATTCCTCGGCGTTGAGACACCAAACAGAAAGGAAGTTTATTGACAATCGCATACTCATGTAGCTTCGACAAATTCATGGAAATGGTTGCTGACAACATGAGGTCTAAACCCGCTTAAAAACCACCAGCATAATAACCATGATTACCAATCCCATCAAGTAAGCTTTGAATGCCCCATCAGCCTCAGCTTTAGATGTCCCATCAGTCTCAGCTTTAGATGTCCCATCAGTCTCAGCCTCAGCCTCAGCCTTAGCCTCATGATTCGGAAAAAACCCAGGGAAGCTGCTCATCATCTCAACTACTGAGACCCTGAAGTTCCCAAGGATTTTCCGGATCCAATTTCCGTATGACTGCTTCGCGGTATCACATGACTCGTCAAACAGTCTTGGAGAACTCGGATCCGCAGCATCCACAGTTTCCGTAGTGCTTTTATCCATGTCAAGCAAGGAATCACCTAACCGAAAAGATTACATAACATTCGTGTGAAGGGAAAAATGAAAAGCATAATGTGAACAAATTGAAAAGACCTTGAAGATGAAACAGCTCTTACTGGTCTTATGCGACTCGAAAAACTCCACAAATGCGTGATTTTGCTGTACAGCATTCCATACACTTGGGTCACTAACAATGGAAGCAACAACAGTCTAGTACCAAAACAGAATTAGACATTATTTCCTCAAAATATAAATCAAATCATCAAGAAGTTAAAGATAATCAATAACGTTATAACCCACGTAAGGTAAGCTACTGACGAAACTGTACATGAGCAGCAAAATATCAAACAACAAGATTTATATAGAAATATTAGTAAGCTACAAATATTTGTGCCTATTTTAGCTGACCCTAGAAAGTGAAGCGGAGAGCTATTCTTCAGCTAATTTCAAAAAAATGACGTCTCTCTCAAATGCAAGGGCTCCTGTAACCGTACCAGGCGCGCCTGATCAAAGCAAGGCAAAAAAAAGTCACCTCACAAGAAACCGCGCTATATATTCATTTCTGTCCAAATATAGTAACTAGTTCCAAAATTTAATAACAGAGCCCACACAAATTCTTAAGAAACAATGACGAGCAGCAATTTGCTACTAATACGAATTGAAGAATTGATTTTTTGATCCATCACATGAAAGTCAATATTTGGTGCTTTAATAAAGAGAAACAGTAAACCATGCTTCCATTTACAAGAAATTCTCTTATAATAAATTTTTTTAGAAAAGAAGAGTTGCTAGAGTACCAAAGCGGGGGATGCACCATTTAAGCATAAGATGATTTTATTTAGGGAAAGAGCAATCCTATGCTTTACAAATTAATATCCAAATTTTGACTTCCAAATGACGTGACAAACTTTGAATAAAGTATCGATTCCCAGAACCAGAACAGCAAGAGTACAAAAACGGGGAGTAGCACCATTCATTCCCAATTTTTGAGTCCCAAGTGACGTGGCAAATTGTGAACCTCAAGGAGTCCCTCCCTCCCTCTCCCTCCTCTCACTACCCTTTCCCTCTCTCCCACCCTCCCCCCTCTCTCTCTGTGAAATGAGATAAAGCTCAAGATTAGGTAGCATGTAAAAAGAAACATACCCATTATTTTGCCTCACCATCGCAATTAGAATTCACAACCTAATTCCAAGGTTTAAAGATATTTCACTTCTCTTAGGGGTTTTGACCAAAAGTTATACGCGCTAGTCAGGGAATTGTAGCTTCAGCTGCCCCAGCGCAGTAAAAAGAGATACCGCTATCAGGTACAAAGAGAACAGAAGAATTAGAAAAACTTTAGTCATGTACGGCCCATCCGTCAATTTCTATGTAGAACTAAAGCCCCACATTTTACAATTCTTATCCGTGGTTATCATTTTCCATTTCTGCGAAAACATCTTTAACAAAACTGGAAATGAAAGGCCTCCATACATAGCCTTACACATGCAAAGATCATAACTTTCAGAAGGGAAAAATACAATTAAAGCTGTGAGCTTTCATACTGTATAACCCTTTTTCTTTTGAAAATGTTGCTTTCAGAAGCCTACAAAACAAAAATGACGATACATTTATATATAGAATTCAATGCACTTGGTCTAGAAATGAATTGGCAGAAAAATATCATGACCTTCAGTAATTGAATTCTAAACGCCAAATGTTTATCTTCTTTCATAGCAAGTACAAGGCAAATCCAGATCAAAGAAAAAAGAGGGAATTCAGTTTAAAACCTGAGCTTCAGGACTTTCGCTGAATGACCTAAATGCCTGAATAGCATCTTTTGACACCAGCAGATTTAGCAAATCAGTAACAGCTTTGTTCTCCATACATTCGGAATTTGAAAGATGCAGAATGCCAGACTCTTGACCAGACAAGAACGAACCCTGGCCGCCAGTAAAACTAGGAGACAGGTAGGTCCTGAATAAGAACATTTAAAGAATAACGACTACTGCAATAACAAGTGCTGATACTCTCTTTATTTTCCCGGAGCGAGAAAACAGCAAAACCAAATCGATACATACCAAGACAGCAGAAAATAAGACATGGCAAACGAATTCGATCCATCGAATTATTGAAAGCAATAATAGGGACAATTTGACTTGATGAACCCACACAGGAGTAACTGGATATATTCTGCCTTGCTTGAAGTTCTGCATGGAAATAAGCCAAGTGGAAAAGAGAAACAATTTATCATTCCTCCAGGACATTTTTTAAGCATTAGGCTGGAGAGAAACAGGCATGCCTTCCGTGTGAAAGCTTAGCTGGAGAATACCAAGACAAACTTCTTGAATACTTTTTTTTTGGTTAGGCCAAGGGAGAAGACTTCAAATGACAACTTTCTTGTGCTTCTGGTCAGCTTTGTTGAGTAAACAAAATTTGGATATGTTGTTTAATTAGAAAAAATAATTTTTGGCTTCCTTTTCAACACATCGAGATGCAAGTGTATTCCATAAGAGCAGAGAGGTGGCAGAGAAAAACATTCCAGGCCTCAATTGCATAACTCAGTTCAATTTTAGAAAAGACAGAAAAATGTAAAAAATCATGTAAAGGCCGTAATTGCAGGTTAAATTCCGACGCAAAACTGCATCCGAGACCTGACTAAGAATGTTATATACAACAGTCGTAAGCGACGTTAGGAATCCAATCTTGACAAAAAAATATACCCAAAGAAGATTCAAAGAATATGACCATACAGATAGTACTTGACCATAGCAAGCCTTTAGCATTCCTTTTTCGATAAAAGTTCTTACAAGCCTACCACACATATATAGGATATTTGCGTCGATTCGACGTAATAATTTCCATTTCCAGAGAAAGACGATCCAAGCACTAAGGAATGCATCCTCCAGAGAATGTAAGAGTGCATATCACATAATTAGTTGAAGGAACTTACGAAAATAAAAACACCCTGAAATAACATGTATTCACAGAAGGCCGTTATGATAAGTAAGAGTGACCACAACAATGCAATACTCACTAGAAACAGACTAAAATAATTTGAAGAAAGACTACTATAGTCCACTATATCAAGGCATCAAGCCATGTCTATCAAACCGTGTCTATAGTCCACTATATCAAGGCATCAAGCCATGTCTATCAAACCGTGTCTATAGTCCACTATATCAAGACATCAGACCACGTCTATCAAAATAGTGCAAGAAACAGTGATCTGCTAATCAAACGCGTATAAAACTTCAATTAGTCATTCAAAGCATGATTGTATACGCAATCATACTGATCGAAACTCGTAGAATATCAACCATGATCGAAGAAAAAGGAAACATACTTCACAAGAGCGTCTTTGAGTTCAACAGTGGCCTGCTTGGCCTCCTGAGCAGTCGGCGCGCCGCCAAACACGAGCCTCGGCGCTGGCTCGCAGGCCAACTCCCAGCACGGCCTCTGCACCGAGTCCTCGACCTTCTCCGCCGCCAGTACGGCCCCGCCGCTCAGCTTCCCGTCCTCGGCCGACGTGGCGACCGCCGACACCGGACGAGCCGCCCAGCGCACCGCCGCCGCTAACCGGCGGAAGCCTCCGTGGGCCACGCCGATCCCCGCCACCTTCGCCGCCGCCATCACGCCGCCGCCGCCCATCGTGATTTGATTGACTTAAGATCGAAAATTCGAAACACTAAAGGTTAGGGGGAATTTTTCGAGATCAAATTATTGTAGCTGATAATTCTCCGTGTATAGGAAAGTTAATTTAAAGACAGAAGCCGAAGATCCACACCACACAACAAAAGCGAGAGCTTTTCGCGGTCAATTGGAGTCCTGCCGCGGGCCAGTTATGTCTAGCTACCTTAACGGGTAAGGAAGGTGCACTTTGCTTAGCGAGCCAATCGAGAGAAAATAAACTATAAAATAGCGATGAGAATATTGATCAGATAAGACGACGATGAAACCTTGCTTCCTGTTTAATTGAAAATATATTATTCACTTATTACACTATATCATATTTATCGCCATTACGATTTTCTCTATAAAAATTGTTCGAAGTATGATGAATTTTACAATTCTAAACAGTGTTATTAAGTAGAAATAAGTTGCGGATGTTACAAAGAAATCAGCTTTTAAAAGAGATTTCATATAGATCTTTATTTTTTCTTGACTGGGAATATAATACTCTAGCTTGGAGCTTTGTACTGTGTCATTCCCTTTTCAGCAAAGTACTTTATGCTGGAATGGAATAAGGAAAAAATTAAGAAAAAATGATTCGTTTATCATGTCTAGGATTTATGAATGTGCTCTGAATCAATATTTTGTTACTGATGAGGCTATGAGCCCATTCTTTTGTTACTGCTACATTTTGGATTAATTTATATGATTAATACGAAAATTAAAAAAAATCATAAAATTGACTCTTGATACCAATTAAGCATCTAATCAATAAAATTTAAATTCAGATTCCGAGAGTAACTTATATGACTCGAAAGTGTTAGTAAGAGAGAGAGAGAGAGAGAGATATTTCTAATGATTTTTAGGGAAAATTGCGTAAAATACCCTTATGGTTTGGGGTTGTTGCAAAAAGACCCCTCCCGTTACAAAATTGCAATAAGACACCTGAGGTTAAAAAGTGTTACATCCGTCAATAAATCCGTCTGTTTAAACCGCGTTTGTGGTAAACACGCCTGAGTGGCAAGTGTCACTGCTAAATAATTTTTTAAATATCGTTTTTACCCCTGGATACCTCCTTGGACCAATATAACTGTTGCAAGCAAGAACCTTACGCATGAACCCTTGCTCACAGAAAAATTGGTGCCAAAGAACTTTGTTCGGCTTGATTTTTAAGCTCCAATTGACAAATTGAGGAAATTGAAGGTATGAGACCCTGTTTTGTGTTCAAAGTAATTGTTTTCTTTTAATGTTCTTCTAGTTTTGTTTTTGCACACCAAGTGTTTGATGAAATGACACAATGGCTAGGTAATGTCTTCTTCAAGCTCATCTGTTCAACGTGGGCATATGGTTGACATAAGATATTCATGGAAGCTTTGTGCTTGTGGTAAGAGAGCTAAGATAAAAGTTGTTGAAGACGAGAAGAAAGCAAGCTGTGGGAAGCTGTTTTATGTATGTGTCAAATGAGAATGCAACTTCTGGGCTTGGTGTCAACCCTATAATGCAAGCCAAGATGATAAGAGAGGAAGCATTGGGGGAAACTCTATGGGTTTAGGTGCTCAAATTTATGGCTGTAGGTGTAATGAATTGGCTACCAAACTTCAAGGAATTGAAGTCATTGTGAAGTTTATGAAGCTGTTTATTATTGGGGGATTTATGTGTACCTTTCTTATGTTGTTTAAATGAAGATTTACAATGATCAATTACTTGAGCCATTGTTATGAAGATTTAATGTTTATGTATAATGATTATGCTTGTGTAATGTTTAGGCTGCAAAAGTATATAACATTTTTACTTGTACTCACAACACTAATCAAATTTCCAAAGTTAAATGTATTCCAAAATGTTATCCACAATATTCCAAAGCATAGTTTACATGTTAATTTCCAAATGCTATACACAATGGACAATGGCCAATGCTAAAAAATGGCCAATAAGTCAAAATGGGCAATGCTACATTCTGCCCCAAGGTTTTTGCTATAAAATGGACAATGCTGCTGTTTTACAAAATGGTCCTATATATACCACATTTTGCCCCTATCAAAATAGTCCAAAAACACTATCATCACTCCTGCATTCACTTCTGCCCCTTGTCTCTTGCAGCCTGTTCTTTACTCATTTCCTTAGCAGCTTTGGCTGTTGATGTAGTGCCTTTGGCTGCTTTTGATCCCCTTCCCAAAGCAGCAGCTGACATGGACCTTCCTCTGGTTGTGTCAGCCATGACAACTCCTCCAGTGCTACCTTGGGGCCTTAGATTGGTTGGAGCTGTTGGGGGCCTCTGACTTGCAGCTCCAACCGGAACCCAGGCAGCTCTTGTCTATGGCAACAAAATAGAAAGACATATATTCTCAGAAACCATTTTTCAAACACCAAATCATAATCAATCTTTGCAGGAGTTGATATGTACCTGTGAACCAGTTGTTTGTGGTCTTGGTGGAGGAGTTGGTTGTGAAACAGCTGGCCCTGGTGGAAGAGTGGGCTGTGAAATAGGCTGTGGCCTAGGTGGAGGAGTGGACTGTGAAATATGTTGTGGCCTAGGTGGAGGAGTGGGCTGTGAAATATGTTGTGGCCTAGGTGGAAGAGTGGACTGTGAAATATGTTGTGGCCTAGGTGGATGAGTTGGCTGTGAGACAGCATGTGGCCTTGATGGAGGAGTGGGCTGTGGGGGAGTTGGCTGTGGAGGAGTGGGCTGTGGAGGAGTAGGCTGTGGGGGAGTAGGCTGTGGAGTGGGCTGTTGAGGAGTTGGCTGTGCTACTGATGGATTGGGAAGTCTTCTTCCCTAAAGAGTTAACATTAAAAAAAAACCATATGAATACATGATCCAAATTATTAAGAAACTTGATCCAAATTAAACTTGAGGGGGATTTTTGAAACATTAACAAAATATCATATGGCTTGTTGAGACATTAGTAAAACTGCAGGTGCCTCTTTGCAACACAATACATTATTAAGGTGTGTATTTGAAACCACAAAAGGTGTTTATTTGCAACAATGTTTTAACAGTGGGTGCCTTTTTACAACAGAGCAAAACACAAGGAGCAGACTTTGCAAAAATTGCACATGTGATTAAGAAATTACCCTTTTCCTTTTGGCTGGAGTGACAGTACTGTCCACTGTCTTTTCTTTTCCTTTGCTTGTGTTGGACTGTAAGAAAAAGAAAACATGGCCCACATTAAGCAAATCACAAGAGTTTTATTTGGCCCAGAGCATGTTAAAAGAGTAAAATAACAAACATTTGACTGGGCCACACCTGATGAGGTTCTCTTATAAGTCTGGACTGTGGATGGACTGGTCCTTTGCATGACCTTTTGTTGTGACCCCTCTCCAAGCATCTTGCACATGTGACATACTTCTGTCTCCTGCCCACTGTAGCAGGATCTTTGGGCTCATCATCACCTCTTCTCTTAAGCTTTTTGGGCCTGCCTGGTGGTCTTCTGTAGCTAGGTGGAGCCAAAGCATCCAAACCAGTAACCACCCGTGCATCCTCACTTGGAACAGGATGTATCATACTGCCATAAGCTCCCAAATAAACATCCTTGCTATAGCAATTGTCTACATATGCTTCAGGCCTCTCTCTGTTCACAAATATGGAAGCCACAGCATGACAGCAGGGTATCCAGTGAGATCCCACATCCTACAATTACAAGTCCTTGCAGCCAAGTTCACAATCCTAGTTTTATTAAAATGCTCCACGTCAAACTCCAGCTGACCAGACCAACTTGCAAAACAGTTCCTAGCTTCTGTCACATTACACTCCAACTTCCTAACAATATTAGGACATATTGCACCCTCATATTTCTCCATCCCTTTCTTTTTTATCTGCAATCTGTTCATCAATTTTTTTCTTATCCATTCAAGCATTCTAACAATTGGCAAGTCCCTTGCTTCCATAATGTATGCATTAAATGACTCACTAAGATTATTCACAAGTGAATCACACTTGGCATGGGTACTGAAGTGGGATCTTGACCATTGACTGGGATGTAATGGTTCTAAATAACTCATAATTTCTCCATCTTTATCTAAATTCCTTACCTTCCCAATCCAATAATTGAAATCATTAATTGTTCCTGCCCTGGCAGCATTCCACAGATAATCCTTCACCTCTTTACCACCCCATTTCTTTTTAAAATTTGCATACAAATGTCTCATACAAAATCTGTGCTCTGTGGTAGGTAAGAGATCCTTAAATGACTCCACCAAACCTTTCTGTCTGTCAGAAATAAATACCAAGCTCTCAGTAACCCCAAGATCATCAACCAGTTCTGTCAAAAACCAAGACCAACTATCCCTGGTTTCTGCCTCAACAACAGCTACAGCAACTGGGAACATGTTGTCATTCCCATCCCTAGCCACAACAGGCAACAATTGCCCACCATAAAGGCCCTTTAGATGACAACCATCCAGTCCAATAAAGGGCCTGCAGCCTGCCAAAAATCCAGTTTTGTATGCCTCAAATCTAACATACACCCTCTTGAAAACAGGTGCCAGATCTGGACTTGGCCTAATTGTCTCAACTTTGAAACATGTGCCAGGGTTGTGCTTCTGCAATGTTGCCCCATAATCCCACAGTCTTGCAAATTGTGCCTTGCTGTCCCCCTCTAGTTGTTCTCTAGCTAACCTTTTTGCCCTATATATCTTATGCTTGCTTGCATTAGCAAACATGTCTCTATAAATTTCTTTCTTCATAGCCCCTACCTTCCAGTTGGGGTCATCTTTTAACTTATCCTTATACCTCTGTGCAAGATACTTAACACTAATCAAATGGTTATTGTAGTCCCTCCCACAACTGTGAACTGGTTTAAAGGTCTTGATTTGCCATGTAGTGGTTCCCTGCATGGGAGAAGCATGAACCCTAAAGTCACAATTCTCATATTTGCAAACACAGGTAATCCTTTTGCTATCATTGTGCTGGTAGTCAAAGTCATACCCCTGTCTAATGCTCCAATCCTTAACAGCAGCTTTAAGCACCTCCCTATTTGGAAACATCAAGCCAACCTTCAATGTTGGCCCATCCCTATGGTTCAAGTCATCAACACAAAAATCTGGCCACCTATTTCCATCTTGATCTTCATCTGAGTCATGAACACTCATCAGATCATCCTCTTCCTCACCCTCAGAATACCAGTCTTCAGGGGGATCATTGCTATGAACCCTCTGCTTAGGGTTAGGTTAGTGGTAAATATGTCATCATCTTCTGGCCCCTCTAAATCTTCACCCAACTCAGGAATTTTTGGGTCATCAGGCTCTGCACCATCATCATCAGCATTCACACCACCATCATCAGTCCCTTCACCCTCAGCAGTTCTTTCACCCTCAGCAGTTCCTTCACCCTCAGCATTCACACTACCCTCAGCTGTCTGTTCACCAACAACACCAGTGTCTAACACACCCTCAGTGACACCAGCATCAGTATTCACACCAGCATCAGTTGTTTGTTCACCAACACCAGTGTCCAACACACTCCCAGTCACACCAGCCTCAGTATTCACACCACCATCAGCATTTTCTTCACCAACCCCAGTGTTCAACACACCCTCAGTCACACCACAAACATTTTGTTCACCAACCCCAGTGTTCAACACATTCTCAGCCACACCACTTTGAATACATTAACCAGCCTCAGCTACACCCTGAGTACCTTCACCACCCTGAGTACCTTCACCACCCTGAGTGCCTTGCCCAACATCAACAACATCCCCATCCACTATTTCCACATCACCTATTGGTGTAGACCCATCTCCTATTGCAAGGTGGGGATGATTATTATCTACAACTGCTATGGGATCCACGCCCCTTATGACATATATGACTACCTTGTGACCATGATAATGGTACAATGCATCATTTAAACCCCTATCATCAAGTATTAACATCAACCCGTTATTAAATGTCTTTCCAAGTATCCTATAAGTCATGGTGCTAGTAGCAGGTAATCCTAAACTCAAGCACATATCTAGAAGCTCCCAGTATGAAAGGTAGTCAGGGTCACATTCAAACTGTTGTACTTTGTCTCCAGTCCAAGACCTATTGGGTGGATCTGTAAAAACCCCCCCATGATGAATTTCAATGGTGATTTTGTCTGACATTCTACCAATTGGAAAACAAAGGAATAATTTAATGGAGTACTTGTCTAACCTAAAGCAACATTTTTAACACGTGAAATCATTAAGAAACAATAGGGTTCAATATGGTGGGGTAAGGTTCAATATGGTGGGGGACAGAGGGACCATAAACAATCAACAACACAACAAACTGAATAACTTTGTAATACAGAATAGGACAATCGGTTGCATGCATGTGAATTGACAGAAACATATAATACACAAAATTCCTAGGCAAGGCCGAAACCTTAGATTACATAGAAACCCTAGAAATTTAAAAAATCGTAAATTAATACAGAAACCCTAGATTGCACATAAACGTTTCCCAATATCATGAATTAAATATACTTTCGTTTGTCTAAATCACGAGTTCAACATAAAAGCATTTCTCAAAATAATAAAATTATCTGGAATCGCACTTAGTTTCGTGTTCGACTTCGTCTTTGATTTCCACCAGTTCCAAATACTTCACATTCGTTGTAGATTACTTCACATTCGTTCGATTCCGTTCCTAATTTGTGTCTTCCTTGTAGATTACTTCATATTCGTTCAATTCGGTTTATGGGATCTTGTTAGAAAGTGATAGGTTGAGGAGAGAGATTGTGAGAATTCGAGTCAAAGGTCTTGAGTATAGTGTTTGACAAACGAGACCAATGTGCTTATATACAGGGGTAGTTTAGGGAATTCCTTAATTCCGTAACGGGAGTTGACGGATGTAACACTTTTTAAACCTTAGGTGTCTTATTGCAATTTTTGTAACGGGAGGGGTCTTTTTGCAAAAACCCTAAACCACAGGGGTATTTTACGCAATTTTCTCTGATTTTTATTCGAAGATTTGTTTTGGGGGGGGGGGGGGACAAAAAACCATGATTAGCAACCGTGTTGCGGTTCGGTGGATATTATCCACCAGTGGGTGTGGATCGGCCCCCATTATATATATATATATATATATATATATATATATATATATATATATATATATATATATATATATATGGAGCTGATCCGTTGAGAGCGTGGGCAAAATAGGAGAAGTTGCAAACGTCATCTGACCGTCCATCCCGAAAGATGGACGGTCCAGATCGCGCCTTTTTCAAAAGCTGTCAGTCGTCCGCCATACTGTATGGCGGACGATTTTTTTTACCAAATTGCCCCTCCGCGCCTGTCCGCTACACAGTACCGCGGAGGACATTAAAGTCCTGATGGGAGACAGCCAAAAGACGTCCGCGATACTGTGTAGCGGACGTCCCCCAGGCTGACACCTGTCAGGGCATGTCCCGTCAGTTTTTTCGGCAATGACGGTTATCTTGTCCTTACCTGTCACGTCAACAGTGTCCATTATACAGTTTAGCGGACGTTATAGCCATCCGCGGTACTGTATTGCGGATGTTCAATATACTTGCAAACGGCGGTAACTACGACACTCTTCTCCACTCTTTCTACTCACAAAATTTCCCAGCAGCGTTGGCAAGCATATCGGCGCAATTCCGGTTATCTTGAACACCTTTAATACCCTAAATCAATCACGTAAGTTCACAAAATCTACACTTTTTTTTGTCTGTAATATTCGGTTATGATGAATATTGTGTTTTATATATGTATATTTTTGTTCTTGTGCAAGTGTTTGCAAAATCCGATTCCGTACTTGTTGATATATTTATACATATGAGTACATATGCTAACATTGTATGTATCATTCATGTGCTTGCGTTATATGTATTATGCATGTGCTAGCGTCGTATTTTTGCGAGCAATTATCAAAATTCAAAACGTAAAATCCAAACTGAGAAGGTTTTTCCATAATTTCAGTTGCAAAAAATAGAATTTAACCCTGGACCTGAAGACCCATCTGTGTTATACGACCAAGCCAACCATATCAGTACGCTCATATGGGATGGTGGTGTAAGATACATTATTTATCGACTTTCTATCGCTTACGAACGTTGTAAATACCGTTTGTTATGCTTAAATTGTATTTATTAATTCGTAGGAAAGAGAACTTGTCAACACCGTAGAAGTATCTCGCGATATAGTATCGTGGAAACTGAACACCGCCCAAAAGAGGATACTGCGTGGAATTGGGTTTGAGATTTTCACGCATGGGCAAATATTTCAACAGCTTGACCGGGCCTTGATAGGTGCCCTTGTTGAGAGGTGGAGAAGTGAAACGAATACGTTTCACTTCCCGCTCGGAGAGCTGACAATTACCCTAGAAGATGTAGGGTTCATCTTAGGGTTGCCGGTGACGGGGCTGCCGGTAATTGCTCCTCCGTCAGAAGCAACGAAGACGAGAACCGCTAAGGACTTCCTTACTTCGATACCCCATGATGGATTTAGCAGTGGTGGTATAAAGTTGAAGTGGTTGGTAGATACGTACGGGGTATTGCCAGAAAATTATACGGGCCATGAGCTTGTGCTTTACACAAAAGCCTTCCTCTGGTGGGTGATGGGGGCAATTTTATTCCCAACGACGTCGAAAAACACGGTCAGCGTGAAATATTTACCGTTGTTGGGTAACCTGGCTGAGGTTGGAGATTATGCATGGGGTGCAGCAGTTCTTTCGTATCTGTACCGAGCATTGCACAAGGCAACGAGGCCCGACTCCAAAGCCATATGTGCATGTCTCTCGCTATTGCAGGTATATCATATAAATCATGTCTTCGTTATTGTTTTTTTTTTTTTTTTTGCTTTTGTTGAATCGACGATATAAATATAATTTGTCCATGTTCTCAGGTGTGGTCTTATGAACACCTTGCTCCCGGTTCACCGACGCGTAGGGATGGAACCGATAGAGTGTGGCCTCAGTTGCGTGCTTGGGAGTACAGCCGGAAGAATAGCCATGGTCGCAGAGTAGCAGCTGCCAGACTGAGCAATGCGCCATTTTGAGTTGGAGCAGGGTTTGCCCGCCGGTGCCCCAGATATGAGGGTTAACAGGGACCCACCGGATGTCGGGCGGTTTGGCAAGGCCAACGCGCAAGAATTGTGCGCGGCCGAACTAGAGCTCTAGACTTCTTGGCAGGACACACTGGCGGCCATCGTCTCGGAGTCGGACCCCGTTATCAGTATCGCGGAGTACAATGAGTGGTACTCCCGCATCACGGGGAGGAGAGTAGCCCCAGTGAACTTTGAACGCGGGGCGAGGTATGCGCCTAGGGGTCAGATCGACGAGCGTATGACATACAATCTCGTAAGTTGCCCAACTTGTCTTGAATATAAATGTCTGATTAAAGTTACTTATTTGTTATCTCTTTGGATGTAGGTTAATGCCTCGCTTGCATTCTTCCAGAAGTTGAATGAGCGGAAGGATCTGATGAGCGCAATGGGTGAGGATCTTCGCCCACAGGTTGCTGAACTAGCTATAGGCTACGGGAATTTTAGGCGGCAAGCATCGGGACAGTCTTCGGTCGACAGCCCAGGAATGGGTTATACGGGCGCCAGCCCGTATAACGTTGATCCCTCCAGGCAAGCTTCAGGGGTGAGTCAGGGAGTTAGTGGTCCCGCTGTACCATGGATGGGACATGCTCAAGCGTCATGGGCCGATTACAGCGGCTCGACCTTCGATTTGTTCCCGGAACCCCAACCCCTCTCTCAGAGTCAAGTCACGCAAGAATGGCCTTACGGTTTCAATGAGGCACTGCCCATTGTCCCGTGGGCGGGACCACTTGGCGGCCCCGAAGGGCAATATCAGTCGGCGGAAGAAATGGCCGGCGAGCAATATCAGTCAGCCGGGGCCCCTGAAGGCGATTATCAGCCGGCCGGGGCCCCCGAAGGCGATTACCAGCCGGCCGGGGCCCCCCAAGGGGATTATCAGTCGGCCGATCCGTTAAGGCTTGGAGGCCAATTTCTTCCGTTGCTCTTGCCCCCCGGCGGAGGCCTAGAGCAACCGGTCGACCCCCGAGGACAATATCTGAAAGGGCATCCAGCCAGGCCCCTGAAGCGGCATAAACATGACCTAATCCGAAACTGTTATTTTAGCGGGCCCCCCCCAGCCGGAGCGTCATATGACGTGGATCACCCGCAGGGCTTGGATTACAGTGTCTCGTGGAGAGAACTGTCCACGCTGGCGCCGGGAATGTGGTTAGACAACTTTGTCATCTCGCACTACGTGCAAATTCTGCGGCAAAGGAGTTGGGAGCAGCCTAACTACGGTCCGCGCATTATTATCCTCGATGCTTACTTTCATGGCATGCTAGTACAAGAGTATAACGACTGGGACAAGGCGTTGAAGCAGGTGAAAAAGGCAAAGGTCCAGCTCAAGTGGAAACCGTCCGCTAACCTACAAGCATATCTTGCTCGGCCGAGTCCAGAGAGGGCAAGTGTGGCGGATGTGTTTCTACTCCCAGCTATAGTGAATGCCTACTGGTTTTTGATTTGCTATGAGCCGCACACGAATACCGTATCAGTCCTCGACAGTCTTTACGATGATACGGACGTGATTGGTGTGATTGAAATGTACCGAGGCTTAGAGATGTTGGATGCCATGGTAAGATCCTGTTTACTTCTTATTGTAACTTGCATATTGTAGAACTGATTAATCTTATTATGTTTGCTATGTTTAATGTTTAATGCTTATCCTGTTTCTCGCAGAATCTATTGGCTAGCATGGTCAATAGAGAGCGCCGCCGAGAGGGTCGAGGGAGGGCACCGGGCGATGATACGCAGCTTGTTCTCCGATTGAAGAGGACTAGGCCCAAGCAACTTAATACCTCAGACTGCAGCGTCTTCGTCTACATGTACATGGATTACATCTGTCGGTCGGAGAGCCTCAAGAAGACCGTCTGGAGCCAAGAATGCATAGACTGCTTTAGGTATAGGATGGCTTGGCAAATTATCAATGGCCGGTCTAGACCTATTAGATATATTGTAAATCCGTGTAATTGACAATGTTTGCGTATAATAACATTATATTCACTTTTTTAATTGTCCTTAAACTTCTTGAATCTTATCGTTTGAATGTGATTGATGATTTCATCTGTGTTGACTGAGATGTGATCGTTGTTGAATGCGATTGATTTGATTCACTGATATCGTTGTGTTGTTGAGCTGAGTGTTTTATTTGTTCTGTGTGATTTGCTTTCACCAGGGGGAAACCAAGTGTAAAAACCAAGTGAGACTGTTTCTGTTGGACTGTCCGCTATAACATAGATAGGGCCCGAAAGTGAACGAAAGTGTTGGGGAGTCTTCCTTCTGCTTGGCTGTCCGCGATATAATATAGCGGACGTAAATAGGGTTTTTAAAAAAAACTAAGTGTTGGGGAATCCACCTTCTGCTTGGCTGTCCGCGATATAGTATAGCGGACGTAGATAGGATTTTTAAAAAAAACTAAGTGTTGGGGAGTCCACCTTCTGCTTGGATGTCCGCGATATAGTATAGCGGACGTAGATAGGGTTTTTTAAAAAATTAAATGTTGGGGAGTCTTCTTTCTGCTTGGCTGTCCGCTATATAGTACAACAGACGTAGATAGGGAAAAAAAACTAAGTGTTGGGGAGTCTTCTTTCTGCTTGGCTGTCCGCTATATAGTACAGCGGACGTAGATAGGGGAAAAAAAACTAAGTGTTGGGGAGTCTTCTTTCTGCTTGGCTGTCCGCTATATAGTACAGCGGACGTAGATAGGGCCGAAAAAAAAACTAAGTGTTGGGGAGTCTTCCTTCTGCTTGGTTGTCCGCTATATAGTATAGCAGACGTAGATAGGGCCGAAAAAAAAACTAGGTGTTGGGGAGTCTTCCTTCTAGACCTGGCAAACGGGTCTACCCGCGCGGGTACGGGTAATACCCGACCGGGTCCGGGTATTTACGGGTCGGGTAATTTATACCCGGGTTTTTCCGGGTACAATAATCAGTGATCCGTACCCTACCCTGGCGGGTAGGGTAATACCCGCGGGTATTGTCCTTTTTTTTTTTTAAATTCAAAACAGCGGCTGTCGACGCTGCTACGGCAGTGGTCGGTCGGTTTGGATATGGCGTCGCGCCGTCTCGAGGAGTTCACACTTCACGATCTGTCACCAGCAGATCTGAGATGAGCGATGACCGATGACGGAGGGCTCCGTCGCCGGCAGATGGGTTGTTGGCTTGTTAACGTGTTGGCTTGAGACGGCGCGGCGTGAGAAGAAGTCTGTGAGAGTGAGACTGTGAGAGACTGAGAGTGAAACCAGCAGATCTGAGATGAGCGATGACCGATGACCGATGACGGAGGGCTCTGTCGCCGGCAGATGGGTTGTTGGCTTGTTGCCGTGTTGGCTTGCGACGGCGCGGCGTGAGAAGAAGTCTGTGAGAGTGAGACTGTGAGAGACTGAGGGTGAAACCAACAGATCTGAGATGAGCGATGACCGATGACGGAGGGCTCTGTCGCCGGAGGGCTCCGTCGCCGGCAGATGGGTTGTTGGCTTGTTGCCGTGTTGGCTTGCGACGGCGCGGCGAGAGAAGAAGTCTGAGAGTGAGACTGTGAGAGACTGAGAGTGAAACCAGCAGATCTGAGATGAGCGATGACCGATGACGGAGGGCTCTGTCGCCGGAGGGCTCCGTCGCCGGCAGATGGGTTGTTGGCTTGTTGCCGTGTTGGCTTGCGACGGCGCGGCGTGAGAAGAAGTCTGTGAGAGTGAGACTGTGAGAGACTGAGAGTGAAACCAATTTCCTTAGGGCACATTCCAATTTTGCATTATATACTCCAAAAAATACGGGTAACTCCGGGTACCCGCAATCCGACCCGTACTTACCCGTATTTTACGGGTCGGTTCGGGTCCGGGTACAAATTCAGCGGGTAGTGAAAATGGCTACCCGTACCCGGGATTTTGGACCGGGTACGGGTCGGGTAACGGGTCCGGGCAACATTTTGCCAGGTCTTTCCTTCTGCTTGAATGTCCGCTATATAGTATAGCGGACGTAGATAGGGCCGAAAAAAAACTAAGTGTTAGGGAGTCTTCCTTCTGCTTGAATGTCCGCTATATAGTATAGCGGACGTAGATAGGGCCGAAAAAAAAACTAAGTGTTGGGGAGTCTTCTTTCTGCTTGGCTGTTCGCTATATAGTACAGCGGACGTAGATAGGGGAAAAAAAACTAAGTGTTGGGGAGTCTTCTTTTTGCTTGGCTGTCCGCTATATAGTACAGCGGACGTAGATAGGGCCGAAAAAAAAACTAAGTGTTGGGGAGTCTTCCTTCTACTTGGATGTCCGCTATATAGTATAGCGGACGTAGATAGGGCCGAAAAAAAAACTAAGTGTTGGGGAGTCTTCCTTCTGCTTGGATGTCCGCTATATAGTATAGCGGACGTAGATATGTACTTTTTTTGTCACTTTTTTTTGCTCATTGCACCTTAGGCACGCTATATAGCCCATTTCTATGATTTTCGGCGAAAAACGAGACAAAATATTTTTTTGGTTTTCCTATGAAGGGCCTATTCGCGCACATTTTAGCGCCAAATTCATAGCTTACGAAAAATGTTATAATTTTTTTGTCACTTTTTTTTTTGCTCATTGCACCTTAGGCACGCTATATAGCTCATTTCTATGAATTTCGGCAAAAAACGAGACAAATTATTTTTTTGGTTTTCCTATGAAGGACCTATTCGCGCACACTTTAGTGCCAAATTCATAGCTTGCGAAAAATGTTGAAAGTCCACTTTGTCACTTTTTTTTTCTCATTGCACCTTAGGCATGATAGTTACCCCATTATAGTATGACGGATGTAGTTAGAAACATATATTCCCAACATTTTACATGCTTCAAAAGACGGGATTCGTGAATTAGAATGACATGTGGATAAGTGCCGGTTGGAATGAAATCCTAACATGCAGTAGGAAAGAGGTATATATATCACTTTTCATTTGACATATACTTATCAGATAAGTACTGATCATTGGTTAAAATATTGTTTCTCTCGTTTGATTTGAGCTGCCTCCCACTAACCTCGGCCATTTCTTCCGCAAGTTGAAGCATATAAAATCGTTTTCTACGCAGCAACATCCGATTATTCTCCATACGAATTTGGCGCACAGCTTTCTTACACTGCTAAACATTACGCCGCGACATAGTAAGTGAACGACGTTGCGGCACAGGTGCTCTCAGCGTGGTGAGATCTTGGTGTAGCTCTTCTGATTCCTTAACTCGATATGCCCATTCTCTCCGTAAACCGCAATAATACTCTCTGGGATCCGTGTACTTCACTTCTTTGTAGTCGTCGTTCCTTTCACACAACAACCACACAGTCTCACGTCCCCGCAGACTAGAACTCCCAGGAACTCCTGCCATTTAACTTTGTTTTGGTTCTAAAGCGATGAGCATGGCTAACATATATAAATAAGCCCACACACACATACATAATATATTGGTGTGATAGCTACACAATAGTCTGTCCATCTCTGCTGACAAGACAAGTCTCTAGACATTGAAGATGACAATAATTGGAGACAATAGCATGCCCGTGTCATAACGTTGACAAGTCTTTGGTGACAAGACAATTCTCTTTGGTGACAAGACAAGTCTGTAGTCTATTACCAAAGGCTTGTCACATCTCATAAAGTTGAATCTGTAGCTCTTTCATAAAGTGGTCCCGTTTCAAAGTATATATAAGTACATGCATTGCACGAAGGGCAAAGGACATAGAGTGATATACTCCCAATTTCATAACAACTCTAGAAATGTCATATACTCCACGAGATATTTTGAAGCAATGGGTCGTTACTGGGCGGGCGAAGATGAATTTCACTATTCTTTGCGTCCAAGTTTGCGTTACTCATCAAGTAATGTTAATACATTACGTGCAGAATGGTCTTATCGGATGACTGAACGTGAGGTCTTAGTAGCTGATTCACGAAGCATGAATATACCCATACCTTGACAAAAGGCAATCAACATGCCTCAAATTACGCACATGGAGCTTGAAAGGGCACTGCATCGAATACGTGAGGAAAATAATAGAATGAGAGTTCGTCAAAGTAGGCATAACTTACGTCGTATGGCACGTGATGCACATGAAGATGGCAACAACAATGAAGCACAAGTATACTGGAACATGAGCTTCGAAGAAGAAAATGTTTCCGATGCTCCAGTTTCAGATGAAGATGACTGAAGATCGAGTTCTTCTAAGGCTATAAGGCCTCCGCTTATGCCGGGGTTCGGGAAGGTCGGAACTAAGTGTCTGGTCCGTGCCAACTATTTTCTAGTCCAAGTTGCAGACAACCATTTTTCTCTCCTAGGTCCGCTATATAGTATAGCGGACACTTAGTTTTTTTCTCCTATATATGTCCGCTATATAGTATAGCGGACAGCCCCGCAGAATACATGACCAAGCTTACGTCATAGTGGTGCAGCAGATCATTGTCTGCAACTTGGACCAGAAATTGGTTGGCACGAACCAGGCACTTAGTTCCGACCTTCCCAAACCCCGGCCTAAGCGGAGGCCTTATGTCTGCTATGTAGTAGAGCTAGACGTTGTAGCGTACTGCAGTTTTAATAAATTGGTGCCCAAAGGGTTGTTTTAGTCGCATTGTAGCATACTGCTATATTAATAAATTGGCGCCACGAAGACCTGTTTTGGCGTCAGAATCAACAATCTCAATATCGATAAACAATAAAGAACGTACGATTCACAATCAACGATCTCAATATACCGACGGAATCTCAAACGACACAATTAACGTACGATTCACAATCAACGATCTCAATATACCGACGGAATCTCAAACGACACAATTAAGCACAATTAAGTGAAGAAAATTTTCGAAACACAATCAACAAGAACATAAATTATTTTATTAATAATAAATTAGGGTTCACATTGGGGGAAAGAAATTTTTTTACAAGTGCTCCTATCAAAGATTACAACTTGAAAATCCCACCACCCAAGGTGTTCAAACACTACAAAGTCCCCGAGTTCGAGGCCATGCTGGCGCACGAAGACGTTCCAACCCTCTGCGAATTGCTTTTTTTGGGGTCGGTCGGGCTTCAGCTTGATTTCAACCTGCCATGCCCCCTTGCGGCTATATAATCTTGCACTCTCATGAATTGTTGTAAATTAATTGGTCAAGGCTTCCGGTATGTCCTAACAAACACAATACACAAAAAATAGGTTAGTTTTTAACCAAAAGATCAAACCTTTAACACACGAAAATACAGAGAAAGAGGGATGGCCTACAAGTTCATTCTCAAACCCGGCATCATGACTTTGAAAAAGTGTTTGCCTGCCAGGTGCAAGTTGCCAATAAAATTGTAGGTGGTCTCCGATCCAGAAGCCATCGAGGTCGGCGTTGAGGGGAGGACGGTTTATCACCGGAGTTGTGGGTCACCGGAGATGTGGGTCGCCAAAGATGGAGTAGCGGCCTGGGCTAGATGTTCGAGACAGAGAGAGTGCCCTCAGATAGGACTGATAATAGCCGATTGCCCGATATGATTAATATATATCATAGGATAAAGTTATCCGCTACATTGTATAGCGGACATAAAAGAATACCAAAAGTTTTACTGCGATGACGTCCGCTATATTGTATGGCGGACATTAAAGAAGACCAAAAGTTTTACTGCGATGACGTCCGCTACATTGTATAGCGAACGTAAAAGAAGATCAAAAGTTTTACTTCGATGACGTCCGCTATATTGTATAGCGGACGTAAAAGACCAAAAGTGTTACTACGATGACGTCCGCTACATTGTATAACGGACCGGGCTTACAAAAAAAAAGAAATAAAGACTTTAGATTTGATTCGATGGCCTCTCATAGGTCCATTTTTTAAAAATTCCAGTATTTAGTCGAAAAAATATCCCTCCGGAAATTATTACAAATGCCATAAAGTTGTACAAAAAATTAAAGGTCCACTGCAGCTTGTTCGTCCTCATCTTCGGCGTCACCTTCTTCCCCGTCTTGCAAACCCCCTGAACTTATCCCCA
Source organism: Escallonia rubra (assembly GCA_033065855.1). Classification (NCBI taxonomy): domain Eukaryota; kingdom Viridiplantae; phylum Streptophyta; class Magnoliopsida; order Escalloniales; family Escalloniaceae; genus Escallonia; species Escallonia rubra. Next base: position 503,229 of record JAVXUO010001214.1, on the reverse strand, counting down.
GTGCCTTGTAATGGTTCCGCTTGTCGTGGTCGGTCATTTTGTTGCACAATGCACACCTTCGCATCTTTTTAGGATGAGTTGCCGTTTTAATAGAGCTTTTCATCCGCGTAGATCTCTTGCGGCCTTTCGTTTGCGATATAATTGGATCCAACAAACGGATATCATTGTCGTCTTCCTCCTCCGGCTCGTCATCTTCTGATACCCCCATCGTAGGCTCGGTGTCAATCGCATTGGTGACTGAAGCTGCTTCCAACTGGTCGACGATGGGCTCTTGCTGCTGAGCTACCTCGAGGAGATGTTTATAACCGACCATTGAAGCAGCAGCCTTTACGGACAAACGGGCGAAACTCGTCACCAGATGATTATACCGCAACGTCTCCGATTCTTCAAAGTCAGTATATGGGTGCTCCGGAAAGGCAATGGTACCGTGCAACCTGTTAGCACCTTTCGTCCACCGTGGCAAGACGTATTTATCGGGGATTGTCCTGATATTCTTCTGTGTGAAAAAGCGCAGAATGTGTCTACACAGGATGCCATGGAACTCAAAATTTTTGCAAACACATGTCACCGAGTCCGTCAATGTGTCGTGGCTCACCGTATACATTCTGCGCAGCTTCTCAGGAACGAGGTCATTCACGAGCGAATAAACCTTGTACTCACGCGTAGACTTCTCTATCACCTTGTTTATAGAGTACCGTCCCGATTTCTGCAGCTCTACTTGGTATAGCAAGAAGATCTCCTTCGTATAGACTTTGGCACCGTTCAGCTCCAGCGGGGTCTCAAGCAACCTTCTCCTCTGTTTGTACGTGCTTGCAAAGTCTGCAGCCCTTTCTTTCACGAACAACGACGCAACCGCTTTCTGTGCGGATGTGACGAAACTCTTCAAATTGGTAGCTGTACCCACGTAACTATCAAACGTGGCATTCATAGATTCACTCCTGCCCGTCGTTTTCATGCCCGCAGAAAAATGCCTCCTCGTGTAAACGCCAATCCATTGCTCTTTGAGCTCGTACAAGTGCTGGAGCCACCCGTTATCTTGCAATGAGTAATCCTGAACAAGCTTTTCCCACCTCTCATCAAATTCCTCAATCGTTAACGACTTGCTAACGCACGTGTCAAAATCCTCTTTAAAGTCTGGAAACTTTGCGTACACGTGATGCAAACGTTCAGGGTATTTGTTGCTTATGTGCCAAGTGCAAAAGTTGTGTCGAGTATCTGGAAAGACGGTGGCAATGGCCTTCTTCATTGCCAAATCTTGATCGGTGATGATAACGTTGGGTGTTTTGAAGTTCATGGCTTCCAGCCACACACTAAACAACCATTCAAAAGAACTCTCGCTCTCGTCCCTTAACAAGGCGAACCTGAACAAGATGGAGTGATAATGATGATTGACCCCCGTGAAAGGGGCAAACGGCATCGAGTACTTGTTGGTACGGTATGTGGTGTCGAAAGTCACGACATCCCCAAAATGCTTATAAGCAAGCCTGGAACGACCGTCGACCCAAAATATTGTGCTAACTCGATGCTCGTCGTCAAGTTTATAATCGAAGGTAAACTGCGGGTCCTCCATCTGCATCCGCTTCAATAGGCTCATTGTGGCTTGAGCATCATTGAGGTCATACGCGGCTCGTCTATGGGTTCGGACCGCGTTGCGAACGTCTGTCGTGTTAAAGTTTAAATTCCCCCGGCCTGTTCAGCAAGAACATTAATCATGTCGGTAGGTCCTAGCCGCACATCGCTCATTGTGTGAATGAGGCTCCTCGCGACCTTTCCCATCTTCTTGTGTTGATGCATCTGACTCACCTTAGAAGGGGTTACTAACGGGTGATTGTGTGCCAGTTCCAGGCTGGTAATAAGCCAATGATCTTGCTTGGCTTTATAGCTAACGAACATCTTGACCTGGCAATTCGTTTGCGCAAAGAAGTCCCGTCTTCTGCGCGAATATCCTATTTCGTCATCACTGTCCTCGTTGCCCACACGTGTCTCATTTTGCACTGGGTTTCTGCCCCTATGGCACTTGTATAAGCGAGAGCATATCTTTCTCGTTATGTTGCTCGTTCTTGAAGTCTTTATTCTAATGCCAAATCCAACCCTCAATGAATACGCTCGGAAACATTCTTCAGCTTCCTCCAATGTTTGAAAGGTTCGTCCTAGATACGGATCACTAGCATCTACGGGGGTGTTGGAGCTCGACACGAAATCAGACATTGTGAAACAGCTCCCTATATGTAGAAATATAGACTATGCTGAACAATCAAATGACATTTTCAACTGAAAATATTACCTTAAAATTATCTTGACGAATAGACAAATTTAAGATGACAAATATACCATATACATAATCTCAAAAGTCTCCCATTTTGCTAATTATAGATTTATTGAACATAACAAATTACAATTACTAAGAGCGTTAGACAAATTCATCATGCCAAAATATTTGAGATCAGAAACTTACCTTGCTTGAGTGAAGAAGATTGAAGCAAGTTTTACTCGAAGCTTGAGGGGAACCGAAAATGGAAGCAAGTGAATCCGAAGGAGAAGAAAATTTTGCGGAAAGAGCTAAGAATTTTGCAGGAACTTTGGGGTACACGGGAAGCGCCTGTCCGCGATACTGTATAGTGGAAATTATTCCCGACACTCTGACACGTGCAGAAATAACCTGACAGCTGTCAGGTCCGCTACACTGTATAGCGGATACCTTTTTTGCTGTCCCGTGTTAGGCAGGGGTCAGGGGTCAGACGTCCGCTACACAGTATGTCAGGCAGGGGTCAGGGGTTAGACGTCCGCTACACAGTATCGCGGACGTCTTTTGGCTGTCTCCCATCAGGACTTTAATGTCCTCCGCGGTACTGTGTAGCGGACAGGCGCGGAGGGGCAATTTGGTAAAAAAAAACCCGTCCGCCATACAGTATGGCGGACGACTGACAGCTTTTGAAAAAGGCGCGATCTGGACCGTCCATTTTTCGGGATGGACGGTCAGATCGCGTTTGCAACTTCTCCTATTTTGTCCACGCTCTCAACGGATCAGCTCCCATATATATATATATATATATATATATATATATATATATATATATATATATATATATATATATATATATATATTAAGTAATAATAAATATACAAACAACATTTATACAATATTTATTTAGTCAATGTACTGGACAAAAACTAAGTCAAATATCAAATATTTAATAAAAAAAATGTGCCCATAGGATATGCATCAGATTATTCAGATATGCTATGCCTATGCACGACAGAGTGAGAGGAAAAAAAAGGGAAATAAATGAGAAGCGGAGAGGGACTCATGAGTCACGACAGAGGCTGGGAAAAAAAAGGGAAAAAATGAGAAGGAGGAAACAAAGACAAAGGACTCGAACAGAGACGAGATGAGGAAACAAAGAGAAGAAGAGACATGTGGGTCAGCGACGTCGGCGGAGGACCTCCGGCGATGATGGCGAGACGACGATAGCTACAGCGTCAGCAACTGGCTTATCTTCCTTCGGCAACTGTTGGATTCAGTATCTTCGACGACTGAGCTCTGGCAACACTAGCGACAGCCTTGATGTGGTCGGTAGACAACATCTGTGAGGTGAGAGAGAAGGAGACGATAATAGTTCAAAAAATCTAAAATTTGGCCCAAATGGTCCGACACTGCTCCATGCCGTGTCCGACACTCGTCGATAAAGTGTTCGACAGTGTCAAAATTTTAAAAAAAAAATCCGACACCGATTAGCCGTGTCCGGAAGGTGTCGGGGTGTCCGTCCGTTTAGGACACCATACCCCTCCACTTCACCTAGGAGAGGTGTCCGTGCTACCTAGCTGCGTATGGTCGCACGATAATCACTATAACAATTTTGCTTTATTGAAGACAATTATTTCTTATTTCACCATAGGACACTCCCAGCACAAACCTCTAGAGAGGGAAGAACATGAAACAGCCAAAAGTTCGCAGTTTCTGAAGAAACTCAAGTGGACGCAGGCCAATTCAACAGTACATAGAAACTTCCACTCGGTAACAATGCCTCGTGAAAACAGGAAAAACAACTTTTCATGCATTCCTCGGCGGCTAGACACCAAACAGAGAAAGTTTATTGACAATAGCATACTCAAGTAGCTTCGACAAATTCATGGAAATGGTTGCTGACAACACGAGGTCTAAACCCGCTTAAAAACCACCACCATAATAACCATGGTTGCCAATCCCATCAAGGAAGCTTTAAGTGATCTACCAGCCTCTGCAGAAGCACTTGCTGCCTCTGGACAAACATCATGATTCTGTAAAAACCCAGATAAGCTGCTCATCGTCTCAACTACTGAGACCCTGAAGTTCGCAAGGATTTCCCGGATCCAATTTCTGTATGACTGCTCCGCGGTATCACATGACTCGTCAAACAGCCTTGGAGAACATGGATCCGCAGCATCCACAGTTTCCATAGTGCTTTTAACCATATCAAGCAAGGAAACACCTAACCGAAAAGATTAGGTAACATTCGTATGAACGGAAAAAATGAAAAGCATAATGTGAGCAAATTGAAAAGAACTTGAAGATGAAACAGCTCTCACTTGTCTTATGCGACTCGATAAAGTCCACAAGTGCTTGATTTTGCAGTACAACATTCCATACACTTGCGTCGCTAACAATGGAAGCAACAACAGTCTAGTACCAAAACAGAATTAGACATTATTTCCTCAAAATATAAATCAAATCATTAAGAAGTTAAAGATAATTAATAAAGTTAAAACCCACGTATGGTAAGCTACTGAAGAAACTGTACATGAGCAGCCAAAATATCAAACAACAAGATTTATATAGAACTATTCGTAAGCTACAAATATTTGTAGCTCTTTTAGCTGACCCTGGAAAGCGAAGGAGAGAGCTATTTTATAGCTAATTTCAAAAAAAATGACGTCTCTCTCAAGTGCAAGGGCTCCTGTAACCGTCGCGCCTGATCAAAGCAAGGCAAGAAAAAAAATCACCTCACAAGAAACCACGTTATATATTCATTTCTGTCCAAATATAGTAATTAGTCCCACAATTTAATAACAGAGCCCACACAAATTCTTAAGAAACAATGACGAGCAGCAATGCTACTAATAAGAATTGAAGAATTGATATTTTGATCCATTGAATGAAAGTCAATATTTGGTGCTTTAATAAAGAGAAACAGCAAACCATGCTTCCATTTACAAGACATTCACTTATACTAATTTTTTTTAGAAAAGAAGAGTTGCTAGAGTACCAAAGCGGGGGTGGCACCATTTAAGCATAAGATGGTTTTATTTAGGGAAAGAGCAATCCTATGCTTTACAAGTTAATATCCAAATTTTGACTCCCAAATGACGTGACAAACTTTGAGTAAAGTATTGATTCCCACAGCAGTAAGAGTACAAAAACGCGAGTAGCACCATTCATTCCCAAATTTTGTGTCCCAAGTGACATGGCAAATTGTGAACCACAAGGAGTCCCTCCCTCCCTCTCCCTCTCCCGCCCCTCACTACCTCCTTCCCTCCCTCTCTCTCTCTCTCTCCCACCCTCCCCCCTCTCTCTGTGAAATGAGATAAAGCTCAAGATTAGGTAGCATGAAAAAGAAACATATCCATTATTTACCTCACCATCGCAATTTGAATTCACTACCTAATTCCAAGGTTTAAAGATATTTCACTTCTCTTAGGGGTTTTGACCAACAGTTATACGCAAGCAGTCAGGAGATTGTAGCTTCAGCTGCCCCAACACAGTAAAAAGAGATACCGCTATCAGGTACAAAGAGAACAGAATAATTAGAAAAACTCTAGCCATGTATGGACCATCCGTCAATTTCTATGCAGACGAGAACAAAAGTGCAGGACTAAAGCCCCACATTTTACAATTCTTATCCATGGTTATCATTTTCCAATTCTGCGAAAACATCTTTAACAAAACTGGAAATGAAAGGCATCCACGCATAGCCTTACACATGCAAAGATCCTAACTTTCAGAAGGGAAAAATACAATTAAAGCTGTGAGCTTTCATACTGTACAACCCTTTTTCTTTTGAAAATGTTGCTTTCAGAAGCGTACAAAACAAAAATGACGATACATTTATACATAGAATTCAATGCACTTGGTCTAGAAATGAATTGGCAGAAAAATATCATGACCTTCAGTAATCGAATTCTAAACGGCAAATGTTTATCTTCTTTCATAGCAAGTACAAGGCAAATCCAGATCAAAGAAAAAAGAGGGAATTCAGTTTAAAACCTGAGCTGCAGGACTTTCGCTGAATAACCTAAATGCCTGAATAGCATGTTTTGACACCGGCAGATTTAGCGAATCAGTAACAGCTTTGTTCTCCATGCATTCTGAATTTGAAAGATGCAGCATGCCGGAATCTTGACCAGACAAGAACGAACCCTTGCCGCCAGTAAAACTAGGAGACAGGTAGGTCCTGAATAAGAACATTTAAAGATTAACGACTACTGCAATAACAAGTGCTGATACTCTCTTTATTTTCCCGGAGCGTGAAAACAGAAAAACCAAATCGATACATACCAAGACAGCAGAAAATAAGACATAGCGAACGAATTCGATCCATCGAATTATTGAAAGCAATAATAGGGACAATTTGACTTGATGAACCCAGACAGGAGTAACTGGATATATTCTGCCTTGCTTGAAGTTCTGCATGGAAATAAGCTAAGTGGAAAAGAGAAACAATTTATCATTCCTCCAGGACATTTTTTAAGCATTAGGCTGGAGAGAAACAGGTGTCGAAATTAGTGCAACTTACTTTAGAGGTAGTTAGTTGTATTTACTTGTTTTCCTAGTCTTTTGCTTAGTTGGATTATTTCATGTTCAGTTACCAATTTTATAGCTAAATGTGAGGCTTGTTCACATAGTGGGCTTTGGTTGTTTGTTAGTGGTAAACATGGAGTAACTAGTGGGTTGCTTGTTAGTGGTAAAATGGAGTGAGTAGTGGGTTGTTTGTTAGTGGTAAACATGGAGTGAGTAGTGGAGATATATGTGGAGAGTGGTTTAGTGGAACCTAGTCTTTAAATAGAGGTTCAATAAGCTTATTGAATTATCAATCCATTTTGCAAGTTTCTCTCAAATACAAGTAATATTTTATTCCAGCTTTCTTCCTTTTGTTACTCCCTGGAGTCTTTGTATTTTTCCTCTTTTGTTTTATGGTATCAAGAGCCAGCTGAAGGTTCTTTTGTTGTTCAAATCTTCTTGTCTATCAAATTTATTTGTTGGAGAAGTTTGAACGTGTGAGAGGGAGCTTTCGTTGACTGTTGCCATGGAGGTCTCAAATGGAGGAAATGTTCACAACGGGATGGAGAAACTTGTAGGCAAAAACTACAAGTATTGGAGGATGTGTATGGAGGCATACCTTCAAGGTCAGGACTTGTGGGAATTGATTGCCGGTACTGATGCAATCCCTTCCGATGTTCCTGAGAATGCCGAGTCACGACGGAAGTGGAAGATCAAGTGTGGGAAGGCTCTCTTTGCTTTGAGGACATCTATTAGCAAAGAGTTCATTGATCATGTTCGTGACGTTTGTTCTCCGAAGGAAGTTTGGGAAATGCTCGAAAGGCTGTTTACCAAGAAGAATAAAGCAAGGCTACAGCTGTTGGAGAACGAGTTAGCAATGTTAAAGCAAGGAGGTATGTCAATTTCAGAATATTTTTTACGAGTTAAAAGTATTTGTGCTGAGATTTCAGAGATAGATACGGATGAGAAGATTAGCGAAGCTCGTCTACGTCGCTATCTTGTTCGCGGTTTGAAGAAGGAATATGGGCCTTTTGTCACCTCTATACAAGGGTGGTCGACACAGCCTTCTGTCGAAGAATTAGAGAATTTGCTCTCTAATCAAGAAGCCTTGGCGAAACAAATGGCGAAGAGCTTTGAAACCGATGACGTTCTCTTTTCGAAGGGAAAGTCGGACAAGAAGAATACGTTCGGGAGTAAGAACAAAGAAGAAGATTTAAGTGCAGAAAAAGGTGGCAATTCACACACTAAGAAGCCTATCACATGCTTCAGATGCGGGAAGACTGGGCATATAAAGAAAAATTGCCGGGTGAAGCTTTCGAAGGCCAACGTCGCATACACAAGCGAAGGAGATGATCAACTCAAATGGGATCATTGCTTTACTGTTGAGGCTATTGAACAAAAGTCAACCCAAGCTTTTGTCAATTATGCTGACAACAAGAAAGAAGAGTGGATCATTGATTCAGGTTGTTCTCACCATGTAACCGGGAATGATACTTTGTTCTCGGAAGTGCATGAACACCATGGAGATCGAGTTATTGTCACTGCTGATAACTCTACTCATCCTGTAGCAAAAGAAGGCGTTGTGACGATCGATGTGGCCAACGATACAAGCAGTGTCAAGTTGCATGATGTTTATCATGTTCCAGGTTTGACGAAAAATCTAGTTTCAGTTCCTCAAATTACTGATTCTGGAAAATATGTCTTATTTGGCCCAAAGGATGTGAAGGTGCTTGATAATGTGAAAGAAATATCTGCTAATGTTATTTTTTCTGGTGAGAAGAAAGGTTCTCTGTTCGTTATGTCAGCAGGTGAAGCTTATGTGAAGAAGACAAGCCAAACCGATAATGCTGCTATTTGGCATGCTCGGTTGGGTCATGTAGGCTACCAATTGCTACAACAGATTTCTTCTAAAAAGTTGGTAGATGGTATGCCAACTTTGAAGAATGTCCGAGAAGATGTGATTTCCAAGGTTGCCAATATGGCAAATCTCATCGTCTTCCTTTCAAAAGGTCATCAAATCAAAGATCCACGTTGTTTGAATTGGTTCATACAGACTTGATGGGACCAACGAGAACACCAAGCTATAGCGGACATCGCTATGTTATGGTGTTGGTGGATGATCACTCGAGGTTCACTTGGGTGAAATTTTTGAAGGAGAAGAGTGAAGCACTATCCAAGTTTATGGAGTTCAAGGATGCCATTGGAAAAGAGTTTGGGAAGAAGATAAAATGCCTCCGGAGTGACAATGGTGGGGAATACATGTCAGATGACTTCTTCAAATATTGTGATGACAACAGTATTCTTCGTCAAATGACCTGTCCAGACACGCCTCAGCAAAGCCTCAGCAAAATGGAGTTGCAGAAAGGAAGCTTGGGTATCTTTCTTCCATTTGTCTTTCATGGCTGCATGACAAGAATCTTTCTCGGGAACTCTGGGCAGAAGCTATTCAATGTGCATGTCATGTGACAAACAGGTTGCCTCCTTGGCCAGGTACACAAAAATCTCCCTTTGAGATTTTGTATAGTGAAAAGCCAAATGTGAATTATTTTCGGGTATTTGGTTCTATTTGCTACGTTCATGTTCCTAAATCTAATAGAACCAAACTTGACCCGAAAGCAAAGAAGTGCGTATTTGTTGGCTATGACTCTCATAGGAAAGGTTGGAGGTGCATGGATCCAGATACAAAGAAGTTTACTACTTCTAGAGATGTGGTGTTTGATGAGGTGTCCTCGCCATTTTCTGCTCCAAAGTTCATTGCTATTGGTGATGATCAAGATAATTTGGAGCTTCTATTTCCTGAAGCAAATGTGCAAGCACCTAGTAATGTAGAGGCAGAAAATGAGTCCCCAACTCAGAACATTGCTAGAAGAGAAGATGAACAACAAGCCGTGAGAAGGTCAACAAGGGAAACAAAGCAGCCAGACTACCTCAAAGATTATGAGGTAAAACTAAATAGTTGTTTGGTGACTTCATGTTTCTTTACAGGAGCATTAACTGCAGAAGAACCAACAAGTTATGAGGAAGCGAGGGGCTGTCCAAATTGGGAGAGAGCAATGCAAGAAGAGATTGATGCTTTAGACAAAAATGAGACATGGGAGTTGGTACCGAAACCAGAAAAGTGTGAGCCAGTCACTTGCAAATGGGTGTTTCGCTTGAAGAAAAATTCTGATGGTACCATTGATAGGTTTAAAGCTCGTTTAGTTGCTCGTGGTTTCTCTCAAAACTATGGATTGGACTATGAGGAGACATTTAGCCCGGTGGCGAAGATGGTGACAATTAGATCAATTATCTCGCTTGTTGCTTTTAAAGGTTGGAAATTATGGCAGCTTGATGTAAAGAATGCATTTCTTTATGGAGAGTTGGATCGTGAAGTATTTATGGAGCAACCTTCTAGCTTTGTCTCTAAGCAATTTCAAAATCATGTTTGCCGATTGAAGAAAGCACTCTATGGCCTAAAGCAAGCTCCTTGAGCTTGGTATGGTAAAGTTGCTCAATACCTCATCTTCTGTGGATTTAGAGTTTCTGATTCAGATTCTAGTTTATTTATAAAATTAGAATCAAATGTGCATCTCCTGGTATTATTATATGTTGATGATATGATAATAACTGGGGATAATGAATCAAAAATTTCTAATTTGAGAAATGACTTGTCTGTTCGTTTTGATATGAAAATTTTGGGGGAGATTACATGTTTTCTTGGTCTAGAAATTGAAAAATCAGACCAAGGGTATTTTGTGTCTCAAAGAGCTTATGCAAAAAGTCTCTTAGAGCGTTTCAGCATGGGGGATTCAAAAGAAAAGGCCACTCCAATGGAGCCAAATCTTAAGCTGAAGAAAGATAAAGGGAAGCCATTGAAGGATGCCAGGAAGTTCCGACAACTTGTTGGAAGTTTGATTTATCTAACCATCACAAGGCCAGAAATTTCATACTCTGTTAGTGTTGTTTCTCAGTTTATGCAAAATCCAAGAACCCCTCATTTGGAAGCGGCAAGAAGAATTTTATGTTATGTAAAAGGAACTCTTGATTATGGTCTTCTGTACAAGAGATGTGATAACTTTGTGTTGAGTGGATTTACTGATGCAGATTGGGCCGGAGATACAAATGATCGTCACTCAACTTCAGGATATTGTTTCAACACTGGTTCAGCAGCAATTTCTTGGTGTAGCAAGAAGCAGAATATTGTTGTTTTGTCTAGCACCGAAGCTGAGTATGTGGCAGCAACTATGGCTACACAAGAATGCGTTTGGTTAAAAAGGCTAATTGAAGACATGTTCTGCGAAGTTGACTATGCTGTGCAAATTAAGTGTGATAATGAAAGTGCCATTAAGCTTGCATCAAATCCAATTTTTCATGCGAGAACAAAACATATAGAGGTGCGTTATCACTTTGTTCGTGAGAAAGTGTTAAGCGAAGATGTTGAGCTATTAAGCGTTCGCACCAACGATCAAGTGGCTGATATATTTACTAAGGCTTTGGTGGAGCCTAAGTTTCAACGTTTTCGGGATGCTTTGGGTGTCGTAAGCTTGCACTAAGGGGGAGTGTCGAAATTAGTGCAACTTACTTTAGAGGTAGTTAGTTGTATTTACTTGTTTTCCTAGTCTTTTGCTTAGTTGGATTATTTCATGTTCAGTTACCAATTTTATAGCTAAATGTGAGGCTTGTTCACATAGTGGGCTTTTGTTGTTTGTTAGTGGTAAACATGGAGTAAGTAGTGGGTTGCTTGTTAGTGGTAAACATGGAGTGAGTAGTGGGTTCTTAGTTAGTGGTAAACATGGAGTGAGTAGTGGAGATATATGTGGAGAGTGGTTTAGTGGAACCTAGTCTTTAAATAGAGGTTCAATAAGCTTATTGAATTATCAATCCATTTTGCAAGTTTCTCTCAAATACAAGTAATATTTTATTCCAGCTTTCTTCCTTTTGTTACTCCCTGGAGTCTTTGTATTTTTCCTCTTTTGTTTTAACAGGCATGCCTTCCGTGTGAAAGCTTAGCTGGAGAATACCAAGACAAACTTCTTGAATACTTCTTTTTTGGTTAGGCCAAGGGAGAAGACTTCAAATGACGACTTTCTTGTGCTTCTGGTCAGCTTTGTTGAGTAAACAAAATTTGGATATTTTGTTTAATTAGACAAAATAATTTTTAGCTTCCTTTTCAACACATCAAGATGCAAGTGTATTCCATAAGAGCAGAGAGGTGGCAGTGAAAAACATTCCAGGCCTCAATTGCACAACTCAGTTCAATTTTAGAAAAGACAGAAAAATGTTAAATATCATGTAAAGGCCGTAATTGCAGGTTAAATTCCGAGGCAACACTGCATCCGAGACCTGGCTAAGAATGTTATATACAACAGTCGTAAGCGAAGTTAGGAATCCAATCTTGACACAAATATACCCAAAGAATATGACCATACAGATAGTACTTGACCATAGCAGGCCTTTAGCATTCCTTTTTCGACAAAAGTTTTTACAAGCCTACCACACATATATAGGATTTTTGCGTCGAATCTACATAATAAAATCCACTTCCAGAGAAAGACAATCCAAGCACTAAGGAACGCATCCTCCAGAGAATGTAAGAGTGCATATCACTTAATTAGTTGAAGGAACTTACGAAAATAAAAACACCCTGAAATAACATGTATTCACGAAGGCCGTTATGATAAGTAAGAGTGACCACAACAATGCAATACTCACTAGAAACAGACTAAAATAATTTGAAGAAAGACTACTATAGTACACTACATCAAGGCATCAAACCACGTCTATCAAAATAGTGCAAGAAACAGTGATCTGCTAATCAAACGAGTATAAAACTTCAATTAGTCATACAAAGCATGATTGTATACGCAATCATACTGATCGAAACTCGTAGAATATCAACCATGATCGACGAAAAAGGAAACATACTTCACAAGAGCGTCGTTGAGTTCAACAGTGGCCTGCTTGGCCTCCTGAGCAGTCGGCGCGCCGCCAAACACGAGCCTCGGCGCCGGCTCGCCGGCCAACTCCCAGCACGGCCTCTGCACCGAGTCCTCGACCTTCTCCGCCGCCAGTACGGCCCCGCCGCTCAGCTTCCCGTCCTCGGCCGACGTGGCGATCGCCAACACCGGACGAGCCGCCCAGCGCACCGCCGCCGCTAACTGGCGGAAGCCTCCGTGGGCCACGCCGATCCCCGCCACCTTCGCCGCCGCCATCACGCCGCCGCCGCCCATCGTGATTTGATTGACTTAAGATCCAAAATTCAAAACACTAAGGTTAGGGGGAATTTTTCGAGATCAAATTATTGTAGCTGATAATTCTCCGTGCATGGCAAAGTTAATTTAAGGGCTAATTACACCTATGTCCCTGAGGTTTGGGGGTAATTACACTCAAGGACACAAAGTTTCAAAATGTAACACTTATGTCCCAAAAAGGTTTCAAATGTATCACCCGTGTCCATCCGTTAGGGTTCCATCCAAAAAATATACTGTTCATCATTTTGTATTTTAAAAATGACAATACTGCCCTTGTACAATACAACTTTGAATAATTTTTATAAATTTTAAATTAGGATAACAAATCTTAATTCTTTAAAATTAGGGTTTGAAATTAGGATAACAAATCTGTTTATTATTATATATGATTTATTTATTAGTTTTAGTTTTAGGATATTCTTGAAATCCTAATTTGCAAATTAGGATATTCTTGAAACCCTAATTTACAAATTAGGATTTTCTTGAAACCCTAATTTGCAAATTAGGATTTTTTTTGAAACCCTAATTTGCAAATTAGGGTTTTATGTTCTATGTTCTCTCTCCCTACCACCCCGTCGCCGCCACCCACCCCCCGTCCACCCCCATCGCCTCCCCCACCCTCCCTTTAACCTGTGGCTGCCCCCATCTTTCCCCTAATCCGCCGCCGCCCCTACCGTCCCCACCAACCTGTCGTCGCCCCTACAGTCCCTCCAACCTGCCGTCGCTGCCCCTACCCCCTCGTCCCTACCCCGTCGATCACCATCCCCCTGCCCCCATCCTCCCCGCCCCGTCGCCGTCCCCAGTCGCCTCCACCCATCCCCTCGTCAACCCATTTCACACCTCCCCTACCACCGCAGCCCCCATCGTGGCCCAACCAATCAGATCCACCCGTCACCGACCAGATCGAGCTAACCCGCGGCTGGCCATACACCTGCAAACACGCACGCCGGAAAAAATGGTCTGCCGGCAGTGGGTTATCGTTGGACCAGCTTTGATTTGTGTATAGTGGTGGTGTAGGTGGGTTGATCGGCGGTGGGGAGAGAGAGAGGGGGCTGCCTGCCGGCGTGGGGAGAGGGGAGGGGGCTCTCGGCGTGGGGCTGCCGGCGGGGAAAGAGAAGTGTAGAGAGAGAATTTAAGGGAGAATTTAAGATAATGGCAATTGAAATAAATAGATCTGTCACTTTAGGGCAATAAAGTCATATTGTTAAAACGGTTAGGATTGTTAGGGTTCCGTTTGGTCAATGGACACAAGTGTAATTTGTCCAAACTATTGTCCTTGTCTGTAATTATACCCTAACCTCAGGGATATAAGTGTAATTTGCCCTTAATTTAAAGACAGAAGCCGAAGAGCCAGAATAAAAAAAAGCGACAGCTTTTCGCGGTCAATTGAAGTCCTGCCGCGTGGCAATTTTGTCTAGCTACCTTAACGGGTAAGGAAGGTGCACTTTGCTCAGCGAGCCGATCGAGAGAAAATAGCTGACATGGGTTAGTTCAGCGGTCCTCAATTCAGGTTTTTCATTTGGGTTCGAATTATGTCTGCCGCATTTGTTGGTGGCAAACTTACGTCCTCGTCCTGCTTGTGCTCCACACACGGGTCCTTGTACGCTTCGGCCCGGACATAGGTGCAGGAATCGAGGGCTCAAATGTATGTAGCAGCCTTGTAGGTCTCCGAGGTGCAATACTCAAATCTTGATTCCTGCTTAATTGAAAATATATTATCCACTTATTACACTATATCATATTTATCGCCATTACGATTTTCTCTATAAAAATTGTTTAAAATATGATGGATTTTACAATTCTAAACAGTTTTATTATATAGAATAAGTTGTGGATGTGACGAAGAAATCAACTTTTAAAAGAGATTTCATATAGATCTTTATTTTCTCTTAAGTGGGAATATCATGCTCTAGCTCGGAGCTTTCCCTGTTCTGTGTTGCAACTTTTAAAAGAGATTTCATATAAATCTTTATTTTCTCTTAAGTGGGAATATAATGCTCTAGCTTGGAGCTTTCCCTGTTCTGTGTTGCATTAATTTTTTTGGCAAAGTACATATGCTGGAACGTAATAAGGAAAAAATTAAGAAAAAATGAGTCGTTTGTCATGTCTAGGATTTATGAATGTGCTCTGAATCAATATTTTGTTACTGATGAGGCTATGTGCCCATTTTTTGTTACTGCTATATTTTGGATTAATTTATATGATTAATAGGAAAATAAAATAAAATCATAAAATTGACTCTTGATACCAATTAAGCATCTAATCAATAAAATTTAAATTCAGATTCCGAGAGTAACTTATATGACTCGAAAGTGTTAGGAACTTTACCATACTCTAAAATGGTAGAGAGAGAGAGAGATTTCTAATGATTTTTATTCGAATACAAACAAACAAGAAGAAATCCCTAGTTAAAACTGATTTTTGGTTTTTCACTGTTACTGATAATGCAAATGTAGATAGAATCTCTTCAGAGCCCACTAGGCTTATACCTTAGATGCACGGAATCTCTGTGACAAGCCGGCTCTTGTATACATACATGAAAGCTTGATTTGCTTTGTTTACATAAAAACCCACCTATTTTAGTTTACATTCATTACAACGTCAAGCAAGCGTAACTGGTCATAAACCCCCTTTTGATCTTATTATGTGGGTGGCGGCGTCAGGGTATCAACTTTGGCCAAGGAGAGAAACACAGGGAGAAAGAAAACGGAATGTGGACCGAGGACGTTTTTGTTGATCGGAGAATTATATGTAAATAGCTAATCCATGTCTATCAATTGCAACACTCCCTATGGAATCAAATGACATGAACATTCCTTTTGACTTACGGTTATAACCTTTTAAAACCCCAGACTTACAATTCAACAGGATTCCCTCCATGTTAATGTATGATGACTTCTTCTTTGGTCTGAACTCTGAAAGATTTTTTTTTTTTTTTGTCAAAATGCCAATGTATTCATTCATCTTGAAGCAATATACACATTCATCTATACAACTCAAAATTAAAGTGCAAAATTATACATCTCACCATACTAACTACCTATAAGTCTATGTAGCTATGAAAATTGAATCACTTAGCTCCCAAGCTGCACATAGTACTTTATTTCTTACATTTGTTGGTATACTTGATCCACTGATGTATGGCATATAAGCAACCTTGAGGATTGACTTGCTGATTCTTGAAAATTCTTGAATTCATCTCCTGTCAGAGGCCATATATTATGACAGCAACACTTAGCTTGTAAAGTTTTGCTCTGAAGTTTTTCCCTCTAAAGTTCTGAGCTGCATATTGTAGGAGTTGGTTCCAAGATTCCAAAGGAATCCTCATTTGCATTCTTTTCGGTACAAGCATCCATACTTCCTGAGCATACGAACATTGGACAAATAGACGCGGCTATGCTCCTGGATTAAATTCCATTCCTTTAGCTTCGCTTTAGTTCTTAATTCATTCTTGCATACCATCCATAGTATTATGGAGCATTTAGGAATGTGTCCACTGAAAGATTATGTTCTCCATTGCCTTCCCAATGGTCGATTTGATGGATACTTTTCACTTTTCCACGAGAATGTACAAGTTTCGCAAATGACCAACTAGCTTGCTGTTCATATGGATTTTATCTACAACCACAAGCAAACTACAAGAAAATATATCCGTACCCGAACCGACCCTTAATTTTCGGATCGGTCCGGGTCGGATACTGTTTACCCGCCCTACCCGAATTGTTCACTATATATAAGTGCCAGATTGCTAGGGTTTTCGTCTTTTCCTCTCATCTTCTCCATTTGCGCCGCTCCTCTCTCTCACTCACGAGTCACGACGTCCCCCTCTGATTTGCACAGCTCTCTCTCCTTCTCTGAAGTCTCGCGTTCTCACCCACTAAGCCACCAAAGATCTCTTGCTCTCACCCACCATAGATCCACCGACGACCGCATCTCTCTCTCTCAGCCTTGTTCTCTATCTCTCGCACTCACCCACCATAGTTAGATCCACCGACGGCCGCACTTCTCCGCACCTAAGACAGCCCTAATCGTCCAGCTCCGCCGGTCACAGCTCCGCCACTGTCTTGCATGGAAAGCCTCAGCCTTCAACTTTGATTTCATAGTCGATCTGCTATGAAATAGATTCAGATCTTGTTTTTTTATTTATGTAAATTTTTGTAATAGTCATCAATCAGTTCAGATCTCGATCTACTTATTTTGTTTCTATATGAATTTTTGTATATTTGTGTTGGATTTGAGATTGTTTGGTCAGATCTTATAGCCAAAAAGATCATTTTATTGTATTGCAGTAACAAAACTGAAATCATGAAGAGATTAAACTGTGATAATTATAGATCTGTAGTAAAAGGGGGAAAATATTCCCAGAGACAATTAAAATACCCCAATGAATATATATATATATATATATATATATATATATTACCCGCGGGTAATACTCTACCCGCAAGGGTAGGGTACGGGCAGCAAAAAAGGCTACCCGGGAAAATTCGGGTAAAAACTACCCGACCCGATTTTACCCATACCCGACGGGTTTACCCATTTGCCAGGTCTACCTTTAAAGGATAATTTTGGTATAGGGCTAATTACACCTATGTCCCTGAGGTTTGGGGGTAATTACACGCGAGGACACAAAGTTTCAAAATGTAACACTTGTGTCCATTGACAAACGAAATACCAAAATACTTAACGGTTCTAACAAAAAGACCAAGTTGCCCCTAAATAAAAGTTGAAATCCTGATTTGCCCCTGGGACCACATGAAACCCTAATTTTCATTGTCTCCCCCCCCCCCTTCGCCTGTGCCTCCCCCTACCCCTACCCCTTCCCCGTCGCCCCCACCCTACCCATTTCCCTTCCCCGTCGCCCCCACCATACCCCTTCCCCGTCGCCCCCACCCTCCCCATTCCCCTTCCCCGTCGCCGGCGTCGCCTTCACTGGTCGATCGGAAGGAGCGCCAAAATTGATCGCCATTTGCAGTGGTGTAGCAGCACGGTGGCTTCAGCGCGATGCTCGCAGAGGCTCGATGAAGCATCTTCCTCCCCCTTCCCCGTCTGCGCTGCAACCCATCTTCCTCCTCCATCCCCGGCGCTGCACCCCGACCTTCGACGGTTGAATTGAATTACAGATTGAGTTGAAGATTGAATTGAATTACAAATTGAATTGAAGCCCTAATTGGTTTTGAAAATTAGGGTTTTGAAACCCTAATTGGTAGATTGAAACCCTAATTGAGTTGAAGATTGAATTGAATTACCTTGATCTTTAATTAAGGCTTGATATCTTAATATAAAAAAATTTAAAAATATACAGTACATACAGTACAAGGGGTAGTATTGTCATTTTAAAAATACGTATCGATGACATCATAAAAAAGTACATTTTTTGGACGGAACCCTGACGGATGGACACGGGTGATACATTTGAAACATTTTTTGTCACGGAATGTTACATTTTGAAATTTTGTGTCCTTGAGTGTAATTACCCACAAACCTCAAGGACATAAGTGTAATTAGCCCTTTGGTATATGACAAAAAATTATGCAGTGACCTAACTTTTATTAACGGATGCTTGACGGCATGTAGTTTTGTGTAAACATACTACGTACAAATTATAGGGAGCGGAGTGTAATTAAAAAAGATAGGGGGGTCCGTGTGTAATTTAGGACAAACCTCAGGGGTGCCGTGTGTAATTTACCCTAGAAAAATAAGAGTCGCGTTACAGACGGTCGAAATAGACAAGATTATATAAACTGAATGGCAACAACATCCAGCGAGAGATAACAAAAAAACAAAACTAACAGGGTGCAAACCTACTACAACAAACCAAAGAGTTAAGTACAATATCATAGATATCCTAAATAGCTGCAGGAGCCAAAATACCACAGAGGTAGAGAGCAAGCTTCAGCCCAGATCAAGATGATACCGCAACATCCTATACAGACCTTGTCCATACCTGCTGTATATCATCATAAGCTCGCGAAGCAAAATTAGCTAATGTAGACGGTAGAGTAAAAAATGTTGTCTCTTTCTCAGGCAATATGTGCAGAAAAAGTGCTTTTGTGTGTGTGTGTGTGTGTGTAGGCAATGGTCGCAATGTGAACGCCTTGAGCTAAAGTGTGACATACATGGATGGAACAAAGTTTTTTACTAGAAGAACTTGTTCGGAAAGAACAGATCTAGGCTCGCATCCGGTGGCGTCAATGGCACCATTTCTCCATAATCTAAGGAAGAATATGATCCGTGTCATCACGGCCCGATGTCGGGAAAGGATGATGGTGGTCGAGCAGTAACCATTGTTTACAGGACAAAAGGTGAAGGATGATGGTGGTCGTGCACTGACCCTTTCATTCATACATGTAATTTCTGTACATTTCACCACCCAAACAAAACAAAACAAAACAAATGTTTTTTTTTTTAATAGTCCGAAACAGTGTAGATCCCATCTACATCATCTTCTATATATTACAAAGAAAAGATTAAAACTTTTTGCTCAAAATTTCAAAAATAACTCTCTGCTAAGGACGAATACATATTACATGATCCGGAATGATTAGTCCTGACCACGGAATTAGAAAGGAACTGATGGATACAAACGGGACAGAGAAATGTAAAATTGTTTTGTTATACGGCCCTAGAGATTTGGCTCCAAAGTCTCGATTGGCCAAAAAAATTTTACAGTTACATGTCCCCAAAAACAGTTTTGGAGTGAAATTATTACTTTGGTACTGTAATGAATTCAGACCATACCGACCTATTTTGAGCTCCTTGAAGGAATCATCAAGATGCGGTCACCTTACTCCTTCCGCGTAAACATCGGGTGGTGGAGCACCCCAAAACAGGGCTAGCCTTCTGTCGGAGCAAGTAAATGCAATAATTCGGTACTTTCTTACAATCACAGCATTTGCACGAATATACTGTGTATGGTATAATCACTATAACAATTTTGCTTTATTGAAGACTATTTCTTCTTTCACCATAGGACACTCCTAACACAAACCTCTAGAGAGGGAAGAACATGAAACAGCCAAAAGTTCGCAGCTTATGAAGAAACTCAAGTGGACGCAAGCAGTGGCGGAGCCAGAATCGTTGGGTTGGGTGGGCACTTGATATATATTTTGATTCAGACATTAAGATATGCCTAAATACATGCCTTGCCCACGCTTTCTTTCGTCGTCAAAGGGTGCCGATACAAGAAAGCGTGATAACATTGTTGAGCACATTCTCTAATAATTTAAACTTTTAGAGCAAT
Organism: Escallonia rubra; assembly: GCA_033065855.1. Taxonomy (NCBI): domain Eukaryota; kingdom Viridiplantae; phylum Streptophyta; class Magnoliopsida; order Escalloniales; family Escalloniaceae; genus Escallonia; species Escallonia rubra. The sequence continues at coordinate 483,002 of JAVXUO010001214.1, read as the reverse complement.
CGATTACTTAATTAACTATCTCATTATGCAAGGTCTTGATTTTGATTATTCTCGCTTGCATATTTGACCTCTTCAGAATAGTAGTGTAATGATCAAGAGGCTGACAAAATAGAAGCAACCCGGCCTACGTACAATCCAGGGCAATGTGTACCTTCCAAAACTTGGGAACGATTGTGGAAACTATGGTTGCCCCATAAGGTTCAAGTATTTCTTTGGCAAGCTTTGTTGAGAAAATTATCGACAATGCATAGGCTCTCAATGATCGGTTTCAGTGGGTCTACTAATTGTCGATTTTGCAATTCTCAAATTGAGACAAGTGATCATATATTCCTCAAATGTCCTGGGGTACGGGCGGTATGGTTTGGGCTAGATCTCGGCATTAGATTGCAGCAGCCTCTGCCATCTTTTTTTGAATGGCTCACCGCATGGATCAATTTGGGTAACGCTCCCACCAAGCAAGGATCCAAAGCAGTCACAGCCGTTTTTATTACTTTCTAGCAAATTTGGTTACACAAGAATGATATCTCTTTCACAGGTATCACCTTCGACCCTATGGTCATCATCCGGAAAGCACAAGCTCAAGCACTAACCACTTGGACAGCATTCTCTAGAAATCCAACAAGATGCAGCGTGAAGGAAAGACAAAGCCCTTCAAAAAAAGGGGAAGGCCCAAGACATCATTCGAAAGCTTCATACAACTTCCACTTGAATATGTGTCTCTGTCAACGTTACTTGAAGTTTTTCGTCTACAGATGATCACATTTTCAACAACAAAGACAACGATCTGGCTTAGGCATCTGCATTTCAAAAACCTTAGGGCATCGTTTGGGCTCATGTGCATTTTCATATCATGCTCAAGATCCTTTCACTTCACAAGTGCTGACAGTACTGAAAACACTACAGTGGCAAAACATCATAATTTAAATCATATTGTATTGTACACTAATTCCGATCGTTTTCTTGCACAGATAAACAGGCTGTAGGAGATTAGTGTTATAACAGCATCTATCATGTATGATATATGTCTGACTAGCGCCTATTTTCACTTTTGTCGGATTCTAGTAGGAAGCAAAAAGTTGATGTCTGAAACTGTTGAACTAGCCAATTTTGCTTGCAAAGCAAGATCGAAAGTATCTATGACGTGGACACAAGGATTAGATGCTTTTAGATCTACTCATGTAAACATGGACAATATTTAGCTTCCTTTTCTGTTTGTCTGTAAGATATTTGCAACATTTTTTTTCCTGTTACTATCTGTAAGATATTGTAACCTTCCTTTTGTATAGCCGTGACGGCTTGTTTTATATATATATATTCTCATCTTAACCAAAAAAAGAATAATAGTGTAATTTGCACTCGTTTATTAGTGCAACTTGGTGGTTGCACACCATTATTTATATCTCAATGATTTTTATCACCGCGTCTAATTGAAAGTTTGTACGCGATGGAAAATGTCAAACATAATAACATTGTTGAATTTATTTTCGAACGGCTTAAGTTCTTAGAGCAAGTAATGACACAAAATTAAAGAGTTATTACTATTGTTAATAGATAACAATGTGAATAAAATAATAGAGCGTAACATGTCCTGAACAGGTGAGGATGAATTAGGGATGGCATTGGGGCGGGTCGGATGCGGATCTTATAAGATCCGCACCCGCCCCGCTACCCCTGAAATCCTACCTCGCCCCGCACCGGGTTATAAAATCTCAAAACCATATCCGACCCTAAAATACTTTTAAAAACCCGTCCCCCGCCCCGCTCCGCAATGATGCTGCCGTGACAGTGACGATCCCGTTCGGTTCCTCGCGCTTCTCAATCTAACATAAAGATATTGTTAACGGATGACCCAGATTCACCTGCAGGAATGGCAGAAGACTCAAATCGAGATGGTCGAGGTAGAGGGTGGACGAACGGTGGAGATGTTGGTGAGGGTTTTCGGCCTAGGTGGAAGTGGATGGCTCACGGCTTTGGGCTTTGGTGAACTGTTAGATCTTCGTGAGTCACCATCGGTGTGAAGGAGATGCAGAGAAGAAGAAGGCGCGACGGCCGGCGGTGCGAAGGAGATCTTTGTGAGGCGCCATCGGTGCGAAGGAGATGGAGAGAAGAAGGAGGTACGACGACCGGCGGTGCAAAGGGAGATCTTTGTGAGTCGTCATCGGTGCGAAGGAGATGGAAAGAAGAAGTAGGCCCGACGGCCAGTAGGGGCACCTTTGTCGGCAGAGAGTGAGAGATCAGAGAAGATGGAAATTAGGGCAGAGAGTGAGAGATCTTCTCTTATATATGTTGGGATGGATGGCTATGATTGAAAGATGTATAGGGTTAATACACCGGGGCGGGAACGGGTCGCGGGGCGGGTATCGGAGCAGATTGGACGAAATACCATACCCGCTCCTAACCCGTTGCGGATTTTTAAAAAAAATACCATACCCGCCCCGTGGCTCGGTCAAAGTAAAAAAGACCCGCTCCTATCGGAGCGGGGCGGAGCGGGGATCTGCCGGTTGCGGGTCTTATTGCCATCCCTAGGATGAATAGAGGTAGAAAAGTAATAAAACTTCTGCCAACAAAGTTAGACACTTAGACACATGCACCGTAAAAAGAAGAAGTCAAACTTGCAAGAATCCTTGGTTTCCTCTGGACTCTTCTTCTTTAATTTTTGACACACGTGTGCTACTGAACGTGGCAACACTTATCATCCACCACATCGGTCGTTACAGTCGAGGCTGAAACTGGTAAAGGGATATTTTTTAAGACCACTCCAACTTTAAAGAGTAGAAGAATAAATGGATTCTCGATGCAAGACAAATGTACTGCGAGGAAATTGGCGGTGGTTCGGGAATTGGGTTTGACATCTCCAACCAGTTTGGCAAACTCGGTGCCTCCATAGCTATCATGGGCTGCTATAAATAGTCATCGACTCCGCTATTTCCACTCTCCAGTCCGTTGGTATTTGAATCGCTCTTGTAATTTGTTGGCCACTAGTCGTTTCCATGGATTTTTAGAGATGGGTTACTAAATTGTTCTTTATATTTTCTGAATGGATTGGTTTGTGTTCTACCTTTTTGGTTGGATTATCATTTGCACCTCCATTGATCATATACTCTTGCAAGCCTCACAAGAACTTCAACCTCCATTTTCCCTCTCATCTGGACACGGGTGCACGATGCTTATTCCTCCACCCCTGGCGGTAACGCACTATATTGGTGTACTCTATACAAGAGGGAATACAAAGGCAGGTGGGCACGTTCCCCTGTGCCGGCACAGCCTCCGTTACTGGATGCAAGCGTATACAACAATACATAGAAACTTCCACTCAGTAACAATGCCTTGGGAAAACAGGAAAAACATCTTTTCATGCATTCCTCGGCGGCTAGACACCAAACAGAAAGGAAGTTTATTGACAATCGCATACTCATGTAGCTTCGACAAATTCATGGAAATGGTTGCTGACAACATGAGGTCTAAACCCGCTTAAAAACCACTATCATAATAACCATGATTACAAATCCCATCAAGTAAGTTTTAAATGCCCCATCAGCCTCAGCTTTAGATGTCCCATCAGTCTCAGCCTCAGCCTTAGCCTTAGCCTCATGATTCGGAAAAAACCCAGGGAAGCGGCTCATCATCTCAACTACTGAGACCCTGAAGTTCCCAAGGATTTTCCGGATCCAAGTTCCGTATGATTGGTCAACGGTTTCCGTAGTGCTTTTATCCATATCGAGCAAGGAATCACCTAACCGAAAAGATTACATCACATTCGTGTCAACGGAAAAAATGAAAAGCATAATGTGAACAAATTGAAAAGAACTTGAAGATGAAACAGCTCTTACTGGTCTTATGCGGCTCGAAAAACTTCACTAATGCGGGATTTTGCTGTACAGCATTCCATACACTTGGGTCCCTAACAAGGGAAGCAACAACATTCTAGTACCAAAACAGAATTAGACATTATTTCCTCAAAATATAAATCAAATCATCAAGAAGTTAAAGATAATTAATAACGTTGAAACCCACGTAAGGTAAGCTACTGACGAAACTGTACATGAGCAGCAAAATATCAAACAACAAGATTTATATAGAAATATTAGTAAGCTACAAATATTTGTAGCTCTTTTAGCTGACCCTGCAAAGTGAAGAGGAGAGCTATTCTTTAGCTAATTTTAAAAAAATGACGTCTCTCTCAAATGCAAGGGCTCCTGTAACCGTACCAGGCGCGCCTGATCAAAGCAAGGCAAAAAAAAAAAATCACCTCACAAGAAACCGCGCTATATATTCATTTCTGTCCAAATATAGTAATTAGTCCCAAAATTTAATAACAGAGCCCACACAAATTCTTAAGAAACAATGACGAGCAGCAATTTGCTACTAATACGAATTGAAGAATTGATATTTTGATCCATCACATGAAAGTCAATATTTGGTGCTTTAATAAAGAGAAACAGCAAACCACGCTTTCATTTACAAGAAATTCTCTTATAATAAATTTTTTTAGAAAATAAGAGTTGCTAGAGTACCAAAGCGGGGGATGCACCATTTAAGCATAAGATGGTTTTATTTAGGAAAAAAGCAATGCTTTACAAATTAATATCTAAATTTTGACTTCCAAATGACGTGACAAACTTTAAGTAAAGTATCGATTTCCAAAACAACAAGAGTACAAAAACGGGAGTAGCACCATTCATTCCCAATTTTTGAGTCCCAAGTGACGTAGCAAATTGTGAACCTCAAGGAGTCCCTCCCTCCCTCTCCCTCCTCTCACTACCCTTTCCCTCTCTCCCACCCTCCCCCCTCTCTCTCTGTGAAATGAGATAAAGCTCAAGATTAGGTAGCATGGAAAAAGAAACATACCCATTATTTTGCTTCACCATCGCAATTTGAATTCACAACCTAATTCCAAGGTTTAAAGATATTTCACTTCTCTTAGGGGTTTTGACCAAAAGTTATACGCGCTAGTCAGGGGATTTTAGCTTCAGCTGCCCCAGCGCAGTAAAAAGAGATACCGCTATCAGGTACAAAGAGAACAGAAGAATTAAAAAAACTCTAGCCATGTACGGCCCATCCGTCATTTTCTATGTAGAACGAGAACAAAAGTGCAGGACTAAAGCCCCACATTTTACAATTCTTATCCATGGTTATCATTTTCCAATTCTGCGAAAACATCTTTGACAAGACTGGAAATGAAAGGCATACATATATAGCCTTACACATGCAAAGATCATAACTTTCAGAAAGGAAAAATACAATTAAAGCTGTGAGCTTTCATACTGTACAACCCTTTTGAAAATGTTGCTTTCAGAAGCATACAAAACAAAAATGACGATACACTTATACATAGAATTCAATGCTCTTGGTCTAGAAATGAATTGGCAGAAAAATATCATGACCTTCAGTAATCGAATTCTAAACGCCAAATGTTTATCTTCTTTCATAGCAAGTACAAGGCAAATCCAGATCAAAGAAAAAAGAGGGAATTCAGTTTAAAACCTGAGCTTCAGGACTTCTGCTGAATAACCTAAATGCCTGAATAGCATCTTTATGCAGCATGCCAGACTCTTGACCAGACAAGAACAAACCCTTGCTGACAGTAAAACTAGGAGACAGGAAGATCCTGAATAAGAACATTTAAAGATTAACGACTGCTGCAATAACAAGTGCTGATACTCTCTTTATTTTCCCGAAGCGTGAAAACAGCAAAACCAAATCGATACATACTAAGACAGCAGAAAATAAGATATAGCAAACGAATTCGATCCATCGAATTATTGAAAGCAATAATAGGGACAATTTGACTTGATGAACCCACACAGGAGTAACTGGATATATTCTGCCTTGCTTGAAGTTCTGCATGGAAATAAGCCAAGTGGAAAAGAGAAACAATTTATCATTCCTCCAGGAAATTTTTTAAGCATTAGGCTGGAGAGAAATAGGCATGCCTTCCGTGTGAAAGCTTAGCTGGAAAATACCAAGACAAACTTCTTGAATACTTTTTTTTGGTTAGGCCAAGGGAGAAGACTTCAAATGACGACTTTCTTGTGCTTCTGGTCAGCTTTGTTGAGTAAACAAAATTTGGATATTTTGTTTAATTAGACAAAATAATTTTTAGCTTCCTTTTCAACACATCAAGATGCAAGTGTATTCCATAAGAGCAGAGAGGTGGCAGTGAAAAACATTCCAGGCCTCAATTGCACAACTCAGTTCAATTTTAGAAAAGACAGAAAAATGTTAAATATCATGTAAAGGCCGTAATTGCAGGTTAAATTCCGAGGCAACACTGCATCCGAGACCTGGCTAAGAATGTTATATACAACAGTCGTAAGCGAAGTTAGGAATCCAATCTTGACACAAATATACCCAAAGAATATGACCATACCACACATATATAGAATATTTGCGTCGAATCGACGTAATAAAATCCACTTCCAGAGAAAGACAATCCAAGCACTAAGGAATGCATCATCCAGAGAAAGTAAGAGTGCATATCACATTATTAGTTGAAGGAACTTACGAAAACAAAAACACCCTGAAATAACATGTATTCACAGAAGGCCGTTATGATAAGTAAGAGTGACCACAACAATGCAATACTCACTAGAAACAGACTAAAATAATTTGAAGAAAGACTACTATAGTCCACTATATCAAGGCATCAAGCCATGTCTACCAAACCATGTCTATAGTACACTATATCAAGGCATCAAACCACGTCTATCAAAATAGTGCAAGAAACAGTGATCTGCTAATCAAACGAGTATAAAAAAACTTCAATTAGTCATACAAAGCATGATTGTATACGCAATCATACTGATCGAAACTCGTAGAATATCAACCATGATCGACGAAAAAGAAAACATACTTCACAAGAGCGTCGTTGAGTTCAACAGTGGCCTGCTTGGCCTCCTGAGCGGTCGGCGCGCCGCCAAACACGAGCCTCGGCTTCGGCTCGCCGGCCAACTCCCAGCACGGCCTCTGCACCGAGTCCTCGACCTTCTCCGCCGCCAGTACGGCCCCGCCGCTCAGCTTCCCGTCCTCGGCCGACGTGGCGATCGCCGACACCGGACGAGCCGCTAACCGGCGGAAGCCTCCGTGGGCCACGCCGATCCCCGCCACCTTCGCCGCCGCCATCACGCCGCCGCCGCCCATCGTGATTTGATTGACTTAAGATCGAAAATTCGAAACACTAAGGTTAGGGGGAAATTTTCGAGATCAAATTATTGTAGCTGATAATTCTCCGTGCATGGCAAAGTTAATTTAAAGACAGAAGCCGAAGAGCCAGACCACACAACGAAAGCGAGAGCTTTTCGCGGTCAATTGGTGTCCTGCCGCGTGGCAGTTTTGTCTAGCTACCTTAACGGGTAAGGAAGGTGCACTTTGCTCAGCGAGCCAATCGAGAGAAAATAGCCCACATGGGTTGGTTCAGCGGTTCCCAATTCAAGTTTTTTATTTGGGTTCGAATTATGTCCGTCGCATTTGTTAGTGGCAAACTTACGTTCTCGCCCTGCTTGTGCTCCACACACGGGTCCTTGTACGCTTCGGCCCGGACATAGGTGCGGGAATCGGGAACTCAAATGTATGTGACAGCTTTGTAGGTCTCCGAGGCGCAATACTCAAATCTTGATTCCTGCTTAATTGAAAATATATTATCCACTTATTACACTATATCATATTTATCGCCGTTACGATATTCTCTATAAAAATTGTTTAAAGTATGATGGATTTTACAATTCTAAACAGTTTTATTATATAGAATAAGTTGTGGATGTGACGAAAAAATCAACTTTTAAAAGAGATTTCATATAGATCTTTATTTTCTCTTAAGTGGGAATATCATGCTCTAGCTTGGAGCTTTCCCTGTTCTGTGTTGCAACTTTTAAAAGAGATTTCATATAGATCTTTATTTTCTCTTAAGTGGGAATATAATGCTCTAGCTTGGAGCTTTCCCTGTTCTGTGTTGCATTCATTTTTTCGGCAAAGTACATATGCTGGAACGTAATAAGGAAAAAATTAAGAAAAAATGAGTCGTTTGTCATGTCTAGGATTTATGAATGTGCTCTGAATCAATATTTTGTTACTGATGAGGCTATGTGCCCATTTTTTGTTACTGCTATATTTTGGATTAATTTATATGATTAATAGGAAAATAAAAAAAATCATAAAATTGACTCTTGATACCAATTAAGCATCTAATCAATAAAATTTAAATTCGGATTCCGAGAGTAACTTATATGACTCGAAAGTGTTAGGAACTTTACCATACTCTGAAATGGTAGAGAGAGAGAGAGAGAGAGAGAGAGAGAGAGATTTCTAATGATTTTTATTCGAATACAAACAAACAAGAAGAAATCCCTAGTTAAAACTGATTTTTGGTTTTTCATTTTTGGTTTTTCACTGTTACTGATAATGAAAATTCTTGAATTCATCTCCTGTCAGAGGCCATATATTATGACAGCAACACTTAGCTTGTAGAGTTTTGCTCTGAAGTTTTTCCCTCTAAAGTTCTGAGCTGTATATTGTAGGAGTTGGTTCCAAGATTCCAAAGGAATCCTCATTTGCATTCTTTTCGGTACAAGCATCCATACTTCCCGAGCATACGAACATTGGACAAATAGAAGCAGCTATGCTCCTGGATTAAATTCCATTCCTTTAGCTTGGCTTTAGTTCTTATTCCATTCTTGCATACCATCCCATAGTATTATGGAGCATTTAGGAATGTGTCCACTGAAAGATTATGTTCTCCATTGCCTTCCCAATGGTCGATTTGATGGATACTTTTCACTTTTCCACGAGAATGTACAAGTTTCGCAAATGACCAACTAGCTTGCTGTTTATATGGATTTTATCTATAACCACAAGCAAACTACAAGAAAATAAGTCACTAGTGACAACACCATATTGTCACAATATAGTACAAAGTTGTCACTGTATTTTTTTACTAATGACATTTTGTTGTCAAAGAAGTCGTCACTATAGACCGGTCACTAAAGACTTTCGGTGACAACCTTGTATCTCTTGTCACTAAATCTAAAAATCACTGTGACAAAATCGAAGTTGTCACTTTTTCGCGAACTCTATTGACAATAAAGTTGTCACTTATTATCCTCAAATATTATCACCATAACCCTCCATTGTCATTAAAACCCATACACCTGAATTTGTGGTTGAGATTCAGTCTTGCTTGTCACATTATTTCACTAGTGACGACTGCAATGTTGTCACTATTTAAATATGTGACGATTTTCGTGTTGTCACATTTGTCTTTTGTACCAATTCCTTATATGTCACTAAAGCATTCATGGACAATTTCTCGTTATCACTATACACACTAAGGAGGAACTAATATTCATTTAGTGACAACCATAAAATTTTCTCTTTGTAGGTAGCTGTGACAATAGTAATTTGCTACATGTTACCATTTTCTTATGCTATGTACCTATTGCTCTTCTACAAAATAACGAAGATAAATTTTTAACTTCATGGAATTGAATTCAAACATCATCCATTACAAAACTATGCTTAATCTTGACATAAACTAAAAGCATTCTATTTACGAAATCAATAAGGTAAGGGTGTTGCCACCTCTTCATCTTCAGTGCCTTATACTCAAATCCCAAAAATCGTTTTCACTACACAAAAAATATAACATGATCAGCAAACCACAAAACAAGATTACCATAAACACACTAGATGATCAAGTGTGGACTATCCTTTCAATATAGTTGATGAGTACTAATCAACTTGAAGGATTTCATGACTTAGAAAATTCTACTAGAACAAAGATCAGTACATACCACTATAAAAATACTCCACGGATCCATATATTGTAAGCATGTAATCTTGAAATTTCTGAAACATGAAGCTTCTGATATAATCCAAACGGAATATTTTAGTCCAATAAGAACTCACCATCAAGAGGAAGAATCGCCGCTGCCCTTTTGCACTTGTACCAACATCAGCTGGTTCGTCTCCCTTTGTGAATCTTCTTTCATTTCTTTAGCCAATTGATTTCTTGTTAAAGTTTTACAATGAACACATACTTAAAGCAACGGAACAAATAAAGAAAAGAACCTCGTATATTAACAAATTACAAAAAGAGAGCGAGAGAAAGAGAGAAACCTGGACCTGCAAAAAAACTGCAAAAGCAAGTTAACTTAATAGGGAAAAAAATACAAAAAACAAAAGTTGCCACGTCAACAAGAAGTAATAGTGCTTTAGTAAACAGGTTCCACACTAAAATAAAAGAACCAAACTCCGACTTGAACCAAAAAATTGACCATCAGTACAGTTTAAATTCCATGATGTCCTCCCAATTACAAATGAACATCCTAAAAGTCAGAAGTTCTAAAACTTCTTATTGCAGTCTTCTGGAGAAACACAGTACTCTTAATTAAGGTTAGTGACCCCATAGCACTCCTCTCAACACCATTATTTAAATAAAGTAAATGATCTGAAATAAACAAAGACAATTCCGAATAGGCTAGACACATAGTTATTCCAACATATAATCACTCAATACAAAGAAAATAACCTCTCTACTACAATACATAATATGATCAAATTGCAGTCCTAATAAAATTCTATTTTTGAGTTGCATCCAACTTTTATCCATTTTCAGAGTCCAACAGCATGGAAGACCTCTTATGTCTCGAAATTCATGGGGAAAGAGATCTACAATAAGTTGTGATGCTAGGATATCTCAAGGTAATACAACCAAGGTTTTTGGAAATACAGGAAATACACAGAACATGCATCTAGTTAGTAGTTGGAGAAGGCCACCGAACTCTATGCACGGCCACAATTAGAGAACTCCAACTGAAGCATAAGGCACAGCCACGCTTAGAGAACCAAGTGAAACATAAGGTATTTTAAGGTTGTGTTCCCAGGAAAGAAAAAGAAAAAGCAATGCATCCAAACAATTGAATTATAGTTTCTTTATCCCAATTAATTTGCTATAGGTGTAATAGTCATCTTGCGTTAATTCTTTGATATAGGAAATTCTTTATGTAGTTTTTTTCGAGAGAAAAGAGCTACTACTGCCAGTTCACTTAAGATTGAATGGTTCTATTTCTCCCACACTAAGTTATGCAAGCAAATACAGATTATATTGGTGCAAACAAATATGCGTTATAGTACCAAAAGTTGATAACGACCTACAAGGGGTGCTTCAACTTGAATGTGTACATAATGCAAATTCAGTGGACTCCTAATTAGCTTTTAGATCCATTGTTGTCTATGCGTGTGGTTGGCTTAAACAAGAATTTGGCGTCATGGCATTTCAAGCTAATTGATCTCAATCTGTGAGCTTGGGATGCGCTATCTCTAACGAGTGACTGCCATAAGGCAAATTACGAGGACTTAGACGATATGACATATAACTCGAGCCAAATGGCAAGAGGTAGTGTGGCCTACAGTCACCACTGATTTTTGCAAGGGCTAATTGGATCATAGTCTCAACTAACAGAGACCAATCCTTTGTTTTATGTCCAAACAGTGCATTGTCCATAAATAAGATAAACTTTAGATTATGTTAGCTGATAGGATGATTTGATAACTCTGAATATTTGGCAACATTTGATTGTGGTTTGGATTAAAAAGAGCTATAATATGTGGCACTGAGTGAAGGAGGTTACTGATGGCATAGTTTAAGGTCAGTAATATGACCATCACAGGCCGAGTCATTGGTTTGATACTAACATCTTGTGTGGGCATTCACATTTCACGTAAAATCAACAGTGGCCTTGGCCATTAATTCTCTGGTGGATAATTTTGTGCAGGACTGTGTATTATCCAAACTAGGTGGGATTTCGTATAATTTCGACCAACATATGTAACAAGTAAGCTGATGATTTTGATAGCAGGAGTATATAACTCATATAGTACATCACAGTGATAGTACTGTGGGAACGAAAGCACATATAGGATATTAATCGGAATATGTATACACGAGAGAGAGAAAGAGAGACTGTGTGTGAAGAACCTGAGAAAGCACGGCAATAGCGGCTCCAGAACACCAATTTTTCAATCAACTGCAAAAGAAACCTATAATCGAACCTGTAATTCAGCAATACTCAGATTCATATGTGGCAAATCTCATACCGTAAAATTCGTATTTCCCAAAACCTAAAAACATGAATCATTGTGCTCATATGCATTGCCCTTATTCCCTATAGAGCAAAAGAGTTGAATGATGATCCCTAGGCATTCGGTCGTTATCTCCTCGTGCCGCTGCCGCCGTTTCTAGGACTGACAAAAGCTCACCTCCCCTCATGCCTCGGTTCCCTGCCATTCAAACCCGGTGGCTCACCTATATATGCGTGTACACACACAGAGGGATAGAAAGAGAGGGAGTATGCGTGTATGTGTGCGGTGGGGTGAGGGGTGGAATCGTGGAGACGAACCTGAGAAACGGCAGAATCTGGTAGGCAGAATCTGAGAGACAGAGAGAAATTGGGAGATCGAAGGAGTTGAATAAGAAGAGATAGGTTGGGAAATTATGCTAGACTCGATTAGCGTATGTGAATGTATTTAGGAGCAGTTGAAAATTTAAAAGATTTTCGGCCAAAATTCTACCGGCAAAATTTCATGTGCATTTTATTGTAGCGTTGTGACAACAAGAGCCTATGTCATGATGTTATGGTATAATTATAGGTAAGGACAATAGTTTGCAAAAATTACACTATGTCCGTTGACCAAACGGAATTTTAAAAATCCTAACGGTTTTAATGAAAAGACTTTATTACACCTAAGTTGGAACCTTATTTTTTTAATGACATTACTTCATTTAAAAAATAAAGAAAAAGAAATACTTTACTGTTTACTCCCCCCCCCCCCCCAAATCCTATCTCTGTCTCTCAAACTTCCCCCCAACCGCTGCACCCCTTTGCCGCCCCCTCCTCATCACCTGCCTACCCCGTCTGCCTCCCCCTTCCCCTTCACCGCAACCACCCTTCCCCCTTCCTCTTCCCTTTCCCCGTCGCCGCACTCCATCTGCCGATTTATGTTTTCCCCTTCAACTCTCTCTTTCCCTTTTCTTTCCTTTCTTTCATTTTGTGACTATATGTGTGCATCACCTCCCGCCGTAAAGATATTCGACAGTGGTGGAGGTAACAACATGATTTGACCGGCGGTACTCTCGCGTATTGTGATGGTTGACAGCGTCATTGGGAGGTAACAGCGTGATTTGTGTATGGTGGTGGTGTGGGTGGGTTGATCGGTGGTGGTTTGTGTATTCAATCTGCCGGCGAGGGGCGAAGGAAGGGGCTGCCGATGGGGGGCGAGGGGAGGGGGCTACCGGCATGGGGCGAGGGAGAGGGCTGCCGGTGCGTGGGGAGGATTTCAGTGAGAAAATTTGAAGTTTAATTTGCAGATTGAGAATTAGGGTATTGAAACCCTAATTTGCAGATTGAGACCCTTAAAGTTTTGATGGAGATTGAGAAATTTTGATGAAATAGACTACAAAGATAGGGAACAAATCAATTTTAGGGTTTTAAAACCATAATCTTTAAATTAAGGCTTGAAATTTTAATTTAAAAAATTATTCAGTATATACAGTACAAGGGGTAGTATCGTCATTTTAAAAATACGTATTGATGACATCATAAAAAAGTACACTTTTTTTACAGAACCCTGATGGATGGACACGGCTGATACATTTTAAAAGTTTTTTGTCAGGAATGTTACATTTTAAAATTTAATGTCCTTAACTGTAATTATACTCTAACCTCAGGGACATAGGTGTAATTAGTCCCAAAAATAATATATATGTGACAACACATAATTTTGTCACTATAACTAGTTAAAATAGTGACAACATTAATCATGTTGTCATTATTTTCTTTTCAAAGTTCTTCCCACCAACGCAGTGACAATGCCACCAAGTAATTAGTGACGAAACTGAATGACGACTTTATTGTTGTCACAAGGTATAACACTGTAGCAAGCTAATTGTGACAACATTCATTCATATCACAGTTGGTCATATATAGTGACAGCTTTTAAGTTGTCACTGAAAAAGTTGTCACTAATGACATATTTTCTTGTAGCTAATTAATCCCATTAGGGTGAGGAAACCCATTTTTATCTTGCATAGCTGGTGCGAATGCAGAAAAAGGTAAGAGGTCACAGCCATGGACTTTGCTTTCTGTAGAGATCACCTTTTGAGTATTTCTTTCTAGAGCCACGAAATGTCACATGTAGCTAGGGTTTCGGATATCTGGGAAACGATTCCAATGGACAAAAATGCTTGTACATGCCTCCAATGATGCCTTTTTATTAACTTGCATGTGAATAGTGTGGAATAGGCAATCCCCTTTCTATCTGAAGTACGAATTTCAAACTGGGACACTCTTTTGGTAGGAAAATCTGCCAGTGCATATACTTCAATTGTTCATTATCCACTTCTCTAGTTGAAATGTGGCAACTCAGCTCCTCTTCTTAACTTCACGTGAGAGCGCTTTAGTTTTAGCTTTTCAAGCTACCTCCACAGTTAATGTCATGAAAACCTCCTGTAATCACACTGATCGAAGCTCGAACAATGTCAACCATGATCGACGAAAAAGGAAACATACTTCTCAATAGCGTCTTTGAGTTCAACAGTGGCTTGCTTGGCCTTCTGAGCAGTTGGCGCACCACCAAACACGACCCTCGGCGCCGGCTCGCCGGCCTCCTCCTCGTCGCCGGCCTGTTAGAAGAGAAAATATATTTCTCTTGTATGTCACATAATATGTATAAAGAGCCTTTATATAGGCATGGATGTAGTATCCTACAAGGACTAGGAAACCCTAAAGAATATTCTAGATTAGGAAAAATAACAATATAACCCCTTGACTACATACAATCTTACAAATAATCTTAACACCCCCCCCCCCCCTCTTCAAACTCAAGGTGGGAGAGAACGAGCCAACTGGAGTTTGGAAACTAACTCTTGAAGTCGTCCGGGAGAATGTGATTTGGTAAAAATATCTATCGTTTGATTGAGAGAAGTGACCGAATGTAAGCAAACAGTGCCACGAACAACATGCTGACGCACAAAATGACAATCAATCTCAAAGTGTTTGGTGCACTCATGAAACACATCATTGTGAGCAATCTCAATGGCACTTCGATTATCATAATATAAAGGTGTAGCAGCAGAATGTGTAACTCCCATGTCCTCAAGTAACCAACGCAACCATAAAAGCTCCTGGGATTCTTGGACCATTTTTCAGGGTTACGAGGATAGTCTTGTGGGAAGTGACCAGTGCCAATCTTACGACATAGTCTGCAAGGGCGTACAGGGCAATCAAGAGTCTTATGATCAAACTCATGGCGGTACCGATATTCCTGCTGAAAGGAAGAAGACGACGAACGTCTCGAAGCTGAGGAGGGTGAAGAAAAGTGTGAAGGTTGGGAATGAGCAGCAAGAACAGTATCAGGATGACGGGTTTGCAGAAGGCCTCGACGAGTTTCTTTAGAAAGAAGTTCAGCACAGCATTGTCTAGGGTAGGTAATGGACTCGGATGCAAAAGGGAGCTTCGGACGAATTCATAAGCATCAGTAAGAGACATAAGAAACTAGATAAGACGAAGGTGGTCACGGTAAACAATAAAATGATATGAATCCTCAAAACAAGTCCATGATGGTTCTGAAAGTTCCAGTTGATCCCAAATCCCTTGCATCTGAGAAAGGAAGCTATTGATAGACTGACCAGGCTCTTGTTTCATCCGGTGAAGGGAATCATGAAGCTGATACTGATGAGCAAGATCTGCTGTAGTGTATCGCTGAGCCAAAAGATCCCAAATTTCTTTGGCAGTATTATAACGGTCAAACTGTTGATAGATAGACGAAACAGAGCTATTGCGGAACCAGGTGATTATCTGATGATTTTTGTTATCCCAATCGTCAAGTCTTTCAACGAACTTTAATTGAGGTTCATCTGCAGTTTTGACGGGTATAGTAATATCGCCAATAAGGTAGCGCCACAATTTCTTACCTTTGATGAAGCTGCGCATAGCTTGGACCCACAAAATATAATTAGAACCATCAAGGATGATAGAAATAGGTAGAGCAGGATCCATTGAAGTCATCAAGCAAAAAAGATGTGTAAGAGATAATAAAGGAACCGAATGAGAGGCTCAAAAAATAAAATATATGAATGGATTTTGAGCAAACGGAGGGCGGGGATGAGTTTAGAATGATAAAAAAGGTGGGAACTGGTCTGGGACCTGAGAAAACTGGGGCAAAATCAAGCGAACTGGTTAAAAAAAAACTGGTCTAAACGGTTTGGATACGGGTCAGGCGGGCAGGCATGTGGGTCGGGTCGTGGATCAGCCCAACAAATCTGGAGAGAGGGGCGCGTGAGGAGCGTGGGCGCATGGATCTGACGGCAGATCTTTGGGTGGCACGTGGCGATGAATCTGGTAGCGTGGTTGGTGGCTTTTTGATCGGTGAAGAAAAAGGAGTCTTATGGTGGTGTTGGATTAGGGTTTGGGCTAAAGGAATTCGATATAAGTAACAAGAATGGGAGAAAGGGAAGGAAAACAAAAAAAATTGAGCAGAAAAGGTTGATGAACAGTAACCATGGGCGGTGACTTGGGCGGCAGATAGCTGATCGGATCGTCACAGCTCTAGTACCATGTTAGAAGAGAAGATATATTTCTCTTGTATGTCACATAATATGTACAAAGAGCCTTTATATAGGCATGGATGTAGTATCCTACAAAGATTAGGAAACCCTAAAGAATATTATAGATTAGGAAAAATAACAATTTAACCACTTGACTACATACAATCTTACAAATAATCTTAACAACTCCCAGCCGTCGATCTCCCAACACGGCCTCTGCACCGAGTCCTCGACCTTCTGCGCCGCCTGTACACCCCCGCCGCTCAGTCTCCCGTCCTCGGAGGACGTGGCGATCGCCAACATTGGAGGATCCGCCCTGCCCCCCGCTGCTGCGAACCGGGTTCTCTGGTACGCCGAGGAAGCCTCCATGGGCCAGGCCGATCCCCGCCACCTTCGCAGCCGCCCTCATCGCGCTGCCGCCTCCCATACTCTCATTCCTAAATTCCAATATGACGTAAATAGCTTGGAGCTTTTCCCATACTTTTTCATTCATTTTTCAGAAAGTATATATGTCGGAATGGAATAAGGAAAAAATAAGTGACGTCGTGTATTCACCCCACGTCATCACCCTTGCAACACTGCCACTCCTCAGGCTCTGAGCATTTGGTCTTTGCCCTTATTTCATCCATGCTCTATCCTATATCAGCATACTTGACTTCTGACTCGAACTGCATTCTTTTGTGTCACTTCCATGTCTACTGCGAACCCATTTTTTTGGCATCAAGCAGTAATTGAAAACCTGACTAAATAGTCCAACTTACAAGATTTCGACTCAAACACCATCGGTAACTATCCTGGTCAACCTGGTCAACGGGCACCACTACAAAGTGATGCCTCCCTTAATAGGGTTAGTTAAATAGGTACTTATGAGATCTTTTAGGACTAATCTCAAACACAAATGTGTTTGATGTGTGACATGGTATTAGACGATCAGAGAAGGAAGAGAATGATGTAAGTTTCTATTATTTCGGCTTCGTTCATATAAAGTGCGTTTGTATGTGTGTAGGCAAAATGTGAACGTCTTGAGCTAAAGTGTGACATATATGGATGGAACAAAGTTTTTACTAGAAGAAACTTGTTCGGAAAGAACAAATCTAAACTCGCATCCAGTGGCGTCAATGGCACCATTTCCTCATTATCTAAGGAAGAATATGATATGTGTCATCACAGCCCGATGCCGGGAAAGGATGATGGTGGTCATGCAGTAACCATTATTTAAAGGACAAAAGTGAAGGGGAAGGATGATGGTGATCGTGCACTGACCCTTTCATACATGTAATTTCTGTACCTACCACCAAAAAAAAAATGTTTTATCAATAGCCAAAACAGTGTAGATCCCATCTGTATCATCTTCTATCAATTACGAAAAAAGATTAAAATTTCACTAAAAACTCTCTAATGAGGACGAATTTATATTATTTGATCCCGAACAATTAGTCCTCAAAATTGAATTAGAAAGAGACTGATGGATACAAATGGGACAGAGAAATGTAAGATTATTTTGTTATACAACCCTAGATATTCCGGTCCAAAGTCTCGACTGCGCGATATTTTTTACAATTACATGTCCCCAAAAACAGTTTTGGAGTGAAATTATTACTTTGGTACTGTAATGAATTCAGACCATACCGACCTGTTTTGTGCTCCTTGAAGGAATCATATGCGGTCACCTTACTCCTTCCGCGTAAACATCGGGTGGTGGAGCACCCCAAAACAGGGCTAGCCTTTCTGTCGGAGCAAGTAAATTGCAATAATTCGGTACTTTCTAACAATCATAGCATTTGCACGAATATACTGCTTATGGTCGCACGATAATCACTATAACAATTTTGCTTTATTGAAGAGCATTATTTCTGAATTCACCATAGGAGACTCCTAACACAAACCTCTAGAGAGGGAAGAATATGAAACAGCCATAAGTTCGCAGTTTCTGTAGAAACTCAAGTGGACGCAAGCCAACACAACTGTACATAGAAACTTCCACTCGGTAACAATGCCTCGTGAAAACTGGAAGGTTCCTCGGCAGCTAGACACCAAACAGAAAGGAAGTATATCGACAATAGCATAGTCATGTAGCTTCGACAAATTCATGGAAATGGTTGCTGACGACACGAGGTCTAACCTCGGTTAAGAACCACCACCATAATAACCATGACTGCCAATCCCATAAAGGAAGCTCCAAGTGCCCTATCTAGAGAGGCTGATCCAGCACTTACATCAGCCTCTGCAGAAGCACTCGCTGCCACTGGATCAACAAAAAGATTCTGAAAAAACCCAGATAAGCTGCTCATCATCTCAACTACTGAGACCCTAAAGTTCTCAAGGATTTCCGCGATCCCATTTCCGTATGACTGCTCCACGGTATCACACGACTCGTCAAACAGCCTTGGAGAACTCAGACTCCTTGGAGAACTCAGATCCGCAGCATCCACAGTTTCTGTAGTGCTTTTATCCATATCAAGCAAGGAAACACCTAACCGAAAAGATTACATAACATTCGTATGAACGGAAAAAATGAAAAGCATAATGGTGAGCAAATTGAAAAGAACTTGAAGATGAAAAAGCTCTTACCGGTCTTATGCGACTCAAGAAAGTCGACAAGTGCGTGATTTTGCAGTACAGCATTCCATACATTTGGGTCACTAGCGATGGAAGCAACAACAGTCTAGTACAAGAAGAGAATTAGACATTATTTCCTCAAAAGATAAATCAAATCATCAAGAAGTTAAAGATAATTAATAACATTAAAACCCACATAAGGTAAGCTACTGACGAAACAGTACATGAGCAGCAAAATCATCAAACAACAAGATTTATATAGAAATATTAGTAAGCTACAAATATTTGTAGCTCTTTTAGCTGACCCTGGAAAGTGAGAGAGCTATTCTTTAGCTAATTTCAAAAAAATGACCTCTTTCCCAAGTGCAAGGGCTCCTGATCAAAGTAAAGCAAAAAAAAAATCACCTCACAAGAAACCACGCTATATATTTATTTCTGTCCAAATATAGTAATTAGCCCCAAAATTTAATAACAGAACCCACACACAAATTCTTAAGAAACAATGACGAGCAGCAATTTGCTACTAATACGAATTGAAGAATTGATATTTTGATCCATCACATGAAAGTCAATATTTGGTGGCTTTAATAAAGAGAAACAGCATACCATGCTTCCATTTACAAGAAATTCTCTTATAATAAACTTTTTTAGAAAAGAAGAGTTGCTAGAGTACCAAAGTGGGGGTGGAACTATTTCACAAATTAATATCCCAAATTTTGAGTCCCAAGTGACGTGGCAAATTGTGAACCTCAAGGAGTCCCTCCCTCCCGCTCCCTCTCCGGCCTCTCACTCCCTCCGTCCCTCTCCCTCTCCATCTCTCCCACTCTACCCCCTCTCTCTCTGTGAAATGAGATAAAGCTCAAGATTAGGTAGCATGAAAAAGAAATATACCCATTATTTACCTCACCAACGCAATTTGAATTCCCAACTTAATTCCAAGGTTTAAAGATATTTCCCCAATGCAGTAAAAAGAGATAACGCTATCAGGTACAAAGAGAAAAGAAGAATTAGAAAAACTCTAGCCATGTACGGACCATCCGTCAATTTCTATGCAGAATGAGAACAAAAGTGCAGGACTAAAGCCCCACATTTTACAATTTTTATCCATGGTTATCATTTTTCAATTCTGCGAAAACATCTTTAACAAATCTTGAAATGAAAGGCATCTTTAACACAAGCAAAGATTAACTTTCAAAAGGGAAAAATACAATTAAAGTTTCGAGCTTCATACTGTACAACTTTTTCTTTTTGAAAATGTTGCTTTCAGAAGCATAGCATACAAAAATGATGATACACCTATACATACAATTCAATGCTCTTGGTCTAGAGATGAATTGGCAGAAAAATATCATGACCTTCAGTAATCGAATTCTAAATGCCAAATGTTTATCTTCTTTCATAGCAAGTATAAGGCAAATCCAGATCAAAGAAAAAAGAGTGAGTTCAGTTTAAAACCTGAGCTTCAGCACTTTCGTTGAATAACCTAAACGCCTGAATAGCATGTTTTGACACTAGCAGATTTCGCGAAGTCTCATCAGTAACAGCTTTGTTCTCCATATATTCTGAATTTGAAAGATGCAGCATGCTAGACTCTTGACCAGAGAAGAACGAACCCTTGCCGCCAGTAAAACTAGGAGACAGGTAGGTCCTGAAGAAGAACATTTAATCATTAACGACTACTGCAATAACAAGTGCTGATACTCTCTTTATTTTCCCGGGGTGTGAAAACAGCAAAACCAAATCGATACATACTAAAAAGCAGAAAATAAGACATAGCAAACGAATTCGATCCATCGAATTATTGAAAGCAATAATAGGGACAATTTGCCTTGGTGAACCCACACAGGAGTAACAGGATATATTCTGCCTTGCTTGCAGCTCTGCATGGAAATAAGCCACGTGAAAAAGAGAAACATTTTTCATTCCTCCAGGACATTTCTGGAGCATTAGGCTGGAGAGAAATAGGCATGCCTTCCATGTGAAAGCTTAGCTGGAGAATATCAAGGCAAACTTCTTGAATTTTTTTTTTTTTTTTGGTTAGGCCAAGGGAGATGACTTCTAATGACGGCTTTCTTGTGCTTCTGATCAGCTTTGTTAAGTAAACAAATTTTGGACATTTTGTTTGATTAAACAAAATAATTTTTAGCTTCCTTTTCAGCACATCAAGATGCAAGTGTACTCCATAAGAGCAGAAGAGGTGGTAGTGAAAAACAATACAGGTCTCAACTGCACAACTCAGTTCAATTTTAGAAAAGAGAGAAAAAATGTAAAATATCATGTAAAGGCCGTAATTGCCGGTTAAATTCCGAGGCAACGCTGCATCCGAGACCTGGCTAAGAATGTTATATACAACAGTCGTAAGCGAAGTTAGGAATCCAATCTTGACAAAAAATATACCCAAAGAAAATTCAAAGAATATCACCATACAGATAGTACTTGACCATAGCAAGCCTTTAGCATTCCTTTTTTGATAAAAATTCTTTCAAGCCTACCATAAAATATATAGGACATTTGCGTCGAATCGACATAACAATTTCCATTTCCAGAGAAAGGCAATCCAAGCACTAAGGAATGCATCGTCCAGAGAATGTAAGAGTGCATATCACATTATTAGTTGAAGGAACTTACGAAAACAAAAACACCCTGAAATGACATGTATTCACAGAAGGCCGTTATGATAATTAAGAGGGGCCACAACAATGCAATACTCGCCAGAAACAGACTAAAATAATTTTAAGAAAGATACTACTATAGTCCACTATATCAAGGCATCAAGCCATGTCTATCAAACCATGTCTATAGTCCACTTTATCAAGGCATCAAACCATGTCTATCAAAATAGTGCAAGAAACAGTGATCTGCTAATAAAACAAATATAAAACTTCAATTAGTCATACAAAGCATGATTGCATACGCGATCATCCTGACCGAAACTCGAACAATATCAACCATGATCGATGAAAAAGGAAACATACTTCTCAAGAGCGTCTTTGAGTTCAACAGTGGCCTGCTTGGCCTCCTGAGCAGTCGGCGCGCCGCCAAACACGACCCTCGGCTCCGGCACGCCGGCCTCCTCCTCGCCGCCGGCCAACTCCCAGTCGTCGATCTCCCAGCACGGCCTCTGTACCGAGTCCTCGACCTTCTGCGCCGCCAGTACGCCCCCGCCGCTCAGCTTCCCGTCCTCGGCATACGTGGCGATCCCCGACACCGGACGAGCAGCCCTGCGCCCCGCCGACGCGAACGGGTTCTCCGGTACGCCGCGGAAGCCTCCGTGGGCCACGCCGATCCCCGCCACCTTCGCAGCCGCCCTCATCGCGCCGCCGCCGCCCATCGTGATTTGATTGACTTAAGATCGAAAATTCGAAACCCTAATGTAAGGGGGAATTTTCGAGATCCAATTATTGGAGCTGATAATACTCCGTATATGGCAAAGTTCAGAGACAGCAGACGAAGGCCACACCACACGGCAGGAGCAAGAGATTTTCGTGGTCAATTGGAGTCCTGCCGCGTGGCAATTATGTCTGGCTACCTTAACGGGTAAGGTGCAATTTGCTTAGTGAGCCCATCGAGAGAAAATATAAACTACAGTACAAAATAAAATAGCGATGAGAAAATGGGTAAGTGATGGAAAAATGGACAAGATAAGAGAATAATAAAATATTAATTCCTATTGATCGAAGATATATCATCCGCTTATTACACTATATCATATTTCTCGTCATTACAATTTTCTTATCAGTCGCTTAGTACACTATATCATATATATTTATCGTCATTACGGTTTTCTTTATGAACTCTACAATTCTAAATAGTGTTATTACATAGAATACGTTGTGGATATGACGAAGTAATCAGCTTCTAAAAAAGATTTCATATGAGATTTTTATTTTTTCTTAAGTGGGGATGTAATACTCTTTTTCCTAAATTTCAGTATGACGCAAATAGTTTGGAGCTTTTCTCGTACTGTTTCATTCATTTTTCAGCAAAGTATATATGCTAGAATGGTATAAGGAAAAAATTAAGAAATAATGAGTCGTTTGTTACGTCTAGGATTTATGAATGTGCTCTGAATCAAGATTTTATTACTGATGAGGCTATGAGCCCATTTTTTGTTACTGTTATATTTTGGATTAATTTATATAATTAACAGGAAAATAAAAAAAATCATAAAATTGACTCTTGATACCAATTAAGCAATCTAATCTGTAAAATTTAAATTTGGATTCCGGGACTAACATATATGACTCGAAAGTCTTAAAAACTTTACCATACTTTAAAATGGTCTCTATTTATTTATTTTGAGAGATTTCCAATTATTTTTATTCGAATACAAACAAACAAGAAGCAATCCCAAGTTAAACCTGATTTTTTTTTTACATTGTTACTGGTACTGATAGTGCAAATGTAGATAGAATCTCTTCGGAGCCCACTAGGCTTATACCTTAGCTGATGAAGCCCACTTAGATGTACGGAATTTTTGTGACAAGCCCGTTTTTGTACACATACTAAAAACTTGTGTTACTTTGTTTACATAAACACCGCCTAATTTAGTTTACATTCATTACGACCTCAAGTAAGCGTAACTGATCATAACCCCCTTTTGATTTGATGTGGGTGGTAGTGTCAGGGTATCAACTTTGGCTAGAGAAACACAGGGAGAGAGAAACCAGAATATAGACTGAGGACGTTTTTGTTGATCGGAGAGTATTTAAATATATTTTGCTACGATAATAGCCTCCGTTGCTTAAGCAGCAACAATCAGAATTGTCTTCTCTAAGCTAACCTTGTTATGAATATATCGAGCATATTTGCTTGTCCCCACTCATTTCTTACTGACTTCACCAATCTCCTACATGCACGTAACGACGATTAACAACTACAATTTCACAAGCCTAGCTAGAAAATAAAGAATCATCTGCAATTCCACAATAACTTAATCGAACTAGTGCAACTTGCTCCTCGTACGTAAAACTGTCACGAAACTCCAAAAAGATTTTTGACTCCTTATCCTTGAAAAAAAAAAAGCTAATCCATGTCTATCAATTGCAACACCCCCTATGGAATCAAATGATATGAACATTGCTTTTGCCTTACGGTTATAACCTTTTAAATCCATAGACGTACAATTCAGCAGGATTCCCTCCATGTTAATGTATGATGACTTCTTCTCTGGTCTGAACTCTGAAAGATCATGTTCTCCAATGCCTTCCCAATGGTCGATTTGATGGTTTCTCACAAATGACACCCACTTTTTACTTTTCCACGAGAATGTGCAAGTTTCACAATTGACTCATATGGATTTCATCTACAACCACAAGCAATCCCATTAGGGTGAGGAAACCCATTTTTATCTTGCATAGCTGGTACGAATGCAGAAAAAGGTAAGAGGGCACAGCCATGGACTCAGCTTTCTGTAGAGATCACCTTTTGAGTATTTCTTTCTAGAGCCACGAAATGTCACATGCTGACCCAAATCTAGCTAGGGTTTCGGATATCTGGGAAATGATTCTAATGGACAAAAATGCCTGTTGCGTGCCTCCAATAGTGCCTTTTATTAACTTGCATGTGAGCAGTGTGTGGAACAGGCAATCCCCTTTATATATAAAGTACGAATTTTCAAACTGGGACGCTCTTTTGGTGGGAAAAGCTGCCATTGCATATACTTCAATCGTTCATTATCCATTTGTCTAGTTGAAGTGTGGCAACTCGGACTCCTCTTTTTAACTTCACGTGAAAGTGCTTTAGTTTCAGCCCTTCAAGCTGCCTTCATATTTGATGTCGTGAATCCCTTCAAAGGAAGATCTAGTTTAGGAATATAATTGAGAAGTATTAGGTGCTCTTGGAGCGTGGCACTTCGATCAGTTTGGGCATAACTATTCTGAAACTTAACTAACGTTCATTGGTATTTTGTGTAAGCAACCAGAACTAGAACGAAGATCAAAAAGATGGTGAAAGAGTGCTCATTGTCGATCTCTCAAGCGATCTTGTTCCATGACCGGACTATATTGGAGCCAAAGCATTTCAGTGCATTGAGACTACTAGGGGGTGAGCGGTGAGCATTTAAACCGTTGAAATCGATCCAACCATGAAAATCGAACCAATCAATCCGTCTATTTTCAAACCGATTTTAAAATCAATCGGTTTGATTTTTTTTTTTCCAAACCGTACATTCGGTTCAAATTTTTTTGAAACCGTATAAATCGAACCAATCGTATATAATATAACAAATCTACATTTTTACCTAATCTTAATTATTTTTTACTGACCCTAGTTATCTAATCACTCATATAAAATGGGATAAACCCTAAATCCGACGTAACACACATTTTTCACTTGCCGTCTACATCTCACTAAGTGTTATTAATTATGATAAAAAATTCAGTTATTTTTAGCTTATTAGCATGTATAAGTTATTAATTTTTGGGCTTAAACTTACCCAAAATTAAATTTGGCCCAAACCGATTAAACCGTCCAAACCGATCCGTTCAATCCATTCAACCCGCGGAAATCGAACCGTTCAACCACGGTTCGGTTTTTTTTCTTTTTTCAAACCGAGGTTGGTCAGTTCGGTTTGGTATTCAGCCTCCAAACCGAACTAACCGAACCGTGCTCACCCCTAGAGACTACTATCGTTTTTCATACTAGCTATAAGGCTCATACACATGAAATTAGATTGGAGGACAAGATAGGTTATAACTTCATGAAGAAAAAAAATTAGAGACGAGCATAACTAAAATAAGTTAACTCCACTCTTGACTTGTAATAACAACCGAACAAAGTTCACGACTCATCAAAATCCTTTAAATGAGTCCGTTCTTAGTAGATGAACTATTAAGGAGTGAGTCATAATCAACAACGTCCAACACGCAGCAACACTGTCGATTTAATAACATAATTTGGACGGCTAATTGCAATTACGTGCATTCATTGTTTCTTATTAGGAAATAATAATGGTTAAACAAAGATAACAGAATACTGCAGCAAGACAATAACCCCTTATGTTTTAGTAGTATTTGATGTTTCTTTCATCATTTTCTTCGGCAATGATCACTTAAAAAACATAAGAAAGTGATCGTTACGGGCCAAAGGTAGGTCCCAAGTATTATGCCTAGCGATTTCTGATATTGTCGGTGTGAAGGACATGTTTGGCATCGAGTGGACCAGAATAATCATGAAATTACAAGACGAGAACGTTCCACATAGCTAGGTTCATGTCTATGGCCACAATGGTTCACTTGAGCTTTGTGCTGCTTTTGATGTAAAAAATTTACTCCATTTTCTTCCACACAGATCATTTTCTAATGTCTTTGACAAAGCAACAATGTTAAAGTTGTTCAAGAACGTAAGGAAATGGAAGAAACCTTCCACTACATTGGGTGATTGGGACATTAAGATTTCTTTGCGTACGGACTCTTATGGTGGTACGAGGACCGAGACCTTTTGCTACTTGACGTGCTAAAGTTAGCGCATCGTTCATCGTACCGTAGTGCGCCTTTTTTTTTATTTTTTTGCGCAAGTAAGGACATACAAGGATGATTTTAAAATGCTTAGGAATGAATAATAACGCAATATTATGCTTAAAACGGCATCAAGTCTACGGTCCTAATTGGTAAGGTTGATTTGAAAATGTTGAGGAGCATGAAGAATCCAATAAAGAGCCGTCCCTACAACAGCTCAATTTGCGCCCGTGATGAGTGGCCCTTTTGTGAGGACTATTGGTACATTCACGACAAAACAGGCCTCTTTGGAGCACATTCATTAAGATAGAAATTTAACCAACTATTTCAATCTGATAAACTAATGCAAAAGAGAATATTGTGAAGAGAAAGGAGACGAGAACATGAGATAATACAGATGGGTGATGATGATCCCTTGCTTTGGTAGCTATCTAATCCAAGAGATTAAGACAAAAAAGGAATTAACAAAAGTTAGAAGATTAGCACTTCAAAATGATCAGAGAGATCTGATCCCAAGACCTTTACAGCCCCTACCAACATCTAACCCAAGAAAACTACCTGCAGGCCTATACTATTATATGATGATGATAATAATAATTCTTATATAATATGCAAGATAGGAAAGAAAAAAAAAGAAAAAAAAGGTGCCAAGTAAAGATTGGTATCATCTCTTTTATCTTTGAGCTTCAAATCCTTTCTCCTTTCTGGGATTCTTCTTCAACAGACCTGCAGAATCACATAATTATTATTAGACTTGCCCGAATACCCAATTTTGTTTTTAATATATTGTGGCATTTGATCTTCAATAGATCCCAGTTTGCGAGAAAAGCATGAATAAAGCAGGCCAAATTGAATTTACTGTAAAAAAAACAAATTAGAAGGATCCTATTTAACAAAAAGATTCCACAGAATAATTGTTTTCTTGGGGTGAGAGAGAGAGAGAGAGAGAGAGAGAGAGGGAATCTGCTTGTGAGTTAACAGCTAGGAACACAACTCAGGGCCAGATGAAACACACACATTTTTGCCATTTTCATAAGCCAGCAATGATCTGAAAGCCAAATACTTTACTCTTTGCCGTGACATCTGTAAATGCTCTCTGGCATACGCTGTACATAATCTTATTAACAAAAAATTTCCAAAAGTGGGTTCTTGGCCTCTATTCAGTTCCCAAGGAAATAACAGAAACCCATATAATTGACAACAAATCAAAAGTTACAGAAAAATCAGAAAACAGCATCAAAACAAGGAACCGAAATCACAAAAACCATTTTTCACGTTGATGGTTGTAAAGCAAAGATAGTAACCCGATCCATGACAGAGAGATCCAGTTTACCTTGTGGTTTACAATCCTGTGGATCTTCAAAAAGTGAAAGAGAAAGCTGTTTATGAGCGACCCCAATGTCAAACAGTATCAAGCCGGAGTTAGGGTCATCAACGATTATATCCTTAACGGGTAACCAGAGGAAAAGCTCTTCCTGAGAGAAGCCTTCAACCCCAGTAAGCCCGCCATATGTAAGGTTAGCTCTCACAACGCTTTCGTAGAAGGCCATGGTGTCAAATTTGGTTAAACAGGGCCTCTCCAGAAAGACCTCAAGAAGCCCAGTTTCAGAGAGGGTGTAGGATTTGACGTCCTTGGGTAAGAGGCCTGCCGGTAAACCTTTTGTTCTGAGGAGGTCGTGGATGGATATGGAGTGAGAGAGGGTTGGAAAGAGGAAGATAAGGAACCCTAGTAGAAATATGAAATGGGTTCGAAGGAACGCCATGAATGAGTGAATGCAGGGAGAGAGGGAGAGGGAGAAAGAGAGAGGGGCAAGGGGGGGTTTTAGGGGTGGTTTTGGGAAATATGGAGGGAGTTTGGAAAGATGGAAAGACTGTTTAAAAAGGACGTATGCATATGGATTGACTAACATGCCCTTGGGTTGTAGGGACATTAGGGTTTGATACAAATAGTAGGGCTCAACATTTGCTACAAATACTGGGGGTATATGTACGTACCATGGCCTACCAAATGAATTCTTCAGTTTATGGTAAGTACTATTAGCTACTTATGTTAGTTGTTAGCCAGCGACAAAAATGGACAGTTTCGCTGATCGAATTTGTCTTCACAGTTTCTTTTAAGAGCAGGACTTGAGAGGATCCGCTACTGCAATATCAGGTTTTGATACTATTCATGTTTATCGACCAATTTTGGTGAGTGCCAAAAATTGTTTACAGAGAAGGTGACATCTTTTGGGATATGTGTTTCTTTAGTTCAAGTGTCATGTGATGCATGTGTACTTTCTTTGCCTCCCTCTTAACTAACGGCATGAAAACTTGAACTCTGCACTTCCAACAAAATCATGTCACGTGAACTTGTTGTATTCTGCATAGGGTTCCATTTTGTGTGGTAAAGATGTGCAATTTTCTCGGCTGAAATTTACTACTCCAATTGATACATAAAATGTCACCGACAATGAAACATTGTGCTCTTAGCCATCCCAAAAGAGTTTGGCAAGTTTAGATATACATTTTTACGACTGGGGTTGCAAGCAAAAATGAGTACAGATTCATTACCAATATGCAACTCTTTGTTCTTTGTACGATTTATGGTATGAAACTCAAACCCGACTTTCAAGTTCATTTTTCTGAATAAGCCCAAGCGGAGAGATTGTACTCGGCGAGAAAAAAAAAAGATGGAGGACTTCACCATTAAGCTGTTACATTTGTCTTAATGTTGATATTACATTAAATACAAAAGATTTCATTCAACATAAGGGAGTTAATAAACCATCTGAGATATTCAAAATTCAAACTGATGTCTCTTTGTTTTTCATCAGTTTTTGAATCATGTGTGCTAAATTTTTGTGCCATATAAGACCATCTGGGCAGACTTCTATACCTTGGTATATGAAGTTCAAAAGTTTGCAGAACTGAGTGCGAACTAAATTCGAGGTCCTTAATACTCTAAACAAGCTTGAAACCCCTAAAACCACCTATCTCTACAATTCACATATTTACAACAACAAACAAAAGCCTTTGAACTACTATAATATGATATAAAATTCTCTTTTGAATTTTGTAAGCAAAAAATAATCAAGAAGGAGGTGATCATTTTCATTTACATCAGGTCTTGTTTTCCACTTTAATATACGGGGATCCTCTAAATGCACAACACCTCTATTATAATTAAAAATATCGCTAAGTACATTTAAAAAAGATAGTTACTACAAATGTTAACGGTTACTGCAGATGTATTACATAATAGAATATCTTCATCCCAATTTAATAGCCG
Organism: Escallonia rubra; assembly: GCA_033065855.1. Taxonomy (NCBI): domain Eukaryota; kingdom Viridiplantae; phylum Streptophyta; class Magnoliopsida; order Escalloniales; family Escalloniaceae; genus Escallonia; species Escallonia rubra. Next base: position 453,118 of record JAVXUO010001214.1, on the reverse strand, counting down.
ACAACTAACTGTTGACGGAATTCCTAATACTACGAGCTAAAGTCCTGAAGGCCGGCAACATTAGAACTCAATATACAATGTAGACATTCCATTGCATTGGTCAATCATCCTGAACTTCTTCCTTTTTTTTATTTCCTTCTACTCATGGGGATGATCACTTTAAATTTTAATTGCTGGAATTTCACCATTGAATACTGTGCAGGTGACCAAACATCAAAGCAAATGCTCTATTTAAATCAGTCAACCAGAATAAGAAAGTTAGCAAGCTAACCAAGGTTAGCATTGAAGGGTATTTCGGTCAAACAAAGAATTGGCAAGAACAATGTAACGGCTGCAGCCAGATGGTCAAACTGCGGTTCCAGAATAAAGTCCGTCCAAAGAGAAAAGGCCAACGTGGCACCTGCACTCCCGTAGTTCTCGGGACCTTGGAGGGTAAACATGTCACTTCACAATTGTCATAGTTTAAATATGATTCCATTTGGATTTTTTGCATGAAGAAGGGAAGAGGAATCGTGTCAGTATCTTACCAGATTTGCAGTTATCACAAAAAATAAATGAAGTCGAGAAGCATATTACTCGGAGGAAATTATGATTTTTTTTTAGTAAAAAGGACAAAGCCTCGTTTGTATTTTCGGTTTTGCCACTGAAGAGTGGACAATTATTACGATTTGACGTACTTGGACCAAAGAGGGACCGGTTACCTGTATTTTCCATTTTCTGTATTCGGTAAAAGAACTGAAGTTCAGTGGCTGCGGGTGCTGCAAAAGCAGGTTGCCGGTCGTATTGGCCCACGTGTGGGTTTCAACAGGTCCACACGCGTGACGGATTGGTCACCTCTTTAATAATGAATCTACCAAATATCAACGCATCGATTTTTGTGATGCCATGGGCCAATGCCCATAGGCAATTGAAATTTTTTTTTACTAAAATCATTATAATTTACTAAAGTTTGGAGCATAAATGATATTTGTATAAACACAAATTATAGTCTTATCTAGTGAATATGTATACAAAAAAGTAAAAAGAAGTAATATTGCAAATTGAAGGTTCGACTCTCGAGAGGAAGAAAACAATAGAACCACAGTTAAAAGGTGATTACTAATAAATATAGACAGAGAAATGTAGATACCGAGACTAGAGAAAGTAGGAAGATATTAAGACGTAGATTTAACTTTTAAATTACTTTAATGACTCTGGTTAATCCTCGTAGGGAAGGGTAGAATGGTTTCAAAATGTGATAGAAGTTCAAAAAAAAAAATTAACTTGCTCTCACTTAATGACAGTATATATGTCATTCTCTTATTTCCCAAAACAAAAATATATTAACGATATAAAAATTTTAAAATATGTTTAGTTATGGAGAAATAAAAATTGTCAGTGGTCCTAGATCAGTGGGCCAAGATCGTTCGATAGGCCTTGTCTCATCTACCATCGGTGATCTAACCGAAGGTTGTTGATAATTTGGACCACAATCATTCCTTCAAGAACAATCTAAGATCTGTTATGTGTCTCGAGTAATGATAGAGAACAGAGTTCCTACACAAATTGACATTCTATACCTCACTATTTTTCTTTCGTTTTTTTTGGAAATTTACATTTAGCCATGGAATGCTATTTACCTCGTTAGCATCGCTTTGAAAATTGAATCTAATTAGATTATAAAAGACAATCAATATCATTCTTATTATTAAATGATGATATAAGTGAATTAATATCATTCTTGTCTATTCCTTAAATATATCATTCTTATCTTTTTGTTTTGAAGTAAAGGTCCAGATTTCCTTGTAAATATATTTTTGCATTATGGACACCCTTTCATATCATACTTTATGAACGCCTTTTATATTTGACTACTGGTAAAAGAAACTTTGCATATAAGCAGTGACGGAACCAGGAATTTTTTTTCCAAGGGTGCCAAAAGAAATATCGAATTCACTAAAAAAATTATTAGTAAAATAATAGACAAAAAAATAGTGCACTTAAAAAGTATACAAAAGGTATTATTAAGTTTCGGGAGAGCAATTAAAGACTCTTTACAAGTACAACACACACATACACACAAAAAATGAATACAAATTAGATATTCAAGTGTTTACAAACGAAATTACTAAATTAATACTCGATGAGACTCCGAAGATTGGTAGCACTTGATAATAGCCTCATTCCTGATAGTTTTGAAAACATTTTTTTCAATGTAACAAACCAAGCTATCATTCATCCATTCATCTCACATGCGATTCCGAAATCGAATCTTTACTATCTTAATTGCAGAGAAAGTTTTTTCTACAATAGCAGTTGCAACAGGTAAAAGTAAAACTAATCTCAAAAGCAAGTATATCAAAGGATATATCACATCCTTTTTCAACTCAACTAACTTTATAGCAAGTTCACCAATTCCCTTGATTTCATAAAGTTTCTTCACAGGAGTGCACATCCATAATATAAGTCATCGTTTATTTACTCTGCACCGTCGCCTTCATAGCTCTGCCACTTCTATCTGGTAAGCCTTAGTCTCTGTCTTTACCCCGTCTAGCACGATCATACTAGGGGTCTTATTCGAGCTGCATTCTTTGTGTATCTTCATGTATACTGTGAACCCACTTATCAATCTTGTGGCAACCCAACCAAAGAAGATGCTCCCCCCCCCACCCCACCCCCCTAAGTGACACGGTAAATTGCATTCACACCCCACTTAGCTTATCCACATATGAGAAATTATTAACACCCCTAATGGATTTTTGGTGTATAATGTTTATTTTATGTGCAAAATGATTTAGTTGCCTTTACTAGATGATTAAATTTGCGCTTCATACAATTGTAATTAAATCTTTAAAATACGCAATTCTCGACCAAAAAGGGCATCAGAGGTAAGATGAGTATTATGTTACTGACAAATAAAGTACAACGAAATAAATAAAAGTATGAAGACATACATTTGAAAAATTAAAATTTTTGGTACCAAAAGTTAACAAATCAAGCAAATCTCACACTGCTTCATGTATATGTACATAAGATCTCACAACTTTTTGCCTTTTTGGTTCTCGATACAACACTTATAGTAATAGAACAGTACAACATATAAGTGGATTATCTCGACTAAGCTTAGGATCTTCCTTTTTCGGATATAAATTGTACCACGCTATTTCTACCACCTTACTATTTCTGGTTCTAACAACAAATCTTCTCGCCGTTAAGTGATCCTAAATATAGTAACCGCCGTTGAAGCCTCTCATATACTAATCATCAGCTACGAGAAGCCGACGTTAGGATAGGGTGACAGGGGACAATGGAGGTATCTCGAAAATACCCTTCCCGTCGGCGGCATAATCCCAAACCGACGCCTAAGTCGACGGCGTTAATGGACAGATGACAACCGTACTACTCGTCGGCTTGGCATCAAATTCTGGCGACTTTACCCTCTTCAACGCCTCACTCCTCCCCTCCTCAGTCTCCTCCAACCCTCTTTTCTGGCCAACCTTTGCGGGGAGATCAAATTCCGACGGGTTCCCAATCTCAAGCGAGAAGTTCAAATCGATGTTGTCTGCGATTTGTCGGAGACCGGAGTGGCCGAATGGCCGGAGTTGGCGACTTGTGAGGGCCGCCGACCGCCGTGACTGTGAGGGTGGCCGCACACACACTAAATATTTTTAATTGCTAAATAAAACAGATTTTGTTAAAGCTGTACGCAATTGATAGTTTTGACGAATTAAAAAAACTAATTGTTAACAGTACGTTTAATATAAGCTGTAATCGTCGTGCTTATGTTTGCAGTAGGCTACGTTGTACTTATAATCAAGATAATGGATTTTAAATAAATAGAGACAGTGATAACGTTAAAGTAAATAGTGAAGTGAATATGTAAAGGCAAATTTTGTTGAGCGTTAGAGGGAGATTTCATGAATAAGATGGTATTGTAAAGGCTTAACGCAGTTGGATGAGCAATTTTCCTCTATGCAAGGTTACCACGACGTCCTAACTAGGAAGTACCGACACCTCATATGGGGTGAGGTATGGTGTCTGATACTTACCGATACCCCGATACCTCCGGACACGTGTCGAACACCTCTCAACTGTGTCCGAAATTTTTTAATTGTTTTAATTTTAGAATACCTCATGTCACGACACTAAAGGCTTCCCTAAGTCGACAGTACGGGATTTAACTAAATCAGACCTCCGCGTGCACGCTAAGTCAACTTTTTAGTCGGGCTGGGCAGGCCAGTGGTGGAGCTCCTGCCTGACCGGGGGGGGGGGCACGGCACCCCCCACGTTTTTGGATTTTTTGGTTTTAGTTATTTCAATTAGATACTCATATTTTACGTATTTACAAAAATGCCATTGTATCGTAACTAATTGATTAGGGTTTCTTTTTGTTGTATTCTTTATTCTTTGAGTCACCGGCCGTCATAATATTTTCGTTCTCATTCTTCATTCTTCCAAATCCTAAATTTCAAATCTCCGAATTACGAAAAAATACGAATTGATCGAGGTGAGTTCTTTTATTTTAAGTTTAATTCTTGAAGTATTAACAAATTCAATAGTTACGCTAATTATCGTATTAATGTATTCAATTGTTACGCTATTTTAATAGTTACGCTATTCATTAGTTTAATTTTTATAGTATTAACGTATTCAATTGTTACACTATTTCAATAGTTAAGCTATCGTTAGTTTAATTCTTATAGTATTAATGTATTCAATAGTTACAAAAAAAATACAAACTGAACAATTTACTATACATTTATCGTACTCAATAGTTACGCTAATTATAACACGAACCGAGCAATTTACTATACATTTATCGTACTGCAACTACTGAACGAGCATTTTCGGTTATGAAGATGGTCAAAACTCAACTCCGAAATAAGATGGATAATGATTTTCTCACGGATTCTTTGATTGTACACATTGAAAAAGATATTGTGGAAACATTTACTATAAACTCGATCATTGATGATTTTCGTGACTATAAAGAACGCTGAGTTCTGCTTTAATCATCAATGTATATAGTTACTTTTTCTTGTTTTGTGAAACCGTGATGAACTACATTTAATCTTAGTGTTTTTTTATTTTTCATGGTGTCTGTAAACTTAATCCTTCTTCTTTCATTTAGTCAGTCATCAAAATTTTTATGTCTTTTTGGCCCCCCCCGGTTAGACTTTCTGGATCCACCCCTGGGGCGGGCTAAAGAGCAAATGAACAAAGAAAAACGAAAGTCTGGGAGAATGATATTTTTTATTTTATACTTGGAGAATGCTACAATGCTTGAATCACTATATGCCTTGCCCAAGTGAGACCTTAGCTATTTATACTACTCCACCTCCTTAACGGACGATGGAGATATATTTGATCTTACGGTTTACGTCCCGTCTCTAGAACTATATATATAATATTATCTAGATATTTACAAGTCTTCCTAGCTTTCTAGAGTTCTCCTCTAAATCTGTAAAATTATCTCTTATGTACAAGATGTTTAGGTAGAGAGTTAGTAAACATTCTGAAAACCTTGAACATTTATCGCCTTGTAAGCGTTCGTCTTCGACATTTCATGACACCTCGTAAGTGTCGAAACGTATGGGGTCAAAGTATAAAATTTCAAACTTATATGGGGGCTTTTGTGTGTAATAATTGGCAATTTTGGATCTCTTTTAGAAATAAACTTTAAGGAAGCCCTAATTAGATCGAACCATTACCGTTGTCTTCTTAGTCGTCTTACCACGGCGTCAAGGGAAGAGAACGAAGCAGACGACCTACCCAAACTGGTGGCCGGAGGATCTCGCCTTCGTATCTCTGCCGCCGTCTCCGGATTCCAGCAACATGTACCTCCGTCTTGCTCTCTCGTCTATTTCTTTCTTCCTTCTTTACTGAGGTCTTCTTCTTTCTCTCTCATCTCTCTCGTTTCGCTACATTCGAAGATGACACTATTGATGTAGATTGAGCCCTTGGTCGAAGGAAAGAGATAATAGATGCGTGACTTTGTAAGAGTTAAGTAGTTAAGTTATTTCTTATGACTTTGCAAGAGTTCCCTGTTTCTGTTTGGGCGGTGAAGAAGAGGGCGCTTTCCCTGTTGCTGTTACTTGTTTGCATGACTTAGTAAGAGTTGAGTAGTGAAGTACATTGTTATGTATGTACCATGTTTTTTTGTACTATATTGCATTTAAATTTTAAGTATGACTTTTATTTGAGTTGCTTGTTTTGTGGTTATTGATTGTTTACTATTTTAGATGTAGAATGTATTATATATAGGGTCGTGATCCATTGCTGGCGCTGGCAAGTTGCCAGCGCGATCTGGCCGTCCGCTACATTATGTAGCGGACGGTGAAAAAAATGGCGGTCGTGGCGCGCAATCTGGCCGTCCATTCTCGCGCGTGGACGGCCAGATCGCGCTGGCAACTTGGGTTAAGTTGCTAGCGCTAGCATATATATATATATAAATTCAGCGGTGTCCGGTATCCCGGTCGGTGTCCGTGTTGGACGCGGTGTCCGTGTTTGTGCTACTTAGGGTCCCAAGTACAGGCTAAGCGTAATTTATTTTTAGGATGTGAAGCACGGTGATGACCATAACAAAATGGGTTAAATTTAAACATAAATTTAGAATAGGATATGAAGAAGATATACCAAGTACTTCTTAGGCTCGTGCGACGGAGAAGTTCAAAGCCTAACAACTTTAAGTTCCAGCAGTTTGTGGTCCAAAAACAGACCTTATTTAGGCAAAACAGAGAAGCTGATAGCAGAGTTTGACGAGAAAGTTTGTTCGACCGAGAAATTAAACAAGATGAGAGAATTGCTTGAAACATTAGTAGGCCACGCTCATGTAGGCTCCATAAACTTTTGTCATCTTTACCCGAGCCTGGGATCGTGCCTTTGGTAAAGTCATGAGGGTGACAAGATTCTGAAACTGGAACCACTTGTAGTCGAGCGCTTCTTGGGTACTCACCCACGGATTTAATCCATAGTAATACACATCAAGTGTTTCCAGGACTGTTCCATTTTCGAGCAAGAACTTAACCATTTCCATCTCAGTGTTTTGTCCAACAAACCCGTATATCTTGACTTTCTTTAGGCAGTTCTGCAGGCAATGGAATGGTGAATTCTGTGATTCCCAGTAGCTTTGTGCTTCGAATTCAAAAATATTTGGGATCATGTCTTGGAAGACTTCCTGAAAAGATAGAAGTCGTTAAACTGTAGTGTAAAAAGGTTTGAAATGCAAACACGATTTAACGTTTGATACTTACCCATTCAACATTCATTGGCGTACATAACTTCAATTGCAAGCTCTCTAATATTGGGAAACTCCTTAGTAAACAAGACATACCAGGTAGTTCTTGCTTGACTAAGCCTACATGCAACATTAAGTGCTTTAGGTTCCGGAATGGAAGGGGCAATTGCCTGCGCAGACCATCTCCCGTCGGTAGGACCTTCGCATAACAAGCAAATTAGTTTCAATCATAAGAAGCACAAGGCTGCTAATTTGTACATAGCAACAACAAAGCACCAAAACTTACCTGAATGCACCAGCTACTCAAAGCTAGAGTATGGCAATGGAATAGATCAAGCAAAAGTGAAGCCAAGAAGTTTCCCTGGGCATGGTCTGCAAACCTCTGTTCGATGTCAATTGTCACATTTATCAACTTTGTCGCTCTCTTGACGGAGGTACTCATTAGGTATGATCCTATTATTGTCAGAATCAACAGGTTCGGAGTTATTATGTCTATTGGAAACATAGCCCGATTCTCGGTCATGCAGTGCATGAGAAACAAATACTGGATCTTCAACTCCTGTTTACAAACAAAAAACTTCTCTGGATGGAAGCAATATTTCAGGCTCAGATCTTCCAGGGCTGGACATTTGGAGACTAGGTCCCCAATCGAGCAATCAAGTATGTCTACGTGATACAAAGATAATCTCTTAAGGGATTTAAATGCTCCATAACTGGATGCTTCAAACTTGCAGAAGGACAAAGTTAAAACTTTCAGTAGCTTGGGCTCAAAAGCATGACGAGGCAATGCATATGGTTGACAATCGATGTTCCGTCTCACTAGTAGACCTTCCATCTCATAGTAGTTGTTTGGCATTCCTGGTGAAAAATCCAATTCAAGCTCTATAATGTTGCTTGTCATGGAAAACTGAACCCACTTGTCAACGGTTGGGGCGTACATTTCCTGGTTATCATGGTGGCATGATAGCCTGAACTGTTCAACTGTACAACCAGAGTGAAACAGGAGAATTCGGTCAACAATTTCAGCGAATTTTCTTCTTGCAGCATTTACTGCATGTTGATGGCATTGGCAAATGTGATGGTTAAGAGATGCAATGCATGACAGGCAAGAGATTTCCTTCCTTATAATATCTGTCACCAACTCAGCTTCGTCAAGATTTAAGATTGAGATTTGGGTCCAGATGTACTTCCATTGTTTTGACACAAGGCTCATAACTATCCAGTACTTCAAGGGTAAGAAATAGAATATGTGGAGCAGAACTTCTATAGGCATACGGCTTATGTAATCGGTTCCTCTGGAAGTATCCTGTCTGCTGCGGCTGCGTCTCCTTCTATTGCTCTCCATCGGACCAAAGCTAGGAAAACCAGATGATGTTATCAGATAGAGGGAGCTTATTCTGCTGAAATTTCAATTTCACTGTGTCTTTACGCATGAAAAATAGAAACAAATTTCAAAGACGAGCCAATCAGTAGCCTGTTGTACGGCCATTAAGTTTCTGTTGTGCTCTTACATGGGCACATAAACTACACAATATGCACCAAAATGACTTTAGTAACACGGATAAACACGTGGTTGGAACCTTGTTTAATGGAGTAGCACCTTTTAGTTCAATCTTGAAAGGGTCACACGCATTTCCCCTTGTTAAATGAAGGATTCATATAGTTCAGTCTTGAGAGGTACACTAGCATTCACCCTTGGGAGGTTTAGAGGAATAAATATCGACCTTACAAATTCAACAATGCCAGTGTCCGAAATTCAAGACGACTGATGCAGCACCTTGACCTTAATGCCACACAATATCGCTTCTTTATTTTGTTGCAGATAGGACAGGGCGCAGCTTTAATAAAGATTAGGTGCACTCCACTTGTTTTAAGGTCATCTTTAGGGCAAAGCACTGACATCCGGGCACTTGTGAAAAGTTTGGCACAATATTTGTAGATGACACGAACTGTCCTTGCTTTTGGTATTGGTAACAGATAAATCAATTTATGCTGCGCCCTTTTTGTATGTTTGATTGAAAATGCTGACATTGTCGTAGTTCTCTTATATATGTATACAGAGACAGACACACACATCACACATGCATAATTACTCGATATGTACTTAAGTAAATGTAAAATGGGTGCCACCAATGCCATTCAGTTGACTTCGTTGACATGGAATTTTTTACGTTCTTGAAATAGTAGAGGTCAGCATAGTTTTCCTTGATACAAGGGATGTTGGTTTAAAATACCTTAGATATTACAATATTTAGCAAGCTTAAATAGATAGATTTCTCAGTCCTAGTGAAAATTCAAATATTAATTAATTTGCTCATCTGTCAATAAGCTTACTATATACAGGAGTAAAGAAAATGAATGATCGAACTCCTTCTAGATGCTGTACACCATTTATACTAGGAATTGAAGCATTGGTTTCCAATTTATTTTCTGTTGCAAATTTCATTGAGAAGATTAGAAAAATTAAGAAGGGGGAAGACATACCAAAACAAAGAAGAATTTTGAGAAATCAGGACTATAATCACTAGAGAAAAACCACATATATAATTTTGTGATTAAAAAGAAAAACAAGTAATCTCTGAAAAAAGGAATGAGAGTTGCTTTGAAAAGGGAAAGAGATCTAGGGCTGTTGTCAAACCTGGGTTATCGCAGAGGATAAAAGAAAGAGATCAAGCGATCTCCAATCGTTTCTTCCTCCTCTTTTTCCTCTCCCTCTTCCTCTTTAGCTTGATCGCTTGCCTACTCGCCCTCTCTCTCTCTCTCTTCCTCTCTGAGTGTTCAGTCTTCTGGGAATTGGGGAATGAGGGCTATGAGCAGTTGAGCCATCACTTAATCCGTTTCGTTTTTTCTCTAATAAGAAGGGGTATATGGATTATTGTTTGTTATTATATTGAAATATTCGTTTTGGAATTTACGTAATTATATTAATTTCCTTTAGGACAATTTGGACATATGCTTCATATACACCCATTTGACTGTTGATTTTTGTTGTTTTCTTGGAATTGACATTTTGTAACAGTATCACGTCTTAATCACAGCACCCGTGCAAGATCTAGTGCGATGTTTAGTATTGAAAAAAGTAGTTAACAAGATAGGAAAACGCTTTACCATGGTTCCATTGAAATTATGGAGGTCAAGGTTTATTGACGTAATGCTTGTTTGTATCATTATTATTTTTCTATTGACAAGTCATGCTTGTTTACTTTCGCTTCCTATCTCTTTTTAATGTTTTATGGAACATAACTTGGCAGTTATGGCAATCATGATTATTTGGCTTCTATCCGTAGTTTTCATCTTAGTTTGCTGAAATTAACTCTTAACTTGTCAGAGTTTAATGTTGTTTTTTTTTCCTTTCTAGATTAGTAAGCTTTTTGCGATTTCCCATGCAATTTGCGAAGTTAAGGCTATGTTTAGTCTTTTTTGCATATTTTCTAGTTCAGTCTTTTTGCATTTGCGTTGATATCTTTTCTAGGAACCGTCTTCAAGAACTATTTCCCTTTTCAAATTACTGTAGCCATACACTTATAATTGGCTTCTAAACTCAGTTTTATTGACTCCAACCCCGAATCAGTTCCCTTTTGAAAAGCTTTTCCATTATATCTTTTCACTTTCTCTCACCTGTTCCTGCCTGGTATCTACTTAAGTCTTTATTTTAGGAATTGAAGTTAAACATGGCCTTGTTTAGAGGAATTAGTACTTTATGAAGGGTAACTAACCATGTAGTTTGTGTACGCAACTTTGGAAACGGTATCCGCAGAGGTTTAAATGTCTTAAAATGGTATGGAAACAATATTTTCTTTCTTAAAGCAGTTTGTAACAACTTTCTTTCTCAAAAACGGTATTAAATATTCAATGCACTCCAGAATTCTGGAAATTTCTCCATTTGGTGTACATGGGCTGTTGTAGTCATACTTGTGTAGTTTCCTGTTTGATTGGGTTGTAGTGGAGTCTTTGCTGGTCTTAGCTAGTTCTGTTGGCAAAAGGTCAACAAGTTTTTGGCCTATTTAAATTAGGGAAATCTAGTGAATCCTTACATTCGTTGAAAGTCGCGAGAATTTTGTCATATTTGGTTTAACTGCAGACTAAAACTTTCATGGGCGAGGCATGATTCAATCCCCTCTTCTTTTCTTGATAAGCCTTCTTGGGCAGTACTAGTAGATTCTTAGTGTGTTATTTTAAGTAGTACCTCGTGAAGGAGAAGAACAAGAATTGAGAAGTTACTTACATGCAGGACAAACATTGCATGTCGTATCTGCTTCTGGAGTTAGTTTGTACTTACTTTGGGTATCTCTATCAACCATCAACGATAATAATGGGGGTATCCATGCCAACCATAATGGGCGGAAATATAAGCAACTATTCTCAGATGATTGTGCAACACATATCTTAATTCTATAAGGTCAACTTTTGCTCAATTGCATGCAACTGCTAATTGAATTTCACTTTGTAGCCTGGTAGACTCAGCATGAGATGCTTGTATCCATCATTGACAATGGATTCAGCACAAGATTAGAAGGCTTTTGGAAAGCCTGACTTGAGTATGCCGGGCTCAACTTTTAGTAACACTAGCACAAGGCATCATTGGTGTAGCTTAAAGAACTGTGAAACAAGTAGATAGTTAAAATTTCGCTGGCCTAGTAGACAGACTGGTCTTGCTCATAAGGTAGAGGACAAAAAGAAAGCAGAGGTGAATGAAAATTTGTTGAGGAAGATGAGCATAGAAAACATACCGATATTGAATTGTTTTACAAAATTACTGGGCACTAACAAGGATACTGGTGGAGATTCTTGGTTTCTCAAAAACCTCTTTGAGATAGAATGCAGTGCATTTGTTAGCGCTCACTGGTTTTGGTCTTTTTGTGTTAATGTAGGAAATGACAGAATGAAGATAAAACCACATTCCAAACCTCAAAACCTTGTTAAGATGAGAAACTCATAACTTCAAACTGAAAAAGCAATATCTAGTCATTTATTCACTTGATAAGGTTTGCTGTATTCTTTAAGGCTGATCATTGTATAGAAAGAAAGTTTTTAATGGATGGATAGCACCTATGGCAGGGTTACAACTTACAAGAAAGGCGGAAGTGTTCATCTTGAGTAATAAGTCGAGGGTCTTCTTGCTTCAGGAGTGGAGGTCTTTGAAGGGAAGGGGATTGATGTCGGCAATCTTTATCATCATTTGCTAAAGCAAATCCAATCAGTACTTCTCTTTATTTTTATCTCTTGTGTCTTTACCTGCTTGCTGCTTCTCTAACTTGTAATCATTTTTTAACAACCTGGCATGCAACAGTCCACCAGTTAATCACCAACTGGGCTGGTCACCTTCTTATAACTTATATGCAGTTTTCTCTAAAGTACTTCACTCTATAGGGTGGTCACTTTATAGTAAGGTGGACTTGAATGAATGAGTGTCTCTGTCGTTTCATCCTGCTAGTTCTAGAGCAACTATTGCCTAGTTAAAAGACTTGGCAGGTGGTTGTTGAAGTTCGATATAGTATCTCACTAATTATGGCGAAGTTCATCAAAACAAGGGAAAGGGAGTAAATAATTAGTACATTGGTTGCATTAGGCACTCGCTTTCTCATGGCATATTGTTTAGATCGATACAGTGTCTCACTAATTATGTCAAAGCTCATCAAAACAAGGAAAAATGAGCAAATAATTAGTACATTGGTCGTGTTAGGCACTGGCTGTCTCATCAACTATCGATTAGATGCATGGTGGTACAGTTGTGACTCGTTAGTGCTGCTATTTCATGATTCGTGTGTAAAATATTACCTAGCAAGTGACGCTATACGTTCTTTATATTGAAGCCAAAAATGGGCTCAAAAAAGGTGCTGCTGGGTGGTTGGGGGTGGGGTAGAAAAACAGAGACAACAACACACACACACACAAAAAGAAGAAAAAAGGCAAACCCTTCCTAGTTGAGCCTAAAATGAGTTCATGTGAAGTTTCTGCAGTATAGCTTGTACATGCTTTTTTATGTTTCATTAAAATTACTCTTCAAAACCTCAGATATGTGAATCATCTACAGTATAGCATGCATATATGTTCCATTATATGTTTTAGGATTTTCATTCACAAAAACTGTCGTAGGCAATTACGTGATGTTGCATGACTAAACAAAATGGCAATCACAATTATGTCATATTTAAGTAGGAAGTCTAAGGTTACAGAAGCCTTCACCAACTTTGATAGGCATAGCCTATTTCCCTGGATCACTTCGCTATTTAAGATACCTTCGGCCCGAGTGGGCCCCTAACTTTATGCTACTAAGTGTAGCGGTTAGTGTACAAAATATCCAATCTGAGCCATCCACAACCTCTAGTGGATGGCCAGATCACAGGTGGAGAAGTAACTATTTTTCTACCGGTAGATGTGGATCTGCTCCCATTTAAGTGAAGTAACTAAACATATTAATTTTTTATTTATGTATTTGTTTTTCTTATTATCTTGACCATGCTTTATGCACTTCAAATGAGTACGAGTTTCTTCGTCTTTCTAGTTGGTTTCTTTCATGAGAAGGAGGGAGTAGTAGTTTTATGAAGGACTGCCGTCATGTATCTCTTGAATCAGTTTTTGTTTTGAGGGGTAGAGTTAGCCTATATCGAACCTAATGGCTTTGTTCTGCTCAAAACTTTTTTTGAACAAGTAACTATTTCTCCACCGGTAGATGTGGATCGTCCCCCATTTAAGGAACTAAACATATTAATTTTTATTTATGTATTCTTTTTTCTTATTATCTTGACCATGCTTTACGCACTTCAAATGAGTACGGGTTTCTTCTTCTTTCTAGTTGGTTTCTTTCGAGAGGAGGAGGGAGTAGTAGTTTTATGAAGGACTGCCGTCATGTATCTCTTGAATCAGTTTTTGTTTTGAGGGGTAGAGTTAGCCTATATCGAACCTAATGGCTTTGTTCTGCACAAAACATTTTTGTTGGCTGTGGCTTCTTTTCAAGCGCGAGCCCTTTCTTCTCTGACTGCTGCTTGTTTTGCGTGTCCAGATTGTTAGGAGAGTAGAAAGAAGTAGCTAGCAGAATGAGAGTATACACGGCAGATCAATCATTTCAAGCATGGCTTTCGTATAACGTGCATTAAAAGACCATAAGTTGGTATCTAGTTTGCCTTTTGTCTTCTAGCAAGATTCCAGAATGGCTGGGGAAAGTTGCGACGTGGCTCATCCAGTGCAGCCGTGATGAAGACCCTATCTCATGCCCGGTAATTTCTATCAGCACCACTTTTGGCCCATGGAGAAGATAAAAATGCACGAGCAGATGCAGTGCAGTGTGTACTATTCCTAGTTCCTCACTAAAGGAGAAATGGGTGGATGAAGATAAGCCGCTCAACCCTGTTTACCACCGGAAATATTAGCGCTTTAACCAGATGATACTCAACAACTTTAATTCAGGATATTTCTCCTTTAATTTTCAAGATCGGATGTGGTTAACATGTGGCATAAACCAGCCGTTAGGTTGTTAAATAATTGTTACTAGTCCTTTATCAACTTACTCCTAGCATGAAAATTTTGTTCACTGTTCAAACGTACAAGAACTTTGAGTTTGATTTGAGGACCTGCTATACAATGAAACCTCTGAATCAAGGAAAGCTGAAGATGAAGACGAGAGAGAATGAGAGAGCTTCATGAAAGGCTGATTTTCCCGTTCAATTTTCAGCAGTGCTTGCATTTTACTATTTGAGAGAGTAGCGATAATTTGCGTTATGGATGACCTTCCTTTATGTGTAGCAGGTTGTCATGACTCATGTGATGCAGTATCTTGGCTTCTATCTCATTTGATGATCGGTGCCTCAACCAGGTCTTAGAACACAAGTTTTCTCGTGTGATGGCTTCTGGGTCTTCTGGTTTTTGCATTTTTGGGCTGTATTTGTTTTAGACTTGGAGGAGCATATTTTGCGGGAGCTTGTTCTATTGTGAGTTGGAGCAGAATAAAGATTATGAATATCGCGCATGAAATATTTGTTTTTGTTTGCCTACATTACTTTATCGGTACGGGAAAACATCCTCGGAATATAAGCTCTTGGTCAAGTCGGACTCTTCCCTTTGCTAGTTAGATTGGGCAGCCTGAGTAGCTGAAAAATGTCGGGTGTTGCAGACGGGAAGCGGTACATGCCGGTGTGTCTGATGTCGGACGAAATTGCGGGATTTATATGCCCCATGATGCGACATAATTACTGTCATTAAGTTTAAATTGTTTGCGGAGTATCACTCGAGATTATAAGGTCATTGCCATTGCCAACCATTCTAAAGACGTAGGTGCACACAAGACGCAAAGGTCTTCTCGAGTCTACTTACAAGACACAAGCGCGAGCCTAATCAAAGCAAGGCTCATAGTACATGAAGTATGATAAAGATCAACAGTATAAAGCTTCGAAGAGACGAAGACATAAACCATGGCAGCATATAGTATTTCGCTTGTGTAAAATGGGATGTCAATCCTTCTACATGTTTATCAAATTTTACAAATCTTATCTACCAAAAGTAGGTTGATGCACTTGAGTCTTCATTCTCAAATGTACTTTGGTACTTATCTTTTTATGGCTTACTGCTTACATCCTTTTTACTCGAGATATCTATGGAGTCTATCGGAAAAAAAAAAAAATCATCGAAAGTGTGTTTTAGATAAAAATAAATAAATCGCGTTTGGAGTGGGCCTATTGCCCATTGCCTAGGGGCTATGCCTTTTGAAAGGGGCTATGCCTAGGGCTAGGCGACTAACCTTGCGCTTGGTTGCGCCTTGTGCCTAAGCGCGTCTCTAATAACTATGTTCCCAACTGTAAACAAAATATGCTCTGAAAAAAAAAAATTCAATGCAACTATGTCGTGTAGATACGGCGTAGTGCAATGATGTACGCTATTTAGTGGTATCAAAGTTAAATCGTCACTAACCAGAGCAATTTTGTCTAACAATTGCAATCCCGCTTATCTATAATACGGTCTTGGGTAGCAAGGTTGGGCGTTGCAACTTACAAGGTACAATTGCATACGTGATGGTAAGGTCACAAAGTTGCACCCCCAGCAGTGGTCGGAGAAATTCCGTCTATTTGCTGAAATCTTGTTTGTTTAGGACACTGTATTGTCATATTTAACACTGTGATGACTGATGATGAAGATGTACTCGTGTAGTGTAGTGGAAGGAGATCATCACTCAACCAAGAATACGAAACTTCTAAATCAATTTTATTTTATTTTTTGTTGATAAGACGTGACGTGGCTTTATTAGGAATTTCAAGAATTCTATGCAAATTCATCAACTAAAGAAAGAAAATAAAGCTACCCATGACTAAAATGAAAACGACATAACCAAAACTGACTGATTCAATCGGTTTATTCAGTTAAAACTAGACGCTACCTAACTCTACTGTATAAACCTACAAAACTTTGATATTGACACTAGACCAAAACTTGGGAAGGTTATTCCTTCTTCTTATAATGCACTTCCAAATATTATTTTATCTCCAAAATTAACTCTTTTGCGACACATTGGAGCTTGGAGTTTACACTACAAATTTTTTTTAACAGATGCGGGTGGTCTGCGAGGCCTCTCTTTGTTTGGGCTTCGCAGAAGTGGGCTGTCCCATCATTACAATGTCGGCCGGCCCATGACACCTCTCTCTAAAAAGTAAAAACACGCAAATCACAAGAATAGGCCGCACCACCGTGAATTGCAGCCGCAGGCGGTAGCGGTCGATCCTCCTCCGCCCTCTTTGTCGCAGTCAACCCGGTTCCAACCATCAAGGTGAGCTATGCTCCACTCCACAGTTAATCTCTCACTTGGCGCACACGCACGCGCACACTTATGTGTGTCATTATGAACATTTGTTTGGTGTATAATCACATGGTTGTGCTGATGCTGCTTGTTTGATGGAATTGTGTGATCATTTGAAATCGATTTACGTACAATATTGACTTTATTCCATGTAAGGAGGTCAGGTTAACTTTTTAGGCATGTATATGATGAGGAGGACTTGCGAGAGAGAGAAGAAATCTTGAGGAAAAAGGTTCTTCCGATGGCACGATTGCCTTGGTTGCGCGATCTCTCTATCGTGCGTGCGAAAAAACTGATGTGCCGCTCGAAACTAAGAAGCAAGGCTGTCAAAAAACCCGAGCATGAAAGTAAACTGGAAAGCTTATGTAATGAACTATGAAGCGCTAGCTTAGAACCAATGCAGTTAAATGTATGATATACAACTATATGAGGTTATTGTGAATAGTTAAAGTGAAATGTATTGTAAAAGAGGCTGTTGGATCATGACTATCAAAGTATAGGTTAAGCATGAGTAATAAAGTAGGTATGCAGAAGAGGCTTTTAAGCAGAAATGCTTCACCAAATGCTTTATTTAGGTTTGTGCGAAAAGCACTTTCAAATCCTGAAAACTTTTAAGTTCCAGCAGTTGGCATGGTCCAAGAAAATGCCATTATTAGCCAACACAGAAGATACTGATATCAACGTTTGGCGGTTGAGAGATTAATCAACACAAGATAACTGCATCACGTAGTCTTGACATCTTGACTCGAGCCTGGGAACGTGCCTTCGGCAAAGTCATCAGACTGACAAGGTTCCTGAACTGCACCCACTTGTAGTTAAGATGCTGCTGCCCACTTGCAGCAGGGTGCAATCCATAGTAGTAGACATTGAGCTTCTCCAGGACGATTGCATTTTCGAGTAAGAACTTTATCATTTCCATCTCGATGCTTTTTCCAGTAAACCCGTATATGTTGACTTTCTTAAGGCAGTTTTGCAGGCAGGGGATTGGTGGTTCACTCTGTGATTCCCAGTAGCTTTGTGCCTCAAATTCAAAAACATGTGGGATCATGTCTAGATATGCATCCTGAAATGATAAAAGTCATCAAGATGCAGCGTGCACAGGCTTAAAGCGAAAACTTGAGCTTAAAGTTTGATACTCACCCACTCAACTTCCAGGGGCATATCTACATCCAAATATAAGCGCTCTAGTTTTGGAGAACTCCTTAGTAAACAAGATATTCCAGGTAGTTCTTCCTTGACTGAACGTAGTCTCAATCTTATGTGCTTTAGGTTTTGTAATGGAAGTTGCATTAGCCTGCGTAGACCATCTCCTATAGGCAGAACCTTTGCAACAAGAAAATAATTAATTTCAACTATTAATTCAAAATACCAAAGATAAAATGCGAGATTACCTGAAGGCAGCAGCTGCTTAGAGCTATTTTAGGACAATGGTATAGATCAAGCAAAAGGGAGGCCAGAAAGTTTCCCTGTGCATGATCTTCAAACCCCTGTGCGATGTCAACTTTCACGTTTAGCAACTTTGTCGCTCTTTTAACAGAGGTACTCATTAGGTATGATCCTACTATTGTGAGAGTCAAGAGGTCTGGTGTTGTTATGTCTATTGGGAACTTAGCCCAATTTTCTGTCATGCAGTGAATCAGACAAAAACTTTTGATCTTCAACTCTTGTGCACATATGAAGAACTTATCTGGTTGGAAACAGTGTTTCATGCTCAGATCTTCAAGGGTGGAACATTTGGATACTAGGTCTCCAATTGAGCAATCAAGTATTTCTACGTGAATCAAAGATAATCTCTGAAGGGATCTGAATGCGCCAAAACTGGATGCTTCAAACTTGCAGAAGTACAAAGTTAATATTTTTAGTATCTTGGGCTCAAAAGCATGACGAGGGAATGCATATGGTTGAAAATAGGTGTTCCGTCTCACTACCAGACCATCCCTGTTATAGTAGCTTTGTGGCATTCCTGAAGAAAAATTAAATTCAAGCTCTATAATGTTGCTTGTCATGCAAAATTGAACCCACTTGTCAACCATTGGGGCGTATGCATCCTGGGTACCATGGCGGCATGCTAGCCTGAAGTTTTGAATAGTACAACCAGAGTGAAACAGGAGAATTCTGTTCACCATCGCTGCAAATTGCCTTCTTGCAGCATGTAGTGCATGTTGTAGGCGTTGATAACGGCTATGATGGTTCGGGAACATACTACATGAGGGGCACGGTATTGTTTTCCTTATCATATTTGTTACTAGCTCATCCTCATCAAGGTTCAAGATTGAGATTTGGGTCCAGAGGTACTTCCATTGTTTTGACACGAGGCTCATAATTACCCAGTACTTCAAGGGCAAGAAATAGAATATGTGGAGCAGAACTTCACTTGGCAAGTAGCTTATGTAATCTGTTCCATCTGATGTATTGCATCTTATCTCTTGCTTAGTGATGCTTCTGTTGCTGCTGCCCTGTCTCCTACTAGTGGTCTCCATCCTTCCTAGACGCAATTATTTGATACTGGTGCCCCTTAGGAAAACCAGACAATGCTAGCTTATGTAAGTGCGCGCACGTGAATGTTTATAAGTATATTATACAGGAAGTGAAAATTCTCACGAGTCTATTATTCGCCAGTTATACAGTCATCAATTTCCATTTTGATTTTGCTTGATGATGATGGAAATAGCATGATTTATTCTGCTGTCGCGAACACTTGAATTTGACAGTATATACTAGACAGATTGCTACATAGGCGTGGAAGGTTAAGCCGAATAAAACTCAAGCACTACAAATTCAACCTTGCCGGGGTCCAGAGGTTCAAGACCGAACTATGTAACATCTTGTTTTGAACTGTATTGTGATGTAAAGGACATCTCGTCCCTCCAATAAATGCAGCTAGACAGGGGTGCATCTATAATAATCTAGGTACATTGCATTTGTTTTAGGGTCATCTTAAGGGCACTACACATGCATCCCTGTGGTTGTGAAAGGTTTGCCAAAATATTGGAAGTTTACACGAACCTTCCTTGGCTTTTGCTGATTACTTAATATGTACTGCACTCTTTATGATGTTTGATTGAGTATGCTGAGAGCATCTTAATTATCTGTAATATGCACGTAGATACACATACAGATATTTACATAACTACTCACTAAATTGTCACAATATAAATTGTTCTGCAAACAAATTCAAAATTGGTGCCACTGACTCCATTCAATTGGCGACGCTGACATGAAGTTTTTGTCGTTCTTGGAATGTTTGGTAGAGGTCTGTGTAGTTTTTCTTGACACTATGCAAGTTGGTGTAGTCTACCCTAGATAGTTCTACATAGTAAAATTATGTAGGATAGATTCCTATATATTGGTAAAACTTTAATCTTGTTAGATTGAACTTAAGCATTAGTATCCATCTTATTTGCCTTCGCACAAGTATCAGTGAGAAGATTACAGAAATTAAAGAAGTGGGGAAACATACTAAAACAAAGAAGAACCTTGAAACTTCAAGACTTCAAAATTTGGGAAAAAGCCACATATGTTAATGACGATTTAAAAGAGAAACTGAGGGAACGTGTGTATCTTTTAACAATTGAATAACAGGAGTGAGAGTTGCTTTGGAAAGGGAAAACGATCTAGGGCAGTTGCAATACCTTGGTTCCAACGATCGAGAAAAGAAAGAGATTAAGCGATCTCCAATCCTTCTTCCTCCTCGTTTTGCACCTCCCCTCCTCTAAGCTTGAGCACTCGCCCCGTCCTCCTCCTCCTCCTCTCTCTCTCTCTCTCTTTCTCCGTTGGGATTCGGGAAATGAGGGATATGAGCAGTAGAGCCATATATATTCCTATTCATTTTCCCCTAGTAGAAAAGGGCCAATAGGTTGTCTTATGTGTAAAAACATTTTATTTCTTATTTAACTTGTTACTTTAGTATCCTATATGCCTTAATACATTTCATGCTTGTGCCTATTATAATTTTTCTTTTTCCTGACGGGCACGTTCAGCATGCACCAGACACATTTGGGGCCCATTCAACTGTTGGTTCTCTTATTGTATTTTTGTTGTATCCACATAGACCCCTTGCAATAGTACTAAGTCTGATTTACAGAATCTGTGCTTGATTTATTGAGCTTTGTAGATATCGAAAGAATTGGTTAACAGGAAAATCTGGCGGGGGGAAGAGAGGGAGAAGGGGCGTGGGTGGGGGGGTGGGGGGGTGGGGGGGGGGGGGGGTTACCACGCTTTATGAAATTATTGGAGGTCAACTTTTAAGGCTTGTTTTTTAGTTTTTCTCCCATCTCCCCTATTGTTAGATGAAACATAAATGGTTAGTCACGACCATATAATATAAGAAGTATTTGGCTTTGTATCCGCAGTTCTAATTTTAGTTTGCGGATACATTAGTCAAAACTTGTACATAGTGATTCATATCACGGAACAGAAAACTTGTTAATATTGAGCGGAGTGGGTTAAGGCTATATTAGACTTGCTTTCTGTTTTTTCAGATTAGTATCTGTCGGTAATGTTTGATTTGTTCCATTTTTTCAGAAAATTGCGAAGTCCTTTTTTTACTTTTTCAGAATAGTTGCCCAAACGCCATTTGCCCATTTCCTTTTCATATTTCTTTAGCGGTAGTAGCCTTATGCTTAAAAGTCACTCCAAACTTCTGAAACTTAGTATACCGAAACCACTTACGTTATTTCTGCATTCATGGAAACAGTATCCGTGGAGATTTAAATTTCTTAAATGGTATGGAAATAAATTTTCTTTCTTGAAACGGTATGTGAACAAATTTTATTTCTCAAAAATGGTATGAAATATCTAGAGCTCACCAAAATTCTTGAAATTCCTCGATCTGGTGTAAATTGGGTTGTAGTAATCATATGCTTGTCGTTTCAAATATGTTGATTAGTGGTTAAGTAGTTTTATTGGCCAAAAAGTCAGTGAATTGTTGGCACAGTGAAAATAGGAAAATCTAGTGAATCATTCTATTCTTTGAAGACTGGCGTTATGAGAACTTAGTTATGTTTGTTCTTGGGGGATATTCCGAGGAAGCAGTGTATGTCAGTTGGTGTTTTATGTCCTAGTTGAATGTTGAGTTTGTGGACCATCTATTGCATTGTCTGGTCCCAAGAAGGAATTTTGGACTTGATTTTCAACATTTTAGAGGTTGGGTTATGCCTGGTTCATTGGGAATCTGGGGTTTGGTTCCCTTTTGTGTGTTTTGGAGTTTGTGGAGGGAGAGATAGGGGGAGCTTTCCACTGTGAAGAATTACGTGCAGTCAAGCTGAATGATCTCTTTTATGCACTCCTATTGGTGAGGCAGATAAGGGTTGTAAATACACCGATTGCCATGATGCCTTTGCTACACGTAGATCATAGCTGATTGAGTTAAAAATACTTCTGTAAGGTGGTCGCCCCTTCTACGGAAGATGTTTTTATGTGAATATATACTTGCATCATGTCCAATCCTGAGAAATATCGAAGTTGATGGTAGGCCCCGTACGCTTACCATATTCGTTTTCTGTTTTTAGCAATGATGATGAAAAAGATTCTTTTTTTGCGTACTTTTATCATTTTCTGTTTTCGTTTTGGATAAAATTACTCAAATAGTAACAAAAAACTGAAAACACCTAAAAGGTGTTTTCAGCTTTCAGCTGGGTGAAGTGCAATCCCTCTACTCAATAGGAGACTATCTGGGCAACTCTTTTATATACTTGCTACCAATCAGTGAGGCAGACTGAAGTTTTTAGGATGAGATGTTTATAACTGTATATCCCATCTATCTGAATGAAAAAGGCTTGAAATTTTACATTAGGAAGCTTTTAGAGTGACCTGACTCAAGTATGTGTCTCAAACTTAGGAAGCTTTTAGAGAAACCTCAGTTGAGTATGTCTACCAAACCTTAAATTATGCACCATTGAAGTCTCAAAGGCCTGGCAGACATGCTGGTCTTGCTGATAAGTTAGAGGACACGAAGTAAGCATATGAAAAACTGGCGTTGGCATTTGTTGGTGAAGATCAGCACTTCTGACCACCAATATGGAATGGTTTTGCAAGATTATTGCGCACTAACAAGGATAGTGATGCTTAATTTCTAGAATTTCCTCTTTAAGAAAGAATATATGGCATTTTTAGTGCCTACTAGCAATTGGTCTTTCTGCTTGTATTGGAAGTGGCGGTAAATAAACTTGGGATGAAGATAAAAGTGCTTGCAGCTTGCAATATTTTACCTGTATAGATCTGTTGCAATCCTTGAGGTCAACTATGGCAAAGAGGAAAGGTGGATATTTTTGAGTTGATGAACAAGAGTTGACACCTGTCTTTTCTCTAGCTGAACCCAGGCTAATAGTTACCAAATATAAGTCTTGCATCATTGCCAAGCTAGAAGTTGGTTCTTTGAAGGCAGGGGGATCTGATGTAGTCAGTCCCAATTCGTCACTATGGAAGGGGAAGACGCACCCAATTCGCGTTATCCTGATGGGTGCGAACTCCAGTCAAATTTGCACATCAAGGTGGTCAAATTGGTGAACTGCCCAACGAATTTAGTTTTGACAATTCAGCACGAAAAATTCGGAGCATATACTTAGCCGAGAGGTCTGGAAGCTGAGACAGAGGTTACATTAGTTAAACATCTTCCAGTATGCCGCATGCATCAGTTGTGAAGTCTTCCTTCTCATTTACTCCCTTCGTCCCAAAATAAACGTCTGGAGTGCAATTTTCTTCCGTGACAAAATAGTTGTTGTGAACACAAAATTAAGGCACAATAATCATCAATATCCCTTAACTAACCTTGCTACTATTAACATAAGTGACTTTTGGTCTTTCTATTTAAGGGCAAAAGATGGAATCCGAGCATTGACTTTTACTCTTTAAGAGCATTACTCCTTGTTCATAAATAGTATGTACTCCAAAAAAAGACTATTATTTTGGACAGAGGGAGTAATACTTAACCTTTCTGATGTTCAAACAAAAGTACCTCCCAAGACATAATTGATAACTTATCAAGTGAAAGTTACCAATTAATAATTTTCGAAAATTTTACTTTCCTGCATCAATGATGTATATATATATCTGCGGGTATGTACATATATGCACCTTTTATGGACGGCACTTGGGATTTTCTCAATCGCTGTTTGACCACTCCCAGCCACTCTTTGCACTGCGAATCTGTTGCTTAGGTCAGTCCTTCATAGGCTAAAGAGACGATGATCAGTGGCAAGGCATGCCTAAGAAGATACTAAGGATTTCACTTACCATAATAACCTTGGTCCATAGCTGCCTCCTGCTTCTAATCACTGTATTATATTTTTGAGCAACCTGGTTCACCTGTTTATACTATAGCCAACTTTCTGGTCACCTTCTTATCATCTAATTGCAATTCTCTCTCAAGCACTTCACTCTAAATGAACCTCCTCATTGTTGCCGCATACAGGGTTGTAACTTCTACTATAAGATGCATTTGAATGGTTGTGTCTTGCTATTCTGCTAGAGAAACTATTGCCCCAGTTTAAAGACTCGCAGGTTCTTGTGAGTAAATGCTGTTAAAGATTGACATGGTATCGCTATTATATCAGACTTCACCAAAGTAAGGAAAAAGGAGTGAAGAACTGTGTTGTATGTCTGTACCTTGTACCCCCCCACCCACACATACTCGTCCAAGGCAATCCTCAAGCTATAATGCGACTAAGCCTACATATAAGCTTGTTTTGTATACAGGGTGTGCATCCCTATCAAACGGTGGGATGCGCTCCTATTTTTCCCAAGATCAATTTTTTTCATGCAGTATACAATGACACCCGTTAGCATCTTCTCTCTCATTTTCTCTCTTACCCAATTTTGCGCCCGCCCCCCCCTCCTCCCTCTCTTTCAATGCCGCCGCCACCACCACAAAAGCGAAAGGCTTCCTTTTGGCACAAATCGTCATATGTGGTTGGGGCTTCTTTCCAGGCTTATTATGAGCCCCTTTTTTTTTCTGTTTGCTTCTTGCTGCGTGGTCCTGATTGTTAGGAAGACGAGAAAGCAAGGAGAGTTTCATGCATGGGCAGATAAGTAATTTAAGCATGGCTTTCACTGGATATGACATAAGACCATGAATTGATACCTAGAGTAGATTTACTTTGGCCTTTGCCTTTTAGCAAGATTCCACGACATTGATTGGAAAAGCTACTGCACGGGCAGCCACTGTAGATACCCTTCCTCATGCGGTGGCATTTTTGTCCATATGGCCATAAGACATGGTGACCCATCTGGACGACCACTTATTCCCTTTTATGTGGGGTATATAGATTTAAGTGAAACAAATGTCCTGGTGGTTATTGAACTATATACTATTCGCTATCTTAGTCCCTCAACTAATATTTCGTTGTTGTAGTCCTTTAACTTCAAACTGTTTGTCATACAAGTCTTTCTCTCTGTTTCTGTCAAAATATTCTCTTTTGTGGCCCCCACAGCAGGGGCACTAGACTCATTTCTCAATTCTCAAGAACTAGAAGCTCCCTTATGGTCCCTGAACTATTAATAAGCTGCTCAATTAGGTCCTGAACTAATTCTTGCACTTTTGGTCCTTTTTAATATTGCACTATTAGCCAGTTTCGTCATTTTGATAACTTTAATTAGGTTTCCTACATCAATGAAAAAAGTCAATTTATACTCCATAAATAAGTTGCGACCATGACAATGGTCTTTTACTACCGTAACCACAGATTTCTCTACAAGGTGGCTCTGTTCTTACTATACACCATTGTTGTAAGTTGGACTCAATTTTTAGGGATTCAACCAATCCAACCCAAAAGAATTTTGAGTTTGACCCAATCCAGTCAACTTAGTTACAAAATGGGTTAGGATGGGTCTATTCAATATTATAGTGGGTTAAGTTTGGCATCATAACCCATTTATAGTGGTCACCGCCTGCCACCTTCATCAGCTAGCCAGCCAGCCACGACCTCTGTCTGTTGCAGCCAACCCCCAACCCTATCCCGTTAGTAGTCGATCGGTGATCGCCATTTTTGGCAATCACAACCACCGATCACCAATTGCATTCACCGACGCTGGCTGCTGCCAGCCCTCAACCCCCCGCCGCCGCCGCCACACCTGTCGTCAACCAGCAACTGGCTGCCGGCGGCAGGGGGCCTAACAGTGGCAGGTAGTGGCACGCTGGCAATTAAGGCATCGACACAGTGGAGTCGGTGACGAGATGTTGCGGTGTTGGTTGTGCCGGTGGCAAATGAGAGATGTTGATGGTGCATAGTAAGGACAAAGTTACCTTGTAGAGAGCTCCATGGTCATGGTGACGACTTATTTGATGGGCCATAAATTGACTTTTTTCAACAACGTACGAAACCTGATTGAAGTGATAAGGACGAAAGTGGGTAATAATGCTATTCTAAAGGACCAAGAGTGCAAGAATTAGTTCAGAGACTAACTAATTGAGCAACATGTTAATAGTTCAGGAACCATAAGGGAGCTTCTGGTTCCTGAGGATTGAGAAATGACTCTAATACCCCTGCTGTGGGGGCCACAAAAAAGAATATTTTGACGGAAGCGGAGAAAAAGACTTGTATGGCAGACGATTTGAAGTTAAAGGACTACAACGACAAAAAAAATTAGTTGAGGGTAAGATGGCGAATAGTGTATAGTTTAAGGACCACCCAGACATTTGTCTCTTAATTAAAGCATACTAGACCACATAAAGTATTTTGTTAAACATAGGAGACAAAAGTTCAAAATGTAGTGCAGTTGCTATGTTCCCAATTTTTTACTACTTACTAAAAGGAGAAGTGGGTGGGTAAAGACCTAGCTGCTCAATCCTGGTTTATGCTGAAATGTAAAATACGAGAGCCGCTTCAAGCAGTTGATATCCACAGTACCTTTATTTAAGCCATTTCTTCATTGTTTTAAACTAGCATGTGGTTAAGATATGGTGTAAATGCAGTTGTTATTGCTATAAGTCACTGTGCCCAGTCTATCGTTAACTTATTCTTAGCATGAAAATACTGTTGTTTACTGCATCATTGGAAATGTCCGAACTCATGCTCCAGTTAAACTGTTTGTTATTTGATGAAAACAGGAACCAAGGAAAGGAGAAGATGAAGATCAGAGATGATGAGAGTCTCTGAATCTAAGACTGATTTTCGCGTTCAATGTTCAGTAGGGTTTTGCATTCTACTATGTGAAAGTGTTCCGATAATCTCCATTCGTAACGATGTTTCTGTAAATGAAGCAGGTTGACATATGGGCCAACAACTTTACTATCATTGTGGCACATTTGAACTGCAGAACGGAGATCTTAGAAAACGAGGCCTTTAGTCTGATGTTTGTTCTATTTTCGCTCTGGGGGTTTGGATTTTCCGGGATTCCTTGTTCTTGTTGATAGTGGTTTTTGGTTCTCAGTTATTGGGGCTTTGTGAGATTAGGACTTGCCGGACTGTCTGTTTAGGTGCTTCTTTGATCTGAATCCATTTTGCTGGCCATAAAACTCTATTGTGAGCTGCAGTTAGAATTGTATCTTTGTCCCTGTTCTTCCTTTCATCTACGTTACTTTCAAGAGCATGAGCTGTACAGTTCAATTTTGTGGTTTAGGCATCTGAATATGCTTAATTCTGCCATGGCAGATCTTGTTAAGCCGGGCTGGAGCTGCAGAGGGGCCAAAATCTCCATGACTTACGCTATAGCGTGTCATGTTTACATCATTTGTTGAGGCAATTCTGTTCATTTTCTGACCCATGTCATAGCTATCGCGTTAATAGCGTTCACCCGTGAACCCTGCAACTGGGCTTCTAAACTGAAATTCCAAGTTGCAGATCTTACTGTCGAATCCGACAGTTGAGAAGCCTTTGCTGCTATCAATTTCGATGACCCACGTTGCCTGCATCTAGGACGTCTGGTGAGCGACGTGAAGCTAATGGCATCATCTGTACACACTTATCCCCTGCTTAGCACAGCGGCGGTCGAGTCTGAGCAAACCGGACTTCATTGTGACCTGCTGATCAAGATTTTGGCTGATACACCTGTTTGCTACAAGTTTCCTGGGCTTTCCTTCCTGTCTATGTTAGAAAAAATAAAATCTAAACTGGACCCAGAAGAATAATGAATGTTCTTGATGGGTCAGGCCCAGTAATGAACTGGGTATCTTACTGGGTTGTATTGATACAAAGTATATAATGAGGGAAGAATCGCTACTGGTCTCGAAGGGGTCAGGCCCAGTTATGTACTGGTTATTTGCTTAAGACCTTTTTATGTACTTGTGGCTCCTCCTTCACTTCTTAACTCATCGTGTGGCCTACTAACGAGAGGCATGTCTTACCTCCAAAATTTTGTATGATTCAGCAGTTATCATTGTCCCGAGATAAGATTAGAATTATCGGCTGTACGACACATCTGATTGTAATAAAAAAATATCGTTTTATATTTTAACGACAAAAGATTTGTCATTATAAATTGTAACAACAATAATAAAACTCTTTTACTCTTACATCACAACTACAAGCAAAATAGGCATACAGATAATCAACCTTTCTTGACCAATAATATAAAAATACTGCGTCACATCCATTGATTACTTGCTTGCTTGCTGTTTGTTCTATCTTTTTTTCCTTTTTGATGTTCCCCACTAACCCTGACACAACTCTTATAGAATGGACTTTTAAAGCAAGAAATACCACACTATTGACCAATATATGATATCATTACCCCAAAAGATTATCAAGAAAACTAAGTGTATACTTCTTTGTTTACCTTAAAACTATTCCAAAACAGTTAACATCAGTGATGAAAGCAGCGTCTTCGTCGGGGTTTGGTAACTGGTTATCCAGATGGTCAATGAGCGTAAGAGACACTTGAAGATTTAATTAGATTTCTTCAAAAGAGTGGTTCTCAAGCCTACTTATATTATCAACCTTTCCCTAGCCATGTCTCCATTGAAATGTTATTATACTCTGGTTTATCCTGACCATCACTGTCTCTTTATGTTTATCTATAGCTTCCTCTTCGAGTTAACAAGACAGTGGATGGAAAGAGAAAGTCTAGATTAGTTGGATTCAACCTTTTTCATGCTGAATGTTGGAAAGACAAGGATATGAACTTCTCAGCAGCTCCAACAAGAAGATAACATCAACAATTTTTTAGCAATAACATGGATATAGACTTGGTTGGAATCTTGGCAGCATGTATCATATGCTTTGGGTGATTATTCTACTGGAGTTTGAATGGTTCTTACTTCCAATTCGCAATAGAAATAATAAGTTGCGAAGAAAGTCTGAACCATGCTTAAACACGAGTTTATTATTTTATGGTGAGTGACCCAGGCCGTTGATTGTTAAGTAAGAGTTAGAGCAAAAGCGAGAGTACGAGTGTCAAAGTTTTACATCGACACTACATGAAGATTCAGATGAGTTCCTCTTGAGAGTATGCTCCCGCGAATGTACAGCCCGCTTTACTCGGCTAAACTTGGGGAATCACATCATATATATTCCACGCTTCGTGTAAGGACGGGTGCCAAAGTCTCGCATCAGCCATGAAGTTGCAAGGCGTTAAGGGGAGAACACAATCATGCAGAATCCCTACTGTGGATGACAAGTGTTCGGACCCCAAAGAATGGGCCGAATGGGCCTCAACCGTGGAGGCCCGACAAGAAAACATTGCAGATATGCCTCACGTGTGGATGGGGTTGGGAGAGGGCCTGGTCAAAGGTCAACATTTCCCAATTGTGGGCCGCACCCGCACGTGTCCATGTCCAAGGGCCGTGTGGGTGAACACACACGTGTGAGGTTGACACAGCCTTCACATCCACCCAAGACTTTGGGCCGTTCACTCCCGATATTGTGTGTGTGTGTGTGTGTGACACTTCACGTGAGCTTTCGGCCGACGGCCGGACTGGGGGCTTAACGGAAGTTATTTTAATATATACTTGTTGGTTCATCGTGTCTTTCTTATCTTTCTTACCTTCTAAGCACAATAATGTACAACTTTTGGAAGCAATCTGATTGTACGAACTTGCTTACGATTGACGATGAGTTGTCGCTCGTGAACTTGCGTGTAATGAAAAAATGACTGATACGTGCTTTTTATAGAACCACTTGTTGAGCTTAGAGATGAGAGGAGTCGCTAGTGATTCCACAATCGCTTCAGATTATCGGACGTCACGTACATACTATTCAAATTAGTTCCGTTCTGTACAAATTTATAAGTTGTTTCATTCTCTTGAATTAATGCTCCTAATGCGTTGGACTCGTACTTTTGTAACTTAGGGACTTGTTATTAGTCAATGGGCATGGGTAATGTACGGTGTATGATAATGTAAATCGTAACCGCTCCGAGTATATTTGGGGGCTTATACTTATTCATATTCCTGTTCACACCAACAATTTTTTAGTTCAAAATCGATAAAGTTCAGGACAAATCTATGCACTGTCTACACAAAATGTCACATAAATAAAAATAGTTCCATTATTTGTTTTCAAAAGTCTACTGGATCCAAAGTTGGAGTTGAATTTTCTAAAGAACTTAACTTATCACTTGTTTTTGAATTTTCAAAAGTCTGTAGCGAATATTATACCATCGACATTTCACTTTTGTTGTAAAAAAAAAAAAAAATTGTAACTAAAGACCTTTGATGTGTCACTCAAAGATCTTTAGTGCGAAATTGTGCCGATATCAATTCCTTCTTTCACTAGAATCCACTTTTCTATCAAAAATGGAATTTTTTTTTATTTACTCGGAGAGCTATTCTTGAACATAAAGTACTTTTAATTAGTTCGTAACCTTGAAAAGATAGCTTGATCTCACGCGTAATCTACAACTTAACCAAGGAAAGTGTAACATAACTTCACTCTTGACGTAATTGAAAAAAAAAAACCCATAAAACAAAAGGAATGACTTTGTTTTACGGCGTCCAAACACGCCCTAGCAGCCCCTCTCTCTCTAACACGCACACACAGAGCACACAACCTATTAGTATTATTAAAGCTTTCGTTGTCTGCCGATTGCTTCATAATTAAACTCTCTGCACTTTGATTATTATTGCTGTTACAGTAGCCGTCAATGTCAACAGTGGCCTGGATTGTATCAAGAAAGTAGGAATCACCGTCCCTATCACCGAACCAGACCATCCCTCTGCTTGCTTGTTAAACTTTTCCATCAACTTCAGGCTTCACTTTCAACATTATTGCCAAGATGATGATAGTAATAGCATCAAAAGCTAGCCATTAACATCACAAGCTTTAATGAATGGAATGTTATAAGTGATCTGTTATCCCCATCTCAATTATCTTCAAGCCCAACCATGTAATGTGTACCCCTTGCTTTTCGTGCTCCAACCTACTCGTGCAAGTGCGCCTAAACAGTTAACCTGTCTATATGTCTCTCTCCTCCTTTCTTTTGTTTTTGATTGGATTCAAAACTTCAAATCACCAGCAAGGGTGAACTGAAACGCAAGCGCACGAGCAGCGCATATACATAAGAGTGCGCTCGTGAGTTAAAACTATGTCCTCTACAAGAAGTTGGTTACTCAAGCCTAATTAAGCAAGTTTTCACGGTCGATGTCACTGGGAAGATAACGCACTAAGTAAGTAAAGCCGGCGGCGAGTACGATGGCTAGAGACGAACCAACGTGGATTAACAGGGTAGGCTAGTTCGAAGAACTGGTTGTGTCATCAGTTACCCATCCAACTGATATGACGAGTCTCGAATTGATTAGATACTGCTTCAAAGTCAGTATTATTGAACCGACCATCACAGTTTTAAAAGGAAAAAAAAAAATAGGGCAAATTACACTTATATCTCTGAGGTTAGGGTATAATTACAGGCGATGACAATAGTTTGGACAAATTACACTTATGTCCGTTGACCAAACGGAATCTTAAAAATCCTCACGGTTTTAATGAAAAGACTATATTGCCCCTAAGCTGGAATCTTATTTTTTTTAATGCCATTATTTCATCTTATTTTTAATGTCATTAATGTATTACTCTTCTTCAACACCAACCCCCCCTCCCCCCGCCAATACCGCCCCACCCCCCTCCCCCCCACGACCCCAACCCCATTTCTGTCTCAAACTCCCCGCAACACCCCTTCACGGTATGCATCCCCGTCACCACACCCACCCTCCCCCTTCCCCTTTCCGTCGCCGCCCTTCCCCTTCCTCTTCCCCGTCGCCGTACCCACCCTCCCCCTTCCCCTTCCCCTTCCCAGTCATCGCAACACCGCACCTCCTGCCGCACAGATATTCGACAGTCGCCGAAGAGGCTGCATGACCAGGTGAGGGCGATGAGGCCTAGTTCAGTGTGGTAGAGGCAGGTGATTAGGTTTGGATTGCCGGGAGTTGGCACCGGCGATGGCGGCGGCATGGCCGCTTTGGTGGGGATTGCAAACAAAACCCCAATTTGCAAATTAGAGTTTCAAAAAACCCCAATTTACAAATTAGGTTTCAAAAAACCCCAATTTGCAAATTAGGGTTTCAAGAAAACCCCAATTTGTAAATTAGGATTTCAACAAAATCATAATTTCCAAGGTGATACATTATGACTTGAGAAATTTTAATTTTGATGAAATAGACTGCAAATTGAGAAATTTTTAAATAGGGAACAAATCAATTTTAGGGTTTTAAAACCCTAATCTTAAAATTAAGGCTGAAATCAAAGATTAAATTTTTTTAAAATATTCAGCATATACAGTACAATGGGTAGTATCGTCATTTTAAAAATACGTATTGCTGACATCATTAAAAAATACACTTTTTGGACGGAATCCTGACGAATGGACACGGCTGATACATTTTAAAAGTGTTTGACCACGAAATATTACATTTTAAAACTTAGTATCCTTGACTGTAATTACACCCTAGCCTCAGAGATATTTGTGTAATTTGTCAAAAAAAAATAAATATATGATGAGACATTAGATTAGACTAATAATAAAGGGGTCATAATAACAAAGAAGCTATTGGAAGGAAATGAGAAGATGATGCAATCCTTGTTTTTGTGGCAGTTGGCTGAAGTTAATTCGTAGGTGGTGCTCTATCTCATCTCATCTCATACTACCAAATATTGCCCCAATTAAAAACAAAAGTAAACAGCTTTATTTTAACCAAATTTAGGAGGGAGTTGGGACCCACCAAGCAACTAACTGAACTCGACAGGTCCACGTGGATTACTGTTTCCTGATTGGGCGTGTTCCCGTGGGGCCACCCTTATCTCGGGGTGGGGGGCGATGAACTGAAGGAGGCTTGCGTCAGATGCCGGACACGTGTCGAGTTTCCGGGCCTGGTCCCCTACCAAGTCAGTAAGTCGCAGCCCCATCCGAATAGTTCTCCCCGGATTTTACGCTCGGCTGGGCAAAATGCATGGATTGTAGACCCTACGGACAAAATAATCCATGCTTACGTTGATTTTCCCTCCCTCCTAAAAAGTCCTCCTCGCCGATTGTTTGAATGAATCGCTCGAACGAGGAATTGCCCCAAGCCCATGCCCCAAGCTAATTGCTTGTAGCATGGGCTTCTCTTGCTATGGATTGCTTAATTTGTGGCTAACACTAGGATGCACATCTGTGCTTGAAGTGTTGCCTCAACAATTGAAACTCTAACTTGTCAATTACGATTGAGTAAAGTTGTACAGATTGAAATTAAGAATGAATTAGGGTAGACATTACGATTCATACATTAATCTTATACTTAAGACATCAATATGTGTTGTCAAGAGTACAATATATGTAAACATTACACGAGACTAATGTAATGATACGTTAATCTGGGGCTAACATTTGAGCACCCCAATTTTCTAATTGAACCCTGCTTAATTTTTTTATGATGAAAGAAAGGATACTGATACTCTCAACCTTTAGTATTTTAACAGCATCCTACAATATCGAAGTTTGTGAGACCTAAAACGAAAGGAGAGAATATTGATGAATCTTTTTTCATTGAAACAAAAAGTAAAGTTTTATCTGAATATTGTAAAGCTCAAATAACAATTCCCGAATTTAATGGCAAAATGTGCTAGTGCAGGTTGACGTGATGATGCCTTTGTACCACTTGTGTTTAAAATAAAATTAGTTAGACAAATTCGAATGTAGGATGAGCTAATTTGAGACTTCATATGATGCTTTATGTGATAGTTTAAGCACTAAATTGGCGGCCGATAAGCATGGCAAATCAACACCAGTTGGCGGCCGCTCGAAGACTAGCTTGTTTTGCAACCTCGAGTAGTGCGATGGTGGATTGGGCTGTTCCTTTGTATCAGGCTATTTTGCTATCTCGGGCGGATGTGTCCGTCCCCCCGGATTTTGTTTGGCTAGGGGGTCTTATATATGTATATTAACGGTGTAGACGTTGTATGTCTGTTGACATGTCTGGTTGATGACAACGTTAACGTACCGTATTATTGTTAATATATCTCGTTGGGCTTTTAACCTGTTCGGGGAAGAAGAAGAAAAAAGCACTTAATTGGAACAAATTGGTCCGAAATAAATGTTCCATAATCCTTCCTCGCCGATTTTGGGAATGGGTGAATAGGGATGTGCTTGAATAGTTCGAAGGTGCTGGAAGAAATCAGGAAGAGAATCATGAAGAAGACAAAATGAGGATGATGGTACAGTTGCTTGCACCACCACTACATACAGAAACACCAAAGCACCCCCTTACCACCATCCCCCACATCAATGCTTTATTGATGGAGCATCTCTCAGAAATTGTCAAATGCAGTAGTTTTCCCTCTTTTTCTGGTCTGTTCAGATTGTCTGATGGCCCTGCAACAACTGTTCCTGCTTGTTCTTCATATCAAGGCCAAACCGGGGAACAGTTTCTGAATGAATCTCACCTCTTATTATTATCTTCTCTGTCAACCAACACTCCCTGAGTGTACCATACCCTTTTTTCTCAGTTGTTTGTCTTGTTACCGGTTGTGTTAACTCCGGCCAAGGGCCAACTCTCTGCCATGATCGCCGTACACAGATTCAGTCAAAGCAGCACTATCGCTTTGTTACTATGATGCGTTACATATCCTGCTGAAAGCTGCCCATGTTTACAGAGCATCAATCGAAGATATTCTGTGTCAACCAAAATTTGAACATCCAAAGCGACGTGCCGGTGGGAAAGTGAGACTCGTAGCCAGTCCGTCCACCATGTAAATCTTAATCCGTGCTTATGGCTGATAGAAGAAGAACTGGCTACTAAGCAAAAGTGAAAACAAAAACCAAAACAAAGTAAAAGTGACAAGTCTAGATCGACTGGTATAAGAGTTATACACAACCTCACATTCTAACTGTTTGAGATTTTCCTGCACTAGCCTTTCTTCAAAATGGTATATATTGCATGGTTCGGACTCACTGATCTCGACTATCTAGCATGGTAGTTAAAATCATCGGATATGTAATATAATAACCTTCAATTTCCTTTCCACCTGTTACGTCAGTTCTTCTTTATTGGACAATCCTCAATGATTTGAAACCACGTAATATTTACTTTCCTCCTTAAACTATGTCCTCCAACCCCGCGACTTTGGGTCTATGATAATACTATCTGCAGTAGGCTGTAAAATATTACTCATTGGTTTCATATCCCATAAATTGCTTAGTGAGACTAATATTGTTATGCAGTCCGAACATTGTTGAATTTGTGAGGAAACACGATGGGGTACTAGAACTCAGCATAGCTAGCGAGATAACAAATTCAAAGATTTTATATTATAGCGTTTTTTATACTGAATTTGGACGCCTTTCTTCTCTTGATAATCACACTCTTCTTTTGGTACGAGTAAGTTATTAACTTTCGAGGAGCGCGCATACATCATCTGCATATACTTAGAACTATTTTGTTAATAATGTTCTCTTTGTGTTCAGGAAGAAGAACGGCGTGCTTTGGAGGACTTTCCTTAATCGGATAAAGCTTGTATATATCCTTTTATACCATTAACGTGGAAGAAATCTTGGACAGTTCCCAACCAGTGAACCAGATCATATATGTCTCCTGGATACATCATACAGCACAACCCGCGTCCCTTTGCCCCGGCTCTGATATCCATCAACCGCTACCCAATCTAATTTTTATCGATGATTTGAATCAATAGCCTTAAGCCGCTAAAGATCTTCTCGTGGCCATTTCTTCTTACCATACAGTTGGCAACGGCGATTTTCGCTTCCCCTTTGATTAAATAAATAGTTGGGTCCCTACGTTTTTCGTAGAGCAGATAGGTGTAGAAAAAGTGATTATAAATATAGTTTTTACTTTTACCATTATGAAGGTTTCTTTATTTGAAACTAAAGTACACTGGATATAAAGTTGGTTTGCTTTTGCCGCAAATAGTCATAAGAAAAAGAAGGAAATCCAAGTGGTCTCGGCTGCACATACTGCCGTTTTAGCACATACCCATGGCCATGAGACTTGACTCTTGGCGGTGGGCAGGTTTCGTGGCTGGAATTTAGAAAAACCAACCCCAAAAAAATGCATAAGAATACAAATCTGCAAATGAAAGGCAGGAGGCAATATTAAAGGAATTACAGTTCAAATAAAAGCTTTCCTTGAAAAAGGAACTGTTTTGTACATGGCTAATCCAGATCTACTGATACTAAACAACAGTTAAACCTTCCAAAAGAAAATAACAAAAGAAAAAAGACATAAAATGCTGGGTTAACCTAAACAAGATTTCTTAATTTGGGATTTGGAGGATCTCTCAGAAACAGTTATTTTCGGACCGCCAATTCTTCAGCTGACACTGTTCCATAGCTTGTGCCCCGGAGCCCATTTTGGGCACTTTGGACTGAAGTAGTTTGAGACAACCCTTGAGTTCATTAGCTCAATGATTGGTGCAAATTTCACACACCTTGGTGCCTTGTACTGGTTGATGGAAGCACCCAAGCTGATGGCATAGTCCATCAGCTTATCGAACGTCCCGGCTTCCACGATCTTGATTTCGAGGGGACCGATGGACTTGTCCGAGGCACGGCCTTGGCGGTACACACTGTTGAGTGACTCTTCAATGGCAAGGCAACAGTCCTCAAAGACTGAAGGCGGAATTTGGGTGGAGCCATTGATGCTGAGTTCCCAGAAAAGGACATAGTGCCCCGGGATTGTGGAAGTGTCCGCATAGCTTGTGTACTCGATTAGCGACGCATCGAATGGCATCAAATGGTTCATGGCATTCTTCATTGCGTTTTGCAGCTCAACCTCATCAGTCTTGTCCGAATCAATGCTTAAAACCACATTCTTCCTGCAAACGAAGTTGAATTGTGGAGCCTTGTTCTTGAATCCAGCAACTCTAAGCACATCTCCAACTCTGTATCGGTAAAGTCCTGTTGCAAGACCATAAAATTGACGTCAGTACAAGTAAAAAAGTTTTGAATTTCAGTTTTGTCACTGATTCTTTCTTGACCAACACTGAAGCTACGAGTGGAGGGTCCAATTACCTGCATAAGTGGTCACAACAAGCTCGTATTCTTGTCCAAGCTTAACATCCGCGAGGTCAACCAATTCCTGCTGTTCTTTCTCATTGAGGGATTTTGGCATCTTGATCGAATTGGTGGCACCATTGTTTCTGTGGACCGGCAGGAACTCGAAATAGGCCATTGTGGGAATGAGGGTATAAGAGACTTCACTGGGCTTGCAAAGAGGGTTCAGATTGACTCCAAAATAGCACTCCGAGGAGGCATACATTGTGCACACAAGGGGGAGGCCATTGCTGTAGTAATCAAGAGTGGGTATATACTGTGACATGGTCCCCGTCACAATAACATCAACATACTTGGTATTAGGCCACAGCCTAGTTATAATCCCTTGCCATGACTTTTTACCGCATTCACCCTCGAGGAAATCTGCTAGTTTCGGGTCCGGTCTGAGGATTTTCATCACCGCCTCCCTCACGGATGGGTCAGTGATTTGTGGGTTGAGGGTTCCGGTTCGGATGTCATTACAGAGAAGGGTCCAGTGCTTTTCAAGGAACCGAATCGCACGAATGAACCCGGAAGCGAAAACCGCTCCGACCCGAAGGACTTCCCTGTTGAGGCATAACCCACAGAGCATTTGGGAATACATGCTTTGGTAGGAGTCAGGGCAGAGAATGGTCTCATTTGGGCTAGTGTAGTTGGTGTAGGGGTCATAAGGCCTTTCCTTGAAATGGGAGCTTTTGTAGTAACTGGTTAAAACAGGTCGGGCCACCAGCCCACCGGGGGTCTTGGCCTCAGATTTTATGAACAAGAAATACATCCCTTTGCCTTTGTCTAAACCAGGAACAACCTGGTTCATAACAGGCATCAAGAGGCTATACAGCAATGATCTCCTCCCCAACTCTTCCTCAATTGTTGGCATCAATTTTCTCTCTCCTCCAGATGTCCCAGAGCTGCAAAAATCATTACACCACAACCCAATTAGCCAACCTACTATAAATAATCAACATGAAAAACAAGAACTTGAACTCATGGAAAGTCTACATCAGCATATTCTTTTGTAGCCAAAGGACTAGTACACACCAAACAAATTTAATTACCTTGTCAGAAACTCTGAAATGGGCTGTGAGCAGAGGATGGGGGATTTATCTCCGCTGGCTATGCGGTTGATATCAGGTTGAACATCCTCGTACGTCATCGCAGGGATGAGTTTCTTGAAGGTGTCTCGGTCGGTATGCCCATTAAGGCCATGCCGCTGCAAGTACTCGACGTGGGCATTTCGGGTCAGGATTTCAGTGAGCACCCGCTTCTGAACTTCATCGGCGTTGGCCGTGACATCTTCAATGAACTGAAGAGCCTTCTTGTTCTTCTCTGTGACACTGTAGTCTGTCACCTTCAGAGGGTTCTTGGGAGCCTCAGGCATGGCTTCTTTCGAGGTGCGTGAGAGAGGGAAAGAGAGGGAGAGAATGAGAGAGAGATGGGGATTTGGGTGAGCCGAGGGAGAGTTGTTACAGAGGGAGAATAGCTAGGAAGATGGTTTTTGGTGTGAGGAGAGAGGAACAGAGTAAGGGGCCTTTTTATAGAAGAAAATTTGAAGGGATGGCTGTTCGGTGGTCCACCTTGTAGCGTTTATAAAAGTGCAAAATGACAGTACAAAGTCGATAATGGCTTCCTTCGTAAATATACTTGTTTTTCACGGCATTTTGGTTTCCCATTTCGAAAACGTTGTTTTAATGTAGCATCAAATTCTCATGCCTCTGTGACAATTTCGGTAGGTGCAACGTTATGCTGCAACAAATTCACTTTTCATTTTTGTGCTCGGTTCCCTTTCGAGATTTGTACCACATCCTACATGCCTTCATGCGCACGATCAAAGTTGGGATTAACCCAAGTCTAGCATTCCTCAACGTGAGTTTGTAGCGGTCCAAAAAGTTGCAGGTTTGTTACTTAGACAATTCAAATCTGATTATCGGATAACAAACGTACGTTGAAACACAACTCTTATTCATGCAAAATGACATAGCAATTCTGCGTCCCAAGAATGATCGATGGGGTTAGATGAATGTTTCTACTATGCAACTAGGCTCGAGCGATTTTGATAAACCAAAGTTACTAGTTCAACTTTTTAATCAATTTGAAAGTTACTATCTTCATAAATAAGATAATGTTCTCATTAAAATGACTTCGCATGAAGATAAACACCAGTTTTGCCTCTGCGTGCTTCGTATTGATTATACTTCTTATTTTCGTGACAGTACGTTGTTTCGACAACAAAAAGTTTTGACTGCTATCGAGTTGAAGGAATATTCTTCCTATCTTCTATATAATGATAATTTATGAGTAACGTTAAAAAAATACTGCTAAAACTGTTCACTTAAAACTTAAAACATTTAGGAATTATTAATTATCGTTGTAAGTTAAAAGGATGTACCAACAATTAATTTGTTCCCTGGACAAAACCAAAACCTTTGCGGCTTCGGCTAACAATCATCATAACGAGTGTAGACCACTAGCTACCGTGCGCAAGTGTGTTTGCCTTACCAAGGAAAAGCGGGACGCCGTTTGGGAAGCAGCCTATCAAGGGGGTTAAGGGGGCAGGAGGAAGGAAGAGAGAGAATTAGAAGGGCAATCTGCGGTAAACCAGCAGTAACACTGGTTACACGCGTGCCTGTACTTTGGCGGGTGTCCCTCCGTTTACCGGCAGCCCGCTCCCCGATACACCACTGTTTCGTTTCCCGGTAACACGGACACTGGCCTCTTCACTTGCCTTGCTTATTCTATTTCTCGTCAAAATATCTCTTTGATAATTGACAGTTTAGTGAAGATTGACGATGAAGGGTGAAAAATTGTGGCTGTACGGTAAGTCGGTAACGGTAGGAGTTCCGAGTTCATGCTCTTCTTGGTGTCCTTGTTTGGGCCTGACAGCTGGTTAACCAACAGACTTGCGTGCTTGACACGTGTACGGATGGCAGTTCTGTTGATTCCCACGACTTCCCTGTTTTAGCTGGCTGCCAGATGGGATGGACATGGAGATGTTAATTAAAACCTTAAGATCAGGGCAATAGACACGCCACAGCGTAGTGTAGTAAACAAATGAGATAAGGGAAGAACCAAATATTAATTCTCGTTCTGTTTTTTTTAGTCCGTCACAGCACGTCATATTTATTATCGCCGCTAACGTAAAAATATCTCACTAGTTTGCGCGCCGTATGGTAACATGAGTTTGAAGTGGTGGTATTGGTATTGTACGAGATGGCTAGTTTTGTTATCGCAATCACTAATCACCTCCGACTGCACCGGCTTTAGTGTTTGCTATACCTCTTTGTAGCAATTTCAACCAAAAGAAACGATGGCAGCGCGCGTAAAGAAAGAGCGACGTCCCTAGTTCTTCTGGTGGCTTTTTTTTTTCTTTTCTTCACGAGACTAATCGTCTGAGTGATTTGCAGACCGAACACACGAATCATTGCCAAAACTTTAGGGATAGCTACAATGGAAAAAAAAAAACCAAAATTAAGTGAGGCTTGTACAATATGTTGACGAGGATCCTTTGAACTTCCTAGCTAGTGTTTGGTGAAAAGGAGAGAATTTATGATGAAGGTGGTGCAGCCTACGTAAGTCCTTATTACTGGGACGAAAACGTGCTCTAGTTGGAGTTTTTGCTCTGACCTTCTGTTTCCCTGTTCGGCTAGTACGTATTTCAACGAGTTGGTGAAATATAGGTAGCAAATTAGGGGATGAAGCTGACTTTTATTGGCTGCGTAGGCTACAAGGTTGGCCGCAAGTCCTTTATTCCTCTTTGTTACTATGTGATATTGTCATGGATAACAACTCATACATCGGAGCTACGTGCAAACTATTCTTTTCTTCTTCAATATGGTAAACATTTTGAAGCGTTTTCCTACTGAACCTATTGAGTAAACATTTGTCTTTCCTTGTGACGGTAAATGATATTATCGGGTCAGTTTTTGCATGAGTCGAAACCAAGTTTTTTTCTTGGGCGATCCTAACGTCGCACCTCCTATATCGACGTGGTCCATTTAAAATGAGTATTTTTCTTCTGAGTGTTAGCTTCAAGTTTTGAACTAAGAAAGTCAAGAAAGGGAGCAACCTCCTTAACCACCAAACCAATCCCGTAGGATTTTGAGTAAACATATATTAGCCTCTCAGGTTTTTCTGCTATATATACTTGCACTAGCTGAAAATGAAGTCGAACTTGGATCCCAAATCACTTTAAAGGAAATAGGAATTATATTGTAAAAACAATTAGTGTGTTAAAACATGATATAGATGGTTAGACTTATTGTTTAACATGTTAAGTTTTTATTAGAGTAGATGATAACTTAACACAATGAACTTACCTGAAACTTTCTTGCAAAGATTATTTTGGTGAGAGCAAATTGACGACGGAAATATATATATATTCAAAGATGGGAACCCTTGCTCCCAAAATAAGGGTGCGGTGCGGGGTAGAAGAAACGTACAAGCAGAGTTAATTAAACCTTAATTATACATTGACTTGGGAAGCTGACAAAACCAAATTAGAGCTGACTTCAATTGGATCTTTGCGTAAATAATGGGTAATAAGTTTGACCTGTGGAACTAACTCAAAAGCCAACGTGGAAGGCCTAGCTGTAATTGACGAGAAATTCCTTCGGTATTAAAGTCTTAGATAATGACACGATATAACAGATGATTGAGATCTAGCGGGATGAAGGGATATCTCGATGTTAAAAGTTAACATTTTATTTTATTTTTATCTCGTTCAATGATAACATGTCACGTCATAATTATTACTGTTGCGTTGAGTTTTTTGCCGTGACGATAGAACCAAAGTTGCAAAGTTTTCCTTTAAAAAACAAGTAATAGTATTAGCTTGCCTAACCTTGACCATTGGAACTGAGATTGCAAAACCACAATTTCTGCATTACTGTCCGACTCACAAAGCCAATTTTCTTTGGGGGCGGGAGTCTAATTGTTCCCTTTTTGGAGCAAATCTTGATGATCAAGAGTTAACCAAATCAAGACTCATCATCCACGTGGAAAATCTGGTAAGGATATTGATATTGACCAGCCTTCGTGGACATATAATGATTTGTCCTTTTTTGGTACATCACTCAACTTAATCAGCCAGGCCTTATTTAGTTATATATTTGAATTCTATTGTAGTGCCAAAAATTAGGTGTCAAAGCATATTTTTCAACTTTAGACAGTTTGGGTACCCAAAAATAAAAAAAACATTTACCCAAAAAACTTTAGACAGTTTGGTTTTCGAGATAAGTTGCCGTAATTGCCACAACATTACATGTTATGACTATTTCCCCTTAAAATAACTAGTGGAGCGGATAACAAAATGTTGTTACTGCTGTGTTACAAACATACCACTACGCTATTGATGTGCAAAGATATTCGGAAATAGTAGAGTTAGCCTAATTTCAAACCTTTCTCATGAGAACTAAATGCATAATACCACCCTTCGCTTTACGATGCTCAAATTGAGGTTAATTTTTGACATCAAATCTCACCCTCTTTCATATTACTTCATCCGTCCCAAAAAAAATTGATTAAATTTTCTGTTTGGGCTATTCCAAAAAAATTGATTACTTTTAAAATTATGAAAGATTTTGTAGGTGATTTTTCATGTTACCCTTTTTACACATTTTTATTTTATATCTCTCTCTATATATAATTCTCCACCAACTCATTCTCTCTCTTTTAAAATAGGACTTGTATCCTAACGAAGTATGCAAGTCAAACATAGATCAAATAATTTAGGACAGAAAAAGTATAAATTTTGGTCTCAGTAGCCTTTCATTGTTCTGGTACACGTACGAGGGTCCTAAATCTCTCGGTACAAGGCCAAGAAGCTCACTTTTCATTGTTGTCAAAATGTGAAACAATTAACCCAAAGTTCATTGACTCACCACATTCGGGCACAATACATTCCATGTCATGAAAGGGACCTTCAACTCGCTGATTGTACAAACGGAGCCTCTTAACAAGTATAGTCAGTAGTTAATAGTGCTGCAAGATGACCTTAAAACTCCATTCTTGTGTGTGTGTGTGTGTGTGAAACAGAGAAGGGAGCAGGGCTATATATGAGGAAGAAGCTCTGTTTGGGGTGAGGAAACAAAATAATCACAAGGGGGGCACTGGGCAGGCAGTCAGGCACTATGTAAAACTTTAATGTTTACAACATCCAACTGAAGTCACTTTTTTAACCTGGAAAAGCCCTCTTTCTCCCCTAATGCTTCACAACTAATCAGCTTTCTTCTAAGCAGCCAAAGTCCACACTCTGTACGCACCAATAATTGCTCCCACACCCACACCCACACAGATGAAAGTTACCTCCAACCCAACCAAGTTGAGATTTATTTATTTATAATTAAAGAAAAAGGTGAAGACCTTTCCCGCCAAAAAGGAAAAAAATAAAAGGGGTCAACATTACAAGAAGAGATGTATAGCCAGAGGTCACCACCAACATCATCACCGAAAGTAAGGACTATACTACTATTATGTTTACTTA
The DNA here is from genome assembly GCA_033065855.1 of Escallonia rubra. Classification (NCBI taxonomy): domain Eukaryota; kingdom Viridiplantae; phylum Streptophyta; class Magnoliopsida; order Escalloniales; family Escalloniaceae; genus Escallonia; species Escallonia rubra. Next base: position 409,249 of record JAVXUO010001214.1, on the reverse strand, counting down.
TCCCTGAAACCCAGAATTTCAAAAGCGTCCAAACTCTGTTGCCTAAAGCCCCCTCATTCTGACGTCACCCCCACCCCCCGCCACGTGTTCCCTCCCCGCCCCTGTCCAGCCTCCCCCACCGGTCAACGCCAACCCGAGGCATGCTTGACCCGCCGATCGGTCAGCTGATCCGACGGCGGAGAGCCAGACAAAACCCCCCAGCTAGCGCAGAAAATAAAAAAAAAGAAAAGAAGAAAAAAACTGTGTGAAAAGAGGGACTGTTCCGTGGGGAGGAATTAGGGGGAGGGCGGGTGCACCGAGGCAGGTAGCACCGCGCCCAAGTGGGTCGCTTAGTGCTTGGTGCTGTGACTTATATGAGTCAGGATTTCTGGGAATGTCCAGTTTTTTATTGGTGGGCAAAGAATGTGTGTGTGTGTGTGTGTGTGTGTGATGAGAGAGTACTAGTCCTGTGTGAGGTGTGGTGCGTTTGGGAGACAGAGACAGTCATGCAAATCTTTGACCGCTGACCCTCCCAGTCCAAATAAAATAGTTTTAACATCTCGAGGAAATGTGGAGAGTTTAATACCAATTGAAGGGAGCAATTAATTAAGGTTTTGGTAGGAGCAAAAGTTAAAAGAAGATGTAAATGTGGGGGGTGACTGGGTGTGGACTGCAGAAGTGGGCAGTCTGTAGTGTAGCGCAAGTTGTGAAACCCATCCTCCTCAAATCCCTGCTCTTTCATATCTTGTCTCCCCCCACCTTTCCATAAGCTGTCTCATGAATAATCCTTTGGAATTACTCTTGATAGAATTCTTTCTTTTCCTTGGCTATGGGGTCCTCTTCCTCTTTCTCAGCATTCATTCGTGCGTTGTTACGTCCACGTTGTTGTTATTGTTCTGATACCATGTGAAAGTTTTAAACTGTCTGTCAAAATCATTATCGTCGACACATTATGTTAAGCGAATGCCAATAAGAATGGTATGGCGGGTGCAACATATCGGCTGATGGAGTTATTACAATCCTTTGATTTGATAATTATTCTAGCCAAGATATAGTCGGTGAAGGCACTGCCTGAAGCGTCGAGCAAGTGTCGCTAATACAGAGCGAGACAGACAGTTGATTAACGAAGAGAAGTATTGTTAAAGATGAACAACTCAGAAGAGAGACCAATAATGTGGTCCCTAATATGGTGTGACCATTTTGGGGTAGCATGAAGATAATGAAGATGATATCACTAACATGGGATCGGCACAACAAATTTCAAAATCCAAAAGGACTTATCCCCGTATCGTTAAGGCAGGATCTTGCCTTAACGCGACATTCTTGTTATGAGCACCATGATTAATTAAGTGCAAACTTGAGAGGACCAGAAGTTAATTGGCTGTTGAAGATCCAAATCAGAGTTAAAAACTACTCCCATATGCTATTCATGCATCACATGCAAACTTTTGGTTTGGATTTTGTCATGACAGTTCAAAAAGACTTTGGATGGTGTGTTGATTAAAGCAAGAAAGCACCATGCATGCAAGACCATGATTCTTACTCGTATCCTCACACACACAAAAGGTGAGAAAATTGGTGGGATTCATTATGGACTCAGGAGTCTCTCCACTTTGTCATTTCAGCAACCCTACCTTGCTGAATTATTGAAAGGAATCTCACTTTGATGTTCAGGGGAAAAAGTGATAACAATAGCAGCAGCAAAATCATGAGTTCTCTTCTGAAACATGTTAAAAGAAGCAAAATGTGTGACTTTTGCAGGCTACATGGTTCGAGCCGCAAGTGTGTATGTTCATGTCCCAAAATTGGTTTTGTGTCAAATCTTTGTCCATATCTTCATTCATGGCCCCCATTGCTGACACTCTGAGGCTGAATAGCACTACAAACTGAAATTGCACTGATGGAAGAGGGTGGCCATGATCTCATGCATGAGTTGTCTCTCATATTTGCTCGTCCGATCCATGGTACTTGGACATATTAAGGCTAAACTTGAAAACAAATATCTTACGTATTTTGCTTGAGTTGTGGGCTATTGCTTTAGATTGATAAGTTGAACTTGTATGTTTAATTAGTACGGGATTGTTTTCAACAATGTGATTGACTGGATTCGTAGCTTCATTCAGCTGGATGGATTTAAGATGATGTTACATAATTTGCACAAAGATCTACCACATTATCTTGTGTGTTTGCACCCCTTCACTTTTTTTTTATACTTAACGTGCCTTTGATGCTAGAACGCTAATGCTTGGCACGACCGGATAAAAACTACCACTATGATGTGCAATTAACGAACTTCAATCGAAAAGCGGAACAATCTCTTTATAAAATAAAATTATAGTTACCTTCGTAACTACGAGCCTTGTGCATTGAGCTGCTAAACATAAAATGAAAAATATATTTAAAAAAAAAGCATACATGTGAGACCATTAATGTATATAATGTACTCCATATGTGTGTGTGTGGTACAAGCCAATGCACAGTATGAAGAGGGTCAGTAATCGGTACTTGGTACTTGGCTTGTACCACATCCGGACATATGTCCTAGTATACTCTGAATGAGAACTGTCAAGACTCAAGAGGGGAAAAAGAGGTGAAAGTAGTATGTTTCCCTAACTTTAAGCTTGACATGATGTTATGTTTCCCCTTCATGCAACAAACTATAGATAAAACAGTGCAATACCATTACAAAAGCGAAAATCACCATCAGTTGTTTTCACTCCTCCAAAAAGAATTATCCACAACACCACCACTAACTCAAAATCTCACACGTCTCTGTAAAGGATTCCTCGATCGATAAGATGTTATAGGTCACCTTATCGGGGTCAAAGAGGGAAATCTAATTTCAAGATCAATATTAAGTATGCCGGGAGCATCAGTGTCGTCGAGCGGCCTCAATTTGATACGGCTACAAAGCGTGCTCATAGGAAACACATTAAGCACTTTTCTTATTAAACACAAAAGAAGAAACTTAGATTCAATAATGTCTTTGATCCTGCTATTTAAGTTTTTTGCACAACGTTAACTTTGTAGATATTTTCCTTACACTTTTGCCGAAGCCCCTCACTAGATTTGGGAGGTGAGGTGAAAGGACAGAGGAGTGAAGACTTTATGACGTGGTCGACTTGGCGTTTCTTACTGTGCTTGTCCTCACTTTTCATATGTGTACACTTCTTTCACTTTCATGGAAGGTGATTTTGCCCATTTCAGGAATTGGGTGTGTCACATTCATCACTTCCATGGGATGAGCATGCTTTCTTTTCTCCATAAAGCTTATGGACTTCCTAGCACCTATTATCCTCCCTACGATTCTGCATTCTTGCCGCTAATCATGTGCGCTACAAGAGATTACCGATTTGTTCTAAAGTGGCCAACGCTCTCGCTCTGACTCGTGCTTTTCAACTGAGCGCTTTTGCACTCTCGTTACCAAATTTTTGTTAATGATGCCGCCCTTATGCTCTAGTTCTTGCTTTCGCTTCTACTCGGAAAACTCGCGACTTAACTTAGGCTAATCAAGATAAGCATTTCCTGCTTTTGCTAGAAGATAGGTCATATGGTGCCATAATAAGTAAAAACACGAGAACTTCTGTTACTTTATTCTTCATGATCGCTGCGTACATGTCTGAGAAGAGTACTTATCGAACGGAGGTAGTACTAATTACCAGTAAAGCAACCACAAATCACAGAACCCTTTATTGATCGGAAGTTCATGCAAATGCGTAGCAATAATTTCATCAAAAAGCAACTACTGGTATGGATTAACAAGTGACAAGCATGAACAACCGACATCTTTGCTTTCCATCTTTTAGCAAGATTATGATCATCTGAGATTAAATCCTGGTTAGAGCAACACTTAGATTTTTAATCATGTTTGTCTGGTCTGTGGAACAGACTACAGCACGATCATTATTACCAGATAAATTGTTTAATTAACACTGCCAGCACCAAACAATAATGGCTACATGGCCTACCCAGAAATCCTTGCAACGAAAAACCTTCCTAAACTGGAAGGAATTTTTAAGGCACGTAACAACAATCATGATTCGTGCTTTGCCAAGAAATCAACTCACTATAAATTCCACGAGCCACTGGGGAACAAAAGAAGAAGAACCAACCAAAATGGGTGACCTTGATTGTGGCCACAAATCACATGCTAGTAACAATGAAAATGAGTTTGTCTCTCACTTTTGTAGGTCAGGATTGGGAGATTGGCGATAAACATTTTCTTTGCTGTGTGTGGCCCTATTCATGCTTGACTATGGCCTAGCATGTAGGAGGTAGGAGAGGATAAACATTAATCCAAAGTTGAAACACATGATAGGATGGATCAAAAAGGCACAAAATATTCGCCAATGCTAAAGAACAAGGTAGATAAAAGAATTGCACGGTTTAGGTCATAAAAAATATTCCAAGGGCAACCGTGGTGAATGGTGCGTGGAGCTTAAACCTTTTAGCCCATCGTTTCATGTCGCCGGTTAGGGTAGCGCGCTGGACCCTACCGCCCTATCAGCGACGAGCACCCGCTTGACCACAACGTACTTCCCTCAAAAGTCTCTTTTACGCGATGATTGAAGCCATACGGAGTGGGGCAAACAGTCTGTGTGCTTGTAAACTTTTCAAGCGACTCCATTAGTTTTAGTTTTGAGAGGGATTCGTGTACGTAGTAAGACAGATGCACCAGGGGCACGAGACCAAGCAATGTGGGGAACACATTCATGCAGAAGTTGAACACCAAACCATAAAAATAAACATAGGCAAATAGGTTGCATTACTATGTTCCTTTGCTCCGAATGACTTCAAGGGTGACCATAATTTCCAGTAGAAACAGTTATTTAAAAGCATTTGTGGACCATAGTTAAATGGGAGAAAAAGCTGGATTGTCTGGTTAGTGGCTTGGACTATAAAGATAAAACTTCCTTTCACGAGTTTAGAAGTATATCTGGAGATGGTTTGACTTCTGTTTGAATGGTGGTGTTGAAAGACATGGGGAGGTTTGGGGAGAAGCTGGTCCCTTTAACAATTGCAACTCAAAAGGGAAGGTAGTGTGTCATGTCTCCCTACGATTGACCCCCATGAAGAATGGGGAGAGAGAGATTGCATAATTGTGTCTTTGTTTATCTATCCTTTTGCCTCCCATCACTTGATAATGAAAGGGAGGTGGATGGACATAATCTCAGGTTTGAGTGTGCCCCCACAACCTGCCTTGTGAAAGGACTGTGTCTCTCTCTACTGCTACAATGGTAGGTATGGGATTAGGAGTATCTAGACATGGTTGTGAGCTGAGCCATTAGAATTATTCCAAGTAAAGCTTAAGCTTTGACCCCCCTTTTGTACAGATATTTTATGCTTGTCCAGTGGAACCAGTATTGCTTCTGTGCTACCATTGGAGCTCTGTTCCCTCCTCAATACAAGTTAACAGTCATATGGGTCCTTTTCTCCCCATGACACACAACATCTTCAAGAATATATGATGAGACTTGTCCCTAAATATTCAACGAAGCTGGTTTTTTTTTTGGGTAATCAATGACGTCTCCCAGCATACTGATGAATGATGCTTCTGTAGATGGTGATTGTGTAACTGTCTATGTTTTCCAACTAAAACTAATGTGAGCGTGTTGGATCATAATTAACAAAGATTCGAACATCCCACTTACGCAAACTTCCAAGCTCTAACAAGACAAAGACTTGTGTGAAGCCACAGCATTCGCTTGGCCGCCGTTCATTTCATGGATCTGGGTTTCATAACCGTAGGGATGTACAATATTTGTACAGCAATATCCGCATACAAAAGTACCAGCAACTCCCAACGAGAACCACAAAAGTATTGAACCCAATATTGGCATTTCTTTGCAGTGATTCAAGTGTTTTTCAATTCATCCACATTCTCTACAACTAAACTATCACAAAAACAACAGAAGTTTTAGCCGCCGTACACAGTGTCATCTCATTCATACACTGAAACATCTCCACTCCAACTGCATGAAGCGATCACGTTAGGCATGACGGGATGGAACGCAACATCTATGCACGCCTGTTCAAAAACCTTAAATTTTTTTATAAGCTCACATGATTTGGAGTTGTACAAGTAAATGCATCCATCTGAGGAGCCAGAGGCAAGTTTCTCCCCGTCCGAGTTGAAATTGCACTTGATAGGAAATCCCGAAACCGCATGGTTATCGTATCTCTTGTACTTGTCCAGTCTGAAGGGATGTTTGACACAGAAAATTGCAATGTAGTTTCCGTGTGACTGTGCGACAAAGTATGGATCAAATGGGTGGCATCTAATACAGGGACAGGTGTATGCTTCAACATAAACCTGAGAACAAAGGAGAAACAAAATTACTTCATTGCATGTCAAAGGTAATGCAACCAAGCTGAACCATACTAAAAACTACACAGGAGTGTGATATGTAGATGCTCCAAAAAATTTATCCGAGTATACAATAAGCACCCAACACCCGTGAAATCAAGGAATGCACATTTTATGCTTTTTGTTGCAACGTGTACGTTTTTGGCCTTCTTTTTACATCAAGTAAGCCAATACCTAGAATGAACAGGCTCAGGCTGAGCACCTGAACACCCTAATGTTACAGCTGACCGCCTCAGTCTAGGACAATATCAACAAATCAAAGTCCAGGATCTGGTATGCACTTCATGCACATTGTGACGAGATCAACTTCTCTGAAATAGTTTCTTTCTGACTCAAAATACGAGAAAAATTATCAGGACTGTGAGTACTGATACTGGTGATTTTGATAGCAGAAGGTGGCTTAGTTCTAAACTTGCCGTCCCAAAGCTTCTAAGTTCGGATGATCCATCAAAAAGACACTTATCCATCAATGTGGGTAGGCCAAATTAACGATTCCGCTTGATATGCACTTTTTCCATTATCTGTCCTCCCAGTGCATACAAATTTATTTAAATCGATCCTCGGTGACCAACAGTCAAAACCATCTTAAATGTCATCCTGTAGTCCCATCAGCAATTGGAATCACTCTTACCTTTCACAACACAGTTTTGAATTTTAAACCTTTTGTCAAGAAGGAAAGGAACCGCAACCTTAATTCCATCTCTCAAAAACTCTCTGCCGAAACTCATATACAGACAGCTGTGGCGTATATATAGAGAGTCTTAGGAGGGGGCATCACTCTCACCAAGAATCACACATACAAGATGCTCAGAGGGCCTTAATTGTAATGTATAGGCTCCAAAGAAGAGCATGAAATATGAACTCAAGAACTCTATAAAGATAAATTAAGCAAATGAAAAGGCCCAGGATGATGGTTCAGTTGATCTTCACAGAGTGCGTGGCTACTTTTTAACTTCCTTTTCCCGTAGTGAAGGCTCCAGGAATCCGTCCCCTTCATCCCTTACAAAGATAAGGCCACACATCTCACTCAACAACTAAACACAACAGATCAAAAGAAACAAGAAAGTTCGATCACATCATCACCCCTTTTCCCACTCCTTGATCAGGCTCCCACCTCCTTTCGCAAACTAGATAGATGGTTTCTAGATTTCTAATCTAGAATAATCATATCGACATAATAGATCAAGTTCATTCATAGAAAGTCGATCTTTCAAATATGAAGAATACACAAGGTTGGGCACTCATAAAAAATTAATTTTGCTGGTTGGACAGCTTGAACATGTTTGATGATGTAACAGTAACTTTTAAGAAACCTTGTTTGACCAATATACACTGTTGAGTTGGAACAACTTTATCGTTTAGAGTAGCTGGTTGTGAATATGGTATCAGAGCTAGCAATGTTTTGAGCTGTACCTACTCACGAAGGGTAAACTTGGACTCGCATCCCCTCATGCGCTCAGCAGTGTCTTGCAGAGAGACCGAGCTAGCAAGACTAATATGCAAGTGATATACACCGTAACCTTCGCAAGTGAGTGAGTTTGCTGTTTTCAAAAATTTTGACTGGTGCCTTCTACAAGGAGCCAGACCCACTCATGCTGGAGCTAGCACGGTCCTTAATATTTCTATCCAAGTATTATATAATGTAATCTTGCACCCCCTCTAACAGCTTAAGTTTCTTATTTACAAAATGAAACTTAAAACCTAAAATCAAAAGGTAGATAAAAAAATTCAAGTAAATGAACACTCGTGAAAACTTGCAACCTACAAATTTTCTCCTACTTCCGTTCTGCATCACTCCATGTTATTGATGCTGTAAGAGAATAAGATGTACCTGCACGATTGGGGGAAAAAGAGGTAAAACTGGACAAAGTATTTTACCTGATTAGAAAGGGGAACCTGTCGCGAGACATCCCAAACAATTATAGAGTTTTCACTGACGTTGCTTCTGGATACATCACTCGAAGATATAAATTGCTTCGTATCATTGGTGAATTCTACATCCAGAACCGGGCCAAGACCTCGATTGTACTGATGGACCACCTTCCCTGTTCTGATATCCCACAATCTAATGAGGCCTTTTGACCCCCCAGAAAGAAATAGGTTGGAGTTGTTAGGATGAAACTTTACAACTCCAACAACTTGATCTTCCTTAAAAACCTGAGTCTCTAATCCCTTCTCCACATCAACTAATCTTGATGAGCAGTCAAATCCACAAGAGAGCACAGAAAGTCCTTGCTCTGACCACTTAACATCCTTCACTGCTGCATTATGATGATTCAGAACTCGTGCTTTCTTCTGATTGTTGCTCCAGACATTCCATATGCAAACGGTATGATCCATTCCAGCAGATGCGAGAAGATGAGCTGCAAACTAGCTTTATTCAACTGATCAGAATGGCAAGTAATGGAAGGGAAGATAACTACTTTAGAGAAATTGGACCCCCAAAACAAAAGATTAACTGATTACATATCTTCTACAAGCTACTACGTAACGTCCTACTAGACTACACCTTCTAGAACAGGGAACTAATAAATTAACGTACTACCCAGTACCCAGTTAACACAAGTGAACCAGCATTAGTTAACACCAGTGAACCAGCATTTTACAGATTCATATTCACATGTAAAAGTGTATATATGTATAGGTGTATATATGTCTATATAGGTGCGTGTGCGTGTCCATGTGCGCACCCACTATCTACCAAGGACTTTCTGTTTCAAACATAAGACTTCTATACTGGCTTTGAGCAGTGGTCTTCACTCTAAGGCTTCAGAATATTGTCAAGCCAAGCAATTAAACATTACATAAATTAAACTATGCAATATGAAAAACATAGAAGATTTTAATTGTTGCAAATAAGTTAAGCTGAAAGAAGCATTAAATCTTAGAGATCAAACTGTAAACAAAGCAACATATAAAGACTAAAATAAATATATTTTACTGGATGCCTGAAGTGTCAAAACTGCTCGATTCACCAGTTTGAGCATATCTAAGGATTACCATAGCCTAATGCTTCAGAGCTTGCAGAAGATACTCTTACAAAGATTAAACGAAGCTTGGAGGAAAGGAGTACAATGTTGTTCACAAAACCAAGTACGAAAAGGGAGGATCTAAATAAAACCTCTTTGGGGTTCAGTCCTTCAATATAGCAATAATAAAAAAGGACAGAAAAGGAGACACACAGATTGACATGCCAATCGTACATAAATCAAAGTTGTCAGACCAGAGCGAGAGAGAGCAGTAAAGAGAAGAGGATGGGGCAGAGGAAAAAGTTAAGGGCAAGCATTGTTATTACCCTATAGAGATAGAGTACTTACGATGACTTTTCGACCACTGCAGAGCATTGACAGCCTTCAAGTGACTGTTAAGAGCTGTAGACAACCTTCCAGACATCTCACTGAACTGTGCATGGCCCTTTGATTTACACCTCAATGATGACAAAATATCATATCTTACATGTGAGTCTGAAATGCTTCCTTGAACTGAGAATGACAAAGTATCAAATACTAGCAAGATTGCATGTTTCCACAAACAAATTGAATATTTAGCTAGGCATATAGAGTTTCTGTAAGTATCTAACAAACTATATTCAAAAGAAAAGTTTAACAATATGCTTACAATTAATGCAATTTCATCGCACTATAAAGAGTCAATGAATCACACTAATCAATTGTGCCTCTGTGGATGTATACTGACTCCAAAAGGAATTTCGATCTCTTGAAGGATGCCTGTCTCAGACCCTGATGTGGGCTGTGTGTGGAGAGAAGACCTTGATTGGTGACCTTCTTGTCGGGATTCGTGCGATAGGCAAAGCTAAATAGCCTAAACCAGATTCTATTGATTCTACTTTTACAGATTTGATTGATCAATTGACATAGACTTCACCCATTCGGGGCGGATAGGAGATCTGATTAAGGAGGCTGGGCCCAAGAAGAGACTGTTCACAGAAATTTTGGTTGCAAAATAACCAAGAGTCCTAGACACTTGCAGTAACTCGTGCTAGCCTGCTAGGCATGTTAAAAGATGGCCTAAGATCTCATTTACAATAATCATACAGGAAATGGAATTTTTATGTACTCCAGTGCTCCCTACTTTACAAAATGCTCTTTCTCCCTTCCGAAGTGTCAACCCTTAAAAAAAAGGACGGAGTATGCGTTAAAGATGACTACTCCTGCTGTGTTCTGGGTTATGTTATGCTGTTCTCGCTTTAAAAGTAATTTGTTGTTGATTTTGTTAACTCATATTGTTTCCTTCCTCGAGCTGATTATTGTGAAATTTACAGTTTGATTTCAGATATCATAGCCTAAGATTTTCTTCTTCTCTTTTCTTTTAGTACATAGTGGAAGCTTGAAAAGACTAACTCATATGCTTCCTGCCACGACGATTCAACGTGCATCAAGCTCCAAATCTTCAATCAAATCAGTCGGTGGGAACTCCAGAAAGATAGGTGATGGTCCCGAACTTGCTCAATGAAGCAAGTTTATCCACACAAGTTTTAGCTTCACTCCTGTTGAATGTTAACAAGGAGTCCCATTGAAGACTAACCAGTTCTTTAACTTGTAGAATGACATTACCGTCTGGATCTTGAGACGAGGCTGTTGAAATAGCTTCCAAGACTTCCAATGCATTAGACTCCATGATAACCCATTTGAAACCCTTCTCCCGTGCTATGCATGGTCCTCAGAGCGGTAAGCTCTGCTACGGTATTCTAGTAAAGCGTTGTTTATTTTATTTTTGAATTCGGGTTCAGATTAGTTTCTTGTTTGACTTTTATATTCGAATTCCAGTTCAGATTACCTTTCTGTTTGACATATTCTAATGTAGTTTAAAGTAGCTACATATGTAAGATCTCTTTGATTTCAAGTTCCAACTAAATTAGGGTTAGTTAAACTACTCAAGCAAGCTTTCACTTTTTGATTGATAGGTACAAATCATGGAAAAGTATTACAGCATTGCGGCTTAACATTTGACGTATTAGGTAAACTAGCAACAGGATTCATGATGGACGTATATGGCCAGATTAAGTGATTGTACAAGCCAGATAACATGGATACCAGTAGTCAAACTGAAGAAAAGGTAAGAAATGCCCGAAATAAGAATCTTTTTCAAGGCACATATCTTTTTGGTGAGAAAATTGGCAAAGGAAAGAGAGTCCTTGATGACAAGCGGTGTTTTGAAGTTACTATTGTGGTCTCAAAGCCAGCTATTAATTACACGCCGCAAGGACCCAAAGTAGTAGCGGCAACAGAGGTTGTGAAACAAGATATAGGCAGCTCCAGGAAAGATACAGCTAGCAATCAGGAAATCATAACCAATACAAAAAGCTTTATCCTTGGCTTGAGGTCACCTATATTAGTTTTCGTCTACTATACCTAGGCCATATCTCCATTATAAAGATTTCTTCCCACTATACCTAGGGCGATTCAACAAAGCATAATTTAAGAGTATGCTCAGACCTCACAGAACACCAGAACTCCTCCCGCCCATTCCAACATTGGGCATCATGTCTATTTGAAATAGGTAGTCATTCAACAGGAACTGTTTATTGTTGAGAAGCTACGCCAATAAACCCTAACTCATTACTGCTTACATGTAAATAAATTTTAGGAAAAGAAACAACAAAATGGCAATGAGTTTCACACTGCAAAGCATGAACTCTACAATTTGATTCGTTTCATAGCCTTTCTCTCCTCTGACTTTTAGCAGAGTCCTAGAATAGAATTTGATCACGTATGACTTCACCAATTGTTTTTGCCCTAATTTGACCTGCCAAACAACACTTACTTTACCTATCATTACTATTTAAGGTCAATTGCAGAAGCCAAGGGCCCAGATCTTCTGAATACAACATAAAAGCAATAAGCATTACTTTCTGAACAACCAAAGAGAATCCTAACACGAATAAGCACAAAAAAGAGAAGAAAACAGAACCTGGGGATTGAGTGACCGGAGAAAGGGGGTTAGAGTGAGGCGCCGGAGGATCCGAAGCCAAGGCTGCTCGCTCTCGCTTGGATATATATCTACCGGGAATAGGAGGTTCCGGTGGGAGATTTTGGGCGGTGTATGGGCGGATTGCGGGGAAAGGCTTGGTGAATCGACGATCAACTTCCGGTTTGGGCCGCTTAGACGGGGGAAGCGCAGGCGTTTCACGTTCCTCGTCATCGTCTGAAGCGGTGGAATACGCGCGACTGAGCTGCTCCATTAGACGGCCGGTGGCAGGTGACAACGACGGCCAGTCTTTCTTGTTGTTGGTGGGTTGGACTTGGATCAAAGTTACAAGGCCGGACGGCAAAAGACCCTTATGTTAATGTAAGGTATTGGACCCAGGCCCAGAGTTAGGTCCACGCAAATCGACCTTTTGGGCTTGTGATATGAGTCACGTTTTCATTTACCATTTATAATTATAACCTGGTTTGCATTAATATTGCCAATGTAGTGCCAACGTATGTTATAATCATTATTATTATTATTATATTACTAATTCTCGTGTTTAGACGAAATATTTCAACTTGAAAATTTTGTTTAAAGAATTCAAATCTTCTTTTGTAATTAACTTTATTGTGTGTAAAGGAAATTTATAAAACTCGGGGTTTCTTAAAGAGGAGATTTGAGGTCATAAATAAATGCATAATAATGCCACCACATCACCATGTGCGTATGGGGACATTGGGTCGTGCTTGCAACAACATGCCAATAGTTTTATCTATATCTATACTACCTATGAATCTTGTAACTCTTTTTATTCTATTTTTGTCCTTCGTTAAACACTCTAATAACAATCTTATCCTTTAATAATTACTACTCTATTATTACCCTACCCTTTCATAAATACTATTGTTAATTACTAATTGTGTAATCATTTTTGATTTTACCTTCCGTCAGTTATTTCAATAACAACTTTACCTTCCCTAATTAGTTTTTTTGTACTGTGTTTAAGAAACATTATGTTATAAATTTTAATCTAAATCAATATTTACATATTGAGAAACAAATTATGTAGTTGTTAAAAATATATTTATATATATGTATGCGTGTGTGTGGGTGTATGCGCACTACCTCTAAAAGTATAAATTTTATAAATTATTTTTTGACGATTATGTCTTCCGTTAATTACGTTAATCACATTCTTACCCTTCTTTTATTACTCCTTTTTAAATTTTGATGAAATTAAAATAATATTGGGTAATTAATCTGTGGTATACATTGATTGACAAATGAAAAGTGTGATGAGAAAGAAAAACAGAACAAAAAAAGTTCCTTTATTATATTATTTTAATTTAGTTAAAATAAAATTAATATTAGATATTGACCTGGTTAATGAGAATTGTAACTTTCTTTCTTTATTTTAGGTTAGTAAACAATTAACCAATTGAAAAACTGAAAAACTGAAAAACGAAAACAACATAAAGAAACTAAAATACGTGAAAAATCAATTAAGAAACAGAAAATTGTTAGGAAAACAAAAAAAAAGGTTAAATAAAAAAGGGTTAATTACTCATGGCACCCCTGAGGTTTACCCTAAATTACACTCGGACCCCACTATCTTTGAAAATTACACTCAGCCCCAAAAATTTAGATTTCTTTGACGGGGTTAACGGCTGGTCATAAAAAGACCTTCCTGCCCTCATATTTAACCACACAGTGTCTCTTGGGTTTTGGAGGGAAATCAAGAGTTGTGGCTCTTGGGTTACAGAACCCGAATCATCAGCTACGATCCTCAGGCACATACTCCATATTCTCATCAAGATTCAACTCGCGGAATTTACTCAACATCAAGTTTACCACATCTTGATTTTTTGAGTTTCGTGGCTCCTCATTCTGCTCACCCAAAACTTCAACCCCTGGTGGAATTCCACTTGGTGAATCCCCACTGGGCAAAGAGCTGCCGCAAGGTTGGGATTGCATTTGTGACTCCTTCGAGTTTGCTCTAAAGCCCGCAGCAAACATTGCAACATTCCTCTTCAACAAAGTCTTCATGGAAGGAGTGAGATTAAACCGCTTGGGACACTCAATCTCTCGCTGCAAACTCATTTCTGGTGCATAAGAGAAGAACCCATTTACGGGACATTCTGAAGTACCCCCATTTCCGAAACCCCAACCACCATGAAACCTACATAACGCTGGGGTAACCCCAACCGAATTGCCACTAACCCCCTCCCCATTATAGGGAGCAGGATAACTACCCCCATTATTGCCAGGCAACGGACCAACGGGAATTTCCATCACACTAGCTCGACCAACGTGGAGATCACTCATGAGTAGACACCACATGGCATCACCTTTACTCAAATGCGGCTTAACCTGCTGCAACAAACACACCATACCCGCTAGCGAGTACTCCTCCAACTGCCTCAAATCAACAAAAACCGGCTCGGTATCCTCCAAACTCCCACTATTTCCTCCACCGCCACTAGACCCGCTATTCAGAAACGTCAAAGAGTTCTGCAGTATATTACTCAAAACATCCATCCCGCCACTAGACCCGCTTATTGCCGCCAATCTTCCATTCAGGATAGCTTCATTGTAGGCTAGTGCGAGCTGCAGATCAAGAAGGGATCAGGGAGATTAAGCTAAGATTGTTTCCAGCAAATTTAAAGAGCAAGTGAAGCAGCAACTCGAAAGATCAAGAAACAAAAGGCCTAATACCAATGAAAGGATAAATCAGCTGTCATAATTGTTCATCAACCACACATTCTTTCAGGTCCGCCTCCAGCATATAGTAAGATTGCATCCAAACTACAGGGCTGGTATATTTTACTGGCCAAGTGAGATAGTTACCTGTAAAAAGGCTGGTCTGTCTTTGCTCACGCACTCAAACAACACTTGCAAGCAAAATTCCTGGAAATTAGCGTCAGACCTGCAAACATGTTTAGCAACTGATTACTACTGACAGTCCCAGCATCATTTTACTAAGTCTAATCACAAACTCAAGGGAGAAATGTGCTTTGTTTTTTCTCTTTTTGACGCAAGGAAAAGAGTACGAATATGGCTCCCCGAACCCCTCGCAATCAACACCTTGCGACGTGCATAGAGAACCTATGTTATTATTTCGTAGCTCATTAAATCACTTTCACAACCTCACAATTCCTACTTAGACGATCACCATGCCTGTTTTCTTTTCATCTGTTTGTGTGTGCAATATCTTACTCTCTCAAACTACCATGTTATGCTTAAGGTGGGCTGCCCATCTTGATTTTGGCAAATGAAATTTTTTTACAATATACAAAGCAATTTTGTTGGGTAAAATTATGGGTTTTAAGATATTCTGCCCAGCTTAAGTTTCAAGAAATATTTTCATTGGTAAAATGTTGAGCACTTTGCATGTCAAACCTAGCTCCACCACGATATATGCTGATGCTTTTCCAGACACTTTGTTTCACTTACCTTTCGAGTAAAAAGTTGTAGTTGAAACTAAAATGTTCCATACATCCTTGTCTACCTCCCCCCAGTAGCAATCTCATGCACATGCTTGCAAACAAGTATATTATAACGTGCATGCAATTATGTGTAGCCAAACATGTAGAGACATGTCACTGATTTATGACCTGTATACCAAAAAAGTCTACATTGAATATACGTACTTGAAATGCTTGTTTATGAATTCCTCCTCATGGAAAATATGAAAAATCATAAGTCCATACCTCTTTACCCATTTTTGGTAGCAATATGCTGGTTTTGCAAGACAATATGACGCCCTGTGTCTACTGTGTAACTCGTTTTTGCAAGAATGAAGTGAAGGAAGAAAGGGAGGAAGAAGGAGAAAGAAATGGGTCTGCAGAAGAGAAAGAGAATGAAGAAGAAGAAGAAGAAAAACCCTAAGGGGCAAGAGGGGTTTTATTCAAGAAAGGGAGGGCATTTTGGGGATGAAAAATCCAAAAAGTGAAGTGTCAGAGCATCTTTCGACGGAGTTAGGGTCTCCGTCAATTTTGTGGGGCTCCGTGAAATGCGGGTACAAACCTCAGGGGAGAGGAGTGTAATTTTCAAAAGGTATGGGGGTATGTGTGTAATTTAGGGTAAACCTCAGGGGTGCCGTGAGTAATTAACCCAATAAAAAAACAAGGCTCAAATATGGTACAAATTTGAATTGAAAATATGTTCGGTTATTACAGTTGAAGACTGAATGTTTTGTGTTTCTTATTGATGAAACATAAAGGACCTGGTCTTGAAAATTACAAATCTTAACTATTAACAAATTTAATAATTTACATAAATAAATATGTAGATTCATTCTTTTAAGTTCTCTATTTGCTTTTATTTTCAACAGTATCATCAAACATTTCTTCAATCCAAAATTTACGAAGAATATTTTCAAACATTGAATTGATTACAATTGCGATCATCAAATAACATTTCTTCTAAAAAATTTACAAAAAGTTGAGAACATAATTGAATTACATTATTTTTTATCCCAAGTAAGATAATAATATCACTTCAAATATTTCTCTCGACTATATTTTCGTGCAACGCACGTGCTCTATATTAGTTATTTCTAAAAGTGTGAATACTTGTAAATAATCTTTAAAGAAATTTAATATATCGTAAATGCCCTTGAAACTCCTGGGTTTGTGAATCAATGATTCTTACTGTCTCAAAATCCATCCCCTTTAGTTCATTCTCTTCGGTCCTCTCCAACAAGGCCTCCATGGATTGCTAACCCTTGCTTTTCAAGTTTCTTCTCCTCCCGTCTTACTCTCTGCCAAATAATTCGATACATCTTCCAAAATTTAATTGCAAATTTCAAATATTCATTGAACGTGTAACTCCATGTCTCTGTTCCACCGATGGTGCAGATGATTGAAGAGGCTTCCCACCATATATACAGTGGTCTCCGTGCGTATTTTGTGCCTACAACTGGCCCTTTTTAGCAACAACCTCTTTTTGGATTTACTGCAATTCTAGCAGCTTAGAGGTTTGTTCTCTCTTAATTCTCCTAACTCCTTAAGCCTTTATTTGCTTTCTTTGATGCATGAACGTTATAATATTTGAATTTAGGTTTTTGTTTGTTCTCAATTTACTTTGTATACCTTTTCAGCATCATTTGTTTTGTTTGATGCATGAGCTCATTTATTAAAAGAGCTCAATTTTTTTGTTCAAGCTCGACTCCCTTGTTTGTTTGATAAACGATCATGAACGAACTACTAAGGAACGATATTTTTGTTTATTCTTTTTTCATGTGCATATATTTATGTATCTGTCTTATAGGATTTAAGTTTTAGTTCTATTTGTTATCTAAAGCTTTTTCACTTTTCCTCCTTTTTAATCATGTTCTTAAACTGGAAGACTTAGGCCCCGTTTGACAACTGTTTTTTTTGCTCTTTTTTGGCCCAATTTTAAAATTTCTCAAGAGCCCAACAAAAATGGGGTGTTTTGTTGTACTTCCGTTTTTAAAAAGAGCCCAAGAGTTTAAAAATAAGGCATGTTTCCAAAAAGAGCAATTTGCTCTTTTCTCTGGTTTTGGAAACCCGTTTTCACGCGAGGGCTGGATTAATGAGGTCGATACTTCGAGCCTTACTAGCAACAACAGATTTCTTTTTTCTTCTATACTATAAAACCCACCTAAAATTAGGGTTTCTCATCTCTTTCATCCCTTTGCTCAATCGGTCGCATCTGTACTCTATCACCGACTCCACCGCCGGTCACTGCCTCCGCCTTCTTTCTCCGATGCAGAGAGAGATGTGTGTAAGAAAAAATTACCACAGCCAATGATTGTAACAACCAAGGCGGCACAAAAAGAGCTCCGAGACTTGCTCCAAGGCCTATATTTACCGAGGCTTGCTCTCTATAACATGGTTAATCAGATGGATTCTTCAAGACAGCTCATGGGTGCCTCCTCTGCATAGAGGAAGAGGTCCCATTTTGGCTTTGTTCTTCCCCTATAGAAAAAATAAAAGTAAATTCTGCAAATAAGACCCATTTGGCCATTCTTGTCAAGGACGAGATTTGATAATGGCTACGGCGACGCGAATTCTTCTATTAACCCTTGTTGGCTTCTTCTGCATTTGTGAAGGGCAAGGTGAAGAAGCCAACCATCTCTATGATGGCAGATCAATGATCATCAATGGAAGCAGACAGCTTCTCTTCTCCTATTCTATTCATTATCCTCGCAACCCACCCAAGGTATTATTTTATTCACAATTCCACTTTGATGTAAACAATTTTATGGGTTTTTTAATTTTCTTTTCTTTTCTTTTAATTCGCTATATAGAGCGACAATTTATTGTCCTGAATTGGGTTCAGATGTGGCCGGAGATCCTAAAGAAGGCGAAACAGAAAAGAAAGAGAGAGTGAGAAAAAATTATAGACCGCATTGCTGCAAGAATTTGGAACCACAGACGTTGATTTATTATTGAAATTCGGTTAATACCACTTGAATCAAGGACTATGGATGTAAACCATTGTAATATATTTGTTTAATTATGTGTAATACATTGTAAGACATTGTAATGTATTTGTTTAATTATGCTTAATATTTGTAAGACATTGTAATATATTTGGAGAATTATGTTTAATTATTTGTAAGACATTGTAATATATTTGTTTAATTATGTGAAAATGTATATTTAAAAAAAAAACCAAAGAGTTGTCCTGTCAAACGCTTGGGCTTTTTCTATTTTTTGAAAACATAAACTCTGTCAAACTGAAAAAAAAAATCAAAACTCTTTTCAGTTTTCTTAAAAAAAATTGAAAACTTTGTCAAACGGCGCCTTAACTTCAAGCATACAACAAACTACAAGAGAAAGAAGTTGGGCATCTTTTATTCCTACACAGACACGTAAAAGTAGCATTCGGTTTTGGATGGCCTCCAATTTGTTGGAATTTGGTTTCTTTTGTGCAGGCTTGTTAGTTATAAAGTTGCTAATAATGTTCTTTTTTTGTTAAAGATATCTATGTTTATAATTGTTATGACTTGAAAGTGTTGGTGTTCACTCTTCTGTTTGAGCCCCAATTTAGACCAAAAAATTATACTAACTGTTATGACTTGAAAGTGTGTGTTTTAATACCCTTTTATTGTTTAATTGCATCCCAAACGGCTCACCGTAGATTTTTAACACCATTATCATTGTTTAGAGGCACCATTGTGTCCTTAGACATTTTGCTGCTAGCACCGTTTAAGCTATCATCCGTGGTTCATTTCTTCATTTTTGTTGCGGAAGAAATCAGAGACAATAATTAATCGGCTCGCGAATAGATCTGCACAGCATAAACAATACCAGTGACTTGCTGGAAGTGTTTCCGGCGGATCGAGAAACTTCGATGCTAAAGTTAGAAAGTGTGTTGAAGAGAATTAGAAAGTATTCTTGAATTGTCAAAACTTACCACTTTCCGTTCCCCATATTTTCTTTATATATGGCTCCTATTAGTGGGTCAGTTATTTCTCCTTTAATGGGGTGTTATGCTAGTAAGGGGGAGGTTAGTATCATTTAGTGGCAGTTACCTGTCATAATGGGAAATTGAGATAATAGGAGAGTGACTAGTGCCACTTCCCACTTCCCCATGAATGTGGGGAACAATCTTGGTGCTTCCTGAGGGTGACACATGTCACTTTCCCATGTATTTTTTACCCATATCAAATTTGTTGCAATTCTAGTTTTGATAGCAAGTTATGTTATTTTAAACATTATTTTGTCTAATTTAGTCATTTTGATGCGTGACGGCCTTTGATAATATGTGAAAGAGCTCGTTAACACACAACGCGCGGGCTCATATGGCAATATTTTTTATTACTAACAGTTTCAATTGCGCCCTCTTGTCAGATTGCCAAGCCCAATATGATCCCGCTCCCATAATCTAAATGGGATCAAATTGGTTTTGACTGGGACTGGGAGTATCAATTAGGCCCAAACAACGATGCTCTTTTTGTCATCAGAGGCCCAACAATTAAGAATTTGGGTAGGAAGATACCTACAATTTTCCTATAGCGTAATTAATAGTCGCTAAATATATTTAGTGACAATTATACTAGTACTGTCAACGAGAATTCTTAGTAGCACTGTTTAGTGTCACAAGATAAAAGTCACTAAAATTATGGGTAAATTACACTAAACACCCCTGAAGTTTTACGTAATTACACTCCACTACCGCTATCTTTAAAAATTACACTCAACTCAAAAAGTAACTTTTTCTCTTACGGTGTTAATGGTGCAATGTAAAAAGACATGAATGCCCTCAGACTGTTTTCTTGCTTCTTCTTCTCTCCCCCTGAGCCCCACGGCCGCAACAGCCCTTTGACCCTTGCCCTTCCTTTGGCATCTTACGCCGGCGCCGGCACCCTACAACGCCCCTTCCCCCGTCAGCACCCCGCAGCGCCCCTTCCTTCGGCATCTTCTTCTCTCCCCTCGTCCCCGGCGGTCGCAACAACCCCTTGCCCCATTGCCCCTCTTGCTGCAACAGCGCTGCGCCTCACTCTCTACTGACAGCACCCCTCCCCCCGTCGGTGACGTCGACCCCCCTTCTTCCTTCTTCTTCTCTCCCCTCGTCCCTCGCGGTCGCAACAGCCCTTCGTCCCGTCGCCCCTCCTGCTGTAATAGCGCCACGCCTCACTCTCCCCTGACAGCTCCCTTCCCCCCGTCGGCGACGCTGACCCCCCTTCTTCCTTCTTCTTCTCTCCCTCGTCCCCCCGCGGTTGCAATAGCCCCTTGCCCCTTCTGCTGCAACAGCACCACGCCTCACTCTCCGCTGATAGCGCCCCTTCCCCATCGGCGACGCCGACCCCCCTTCTTCTTCTCTCCCCTCGTCCCCCGCAGTCGCAACAGTCCCTTGCCCCGTCGCCGTTCCTGCAGCATCTTAAACCAACACCTCACTCTCCACTGACAGCTCCCCTCCCCCCGTCGGTGACGCCGACCCCCTTTTCCTTCCTCCTTCTTCTCTCCCCTCGCAGCCGCAACAGCTCTTTGCCCCTCCTTCTGCATCCCACGCCGGCAGCGTCCCTCCCCCCGTCGGCGCCCCCCTCCCCCTTCCTTCCTCTTATCGCAGCTGCAACAGCGCCGCGCTGCCGCCCGCCAAACCCATTAGCTTTTAGATTCAACCCTAATCTTCCTTTTTTAGTTGTTCTGACCAAAATGCCCTCCTTGTTTGAGTAAATGACAGAGGTGGGTATATTGTGGATGAAAATTGCATAAAGTGATGTGTCAGAGAATTTTTTCACGGAGTTGGGTCTTCCGTTAAATGTGTGTAGTTGTGTGCAATGCGGGTACAAACCTCGGGGGGACGGAGTGTAATTTTTAAAGATAACGGTAGTGGAGTGTAATTACGTAAAACCTCATGGGTGTTTAGTGTAATTTACCCTAAAATTATTTAACGATGATCAATTTTCGTTATACATGACATTGTAGCTATCTTCCTACAATCTGGATAGCACCCAAAATTAAACTTGTCCTTATTACATGTCTTCTCTGGTAAATACAATTTCCATCCCCCCGATATATTAATCTACTCCATGTTTGTCCCTAAACACGTGTCACTAAAGTATATTTTCATGGAAAAAAACAAAGAATGAAAAAACATGTAAAGGAGCGAAAATAACATTAAATTTGTCTTCTTTATGTAAAGGCTAAGTCGATAATCAATAACAAAGGTCGCTCAAATAGATGACGCGTCACCATGGAGCATTCTGCAGTTGCCACTATGACACCTAGATCAGAATTTTTCATAAGAAAAAGTTTGGTTGCTACCCAGATAGTAAGATTGATTTACCTACAACCCCCTTATATAGAAACAATTAATTGCCGTAAAATTTTTTTAGTGACTTTTTAAGCGACATTACAAAATTACTGCTAAAAATTGTCATCGAAAGTATTAGTCGAAAAAGCCAATAAATATATTTAAAGACATCTTCCTAGAAATCGGTGGGGGCAAAACTTTTTAGGCATCTTCCTAGAAATCGGTGGGGGTAAAACTTTTTCCTTTTCTCATTAGACTTGCTGCGTAAAGTTTACAGATAGAAAACCGTGAAAGTACTTGAAAAACAATCCATACTGGGCAAGGAAATAGTACTAGATTAGAGTTGGCTAACCCTTTTATAAACCATAAAAGCCTGCGGTCTCATTGTTGCTTTTCTCCTCCTAGTCCACTTAACCAATTCTCTCGTCTCCTTCTGATTCATCAACTATGTTTGATCAAGCCGTTTATAGCGTCTTCTGTAAGGACAAAGAACAGAAGACCGAGGATCTGCCTCAAAAGGTTGCTAAAGAAGTTGGAGAAGAAGAAGACATTGAAGGGTCAAGAAGGTCTATAAAGTTTACGACCGTGTCCAAGAATAGCCCCTGCACAGGAAACGACTTGGTTCTTGTCAGGTACGATGTTCACCTGGAACCGCCAGAAGACAAGAGAAAAGGTGACAAGGAAGCTGATCATGATCATGAAGAGTGGTACAAAGTTGTTGGTGTCTTGAATATCTCGACACGAACTGAAACCATAAGGAAAGATGACAGCAAGAACATGGACAATGCAATTAGCCATGCACCGCCGCCGCGGCTGCCGCCTTATTCATCAAACCATGCAGAAGCTGCGCCGCGACAATCTCCACGACCTGCATCGTCTCGAGCAGAGAATGCATGCAAGGCCGCCGCGAGAACTCCGAGTTGCGGCGGGCGCAAGTCCAAGACAGCGTGCCCTAGATGCAAAAGATGGTGCAAGTATGAGACCAAAGCGCCTTCGGTTAACATTACTTGCCCCAGTTGTCATAAGAGATTTGAATCTCCTCGAGCTTCACCGGTGCCAGTAGAGGTGGTTCCGGCCTCTCCTTTTTGGATAAAGCAAAAGAGGAGAATTCCTCGGCCTATTCTTGTATGAATACTCTTTGCTGATTTTGTACTCTTTGGAGGGTAATGCCTGTGCCTGTATCTCCTACAGTCTCAAATACACAAGGCGTTCTGAGATCATAAGTTCTGCATAGTTTATTGCATGAGGGTTTGCATTGTAGATAATTTTTTTGATTAATTTTGGTGATAGTTTATATGATCTTCAAATTCCATTTTTTTCCCTTAAATTCCATATAACATGAGCACCATAGAGCATGTACTGCGGTGACACGAATTAGCTAGAATAACTCAGGATGATTTCTTTCGTTATGTTTGCTAATTAATTAAGTTACTGTATGCTATAAAAGTTTAAGTTGATAAAAGAACTCAAGCCATGCGCGTGGGACGCACGTGTTGAATTGAATGACTTCACACAATCTCCTACGCAACAAAAACATACTTTATTCAAATCAAGCGATTTGATTGGTTAGAAGAGAGGAAGAATATATTTAAAAAACAAACTTTGGCTACTATGAGCGCACGACAATAGTCACAATATATACTACTATCAAAGAGGTAATCCATGTCGTGCACGTCCGTTTCACGGGCTGGGCAGATGCGGGCCTGACATATTCTGGAGATTAGGCCAATGATGGCTGGGCTGATGTGGGCCTCACATTTACTACTAGAGATTAGGCCTGTGTTGGCTGGGCTAGAGCTGACAGAAGTTTGTAGAAAGTAATGGGCTGGGCCACGTCAAGTTGACGGTAAAAAGAAAAAGAGGAAAAAAAGAAAGTTAATATTTTTGCTTATTAAGTGTTCATTTAAAATTGTGAACTCTTTTTTTCTAACTTTTCCAAAAAGATCAACTTTTCGAAAAGTATTGTCCTGTTAAATTTACAAGACTTTACAAAAACGAAAAAATCGCAATCAAATTTAGATTTCCAAGAGAACTCTTAACAAAAAAAGGAGAGTAACCTTCATTTTACTTCGTTATTTTTTTTTTCAAAAAACACGTTGCTGCATGACATAATTTTCAAATGAACGAAGCCTTGAACAATTTATGAACAGAGACTTAGCAGTTTATAAACGAGCTAGTGTTATCTTTCTTCCAACAAAACATATACTTGTCATATGCACCGTTTCTCATAGACGAAGGCATATCTTTCATATATCAGTATATAGAAAGAAACTTCTTTGGACATGCATTCTTGTCATATAGACAAAAAAGCCTAAATCTTATACCAAGTAATTGAAGCACAGACAAGTATACTAACAAAGGATTCGAACTTAGACTTCCGCACTTCATAACATCGACACACAATTAGCACTTACATATTTCACAAGCACTTTATTAAAAAGTCGTTTGAACAAATAGTTGAAGCATAGATAGACATGTATACTTATTGTTTTGAAAGAAGGAAAAAAAAAAAAAAAAACAACCAAGCATTTTGATCAAACTTCTTTAACTACAAAGCTATCAGAATACCATATATGAGGTAGAGATTGGGCCGGCCCAGCGGGCCTCTAACGAAAACTGGCCAGGCCGGGCCTGAAATTTGGATATATGGGCCCAGTTCAAACCCTGGCCCTAGGCCCAATATTTAGGGCCGGGCTTGGGCCTGGCCCGGGCCCAAAAATTTTTTTGTTCCTAATTCCTTGTTATTTATTTGCGTCGATGGCCAACAAGAATACATCAAATTAAGGTTGAGATTGATACATGTTAATTTGGTGTAATATTGACAAACCTTTTTTGGCCTACTAACATTATAATTTATACGTAGTATTTTTCGGAAGTTTGGTAAATAAAAAATGACAATTACATCTATCAAATTGCTTAATACAAGTAGCTCTTTAAATTTTTGCAAATGTTTGCACGGTACTTGGCTTTTCTTTCCTTTTTTAATACAATAACATCTTCTTCTCTCTTTTCTTTCATTTTTTGTTGTTGTTGAATAAACATCTGTTGAAGTCGTATGCACAAACTTTTTATCTTATGTGTATGCAAGCAAGTAGTAGCAACGCTAAATTGCCCTAGACACGCACACAATAATCTATCACAGAAACTGAGCTGAAACAATATAAGCAATAAATCAGATAAAAACTTATGTAAACAGTTTACAGTAAACTATGTGGTAATATGTATGTAAACTAGCCGTTTATAGTTGTTGGAAGGGTAAAAGTGTAAAAACCTTAAAAGATTTGAAAAAATTAACTTGGACCAAAATATCCTCCAAACTAACCGCTATATAGTTGTTGAGGGGGAGGGAGGGGGTAAAGTGAAATTTTTGGAATTATTGGGGAATATAGCCGTTGGGGGGAAAAGAGGGAAAACAAAATCTGAAAATAAGTGGGCCAACCCACTTTAGGGCCCGAAAAGGGCCGAATTTAGGACCAATTTTCGGGCCGAATTTAAGTCAATTTGGCCAATTTCGGGCCCGAGCCATTTTTTGTGAAACCTTGGCCTGGTCCAAACCCAGTTCCAAGGCCCTTTATTTTCGGGTCTGCACTGTTCATTAGCAGGCCGGGTCGGGCCAGCCCGTGGGCCGCCCGGCCCATTTGACATCTCTAATTATTACGAGGGAGGCCAGTAATGTTGATGTTTGCAGCACGTTTTATGAAGTAATCTGGGGGGCTCCATGCATGCATGGCCCCCCATGGCCATGTCTACTTTGTGACAGAGAAAGATATGTGAACAGGAATATTTTGGGGGAAGGAAGTCCTTTTTAAGAGATGGATGATGATGACAACTGAAGAAAGGCCGGGTGCCTATAGGAAGAGTAGGCCCTTGGCATTTCTTCTATCCGCGTTCCGCGTTACCATCATGAATTGAATACCTACGGTTCTACATCCGTTCTCAAAACATGGGAAAATGTATGTAGCTACTAAATCATTTTTAATGACGCAATAATGAGGTCATGCTGTGATGTTCACTTTCTTGGTTTGTTCCATGTTGTCCCCTGCCTGAATTTGATCTTGATATATATATATATATAGTCATTGTTCAGAATAAGAAAAATTGCAAATTTAAGTGAGGCTCTATTTATCCCTCTTTCTCTTATAGAAATGTGTCATACGTCGATTGTGAATCCTCAACTTTTATCTTCATACGTATTATCCGTCGTATCTTAAATTATTTTGATCGTTTGCGTATGAATTGGCATGGGTATTTAGCTCTCTACTTGTACTTAATCTAATGCATTTTTGGGATAGAATATTTTCAATCAATATTTCACCCTATTATTTGTCGTTAAAAAGTCAATACTTGCCACTCAATGCGGTGAAAACGCATATAAAAGGTTGAAAAATGTTTCCGTAAAACAAAACATGTTCCTTTATTTCACTCTTTTCTCAATAGTAATTAGAAGTGGCACCAACCGTGCTTCTTCTTTAGTTCTTTGAACCAAGCACTAGTAGACGGCTAAAATTTAATCATTGTTGTATTCTGACAAAGGAATTAAACACTGTATTTTCAAAATCTAAAAAGATGTAATTTCTATTTCCACTTCTCTCTACATGCTATATTTTAAAACAATTTTGTAACTAGTATTGCTAATTAGATATTGTCATTGAAGCATCAACTGGGTTGTGTACAAGCCTACGAAAGCATAGTAGAACGACACAACCTCTATTATTAAAAGCATCATTAATTAACATTTATATAAGCTAAGAGGGGCACAATATCACGAAATATGTAAATGTAAGGATCATGCTTTAGAAAGTATAGGAATAAAGAATGTCTAATACTTACATTCCACTTTTATCTTTATTACTCCGCTTTCGTTTCTGTATATATTTATGTGACATTCTTTAGTTTCATTTAGTGATACTTCTCTGGTTATTGAGCGACAAAGTGGAGAGCAAATGTTGAAAGTGGATGTGCGGCTATCACGAATTCTTTAGTTTCTTTGGTTCTTAAAGTATAATTGTTCAATAATGAGAAATTCTCGGTCAATAATTTGAGTCTCATGAAAACGTGATTCCAAATGAAAGACGATGGTACTCCCTCACGGCTAATTTAAGCGTAAAAAATAATTGCACTATGTCCGATAAAAAAGATATTCCCCGCAATCTGAAAATATAGAGAAAAACGATAGCAAGTTCTTGTAATCCTTCCATGGTTATATATATACATCATCCTTGTAATGAATAGATTCCGTCTCTTGATGCAGACAAAGGGATATGAGATGGGTTTTTTTTTTTTTTTTTTGGGGGTAATTCATATGGAGGTCTTGGTCCACAAGAAAGTATAAATGACAGAAAATTGAGGAGCCTCCTGTCCTTGTCCTCATATATACTAAGGGATTTTAAGAAAGATATTTGTAGGTTGGGTCCAATAATGACAAAGAAATGTTTGGTCATAGACGGTCAACTATCCATGTCAACCCCAACTGAGGTAAGGATGACCAATTTCCTGACAAGACACATGCCCACTAACTTAGTCAAAACGTCATTTACTTGTTATACTTGAGATGTGGAAAAATTCCAACTCTAGGTTATTCAACACACTAAAATTCAAACAAAGTCGATTATCCCTAGGAAAAATCAATCAAGGCAGTAGTAGTTTGGTGATACAAAATCCTATTTTCTTTGTGCAAGATCACGCGTCCAAGTTTTTAAAGATGCAATGTTTGAATGTAAATAAATTTTTGTAAATGTAACCAAAATAATAGTCAATCATACAAAAATTATATTAATACATCAGTCCTACCCTAATTAGGGTCAAGGAACCTAATTACGCAAATCCTAATAACAATATTAATATGGGTTAATTTTACCCAGCACCCTGTACTTAGGGGTCAGTTGCACCCAGCACCTTAGGATTTTAAAATTGGCACCCAACACCAAATGACGGTCAAACTGCCTGTTGACTAGACGGCTGTTAGTTTTTCAGGGGCAAAATGGGATTATTGCCCCTAAAGCTTACATGTCATCCCAGTTAGTGACACATGGCCAATTGGCTGTCCACGTCATTTCCCTCCAACATCCCTTATTCTCTCTCTCCTTCCACATTTTCCTCCAACAGCCCCTCTCTGTCGTTCTGGGGAGTTCGCCGGAGTACGGCAGTTTTCTCGGGATCTTCGCGGGAGACTTACGGACCCTTTGGGTCACTTCCTTGCTGGCCTATAAATACAGTTTTCCTCTGTTTCCTGCAATTTGAACCAAAATAAACGCAAAAAGCCCTTTACTCGTGACTAATTAGAAATTGCTCATCTCTGCCATCTTCCCAACAAACTTGCAAGCAAGCTCAAAGTATGGTCGGGCTCAACTGCAAAGCAAACATGGTGTCTCTCGATATACGAACCAAATTGTCGAGGCCATCGAACAAGCTGAGCATACCGGTGCTGCCGCCGGTTCGCGTCGCGGATCTGGCGTCGGCGTCTGATTCGGCTTGCTCGGCCTACGAGCACTACCTGCGTCTGCCGAAGCTGAAGAAGATCTGGGACACCGAGGACGTCGAACAAGCTGAGCATAACAGTGCTGCCGCCGGTTCGCGTCGCGGATCTGGCGTCGGCGTCTGATTCGGCTTGCTCGGCCTACGAGCACTACCTGCGTCTGCCGGAGCTGAAGAAGATCTGGGACGTCGAGGCCGTCGAACAAGCTGAGCATACCGGTGCTGCCGCCGCGACGAGTCAGATTGAACTTATTGCTGTGCTGTGTGAGGACGAGGAAGAGGAGAGCGAGACGCGGGGGACGGCGCCGGTCGTTGATTTGAGCACGTCGGGATGCGTGTTGGCTCGAGAAGGGAGCTCGACGGAGGTGTGGAAGCTGCATGACATGTATGCTTTAAGGGGCAATAAGACTATTTTGCCCCTGAAAAACTAACAGACGTGTGGTTAAAGTGCCTCTTGACCGTCATCTGGTGCTGGGTGCCAAGATTTTTCAAAATTTTGGTGCGGGGTGCCAAAATTAGAACCATAAGGTGCTGGGTGCAACTGACCCCTAAGTACAGGGTGTAGCGTAAAATTAACCCTATTAATATAGCATGTAACCACCTCCCCCCTCATTTACCCTTTTTTCGGATTGCGTAATGAAATAAATTGCGTAACAATATTAGTCTGATTATGTACATTTATTAGTATTAGCATGTAACAATATTAGTCTGATGAGGAACCTAATGAATTGCGTAATGAAATAAATTTGGTTGAAATGAAATAAAAATTATATTAATACATCATGGTACGTTTTTGTCGGTCCACCTAATCAAATCTAAGTATATAAGTACCTTAACATATGCAGTTTACCTTTACTTTGTGTTTAGATATATGATTTGAACTGAAAATTTGACTTTGGTAGAGTATTTGTAAATCACTTGGACAAAATATCTTGTCTGGATAGTTCAAAAGGGAATTTTTGAAATTTCGGAGTGATTTGTCAAATCCATTCAAATTAGTAATTTACAAACCCACAATAACTAGTTCCCTATTTTTTAGGAATCTTGCCTCCCACCTTTTTGAACAACCTTTTGCTTCCTTTCTTCCAAACAAGATATTTCAACATGATAGAATTTTTAAATTAAGGAATTTCGAAACAAGGGCATTTAAAAATACCTAATATTTCAAAATCCTATATCCAAACACATCCTATAGTATTTGGAACGATCAACTCTTATAAGTTACGACACTCCAAGGGTACAAAAGATGCACCTCAAACCCCTGTATAGACTCTAACAGACCTACAGAAACATAAGCATTGCATTGACTTCTCACATAGCCAATGTCTAAGTTCACACCCGTAACATATATTTTTATTTTCAGCGCACGCGTTTTAGCTAAGATGTGCGACTCGTGTGAAGTACAATGGATTCTGGACCATCTAATTTGCGGGCATTGTCAAGCTACTTAATCATTGCCGTTGACAGAATCTTAGATGTTGGTTGACTTTTGGATTTATCGACAGATATTTGGGCTAACACCAGGACTTAATCGTAGGATTAGCCGAGTTCTGCACATGAAACAGCGGACTGACGCTTATTTAGTTAATATGGTTACCTAGGGGACCCATAAATTAACTACATATATAAGTGTGCTTATGCAGATGTTTGGTGAATGTCTGATGATACCATCCCCAAATGATAGAACTTTGGGACAACTTGGGCGGCTCTGTACGCGGGTGCGTGTTCCACTCTAGTTCCTGGTTGACTTGAAACGATGGCTTTGGACAGATTTGGACGACGCACGTTCAGTTTGACAAATCTCTGCTTTTTCGTATGTTGTTTAACCACAGGTCTCTTCTCCCTTTCCTGGTTTACCACTCCTTGGACCCCTTTAGGTCAGCTCCTACTTCTTTGTCACTCTCCCTCCTCTCTCTCACACACACAGACACACACAGGAGAGGGGGAAGGTCACTAGGTCATCACACTCTGTTGAAATTTTTTTAGTACGTCTTGTCTTCTTTGTCAACTTGCACGCCCTAAGCAAGCCTCACCATGACATCATCTCGATGACTTAAAGAAAATTCAGAATTTCATGGCACTTTAGTGTTGATAAGATGGTATATATATATACAGAAACACACATATATCAACATCTGGGTCCGAGTCTAGTTCAAGTAAAATATTATAGAAGAAGACTAAAGATATGTACACACACACACACACATCAGTGTGCTAGGGATACTTGTAAGAGTTTCATTAGCGGGTTGATTTCTGCCCCCCAAGTGTTAACCCTGATGAACAATGGGGATGTACAACCAATGATACCTAAAAGAGAACTTGTTGTGCATCTACCACACAGAGATATGATGATAACTTCCATAATTAAGCATTCGCCTTTGTTCACACATGCGGGTGTTATGTGTTTTGATCACAAAACAGAATGACTCCGAGGTGCATGGTGAGTCATGACAGCTAAATTTGCATTCACAATCATGCATCTAAAAGCACATAATGACGGATTTGAAGGCGAGTTGTAGATGGCATGACCACCACGCCAAAAACAGCAATTGTAAGTTGGCGTAACCAAACTGCTCGATGATTTCTCGTGCGTGCTCAGTTAAAGCCTCCTCGTTAGATGCCAGCCCATCGTATAGATAAGGAAAAGTGGTCGCATACTAGAACTTGCCAAACTCTAATCTTGGCAACTTGACATTTTTGTCTTTATCAACCAAAAAGAAAAAAAAAATACGGAGTATTAATTATGAGACGGTCAAATTTGATTTAGTCAAGATTAAATCGAAATTCTTAGGTGTTTGAAAAAGATGCAAAGCTGATATATTACCTTCTTTAATTATAAAGCTAAAAAACTGATTGAATTGTAATTCACAAAATTTTGGATTAATTATTTTTCAGTAATCAAGTTTGACCAAGTAAAGTGTCAAAGTATTTCTTTTTCCAACACTGAATTTTTAAGTCATTTTCTCACGTCAAAACTACTTTCAGTACTTTTCTCTCAAAGACCATCATATAGTTTAAAGCTAATATTGAAAAGAAAAAAAAAACTCAAAGTTGATTTCTGAAAGTTACTATGATGAGTCTAAAATTTACTTTTGAGAATCAATCACAAACCGACAAAAAAATCATATCTATTCAAGCTCGGCATAAGATCTAATGTCCATGATATGTTTCTTTTTCCACCATAAAAACGTTTAATAATCACTCATTCAGATCTCAATTGACTGACAAAGTGAAAATACAAAAACTTTCATCAGTTGACTACAATTTCTAAATCCGTCAAATTTGACTCGGAGGCAAAAATTACTGTATAATTTTTTTGTTTCTACATAGTCATAGACGATCATATGTGTTTTTAAAGATAATTTCTACACTCCGATGACGAATTTTTTTTTGTTGTTGACTTGCTTCTAACAAATTAAAAAAGAAAAACAAATCCATAAAATCAGTGAGGATGAAGCCAAAAATGAGAGAGTGGCGAAAATGATTAGAGGGAGGGAATGTGAGGAGAAAGCGTCGTTTTCGGGGCTCTGACTCCGAGGGGGTGAAACATGATGTGAGGTGGGATCCACATGTACCGCACGCGCGTGCCCGCGCATGTTCCGGGGGTGGACCCCAGTCGTTGACATTTTGCCAAAAGTCAAAATGACGACGGACTCGTCCACCTCACCCCTCACCACCCCGGTCTCTGCCGCCTCGTCCTTGCACTCAACATTTCTCCTTTTTGGTAATTAATTATTATTAATTAATTCTACCTATTTGCAATATATATTAGAGTACCATAAAGTAATGTTTACGGGTGGAAAAAGAATTGACCGACGGGGATTTTTAACTTGAATACCAAATATATGTATTATTAAAGTAATGATGGGTGTGTGGATGTCTATTTCGTCCTTATTTAATGCTTTTCCAATAAAGTAACACGTAGAAAAATGAGTTATTCCCTCCTCCGCTCCGCTGGCCTAGGGCGGTGTCTAGTTAGCATTTTTTTAAGATTAAGATCAATTTTAGAAGATAAAGATGCTAACTTGGGTGGCAGCAATCCTAATTTTTGGAAGGAGTATAGTCTAAACGAAGAACTATATCTTTTGTTCGATTTATGTTTGAGAGATGTGTCATGAGATTACATGTTAGTTGATAGAAAGTATAAAGGAGAGAGGAGGGGGGGGGGGGGGGGGTGTTTAGCGAACACCAAGGTTCTCAAGAAATTAAGGCCCAGAGCCTTCTTTTTGTAGTTCAGGCCTGTTTTGATTTTCTAGTTCTGTTATGTAAACACTGCACTTTATATAAGGCGTGTTAGACTTGGGCTTGAAAATGTATTCTCGTTCTGTCATTACGACATTTAAAGATGGTTTTTTCGAGTAGTGAAACTCTTGTGTTGCGCTTCCTCATAGAGGTAGGCAACTGCATTACGACATTTAAAGATGGTTTTTTAGAGTAGTGAAACTCTTGTGTCGTGCTTCCTCATAGAGGTATAGGCAACTGCATGACCATGTTACATAGTTTTTATTTTATTTTTTTGGTTTCTTCTTTTTTACTATTTTACTGCATTGTTTTAGTTATCAACGGTCTTGGGATTGCTGCTAGCTATTACAATATCGCTTTAGACTTACAAATTACTACTTCTAAAAAAGGAACAACTCAGATCAGTAAATTACAACTGAACTGTTATGCTAGCACATTTCTCGAAAACTGCCTAAAACAACTAATTCTTTTGTCTAGGAAATAAAAACCTAAAAATTAAGGCCAATTAGCTTTGTAATTATTTTCTATCTCGTGTATGCTAGATAATGTAAAATGAGCGCTACCTCTTAAGAGTCGAAGGCTGATTAACGCCATCATACGCAGGACTCTAATCATTCACCCTATGTAATGTGGCTCATATCTGGAATTTCAAGTGTAGAAACTCCTACATGAGATGTTGGTGAGGTTCACCAACCCAGCAAAAGCAAAACTCTAGACATCTCCCAATAAAAATATGCTAATGTCCGATAATGGAGTTGTGTTTTCTCTCCCAGATGGGGCTTGCTTTCAGGGACAAGTTGCATGATCAATGATAAGTTTGAGACTCCAGTCTTCGTTTTCTCTGATCACACGTGTGTTTGCTCATAGTATGCGTTGCTGATGATGGCTTTTCTGAAATGAATGTGGGGGATTAAATATCCAAACTTTTGCTCTAACTTTAGCAGGGAGAATATAATAAAACCCCTTGTTTATCTTATTTTGCTCATGAGAACTGAGAAGATGTAAGTTTTGGGGATAGAAAATAGTGTAAAAACTTGAAGAAAATGAACCCTATATTTGTTTTTGCTTCCCTACCTAAGTCATACTACAAATAGATGAATCGTGTCGGGCCAAGTCATGAAGTCACCGCGTGAAATGTTCCCTTTATCCTGGTAATTAATCGCCTCGAAGATTTTGAGTTGGATACTCCAAAAAATGTAAATGAAAGAAATAGATTTGACTTGGTTGCGCAAGTTGTGTTTCTCCGCATCTTGTAAAGATGTTAACGTACAAGAATATGTAAAGTAATTATGAACGACTCTTTTTGATGTAACAACATCCTTGTATACCTTGCCTTTCCATCTTTCTTGATTAGCATAGTAAGTATATATGATCGTTTTGAGCTGCGTCGATAAAGTCTTATTAACACTATAACGCGATACTGAATGACCTATAAATTGTGACCTTTTGAACCAACACTTATGGTAAAGCTTATTTGCATGGTTTGATAATTAAGCAATTGATACATTGTCACCATCTATATGCCAATAAAAGATAAAATTATATTATTAAAAAAAAAAAAACCCCCCTTGGTCATGTTGTTAAAGATAAGGGAGGTTCACTTTTTCTTGTCGAGAATTTGATTTCAAAATGACCTTTCCTTTGTCTAACTCAAATCACCCCCAAAAAGTCAACCATGGTCATTTTTCCTGTTCTTGAACTCAAATGGCGTGTACCGAGTATAAATAGTGAGATGCAGCAAATCGATTTCATTTCAGTGTATAAAACCAACCCAAACACAAGCACAAGCACCAGCACCAGCACAAGCACAAGAGAGTCACTCAAGGTAAAAGAATCTGAAAACCAGCCAGGAGAAAAGCATAGATAGAGAAAGAAAAGAGTTCAAGTAGAAGAAGAAGAAGCAGAAGAAGTTGCAGTTGGCAGCCATGGCGGACGAGTTTCAGCTTGGCAGTGGAAACTGGTGGGAACCGTCATCAAGAAACAGGTTCGAAAGTGGAGCGTCGTCGCCATCATCTACTGCTCGAAATACTACTAGTATTTCAAGCTTTGGATGGCCGACAGAAATAGTGGACGCAAAAGCAAGGTCTTCAATGGATTCTTTATCCTCGTCGAGCAGCTCAGTTGTGTTGTCTGATCCCAACTTGCACATGATGGGCTTAGGCCTTCCATCTCCAGGAATCGACTGGAACCAAGCTTTGCTGTAAGTTACCAAAACTTATGGATTTTTTCGAGCAAATTCCTACTTCATGGCATATACGTATATCTATATCTCTCAACTACTTAGAAGGCTTTTTTTCTTTTGAATTTTGTGAACAGCCGGAGTGAAAAAGCTGAAAGCAATTTTCGAAATATTCTTCAAGATGACTTGAGCTCGAACACGAATACTTTTCAGCAAATTAACCGTGGTCTTTCGCTAGATCAATCTCAGTATAGCTCTCATATAAGCCCATCTGAGAGTAGCATGGATCTGGGGGTGTATGGGAGTAGTGGTAGTCCTTCCACTATGTTGCAAGGATTGTTGTTGGGATCTGATAATCAGGCAGGGTCGGTTTTCGATCAAAACCGGTCCAGCACGAGTAGTACTAGTTATGCGTATCATCCAACAAGCTACGGGATGAATAACTCGGGCGAATCAGTGTCTTCTTGGTCAAAATTTCCTCAGTTTCTGAGGAACTCACCTCCAAAGCAGCAGCCACCTAATCACCAGTTGCACTTCTCCAACAATGCTCCGTTCTGGAATGCATCTTCTGCAGCTCCTATGACTGATGTTAACCAGTCAGCTGGCTTTTTCTCATCGTTACAGATGAATCTACCTTCGACAACTTTCGATGAGAAACCTAAGGTAACAAAACTATGGCTAGGGTTTTTTGTAATTGCTTTTTGATTTTTCACAGTGCCTCGCGTCTCATATTTTATCTTTTTCAACAGAATACATCAGAGGTTCGTGACATAGCGCCAGTGGGAAAGAAAAGCAGCAATGAATCATCAAACAAAAGGCCCCGGAATGAGACTACTCCAGCACCTTTGCCAGCTTTTAAGGTAAGCACAACTCGAAGGCACTTTTTTCACAAGCGCGCGGAATTGCTTTAAGTTTAAGCTTCTTTAATTGCCTCTCTCATAGCCATAGATGAGATAAAAGTACAAGATTTTGTTCTCAGGTGAGGAAAGAGAAAATGGGGGACAGAATCACTGCACTCCAACAATTAGTTTCGCCTTTTGGAAAGGTAAAATTTGTGGATTTTCAACCCTTTCTTTTTCGCAGAAGATCTAGAGAAGCATAGTAAGGGAGCATTTTCTTTCAGATTTGATTAAAGCTTTTACTGATTATAGTCATCAATCATGTCAATGTTTCAGACTGATACAGCTTCAGTGCTTTCTGAAGCTATTGAATACATCAAGTTCCTCCATGAACAAATTGGTGTAAGTTTTCATATATAATGGTCTAATTACACTCGTCATCGCAATTTCTATATATAGAAATGTATGAAGATAATGATGGTTGTATGCTCTTGCTTTAATGAAAATTTATCAGGTCCTAAGTACCCCATATATGAAAAGTGGAGCTCCCATACAACACCAGCAGGTGAAGTTCTCTTTAATTTATGCCGAGTTACTCATCAAAATATATAGATAACGTAGACATGTAATGAGAGTCTCGATACTTGGCTGACTAACTCCACTTAGGGTTTAAAGGTTATATCGTACATTACGTTAATCCAGACGTAACATATGCTTCTTTAATCTTCCAGAATTCCGATAAATTTAAGGACCCAGAAGGAACGAAGCAAGATCTAAGGAGTCGAGGCCTATGTCTGGTGCCGGTTTCGAGCACCTACCCTGCCATGCATGAGACCACGGTTGATTTTTGGACCCCTACATTTGGAGGAACATTCAGATAGAGAAGGTCATGAAATCCGGGCATCGCAACCGGATCCCAACCAGAGTATCTTATCAAACCCTAGAAAAAGCAGAAGATATTCAGGTAGGAGTGAGACACGAGAGAGACCACCAGGGCCTCTTGTATGCAAGGGTGGATCCTCTCCTTGAGACGCCACACCTCCATGGGTCTCACTCCTACCGAATATTTTACTAGCAAAGTGGGAACGATAAGATTGAAAACATCTGGAGCCGTATACTAGTACTAGTCCTAGTCCCCCCGTATGGATGAAAAGGGAGAACCAAAATAAAAAAATAAAAAAAAAAATGCTGAAAGAGAAAGAAAAGGATATGAAACTTTCTCTAAAGGACGTACAGGCCCGCTACAGCTACAGGCAGAATGATGCAGCTTTGGCAAATGTTAGGGACCATTGGACGGCGAATATTATATATACATCTATAGCCTTGTAATAATTGAAGAATTATGATTAAAGGTAACTGGTTAGGAATGAGAACAGGTTCTAAATTAATCTAGAAGAAAAAAGTGTAGATCATAGTTTAATTAGAGACAGAATTTGTTGCTTGTAGCTGAATTTGGCCGAGGGAAGCTGGGGAAAGAATGAAGCTTTTCTTATAATTTAATGGTTTGTGTGTTTTCAATTCGATCGATTCTCTAGCTAATTAATTCTATGTGCACAGAGAGCTGGCATAATTAGCTTTAGTAGTATCAATTCAAAGGGAAAGAGGAGGTCGAAAGGGAAGGGATGATTGAATTCCAGAACAGGTCGGAGAGATCAATTGATGGGAAATATAACTTTTTGATATGTTAATTATATGTGCTTGTAATGTTTGGAATATATATGTTAGTGGAAGTCAGAGGTACGTGGCCCCATCCCCCTTGCTCCTTTTGGGATTTTTATTTTCTTTTCTCGATTTGTTTTTTTTTTGTATATTCGATCTTTGCATTGAATAGGCAATGGAGGGATGTAGGTGAAGGGGCTGTCACCCAATGCTTTTGTGCTTTCTATCGAATGGTCACATTGAACTGCTTCCATTGGAAGGTGAAGGAAAGCCCCAAACCCTACTCTCTCTGTCTCTCTCTCTCTAATGACAAAGTTGTAATGAGTTTTGTCCTAACAATGCCAACTTAATTATGATTGGTTGTACCGCTTCCTTCAATTTATTGCACATTCTTCGCAGTAGGCTTTGTATCTATATATACATATGATTTCATTTTAAATCAAGCCTAATATCATATATCTCGGGAAAAATGGACAGTGACCGAGAATCTTTGTTTCGATCAGTTTATTGCCCATCTGTTTATGCTTGTGGTTTACCTTTTGTTTCTATGGTGTGTGCGTGCTAATGTGTGCGTAATGAACTGAGCTGCCAAAGGCTACGTCTTATTGTCACCCCTTTGTTGGTCTGCACAAGTTTACGTTGCTGCTTTAGAACGTATCCGAACTATGCGTTATGCTTCCCTCTTTTCTTCTGGTTTCTTTTTGCCTCGCTAAAGAATGACATATTAATTTGTGGTTGTGACATTTGTAGGATATAGAGAAAATAGAAATTCACATGTAATTATTTCTTTTTCTATTATTGCTAATAACCTGCATGAAGAACTAATTAATTGTGATATGATTCTGGAATACAAAAGAGCAGCATAACTTGGCACCGACTTTACCTAGCTGAAAAGGGGGCAGGTCACAAATCTCAAGATAGGCAGGCACCTGTGTTATCAAGTACTTAGGACTTTAACTCTGATTTTCTTGTGCAACATTAACGTAGCTTAGAAGCGCAAGCGACTACCATAAAAAGAGCTTCTACACATTCATCATAACCATGACTATAAAGCTTACCATGTGATGATGCTATGATGTTACAATCATATTTTCAGACGAAAACGTCTTCCACCAAGATGTTTTTAAAATAACTTTGCTGCGATGATTTCACTTTGTAGCTTGTTTTTCAATACCTTGGAAAATATTGTACATCGTTAAATACATAATAGGTACGATTAGAATCTCCAAAAAATAGACGGTGATACATGGTAGGCAAAACTTATGATGGAGCCATAGATAGATTAATTGTCGCAGCCACAAACCCAAAATTTTCTTGTACTCAATTCTTGCAATATGCTTATGTTGGCCTTAATTAGGGTGGGATTTATGACTAAATCAACCTAATTTTCACCACAAAAATCAAGGAAACCTGGAGGGAGAGAGAGAGAGAGAGAGAGAGAGAGAGCTAACATTCCACCAATCCAGTTTTTCTCTGGAAAAATTATTGCGGTTATGAGTCAAAAAGAAGAGCAAAAAGAAAGAAAAGGGTTACAGCTTTAGAGACTCGGCATGCGAATAAAAATTGCCTTTATGTTTTTCAGAGAGTTCAATATCCTTTATTGACCTACGGAAAACCTTACTTTAGGGTTGTTCTATGCTAAGCATGTCCTTGCTTGCGTCTGACATCTACATTCATCTCTCAAATTTGTGTATCTATACCTGCCTGGAAGATTCTCCATATAAAGTAGGTTGCAGGTTGCAAAGACTTACGGTCTTCCCTTCAGAAAACTAGTAGTAAATAAAGCCGTAAAGAATCAAGCTGTTCGAGCTTGGCTCTCTCAAACTAAAACAGTATCCTAATATAAACGAACCAAAGCTTGAAAACATTTTAAAAGCTCGTTAACATGTCGAGTTCCTCTCGACAGGCGAATTTCTGTTATAAAGCTCAAGTTTGCGCTCCTGAAGTAGCCTCACACGAATCAATTTTGGACAAAACGTGAAGCTCGACAAATAATATGAATCAAGCTCGAACACCCGTAAACGCTCTCCATTAGTTTTTGCAATCCAACTTAATAGACAGTGACAGCATCAAATAAAAAGCCACAAGGGTGAAAGACAAACCATTTGTGAGCTTCTCCAGCTTCAGTGTTTGGATGATCATGTAAGCACAAACGCAAGGCGTACCAAATTATGAGCTAAACAAATACCTACCAACTTACAAACCAAAATGGGAGTAGAGCATATTAATTAGTAATCTTTTGTATGTTAAAGCTTCCGGGATAAGCGCACTACTGGATATGTCCATGATGAGATACTTGATGGTTAATAATGTGGAAAAGAAATACTAAGAAACCAACACAGTAGTACTATATGTTGTACTTTGTGTTTCTTAATCATGTTTTAAGAATCTGGAATTCAGGACAACAATTCTCACCCTTCCCCCCCACCCCAACAACCACCACACACACACACACACACACACACAGAAACTAAAAAGGGCATCAAAAGCCAAACGAACATGAACAGGGTAAGAGGGAGGATACACGAAGAAGTGGAGACTTCCGAGTTCTCATATGTTTCTTGTTTTGTTATGGAGAGAAGGGAAGTGGGCAAGTTGGGGTAAAAGTGTTGCAGCAAGATTCTGCTGAGAATGTGGTATTAAAGAGCTTTTGGTGTATACAGAACACAGCATACGCTCAATGGTTAAACGGATCACAGCAGATGCACAGTCAGGTGCTACATTCAAAATCAAATTACTTGCTCAATAAAGCAACAAGATGCATATCAAAATTGTCTACAAGTTGATAGACAATTTTCTACTAAGATTTGCTAATCTTATTAAGCTTTGTCAGAGTGTTCAATTAGTTGGTGAAACTTTTGGGGCACAAGGCTTTGTCAGGGTGTTGAATTCCTGGTTCAAACTGCTATTAGATCGCCAAGAGCACAAGGGGCTCCTATTTACGCACTGAAATTACCTTGCGATGGTCGAGATCGTTCGGCCTTCTTATATATAGGATTTGACGCCAAAACTGCAACTGGATTGCCAAGTGCCAAAGGCCACCTATTTTACGCACAAAAGAGAACCTTGCCAGGGCCTAAAATGTTTTACCTTTTTTTTTTCCTTCCCTTGTTTGCACCGGCAAGATACGCATTATGTGTAGCCACTAAAAGTTAATCACTTGTCTTTAACTAAATATTATTGAATGATATAAAGACTTTTGTTGTTATTTACAAAAAAAGGAGATGATGATGGATACAAGTTTGGAAAGTAATGTGAAAAAACTTACTTTTGTAAAAATGTGTTCATATTTTTTAAAACGTAGTTACCCATTTGTGAGGGGAAATTATTTTCTAAGAAAAGTTTTCGCGTAATTATTTTTTATAAATATTTGTTGCATATAAGGACACAACTCAACACACCCCAAACAAATCATGACTTAGGGTGTGTTTGATAATGCAATTAAGTACTTAAAACTTAAAGTTTTCAATGATTTTCAATTAAATAATGTAAACCTTGTATCACTCCTACCAAAAATAGACTAAACTTTTAAGTCAGGTGGACTTACTTAATGCTAATCACTTAATTCTAAATGAGATGGTTAAAAATTATTTAACTTATTTTTACATAAAATATAATTACTAAATTATTTTTCTAAGAATTATTTATTTTTGTTAGCCACTATCAAGGACAATGCCACCTCCACCATATGTATTTTCACCAAAATCATCTAAAGATCCATCACACTAAATATTTGTATCGCTACCTTTTTGCTACTGCTGTCGTACCACTGCTCCATCGTCACTGCCACAACTCACCACCACGATTTTACCAAAAAAGTTATAAAGTACATAAACAAATGCATAATTTTGGTAAAATGAATAAAATTGTAAATAAATAATTTTCAGACATTTGCTTTTGGTTTACCAAACAGGTTAACTTAGTAAAAATTCACTTAGTTTTACAAATTCAGTGCTTAACTTTTTCAGCACTTAAATTTCAGTTACTTAAGTTTTTTTTTTCTAACGTATTGACATTGCTATCAATTGATTGCAATTGCGAAATTAGGTTTTAGACATGAGTCTTTGTATTATGTAAACTCTCATCATCGTCAACAGTCAAATCAAGATTCTTTGTCTTTGTGAACCCATTCAACTTTTTTTGTTTTGTTTTGTTTTTTGTTATAATTAAAGTTAAATTTTTATTTCTAGAGAAGTCCTTGGAGAGAGGTAAAAAAGAATTCACGTAGTGAGTCAATTGTAACATTTTGCCTAATTAATTGTGAATTCGCTATCGGGCGCAAATACCCCAATTACAAAAAATTTACCTCTCATGAGGCTAAAACATGTAATCTTGCAAAAAAATAAAAATTGTTTTACTGTTAGACTATCACCTTTGGTCTCTCAAAACCTTGGCTCGGGTCCTCGGGACCAAATTATGGTCTCATGTGATGTAGCCGAAAACAAGCCTGAGTTGAAGTGTTCATGACCAATGATAACTGGTTCTTCTTAATAGTGCATGAACAGAGGGACTCAGAAAACATCGATGGTCAGTTTACCTATGGACTGAGGTGGATCTTCATCATGCATAGTGATGTAGGAGAAGACTTCATAGTTTTATTTTGTGGCAATAATAATTAAAAAAAAAACTTCACCATTTTAGCATTCGCATGTGCTTTTTACTTACTTTCAACAAATATCCAAAGTCCTTTCACACGATTCCAGCTTCATAGTCAGTCGTTGCAAGCTTTTCGTTTATTTTTCAAAATTGTTCGTATGACGGTCTCTACGCAACTTTGTCAAGTAGACAATGAAATCTAGTTTTTTTATGTTTTGAGATTCTTATGTAGTACATTCTAAATTGTCTTATTTATGTGACGAA
The DNA here is from genome assembly GCA_033065855.1 of Escallonia rubra. Lineage (NCBI taxonomy): Eukaryota > Viridiplantae > Streptophyta > Magnoliopsida > Escalloniales > Escalloniaceae > Escallonia > Escallonia rubra. The sequence continues at coordinate 366,990 of JAVXUO010001214.1, read as the reverse complement.
TTTCTAAGTTTACATGTTTCTTGTTGTATTCGCTTTCGCTGCAATTACGTCCGTCGCAAAGCTTATGGAGTGTTGCTTTTTTTTCTTTCCTTTTTTGTTCTATTTCTCAAAAGAGGAACCAGAGCGCTTTCCACTATCAGGAAATATTTCTTTTTTAAAGGAAGTCGAGGAATAATTTCCATTGGATACAAGGATCAGGAAAAAACTCTGCTATCCAACATTTTCTTTTTTGTTTTTGTTTTCCCTTCTGTGATATTTATTTTACTCTGGTTTACAAATTGTGAATCACTATTTAGTTTGCCAAAAAGAAGTTTCTCAATAATCAGCTTATATACCTTGGAGCCCTAAACCTAAAGCAATATATTTTCACTCTAAATTTGAAGTACTCCCCTTAACTATCACCACCAAAAATCAGTTAGTCTGCTTTACAACAAATTGATGGTGGCAGCAGGGTCCAGGCAAGTAACTGGCATCAGCTTACCCATACAAATTTTTTCTTCTCCCAATTTGTTAAAGATATTGGGTGGTCAGGGAACATTGGACGTCTTATGGCGACACAAGTTCAGTTCATTTGCCTCTAAACTCGATCCATTTTGACTATTGCGACGCAAGTTTCAGTACAGGGATGCAACATTTTTGCCACGTGAATACAAGAGCAAAGGTTTGTTGCACTATATCATAATAACCAATTATATGCAGATAGATAAACATATCATTCACAGATCACACTGTGCCAAAATAAAGCACAATACAAATCATGTAATGCTAAAATGCAAGAATATCCTTTTTTCGAAATCACAGGGAAATAGGATGTAGATACTATATGGTCACGAGTAAATGAAAAAGGAAATGTAAGAATGCAAACATATAATCTTTGTATCCAATTGAAATCACGCAGCTAGTTTGAGTTTCTTGGTGATGGTGGCTATGTACTTCCCTTGGTGGAAAGCCTGCTCCAATTCAAGCTCTGATGGCTCTCTTGAACCATCTCCAGCAAAAGTCCCGGCGCCATAAGGACTTCCACCTTTCACTTTCTCCATTTCAAACATGCCAGCACCAAATGTGTATCCAATGGGTACAAAGATCATCCCGTGGTGTACCAGCTGAGTAATAGCAGTCAAACTGCAAAATTTCCAGAGAAAGTGAGAAATTTGAAGATCAGTCTATTTTATGGAACTAATCGAGAAGATCCAACACGGTGACTTACGCGGTAGTTTCTTGTCCACCTCCTTGGGATCCAGTGCTATAGAAGATCCCAGCAGGCTTGCCTGCAAGCTGCTGTGTTCTCCATAGGCCACCAGTTGAATCAAGAAATGCTTTGAACTGAGCAGCCATCATACCAAATCTTGTGGGGAAGCCAAAGACAAACCCATCAGCCTCAGCGAGCTCATTGGTTGTGATGCATGGTACATCACTTTTTGCTGGCGCACTCATTTTCCCAAGTACGTCATCTGCTAGTGTCTCAGGGACCTGTCCCACGTAAAAATGACCATGTAATTTAGCAAGCGAATACCAAGACTCAGGCTGCAAGTTCTGGGCGGGCAAGAAACACTAGCTCCAATGATGTAATAAAAGCAGTAGGAGTGGACATCAGCATAATCCTAAAACGGTTAAACATGCTGTGGGGTGGTGATTCTTTAAAAGGAGAGGGAATATAGCAACCCATTATCACACAGCTTTCCATATTTGATTCGTCGAAATAAGTGCCTCTAGAAACAGAGGTAAGGTTGCTCACTGAATACCTTCTCCAGAGCCTCATAATAGGGCAGCCACTCAACTTTTAAGAATCAGCGTCTTGAAAAATGGGGGTAAACAATGGGATCAAGGTTTCATACCAAATAACTTCTCAGGCCACCAGAAACAATTAAGCCATAACCATCTGCAATAGGCAACCCCTCTCTGGCAGTAACTTCACGTTTAGGTCTCTAAGATGTGGAGAGAATCGAAGATAGAAAGGTAGAAATGGTAAAAAAAACATAACAGAATAGAGACCGTTATCCAAGAGCTGAAAGAGGATAGGGGTCCATGTACAAATAACTCTTGTCCTTGGGAGAATCATAACTCCAAATATGAAGTGAAGTAGGTATTGTACCATAATGCATCTTTCGAAAACTTTGTAGCTGAAAATTATCTTTCAGCGATTCAGAGAGCAGTTAAAAGGTCGGAGAGAACCGTTGCCCAGCAAACAACCATTGCCTACTCTTGAATCTAGGAAGAGTTACCGCAATTTGTGTAGACATGTTTAATCAACTAGCCAAGTCAAAATGATGGTCAGCAGCTCTACCCATCAATTACAAATCAATGCTCCATATAAATGGAATCGAGGATATTATAGCTACAATAAATAAACAAATTTTTTTGAGACTCTAAACTCCAGAAATGCCATCAAATTGTGCAGGAGACAGAAAGTCCCAATGAACTAGTATTATACAAGAATGGATATGATGACAAACACTGCGAAAAGAGCTAAAAACATGGGACAACCAGAGAAGATCTGAACGCACAAAAACGGATTGTATTGAGCAAAGATCCAAAAAACTTGGAAACTGGAGTTCCGTGCCTGAGCAAAGAAAAGATTTTGTCCTTGAACGCAAAACAGTAGTATGAAAGAATTGGATCAGATCGGAGTCATTTACTGTTCTGGGTTGCACAAAAAACCAATGCCTTCATTATATAGTAAGCTGTCAATTTATGTGGACAAGGTAACTTTCCTCACCACCCTAATAGCTGTGTAATAAATCATTTGCAATCGTACGTACCATGCACTTTTGCGCGATATTGCAATTTTTTGGTTTTTGCTCAATGATTTTAGTTCCATTGCACTTTGCCTTAGAATAATATTGCTGCAACTTTCTTTAGCTTCATGGACTTGAGAAAGGAATCCATGAAGTGGTGGCAGCATGCCAATCCATCATTAAAGTAGAACACATTAAGCATGTTCAAATAACTCAACAAAAATCATCTCAAATATCTAAATTCTGATCGAAAACCAGAAAGAAAAAATTTGCAAGTTGGAACAAGTTACATCAAGGTTATCATAAAGACAAACTTTCCTAAAGTTTGCGCTAGTGGACTTTCTTAAGAGACATAAAATAAGAGAGCATCTACCTGCCACAGTTTGGCTTCAACTCCTTCAACAGATGAAGCCCCTTTCTTTATCTCCAGTGCTAGCTTCTCTACATGTCCATACATAGAATAGTACCTGGCATACGAAGAAAGTTTTTGACCATCATTAATCAGGACTACATGAGGATTCTTATGTGTTTAAAACATGTCAAAAGAACACAGCATTTATCTTGTGTGTGTAACTGTGTTTGCGTAACATGTTATTTAGACAGGCTATTGCTTGGACTGTGCCAATAGTTCGAACTGCCAATTATAAGAAGGCGGATGAAAATATGGCGTGGCATTTTTCTTTCCAATAAGCATGAGACAATGTTCTTATCATTTCATGCCTTCCGACAACCTTAGACAAGGTGGTAAACAAAAAAGAAGAATGCGACAAAACTCGATTTGTTAGAACCTTAATGCTCACTATGCCTGTACAAGGTGGTAAAAAAGAAACAAAAAATACAACAAAACCCGACATCAATATTCGAAAACTCAATGCATTATATAAAACAACACAGGAACCTATAACTGGACACAGTTCCAGAATTAAACACTGAACTTTCTTTTTCTCTCTTCAACTCTGACCACATGGCATATCATCCCCATATCTATTTTCCCTACCCCCTTGTAAAGCTGAACAAACAGGGACTTATTGAAACTCAAGGGGAGAAATGATCTCAACACCGAGGAGCCCTCACTATGCCATTGACATATAAACAACCAACTTGTAATAGTTTCTTCGTCATATTTATGTCTAAAGCAACAAATTATGTCTGAAAAACACTATAGTAGTCAACTGATAATACAACAGGAGCAGTCCAAGAAGACACTTCGAAAGTCATTTCGAATTCAATGTATTCATCTCTAATGTCTTAACTCTGAGAAAATTCTCCATTTAGCTGATATTAGATGCATTGCCGTTCTGGTTTTTTTCTCCTTTTTTTTTTCCAAGAAAAATTTGGCACGACCGATGTTCAGCAATTAATTATCTCTAAATTCACTTACTAATATTTGTCTGGCTTAAAGCTCACTGGAGTCTGGACTCCCTCTGCTGCACAAGACTCTAATCATGAGAGCAGCGGAGAGGATCCATGTCGCATTATCATCACCTCACCATAACTTTGAATAAAACTAAATCTATCATTTTGTCCAGTATCTAAAATGCGGTTAACGATAGAATAGAAGTCTAATGCTCCTTTGTTGTGTTTTAGCATTAAAAGCATTTATACCATGGCGTTTATTACTGAACATGTCTTTGGTAGATCTGAGGCTGCATAACCACGTTCACTTTGAATTTCCAAGCAATTTCAATACTAATAACTATAGCTCCATTACTCAAAGTTCTTGGAGAGATACAATGCTAACACACACACGGCTCTTCATATTGCCTTCTCAATAGAACGTATAATGCGGTAGCAAAACAGGCTCAATTCGGAGCACAAAAACTGTCTAAAATTATAGGGTGCAAGAGTGTTTTAGCAAAGTAAATATGCAGAATATCATCAATTTCTGTTTTAGAATTATCGCCAGTCTTTTCAAAGTGGAACAGTTAACTCCCAGGCTTAAGAGAAAAGACCGGTATATAAATCATATACAGGAAGGGAGTTTCATTACATTTTTCTCCTTGACTTTTTACGAATTCTTAGAAAAAATGTTTAGTACGTGTAAACATTGACTTTACTCAACAATTTTACCCTAGTGTAAACTTGTCAAACTACTTAGTCTATCATGACTATTTGAGTTCAATTTAATGTCTTACATGTACTAAATTTGCAAAGAAACTCTAACCAGAAAATCCAACGAAACGGAGGGAGTACGTCCCAAAGACTAGATCACTGTTTCCTAGAGAAACGAACTGGTCAACTTGTGATCAAGGTTTGGTAATATCACAAAGAACAGAGTTTACGATAGTCAACAGCATTAACACTAAACTTGAAACCGGAAGATATATTGGTTGAACTAAAGTTTCTCCTCGAATTCCAACTTTCCGCCAATTAATACATGCTAACAAATCCTCAAAACTATGACATCTCACAATTAGCTTCCACAATCAAATACTTTCTAAATTACGCATCAATAACGAGAAAATCCAACAGTTTACAGCAGCCAAACAATCGAGACAATTCAAGTCTTAAGAAAACGTCACTTGGCGAGTGATCGAAACGCCGGATCTCAAACACGTAACAATGAGACTACGATAAAAGATCAAACAGCCAATCGATCCATCAAACGCCATGCTACACAAACACTACTGATCAGCATCAGTGAAGTTTAGGTAGAGAGAGAGAGGGAGAGGGAGGGAGGGGGAATAGTGAGAGAGCACTTACACAATGTAAACCTTGGTGGCCATTTGATCTTTTCGCCTTCTGTCTCGCACTCTCTATCTCTCTCTCTGAGGAGCGAGGGGAGCTGATTTATAGCGACATAGGAGATCAGTTAAGAGCTTATTAATCACGTATTTAGGGGCTTGGCGTGAAACGACGTCGGATGAAGGGGTGAGCTGAAGTGCTAATGATGATAGGTTGTTGTCACGCTTATCATCATCATTCTCATTGCCTACGACGACTCCAGATGATGCCGGTCTATTCTCATTCTTTCATCATTGGCCTATATAGCTTTACTATTAATGCATTTACGCATACGCTTTACTTTTTTTTTTTCTTTTTAAAACTCTTCGCTACGATCTCAGCAATAAAAAAAGCCTGCAACCCGTTCATATAACGACTAACAATCGAGATTAATTATATTAAGTGACTCTTATTCAGTGATGTTAAAAAAATAGTGTCAAGAGTTGCTTCGAAAGATATGTGCAAAAATGTCACTAACAATCTTCAACGATAATTAATTATTGTTGTACAGAGGTATTGCAGGTTATTCCTACCTCTGGAGTTATAATTAAAATCTTTTCTTTTTGTATTATTTGTGTGCAAGGCATTGGTGGTTCTATATCCTATGGTCTATAATATTGGCAACTCTTAGTCCTTTTGTCACTCTTATTTGATATAACTACAGTTCTATTTTCTACAACAACAACAAAAAAAACTAAAATCTTTTCTTTTTTATTCTAACTTTTGATTGATATTTAGAACGTGTTAATAATATTACAAGCAATAGATTTATGAATTGTTTACTAGTTTATTACTTGAACGGTATTATTTACCTACTACTAGAGTTATAACTAAAATCTTTTCTTTTTGTATTATTTGTGTGCAAGGTGTTGGTGGTTCTATCTATATCCTATGGTCTGTAATATTGGCAACTCTTAACCCTTTTGTCACTCTTATTTGATATAAATACAGTTCTATTTTTTACCAAACAAAAAGAACTAAAATCTTTTTTTAATTCTAACTTTTAATTGACATTTAGAACGTGTTTGTAATATTACAAGTAATAGAGTTATGAATTGTTTATTAGTTTATTACTTGAGCGGTATTATTTATGATGCACGACTCCCGTTTAATCTCCTCTGCATATATTGACATCTATATACAATGTATGATGTGTGTTTGAAACATGGGTACATATATTCATTTATATTTTTTTTACGAGATGTGGCATGGCTCTCATTATTAAGAGAATTGTTTGAAGAGGCTGACGGATAATTACTTATGATAATCTTCTTGTTGATCCAAATCTAACGATCAAAATTGATGGAAACAAATGTGCGACACTCCCTGAACTATAGCCATTTTGCTACATTAATCCGATATCTAAAATTTTTGATGCCATAATTCTTTATCTTAAAATCATTTAATCATATAAGTCTTTTTTTTCCATTTCGTCTAAATATGGTCATCGGTGGCCCTACTAAGGCCTGTAGAGTCAATCCTCAGTTGTTAATCCTCAAGAAGCAAAAGATTCCCTTTGGTCCTTATATTATAAACGTGTTGCTAAATTAGTTCATAAATTAGATTTTACATTCTTGCTCCTTTAACATTGCATCGTTATTCAGCTTCTTTCTTTTGATCAGTTCAGTCAGGTTTTAGACATTGATGGAAAAAAGGCAATTTATCCCTTATGCCATCAATACAACCAACACCACACCACCCCTTCCTTCTGTACAACCATCAAATTAATTAGATACCCAAAAGGTAAGTTGAACAAACTGATGATAAATTAAATCCTACATGACAACCACCCCTCTCATTAGAGCTACCAACACCTCTGTTATACTACACTCCATGCATTGCCACCACAACCAATTTAAACCTCAGTTAGTCAAATCTCATGTTCTAGTCTTCTAGATATACATATTAGTACGTCCAGATTAAGACCGTAAAAGTCAAAATGATGCATCTTGTAGGGGGCGGTTACGGGTTTGGTGGGCACGGGGTAAGATTTACCTAGGGTTAGTTACATAGTATTTTCTTGGACACCATGGGCGGGTATGTACCCCCCCCCCCCTCTCCTTTCACAACAGAGGCATGTGCAGGCATACAGTCATACGACACAGACCTAGATGCACACACACAAATAGAGACAGGCAATCGCACGCAGAAATAACAAACATACACAAGCACGCACGCGCACACACACGTCTGTCTGTGGAGGCTGTGTTGATAGCTCTAAGCAAACGGGTTATCATGCAAGATTTGCTATTAGTTTACTTCATTTATTCTTTGGGTGGGCATTTAGTGTGATGGTTATACAGAAGGAAGGGGCGATGCGATGTTGTTGGTAGGGGACATGGTGTTGATAGTGTATGGCAAAGGCGAAACCACCTTATAGAGAGCTCGGTGGTAATGATACTAAAAGTTCATGGTCATGATAGCAACTTAATTATTTGATAGGACAAAAAATGTTTTTTTTTACTTATCGACGTTCAAAACCTGATTGAGATGACCAAAATGACGAAACTGGCTAATTTTGTAATGTTAAAGGGTCAAGAATGCAAAAATTGATTCCGGGACTAATTGAACAACGCCGTTAATAATTTAGGAATCATCTACTTCTTTAGGATTGATGAATGATTGTCCTTGCTGTGGGGGCGGCAGACGATTAAATTTAGATAAAAATAAAATAAAATACTAAAGCGACGAAAAATTAATTAAGAAACAAATATAACGGCAACCATTATAATTTAAAAAACTATAGGGACATTTGTCTCGATTTGATACTAACAATTCATTAATACAGTCAAGATGCATGGGACGATCTCACACGATGGTAGATCTGTCCTCTACTTCATTGGTGGCTGGACGTTTTGTCCGATCCCTTGCAGTCACAAATTGCATATTACTGGCCAGAACTGTCTTTACCGACACTTCTAACTTCAATACATTTTTCAAAAATCTGTTACTGAAATCAGGGCTGTCTCTTGGGACTTCCTTCGCTCTCTGCAATTCTATTTTAAACCCAAGAAAATAATTAACCAAAAAAAAAAAAAAAAAGGTGGAAAGGTATAGGCTGCTTCCACCAGCAATTTATATGTAGATATTGTATGGGAAGAGAGAAGAAATATATATGTACTTAATGAGGTATCCTGACTGTCTCTCTTCCGTAATTTCATTTATCAAAAAGTTTATGGCTGTCAATTCCTACTAACAAAAGAAAGATGGGAAACAAGAATGACAAAAATTATCTTTGCAGTCCGCAATATCGTCACTTAATTAATAAATTCAAAACCTTAATATACTCATGAGGGAGCCCAAGAATTAACATGTGTGTATTGTTTTAAGTTAAATCTACTGCCGGAGCATTGTATAGCAGTCGGTACAATCACTCATAGGTTAACATTGTTTTGATAAAGTCATTTACGTTAGCCCTAGTCATCATCATATTATAATAACGTCAATGCATCCTCAATAAGAACAAAAAAAATCAACATTTCGGCAGAAAAATGACACTAGAGGCCAAGTTTTAATGTTCAATAACTCAACAAAGTAATTTGGGTTAATGATGAAGTCTTGGGTGGGCAGGCAATTTTTTCAAACAAACACCAAATGAGAGGGATCCATTAGCCAGCAGGAACATCAATTTTTCCATGACCCACCACCTCATAATCGACCAACTTACGAGCGTTTGTGAGAAGTGTGTAAAGGGCTTCCCTTGGATTTCAAAACCTGCTTTTTCCTTCTGCCTTCATGAACTGCGAAGAGAAAGGCCCACAAAGACATGAGCAAAAGTTGGCTTTTGCTTCACGAATCCAACACTACACCAACTCCCCTGCAATTATGTTCAATCTTGTAGCCTTGCTAGGGAAGGAAGATGTTGACCATATGCCCTGATATTTTCATGCAGTTGACTTGATTGCAGACTGAACCTGGATGAAATCAAAGGCTATTACTCGATGTAATAAAAACCATATGATGCGACTCTAAATACAAGACAAGCTGTGCTTCGGAAGGAAAACAGCCATCATAAAGCAGTAAACTAGAAGGTAATAAGCAGTAAACTACAAGATAGCATTCGCCCTTACAATATTGGTATCAGGAGATACAAAATATGTAAATATATTAGAACATACGAGTACGTAGAGCTTTTGAACCATACATAATTTCATATGCTCCATTTGGAAGGGTCACCACTCACCATGAAATGCAGTACCTGTTGTTTACAAGAAAGCCACCTCCAGTTGCTTTTAGAGGAGACTTGGCTCCCCAAAGACCAAGTCACTACGCACTGAGAGTCTTCAACTTCTTTGACAACCAGGCAACCATCTTCCAAGTCTTCCACGCTCTTCTATTTACATTCTAAAGTCTATTGACGTGTGTACGTGTGTGTGGGGGAACATAATGGGCAGAACACGCCATTCATAGAATTGACAGGCTCAATTCTTTTACTGGGTTTGGCTAGCAAAGAATAAGGTCAGGCACCATTAGGCTCAAAAACATTAAAACCACATTCAAATTGCAACTATCTACCCCTCTGAACCCAGACATATGATATCTAATAGCATAGACTATAGAGTGTTGAACACTCTCACTATCCCATCTATATACCAGCAGCATCACAATTATTTCATAGGTTTGCCCATGATAGATGCTTCACATTGAATGATGGCATCTACTCGTCGTCAATGGTGTTGTTTCCTCGCTTCGAAAGGAAGATACTGCCCAAAGACGTGGTCTTTATAGTCAATTCCAATAGAAAAGATGCTTCAAGAATCCAATACAATAGATGCTTCAACAAACTTATGACAATAGCAACTCTCCTGCAATTATCTTCACGCATGCTTATAAGTTGCAACAGTACAAAAGGCCTGCCCTGTTTCCATAGTCTCTACTGAAAATTAATGATAAGCAGCCTAAATATAATGTTATGGAGTTATAATTGACTAGCTATAGGTCATCCGGTGTGACAATTGAGTAGTGGAGAGGCTATTTCCGCGTTCTGCACTAGAGACCTCCAGGTCACAACGGAGCAACCTTATCTTTAAGCCAATACCTTGTCGAACGTATCTATTTAGATGATTCGAAGTACAAACTTTAAAATATAAGTAGAGCACGGCGAAGTAGATTGATCAAATGTTTTAACACAATAGTTGCATTCACAAGTTTGAAAAGAGTCAGACATGAAAAGGGTTCGCAGTGCACGAGTTCTCTAAAATTGCAAATCATAAGCACGTCGAACCAAGCAACTACCAGCCTTAAAATCTTGCAGACATTGGAATTTCCAGTTCACACTTGCATCTGCTGCAGTGTGCAATGAATCCAACTGAATGCTTCTTGACGTGAGAGACAACCGAGCGGGCGGGGGGGGGGGGGGGGTGGGGGGGGGGGCATGATATCAACTTTCATTTTTTCATAACGGGACAAAAATGCAGAACATAATTACAAGGGTCAAGAGGCAATGCACCAGATGGCGCATCCAGTGCCTCGACAATAACATCTAAGTACATATGAGACATACAATAAAAATTCATCTACAGATACCCGACACTGCAATCATACTTCTGTTTCACACAAGACTTCAATATAACTAGTAACTTTGGCCAGCAAAGCTACTACCATTTCTGTAAAACAGAAATGACAAGCATCCACTTATGAGTACAATAGAGACACACACAAAGTCAAGAGCAAAAGCATAAATATACCTAATTTTCAAGCAGGCAGCCTTAGAGCCAACTGGGATGGCCTTGACTGCAGATGATGGTCATTAGAGCTCTTACATGACGACATACATCTGTTACCGCCAATAATTTTAGCCATTGACGCTTCAAAACATAGCAGAGGGTTTTAGGTAAATATCTGCATTATCTACCTAGTGTTGTAGGACAAGAGTCCAGAACCAAGGAGCCAACAACTTTCTTCAGAGAGTTAAATGAGCAAAAATACTACCATCATCTCCGAGTACACATGCCTGTTCTATTTACCATCAATGTACCAGAAAAATCTTTGAGCGGTTAGTCTAAAATGCCGCATATTGGACGTCTTGAAAGCATATGACAAAGTACAAGTTCTCGGAATGACAAAGACTGAATGTACTTCTCGGAACGACAAAGACAGACTTGAGAACGCATTTTAAAGCTTCCATAATCAAGGTCATGCAACCGCATACAGAATTAGGTTAAAAGAGACAGTCTGCAGCAGAAACACCATCCATATGACTAACTATATAAAGCAAAAAATTCCGATACAGGCTAGTTAACTCTAACAGAGAATGTTGATGGTAAAGTCATGAACTAGGAGACATGAGCTATGGACGTCCGCACAATTATTCTAGAAGGAAACAACCACTGGCCTCTAGAGGACGGCTAAAAATACATGTATTATATTATGCGTGCAAATACTTAAATATTTTTAGTGGCATTGAAGGTTTGAAGGAAAAAGGACATATATACTCGAGTTAGATCTTTAATCATACAAGTCAGATTATGTAAGAAATCTCCTAGGATTAGTCGGCTTACAGCATTACAGTTTCTGTACGGATTATGTCGAAAGAAGGGAGATGCAACCTATCTATCCATAGACTTGTACTAGTGAGCCTGATCAGATATTCCATCAATTTATCCAACTTTGCTACAATCTTTGAGCACCGACTGAAACTCCTTTTGGAACTTCACTACAAATCCAGATACAAATAGAAAGATAACGGTGAACTCTGTACCACAATCATCAACATATCCAACTAGTGATTGATGTCATCAGTACTGAGAGGAGTTTTAACATAATTGTAAACAAACACAAACAAGAAGGAAAAAGATGCCTAGGAGCAATTGGACGCATAATATGTGAAGTGAGCTATATTCAAGGAGTACAACAATGCTACTACACTCTACAGCACAAAAAGGACACATCATTCACGTAACCCCTCAGCTATTTTGCTAATGGTAAAGCCGATATCCCTTCAAATTCAAGAGTCGGTGACAATCTTTTTGAGTAATGAATAATAATTGGAAAAACTCGGTCAATGATTATAATTCAAAGTAGTATTCGTCTTTCTTGTTGTATACAATAAATAAAGGGAGTGAGAGAAAATCACAATCAAGGATAGTGTTACAATTACTGTTGAAGAGCTTCTTCTAACAAAAACTGAGACTGCTCCATCAAATCGGGGCTCAACCTGAACATGAGGACGCAAAACTCCATCTGGTTGAGAGCCCCATCTCCGTCAAAATCGCCCTCTTTCAACATACTCAACAGGTCATCGTCGGTCAAGTCTTGCAGGCCCAGCAGGGCAGAGTTCCTCTTGAGGCTGTCAAACGTGATGACCCCTTTATCGACGTCCATCAATAACCGGAACCCGTTGCAGAGCTCTCCAATCAGACCGTTCCCGCCCAATTTGTCGGCCATGATTGGCAAGAAATCTTGAAACTGAGACTGCTTCGTGGATGCCATGGATTACTATCAAAGAGAGAAGGGGCAAATGGGTTTCTGAAAATAAGGGTGATGCGAGGGTGAATATATAGGAGGGGACGCGAGCGTGTGTGGACGGTGTTTTGGGGATTTCGAAGAAAGAAGGAAGGAAAGAAGGAGGGACATGGGGAAGAAGGAAGAAATCAAGGGTAGACAACTCAGACACCACGTACATCCAGCAACTGCCTCTCGTTTTCGGAGAAAGCTCTGCGGGGGCATATTCGTCCATTCAAGAAAGAAAGCCACCTAGACTAGAGTATTATAATATCTCCCCGGATATACCGTCATACACAGCCGGATGATGAACACGTGCCAAGTGAAGACTTCTAACGTGCCCGATTTTTTTTTTTTTTTTTGTGTGTGGAGATAATTAAAAATTCGATATTACGTTCATCTACTGTATAGACGAGTAAAATAAACAACAAATAAACAAACTACAGCAACAATAAGGAGCAAAACACTAACAAGGCACCACATCTTCCATAGCAAACTCAAGACTGCTGAACTGACTGGAGTTCTTTAAACCACTCTTATTTAAGACTGTTAAACCTGATGTCCAACCTAAAAGCATGCTTAAGAGAAGGATAAATCCACCAGGTATAAGAATCAATCTCAAACCTTATGTATTGTCGACGTAAGACTTGACAAAGAACATGACCCGAATTGCAAGCAAAGTGTGCCATGACTGATGATAATTGCAAAAAACTGTCAGTGCATTGGGCGATATGTAAAAAATGCATCTCCTTACCGCAGTTAGTTATCTTACGCAAAAAGTCTTCGAACGATTCACTTCTCTAATCTGACTTTAGCATCTGCATGAGTAATTTCGAATGAGCGACTAGAAAAATAACATGTAATTACATACGACGCAGTAACCGCTCTATAGCTAATAAGACAACCTCTTGTGCCGCACAAAAATCATGAGAAGATCTAAGGACATCACTTAAGATTCCTATGGGCTTCCATTTCGCATTAAACAACACAAATCCTATACCAAACTATGTTAACCCTGTTGCAATAGAAAACTTTGTGGTAGTATCCGGAAGACCACCTGTGCTATTCCTGCAATAGTTGGCTTTCATAATAGAAATAGCAGAGAACACAACTGTAGTAAATAGGAACTATCGGATAATAGAAATGTTCATAACGCACTACGCTTTGCTGACCGGAGAAAGATCCTTGGTTTCTCATTTTGTGGATACATTGCTGGAAATAGGAGGTAGCTTTGATATCATCTAGAAGTCTATAAGTATGAGCCACAATGGACAACGGAGAAAACCTTTCTTGTCTAAAGACCACTGAGCTCCTGGCACGCCAAATATTTCATAGTAAAACAATCACTGCTGCAAGATAGGATAGGTCAGAATGATTAAGAAAGACAGGTTTAGACAAACACCCGACAATCCATTCCTGAACCTGGCACCCAGGTAGCTGATGATCAATACCAAAGAATTGGAGCCAGACGCTATGAACGCAACCACATTCAATGCAGAGATGCTGTTGCGTTTCTGAACATGCATGACAAAGAGGGCATGCGTCAGAAATTCTGCATTTCCTCAGAACAAGAGTAGAGAAAACTGCAATTCTGAGATGTAGAAATTTCCCGAGGAAATATTTCAAAATTTCAGGAATTAGTAATTTCCATGATGTACGCCACACTGTAGAAGGTACTAAATGAGATTTTTTTTGGGTACAAAGGTACTGAATGAGATGACAAGCCTTCCCGTCCATTCAATTTACTCAAGTACTTGTATGTTTTGATTATTGACAAGTAACCCCCTTTAGCAAAAGGCCATCCCCACACATCCATCCCATCTGACTGGAACCAAGTTCCTAGAATGAGAAAGGCAAGAGTAGAAGGTAGAGATGTCAAAAGGGCCGGGCGGCCCGTTTTTGGCCCGGACTGGCCTGACCCATTTTTGGGCCCGGACTGGCCCTAACCCTTAGGGCTTGGACCAGGCCGAATTATTTGAGAAATAGGCCCGGGCCGGCCCTAAAATGGCCTGTTTTTGACCGGCCCTCTTTTGGCCCGAAAACTGACCCCGTTTTGGCCCTAAGGTTGGCCCCTTTTTTGGCCCTACACACAGGCCCTCTTTTGGCTCAGTATTATTGTAACACATTATTATATATAAGTGTGCGTGTCCAACGATGATCGAATGCGCAATGAATTTGAATATGAATTATGTTGATCGTTCTTCCTTTGTGCAATAATCAAAGATATGTTTGACGTAAAACAAGACTTAGATTACAAAGATTATAATCGAACCGTGAGAAATCATGAGCCTCCTTGAAGAGGCTTTGGTGGTCTTGGATGGGCCGAACTTATTTATCAATAAATACCAAACCGACTAATTCCACCCTCTTACATATAAATTAGTATTGGCATCGTGCGTAAAAAAATAACTGTTAAAATACATATAAAAAGCTAGTATTTATATTATTAAATAATAATAACAAAATAGATAGTAACATAATAATATTATTTTCACCTTTTAATGAGTTTTCAATCACTTTAAAAAATAATTGTTATTCTTTCAGCAACGAAAGAAGAAGTAAAATATCAAACAGTAGAAATAGTCTCTTTCAAATAGTAGAAATAGTCTCTAGGGCAATTTAGCGTTGTTAATACTTGCTTGGATACACATAAGGTAAAAAGTTTGTGCATATGACTTCAACAGATGTTTATTGAAAAGAGAGAGAGAGAGAGAGAAGAAGATGCTACTATATTAAAAAAGGAAAGAAAAGCCAAATACCGTGCAAACATTTGCTAAAATTTAAAGAACTACTGTATTAAGCAATTTGATAGATGTAATTGTCATTTTCTATTTACCAAACTTCCGAAAAATGCTACTTATAAATTATAATGTTAGTAGGCCAAAAAATGCTTGTCAATATTACACCAAATTAACATGTATCAATCTCAACCAATTAATTTGATGTATTCTTGTTGGCCATCGATGCAAATAAATAACAAAAGGTTGGGAACCAAAATTTTTTTGGAAGATTGGGCCCATATATCCAGTTTCAGGCCCGGGCCCGGCCCATTTTCCAATCATCAGGCCCGGCCCCGACCTGTTTTCTTTGGAGGCCCGTTGGGCTCAGGCTGGGCCGACCCAAGCCCAGCCCATTGACATCTCTAGCAGAAGGAAATGTATCCAACAAGGTTTCGAGATTTCAACTATTTGAATTACGCAAGAATAAATAAGAAATGTGGCGGTTCTCATTTTGGTCGGTGCGAAACGCTTGTAAGCGTTCAGGGGAACATTGAGGCAGCCACCAATCCATCCAGACAGAAATTGAGTGACCGCTGCCTATGCGCCACTGAACTCCTTGCTTAAGCACTCTCTAACCAACCAAGATACTACGCCAAATCCATGATCCTTGACGAGGGTCTCTAGCCTGAAGGAAGTCCCCATGTGAGAAGTGTTTACCTCGAAGAACCTGGCTTGCTTAGATAACAGCGACTGCTTTATTCCATATCCTCCAGGCTTGCTTAGATAATAGCGACTGCTTTAGAATTAAAAATCATATAGCTAGTAGTCCTCTTCTGGCAGAAGTGGTGATCGAATTCCACCATTTTGACAGCAAAAACAGGCAAGCCTTCAAATTTTGAAACTTAAGTCTAGGATGTGATGTGTAAGGACAAAACGAAATCTTAAAAGATGCAGAACCCTCTTACGCAGAACAACATATTTGAAACAGAAAGGATGAGACACGAGCTGGGAGGAAGAAAACATAACAGATATGACTAGGAAAACGTAGCCCAAACCTCTGCACAAAACTTAAGCAAAACAAACAAAAGACTAGCACTTTGTGAGTCAGAATTCCCAGAGGAAAACAAAGATTGCTCATGCTCTATTTCCATAGTAATAGAAAAATACTACGGATTCTCTCCCAGCATAAATCCCTCACATAGGTAACAAGAATTAATTTACATATAATCTTCTATTTCTTTGAAATAATTAAGAAGTTTCAAATATGCATCACCAACAAACTATTATCTTGCTTCTGGCAGTGTTATTGTCACCGCACTTCTGGAATGGCATCTAGAGTCACCTCTTAATGTTTCTATCTCATCGGAGCTTCTTTCTGCAAAGAACCCAGGCTGCTTAGGTTGAGCCAACCTCACACCCTCGTTGATCAACATGAAAAGTACTGATGACATTGTCGGCCTTTCTTTTGGAGATTTTTGAACGCACAATAGACCAACTTAATTGGACACATCTCACCACTTGAGATTCGACATATGTATCTTTCAGACAGGAATCCAGAAGCTCCAATGCTTTGCCTTCACTCCACAGAAGCCAGGCCTAAGAAAAATAGTCCAGGCAATAAGTTGATTATATAAAAGGTTTGCCAAAGCAATAAAGTATCAAGTTACATATTTATGGATACGTACATGTCCCAAAAGACTATGATAATGATCTGGATGATCATGGTATCCCGTGTTCCTTTTTCCACTCAGTATTTCAAGTAAAAGCACACCAAAACTGAAGACGTCGGACTTCACAGAGAACTTTCCAGCAATTGCATACTCAGGAGACATATAGCCACTGCAAAAGAAGTACAAGGTTTAACAAAGACACGGAAAAATGATTATAAGTTTTGTAGCTTTGGGGGTGCCACTTACTATGTTCCAACTACACGCTTTGTTTTGGCTTCGTCTTGATCCCCTCCAAAACTCCTTGCAATCCCAAAATCTGAGATTTTCGGGTTTAGCCTACTATCTAGCAAAATATTGCTGGCTTTGAGATCCCTGTGAATTATATTTAGTCTTGAGTCCTGGTGAAGGTAGAGAAGACCCTTTGCTATCCCAAGAGCAATTCCAAAGCGGCTTTGCCACGTGAGTAACACACTTCGACTCTCATCTGCATAAAATCTCCACCCAGATGGGATCTAAGTCAGTTCTCAACTTAATTAGGTGATAGTTCCGCAAAGACGCAGAAACTAACATGATAATTTTTTTTTTATCAGGAGAAAGATGAGCAAAATCACACCAAAGATGAAAAAGTCCAAGCTTTTGTTTGGCATATACTCGTAGACTAGCATCCTCTCTTCTCCTTCAAGACAACAGCCCAGAATTCTGATAAGATTTAGATGTTGAAGCTTGGAGATCAAGATAATTTCGTTCTTAAACTCCTGAACACCTTGTCCTGAATCCTTTGAAAGTCTCTTGATTGCCACCTCTTGTCCCATTGACAACGTACCCTACGAAACAAGATGATAGCTAATATGGCATTCACTCTTTGCTAAACTCTAGAATCGTTCAAAATCTGCATTACCTTGTACACAGGACCAAAACCACCTTTCCCTATCAGATTTGTGGAAGAGAAGTTATCAGTGGCAGCTGTTATTGTAGCCATATCAAACTGTGGCAACTCTGTGTCTTCCTTGTTTTTTCTGATAAGAAAGTCTAGGTCTGCCTTGTCGGTAACTGAACATGATAGAAATTAGTTACACACTGCCAATGCAACTCCATTCTTGGTGGAAAAATAAGTTCGACTAATGCAGTACATAAAACACAAATTTATTGTCAATACAAGTCATAGGAGTGCATAAACTGTTTGAAAAGCATATGACTGTCACATCGCTAGAAATGTTATTACATCCTTCCCACGAAGACCTTTTGCACAAACAAATATTTCACCATGGGTGGACAAGTTTTTTTTTTTTTACCTATCTTCTTTTTCCTCCTCCGCGTGATATGCCAGGTTAACAAGCTGAGGACAAGCATTCCTGAAGCAGTTGATATGGATGCCATTAATAGTATCAGTCTTTTCTCCTTCTGACTATTGTCTGAAGAAAACAAGCGTTAGTTAATTTATCTGGAACCATCACATCTGGCAACCCATTAGAGGCATTTAGACTTGATATCAATGACATGATTTCTGATGAAATTCATGTCTTGTAAAAGATGATACAAACTCGATGATTGTTGCTAGGCAACTCGCTATAGAGTAGATAAGTATGAGAAAGTATAATAGCAAATAGTGGTCATATCATGTAGCCAAATTGATATACTTACCTAGCTCGGAAGCAGGCATTCGTATGTGGATATCTAGCTCACTTCCTTGTACAGAAAATTCTCTAATATCAACCAGATCACCAAACCAATTTAAGCAACCAGATCCTCCGCCCCTAATATCTGAATTTGCAAAAGCTGTACAAGAACAATTCTTCAGACACGCAGCCTCACATTGCTCAAGGTCCATGCCCTTGTCCAGCCGAAACTCCAAGAGGTCTGGCGACTTGACATTCTTAAGCTTTACAAATCCTTCACCGTTCTGGCAATCCAATGGCATCTTCCTGACACAACCACTAGACTAATCAAGAACATCCCATTGACTTTGTGACTTTGGTATGAATCCTTCCAAGCAACCGCAAATCGGGTTGTTGTTAATCCTGCAAATACCATTAACACCACACCATCCATAGTTATCGCACAAATTATTTGGTGATGTGTACATAATAGTCCAGTCAGAGCTCCCTTCATTTAAAACTAAGTGTTGGATCACACCTGGCTGTTTCACTGTTGCTCTTGTCATAACAGAACTAGAACTAAACTCGAACAAATGGTAGAGCTCAACAGAGTTGGAAACAAAACTAAATTTAACCACTGGGCTTCTCAAAGAGTAAGTACCACTGTATCGAAGTCCATTCCATGGCCCAGTACGCAACTTTTTCTCTGAGCCCTTACGAAGTACAAATTGAGGCAATCCCAGGTTATCAATTCTGCAAGTGAAGTCCCCAGGAGATGGATCACTGGTATCCTTCCATGATGTCAAATATCGATTTTGGCCACTGGTCAGGTTCCACCCCAATTTCATGCCTGGTAAAAGTGTATCTGATGGGAAGTCAAAGCTTTGCCATATGTAGCTTCCAACACTCGTGTTGCTGTTCTCTCTGAGAACAAGATTCCCAGAGTCTAGTATCTGTGCTATTGAACTTTGCACAGTCGCTGAAGAATTTGATGACCAGACAACTCTGTTTGTCATGCAATTGAGTAGAACCAGGTTGCCATCAGTGCTAATACTTAGAACTCCATTTGACCCTCTTAGAGGAACTTCCCTGTTTGCGATCCATACAACTATTTTTGGGAACTTCTTGTACCATATTCCCAAATACCGACTGGTAGAATTGGAACCACTGGGAGAGAAGAAGCCTAATTCAAAGATTTTGCCTGAGGAAACCAAAGTCTCACCATCTCTGATCGATTCATCTGACGTTATTATATCAACAGCCTTGCAAAACTCTAAGACTGAGAATGGAATGAGAAGTGAGTAGATAAAAATTCTGATAGTAAAAGACTGCATTGTCGTCTCTCGGAAGAGCTCTAATATTTGGCAGTTCCAAAATTCTCCATCCAAAGGAGGAGATGATCTCACCTTAGCTTCAATGTAGACATGCAAACAGGCTGATTTGCAATGAAGAGAAGATTCAAAGAGTCAACTACTAATCGAAATTATTTTGCGGTCGTTTCCATGGACTTATTTGTCAAGACTGCACAAATAAGACCATGTGTCAAAGCACCCCCAATGTGACTTTGAAGATTGACAATTTTGCTGGCTATTATTCACAAAGGACTTCATCAGTCATTAGTGAGCTTTCAATGCATGAGAATGATGGCTCTACTTCTGTCTCCAGGACTGGACTTAAAAATAATCAGGGTTCCAATATTAGAGGCAAGAACATGAATTAGTTGTAACACAAATGATATGCTAACATAAATTGGACATGGCTAAAAAATTGCAAGAAGAGTAGTGAAGATATAGGAACTGAGAAATGCTTTCTTTTTCTTCTTTCTCTAAACTAGTAAGGATTGCGTGCCTGACATGTTGAATGGTAATTTATATCTATATCTATTCTATACATATATAAAAGCACGAATGGAGTTAAATGACTAATATTTTCTTTCCTTAATTAAAGTACTCTTTTCTAATTGATACTAATTTTAATCCCGTGCGTTACACACGAGAATAACAACTATTAAAATATTTATTGAGAGATCTCGTATTTGTATGTTTAATAGCAATTACAAAATTAGTAGTGACAATAAGATAATCAAAACTTAATTTTTACCTTTTAAAGGAGTTATCTTACTAATATTTATTTTTAGAAATGAACTTGAGTAATAATTGTTCATTTTTAAGACAAATGAAGATGAAAAATAGTGCATGAAATAATATAAATAGTCTCTCCTAATTAATAGGAATTGCAGTGATAACATTAATATTAATAACCCGTGTGTTGATGTTGTATTACTTAAGACCACCAAGAAAAGAGTCACAGTACATAATAAACGATTAAAAAAGAGAGAGCGTAAGGAATAAAAAAAGATTTAAGATTAAAAAATATATATAGAAAATTACTTTTGTCAAAATCTAAGAATTAATGGAATTGTAAAGATATAAATAAAATTTTTGAGTGGGCACGTTGACATAGAAGAGAGAGAAATGTAAAATCTATATAATTAGTTGAATTTCAAATGGAAAGAAGGAATTCAAGAGAGAGAGAGAGAGAGAGAGAGAGAGAGTTAATCCAAATCAATATTGCAAATGTAAGTATGCGAAATTGCTTAGACCCTCGCTTGAAGGCCGCGTGGCGATACCCGCGAAAAACGAAGGAAAGAGCCCGTGCCTCTCTGCCTTTCGTTAAACTCCGTTCGTCCAATGGGTGCACCTTACTGTTCCCAGTTTAGTTTGAGAAAGCTCTTTAATGTAATTACCTTCATTCGTTGCTAAGCCAAGCAAGGACTTCTTTAGCAAGAAATGCATCATTTTCACACTCAGTTTGGTCCTACTACTGGTTCATTTTGTTAAATTTAAAATATTTTAAAAATTCTAAATAGAAAAGTCCATATGGCGAATTAAGAAGGTGTCCAAGTAAGCAATGACCGGATAACATTCTCTCAGCTTTGACTTTCATATATATATATAACTAGTTTTGATCCCGTGCGTTGCACACGGGAACAACAATTATCAATAGTTTTGATCACGTGCATTGCACACGGGAACAACAACTATCAATAGTTTTGATCCCGTGCGTTGCACACGGGAATAACAATTATCAAAAGACTTGTTGAGAGATCTCGTATTTGTATGCGTAATAACAATTACAGAATTAATAGTGATAATACGATAATCAAAAAAATATTTTTTACCTTTTTAAAGGAGTTCTTTTACCAATTTTTCTTGTTAATTAGAAATGAACGTGATCAATAATTGTTAGTTTTTAGTGACATATGGAGATGAGAAATAGTGTATGAAATAATAAAAATAGTATATCCTAACTAACATCAATTACAATGATAATAGTAACAAAAATAACCTGTATGTTGAGGTTGTATTACGCAAGATCACCAAGAAAAGAGTAACAGTATATAATAAATAATTAAAAAAAATGGGAGCCTAACTATATATAAAACTTGTAATGAAATAAAAGGAAAGAGATTATGGTAGTTTAATAGAAAAACTGATGGAGAAAATTGTGTTTCCCTAAACAATAAAAAAAATTAAAAATAAAAAGGAATATATAGAGAATTACTTTTGTCAAAATTAGGAATGAATGGAATAACTTGACATTAATTATTTCTAAATATTGTGCAGTCTATTGCTTGACAAGGGAACATTCCTCTTGACAACTCGAAACGAGGATATTTTTGAAAAGTTACTTTCCTTAAAATACCCTTTTTAGGATATATGTTTTGGTTACAGTTAAGGATTATTTTGATTTTTGACTTACAACTATCTTTTCATTAAATACCTATTTTTAATAAGAGTGTGACTAAAAAATAAGGATGTTTTTGACTTCTCATATGGTAACAAGCTTCTTTTGTTAAAATATCTTTAGAGTTTTAACAAAAGATTTTTTTTTTTGTGTGTTAAAAATCACCCTTGAACTCATGCATGCTCTCTAATTATTGAAAAAATCTTATCAAATCCTACTGCCTCCATTCACATTAAAACTAAATTACCTTAGAGTTATTACATGTTCTCCATCATATTTGATTAAAGAAAATAACTTGCAAAGAACATAGTTTTCTATAGGCTTTTTTCGAGAAATGTAATATACCTAATCTAAATTGATATTTTATCAGAAACTCAATCCTTTTTAACTTTTTATTTCATATTTGTATGTTAATACATATGTTACAGATTTGAATTATTTTGCATATATATAGATTTAATGCAAACATATTAGTACATTGAAATTATCGTAAACCTGATGTTTAATTCTAGATTTTGAATACAGAAATATTGGTATAAGGAAGCATTCGTAAAACTAGAGTTTTTTTAGAATTTTCTAAATGCAGATGTAATCTTGACTGGAGTTAAATGTCTAATCTTTTTATTTTATTTTCTTAAGATGCCCTTTTCAAACTAAACTTTTCGTACAAAATTAGTGTTGTAGAAGTGTTTTTTACTTGAAATTTTCCCCCCATGAAATACCCATTTTAAACTAGAGTGTTGTTAAAAAAAATAAGGGTGTATTTTCCTTCTGTTAGGATATCAAGCATCTTTACTTAGAATACCCTTATAGGAATCTATGCTTTTGTTAGAATTAAGGTTATTTTGTCTTTTAATTAAATTTTTTTATAAAAACCTATAAAATAACCCTTAAACTTATGTATATTCTTTGATTACCAAATTTTTTTTATGAAAATCTATAAAATCACCCTATCGCTTCCCTTCACGTTAAGCTAAATACCTCAGAACTACTGCATCTTCTCCATCAATTTTGATTAATGAAAGCAACTTGCAGAGAATAATATTTTCTATAACCTTTAAGAATAAACATAATATACCTACACTAAATCGAATATTTTGTCAGAAACCCAATAATTTTCTAATTTTATAAAACATAATTGTTTGTTAATGTGTATGCTACAAATTTTGATAACTTTGCATGTATATATATTTCAATGCAAACATATTCATAAGTTAAAATTATCATATAACTGAAGTTTAATTCTAGATTTCAATTGCGGACACATATTGGTGTAAGAAAGTTATTGTAAAATCGGAACTTTTGAAATTTTAAATGCGTATGAATCGATAGATCATACAACTCTGTTCTTAATTATAACTTGAGTGCGAGGCAAGTACATAATCCTATATTCGTATTAGAGTTATTAGAATACTCTTATTTGCATGACAACATATCCTTTATATGGTTATTTACTTTCTATGATCTACTGTATCCCGAGAATATTATATATTTACATGATTATATTATTATTCATATGAGGGGGGGGGGGGGGGGGGGTCTTCGTATATTTCACTCTTATAAATGATTGAAATAAATAAAATCCAATTGATAAAGATCGAATTTTTTTAGGCTCAAATGATTAATAAATTTTTTTTGAGCTTGAAAACTCTCAAGTTTTGAAAACTCTCAAGAAGATGTATAAGATTCTTGTTTGCTCAAATTTTTGAGTGGGCATGTTGACATAGAAGAAGATGTATAAGAATTTAAACAAAAATTCTTAAACTATTCTTTTTAAGTTTAAAAATTTTCTATAAATTTTGACTTTTTAAAAGGTGAGGTTAAATTACTACCGTTTTGGCTAACTTTAAACATTTTGACGCTAAAAAGGTTCACTAATGCATCTTTTAATGACAAAAGACTATGATTGTAACCAAAACGGGTAAAGATCTGGCCCAGTGTATAAAATAAACTCAAGGGATTAAAATGGCTGAACGTTTTTCATTAAAAATACTCTTTATAGAAATAAAAGGTTTGCAAAAATAAGTGTATTTTTTTATTTTTAAGAAGGTGAGACTAAACTACAATATTTTTGGCTAAATATAAACAATTTGTTGTTAAAGAGGTTAAAAGTTCACTAATGCATTTTTATGTGACAAAAATGTGGGAGTGAACCTAATATATTCTTATAAATATGATACTAAGACTTTGTTCACCTTTAAAGAAAATCCTATCAAAACATAACCTTAAAAATTATCAATATCAAAATATCCCATGTCCCTAAGATTAGGGTGAAATTACAATCAACGACACTGAGTTTCAGTCGTATTGATCTATTAAATAAAAATATACTTTTTTGCTTATCTCATAAAAAAGTACTTTTTAGATGTATTGCCCTCATTTTAATCTATAAGGTATATGTGATATAAAAATTACAAATCCTAATGTTGTAAATTAGGGTTTCAACCCAAATTCTCCCCTCACCTCGCCGCTGCACTTTCATCGGCAATGACGCATCCTGAAAGTTGGCAAACTGGCTTAGCCCACCCGCCTAATCCCTGCGGGCGACGAATGTCGGCCTCCACATTATCCCACCCTATCCGGCCTCCTTCACCACCGTAAACGTCCTTGACAGTAGCACAAAAATAAAATTTTCAAAGCCGCCAAATCAGTCATAAGTCTATAATATTAGTTAAGTGTGTGTCTGTATGCGTGTTAACTAGAGGTGTTGTGGGTTGTAGAAGGCTTATTGATGGTGATTGTGGTTTATGGAGATCGATTTGAGGCAGTGGTGGGTCGTCTGGTGGCGATGGGTGAATTGGACAGGTGGTCAGCTCATTGGACACAATTATAGGTTAATTAGTAGTGGTGAAAGGCTGCTCTGGTGGTGGTTAATGGCGGCAGCTGCCATGGTGTCGGGTAATAGTTTGAGCAAACAAGAATCTTATACATCTTCTTCTAGACTTTGAACCCCAAATTTGATTTTTCATCTTTGTTCATTTGGTTTGCTGAATCGTGATGGTTTGCTGCAAGTGATTGGAGTAAGAAAGCTGTGACAATTTATTAGGGTTAGAAGGCTGAAGAAAGGTGAGAAAGCTGAAGAACATGATGATGGTGGGACACGATTGTGGTTGTGGCCGGTTGTGGGTATGTGTGTGTGTGTGGAAGCTAAAGAACTGTAAAGGGGTGATGGTGGTGGGGCTGTAGGTGAGATGGAGGGACGATGAATGATACTTGAAGAATTACATTCTTAAGTGATGGGCATTCTAGTCTTTTCGTCTTTCAGTATTTTCCTTCGGTCAGCGGACATAAGTGCTATTATTCTACCTAATTGACACACATGTAATTTTACCCTAACCTCAAGGTCATGAGTGTAATTAAGCCTATAATTTTCTTAATTCTTAAAACCTTATGCCATAGGTAATACTTTTTTTCCTTTTTATTTTGATGATACGGGTATTTATTTGATGAATGATATGAAAGTATTCTTGATAAACTTTTGTTGAGTTGGTTTTTACTTTTTATATTAAACTTGTAATGCATATATATAAATATAGGGCGAAAAACATAGATTTGTGAATATTATTTAAATTACGTAGTTCATTATCATTATCTGATATCAACTTTACACATTTATTTCGCAGTATAGATTTCAAAATGACAC
Source organism: Escallonia rubra (assembly GCA_033065855.1). Lineage (NCBI taxonomy): Eukaryota > Viridiplantae > Streptophyta > Magnoliopsida > Escalloniales > Escalloniaceae > Escallonia > Escallonia rubra. The sequence goes on along the minus strand of JAVXUO010001214.1, from coordinate 340,713 downwards.
ACACAGGGCGCGCGCGCACACACACAGGTGCTTCACACACACACACACACACACACACACACACACACACATATATATATATAGACTTTTTAGATGAGTAGGTTTGGTATTAATATAAGTCTGTGTTAAAAATAAAAGTCATTATATATTTTATTACTAAGACGAAAAAGGCCATGCTAGATAAAATAAATTGAGAGCTTTAGAGTATATTATCAAGAGAAATTTAGAGTACTATATATTTTTTAATTGAAAAGTAGAAAAAATAAAGTAATTAAGATTAAGCGTAGTTTTAGACAAATTGTACTCGGACATTGAAACTTAAGATAGAAAAAGTTTTAAAAAGACTTGCTATGTATTTTAATCTTAAAATAAGAGATACATAAAAATTATTCTCCATTCGTCCTAAATTATTTGATTATATTTAAATGCACGCTTATTTAGGATACGAGTCTTATTATATGAGTTTTCTATTCTATCCCGAGAGAGAGGGGGGAAGGGGGAGGGGGGAGAAAGAAAGTGGTTAAGCAGAGAGAAGTGGATTTGTGGAAGATCAAATGTGGAGAGAGAAGTAGAATAACAAAAAAGTGTACAAAGGGTAAACATGTAAAAGCACCTACGGAATGTTTCTAAACTTGGAACCGATCAATTTTTTTGGATAGTCTAAAAGAAAATATGTTAATTTTTTTGGGACAGAGGGAGTAATAGACTAGATCATTACCAAAAGTAAATAAACTGCAGGGTATGTTTTGACCCCCAATAATCATCGCTACAAGAAATGGTCATCACTATATAGAGAGAACCAAGATGGATAATTAATGATACTGAAAATCTTCAGTGATTATATTTTGAACTTTAGTGATGATGCTTGCAGGAAAAAAGTGTCAAAATTCTAAAAGTGAAGATAGAAAAATTGTGAAAAGATTGAAAGTTAGGGCTACTAATTTGTTACTTAGGTAATTAATTTCTATATGTGTCCTGCTAGATCTCTTGAGTTAACTTGATTCTTGGTTTTAAAGATGCAACATTTAAGCTCTTAACGCATTTCGTCTTACAAACTTTGTTATAGTCATAACTTTCGATTCTTGGTTTTAAAGATGTAACATTTAAGCTCCTAACGCATTTCGTCTTACAAACTTCTTCTCAAGTTTACTTCCAAAACTTATATATATGCCATTAAAACATATTACTGAAAATTAGACAACTTCAATGACAGTAATTATCTTTAAACATTTTTTTCACTTTTATTACTGTACAGTCAATCTTGTAGTTTTTCGTGAGAGTTAGATATTGGTATAAGATGTTTGAGACTAATTACAATGTCAGCGTACCTTTCAATGACAAGATATAATATGAAACAGTCAATTTTCTCTTTTGGGACAACTTGATGTGACGAAAGAAATAAGTACGATAAATCGTAAAAATATTGGTGATAATTGGCGTGAAAAATCCGAGTTTGAAAGTAAGACCATGTTTGCGCAATTAATTGTCATATTTCGAGTCTGTGATTAACAGTTAACAACTAATTTATTATTATAGTTTACTTATAATAGTCATAGTGATTAATTTTAATTGTGTTTTTCATTGAGGTTCATAATATTTTTATTTCAAATTACTATATAACGTGCAAAGCACGTGATCGTTACTAGTTGTAAAAATGTTACAGACTTACTTACGAAAATACAATTAAAATTAAGGGATAATTATAACAGTGTTGGTTAAGGTGTAATTACAGACGTGTCCATTAGTTTGGACAAATTACACTTATATCCGTTGACTAGATAGAATACGAAAATACATAACGATTTTGACAAAAAGACCTAATTGCCCCTAAATGAAATTGAAATTCTGCCGTATCTTCATTTCATATAGCCGCAGCTTCTCGATGGACATCTCCGCCTTCACCGAAATTGACACCTTCCACTGGCTCCTCGACATGGTTTGAAACATTTGAATTCACCATAAATCAAATCTGCCACAAAAAAACCCTGAAATCGGTTTCAAGAAACCCTAAATTGGCCTCTCCGCCGCTGGCGATGAACAAGATCTGGGAAAGGAAGTTAGTGGTGGCAAAAAAGAAGTCCAAGAAAGAGAAAGAAAACCCTTCAACAGTGATATGTAAGTGTGAAGTTAGTGCAAGGAAGGATAGGTTGTTGGAAGAAGCAATGGAGAGTGTGACAGAAACTGGGTTAGGAAGAGTGATGCCACTTGGTTCAGGCATTTGCGAAGCTTATTTCGATACCAAAAATAAGGATTCGGATGAGACGGAACCGGAAGATTCGAAGAAGGGGATGAAATGGGCATTACCAGGATTGCAGCAACCGCCACCTACAGCTCCGGAAACCCAGGTCTCTTCATCTTCGTTCTGCCCGTTGAAGCTCTCACGTCGGAGAGTTTAGGACAGGATTTTCGTGTTTCCTCCTCGTTAGATAGCAGTCAAGGGAGGTTGGTCTTCACCGAAATTGATGAAAAAGACAGAGCAAATAAATAAGATATGGAACAAATCCTAATTTGTAGAAGTGTAATTTGCAGATTGAGAAAAATTAGGGTTTTGAAACCCTAAATTTCAGATTGAGAAAAATTGATGAAAATGACATAACAGATCAATAACAAAGATAGGGAACAAACCAATGTTAGGGTTTCAAAATTCTAATTTTTAAATTAAGGTTTGAAATCTTAATTTAAAATTTTTAAAAATTATTATAGTACATGGGTAGTACTGCCGATTTAAAATATGTAATGATGATATCATAAAAAGTACACTTTTTCGACGGAACCCTGACGGATGGACACGGCTGATACATTTTCAAAGTTTTTGGTCATGGTATGTTACATTTTAGAACTTATTGTTGTTGACTGTAATTACACCATAATCTCAGGGACACTGTTGTAATTCTCCCTAAATATAACTATCTTTATTAAATTATTTTAAAAAAATCAATTGTGAACTGTTAATCAAAGAATCGAAGCATGACAAGTTCATTGCAGAAATATGGTTTTTACTTCCAAATATGAATTGTTAATGCCAATTACCATCGTATTTTTCAACATATCTTGTATCACATCACTAACATTGTAATTAGTTTGAAACATCTTATGCAAATAATTAAGCCTCACCAAACATTATAAGTTTTGCATTCCAAGAATAAAGGTAAAGAAATGTTCTATAGACAATTTGACGCACGTAAAATATATATAATGTGACTTGTATATACAGGGATTGTTCAATCTCTTGTAATATAATCATATATGATGCATATAAGTCTAGGAAGCGTGAGATAAAAGCTAGTATCTGAAAAGAAGTAATTTAGTTATACTAACAAAAGTTCAAAATTTGTAACTCGAAAATGATCGCAAATAATAAAGTGTCTGGTGGGAAGAAGTTAGGATTTATATATGCATAACAATCTTTGTAGAACATAATCATTTAGGAGTTTAGATGTTATATCTTTGAAATCAGGAATCAAATGAACTCAAGTGAGCTAGTAGGGTGAATAAAAAACTCAATTGTTTAAGCAACAAATATAGTAGCCATAACTTTCAAGGATCTTCCCTAATTTTCTTTTGTTCACTTTTAAAGTTTTGTCCCTTTTTCTAGCAAGCGTATCCATTAAAATTTAAAATATCATCATCTAGGACTTTAAAATTTAAAGTATCAACAATTATCTATCTTTTTTTGTTGTTGCCATTTCTTGTAAAAATGGTCATTGTGGGACAAAATAGCCTCTCCATATTGTTTTCCTTCGATATGTTATCTTCTTTTTTATCTTTTTATGTTAGACAGTTTATACATTATAGTATACTTTAGACACCCCGATATCTTATGAAGAGCTCTTTGATAAATTGCTTGATCATGAGCTTTTCCACAAGCATGAGGAACTCAAGAAACACCCGGCCCCTATCATGGCATAAGTGGCACAACGGACTGGTTCAAACAACTCCAACAATTGCTCAAATCGACGATGGCATCTTCAACATTCTCAATGGAAAAATTGCAATAGGCCTTCACAATTCTTCACAAGTAATTCCCAGCTCACCTGGCGTCCACACTTTTCAAATTTTCAGAAACCACGAGTTCAATGCCAACCCCATGAGAAGTATGGACATGTTGCTCGTGTTTGCTGCTCACGCTCCCACAAACATGTTGAAGCAAAGGCTCTTTTTGTCACCAGAGCAACTCTACATACGGCTAAGCCATGGATACTAGACACTGGTGCTTCTCACCATATCACTGCTGATCCTCAAACTCTGCAAATTCCACAGGATTATGATGGCACAACTGAAATCTCCATGGGTGAGGGTAACATGATACCAATTTCTTTCACTGGCTCCTCCAATTTAATTACACCATCACACACTTTTCATCTCCATAATATTTTATGTGTTCCTACCATTAAAAGAAATCTCATTTATGTATCTAAATTTTGCAAACAAAATCAAGCCTCTATTGAATTTTTTCCCTCTAAATCTCTTGTGAAGGCACTGAGCACAGGGGCACCTGCAGTATGCGGCCGGATTAGAGATGATCTGTATGAGTGGCCAAGCGGACGACATTTCAAGCGGACTCCATATTCTGCAAATTTAGTCTCCACCACTCCAACACTTTCCCTATGGCATCGACGACTGAGACATCCAACAAGTCGAATCCTAAAACATATCCTCACTGTTCTCTCTTTACCTTATTCAACAATAGACAATTTCAATATTTGTAATTCTTGTCGTTGCAATAGAAGTCACTGGCTACCTTTTCCTAGCAATTCTTTATCAAGTGATAAACCACTACAAACAATTTACAGTGATCTTTGGGGTCCATCTCATGTTCCTTCTTTGGACAAAAAATTGTATTACGTCATTTTTGTTGACCACTTTACCAAATACATGTAGCTTTATACGCTAAAAAATAAAAGTGATGTTCAAAAAAAATTATACTTTCCACCTACTGGTTGAGAAAATTTTTAGCACCAAAATTCTCACCCCTTACTCGGATAGCAATGGTGAATTTGAAGGTCTTAAACCTTATCTTCATTCCCATGGCGTCAGACATCTAGTTTCGTCACCATATACCCTTTAATGAGTTTCCATTGCTAAACGACGCCATCATCACATCATTGAAGCTGCATGTACTTTACTTCATCAAGCCTCCTTACCCTCGTCATTTTAGACTTGTGCCTGTCAACAAGCGGTCTTCCTCATTAACTGTCTCGCCACACCAATCCTCCTTGATAACAAATCTCCATATCAAGCTCTATTCGAGCAACATACAAAATATACTTCACTTCGAAGCTTTAGATGTCTTTGCTATCCTTGGCTCAAGCCATATGCCAATCACAAACTTGAACCCCGTTCAAGACCCTGTGCCTATCTTGGGTTTTCCCTTATTTATCATTGCCATCAATGTTTTGACCCTCACTCTTCCAAAATCTTCCTCTCACGTGATGTTAATTTTTTCTAAAATCAATTTTCCCTTCAAAATCTTTTTGCTCATATGAAATCTAATTTTATCAACATTTCTTTGCAAGATATAAGCACCACCACCTCAGAAACTCCCATCAAACCCTCCACCAAACCCACCTCTCTTGATTTACCCACTCCTCTCACTATTTTTTGTCCGCCTCCTCAACAGCAGTCTTCAAAGCCAACTCATACAACACATCTCCAGCAGGCCGATCAGACTACTTCACCGGTTCATTTGCCTTCAAATAGCTCAATTCTAGACATATTTGGTTCCACCTCCTCTGCATTTGCCAGCTCTTCAAATCCTAGGCCCATTTCCTCCTTGCCAACCGCCAATCACCCACCCAACTGAGTTGTCACAAGATCTCAACACAATATCTCTAAACCGAAAAAGATCTTCGATTACCTTGCCACCACCACCAGTCTCATCACTCCATTTAACTATAAACGAGCACATAAATATCCACAATGGAGAAAAGCCAAGCAAGATGAGTTTGATGCAATCATAAAAAATCAACCTTGGACACTTGTTTCTTCTCACACGTCCTAAAATATTGTTGATTGCAAGTGGTTGTTTCGTATCGAACGAAAAGCCAATGGTGCCGTTGATTGGTACAAGGCACGTGTCGTTGCCAAACAATTCACACAACGCCCAGGTATCGACTTTTCTTATACTTTCAATCCAGTTGTAAAACCAACCACTGTACGTATTGTGTTGTCCCTAGCAATTCACCACAGCTGGGCACTACGTCAACTGGACATCAACAATTCCTTTCTTCAAGGTCACAAAGAGGAAGAAGTGTACATGCGCCAACCAAAGGGTTTTGAACATCGTGAGCTTTTCTCTCATGTCTGTCAGCTAAAAAAGCAATATATGGACTCAAACAGGCGCCTCGTGCTCGGTACAATGAGCTAAAACAATTTCTTGTCACCTATGGCTTTCAAAAGTCACACTTGGACAACTCTATCTTTATTCTCTATCACTTTGGCGTGGTTCTCTATCTCCTGGTCTTTATGGACGACATCATTCTTATTGGCAACAATCAGACTGCTCTATCTAATGTCATTGCCGTTCTTTCCCATTATTTCTCTCTCAAGGATCTTGGATATTTAAACTACTTTCTTGGTGTTAAAGTGGTTTGCCGTAATAATGGTCTTCTTCTCTCTCAATCTAAGTACATTGCTGATCTTCTTAAGAAATACAACATGCATGAGGGTAAAGGAGTCACCTCCCTAATGTGCCTCACAACTCCTTTAAATCTTCATGGTGGTTCATCCCCTACAGATGCAGAAGAGTATCGCACGACCATCAGCAAGCTTCAATAACCCACTTTCATTCGCCCTAATATTAGCTTTGTTGTCAAACAATTGTCTCAGTTCATGCATTCACCATTTCAATCCATTGGCAATCCGTCAAGCGTTTCCTTCGCTATCGCACACCATATCTTACATCCTTCTGCTTTAAAAAATATCATCACTGGATCTTCATATATACTCGAACGCTGACTGGGATGGTGACCAACATGACCGGACCTCAACATCGGCTTATGTCATTTATCTCGGCAACAATCTTATTAGTTGGTCCTCTAAAAAGCAACGCACTGTTGCTCGGTCGTCCACAGAGGCCGAATATCGTGCCATGGTCGGTGCAGTTGTTGAAACAAATTGGATAACCAATCTCTTGCATGAATTTCGTGCTCCTCTCTCAAGTGTTCATACACTACATCGTGATAATATTTTGTTGGGCATATACTCATAAACCAGCATATGATGGCACAAGATTGTGATGGCACAGCTAAAATCCCCCGTGGTGATGGAAACGAGTCCGAACTTGGGGTTCCTCTCTCACCATATCACCTGTTATTTGGTACAATAATTAAATTCGGACCAAATAAGAAATAGTCCAAGCTTTTGTTGGGCATATACTCATAAACCAGCATCCTCTCTTCTCCTTCAAGACAACATGCCAAAATCCTTAGAAGATTTTGGAACTGAAGTTTGGATATCAAAATAATTTTAGTGAAGTAATCAATAGCTACAATCACAAATTTGCGTTGAGCAGTGGATGGAGGGAAAGGGCCCAGGATGTCCATCCCCCACATCGCGAAGGGTATGAGGCTGCTTAATGTTAACAAAGGGCTTGGTGCTTGCCAAGGAATGGAGGAGAAATGCTGGCAGGCATCACATTTCTTCATATAACTCATAGCATCTTGTTGTATAGTAGGCTAGTAGTAGCCTTGCCGAAGAACTTTGTGTACCAACGCGCGTCCTCCTAGGTGCTGACCACAGATGCCTTCATGAACTTCCCGTAATGCGTAATCTGCTTCAGTGGGGGTAAGGCAACGCATATAGGGTATTGTAAAGGAACGTTTATATAACACATGTTCTGCAGCAGCATATCGGGCCGAGCATAGGATGATACTCTTGGCTTGCTTCCGGTCGACATGTAGCGTGCCATGTTGAAGGTAGGCCTTGATAGGATCGATCCATGATGGCTCGTACTCAGTCTGCATTACTTCATTGGCAGTGATGCTTGACTCATGTAGAAGTTCCAAGTGAATTGTTCGACCACACTCGGATGGATCAAGGGAGGCCAATCATGAGAGCGCATCAGCGGAGGTATTTTCTTCTCTGCGGATTTGTGAGATTTTGAAGATAGTGAAGGTGCGTGTAATTTCTTTTGCTTTTCGGAGGTAATCAGCCATCTTTGAATCTCTAGCCTCATATTCTCCCAACATTTGCTTCACCACGAGAGTAGAGTCACTGTAAGCGTGGAGAGATTCTGCGCGCATGGCATGTGCTAAATGCATTCCGGCTATCAAGGCTTCATACTCGGCTTCATTGTTTGAAGCTGGGAAATCAAAGTGGAGAGCGTAGTGCACAGTTAGGCTGTCTGGTCCGTTGAGGATTAAACTAGCCCCACTTCCATTTGCGTTTGACGATCCGTTTACGAAAAGCGTCCAGACAAATAACTCAGGCCGTGGGGTGGGTAGAATCTCTTCATCTTCAATCGAGAGAGTACACTCGACAATGAAATCTGCCAAGGCCTGTCCCTTAATTGATGGTCGCAGTCTGTAATGGATGTCAAACTCCCCTAATTCTACCGACCAAGGTACGAGGCGTCCCGATAGATCTGGCTTGTGCAGAATCCACCTCAGTGGTTTGTCGGTTAGTACTACAATCACGTGACTCTGGAAATATGGCCGGAGCTTTCTTGCCGCAATCAATAAAGCAAAGGCTAGTTTCTCGGTATTAGGGTACCTCTGCTCAACCCCTTAGAGAACCTTGCTTACATAGTAAATAGGAAGTTGTCGATCATCTTCCTCTCGAACCAGAACCATACTGACGGCAGATTCTGCTACGGCTAAGTATAGAAACAACTCCTCTCCCAGAACTGGTTTAGAGAGAAGTGGAGGTGACGCCAAATACTCCTTTAATGCATCAAACGAGGCCTGACATTCAGTCATCCATTCAAAGTTCTTGATGTTCTTCAATGCTTTGAAGAATGGAAGGCAGCGCTCAGCAGATTTGGAAAGGAATCGGCTAAGAACAGCTACTCGCCCCGTTAAAACTTGTATCTCCTTGATTCGTCTTGGTGCGCTCATTTCTTGAATAGCCTTTATCTTTTCAGGGTTGGCTTCTATTCCCCTTTGTGAAACCATCAACCCTAAGAATTTTCCAGACGACATCCCAAAAGTACACTTGGTGGGGTTAAGGCGCATGCAATATTTACGAAGGAGATCAAAACACTGTTGCAGATCGGCGACGTGTTGCTCTGCGCATAGGCTTTTGACGAGCATGTCGTCAACATAAACCTCCATGTTCTTTCCAACAAGGGGTTTGAAGATTTTATCAACTAGCCTTTAGTAAGTAGCTCCAGCATTCTTCAGCCCGAATGACATGACTTTGTAGCAAAAAAGTCCTTGATCAGTTTTGAAGCTTGTTTTAGCTACATCATTTTCGTGCATTTGGATTTGGTTATAACCTGAGAAAACATCCATGAAGCTGAGCAGTTGATGACCCGATGTGGCATCAATTAATGTATTGATGCCTGGTAACGGGTAGCTATCTTTTGGGCATGCCCTGTTCAGATCGGTGTAGTTGATGCAAATCCTCCATTTTCCTGTCCCAGCCTTTGGGACCATGACTACATTGGCTACCCAATCAGGGTAGTCAATTTCCTTTATGAAGTCGGCCTTTAAGATTTTTTCAACCTCCTTCTTGATGATCAATTATCTTTCTGGCGCAAATGGCCATTTTTTCTGCTTAACTGGCTTGTGTTTGGGGTTGACCGAGAGTCTATGAGTAATCGCAGATGGATCTATCCCCGGCATGTCAGCTGCACTCCACGCAAAAATATCCATGTTTGATAGAAGAAAGGAGACTAATTGATCTTGAAGGCCCGACTCTAATTCGTACTTGTCGTTCGCCATTTCCTTATTCCAATGATACATGAATGAGTGCCTCCACGGGTTCTGTGCGTCTTACTATTGCCTCATCACGCTGATCGTCAATAGAAAGTGTCTCCTCAGGTCAGCAAGAAGCTACATAACACCTTCTTGCCAGTGTCTAATCTCCCTTCACGAATCCAACCCCTCTTGGCGTAGGAAACTTCATGATGAGATGATAGGTCGAGGCTACAGCTTACAACCTATTAAGACCTGTTCGACCCAATATCCCATTGTAAGAGGATTTGATTTTGACAATGAGAAAGTCAAGTGTGTGGGTCGCTTGTTATGGGGCCTCTCCGGCTACAACTGTGAGCGATGCTATTCCTTTTACTGGTGCTGATGCACCTGTAAAACCATACAGGGGAGAAGTGATTGGCTTCACCCGGTCTTCTGAAATCCCCATTTAAAGGAATACATCTTCAAAGAGGATATCTGCCGAGCTTTCCGTATCGACTAGGATTCGTTTGACTTGGAAAGCATCGACCCGTAGAGTGATGACAAGAGCATCATCATGTGGCAAACTTAATCCTTCAAGATCCAAATCGTTGAACTCCAGGCTTGCAGGTGCTTTTGCTCGCTTGGGAGGACCTTGTGTCAAGTTAACTTGTCGAGCATAGGCCTTCTGCGAAGAACTGGACAATCCTCCGGCACTTGGTCCTCCCCCGAGATGGTGTTTCTAACAGGTGGATCTTTTGGAGGTGCTTCGTCTGCTCTTCGTGGATTATTTCTTCCTCCCGTCTGCTGTCGATGATTGGTTTTGACGAACTGTTTAACGTGTCCCTTGGCTATGAGATTCTCTATTTCTCGTTGGAGCACTTTGCATTCTTCTGTCGTGTGACCATGGCCATGTGAAAATGACAGTATACCTGAGTATCTCTCATTTCTGCTAGTCCTCTCATAGGCTTGGGTCATTTGAGGATGTTTTGGCCCTTGATTTGGTGAAGGATATGTTCACGAGTAGTGTTGAGAGGAGTAAATGATTTGGATAGGATTGCTCGTGGACGCTTGGGTTCATCCTGATTCTTCCATTCTGGATGATCTCACCTCTTCTGCCCTGAATGAATCTCATTTTGATGCGACGCCGTTGAATCTTCTTCTGCCCGAAGATACTTCTTTACTCTGTCAAGGAGATTAGACATATTCTCTGGTGGGCGTTTGTTCAGAGAGAATCGCAAGGGCGTTCCTGGTCTGACTCCCCTGGCCATCGCCGTAAAAGTCACTCTCGGATCTAGATGATCGATAAGGAGTTTTTCAGAATTGAAGCGAGCGTAGTATGACTTTAGACTCTCTTTCGGCCCTTGAATTATGCGAAAAAGGGCCGAAGAATTCTTCCTCTGCACACAACTTGTGAGGAAGTTGCTTCGAAAGGATTCTGCCAACTGGGCCCAGCAGAAGATGAAACGAGGTGCAAGGTGTTGGAACCACACGTGTGCGGCTCTTTTCAATGTTACAGGAAAAGCCCGGCACATGATCTGGTCAGGGACCAGATATAGGTTCATTCCTGAGGTAAAGCGAGCCAAATGTTCCATCGGGTCTCTTGTGCCATCATATGACTCACACGGATGCATCTTGAAGTTCAGAGGAGTTGGGAAGAGATCGATTTCCTCTGTAAATGGTCGTCCAATTATAATTGGAGCATTGGAGTAGCGCTCAGCTCGATTACCGCCAGTATTGGCATAAGTGTTTCTGGTAGAGTGAGCCTCATAATAGTTCTCTCCATGCCTTCTAGATCTCGGATTCCGCCTTTCGTCATCGGATTCCTCATCCTCCGTTTGTGTCATGTGTTGGTTGTGGCTTGTTCGTTTTGGCGTCTTAAAAGTGCCTAGAGGCCTGGGTGGTTCTGATTGTGGAGGCGGATTCTCTATAGCAGCTTGCAAATTTTCAATGGATTGTTGCATTGCTCAAATAATGGCCATCAGGTCGGTTTGGTTATCCATGGATGGTGGAGTAGTGTTGATCACACCCGTTGTGGTGACACCGGTAGTGGGAGGTTCAAATACGCCAACAGTTTGAAGTGGACGTAAGACAGTGTTTGTGGATGGAGGAGTAAATGTCATAGCTGGTGGCACCACTGCTACAGATGCCGGTGTCGTTGCTACGGTCGTCGGTATCACTGTAGGGATTACGGGTACCGCAACTGTGGTGGTTCGCGCCACAGTAGTGATTATTGGCGCACTTACGACCTTTTTGCCGCGGTTAGGTGGTTGAGATGCAGATACCCCACGAGTTGGGTCATGTATCAGTGCTGAAGATGACCCCGGTGGAGGGCCCCCACCTTGCTAAGCTTGTGAATTAGGATTCTGAGACATGACCTATTCACGAATTCTGGGTCCCACGGATGGCGCCAAAATGCTGCGGATGAAATTCAGAACTTGATTCGTGAATAGACCTACACAAAAAAAGACAACACCGGTGATTCGTCGGAAGGATTTCCGGCGGGAAATCTCCGATGCTTAAGTTAGAAGATATTTCAGGAGAGTATAATGTAAACTCAAATAAAGTCACTTGCCTTTCTTGGTTCCCCAATCTCTCTTTTATAGGGTCCTTCCTTAGTGGTTTATTTACTTCCCTATTTAATTAGGGAGTTACCAGATTAATGAGGGGTTACCCCCACTAATGGTAGTTAATTGTCTTGAATGGGGGGGGTTACTGCCTTAATGAATGGTGTAAATGGTGGGAATGTAGTTAGTCCCCACTCTACCTTCATTCATGAGTATTATGGCAGATTTAACTTTACCAGGTGGTGACAAGTGTTATAATGATATTTTTTACTCATATCAGTGATAAATTCATTTAAGGTTATGGTATTAGCAGCACTACAAAATTGTAGGCATGAGAATGAGATTTTCAGCAAAGGAAAGAAAGTATACAGAGATTTTCAGCAAGCAAAAGTAGCGCTGGGTACAGCCATTTATATATGCTTAATTAAGAAACATATGGATCATCAGATCTCTCTCCTTATAGACCTGAATTTACCGGATACTTTCACATTCATTGGAGGGCAAAAATACACCTCTCCCAACTCCAAGAGGCTGCTAAGACTGGTGAATTAAAACACTTGCTAGAGGCTTCATTTTCCATACTAAAGGGCATTAGGGAATAATGAAGTAAATAGACAACACTTTCTTGTATGGCTGTGTCAAACAATTTAAATCTAGAGTTGGAAATTCTAGTTGTGTTTGTATGCTAAACAGAGATAGTCATGACCATTTTGAAAATACTCACCCAGTGGGGATCGAAAAGGATGAGTTTAAAGTATAGAAGTCACTAACTCATGTCATAGCATTTTGATAAACTTGTTACTTTATGTGATAACAGGCAGCAAATGCTATAAGGAACTAAACGTGACCTGAAGGCAGAAACAAATTTGACAGATAAATGTGTAGAAAATTGATGCTTCGTTAAACTAGTGTCTTCTTAATAGACAACAAGTGAATCCTGCAAATACAGTGATGCATGCAATCCTCTATCCACGTTCTTGGTCTTAAAATTTTCACAAAGGTATCGTTCCTCAGCTGTAAGCTTATTTGTTTGAATGCAGTTCTCTCAGTAGGAAAAAAACCAAGCTCTTTAGGTTGAGGCAGGATTAACCCCTCATTTTGCTAGCATATATGGTGGCAAGAAAGATGTTATAATTGGTGGCGTTTTACTCATTCATGCTCAATCATAAATGGTGGTAGTGGTACTCAACCCACCCCCACCCCCACCCCCCAACGCGCGCTTGTAGAAGTTCTACTAGTCACTTGTGTTCATACGGAATTGGATAGAAAACACTTCATCTATAGAAAGTCAAATCACTTTGGAGAATGCCTGCCTACCCAGGAATGAGATGTGTGAATTGCCTAGTTACCTGGCTGCCTGAAGCAAGGGGTAGTAGGAAGAATTTGAAAGGAACACTCTGCTGTCCGGCAGCTTTCAATAAAGATGCCATAATTAACAATAACCTGGCCTAATGAAATAGGAACTCACGATATTTTAGTTCCTTATGAATACAAGAATTTACAACCATGAAAGCTGAAAAAACGCAGAATTTCAGGAGAGATTTTTTTGTTACGTAACTGTTTTCCAAACTCTGGACTCGTTTTGCGGGAGGGTGCAACTTTTCATTGAAAAACTACAGGTGTTGGAAATGTTGCAACATTTCGGAAAAATAATTTATTTATTTAAAATGTTGTCTCAAAAAGATGAACATGTGTGTGGTGGACCTTGGGTCAACCTAGGTCCTCTTTCCTTATAAAACATGGGTACCCAAGGGGCTCAACCCTTGGCTCAAGACTAAGCCTTATAAAGAGGCAACATTGGCTTTATTTCTTCAATGTGGGATTCCCTTATTCCCTACAAGTTGAACCACCAACTTCAACTTTCTCATTAACTTCTCATTTGTTTTAAACTTTTGAATATATTATGATTATCTACTCCAAAAGATGAACATAAATTAATTTGTTCCTAACCAAATTATGGTGTGGAACTCATTAGAAATTTGAGTTAAAGTGGACTCCTCAAAGTGAGTTTAAAACCCAAACCACAATTCCAACAAGAGACACAAGCTGGGGGAAGAAAAACCAAAACAGATATGACTAGGAAAACATAGCCCAAACCTGTGCACAAAACTTAAACAAAAGACTAGCACTTGGTGAGTCAGAATTCCCAGAACAAAACAAATATAGCTCATGCTCTATTACCATATTTTATTCCCTGGAGAGAAGCAATAGAAAAGAAGGATTAATGTACATATCATCTTTTCTTTCTTTGAAATAAAAAGATCCAAATATCCATCACCTACAAACTAGGGGTGCAACTTGAACGGGTTGGGTTGGTTTTCAACCCAACCCGAGAAAACCCAACCTTTTAAAAGCCCATCTCAACCCAAACCAGATTAGGCTTTTTGTAGAAACTATTATCTTGCTTCTAGCATTGTTATTGTCACCGCACTTCTGGAATGGCGTCCAGAGTCACCTCTTAATGTTTCTATTTCAGCAGAGCTTCTTTCTCCAAAGAACCCAGGCTGCTTAGGTTGAACCAACCTCACACCCTCGTTGATCAACATGAAAAGTACTGATGACATTGTTGGCCTTTCTTTTGGAAATTTTTGAACGCACAATAGACCAACTTGGACACATCTCACCACTTGAGATTCAACATATGAATCTTTCAGACAGGAATCCAGAAGCTCCAATGCTTTGCCTTCACTCCACAACAGCCAGGCCTAAGAAAAATAGTCCAGGCAATAAGTTGATTATATAAAAGGTTAGCCAAAGCAATAAAGCATCAAGTTACATATTTGTTCATACGTACATGTCCCAAAAGACTATGATAATGATCTGGATGATCATGATATCTCGTGTTTCTTTTTCCACTCACTATTTCCATTAAAAGCACACCAAAGCTGAAGACGTCGGACTTCACAGAGAACTTTCCAGCAATTGCATACTCAGGAGACATATAGCCACTGCAACGAAGTAAAATGTTTAACAAGGAAACAGAAGAATGATTATAAGTGGTGTAGCTTTGATGGTGCCACTTACTATGTTCCAACTACACGCTTTGTGTTGGCTTCGTCTTGATCCCCTCCAAAACTTCTTGCAATCCCAAAATCTGAGATTTTCGGGTTTAGCCTACTATCTAGCAAAATATTACTGGCTTTGAGATCCCTGTGAATTATATTTAGTCTCGAGTCCTGGTGAAGGTAGAGAAGACCCTTTGCTATGCCAATAGCAATTTCAAAGCGGCTTTGCCACGTGAGTAACACACTTCGACTCTCATCTGCATAAAATCTCCACCCAGATGGGATCTAAGTTAGTTCTCAACTTAATTAGGTGATAGTTCTGCAAAGACGAAGAAACTAACATGAGAATTTTATTTTTTTTTGTTATCAGGAGAAAGATGAGCAAAATCACACCAAAGATGAAAAAGTCCAAGCTTTTGTTTGGCATATACTCGTAGACCAGCATACTCTCTTCTCCTTCAAGACAACAGCCCAGAATTCTGATAAGATTTCGATGTTGAAGCTTGGAGATCAAGATAATTTCGTTCTTAAGCTCTTGAACACCTTGTCCTGAATCCTTTGAAAGTCTCTTGATTGCCACCTCTTGTCCCATTGACAAGGTACCCTATGAAACAAGATGATAGCTAATATGGCATTCACTCTTTGCTAAACTCTAGAATCGTTCAAAATTTGCGTTACCTTGTACACAGGACCAAAACCACCTTTCCCTATCAGATTTGTGGAAGAGAAGTTATCAGTGGCAGCTGTTATTGTAGCCATATCAAACTGCGGCAACTCTGTGTCTTCCTTGTTTTTTCTGATAAGAAAGTCTAAGTCTGCCTTGTCGGTAACTGAACAAGATAGAAATTAGTTACACACTGCCAATGCAACTCCATTCTTGATGGAAAAATAAGTTCGACTAATGCAGTACATAAAACGCAAATTTATTGTCAATACAAGTCATAGGAGTGCATAAACTGTTTGAAAAGCATATGACTGTCAAATCGCTAGAAATGTTATTACATCCTTCCCACGAAGACCTTTTGCACAAACAAATATTTCACCATGGGTGGACTAGTTTTTTTTTTTTTACCTATCTTCTTTTTCCTCCTCCGCGTGATATGCCAGGTTAACAAGCCGAGGACAAGCATTCCTGAAGCAGTTGATATGGATGCCATCAATAGTATCAGTCTTTTCTCCTCCTGACTATTGTCTGAAGAAAACAAGCATTAGTTAATTTATCTGGAACCATCACATCTGGCAACCCATTAGAGGCATTTAGACTTGATATCATTGACATGATTTCTGATGAAATTCATGTCTTGTTGCTAGGCAACTCACTATAGAGTAGATAAGTATGAGAGGGTATAATAGCAAATAGTGGTCATATCATGTAGCCAAATTGATATACTTACCTAGCTCTGAAGCAGGCATTCGTATGTGGATATCTAGCTCCCTTTCTTGTACAGAAAATTCTCTAATATCAACCAGATCACCAAACCAATTTAAGCAACCAGTGCCTCCGCCCCTAATATCTGAATTTGCAAAAGCTGTACAAGAACAATTCTTCAGACACGCAGCCTCACATTGCTCAAGGTCCATGCCGTTGTCCAGCCGAAACTCCAAGAGGTCTGGCGACTTGACATTCTTAAGCTTTACAAATCCTTCACCGTTCTGGCAATCCAATGGCATCTTCCTGACACAACCACTAGACCAATCAAGAACATCCCATTGACTTTGTGACTTTGGTATGAATCCTTCCAAGCAACCGCAAATCGGGTTGTTGTTAATCCTGCAAATACCATTAACACCACACCATCCATAGTTATCGCACAAATTATTTGGTGATGTGTACATAATAGTCCAGTCAGAGCTCCCTTCATTTAAAACTAAGTGTTGGATCACACCTGGCTGTTTCACTGTTGCTCTTGTCATAACAGAACTAGAACTAAACTCGAACAAATGGTAGAGCTCAACAGAGTTGGAAACAAAACTAAATTTAACCACTGGGCTTCTCAAAGAGTAAGTACCACTGTATCGAAGTCCATTCCATGGCCCAGTACGCAACTTTTTCTCTGAGCCCTTACGAAGTACAAATTGAGGCAATCCCAGGTTATCAATTCTGCAAGTGAAGTCCCCAGGAGATGGATCACTGGTATCCTTCCATGATGTCAAATATCGATTTTGGCCACTGGTCAGGTTCCACCCCAATTTCATGCCTGGTAAAAGTGTATCTGATGGGAAGTCAAAGCTTTGCCATATGTAGCTTCCAACACTCGTGTTGCTGTTCTCTCTGAGAACAAGATTCCCAGAGTCTAGTATCTGTGCTATTGAACTTTGCACAGTCGCTGAAGAATTTGATGACCAGACAACTCTGTTTGTCATGCAATTGAGTAGAACCAGGTTGCCATCAGTGCTAATACTTAGAACTCCATTTGACCCTCTTAGAGGAACTTCCCTGTTTGCGATCCATACAACTATTTTTGGGAACTTCTTGTACCATATTCCCAAATACCGACTGGTAGAATTGGAACCACTGGGAGAGAAGAAGCCTAATTCAAAGATTTTGCCTGAGGAAACCAAAGTCTCACCATCTCTGATCGATTCATCTGACGTTATTATATCAACAGCCTTGCAAAACTCTAAGACTGAGAATGGAATGAGAAGTGAGTAGATAAAAATTCTGATAGTAAAAGACTGCATTGTCGTCTCTCGGAAGAGCTCTAATATTTGGCAGTTCCAAAATTCTCCATCCAAAGGAGGAGATGATCTCACCTTAGCTTCAATGTAGACATGCAAACAGGCTGATTTGCAATGAAGAGAAGATTCAAAGAGTCAACTACTAATCGAAATTATTTTGCGGTCGTTTCCATGGACTTATTTGTCAAGACTGCACAAATAAGACCATGTGTCAAAGCACCCCCAATGTGACTTTGAAGATTGACAATTTTGCTGGCTATTATTCACAAAGGACTTCATCAGTCATTAGTGAGCTTTCAATGCATGAGAATGATGGCTCTACTTCTGTCTCCAGGGCTGGACTTAAAAATAATCAGGGTTCCAATATTAGAGGCAAGAACATGAATTAGTTGTAACACAAATGATATGCTAACATAAATTGGACATGGCTAAAAAATTGCAAGAAGAGTAGTGAAGAGATAGCAACTGAGAAATGCTTTCTTTTTCTTCTTTCTTTAAACTAGTAAGGATTGCGTGCCTGACACGTTGAATCGTAATTTATATCTATATCTATTCTATACATATATAAAAGCACGAATGGAGTTAAATGACTAATATTTTCTTTCCTTAATTAAAGTATTCTTTTCTAATTGATACTAATTTTAATCCCGTGCGTTACACACGAGAATAACAACTATTAAAATATCTATTGAGAGATCTCGTATTTGTATGTTTAATAGCAATTACAAAATTGGTAATGACAATAAGATAATCAAAACTTAATTTTTACCTTTTAAAGGAGTTATCTTACTAATATTTATTTTTAGAAATGAACTTGAGTAATAATTGTTCATTTTTAAGACAAATGAAGATGAAAAATAGTTCATGAAATAATATAAATAGTTTCTCCTAATTAATAGGAATTGCAGTGATAACATTAATATTAATAACCCGTGTGTTGAGGTTGTATTACTGAAGACCACCAAGAAAAGAGTAATAGTACATAATAAACGATTAAAAAAAAGAGAGCGTAAGGCATAAAAAAATATTTAAGATTAAAAAAATATATATAGAAAATTACTTTTGTCAAAATCTAAGAATTAATGGAATTGTAAAGATATAAATAAAATTTTTGAGTGGGCATGTTGACATAGAAGAGAGAGAAATGTAAAATCTATATAATTAGTTGAATTTCAAATGGAAAGAAGGAATTCAAATCAGAGAGAGAGAGAGAGAGAGAGAGAGAATTAATCCAAATCAATATTGCAAATGTAAGTATGCGAAATTGCTTAGCCCCTCGCTTAAAGGCCGCGTGGCGATACCCGCGAAAAATGAAGGAAAGGGCCCGTGCCTCTGCCTTTCGTTAAACTCCGTTCGTCCAATGGGTGCACCTTACTGTTCCAAGTTTAGTTTGAGAAAGCTCTTCAATGTAATTACCTTCATTCGTTGCTAAGCCAAGCAAGGACTTCTTTAGCAAGAAATGCATCATTTTCACACTCTCAGTTTGGTCCTACTTCTGGTTCATTTTGTTAAATTTAAAATATTTTAAAAATTCAAAATAGGAAAGTCCATATGGCGAATTAAGAAGGTGTCCAAGTAAGCAATGACTAGATAACATTCTCTCAACTTTGACTTTCATATATATATATAACTAGTTTTGATCCCGTGCGTTGCACACGGGAACAACAATTATCAATAGTTTTGATCACGTGCATTGCACACGGGAACAACAACTATCAATAGTTTTGATCCCGTGCGTTGCACACGGGAATAACAATTATCAATAGTTTTGATCACGCATATTGTACACGAGAACAACAACTATCAATAGTTTTGATCCCGTGCGTTGCACACGGGAATAACAACTATCAAAAGACTTGTTGAGAGATCTCGTATTTGTATGCCTAGTAACAATTACAGAATTAATAGTGATAATACGATAATCAAAAAATTATTTTTTACCTTTTTAAAGAAGTTCTCTTACCAATTTTTCTTGTTAATTAGAAATTAACGTGATCAATAATTGTTAGTTTTTAGTGACATATGGAGATGAGAAATAGTGTATGAAATAATAAAAATAGTATCTCCTAACTAACAGCAATTACAATGATAATAGTAACAAAAATAACCCGTATGTTGAGGTTGTATTACGGAAGATCACCAAGAAAAGAGTAACAGTATATAATAAATAATTAAAAAAAATGGGAGCCTAACTATATATAAAACTTGTAATGAAATAAAAGGAAAGCGATTATGGTAGTTTAATAGAAAAACTGATGGAGAAAATTGTGTTTCCCTAAACAATAAAAAAGATTAAAAATAAAAAGGAATATATAGAGAATTACTTTTGTCAAAATTAGGAATGAATGAAATTGTAAAGATATAAATAAAATTTTCGAGTGGGACATGTTGAAGTAGAAGAGAGAAAAATGTAAAATCTATATAATTGGTTGAATTTCAAATGAAAAGAAGAAATTCAAATCAAATTTTGTGTGTGTGTGTGAGAGGGAGATAGAGAGAGAATCCAAATCATCATTATAAAGGTAAGTAAATTTAAAATATTTTTAAATTCAAAACAGGAAAGTCCATATGGCGAATTAAGAGAGTGTCCAAATAAGCGATGACTGGACAATATTCTCTCAGCTTCAGCTTTCACACACACACACACACACACACACACACACACACATATATATATATATATATATAATTTCCATTGAAGGTTAAGAGTGAGTAAGGGTGTTTTTGACTTATAATATTTTTTTTCATTAAATACCCTTTTTAAATTAATGTTATTTAAAAATAAGGGTATTTTTTACTTCTCATAAGATATCAAACCTCTTTCCTTAAATACCCTTATTGGAATATATGTTTAGGTTAGAGTTAAGGATTTTTTTTTTTTACTTTTGACTTTTGTTTTTTTCATTAAATACCTAATTTTAATAATAGTGTGCTTAAAAAACTAATGGTGTTTTTGACTTCTCAAATGATATCAAGTCTCTTTCGTAAAAATAATTTTATTGGAATATATGCTTTCGTTAGAGTAAAGCCTCTCTCGGCTCCTAATCATAATTTGAATTCGTGGCAAGTACATAATTCTATATTCGTATTAGAGTTGTTAAAATACCCTTATTTGCATGACAATATATCCTTCTTAATTTAAGGTTGTGGCAAGTACATAATTTTATATTCGTATTAGAGTTGTTGAAATACCCTAATTTACATGACAATATATCCTTCACAAGGTTATTATCATTTTATGATCCACTGTATCTCGAGATATCATATATTTACATGATAACATATTTTTCATATAGTTATTGTCTTTGTATAATTTACTCTTATAAGTGATATAATTAGATGAAACCCAATTAATAGAGATTCCAATTTATTTCGGCTCAAATGATTAATAAATTTTTAGAGCTTGAAAACTCTCAAGTTTTGATACGCAAGGGGTTAAATAATTAATTTTTCTCTAAACTATTATTTTCAAGTTTAGAAGTTTTTTTTAGATATTTTCACATTTAAAAGATGAGGCTAAATTATTACCGTTTTGCTAAAGAGATTCACTAATTCATATTTTGTGACAAAACACTATAAATATAACCAAAATAGGTAAGTATTTGACCCCAACGTATAAAATAATCTCAAGTTAAAATGGCTAAACATTTTTTTCATTAAAATACCCTTTTTAGATATAAAAGGTTTACAAAAACTAAGTGTTTTTTTTTTTTACTTTTAAGAAGGTGAGACTAAACTACAATATTTTTGGCTAAATAAATAATTTGCTGTTAAAGAGGTTAAAAGTTTACTAATGTATCTTTAAGTGACAAAAATGTGGGAGTGGACCTAACCCATTCTTATAAATATGATGCTAAGTCTCTCTTCACCTTTAAAGAAAACCCTATCAAAATATAACCTTAAAAATTACCAACATCAAAATAACCCATGTCCTCGAGGTTAGGGAAAAATTACAATCAGTGACTCTAAGTTTCAAAAGGTAGAGCCGTATTGATACGTTAAAATATATATATATATATATATATATATATATATATAGGGGGCCGATCCACACCCACCGGTAGAGAAAACGTTATTTCTCCACCGAACCGCTGCAAAGAGCAGCGGTTGAAGGAAAAGAGGAAAAACCCAACCGCAACAAAGAGTTGCGGTTGGCATTGTTGCAAAATGTGGGTCAAAAATCACGGCTGAGAGTGTCCTTTCTCTCCCCCCCCCCCCCCTCGTGGCAAGGAAAAACCCATCCGAGATAATATTTTAAACCTTTAATGACACTTATAATTCTATTTCAAATTGAAAACATAATCTGATGACGTGTCAAGTAAAGAAGTCATATCTCTGTGATGATGTGTCGTACAAAGAAGCTATCGCTTCCCTTTCGCTTCACCTTTCGCTTCGCTTATTATATATTATATAGATCTCATTTCTCTCTCTAAATTTTGCAAACAAAATCAAGCCTCTTTTGAAAAATTTTTTCCCCACTAAATTTCTTGTGAAGGCACTGAGCATGAGGGCACCTCTGGTATGCGGCTGGAGTAGAGATGATATGTATGAGTTGCCAAGCAAATGACATTCCAAGCGGACTCCATATTCTGCAAATTTAGTCTCCACCACTCCAACTCTTTCCCTATGGTATCGGCAACTGGGACATCCAACCAGTCGAATCTTAAAACATATCCTTAATGTTTCCTCTCTACCTTATTCAACAACAGACAATTTTAATTTTTGTAATTCCTGTTTTTTGAAATAAAAGTCACAGGCTACCTTTTTCTAGCAATTCTTTATCAAGTAATAAACCACTACAAACAATTTACAGTGAACTTTGGGGTCCATCTCATGTTCCTTCTTTGGACAAAAAGCTGTATTACATCATTTTTATCGACCACTTTACCAAATACATGTGGCTCTATACAGTAAAAAAAAAAGTGAGGTTCAAAAAAAAAAAAATTCTACTTTCCACCCTTTGGTTGAGAAAATTTTTAACACCAAAATTCTCACCTTTTACTCGAATAACGGTGGTGAATTTGAAGGTCTTAAGTCTTATCTTCATTCCCATGACATCCAACATCTAGTTTAACCACCAGATACCCTTTAACGAGTTACCATTGCTGAACGGCGCCATCGTCACATCATTGAAGCTGCATGTACTTTACTTCATCAAGCCTCCTTACCCTCGTCATTTTAGACTTTTGCCTGTCAACAAGCGGTCTTCCTCATTTACTGTCTCCCCACACCAATCCTTCATAACAAATCTTTATATCAAGCTCTGTTCGGGCAACCTCTAAAATATACTTCACTTCGAAGCTTTGGATGTCTTTGCTACCTTTGGCTCAAACCATATGCCAACCACAAACTTGAACCCCGTTCAAGACCCTGTGTCTATCTTAGTTTTCCCTTATTTATCATTGCCATCAATGTTTTGACACTCACTCTTCCAAAATCTTCCTCTCACGTGATGTTAAATTTTTTGAAAAACAATTTTCCATTCAAAATATTTTTGCTCATATGATATCTAATTTTTATCAACATCTCTTTGCATGATATTAGCTACACCACCTCAGAAACTCCCATCAAACCCTCTACCAAACCCACCTCCCTTGATTTACCCACTCCTCTCAATATTCGTTGTTCGCCTCCTCAACAACAGTCTTCAACGCCAACTCTTACAGCACATCTCCAGCAGGCCGATCAGACTACTTCACAGGTTCATTTGCCTCAAATAACTCAAGTATAGACATATCTGGTTCCACCTCCTCTGCATCTGCCAGCTCTTCAAACCCTAGGCCCGCTTCCTCCTTGCCAATCGCCAATCACCCACCCAACCGAGTTGTCACAAGATCTCAACAAAATATCTTCAAACTGAAAAAGATCTTCGATTACCTTACCACCACCATCGGTCTCATCACTCCCTCTACCTATAAACGAGCACAAAAATATCCATAATGGAGAAAAGCCATGCAAGATGAGTTTGATGCAATCATAAAAAATCAAACTTGGACTCTTGTTCCTTCTCACACTTCCCAAAATATTGTTAATTGCAACTGGCTGTTTCGTATCAAACAAAAAGCCGATGGTACCGTTGATCGGTACAAGGCACGCGTCGTTGCCAAACGATTCACACAACGCCCATGTATCGACTTTTCTTTTACTTTCAGTCCAGTTGTAAAACCAACCATTGTACGTACTTTGTTGTCCCTAGCAAACCACCATGACTGGACACTACGTCAACTGGACATCAACAATTCCTTTCTTCAAGGTCACGCAGAGGAAGAAGTGTACATGCGCCAACCGAAGGGTTTTGAACATCCTGAGCTTCCCTCTCATATCTGTCGGCTAAAAAAATAATGTATGGACTCAAACAGGCGCCTCGTGCTGGGTACAATGAGCTAAAACAATTTCTTGTCACCCATGGCTTTCAAAAGTCACACTCGGATAACTCTCTCTTTATTCTCCATCACTCTGGTGTGGTTCTCTATCTCCTGGTCTATGTGGACGACATCATTCTTATCGAAAAAAATCAGACTGCTCTATTTAATTAATGTCATTGCCGCTCTTTCCCATTGTTTCTCTCTCAAGGATCTTGGGCATTTAAACTACTTTCTTGGTGTTGAAGTGGTTTGCCGTAATGATGGTGTTCTTCTCTCTCAATCTAAGTACATTGTTGATCTTCTTAAGAAATACAACATGCATGAGAGTTAAGGAGTCACCACCCCAATGTGCCCCACAACTCCTTTAAATCTTCATGATGGTTCATTCCTTATAGATGCAAAAAAGTATCGCACGGCCATCGACAAGCTTTTATATCCCACTTTCACTCGCCCTGATATTAGCTTTGATGTCAACAAATTATCTCAGTTCATGCATTCACCATTTCAATCCATTGGCAATCCGTCAAGCGTCTCCTTCGCTATCTCAAGCACACCATATCTTACATCTTTCGGCTTCAAAAAATATCATCACTGGATCTTCATATATACTCGGACGCTGACTGGGCTGGCGACGAACATGACCGGACCTCAACATCGGCTTATGTCATTTATCTCGGCAATAATCTTATTAGTTGGTCCTCTAAAAAGCAACGTATTGTTGCTCGGTCATCCACAGAGGCCGAATATCGTTCCGTGGCCAGTGCAGTTGTTGAAACAAATTGGATAACCAATCTCTTGCATGAAGTCCGGGCTCCTCTCTCAAGTGTTCATACACTACACCGTGACAATATTTTGTTGGGCATATACTCATAAACCAGCATATGATGGCACAGGATTGTGATGGCATAGCTGAAATCCCCGTGGTGATAGTAACGAGTCCGAACTTGGGGCTCATCTCTGACCATATCACATGTTATTTGGTCCAATAATTAAATTCGGACCAAATAAGAAATAGTCCAAGCTTTTGTTGAACATATACTCATAAACCAGCATCCTCTCTTCTCCTTCAAGACAACATGCCAAAATCCTGACAAGATTTTGGAACTGAAGTTTGGATATCAAAATAATTTCATTCTTGAACTCGTTAATACTTTGTCCTGAATTCTTTGAAAGCCTCTTCACTGCAATCTCTTGTCCCGCGGTAGCTTACCCTAGAATTGATACAACCAGTCACATTTCTGATATTCATTTTGAATTAGTGATCGAAGAACATGTTTACCTTGTAGACAGGACCAAAACCACCCTCGCCAATGATATTTGTTACGAAATCGCTCTAGATAAATATGTATAAAACACGATAACCAAATATGAAAACACAAGAAATATGAGAGAACTCAAATCCACTTTGCACAAGTCAGATTTTACAACACTCCCTCACGTGTATCTCTCAACTATTTTCCTACTCAAAGAAGGACTCTTCTTTCTTTGCCTACCCAAAGAAAGACTATCCTCTCTTTCCT
Source organism: Escallonia rubra (assembly GCA_033065855.1). NCBI lineage: Eukaryota > Viridiplantae > Streptophyta > Magnoliopsida > Escalloniales > Escalloniaceae > Escallonia > Escallonia rubra. Next base: position 314,741 of record JAVXUO010001214.1, on the reverse strand, counting down.
ACTCAGAGAAGGACCTTGTTACGAAATCGCTCTAGATAAATATGTATAAAACACGATAACCAAATATGAAAACACAAGAAATATGAGAGAACTCAAATCCACTTTGCACAAGTCAGATTTTACAACACTCCCTCACGTGTATCTCTCAACTATTTTCCTACTCAAAGAAGGACTCTTCTTTCTTTGCCTACCCAAAGAAAGACTATCCTCTCTTTCCTACTCAGAGAAGGACTCTTCTCTCTTACCCTTAAACACAACACAAGACACCTTACTTATACTTGGAGAAAGCAGTGATCTTCACTCTCCAAGCAATGTGGGACAAGATGTCTTATATACTAAGGGCCAAGTTGCAACCTTCTTTGAGTAACCGATGTGGGACATAAATACAAGACATATATCAACAATCTCCACCTTGGCTTGTATTAACAAACCACTCCATGAGGAAACTGTAATATGTCTTCAGTATCTTCTTCATGTACTCCACCTTGCATCCCCTTTAAAGGTAGGGATACACTCCACCTTGAACTCAACAAGAAAGAAGATGAATCAAGCTCAAGCAATGCTTGAACTTCTCTGTCGTGACTGTCTTCGTGAGCATATCAGCAGCGTTGTCATTAGTGTGAACCTTGTGCACGAGAATTTGTTTAGAATTAATCCATTCCCGGACCCTATGATAACGTACATCAATATGCTTGGTCCTTGCATGGAAAACCTGATTCTTTGCCAAATCCAATGCACTCTGGCTGTCACACTGTAACAAAACACCACGCTGCTTGAAGCCAAGCTCTTCTACCAGTCCCTTTAACCATATTGCCTCCTTAGCCGCCTCTGTCAATGCCATGTACTCTGCCTCTGTAGTTGACAATGCTGTCGTAGACTGTAACACTGATTTCCAACATATCGGCCCTCCATAGAATGTAAAAATATATCCAGTCGTGGACCTCCTGGAATCCAAGTCCCCCGCATAATCAGAATCCACAAAGCCAGAAACCTCACCTTTTGCCCCATCACGATCAAACATGATGCCAAAGTTGGTCGAACCTGCTAGGTAACGGAAGATCCACTTCACTGCATCCCAATGCTTCTTTCCTGGATTTCCCATATACCTACTGACCATACTAACTGCATGTGAGATATCAGGTCTGGTACATACCATGGCATACATAAGACAACCAACCGCATTTGCGTACGGTACTCGAGACATATACTCAACATCTTCTTTTGTACTAGGACAAAGTTGTGAGGATAACTGAAAATGAGCTCCCAATGGTGTACTAACCGGTTTAGCATTGAGCATACTAAACCTCTCCAGTACCTTTTCAACATAACTTTTCTGAGTTACCCACAACTTTCCTGCCTTTCGATCTCTATGAATCTCCATACCAAGGATCTTTTTGGCAGAACCAAGATCCTTCATATCAAACTCCCTGCTCAACAATTTCTTCAAGTGCAGAATATGAGACTTACTCTTCGCAGCAATCAACATATCATCCACATATAATGTGAGCAACAACAGTGAACCATCATCAAGGACTCGATAATACACACAACAATCATACTCACAACGAGAGTAACCATGAGTTACCATGAATGTGTCGAATCGCTTGTACCACTGCCGAGGAGACTGCTTCAAACCATATAAGGACTTTTTCAACTTGCACACATAGTCCTTCTTCCCATGTTCAATAAATCCCTCGGGTTGCTGCATGCAGATCCTCTCCTCCAAATCACCATGAAGGAAAGCTGTCTTCACATCAAGCTGCTCCAACTCCATATTCTGCGCTGCTACAATGGACAATATCAATCTGATAGAAGTGTGCTTCACCACTGGCGAAAAGATCTCACTATAATCAATTCCCTCCTTTTGAGAATACCCTTTTGCAACCAGTCTTGCCTTGTACTTCTGATCTTCCTTTTTCCTGTAAATCCACTTACATCCAATAGCCTTCACACCCTTTGGAAGTTTAACTAATTCCCAAGTCTGATTCTTCCGTAGAGATTCCATCTCCTCATCCATTTCTGTCAACCACAAGTTACCATCCTCTGCCTTGACAGCCTCGTTGTAATTGGTAGGATCTCCACTTCCAACGATTAGTGCAAATGAGACCAAGTCCTCAAAACCATACCTCTGAGTTGGTTTCTTGGTACGTGGTTCTCTATCTCTGACTAGATTCCAAGAATCACTAGGATGCTCCTCTGGATCCTCTAAAGACTGCTCATCTGTAGATCCATCTGTAGACTCATCAGTTGATTTTGTCCTCTGCTCATGCAACGCTATCTCCACTGTGTGACCCTGCCTTTCGCTAGAAGTTACATTCGTATCCAACATATGTGCTTCATTGAATACCACATCTCTACTGATCACCCTTTTCTTGGCCACTGGATCCCATAACCTGTATCCTTTTACTCCTTCCTCATACCCAAGGAATATACATTCTTTTGACTTAGGATCAAGTTTAGATCGTTCTTCATTCTGAAGGTGAACATACGCAGGACAACCAAAAATTCTCATTGCAGAAAAATTAACTTGTTTATCGGACCATACCTCCTCGGGAACTTGGTGATTAATGGCAGATGATGGAGAACGATTGATCAAATAACAAGTTGTGTTAACAGCTTCAGCCCAGAAACTCTTAGGCAAATCTGCATTCAACCTCATGCATCTAGCTCGCTCTAGCAAGGTTCTGTTCATCCTTTCGGCAACCCCATTCTGCTCTGGAGTCCTCTTCACTGAAAAGTGTCTGATGATACCCTTATCCTTGCAGAACTGCAGAAACTCCTCATCCTTGTATTCCATGCCATTATCTGATCTGAAGTACTTAAGCTTCTTACCCGTCTGATTTTCAACTCTAGCCTTCCACTGCTTAAACACGTTGAAAACTTCAGACTTGTGCTTCATAAAGTACACCCATACCTTTCTTGAGAAATCATCTATAAACGTAACAAAGTAACGAGCTCCCCCATTTGAGATATGCCTGATTGGTCCCCAAACATCCGAATGCACATAGTCCAAAACTCCTTTACTAGTATGAGAAGCAGCTTTGAAACTAACTCGTTTCTGCTTCCCAAACACACAAAATTTGCAGAAGTCCAGCTTGCATGATTTCACTCCCTGCAGCAACTTGCGTTTGTGAAGTTCCAGCATACCTCCCTCGCTCAAGTGTCCCAGCCGTTTATGCCATAACTCAGAGTTATCATTGCTAGAACCTACATGAGTTGATACTGAAGCTCCACCTATAACTGTGTTCCCTATCAGTTTATACAAATTTCCAATTTTCTGACCTTTCATTATCACCATCACACCTTTGCTGACTTTCATGACTCCACCTTTTATAGATATACTACAATCTATAGAATCAAGTGTGCCCAAGGAAATCAAATTCTTCTTCAAGTCAGGTATGTACCTTACATCACCCAGGGTTCTCACAATCCCATCAAACATTTTAATTTTAATGGTACCTATCCCCATGACTTTACAAACAACGTCATTACCCATTAACACAGTACCACCGTCACATGGAGTAAGACAATCAAACCATTCCTTATATGGGCACATATGAAACGAACATGCAGAGTCAAGAAACCATTCTGTAGAAAAACTGTTGTCTCTAACTGATAAGAGATTACCTTCTTGCTGCTCAACCGAGGAAACCAAGTAGAGATCACCATCGCTGCTTTTGTCATCTTCTTCAGCAACATTAGCATTATTCACATGTTTCTTTCCGTTCTTCTTCTCCTTCCTTTCTGGACACCTTCTTGCAATGTGACCAATCTCTTTACAATACCAGCATTCAATACTGGACTTGTCCTGCTTTCCACGAGACTTAGACCTGTCTTTTCCATGTCCTGGATTTCTGCTTCTAGATCGACTTCTGCCTCTTCCATGACCATTCTTATTTTCATACCTTACCACCAGACCTTCGCCTTGACTGCTTGAACTCGTCCCATTAACTCTGCTCGAGTCCATAAGAGCCGACATAACATCATCAACAAGCAATGTCTCCTTCCCAATAAGCAACTTAGTCTTCAAGGTCTCATATGATTTTGGAAGCGAAGATAACAACAAAATCGCCTGATCTTCCTCCTCGAGTTTAACATCTATACTCGACAATTGGGACACCAACCGCTTAAATTCTGATATATGATCACCCAGATCTGAACCTTCATCCATCCGTAATTGGTACAGATCTTTCTTCAGATATAACCGATTCGACAAAGATTTTGACATATATATCTTCTCCAATTTCTGCCACAGAGCTGTTGGAGAAGTTTCTGTCAAAACCTGGTACTTAACCTTCGGGGCTAGATTCAACCGTATCGTAGATACAGCCTTAGCCTGTAATTCCTCCCAATCGTCCTGATCCATTGACTCGGGCTTATTCCCCAGCAAAGGCTTGAGCAATCCTTGCTGCACAAGGATATCCTTCACCGTGCTCTGCCATATGCCAAAATTCGTCTTCCCATCGAATTGTTCACAGGCATACTTCATGGTCGTGTTGTTCGACATATTTATCCTCTCAAATCGATTTCAATTTTGCCCAAAAAATAAACCTGAAAGCTCTTGATACCACTTGTTACGAAATCGCTCTAGATAAATATGTATAAAACACGATAACCAAATATGAAAACACAAGAAATATGAGAGAACTCAAATCCACTTTGCACAAGTCAGATTTTACAACACTCCTTCACGTGTATCTCTCAACTATTTTCCTACTCAAAGAAGGACTCTTCTTTCTTTGCCTACCCAAAGAAAGACTATCCTCTCTTTCCTACTCAGAGAAGGACTCTTCTCTCTTACCCTTAAACACAACACAAGACACCTTACTTATACTTGGAGAAAGCAGTGATCTTCACTCTCCAAGCAATGTGGGACAAGATGTCTTATATACTAAGGGCCAAGTTGCAACCTTCTTTGAGTAACCGATGTGGGACATAAATACAAGACATATATCAACAATATTTGCGTCAGATAAGTTCATAGTGGCAGCTGTTACAGTGGCAAATCAAAAAATGGTAACTCTATGTCTTCGTTGTTTGATTCTGAAATTGTAAACAGAGGAACTGGTGGGATTTATGACATTCGCAACTGCATTATTAAGGAATGAGGATGAGAATCCCTTAGTTAATTGTGATTCTAAAATTGTAAACAGAATAGACAATGATAATCCAGGCTGACGAAAGCCTAATAGTACGAGAGTGGAGAAGTTTTTACCTCCTTAACTTTTCCTCCTCGAAATGATACACCAGGTTAACAAGCTAAGGATGAGAATCCCTGAAACTGTTGGTATGACTGAGATCAGAACCAGCCTTTTCACCTTTGGAATATGGTCTGTCAAATTCACATGTTAGCTCATTACTAGTTCTGAACCTCAGTATTCGTCGGCTATTTATGAAGAAAATAGCGATATAAATTCTTTTACGTGAATAATAAGTGAATTCTAATAGTTTCATCTCTTCTTAACTATGGCGTACTATATAAGCACCTAATACTGGTTTTCTTTGAAACTCAGCTCTATGTCTGCTAAAGAAAGGGGACCAAAACTTTGTAAACAGGACCAAAACCACCTTTTCCTCATATCTGCGGAAGTTGCTATGGTAGAAAGATCAAACATGGTTACTCAATATCCTCCACGTTTGACACAGGCACGGGGTATTGCCGCAGGGTTTGCCTTTAGGTCAACAAGTTGCTTATATGTACTTGTTTTTCTATTTTGAAGCACCACACACCATGTTAACAAGCCGAAGGCAAGCATCCCTGAAACTAGTGATAAGACGATAATCAGCACCATCCTTCTGCCTTTCTGATTGTGATCTGCGGAGACCATAATTTAGTTCATCATTACTTTAATCCTAACATGTTGGCATTGCTTTCAAGGCAGTGCCTTTTTTCTTCAAGTGGCTATGGCAACAATACACCTATCCTTAGAAAGAAACTTCTTGCTGCACAAAGAGCTTGAAAAATCATGTCGTTAACATAGTTGATGTGTGTGAACACATACCTATTTCTAAAGCAAGAGATTCATATGTAGATAATCTGTTCAGTATTATCCTCTGAAACTTCTCGAATGTATACTAGGTTACCGAACCAGATCAAACAGCTAAAGTTCCACCATAAGCCTTGGTTCCACCATAAGCCTTTGTAGTTCTTGAATCCTCTCCATACTTCAAAATTAGTACAACTCACTGGGGCTGGTAAAAAATCTGTGTTGAACACTCAGTTTGACATCACCGAATTAGAGTACCACTAAATCGCACACCATTCCATAGCCCTGTAGCTGTAGCACAACTTGAGGCAATCCATTAATATTACTTTGTAGGACAACTAGAGGCAACCCGTTAATACAAATTTTCTAGGTGATGTTTCCAGGAGATGGATCACTGGCACTCTTCCATCATGTCAAATACCAGTGTAGGCCCGAAGTAAGGTTCCACCCAAACTTCCTCCCAGGTAAAAGTGTGTCCGATGGGAAGTCAAACCTTTGCCATATGTAGATTTCTGTATATATTGTTGCTCTCCAGAAGGACAAGGTTACCTGAATCTAGTGGCCGTGCAGCTGATGAGTTCTGTGTGGCTCTTGAAGAATTAGATGATCAGATAACTCCCTTTACCATTGAGGAGGACTAGGTCTCCATTGCTGCTGATGGTTAAGACACTCGTATAATGTAGGACTATTTGTGGAAAAGTTGTTTACCATATTCCCAAATACTGGTTAGTAGAACCACTGGGTGAAAAGAAGCCTAGTTCAAAGCTTTGGTCTGATGATACCAAGGTTTCACCAATGGTGATGAATCCATTTAAGGTTATGGTATTAGCAGCACTGCAAAATTGTAGGCATGAGAATGGGATTTTCAGCAAAGGAAAGAAAGTATACAGCGATTTTCAGCAAGCAAAAGTAGCGCTGGGTGAATTTACTGGATACTTTCACATTCATTCATTGGAGGGCAAAACTACACCTCTCCCAACTCCAAGAGGCTGCTAAACAGAGACTGGTGAATTAAAACACTTGCTAGAGGCTTCATTTTCCATACTATAGGGCATTAAGGAATAATGAAGTAAATAGACAACACTTTCTTGTATTGCTGTGTCAAACAATATAAATCCAGAGTTGGAAATTCTAGTTGTGTTTGTATGCTAAACAGCATTTTGAAAATACTCACCCAGTGGGGAAAAGAATGAGTTTAAAGTATAGAACCCACTAACTCATGTCATAGCATTTTGATAAACTTGTTACTTTATGTGATAACAGGCAGCATATGCTATAAAAAGAAGTCCTGTGTAGTCAAAATCAAGTCATCTGACAGAGAAACTAAACGTGACCTGAAGGCAGAAACAAATTTGACAGATAAATGTGTAGAAAATTGATGCTTCGTTAAACTAGTGTCTTCTTAATAAACAACAAGTGAATCCTGCAAATACAGGGATGCATGCAATCCTCTATCCACATTCTTGGTCTTAAAATTTTCACAAAGGTATCGTTCCTCAGCCGTTAGCTTATTTGTTTGAATGCAGTTCTCTCAGTAGAAAAAAAAAACCCAGACTCTTTAGGTTGAGGCAGGATTAAGCCTCCTTTTGCTAGTAGATAGAGGATTGCATATATGGCGGCAAGAAAGATTTTATAATTGGTGGCGTTTTACTCATTCATGCTTAATCATAAATGGTGGTAGTGGTACTCAACCCACCCACCACACCCCCCCAACGCGCGCTTGTAGAAGTCCTACTAGTCACTTGTGTTCATACGGAATTGGATAGAGAACTCTTCATCTATAGAAAGTCAAATCACTTTGGAGAATGCCTACCTACCCAGGAATGAGATGTGTGAATTGCCTAGCTACCTGGCTGCCTGAAGCAAGGGGTAGTAGGAAGAATCTGAAAGGAACACTCTGCTGTCCGGCAGCTTTAAATAAAGATGCCATAATTAACAATAACCTGGCCTAATGAAATAGGAACTCGCGATATTTTAGTTAGCTTATCCCAAGTCATTTATGAGTTCCTTATGAATATAAGAATTTACAACCATGAAAGCTGAAATCCATGCTTACTTCTTTGTCCATTATTGTTAGACTTTTGAGGTCTGGAAATTCAACCCACACCAAGAATCCTGCAAATAACAGGCGGCCTTCATAATTTGATATATAAGTCTAGATGTGATGTGTTAGGCGCAAAAGAAGGATTAATGTACATATAATCTTCTCTTTCTTTGAAATAAAAAGATCCAAATATCCATCACCTACAAACTATTCTCTTGCTTCTAGCATTGTTATTGTCACCGCACTTCTGGAATGGCATCCAGAGTCACCTCTTAATGTTTCTATTTCATCGGAGCTTCTTTCTCCAAAGAATCCAGGCTGCTTAGGTTGAGCCAACCTCACACCCTCGTTGATCAACATGAAAAGTACTGATGACATTGTTGGCCTTTCTTTTGGAAATTTTTGAACGCACAATAGACCAACTTGGACACATCTCACCACTTGAGATTCAACATATGAATCTTTCAGACAGGAATCCAGAAGCTCCAATGCTTTGCCTTCACTCCACAACAGCCAGGCCTAAGAAAGATAGTCCAGGCAATAAGTTGATTATATAACAGGTTAGCCAAAGCAGTAAAGCATAGAGTTACATATTTATTCATACATACAAGTCCCAAAAGACTATGATAATGATCTGGATGATCATGGTATCTCGTGTTTCTTTTTCCACTCACTATTTCCAATAAAAGCACACCAAAGCTGAAGACGTCGGACTTCACAGAGAACTTTCCAGCAATTGCATACTCAGGAGACATATAGCCACTGCAATGAAGTAAAATGTTTAACAAGGAAACAGAAGAATGATTATAAGTGGTGTAGATTTGATGGTGCCACTTACTATGTTCCAACTACACGCTTTGTGTTGGCTTCGTCTTGATCCCCCCCAAAACTTCTTGCAATCCCAAAATCTGAGATTTTCGGGTTTAGCCTACTATCTAGCAAAATATTACTGGCTTTGAGATCCCTGTGAATTATATTTAGTCTTGAGTCCTGGTGAAGGTAGAGAAGACCCTTTGCTATGCCAATGGCAATTTCAAAGCGGCTTTGCCACGTGAGTAACACACTTCGACTCTCATCTGCATAAAATCTCCACCCAGATGGGATCTAAGTCAGTTCTCAACTTAATTAGGTGATAGTTCTGCAAAGACGCAGAAACTAACATGAGAATTTTTTTTTATTTTTTTTATCAGGAGAAAGATGAGCAAAATCACACCAAAGATGAAAAAGTCCAAGCTTTTGTTTGGCATATACTCGTAGACTAGCATCCTCTCTTCTCCTTCAAGACAACAGCCCAGAATTCTGATAAGATTTCGATGTTGAAGCTTGGAGATCAAGATAATTTCGTTCTTAAACTCTTGAACACCTTGTCCTGAATCCTTTGAAAGTCTCTTGATTGCCACCTCTTGTCCCATTGACAAGGTACCCTACGAAACAAGATGATAGCTAATATGGCATTCACTCTTTGCTAAACTCTAGAATCGTTCAAAATTTGCGTTACCTTGTACACAGGACCAAAACCACCTTTCCCTATCAGATTTGTGGAAGAGAAGTTATCAGTGGCGGCTGTTATTGTAGCCATATCAAACTGCGGCAACTCTGTGTCTTCCTTGTTTTTTCTGATAAGAAAGTCTAGTTCTGCCTTATCGGTAACTGAACAAGATAGAAATTAGTTACACACTGCCAATGCAACTCCATTCTTGATGGAAAAATAAGTTCGACTAATGCAGTACATAAAACGCAAATTTATTGTCAATACAAGTCATAGGAGTGCATAAACTGTTTGAAAAGCATATGACTGTCACATCGCTAGAAATGTTATTACATCCTTCCCACGAAGACCTTTTGCACAAACAAATATTTCACCATGGGTGGACAAGTTTTTTTTTACCTAGCTTCTTTTTCCTCCTCCGCGTGATACGCCAGGTTAACAAGCCGAGGACAAGCATTCCTGAAGCAGTTGATATGGATGCCATCAATAGTATCAGTCTTTTCTCCTCCTGACTATTGTCTGAAGAAAACAAGCGTTAGTTAATTTATCTGGAACCATCACATCTGGCAACCCATTAGAGGCATTTAGACTTGATATCAATGACATGATTTCTGATGAAATTCATGTCTTGTAAAAGATGATACAAACTCGATGATTGTTGCTAGGCAACTCACTATAGAGTAGATAAGTATGAGGGAGTATAATAGCAAATAGTGGTCATATCATGTAGCCAAATTGATATACTTACCTAGCTCTGAAGCAGGCATTCGTATGTGGATATCTAGCTCACTTCCTTGTTCAGAAAATTCTCTAATATCAACCAGATCACCAAACCAATTTAAGCAACCAGTGCCTCCGCCCCTAATATCTGAATTTGCAAAAGCGGTACAAGAACAATTCTTCAGACACGCAGCCTCACATTGCTCAAGGTCCATGCCCTTGTCCAGCCGAAACTCCAAGAGGTCTGGCGACTTGACATTCTTAAGCTTTACAAATCCTTCACCGTTCTGGCAATCCAATGGCATCTTCCTGACACAACCACCAGACCAATCAAGGATATCCCATTGACTTTGTGACTTTGGTATGAATCCTTCCAAGCAACCGCAAATCAGGTTGTTGTTAATCCTGCAAATGCCATTAGCACCACACCATCTATAGTTATCGCATAAATTAGTTGGTGTTGTGTACATAATAGTCCAGTCAGAGCTCCCTTCATTTAAAACTGATTGTTGGATCACGCCTGGCTGTTTCACCGTTAATCTACCCATAACTTCAGAACTAAACTTGATCATATGGTAGTGCTCATCAGAGTTGGAAACAAAACTATATTTAACCACTGGGCTTCTCAAAGAGTAAGTACCACTGTATCGAAGTCCATTCCATGGCCCAGTACGCATCTTTTTCTCTGAGCCCTTACGAAGTACAAATTGAGGCAATCCCAGGTTATCAATTCTGCAAGTGAAGTCCCCAGGAGATGGATCACTGGTATCCTTCCATGATGTCAAATATCGATTTTGGCCACTGGTCAGGTTCCACCCCAATTTCATGCCTGGTAAAAGTGTATCTGATGGGAAGTCAAAGCTTTGCCATATGTAGCTTCCAACACTCGTGTTGCTGTTCTCTCTGACAACAAGATTCCCAGAGTCTAGTATCTGTGCTATTGAACTTTGCACAGTCGTTGAAGAATTTGATGACCAGACAACTCTGTTTGTCATGCAATTGAGTAGAGCCAGGTTGCCATCAGTGCTAATACTTAGAACTCCATTTGACCCTCTTAGAGGAACTTCCCTGTTTGCGATCCATACAACTATTTTTGGGAACTTCTTGTACCATATTCCCAAATATCGACTGGTAGAATTGGAACCACTAGGAGAGAAGAAGCCTAATTCAAAGAATTTACCTGAGGAAACCAAAGTCTCACCATCTCTGATGGATTCATCTGACGTTATTCTATCAGCAGCCTTGCAAAACTCAAAGACTAAGAATGGAATGAAAAGTGAGTAGATAAGAATTCTGATAGTAAAAGCCTGCATTGTCATCGCTCGGAAGAGCTCTGGTATTTGGCAGAATCAAGTTCTCCATCCAAAGGAGGAGATGATCTCACCTTAGCTTCAATGTAGACATGCAACCAGGCTGATTTGCAAAGAACAGAAGATTCAAAGAGTCAACTATTAGTCGATATTATTTTTCTGTAGTTTCGACTTGTCAAGAGGAAGGTTCCCTTGTGAAGCAATAGACTGCACAAATAAGTCCATGGAAATGTCAAAGCACACCCAATGTGACTTTGAAGATTGACAACTTTCCCTCAGTGAGCTTTCAGTGCATGACAATGATGGCTCTGCTTCTGTCTCCAGGGCTGGACGTAAAAATAATCAGGTTTCCAATATTGTAGGCAAGAAGATGAATTAGTTCTAACACAAAAGATATGCTAACATAAATTGGACATGGCTAAAAAATTGCAAGAAGAGTAGTGAAGAACTGACAGCAACTGAGAAATGCTTTCTTTTTCTTCTCTCTTTAATCTAGTAAGGAATGGTAATTCGAGTAAAAATGTTACATACTTACTTACGAAAATGCAATTGAAGTTGATTAGTATAACTATCTTTATTAAATCATTTTAAATAAATCAATTGTGAACTACTAATCAAATAATCGAAGCATGACAAGTTCATTGCATAAAATATGATTTTTACTTCCAAATACGAATTGCTAATGTCAATTACCATCGTATTTGTCAACATATCTTGTATCACATCACTAACATTGTAATTAGTTTGAAACATATTATGCAAATATTTAAGCCTCACCAAACATCATAAGTTTTGCATCCCAAGAATAAAGGTGAAGAAAATGTTTTATAGACAATTTGGCGCACGTTAAATATATATAATGTGACTTGTATATATAGGAGTTGTTCAATCTCTTGTAATATAATCATATAGAATGCATATAAGTCTAGGAAGTGTGAGATAAAAGCTAGTATCTGAAAAGACATAATTTTGGCCCTGTTTGACATAACTTTTTTTTTCCAGTTTTGAAAATTGAAAAAAAGTTGCGTTTGGTAATCATTTTTTTTCTTCAGTTTAAAAAACCAGTTTATAAACTGAAGAAGAAAAAAAAAACTCCAAAAATGAGTTTTTTTTTTAGATCACCACCACCGGCGGTTGCCGGCGGCCAACTCCGGCCACCACCGCCAGCGGCAACCTCCGGCGGCCACCTTCGGCGACCACTTGTTTTTGTGAAAAAAAAAAAAAAAGTGTTGTCAAATAGAGATAGTTATCTATATCTATACTACTTATAAAAGTACGAATATGTGTAAATCATTTTTTGGACAAACCTACCCCTATAACTTTTTTTAATACCATGTTTGACCTTGGTTGTAATTATTTATGAATAAATGCCCACAAAAAACTCCTCATCTCTCCATGCTAGATGCATGGTTCCTCTCTCAAAGTTAATTGTCAAATGCTAAAATGTTAGATGCATGGGTATTGTCTTCAAAATTAATTGAGACTTTTAAGCCAACCATTCAACTTCTTTAACACCAAAAATGTATCATTTGATTTAATTGATTTGATAATGCCATTCAATTGTAAATTTTAATTACACTTAAATTCAACTTCTTTTATGTATCTTACATCTCGAAAATAAATGCTTATAATATCAAGCAATCTCCACCACATCAATTCGGAAATGATTAAATGGGATAACCATCATACAACGGTTCTCTTGAAATTTTCTTCACGCCTATCATCTAAACTTTGCTGCTGTAGTTTGCATAACCATTGAGTATGAAAAATAGTTATACAAGGTATTGCAATATTACAAAAGGAAACAAAAGTAAATTTGACCAAAAAAAAAAAAAACTACCTTCTACCTTTCACTTCAAGAAAAGGGTGAGGAGCCTTAAAAAAATTATTATTCTATTTTCTAATGGATATAATAACATCCTCATAAATATACATTGATATTCTTACGATCAAAACCACATTAGTGCAAGAATTATAGCAATCATAAAGCCTTTCAACTTGTGACTATAAAAGAACTTTACCTAATCGTTTGTGTGTGGATATTTGGCAGTCATTTACCAATAGGCAAGACAAATACATCTTAATTTTAAACTTGAAAAACTCACTCTAATAAAAAGACTATCATCTTCATTTGGACAATCTTAAAATAAGGTTAACAAACATCTTTGTCATAATTCATATAACTTTGAAAGTTTTAAGCTGAACACCTATGGATCATAGAGAATTAGCAACACTATATTTATCGGCGTTAATATTCTTGAAAGAGAAATGAGAACTCACCCTATTCCAAGTAAACCAAGTGAGACCATCCTTAAAGTAAGTCTTAGACCTCATTTTCTTGATGCCTAAAGCAATTAAAGGCAACTAAGAAGTACATCAAGTTTACCTAGATTGCGTTCGTAGGTTTAAGCGTTTTATCCGTTGTAAAGGCAGTAAACAGAAAATACGCGATGTATATGCAAAGTTTTGTATTATCATAAATTGGTTGTTATAGTAGAGCACTAAGCTTTATCTCAAGGTAGGAAATTTGTATGCCGCACACCCTAGCTTTGAGATCTTAGTTTGAACGAGCAAAAGTGGTGCGGTATCTACCACTTTTGCTCAAAAAAATGGAGACATAAATTCATTTTGAAATTAGTATACGCATGTATGAATTTCACGACGTCGCCTAAAAGTGAGCACCATAATTTTCATTTAACGAATCTCATTCTTAATCTAACTATAAAAATATCGCACTCGCACAATTGGTTAGTGATGCATCCAGTCTACGTATTTGAGCACACAAATTTCCTCAAGAGAATGCAGTGAAAGAAATTTCAATCTGGTTATAACCTAATGAGAGTTTGATGAGATTAAAACATTTTTTGCATTGTGATGAAATAAGTAACATAAATTATTTATTTGTCTAACTTATAGTAACACTTAATATAATGAGAATCCACGAGTAATGGTAGATATATTTTTTGTTAATGTGCTTTATATAATTAGAATACTTGGTGGGATAATATGGTAAATATAATGGATATAGTTAACTACTTACATAGCATGAACTATGTGAAAATTGCTTGAAGACTTGTAAGTTTGGACTTGTCATCTGAATATGTTAGTGAACATGAGTTTTAAACTCTAAATCTGAATGAATTACATCAACAAGTAAAATTCATTTCCTTCTATATACTTTTTCTCTTCATGAAGCTATATTACATATGTTATAGAGCCCTTGAGGCTTATACCATTAGATAAAACTTTAGCAAAGGCAATATCTTAAAAATAATGTAATACCTATGTTTGTTGTTTTTACGAATAAATATGATTTTACATAAAGGTAATCTAACATTATTTTCTACAAAGGTGTGCATTTACGTGCAACGCACGTACTTTTATCTAGTACTAACAAAAGTTCATATTTTGAAACGTGGAAATTATCGCAAATAATAAAATGTCTGGTGGGAAGAAGTTAGGATTTATATATGCATAACAATCTTTGTAGAACAGAATGATTTAAGAGCTTAAATATTATATCTTTAAAGTCAAGAATCAAATGAACTCAAGTGACCTAGTAGGGTGAATAAGAAACTCAATTGTTTAGGTAACAAATATAGAAGCCGTAACTTTCAAGGATCCTCCCTAATTTTCTTTCCTTCACTTTAAAAGTTGTCCCTTTTTCTTGCGAGAGTATCCATTGAAGTTTAAAGTATCAACCATTATCTATCTTGTTTTTTTTTTTTTTTTTTGCCATTTCTTGTAAAAATGGTCATTGTGGGACAAAATAGACTCTACATTTTGTTTTCCTTTGGTATGTTTTCTTTTTTTTTTCTTTTTCTGCTAGACATTTTATACATTATAGTATATTTTAGACACCCCGCTATCCTATGAAGAGCTCTTTGATAAACTGCTTGATCATGAGCTTTTCCACAAGCATTAGGGACTCAAAAAACAACCAACCCTTATCACGGCACAAGTGGCACAACGGACTGGTTCAAACATCTCCAACAATTGCTCAAACCGACGATGGCATCCTCAACATTCTCAACTGCAAAATAGCAACAGGCCTTCACAATTCTTCACCGGTAATTCCCATCTCACTTGGCGTCCACACTTTTCAAATAATCAGCAACCAGGAGTTCAATGCCAACCCCGTGAGAAGTATGGACATGTTGCTCGTGTTTGCTGCTCACTCTCCCACAAACAAGTTGAAGCAAATGCTCTTTTTGCCACCAGAGCAACTCCACATACGACTAAGCCATACTAGACATTGGTGCTTCTCACCATATCACTGTTGATCCTCAAACTCTGCAGATTCCACAGGATTATGATGGCACAACTGAAATCTCCTTGGGTAATGAAACATGATACCAATTTCTTTCACTGGCTCCTCTAATTTAATTCCACCATCACACACTTTTCATCTCCATAATATTTTATGTGTTCTTACCATTAAAAGAAATCTCATTTATGTCTCTAAATTTTGCAAACAAAATCAAGCCTCTATTGAATTTTTTTTCCCTTTAAATTTCTTGTGAAGGCACTGAGAATGGAGGCATCTTCGATATGCGGCCGGATTAGAGATGATCTGTATGAGTGGCCAAGCGAATGACATTCCAAGCGGACTCCATATTCTGCAAATTTAGTCTCCACCACTCCAACTCTTTCCCTATGGCATCAGCAACTGGGACATCCAACCAGTCGAATCCTAAAACATATCCTTAATGTTTCCTTACTATCTTATTCAACAACAAACAATTTTAATTTTTGTAATTTTTGTTGTTGCAATAAAAGTCACATGCTACCTTTTTCTAGCAATTCTTTATCAAGTGATAAACCACTACAAACAATTTACAGTGATCTTTGGAGTCCATCTCATGTTCCTTCTTTGGACAAAAAGTTGTATTATGTCATTTTCGTCGACCACTTTACCAAATAAATACATGTGGCTCTATACGCTAAAAAAAAAGTGAGGTTAAAAAAAATTCTACTTTCCACCCACTGGTGGAGAAAATTTTTAACACCAAAATTCTCACCCTTTACTCGGATAGCGGTGGTGAATTTGAAGGTCTTAAACCTTATCTTCATTCCCATGGCATCCAACATCTAGTTTCACCACCATATACCCTTTAACGAGTTGCCATTGCTGAATGGCGTCATCGTCACAACATTGAAGATGCATGTACTTTACTTCAATATCCCACTTTCACTCGCCCTGATATTAGCTTTGCTGTCAACAAATTATCTCAGTTCATGCATTCACCATTTCAATCCATTGGCAATCCGTCAAGCATCTCCTTCGCTGTCTCAAGCACACCATATCTTACAGCCTTCTGCTTAAAAAAATATCATCACTGGATCTTCATATATACTCGGACATTGAATGGGCTGGTGACCAACATGACCGGACCTCAAAATCGGCTTCTGTCATTTATCTCGGCAATAATCTTATTAGTTGGTCCTCTAAAAAGCACCACATTGTTGCTCGGTTGTCCATAGAGGCCGAATATCGTGTCGTGGCTGGTGCAGTTGCTGGAACAAATTGGATAACCAATCTCTTGCATGAACTTTAGGCTCCTCTCTCAAGTGTTCCTACACTACACCGTGAGAATATTTTGTTGGGCATATAATCATAAACCAGCATATGATGGCACACGATTTGAAAAGGAATATACTAGATTCCGCACCAAGCAATAAAGAAGAGAATCGAAAAAAATAACAGAAAATAGAGACACAAGATTTACGTGGTTCGGCGAAAGCCTACTCCATGGTGGTAGCAGCAATTACACAATGTTTTTCACTGGAGATTACAGACATTTGTCTCTCTCAACAAACCCTCTCAAAGAATGACTCCTCTCTTTTCAAGAAAGGCTTTTCCTACTTAAAGAAGGACTATTCTCTCTTGTCTCTTCGAAAAAAGACTCTTCCTACTCAAATAAGGACTCTTCTCTTTTTTCTCTTGTACTTAAAACACAATACATATCTGGGAATAAAAAGGCTTGGTGAGTGGAATAAAGCTCTCTTGGCAAAACATATCTGGGATTTGGCTAGGAAGAAAGATTCTTTATGGGTCAAATGGTGCCATTCATATATACTCAAGGGGAAAAATCTATGGTCTTTCAAGCCACCAGTAAATCTATCATGGACCTGGATCAAGATCATCAAACTCAGGGGCAAAGTTCATCAGTATATCAAGTATGACATTGGTAATGGACAACTGACCTGGTTGTGGTTTGACATCTGGATGCCTATGGGAAGCCTAGTCAACCAATTTGGAAGAAGAATCATCTATGATTCTGGTTTAAGGGAGGAATGTAAGGTGGCTACCATTATTGAAAATGATCACTGGGTCTTACCATCAGCAAGATCTGCAGCTCTCAGGCTATGAAAGGAAAATATGACCAGCATACCATTGCCTCGGGGAGATAGGGAAGACAAAGTCTTGTGGAAACTGAACAACAATGGTCAATTTACAGTAAACTCAGCTTGGGATGCAATGAGAACTAAGAAAGCAAATGTGACATGGTGGAAATTGGTGTGGTTCACAGGCAACATCCCTAAATGTGCATGTATTCTATGGATGCTTTGCAATAATGGGATTAGAACAAAGAGCAAACTGAAGCAATGAATTTCATAACAGATGAAATGTGTGTTCTATCCAGCCAACAAGTAGAAGACATTAATCACTTGTTTTGGAAGTGTGAGTTTACAAAGAAGATATGGAAGGAGATGGGGAACAAAATGCTGATAACACCTCAAAGGAACTCATGGAAGCAATTTTTGGATTATGCAGTTTCAAAGTTCAAAGGCAGAATGTTCAAATCCAAGTTGAGAAAATTAGGAATTTCAGTTGTTGTGTATATGATTTGAAGAGAGAGAAACAATTGAACATTCACACAACAGGCCCAGTCAGAAGAGGAAGTCATGCAATTAATCAAGCATTGGCTACAATGGAGAGTGAGGAGCTGGAAACAAGAACCCAACTCATGTACAAACAGGAAACTATGTGAAAATTGGGAAATAAGCAAAGGAGTACTATTAAATTGAGTGGCAGGGAGATGCAAATCACACTAAATGATAGAAATCTGTGGGAGATTGCATATCATGTGTACATATGATTCTTTGGTTTTAATAAAATTGACTTTCACCCAAAAAAAACACAATACAAGAAAACATATATATACTTAGAGAGAAGTAGTGACTTTCTCTAAATTACCAATGTGGGACAAGACTTATATACTTAGGTCCAAGTCACAATCTTCTTTGAATAACCGATATGGGACAACCACACATTCTGGGTTTTTATCCAAGACACATTATCACAAATCTTCACCTTGGCTTGGATAAAACAAGCCACAAACAATCTGAAAATATCATCTGCTGCTACCACACTTGCCCCCTAGGGCTGCACCTCAAATACTGCTATTACTGATCAAATCTAAGCAATGCTTAAACTTGATCTCTAGAATATGCATTGTCATCATGTCTGCTGAATTTTCATTTGTGGAAATCTTATCTACCATAACAGTACCCTGAGAAACCACGTCCCGAATAAAATGAAACATGACATCAATGTGCTTGGTCCGCTCATGGAACATCTACTTTTTGGTCAGATGTATGTTACTTTGGCTATCGCAATAAATAGTGCTAGACTCATGCTTTAATCCCAAATCACCAACCAAGCCCTTCAACTAAATGGCTTCCTTCACTGCTTCAGTTGCCGCTATGTACTCAGCTTCCGTGGTAGACAAGGCAACAATAGTCTGAAGAGTAGCCTTCCAACTGATCACACAGCTCGAAAAAGTGAAGATATATCCTGTCAAAGATCTCCTCCTATCCAAATCTCCAGCGTAGTCTGAATCCACATATCCAATAACACTATCATTTGCATCACTGCCTGGATGGTAGACTAAACCAATATCCGCAGTACCTCTCAGATATCGAAGTATCCATTTTCCTGCCTGCCAATGAGCTTTCCCAGGATTACCCATGTACCTGCTAACCACACTGATTGCATAAGAAATATCTGGTCTCATACAGACCATAGCATACATGAGACTGCCCACTGCACTAGCATATGGAACACACGTCATGTGCTCCACCTTCTCCTGGGTCTGTGGGGAATCAGCTGCTGAAAGCTTGAAGTGTGCCGCCAAAGGAGTAGTCACATGTTTAGAGTTTTTCATACCAAAGCGTTGCAGTACTCGCTTAATGTACTTTTTCTAGGACAAGTACAAAATTCATGCATGTCTATCCCTCTTAATTTCCATCCCTAATATCCTCTTTGTTGCACCCAAGTCTTTCATCTCAAATTCCCTTTTCAACTGCTATTTCAAACCGTTGACATCTGATATCGATTTTGCAGCAATCAATGTGTCATCAACATACAATAACAAGTATATATGAGAACCATCCGCGAGCCTCTAGTGATACACACAACTGTCATAGGCACTCCTGGTGTAACCTCTATCTGTCATGAAAGTGTCAAACCGCTTATACCACTGCCTTAGGAGATTGCTTTAATCCATACAAGGATTTTTTCAACAAGCAAACATGATCTTCCTTATCTTGGATCATGAATCCCTCTGGTTGACGCATGAATATCTGCTCTTCCAACTCATCGTGTAGAAAAGCTGTCTTGACATCCAGTTGTTCTAACTCCAAGTCATATAGAGCAACCATAGCAAGCAACACTCTTATCGAAGTATGTTTTACTACTGAAGAAAATATTTCATTGTAATCAATACCTTCTCTCTGAGTAAAACCCTTAGCTACCAAGCGTGCTTTATACCTTACATCTTCCGTTCCAGGAATTCTCTCTTTCTTCTTGTAGACCCATTTGCAACCAACAATCTTCTGGCCCACAGGCGGTTTCACCAATTTCCACGTTTGATTTTTGTAAAGAGATTCCATCTCCTCACTCATAGCAACTGTCCACTGTGTTGATTCCGTGCTCTTGATGACCTCTTTGTATGTAACAGGCTCTTCAACCTCAATACTATCTGCCACACTAAGAGCATAAGTAACCATATCCGTATATCCATACTTCTGAGGAGGTCAAATTTCACTTCTCGATATGTTTCTGGCAATGTTATACTGTTGTTCCTGAGGTTCTTCATTCTTCTCAGTAGAATGAGAATCATCATCCTCATCTGTAGGAATTATAGGCAAAGAATCTGGAGCTCGAACCTCTAGCTCCACCTTCTCCCAGACACCGTGGTTTTTTCCTGCATCAATCAACTCTTTCACAATGATCTATGCCAAGAGTTTGCTG
Source organism: Escallonia rubra (assembly GCA_033065855.1). Lineage (NCBI taxonomy): Eukaryota > Viridiplantae > Streptophyta > Magnoliopsida > Escalloniales > Escalloniaceae > Escallonia > Escallonia rubra. The sequence goes on along the minus strand of JAVXUO010001214.1, from coordinate 293,932 downwards.
AGATATGCGCATGAAATTTGAGATGAGCATGATGGGTGAACTTACCTTTTTCCTTGGACTTCAAATCAAGCAGTCAAAAGAAGGAATTTTTATAAGTCAGTCTAAGTACACACAGGAACTTTTGAAAAGGTTTGGCTTGGATAATGTTAAACCTAGAGGTACTCCTATTTCTCCCAGCGTTAATCTTGTCAAAGATGAAAATGGTAAAGATGTGGATAACAAACTTTTTCGTGGTATGATTGGTAGTTTACTCTATCTTACTGCCTCTAGACCTGACATCATGTTTAGTGTTTGCATTTGTGCCCGGTTTCAAGTATGTCCCAAAGAATCTCATTTATCTGTAGTTAAACGTATTTTCAAATATCTCTCTGGCACTTTAAACTTAGGTATTTGGTATCCTCGTAGTTCCTCACTAGATCTGGTAGGTTTTTCTGATTCTGATTATGCGGGATGTCTTGTTGATCGAAAAAGTACTAGTGGCACGTGCCAGTTTCTCGGCGATGTTTTAGTATCATGGCACAGTAAGAAACAGACATATGTAGCTCTATCCACAGCTGAAGCGGAATATGTTGCAGCTGGAAGCTGTTGTGCCCAAGTATTGTGAATGCGTCAAACTTTACGTGATTTTGGTATCTCTATAAACCATATTCCTATTATGTGCGATAGTAGCAGTGCTATAGATATTAGTAAAAATCATGTCCAACACTCGCGCACTAAGCACATTGATATTCGTCATCACTTTCTCCGAGACAATGTTCAAAAAGGGTTAATAGAACTCAAGAAAGTTGGCTCTGAAGATCAGCTCGCAGATATCTTTACAAAACCATTAGTTGAATCCTCTTTCTGTTCTCTTCGTCATCGTTTAGGATTGTGTGATCTTAGTTAATTTTTGCTCCTGATGGACTTTCAGTCGACTAAAAGTCCATTTTTAGTCGACTAAAAGTCCACTTTCAGTCGACTAAAACTTTGTTTCAGTCGACTGAAAGTCCACTTTAAGTCGACTAAAAGTCCCCTTTCAGTCGACTAAAGTCCACTTTCAGTTGACTCAAACCCCTTCAGTCGACTGAAACATGACTTTCAGTCGACTGAATCTTCATTGCCTATTTATATATCACCTTTTTCACTTTCACTTTTTACTGTTTCTCTTTTTCACTATTTGTCTTTCGTTTCTTTTCTTCTCTCTCTTGTCCACCTGTCACTCCAAGGACCCACATGGCCTCTAACCCACGTCCTCTAATTTGTCGTCGTCTTGTCATTCAATCTGACGACGAATCCGATGGGGCTCCGCGCTCTGCTGATGCTCCACCTGTCGATGTTGCTGCTCCACCACGGCCGACCACCCGCCGTCGCACCCGTCAAACATCCACCGCTGCTCCGCGCCGCTCGTCCTCTACAACTGTCCATCCACCAACTGTTGCTCCGTCCACTTCAGGTACTGTAGTTCCTACCCCTCTTTCTCCTCATCCTCCTCCTCCACATGCTGCCTCTTCTTCATCTGCTCCTCTACCAACTTGCCCACCCCCTACCTGCCCATATATTTCCCCTACCGATATACTTCACATTCCCCATTTCTTTCCGACTGTCGACGACCAAATCACATATTATACAAATTTTGTCAATCGGGAAGTCATCCCCGGTCATCCAAGTGATGTCAATCTCATGACTCAACTTGGTGTTACCGCCCTGTTTGAGCGAATAGGATGTTTCTCCATTCTCTCTCCACCCTCCACTTATTATCCTGCTCTTGTACGAATGTTCTATTCCAACTTGCATTTTACTGCTCAACCACCTACTTTTTTGACCTCTTATGTGAATGGAGTCCACATCCGTCTTGATGCCACCACCTTGGCCCACATTTTCGGTTTTACAAATCAATCATCTACCCTTGTTTTCACCGCCAACACGTGGTGTACCACCAGTTCTTTTACTCCACTCCAACAGACCCAAACTCTCTTAGGGGACCCGTCTATTTCTCAACCCCGTAAACCCAATTTGGGTGACATGTCTCATTTTCATCGCGTTCTCCACCTTATTCTTTGTTACAGTCTCTCGGCTCATTCCGGCTCCTATGCTTCCTTTTCATACTTAGACATCATTCTTCTCACACATTTCATTCGGGGTTCTCCATTAAACATTGCAGGCATTATCATGCTCGTCATGAATGCCCGTAAAAACAAATCCTCTGCTAATCTTCCCTTCGATCTTCTGTTAACTCGCATCTTTGAACATTTTCATGTCCCCCTGCCTACCTCTAACTCGGAACGTATCCCTCTTCCGGGTCATCATGTTCTCGATGAAACTTCTCTTCGTAGTGTCGGCTTCGCCATCCGCTCTGATCTCACCTCCAACACTGTCCTTCTTGAGCGCATCACTGTCACCGACCCTTCCCACACCCAGTCTGTTCCAGCCCCCACTCCTGCTTCTGCTTCCATTCTTGTTCCCTCCCCTGCTCCTGCAATTCCCTCAATCCCCCCTTCTGCTCCCTTCCCATCTTTTTCACCACCTCCACCTCCTTCTACTCAGTTCATTCCCCTTGCCCCTACTGACCCATCTAGCTCTATCCCCTTCCCTTCTACTGCCCCTTCCACCTCGGTCCCACCTCTTCCCACCCCTCCTCACCCTACTGATCCCTTATTCAGTAGTCTGCTAAACGACTTCTCCAATTTCAATTTTGATGAATTCCTCTCTTCTGACCACCATGACCTCTCTGACACTCTTTCTCGTCTCTCTACCTCGATTCAGCTCATCCTTGAATCATAAACCACCCTTGCTGCTTCCATGACTGCTAAGCACACTGTTCTTCTTCATCAGATTGCTGCTCTTCAGCAGTCAGTTCAACATTCTTCTACCCAGCTTCTCTCAAACCAAATTGATGTTCACAACCTCCTCAATGACTTTATCGCTAACCTTTCCTCTCGCCCTCTCAATCACACCCCCCTTCTAGAAAGTCTGACTCGGATGCAGCAGGACCTTCACCGCCAGCAAGAGGCTGCCCTTCAGGATCATCGTCGCCAGGCTTATCTCACCACGAGCATTCTGACTGAACAAAACCGCTATCTGGCCCATCAGATCTTTGATCAGGCTCATGGTTTTCGGGTGACTCGTCCATATACCTTTCCCTCTCGACATACTGGAAACGAAGGGGAAGAATGGTTCTTCAACCCGCATCTTCCTTACAACCCTCCGCCGCCGCGCTCTCCTCGTGTAGTCGAAGTCGTTGAAGTTCCCACAATTGCTCCGCTGCCTACTGATCCCTCCTCTTCTGCGCAAGGTGCTCGTCGCTCTGCTCTGCCGCCTGCTGACCCCTCCTCTACTCAGGGTGGTCGCCGCCGCCGGCCTTAGGGCCCTCTTTTTGCTTTGACAAAGGGGGAGAACTAGTATTAATGTGCATCTGTATTAAATATTTTATTGAAAATTTATAGATGTTCTCTTTATTATTCCCTTGTGTGAATGTTAACTGATTAAGGGGAAGTATGTCTTTATATTTTTTAGAACTAATATTGTCATCATAAAAAAAGGAGAGATTGTTGACTTGTTTCAGACTTATCTTATCTAACATTAATTTGACAATACTATTAAGATAAATATTTCAGGATTTATCTTAATCAAACAAAGACATGACCTTGACATGGATGACAAAGACTTTGGACTTGGTTGGACTCGAGTATTTGGACTACAAATGAAGATGCAAGATCTTGAAGTATATTTTTTATTGATTAGCTTTTCTGTAAGTCCTTCTTAAAAAGATCTGACATAAATTCTAGTAAAGAACGAAGCCAAGATTTTTAGTCGAAGTCAAGTTTTTTCAGTCGAAGCCAAAATGTTTCAGTCGAAGCTGTGACTTTCAGTCAAAGCTAAGGCTTTCAGTCGAAGCTAAGGCTTTCAGTTGAAGGCAAGGCTTTCAGTCGAAGTCAAGACTTTCAGTCGAAGGCAAGACTTTCAGTCGAAGTCAAGACTCTCAGTCGAAGCCAAGACTTTCAGTCGCAGCTAAGACTTTCAGTCGAAGCCAAATGTTTTAGTCGAAGTCAAGATTTTCAGTCGAAGCGAAGACTTTCAGTCGAAGCCAAGACTTTTAGTCGAAGCCAAAATGTTTTAGACGAATCCTTCTTGTCTGGTTTTTTCCTTCCTAACGGTTTATTATTTCTTTCTTGTATAAATAGGGAGTCCGTTAGAGCATTTATTACCTTTTCTCTCGCACGAACTTTTTACTCCTAAAAACTCTCTCATCTCAATCTCTTATTCTTATCTATTGTCTTTTGAGTGAGTTTACCTTTGAGAAAGTTCTTTGTAAGCTTCTTGGTTTGGTTCTTGAAAGGATATAGATCTTCCCACCTAAGAAGGCTTAGTCTTAAACTTTCATTGTAATATCTGCTCAAGAAGGAGCCTATTTATTGTATTCAAATTGTAAATCTCTTTTCATTTGTAATCTGTCCGAAACCTCAGAAGGGTTTCGAAAATTGTACTGTGGTTTGATCTAGCACCCGAAGCTAGTTGGTTTAGTGAAAGGCTCGAGTAGGTCTCCCTTGTGTGGAGTGCTCGAGGACTGGACGTAGGCTGGTGGGGCCGAACCAGTATAAATCTCTGTGTTAAACTTGTTACTGTTATATATGTCCTTACGTTGTAATCTCAATCTCTGTGTTAAACTTGTTACTATTATATATGTCCTCTTGGTTGGAACATAAGGGTCATCCCCACATTTCATAATCTAAAGATTCTAAAAATACTCCCATCTTAATTTTCCATATACTATATGAAGACCCATCAAAAAGTGGAGGTCTAGTAATAGAACTCCCCTCAAGACTAGGAAACCCCATGATCTTTTAACTCTCTAGGTGTTAACCAAAAAAATCAAGAGCCGAGGCTCTGATACCACTTGAAACCAATAAAACAACCCTAGAGGGGGGTGAATAGGGTTTTTGAAATATAATGGGGAATTTAAACTAAACACAATCATAAATCTCAAACAAACCAAGTAATACTTCAATGAAGATGCTAACTAAACAATCTCAAACAATTAAAGAGCAATAAGTAAAGAGATTGAGTTAGAGATACTTGACAAGGAGATTTAAATGGTTCGGCTTGATATACCCTCAAGCCTACATCCACCTCTTCAAGGAAGTCCCTTGCAAGAGCACTAGAATCCACTAGCAACAATCTTCTTCCGGGTCAAGATCAAAACCCTTACAACACTTGGTGATATCCCCACACCAAGCACAAGCCTTGAATCCACAAAGCTCACCCAAGACTTGACAAACCCAAGCCTTAATCACAATCTTTTTACAAAGATCAAATGTGTACAAAGAAACCCTCTTGAAAGGAAATGAGTACAAATGAAGCTATAGTGCAATAGAGAGATGAGAGAATTGATGACTTGAAGGATGCTCACTCTCAATCAAAGAATTGCTCACAAAGATGCTCTCTTTAATGATGTAAAATCATGAAGATGAAGAGAGAAAAGTTTAATCTATGAGCCTTGATGTTTCTCTAATGAATGGAGGCTTAGAATGTGATTTCCATAGTGTATGATGAAGCCCCAAATCATTTATATAGAGAAGATAGCCGTTGGAGTTTTGTCCTCGAAAATAGCCGTTGGAACTGAATTTTGACCAATGCAGTCGACTGCATTGGTATGAAGTCGACTGTATTCACAGTCGACTGTATTACCCTACTGCCTATCGGCTGCCTCACGGAACCCCTTTTCCTATTTTGGGCATAGCTTTCTCTAGAAAAATCGGATTGAGGTGCCATTTTTTGCGTTGGAAAGCTAATGAAAAGTTTTATCAAAATATGAAAAGATTAGCACCAAAAACAGTTTTAAGAAAATCTGAGTAAGTTCCAAAGTTCACTCATTTTTAAGAACCACGCTTGTGTGAATGATTATGAACTCACATGCAATGCACAAGGTGTCCTAAGGTCTTTTTAGGTCATAGTCATCAATCCAAGCATCAAACCAAGACTAGTTACATAATAGAAAAGATCAATTATAATCGATAGTAACTTAGCCGATGCATTCTTTGGCTTTAATCCATCTATCCAACTTCTCAAATGTGTCTTCATGAGTGTGCATGTATATACCTACTAAGAATACACTCAAAGCACACATTAGAACATAATCGATGTGTAGTTATCATCAAAACAAGATGTAAGCCTATGTTATCCAACCATAGGGCTAACACACCTATTCACCCCCCTCTAGGTGTATTTAGGGACCTACAACTATGAGGGATTTGAGAGTGTTTAATCTGGTGTAGTTGAACTATCTGGGGTACATACGATTTTTTTTAGAGTGATATATTGTGTTAGTTTGGTGATGACTTAATACAATACTCCTCAACTGGACATCCTTTCTCATAGGTCGCACGTTCCATTTCCTGTATGAGGAGATGAGTGGACAAGAGATAATAAGGAGGGACTGCACGATTTATTTGCCATGTGTGTGGGCGAGTGGGAGCTGTTAATAAATTGGGTCAGTGGACCCATTATCCACCCACTAACAGATAATGTGTATTTGTTAGTCTGAATAATTACAGTTCATTGTAAGTGTTTGAGATAAATATAATATTTATCTCTAAGGTGTGAGATAAATACATCTTTATCTCCTAAGTGTTTGAGGTAAAAACATGTCTCTAATTCTATCTCTATATAAAGGTTAGAGATATCCCAAGAAATCTAAAGTCACAGCAATAAGTGACAGATAATAAGTCACAAGACAATCTCTCTCCCTGTTGCACTCTCTCTAGAGCATCACCGAGCTCTAGGATTTGGTTCGTGGACGAAGAACTCGACTCACTTACAACTATTTTTGGGAATTTCTTGTACCATATTCCCAAATAACGGCTGGTAGAGTTCGAACCGCGAGGAGAAAAGAAGCCTAGTTCAAAGATTTTGCCCGAGGAAACAAAAGTCTCACCATCTCTGATGGATTCATCTGACGTTATTCTATCAGCGGCCTTGCAAAACTCAAAGACTGAGAATGGAATGAAAAGTGAGTCGATAAGAATTCTGATAGTAAAAGGCTGCATTGTCATCGCTCGGAAGAGCTCTGGTATTTGGCAGAATCAAGTTCTCCGTCCAAAGGAGGAGATGATCTCACCTTAGCTTCAATGTAGACATGCAACCAGGCTGATTTGCAATGAACAGAAGATTTAAAGAGTCAACTATTAGTCGAAATTATTTTGCTCTAGTTGCGAGTTGTTAAGAGGAAGGTTCCCTTGTGAAGCAATAGGCTGCACAAATAAGTCCATGGAAATTTCAAAGCACACCCAATGTGACTTTGAGGATTGACAACTTTGCTGGGTATTATTCACAAAGGACATCATTAGTCATTAGTGAGCTTTCATATGCATGACAATGAAGGCTATACTTCAATTCTGTCTTCAGGGCTGGACTTAAAAATAATCAGGATTCCAATATTGGAGGCAAGAAGATGAATTAGTTCTAACACAAAAGATATGCTAACATAAATTGGACATGGCTAAAAAATTGCAAGAAGAAGAGTGAAGAACTGACAGCAACTGAGAAATGCTTTCTTTTTTCTCTTCTCTTTAAATAAGACCACCTGCCACTTCTTTTAACTAGTACTTTCTCAATATACATTGCACCTAAATCCTCAGTGATGCTACTTGCTCTATCTAGCTTCTGGCAGTGTTATTGATGTTGCACACTCAGAGGGGCACCTATCCTGACCTGTTAATGTATCGGCTTCGACAGAACTTCTTTCTACAAAGAAACCAGGCTGCATAGGTTGAGGTAAAGTCACACCCTCATTGCCCAACATGAAAACTACAGATGACATCGTTGGCCTGTCTTTTGGCAATTTCTGGACGCACAGTAGACCGACTTGAATGAATCTTAGCACTTGAGATTCAACATATGTATCCCTCAAACATGTATCCATTAGTTCCAACGCCTTCCCATGAGTCCACAACAACCAAGCCTACAAAGGTTGCAATCTAGTAAGCCATTTCAATAGCAAGAAAGAGAGAAAGATAGTGTATATGCTTACATGTCCCAAAAGACTATGATAGTGATCTGGATGCTGATATTTTGTGTTTCTTTTCCCACTCACTATCTCGATCAAAATCACGCCAAAGCTGAAGACATCAGACTTGACTGAAAAGTTCCCATCAATTGCATACTCCGGGGACATATAACCACTACATGAAATTAAGAGATTCAAGAAAATTCTCAAGTATCAGACATGTCTATTATATTTCAATCCTATTGCAGTAAACTGTACTTACTAGGTTCCAATTACGTGCTTAGTTTTGGCTTCAATTTGATCTCCTCCAAAGGTTCTTGCAATGCCAAAATCTGAAATCCTGGGGTTTAGCAAATTATCCAGTAAAACATTGCTGGCTTTAAGATCCCTATGAATGATTCTTAATCTGGAGTCCTGATGAAGGTAAAGAAGTCCCTTAGCGATGCCCATAGCAATTTCAAATCGACTTTGCCACTTGAGTGACCCTCCATCATGACCTGTGTGAGGTGCAGATGAGGATTAAGAATGCATATTCATTAAGAGAATAACAGGTAAACGATAATTAAATAAATTCAGACCAAATAAGAAATAGTCCAAGCTTTTTTTGGGCATATACTCATAAACCAGCATCCTCTCTTCTCCTTCAAGACAACATCCTAAAATCCTGACAAGATTTCTGTGCTGAAGTTTGGATATCAAAATAATTTCATTCTTGAACTCGTTAACACCTTGTCCTGAATTCTTTGAGAGCCTCTTCACTGCAATCTCCTGTCCCGTCAATAGCTTACCCTAGAATTGATAAAGCAGTCACATTTCTGATATTAATTTTGAGTTACTAACCAAAGAACATTTTTACCTTGTATACAGGACCAAAACCACCCTCGCCGATGATATTTGCGTCAGAGAAGTTCCTAGTAGCAGTTGTTACAGTGGCCAGATCGAACAATGGTAACTCTATGTCTTCGTCGTTTGATTCTGAAATTGTAAAAAGAGAAACTGGTGGGATTTATGATATTTGCAACTACATTTTACTTATGATTCTGAAATTGTAAACAGATCAAACAATGGTAATCCAGGCTGATGAAAGATTAATAGTACGAGAGTGGACAAGTTTTCACCTCCTTTACTTTTCCTCCTCGAAATGATACACCAGGTTAACAAGCTAAGGATGAGAATCCCTGAAACTGTTGGTATGACTGATTTCAGAACCAGTCTTTTCACCTTCGGAATATGGTCTGTAAAATTCACATGTTAGCTCATTAGTAGTTGTGAACCTCAGTATTTGTCAGCTGTTTATGAAGAAAATAGCGATACGTGAATTCTAATAGTTTCATATCCTCTTAACTACAGAGTATTATGTAATTAAGCACCTACTACTGGCTTTCTTTGAAACTTAGCTCTGTGTCCTCTAAAGAAAGAGGAGCATAATGTAGGGATGGTGGTAAACTTGATGGACAAGGCTTGGAAGGACTGAACTCAAGAAATGCACAAAAAGTATTCATCCTCCCATGTGGCAGGTTATAAACTTACCTAGTTCCGAGGCTGGCATACGGACAAAGAGATCTTGCTCACTATCTTGTTCCGAAAATTCTTGTTCCGAAAATTCTCGAATATCAATCAGATCACTAAACCACATTAAACAGCCACTCTGTCCTTCCCTAACATCTGAATTTGCAAAAGCCGTACAAGAACAATTCTTCAAGCACTCGGCCCGACATTGCTTGAGATTCATGTTCTTGTGAAGCGAAAACTCTAAGAGATCAGGCAACTTCACATTTTTAAGCTTCACAAATCCTTCTCGCTTCTGACAATCCAACAGAGTCCTCCTAACACATCCGCTGGACCAATCAAGAACAGCCCACTGTGTTTGTGACTTTGGAATGAATCCTTGCAAGCAATCACAAATCGTTTTTCCATAAATTCTGCATATACCATTGGCACCACACCGTCCATAATCGTCACACATGTTATTTGGTGCTGTATACATAACGGTCCAGTCAGAGCTTCCTTCATTCAGCACAGACCGTTGGATCACGCCTGACTCATTCACTGTGAGCCTTGTGATGATGGAATTGTCACTAAACTCGATCATAGAGTACAACTCATCAGTGCTACTAAACAAAATGGGTTTGAACACAGGGGATGACAGTGAAGAAATACCGCCAAACCGAATTCCATTCCAGGCCCCCGTTCGGAACTTCTTCTCTGATCCTTTACGAAGAACAACTTGAGGCAATCCGAGAATATCAAGCATGTAGGTGAAGTCTCCAGGAGACGGGTCATTGGCATCTTTCCATGATGTCAAGTAACGATTTAGGCCATTGGCCAGGTTCCATCCCATCTTCATGTCAGGTAAAAGTGTGTCTGCTGGATAATCAAAACTCTGCCATAAATAAGTTTCTGTATTCACATTGCTACTATTCTCTCTGAGAACAAGGTTCCCAGAATCTAATAGCTGTGCAACTGAGTTGTGCACAGAAGTCAACGAATTTGATGACCACATAACACTCTTCGAACCATTGAGGAGAACAAGATTGCCATTGCTACTGATAGCTAGAACCCCATTTGAATCTGTTATTGGATTCACCCTGTTTGCAGTCCACACAAAGATTTGTGGAAATTTCTTGTACCATATTCCCAGATACCGGTTACTTGAACCATTTGGCGAAAAGAAGCCTAGTTCAAAGCTTTGGCCTGGGGATACCAAAACTTCACCATCAGCAAGAGATTGGTTTGAATCTAAAAGAAGAAGAGTTGCTGTGGAGGATCCTAAAATCGATAACGCGAGAATCAGAGAGTAAAAACAGAATAAGAAAGTGAAGTTGTTCATTGTAATATGAGAAACAGCGGATATATGTGAGATTTCGATGTTAACCAATGATCATGATGACCACTCAAGAATGTAGGTTTCCGGTTTACAGAGTTGGCCTTAATGTATAGAGTTCCTTAGGTGGTGTTACTTTGGAAGATAAACGTAGTGGTTGACATTTTTCTTTCAGACATTGCTAGTTTTAGCTAGACGCGGTCAAAAGAAGAAGGATACTGCCACAAGAGGCTATAATCAATGGGGACAGAACTTGACCTGTTCACGTAAATGCTAAATATTCAAAGCACACCTAACTAGACTTTTGATCCCGTGCGTTGTGAAAAGTTGACCCCGAAATTGACTACATCTAGCTTCGGCTTTCATAATATTCAATTCCTGATCTAACTTAATGAAACGTCAAAGCACACCTAACTAGCTTTGATCTCGAGCGTTGCACACGGAATACTGTGTAAAAATTATAAAAAATTTATTTGACTACTTGAATGAATTTTGTAATACAACTGTGTTATGAATAACCATATATCAAAAATATATGAAAAAGGAACGTGAGTTTCTTCACATGTCAAAATTCTAAGCGAGATCTAAAAAGTATTTTTCGTGCAATAATACGTTACATGATCATAAGCGATACTTTTGAAGTGTACCTATGTTGTGATATAATAGTAATAAAAAAAGTGAAATTTGGTACCCTTTTATTAGAAAGAAAGTCGTGAAATATTGCACATGAGATAAAGAAAACATATAACACTTGAACACGCAGAAGAATAAAATAAACGAATTTGATAATAAATAAGAAGCTTAAAGACGTAATATAGAAATAAAAAATACAAATTTAGGTCTATCTTGACCCATTCTTTCTATGTAAAGATATTGTGGATAACATATGATTATCAAATTCTATAACAACTAAGAAATGCACTGAAACTTTTCTTTTCTTGAATCGATGTTGACGTCCAACTCTTAAAACTTTTAATTTTCAGGCAAAAAACGCTTGAAGTGGAGAGTGGGTTCATAATGTTGAATAAAAGAAATGATAGGATTGATGAGACAATTATAACATATATATTTATAATATTACAATTTTGAGAGATTCAAGGAGATATTTTGGGGGATTAATGGAAAAGATGACGATGGTAAGATTTTCAAATTTAAAAGAAAAATCAGTTAATGCTAATATGTATAAATCAATGTCTTCGATCACTCATTTGAAATGACTAAATTTTAGGGATATAAATTTAGAAGTAAATATATAAGAGTAAATTTTTTAGTCCAATGGCAAGAAAAATTGGCATCTTTCCATGATGTCAAGTAACGATTTAGGCCATTGGCCAGGTTCCATCCCATCTTCATGCCAGGTAAAAGTGTGTCTGCTGGATAATCAAAACTCTGCCATAAATAAGTTTCTGTATTCACATTGCAACTATTCTCTCTGAGAACAAGGTTCCCAGAATCTAATAGCTGTGCAACTGAGTTGTGCACAGAAGTCAACGAATTTGATGACCACATAACACTCTTCGAACCACATAACACTCTTCGAACCATTGACCACATAACACTCTTCGAACCTTTGAGTTGTGCACAGACATTGCTAGTTTTAGCTGGACGCGGTCAACAGAAGAAGGATACTGCCACAAGAGGCAACGCAACATATAATCAATGGGAACAGAACTTGACCTGCTCACGTAAATGCTATTCAATTGGGCTGATATAAACGTCAAAGCACACCTAACTAGACTTTTGACTCTGGTACCACCTTATGTGGCAGTGTGGAACCGGGAGAGGAAAGATAAAAGTTTACTTGGTGGTTGTTAGACTAGGGACACAAATTTGAGAAGCAAGAAAAAATCCGCACCTTATAGAGTTACGTATGTTCAACGGCATTCTATCATTTTGTAATTCACAAGTTCTTGTATCTTTCAATTTTTGTAATAAAAATCAAATATGTAAACATTCATTTTGCTTACAATATTGTTTTGGTTTGATTTGCCTTGTCATACAATATTGGTTTGAATTTTATTTAATGTTTATATGAGTCAAATTTTAATTTTTTCACCCGTTTCATTTTTTCGCACGCTAAAAGCAAGTACGTAAAACCCGACTAGAGATACATGGATAAAGATAGGGCGGAAACTGAATATACCGTTATCCGGTTAGAACAAGAGTTGCAAATGTAAAGAAATGGCTTACCGTAACTTCTGTCATCTCATTTGTTAGTTACACCACGTTGTGTCTATATAAAATTTTTCTAGGCAAATGTAGGTTTTGCGGATACAAAGGACACACTCAAGGGGTAAAATTACCAGAGTTTTCAGTCCCGCAACATCAGTCATCAGCTTCGTGTCCTCCTTCCTTTTGAAATGCAGGTTTATGCGCGTGTGGGCATATTTTTAACCTGCATATGCCAAGGTACGCAATTGTATCAGTGGTATTTGTGATAATATAGATGCCAATGCCTATATGTGCCACGTTTGCACTAGAGATGTTTGTGGAAATGCCGCTGCGTAGAATTTCTGATTGTAATGCAGTTTCTTGATGTTGAAGTCTATGATTTGTTTAGTTTTGCCTTTGCGCTTTACAATCCATTCACTTTCGATGCGCTCGAAACTATTCACATGCTCCACGTACATGATTGAATTAAGTATGAAAAGTTTCTTCTTGGTCGGCAGCTTCTCTAGAAGTTTCTTCTTGTTCTTGACTGGCAGTCAAGAAACAAGCTGCCAGTCAAGGATCAACTGGCAGCTTCTCTGGAAGTTTTTGTTCCTTTTTTCTTCAATTGTTCTTTCAGAGTTGGTTATTAGAAATATAGGTTTCTTTGGAACTTGAGGTTCATTGTCATTTTCTCCTTTCTGGATACTTAAAAATTAAGGTAGAATGACTGATTTTACATGCGATTTGACAAATAGAATACACATTGTGGGATGCAAGTTTGGTTCAGAATGGAACTGGGGAAAAGAAGAGAAGATACAGCCGTAGACTCTTAGCGTGATGGTGATTTGGAACCCTCTTGGTTGAAATCAACGCTCTCATAAGGAAATATCTTGCTTTCTTACGCAAATTTTCTTTGTTTTCCGTTAATTTACGCGCGTCGCGAAACCCGGAAATCAGAACTTACGGGGAATAACTGAATTTCGGTCAAGATCTCTTCTTGTCAATGTATTTCATCAGCAGAAGCACTTAAATATGGATCACCGTCGTTCTCATCTCAAACTAACTAATGCATTGTCCTAACCTTTTCCCTTTCCCTTTTTCATCTCAGTCCTCATTCATAAAGCTCAGTATATCACCTTTATGCCCTTTTTAATGGATTTTGTGGTTTCTGTTAGAAAAAAAGTTGCGGCTAATTCTATGCTGTTGCTCTTTAACGTAAAGGGGAATATACTCCGCTGCAGGAATCCATTTCAGAAATGGTCATCGCTTCTCTGCCCCTTGCCCTTGATTGTCAAAAGGACAATCATATGCCGAATGTTTAGTGCTATTAAGAGAAATTCAAGGAATGACAATTGTTTGATTAGAAACAGGAAACTTCTAGTACTCGAAACAGAAAATAGGAAATGTACGAGCTATTGACTATTTACTAATAGAGAACTTGGCAAGTGGCATTACCGGGAAAGATCTCAAGCAAGCAGAACTACAGTTATAAATGACATGAATTTCAAAAGTGAAAAGCCATTAAAAGAAAAGATTCATCAGGCCGTCAAATACCACATGGAATGAATGAGGCGGCATGGGTAATCTCAAACCCCATGTATGGTCGTTGTGGGACTTGAAACTCACCTGCCCGAAGCGTGAAATAAGATTTGATCCCATCGAGCCGAAGGAAGCGGCGAGAAAGTGACCTGAATGGGGCGACATGGACCTTGCTCTGATACATATTGAAGCCTAGTGTCCAACCGAAAAGCATGTTCAAGAGTAGGAGAAGCCCACCAGGTAAGAGAACCAATCCCAAACCACCAATCGCAAACCACATGTATGATCGATGTGGGACTCGACAGTATCTACATCTCACGTGTCATTATGGGTGTAGGGATATACATACACAATAGCAACTGCTTATGTTAGTTTGACTGTTCTATGTCTATATCAGATTGTATCATAAGGTACACATCACGACCACGGTACTGCTATTGATCATCTTTATGGAATTCTTCAGTTCTTGATACCTCTGTCCCTTCTCTTTATCTGGCTTCCAACGTTGTAATAGTCAAGACACCAAACTCTTCACTACCTGATGCGGTGTTTGTTTCAATGGCACTCCTTTCCACGAAAAAGCCAGGCTGCTTTGGTCGAGGTAATGTTCCTTCCTCATTTTCTAACATGAAAAGTACAAATGACATCGCTGGTCTGTCTTCTGGGAGTTTCTGGACACATAATAAGCCCACTTGGATACACCTCTGTACTTGAAGCTGAACAAATGAATCCTTTAAATATTCATCCATGAGTTCCAAAACCCTGTTTTCATTCCATAGCAGCCATGCCTGGTAAGATTTCAAGGCAGCAGTCAGTGAAGAACATCAGTTATGCACAAGGAGACAATGAGGGAGAGAGGTAGTATGTCATATGTAGTACTCACATGTCCCATGAGATTGTGGTGGTGATCAGGATGATAAAACCCCCTGTTCTTTTTGCCACTCACCAACTCTATTAAAAGCACACCGAAGCTGAACACATCTGATTTCACTGAGAACTTCCCGTCTATCGCATACTCTGGGGACATATAGCCACTACATGAAATTATCACGATAAGGTCGTCTAAAGTTGAATGCATAATTTTATTTAAACGCATAGAACTTACTATGTTCCAATAACTCTTTTAGTTTTTTCGGATACTTGATTCCCACTGAAAATTCTTGCCAGGCCAAAGTCAGAAATTTTTGGAATCAAGTCCCCGTCCAGTAGTATATTGCTAGCTTTAAGATCTCTGTGAATTATTCGTAGTCTGGAATCTTGATGGAGATAGAGAAGTCCTCTTGCTATGCCCTTAGCAATGTCAAAGCGCTTTTGCCAAGTCAAAAATGTACTCCTACACTGATCTGCACAGCAGTTAGAAAAAATATTTAGATGCATTGATGGGTGAGCATTTACGGTAAGAGTCAAGTAAGGAATGTCTAGGTGGTTGAGAAAATATAGAATGGGGAATATGAAGCTCAAACCAAAAATAAAGTAATCCAAGCTTTTGTTCTGCATGTACTCGTAGATCAACATCCTTTCTTCGCCTTCAATGCAACATCCCAGGAGCCGGACCAGATTCCTGTGTTGAAGTTTAGCAATTGAACCAACTTCATTTCGAAACTCTTCAAGACCCTGTCCAGAACCTCTTAACAGCCTTTTGACTGCTATTTCTTGGTCCATTGATAACTTGCCCTGTATAGCCTCTATGTTAGATCAATGATATGAGAAACTGCCGTTAATCACATGATTGAACTCAACTGATGCTACCTTGTAAACAGGACCAAAGCCACCTTGTCCTATCATGTTTGCCTGAGAGAAGTTGTTTGTAGCAGCAGAAATGGTTCCGAGACTAAATATAGGTAACCCCATGTCTTCCTTTTTCCTTTCCAGATCTAATTATCAGGATAAACTATTTTATTATGGTCTGTTTCATTGTAAAATTATGCTAGAAGAGTACTCAATGAGAGAAATCAGGTGAATAACCATGCTCACCTCTTCTCTTTCTTCTAATCCTTACGATTATAAACCCACATAGCAAACCCAAGAGAAGCATTCCTGAAGCGGCCGATATGAGGATCTTCACAACTGCTTTGTCCGTCTTATGTGAATTCCTGATTGATTCTAGAAAAGAGAAGTTTAAGATATTATCATTTGTTTAAAGTATCCTAGGTTACATTGTAACACAAATTAGATTCATTCCTCCTGCTTGTTTAAATATCTAACCATTCAACTCACTGGCAAAGGTGGCCGACTGGCCGCGTAGTTCGCAAGTCATGCTGTACAAAAATTATGGCTGAACTATGAAAGATTAAGTATATTTTTGCAAGCAAGCAGCACATACCTAGTTCTGAAGCCGACAAGCGGATATAGACATCTTGCTCAGTATTTTCTGCTATGTACTCTCTGGTGTCAATCAAATCCCCAAACCACATCAAGCAACCACTTCCTCCTCCAGTAATATATGCGTTGGCATAAGCTGTACAAGAACAATTCGTCAAGCACTCAGTCTGGCATTCATTCAGGCTCATACTTGTGTTTACTATAGATTCCAACAGGTCAGGCAACTTGACTCCAGCTCGCTTCACAAACCCTTCTCCTTTCTGACAATCTAATGGCACGCTTCTCACGCAACCACTAGACCAATCAAGCATTAGCCATTGCTGTTGTGATTTTGGAGTAAACCCCATCAAGCACTCACATATTGGCGATTTGTTGATTCTGCAAATGCCATTAGGTCCACACTGCCCATAAATGTCACACTGTTCATTTGGAACCGTATACATAAGAGACCATTCAGTGTTCTTCTCGTTCATCACGAACCTTTGGAGCAAGCCAGACTCATTCAAAGTCAATCTTGACATTACTGCGTCGCTGTAAGGATCATAGGTAGAAATTAACTGGTTGCCATCAAAATTCAGTATTGGTTTAAATGCTGGATTGGTGAATACTGGAAGACCACTGAATCGAACTCCATTCCATGGACCAGTGCGGTGCTTCTTTACTGATCCCATCATGATAACCAGTTGAGGCAACCCATGGTTCTCAATTCTATATGAGAAGTCTCCAGGAGATGGGTCATCAGCGCTTTTCCAGGATGTCACATATCGATCTGCAGCAGTGCCCAAGTTGTCCTCCAACCTCATGCCTGGAAACCTTGTGTCACATGGGTAATCAAAGCTCTGCCATATATACTGGTCGGAACTCGTTCTTGCCTGGTCAACAATAACAACATTTCCAGTATCTAAGAGCTGCGCTACTGGATGTGCTGCCACTTCTGATAGTTTGGAAGACCAAATAATGCTTTGGTTTCCACTGAAAAGAAAAAGGGTTCCATTGCTGCTGATCCTCAAGGTTCCTTGCGAATCAACAACTGGTTCATTTCTGTTTGCAATCCACAGAACCGTATCCGGGATAGTTCTGTACCATATCCCCAAGTACCTGTTTTTGGAGCTGCCAGGAGAGAAGAAGCCCAGCTCGAACTTCTGGCCTAAGGAAACGAGTGTTTGCCCATCAGTAAGTGATTGGTTTGAAGCGAGTGTATATGCTGCAATGGAGAAATTCAAGAAGGTTGAGGAAACTATCAAAGCAGAGAAGAAGATGAAGAGTGGTAGGCACTCCATTTACATCTTCCAGAACAGGATTGAAAAACTTGCGACGTATACCGCTGCAAAGTTTGCAGCAGCCGGGTAAGTAAGCTTCAGTGCTAAATTTGCAGCGTCAGAAGGTTTAACCAGTTTGTGGTTCGTAGCCAATATCATCTATCATCAAATAATTGATTCAGTCTATATCTGGTTCTCGCATTCAATATGGTTAAATGGTAACGGTTCTCTGGTCCAAAGAGGTGAGCCGGTAGGTATCACCATCTCTGTAGCTTTTTACAGCTAGAAGTATCCTTGTTGAATTTAAAGGTGGAGTACTTGGGACAGAGAGTTTGACATCTGCATGAAGAACTTGTTGGATAATAAGAATAGAAGACCAAGTACGCCCCGTGCAAATGCTGACGCGTGGGCTGGCGGCCTGGCAAAACTGGTGTTAAGTGAGGTTGAGTGTATTCTTGTTTCTTTCACTTCATTCATCGCAGAACATGTCCGTATCAAATCCCTGAAAGCGAGCGGACTGACTTTTCAAACTCGTCAGCTAAATGAGTTGGCAGTAAGTTGAAAGACTCGCAAGCGCTGTATTAGTCTGCGAAAGCTTTTGTTCACGACCGACGCATGTATATATTATATCTGTTGAAAGTTGGAAGTGGCGCTTCACACTTCTTTTTTCCCTCCTTAAAGGAGTGAGAATCTTATCACCGTTGATATTAAAGATTTACAGTGACATACCTATTTGCTCGGAATTGTAATAAAATAAAAGTCGACAACGACACTAACAGAATTAAATACAAAATAATTCTCCCTCCCTATAAATTGATCACTTAATAATTTAAGTCATATATTGTGTGTTTCTCATTCTACCTTTAGAGAGAGTGGAGAAAAAAGTTGATCAGGAGAGAAAGAAAATGGGTAGTAGAGAGTTAAATATAGAGAGATAAATATTATAAAAAAATGCAAGAAAGTAGGTCAGGATAGAGAAATTGAGTTAGTGGTAATTATGGAGAGATAAATAAAGTAAAAGAGGTGTAAAAATAATAAATATGTAAGAATACTTATAGAATCTTTCTTAATTTGAAAAGTGAATAATTTTTATTGGACGACTTAAAAAGAAAATATGATCAAATTTTTGTGAGATGGAGAGAGTATTACATATGGAATAACCAACTAAAAAATAACAAGCAGATAAAATTAACTAATACAAGATAACTATAGCCTTAAACATGATAAAACTAAATAGAAACAACCAATCAAAAAACACCAATGGGTTGTCGATGGTTACGAATTACCTTTAAAAAAAATAATTTTGAAACATATCATTAACCGTCCAACTCTACAATTTAATCATGATAATGAAAAAAAGTACATTAAAGTCTCAAAATGAACTTAATTAAATATAAGTATGGAAACAAATATTTGGGACAAAATGAGAGAGAAAAAGACAAGAGTCTCTAATCCTATAATAAGAAATAAAGTAGGAAAAGTAAAGTCTTTCAAGATATCTAAACATGAACGAAAAGTAAGAACCGTCGCTCAACCTGGTTCAGAAAAATAAGACAAGAATATGAGCATACCTTTAGCTTCTAGGCTTTGACTTTATCGAAATGAATGCTGAGAGTTCAGAAAGTACAAAAAAAAAATATTCTATTAGGTTAAGAGTTTGACAGTTGAGGTTGCATAAACTTATGTTATCCACAGTTTTTAATGACTAAACGAAACAAATTAAATATATTGTAACATGAATGTGTGTGTGTGTGTGTATATATATATATACATAATAGTTAGACGGGCTGGTTTTCCCATAGGCTGGACGTGCATGTAAAAGCCTTTGCCCATGTTTAGTCCATATTCTTTACGGGCTCAAAATTTTTAGTCCATACCCATATTTTTGCGGGCTGGCACGGGTTGTCCGGCCCAAGTTGCACCCCTAGATTTATGATTGATGTGTAAATCAAATTGTATCTCAACTTGTGCATTTGCATGGATCCATTAGCTAGTAATAATATATTGGCCTTGTCATTGAAATCGAATTGAATGATAAAACTAGGGTCAAATACACGTAGGTACCCTGAAACTACCACAAAATCTCATCTGAGGGTCCCAAAGTTTAATTTTTACACATAAGGGCCTGTAACTCCAAATTTACAACAAGTAAGGGCTTCCGTCCAACTTCCTAACGATCTAGCCTTTTCCGTTAGGGGCAATTTCGTCAAGCCATATTTGGTTTGAAGGCAATTAATCCCATATAATGTTCTCCTCTCCCCTTCTCTCTATTTTGTTCCATTTTTTGCGGGGAAATGGCTCCCTCGACGCAATCATAGGGCTCCACATGATCCTTCTTCTCCTCCTCAATCTTTGCCCACATCGCCACCGTCGTTGCCCTCCACCTGCTCCTCATCCTCTCCCGCCGCCGTCGCCCCGTCCCCCTCGGCCCAGTCCCTCGCCATGTCCCTCGTCTCCACCACCATCTTCGTCGGCCTCCTCTTCTCTGCCTCCGTCGAGATCCGCGCTACCCGATGGTTCTGGCGCCGGTCCAAGACCCCTCTCCAGTGACTCATCTGCTTCCCTCTCGGCACGCGCCCCTCTAGCCGCATGTTCTTCTGGTCCTACGCCGTGATTGCAATCGCATTATTCACAAGGATTGTGTAACGAAATTTGGGGATTTTGCGCCCGTTTTTGTATTGTGGTTCGAATTTAGGGTTTTCGATTTGTATTGATTGTTGGGTGCCAAAATTGTTGGAGAATTCAGTTCGACCATGTAGGAGGAATAACAAGGACAAGGGAGAAGGGTTGAAAGGGAAGAAGACAAGTGCAAATAAGGTGTTGAGATGGATTAGGGTTCCAAAAATGAAGGTGTTTTATAATAAAAAAAACAAAATATGGCTTGATGAAATTGTCCTTGACGGAAAGGGCTAAATCGTTAGGAATTTGGACGGATGCCCTTACTTGTTGTAAATTTGGAGTTACAGGCCATTATGTGTAAAAATTAAATTTTGGGACCCTCAGGTGAGACTTTGTGGTAGTTTTAGGATACCTACGTGTATTTGACCCATAAAACTACATGTTGAGACAATTCTGATTTGTGCAGCCTTGAATTTAGAGATATTCCCACTTTTAGCGACAATTTCACTTTATGTTAGTCAGTACGGCTTGTTCAAACTTTTACTTTTACCAATACGAGTTATCATAGCACACGCGATGCATGTGCAAAAATAAAGTTAGTACGTAATATAAATTTTATATAGTATCAAGCTTGGCCTTTCGAATATATCTTAATTATATTTTTTAGTGAATTTTTTAAATGATCTCATGTGCAAAAATAGCGTTGTTAAATTAAAATTTGTTAAAAAATTAAGGGTTAAATGCACTTTAGTACCCTAAAAATACCCCGAAATCTCACATGCGGTTCTACATTTTCAATTTTTATATAAAAAAGTCTGTAATTTTAATTTCGTAATAAGTACGCACATCCGTCCAAATTCCCGATCTTCTGAGCAAAACCGAAAGGGTCTTTTTCAATTTTCCACATTCTTTGTCTTACAGCGCCGGTCTCATCACAGCATCGCCGAAGCCAACATCGGCCACCAGTGCCCAAGACTACAACCATCGACGCCGTACCACCATCACCAGTCACCTCCGCCGCCGCCGCTTGCAAACCCATTGCCATTTCCACCATCTCTAGTCAGCAAGTGGTCACGACACTCACAGGCGCTACACAACTACCATAACACCGACAAACCACCAAATCACCCTAGCATCGCCGGCCTCATTGCAGTATTGCCGGCAGCCAGATCGTCCACCTAAAAGAAGATCGGCCTCACCACTGCACCACCAAATCACCACAACCCATCGGCATCACCGCCGGCATCATAGCAGCGCTACTGGCACCCAGATCAGTATTGCCGGCGGCCTGATCAATCATCGATCGATTACTAGTCACCACTATCATTAACCCATGCCCAAGAACACCACAGATCAGTCGACGACAACGCCATCAGCCACCCAAGACTACCCATGATCTGACCGCCGGTTGTTTATTTGGCCGACTGTTTGTTTGGGCAGCATTTTTCTTCTTGGTCGGGTTGGTTTTGCGGCTTGTTTTGGATCGTCGTCAGACTGGTTCGCCTGGTGGTGTTCTCACTTGTCCCTTTGGCCGGGATCTGACCGCCGGTTGGTGTTCTTTGGCCGGGTTTGGTTCTGGCAACTTTTTCGGCCGTCTTCCTCCTCTGATTGCCGCCGTCTGCCGGCTATTGGCGCTGCCGGCGACTGGTATGGTGCCGCCCTCCCCTCCACTAACCCATAGATTCTAAATTGGGATTATCCAAAGCAAATTGTGTAAAGCCTGTGATTTGTAAATTGGGATTAAGCGAGGGTTTTAAAAAAATAAAGATAGCTTGACATAATTGTCCCGACGGTTTTGCCAACAACATTAAGAATTTAAACAGAAGTCCTAATTTATTGCGTAATTGAAAATACAGACCATTTTCTGTTAAAAAAAAAAAAAGAAATTAAACATTTGGACCCTTAAGTGAGATTTCGGGATACTTGTGGAGTACTAAAGTGTATTTAACTCAAAAACAAGGCAAGAGTCCGGGGCGATGTGGTTATCTTTTGTCGTTGGACTCCTGCCTTGTTCTATCATTAATAAATCAAATATGTCACAAGGCATGTGGAAAGACAAGTGTATTTAACCACGAGGTCTGTAGACTAAGAACAGAGCAGAAGTTGCAAGGCGAGGTCCGACAACCATAAAAGGTCTCGAGGTGAGGTCTGGCGACTAAGAACAAGACATAAGTCCCAGAACGAGGTATGCAGACAAAGAGAATTTTTATTTTATTTTTTTGAGCAAAAAAGATAAGCTAGAGTTAATGACCAGTAAGAGTGGGCAGTGGCTAGGGTTTCATCATAAACGAAGATCACTATGTAGAAAGGACAGGAAAGAAAAACCAAAATTTTGAACTCAAGAAGTAAAGGAGAGCACGAAAAGAAAAATTGGCCCGGCAAATGGCAGAAGGCTGTCCGCCGGAGTTTGCGAAAAAAGTTGAAAGACTCTCAAACCGGTGGATCGTATGGTTCTGATACCATGACAGAAAAGGTGAAAGGAAAGATGATTATATTAAAGAGCATTATAAAACTGAGTACAATAAAACATTTATATAGATAAGAGAAAAGTATATTACTAGAAACAAAAAAAAAAGAATCATATATAAGTTAGGAGAACTCTATAAAGTTTTAGACATAGGACAATAGAAAAAAGGTAATTGTCATATTAATATATATCATTTAACAATTAAGATACTTCTCAAGCTTTGGTTAGCTCTTCAATTGATTATATTTGTGAGTCATGTCATATGTGCGTGACTTTTCTGTTTCTGATCTATTCATATGAATATTGTAACGTGGGCTAATGTAGCGCGATGAGTTAGAGATCATGATTTTATTTTCTAAATCTTGTCTCACGTGTTAATACGTTAGTGACGGCACGTATGACCTCATTTCTGAATGGTTCCTCTCGTGTCAATCGTTGTACGTAGGAAGGGACGTCTATTATTCTAAAATTTTGTCAAATTTCAGCTTCCATTAAACTGTTTATGACGTCTATAATTCTATTTGCCCAAACATTTTGTATATGTTGTGGTCGGTCGGTTGAGCTACCTTATTGAGTGTTTTTGGCTTACTCCCTTATTTTTGGGTTATAGCATTTTATTACAAACATAGGGGCATCAGATGTGAAGTTTGTAATACAAAAGGAACTACAGCCAGCAGACACTAGTCGAGGTCTGGACCGGTTTTTTATCACCATGAGCCGCAGGAGGGAGGAGTTTTATACGGAGGAAGAGCGGGAGCTTCCGCAACAACACGGCCAGAGGATGAAATTGAGCTTTGGGTACACTGCTGATTGATCCATCACTTGAGGTGGGGATTGTAAGATTAAGGAGGTGGCATGCGTAGTACGCGCTGGCAGATTATTGAAATGAAGTTGAAGGTAAGAATGGTGTTCGACCATGGATGCTCAAGCAGTTATGGTCCTTCCGAGTGAATGGCCAGTTGGGGTTTGCCCTAGTTGTGCTTCCTGAAGAAGAAGGCAAGCATAACTACGGCTATAACTGCTGTGTTAGATCATTATTTCAAGATCGTGTGTGTATGTGTTGTGAGTAAAGTTCAAGACTCAACTCGCTTTTTTCTTTGTCCTTCCAGAGAGATTGGAAACATTTTCTCACTCAAAAAAAATAAGAACATGCCACTCTTATTTGAAATGGTTTTTTGAGGGAAATTTGGGAATGTTGTTGTGTGGTGCGCCGCGCTTTAGTGAGCGAACTTTGCAAGCTTGCCGCGGACGGGTGCGGCGCAACGGAGAGCACATGCCAATCCTGATAGTTTCGCTCGGAATTCTATTCGAACTGAAACTTTTTCTCACTTATAACTGTCGTTTATTAATTTTGTTAGTCATTATTGTTAGTGACAATATAGTGAGTTTGAACTAATTATGAAAAGGCACGCAGTTAATTTATGAACTGTTGTGGTGCTTTTGACAGTTATATTTCTTCATAAAAGATGACTACGTATTTATAAACAAATGCAAGGGTTCTGAAAATCTCGAACTAGGATTGATTTGAGATGGTCCGATCTGATTTACTAGGTGTTTGACAAACATTCAAAACTAATTAAATTATCTTTCAAAAGTTAAAAAACTAATTAAATCATAATAGAATATATACGAACAACATTGATTAATCACTTCTCTGTAATTAGGTTCGCAATTAAAGTACCACAGTATTGCTATTACTTACAAAGACTCATTAGCACATTTTATTGAAGCAATAAGTTTTGATCCATAGGACGCATTGAAATGGCTTATTAGTATATACATCCATACTTTGCTAAAAATAACTTAAAGCTAATTTTAAAAGTTGATCAAGATTTAATCTTAAATTTGCTTTCGCAAATCAATCACAAACAGGCTCTTAGCCATTTAATTCCCGAATTTCCAGAATCTCCTTCTCGGTCTTTATTCTTCTCTTTCTCAGTTTACATCCACAATTTTGAAGATCAGTTCTAAAATAAATCTTCAGAATTGCTATATGTAGATTCGTGGTTATGGGTAACGCCGGAGGTGACTTATCTTTAACTCGGAACATGAAAAAAGTGGGGGCAAATACTTTTAAACGGGCCTCAAGCCACAAAAATCTCCTCCCATTCCTGCACAGTTCTTCCGACAATGAGTGACAGCGGTAGCTAAATTAAAGCAGTTGAAATAATGGTCACGTCGTCTACTTAGCAACTTTCTTTCCGGTTTCCTCTTTCTCTTTTTCGGCTTAGGTCATGTTATGGTCGGGGGTGGGGTGGGGTGGGGAGGGGTCTTATCCTTTATCTGGTTTGCAGTATTATATACTGTATATGTTGATTTCCTTGCATTCTTCGTACAAAGTTTAAACGAGATTTAACTTGTAATGTATATGTATAGGTCTTCTAGTATATTGAGGCTTGTGAATGGTTTCTCTTCACTCATTCTTACCCTAAGCTTTTCTGTAACACGACGATGGATAGTTTCAATACTTTCTCCCTACAGGAAGGCACAGGTTTCATTTTTTTCCCTTGCGGAAAGCATGAACTGCGCATGGCAAATTGAAACCCCAAGAAGAATATCAAATTTAACACCTTCTGGATTAGTTTTGTTTACTTAAGAAGGTACTTCATAAGATGCTGCTAACACTTACTAACCTGGAATAACCTCGTCCACAAAATTCACAAACTACTGGCGCTATGATACTAAGAGGCAAAAGTTGAATTCCAGAGAGCAGAACCTCCCAAGTAGCACGGATAAGGACACAACGCCTAACACCAACATAGATGGGAACACTAAAACTGCAATTTTAACACAACCAAATTAATCATGGACACCGTGCGACACCGATTTCTATACACTAAGAGGCAAAAGTTGAATTCCAGAGTAGAACCTCCCAAGTAGCACGGATAAGGACACAACGCCCAACATAGATGGGAATACTGAAACTGCAATTTTAACACAACCAAATTAATCATGGACACCGTGCGACACCGATTTTATACACTATAATTTTATGTATGAGCGTGTTTGTTTAAGTTTCAAACACTTTTCACCCTTATAAAACTGGAAAACGCCAAACGATAAATCAAAAAAAAAAAAACCACAGTGGAAGTTAAGTTACAAAACATAGTTAATAAGGTGCTGCAGGATCCCATGAAAGCAAACCAAAAGGAAAACAGAAACTGCTTTCATTCCCTTCCTCATCCACCAAGATTCAATCAACATCAATTGCCTCCTCACAATCATATTTATTACCTTCTAGACCTCCAATATCAACTTTGCTTCCTACACGCGTTCATCAAGTGAGATATTCATCCCCTTCGTCAGACTGCCTTCGTCGAAGAGCCCCGTCTCCCTCTCAGTTTGGCAAAAGTTTAATCGAAACAAAATGTAAGAATACAATCTACTACTAGGGTTTGCCCCACCCTTCAATTTTTATAAATGCCCCCTACTTCCCCTACTACTCCATCATGACCGTCAAATCAAGTTTGAAATATTGCAATCATGTCCCATAGGTAACAGACAGCTTTGCATAAGGTGCAAGTGCAACACAAAGCATTCGATAACTAAACGGTAAACATAATTACATTTCGATATTGCCTAGAGGTGTCAGACTAAAGGTGTCTGAGGGGTGTCCGCATGGCGGCAGGTGTCGGATACAATACCTTGACCCATAAGACGTGTACGTGTGCTTCAACCGGTGGTACATATGTAGAACTTGCGTAATAACGCAAAGCAGTAATAAAGCATGCATGCTAGTGTAAGTAACAGTGGCCAACATGACGATGCTCCCCAGCTTTATAAACTAGTCTCAAAGGCCTCAACTGGCTGAGGCATTTAGTTACCACGTCAGACCTTTAATTATTTGTTTTTACCTTTAGAAAGAGTTGATCTGTAACTAACGTGAACAAATGATGATATCATATGAGTATGCATGGTGTAATTGAGGAAGGAAGCTGCACTGAAGTTTCCTTTGTCTCATGAGTGACGATCATGTTGCTGCAAACTGTGACTTCACCAACACAAACAAGTCCACTTGGGATTGAAAACAAAGTTGCTACTATGGACTTTGCGCATGGCAATAATGGAAATTGATTCTTTTTACGTGCCCTGCCACGGTTCCATCACGAAGTAGCCACGAATCTGCACGATGCCTCCAGTACAACAATTCTCCAGTGCAATTGTCCTAGCTAGTCCTAACATAATTCCAATGGTACTCACAAGGGCCAAGCTTAAGTGTTGTTCCAACGAACTACAAATTTACCATTAGCCTTGGCCCTAGTGGACTTAGCTTTTACTAGATGTCCTATAGTTATTTGAGAAGACAACGCTCCTTGGGCAGATTATTCATTATTCTGTCAAGTTAGTAATGAATGCGTGGGACAACCACGCTACAAACGAGCACGTTGTTAGGAGGATTTGTCCATACTGTTGAATGTAAAATTATTGGCTTAAACTTCTGGATCACTTGTTTTAGCTTTCGGAACTTATCATTATGACGAGTAAAATAGATCATCCATTTCTATTACGATTATGAATAGAGTCAATTGCATTCGGCACCCCCAAGTTTTCATGCTGTAGTGTTCTGCACCACAAAGTTTTTTTTTAGCTATCTACCACGCCAAACTTTTATAAGTGTGGCGCTCAACACCCTTCGTCCATTTTCCGGCCAACAGATCGCCGGAGAAGTAATTTAACTCAAACGAGGGCATTTTGGTCAGAACGATTAAAAAAGGGAGAAAAGATTGTAATGGGTTTGGCAGGCGGCGGGGGGCTGTTGCGGGCGTGAGGGGGGAGAAAAAAGGAAGGAAGAGAGGGGGGTCGGCGTCACCGACAGGGGGAAGGACGCTGCCGGCAGAGAGTGGGGCACTGGCGTGAGATGCCGAAAGAGGGGCAAGAGGCAAGGAGCTGTTGCGGCCCCAGGGGGGGAGAGAGAAGAAGAAGAAAGAAGAAAGATGGGGGGTCGGCATCGCCGACGGAGGGGGGAGGGGCTGTCGACGAAGAGTGGGGCGCCGTCGTGAGATGCTGAAAGAGGGGCGGCGAAGCAAGGGGCTGTTGTGGCAGCGGGGGCGAGGGAAGAAGGAAGAAAAAAGAGGGGCCGGCGTCGCCAACGAGAGGGAGGGGCGCTGCCGGCGAAGAATGGGGCACCAGCATGAGATGCCGAAGGAGGGGTGGCGATGCAAGGGGTGATAAAGATTAGGGTTTCCATTCACTTGATATTCCAAAAATGACCCCCTAAGTTCAGCTGATTAAAAAAAATTGTCCAGGAATTTGGCCGGAATTTGGATGGAGGATGTTGGGAGCCACACTTAAAAAAGTTTGGGATGATAGATAGTTAAAAAAAAATTGGGGTGCAGAGAGTTACCACGTGAAAACTTAGGGGTGCCGAATGCAATTGACCCTTATGAATAACCAACCTACCATGGTTAATAGTTACCGGAAAAAAAGCCCTTCAGGTTTAGACTAGCCAAGGGACAACATAATTGTTTGTTAATCTGATTAGATTCTGAGGTATATCAAATTTGCAATAGCGATTTAAGATGGTAGGAAAGTATACATTGACGACATAGCAAGGATGCATCAATAAATATTATTGGTGTGCATCGCCACGCCTTGCGACTTACCAAAAAAACACGAAACTATTTGTAACTTACACTAAATACACCAAGATGAAGATTTGACAAAAGAAGAGGTTAAAGGAGTCGAGGAGATTTGCTCTCTTACTTGATTTTCTAGGTACCACAAGGAAAAATTTATCACACTGAACGCACCAGGTCGATATCGACGTTGCACCTTTAAAATCATTTAGATAGAAAATTTAGTCTGCCTTGATGCACAAACTGATCAGAAAACGCCATTTAACATTAAAAAAAATGGTTACAATCATTGTATAGATCAGTTATAAGAGACCTTGGACGGAATAGATAAAATGAATAAAATTGCACTACTCTTTTATTCTTTTTTTGATTTCTTCTAAGAACTTACATTCTATTCTTTACACATGTGTTGTACGAAAGATCCTCGAACCATGCAACTTCCAGGAAGGAGAACGTCCTCTTATAGCCAATGAAAAACATGAGGACGAGCTCACATACACAGCCCTAGTCCTCATCTATAAATATACATGTTCACCGATTGGAACCAGTGCCTGTCATCATATGATAACCTTCGAGTACTCCTTATATATCATTCTTCTCGCATATTAGTTCATTATTAGCTTTCTTTCCACAGTAATGGAAGCTGCATTTGATGGTTTTGCTGTTTTTGAGGATTATTTTCCGTCGATGATCCAAAGATTGGGTTCTGATGGGTTTATGGGAGAGCTGTGTAATGGGTTTTGCTTGTTGATGGATGTGAACAAGGGAGTCATCACGTTCGAAAGCTTGAAGAGGAACACAGTTTTCTTAGGGTTGGAGGACCTAAGGGACGATGAGATCGTATGCATGCTGCTTGAAGGAGACTTGGATGGAGATGGAGTTCTGAATCAAATGGAGTTTTGCATTCTTATGTTCAGATTGAGCCCTGGCATAATGGATGGTTCTAAAAGATGGATGGAAGAGATGGGTGTTATTACATTTTAGAACCCTAAATACTGCCATTGCCCTGCATGTCATCTTGAATGTGTTTTCTTATCTCACTGATTGTAAGAAAACTTATTGATGTAATTGAAATAAAACCCTGGCTTTATGTTTAACTGATTTTAGAACTTTTTACCTTTACGAAGATGCATATTCAATTCCTACATCCATTCAAATTCGTCCTTTAAGAAACTTCATATTAGATTTATGGTTTCAGTGCTTTAGAATCATTAGACTACTAGAAGCAAAATCTACTCATTGAGAAGGAGATTGTAATAATATGCACTAAGAATATGTATTCCCCTTGCTTTTTTCTTTCTTTTTTGTGTCCTTAACTGTTGAAGATCTTCAGGCTTCCCAAACTAAAGAACATAATGGTTACCGCTACATATTTCCTTCAATTATTAGATTGATCCAGATCCCTAGAGGCTAGGGAGTTCAACTTTTTCTTCTTCTTCTTCTTTTTTTTTTAAATGAAGGAATGACATTAATATAAAATATCTATTACATACTTAGTCTCCCTGTCATGATATCTCCATGACTTAAAAATTTGCATTACAGCACACATAATATTTCACAAGCACCATAAACCCATAAAAAACTATATAACTCATTAATAGACTGGGATTACAAAAAGGTTTCACTGATCCAGTCTTGATGTACATGTATGCAGGCGTTAGAAGCAAAAGCTGACAATAGGGAAGCTTCGTTGAGTAGGCCAGTTGACACTATGTCTACACAAAAGGAGTGAAAATCTGATAGAATATTATAAAAGTCGAACCGGATGGGGGCCATTGTGTCCAGAATGTTGTTAGTGTTAGATAGCGATGTGAGTTGGTTGCTAAGGAAGTTTATGCGACAAAAGACCCAGTATAATTGTTGTAGCAACAAAATTTTATTGTCTTTTGTCCTATATGACGTATAAAACTCTACCGTCATATAATTCCTTAAATCATTAGATTGATCCAGATCCTTAGGTGCTACTCAACTTGTGGTATTCAGTTGGTTGCTAAAGATGTTTATAGCGACAAAACACCCGATATTATCGTTGTAGTAACAAAACTTTACGATCTTTTGTCCCTATATAACTCTTTAGCAACCAACTGCACAGTTGAACTCGAGACTACAGGGAATCCTAACTTTCATATGATAGTTTCCTTGAAGCTTGTAGCATATAAAGATACCTTAATCTAAAGGATTAATTACAATTATGTGATGCCAAGGAAAGTGGGTTCGCAGTAGACGTGGAGGTGCCACAGGGAATATAGTCCGAGTCAGATGCCAAATGTACTGATGTGGGACACAGCAAGGGTGGAACAAGGGCAGAGATTAAGGGCTTCCCAGACAGAGCCTGAGGGTGGCAATGCTGCGAGGGCGATGGCGCAGGGTGAATACACGACGACAGTCACAGTCCGGTGCTTAGGTCCAGAATCAGGATCATGTATGTTTCTCTCTCTAGAATGTGAGAATTTTTTTCGTGAATGAATTCTCAAGACCCCTATTTATAGAGGTTGAGATAACGATGTCATTAGCCGACACGTGGCGCTCCCCGGGAGTGACACATCACCGAGGGGTCCACAGGTGTCGGTGCTCCACGGACTATCAGATTGCATATTCAACCGGCATGTTCCTCACAGCGTCACTCTATCTGTCTGGAAAGACTGGCTCCTACAGTGTCGGTGTGGCCAGAGAACCCCCTTGATCTAGCCACCAATCCAAGCCCTTGTAGAGTCCCACAGGCCTGGCAGCAGAGGGGAAGACCTGACGCCCAACTACCAGGCTAACTAGGCGCGATGCCCTCCAAAGACATGCTCCCGTCTCGAAGTGACCCGGGGGTCATAGTCCCTAGGGGTGCCGAGGCAAGCCCCTAGTGCCGAAGCACGTAGGCCAGTCACGCAGACACCCTGGCGGAGATAGTGTCCCGGAAGAGTCATCTATTCCGCGGGCCAAGGTAGCATCCCGGAGGAGCCGTCTACTTGGCGGTCCAAGGTAGCATCCTGGAGGAGCCGTCTACCTGGCGAAAGGGGAGTCTTCGTACCGGAGCACTTAGAGCTCCCTTGAGGAGATAGTGTCCCGGAGGAGTCGCCTATCCCCGCGGGTGAGTCCTTGTGTCGGAGCACTCGGAGCGCATCAAGGTAGCATCTCGGAAGAGCCGTCTACCTGGCGGAAGGGGAGTTGAAAAGCTCTCTGGCGGAGATAGTGTCCCGAAGGAGTCGCTTATCCCCTCGGATGAGTCTTTGCACCGGAGCACTCGGAGCGCGTTAAGGTAGCATCCCGGAGAAGCCGTCTACCCAACGGNCTGAGGTAACATCCCAGAGGAGCCGTATACCTGGCGGAAATGGAGTCTTCATGCCGAAGCACTTAGAGCTCCCTAGCGAAGATAGTGTCCCGGAGGAGTCTCATTCCCCACATGATGATGTACACTCCGAAAAGTGGGTTGAAGCATGTTCTACGACTAAGGCAAGGTGCGCATGGTGTGGTGAAAGGATGGACCAATGCAAGGAGCATGGTAGTGTGACAGAGAGCCAAGGGGCACGATTGTGTTAGTGGCGCGGCGCATGGGCGCTGTGGAGTGTGGGAGCGTGGTGCGCGGGCGCCGACGATGGGGGTCGCGAAGACGGCGCGCAGGCGACGGGAGTTATGGAGCTGTCGCGCGGACGTAGGCAAAAAAGTTCGCGGAGATGGCATACGGGCGCGGGCGACGGGAGTCGCGGAGTTGTTGCGCGGACGGGGTCGACGAAGGTCGCGGAGGTGGCGCGCGGGCGCGGGCGACGGAAGTCACTGAGTTATTACGCGGACGCAGGCGACGAAGGTCGTGGAGACGGAACTCGGGCGCGGGCAACGGGAGTCACGGAGCTAGCACGCGGGTACGGGCAATAGGAGTCACGGAGATGACGTCCGGGCGACGGGCGATTCACGGAGATGACGTCCGGGCGATGGGGGTCGCGGAGATGACGTCTGAAAAATGGGCGACGAGGGTCACGGAGATGATGTCCGGATGATGGGCGACGAGGGTCGCGGAGATGACGTATGGGCTACGGGGGTCGTGGGGATGACGTCTGGGCGACAGGCGATGAGGTCGCGGAGATGACGTCCGGATGACGGGCGACAGGGGTCACCGAGTTGAGGTTCGGGCGAAGGACGACGCGGAGATGGTGCCAGAGCGATGGACGACGAGCGTCACGGACAATGCATGGTCTTTTGAAGAGTAGTGAAGGTGCTAAGGATGGAGGCCAAAAGCCAACACTTAGGGGAAGGCCAAGGCCAACCTCAAGGGGAGGGCAAGGCCGACCCCAAGAGGAAGGCCAATGCCGAGGCCGACCCCAAGGGGGAGGCCAAGGCCAACCTCCTTGGACAATTGCCAAGGTGCACTGACAGACGACGTGCAATGTGCGACGGCCGAAGTGTCATGAGACGTTGCGCGTCCGTGCAATGTGCGACGGCCGAAGTGTCATGAGACGTTGCGCGAAGATGAGTTTCTTAGTGACGAAGTCACGTAGCGAAAGTGGGAAATGCACGTGACTTACGCGTGCACGCTTTGACCGGTTGGAAGCGTTGAATATCGACTGTTGCATGTGCCGACGTATCGTGCAAAATAGGACCCCTGTGGGCCTTTGGGTGCGACCAGAATAGGTTGGGAACACTATGTTCTGAGGTTAGGGTGTAATGACATAAAAGTCTATCAGTTATGAGTACCAGTGATATCCGTTGGCCAACAAAAATAGCTCGAATGCCCTTGACATGAAAAGATATTTCAGAAACTAGGTCTACCATTTTCCATCCCATCTACATTTACCTACCTTCAGTTGCCAAAAAGTTAACCATAAACCATCATATTCCGCCTATTAACCTGGCCCACCCACCTTCAAGCACACTAACAACGCGGTCGATTTGGAAATGAGATTGTTGAGACCCGATGACACGTCAGACCACCATGGCCATTTTTAAAATTTTAGATCTAGTGCGAGAACGGCGCAAAACTATGGTAGCTTTTGGCAATTCGACTTCATGTTTGCAGTAAATTTACAGGTGGTCATGGCGGGTCTGTTTTGGTGGTATTGGCGCGCCGTAGGTTGATTAGATCGATGGCGATCGTTGCCTGTCATTCAAAATAGGCAGGCTAACTTGTAATTAACGTGGAAAGGTGGCTTTGGTGGGGATAGGGCTTTTGGGCAGAGCAATAAAGTGGTGGGTAGTGGTGGTGGCCTCGATTTTGTATATGGAATGGTGGTGGTGGACAATGGTGTGGAGGGTGGGGACTATGAGAAGCCTAGGGAGGAGTGAGCAAGGTTCGGTTTGGTACGGCTTGAGGGTCAAACCACAAACCAATTGTTACGCATTGGTTTGAAATTTTTTGAACCGAATCGAATCAAGTAGCACCGGTTCGGATAGTTCGGTTTAGTTTGTTTGACCGTTTTGGTTAGGTGAGTTTTGATCAGTTTGTGCCTATTTGAAAAGATTGTTCTTTTGTGCACCTATTATTCGATTTGATTATTTTTCAAACTTTGAAGTTATAGTCTATCTAAATGGATCTTGCTACATTCAATATTAAACTGCTCATGTTAATATAAGATGTAATTGTTATTTTATATATAAATACAATAAACATTCAAGTGTGCCTTTGTCATTCATATACGAGAGATAATAGGCGAATATATAGGAGAAATTAGTCCTCACTTTTGTGGATGTAAGTGATCTCTTTTTTCTTTTCTTTTTAACTTTCAGGATTTTATTTGTTTGGCTTTGTCTAGTACCAGGTTTATAAGTATTATCAATAAGTACCACTAAAATTTGATTAATATGTCATAGGTCGGTTCGGTTATGTTTTGTTTGTGATCAGTTTAAAAAATAATAATTTGTGAACCAAACTCAACAAAGGTTGGTTTAAAAAATGTGAAACCGAACCGCAAAAGGTTTTGAATGGTTTACTTTGATCGATTTAAGCCGTTTGGATTGGTTTGAACGATTTGATGCTCACCCCTAAAGAAGCCCACATAATTATTTTATACAAGTATATACACGTATAAGGGTTTTATTAGCATTTTAAAAATACTAGCTAATGGACCCTTGCAAATGCACGGGATACGTTTAAAAATTTGTCTTCCTTCTAATTTTAAGAGGTAAAACAAACATGCAGTAAGTCACCCTATTGAAATTTCTAATAAACATGTAATATATATCCATATGTCTCTTGCAGCCTATGTAGTTCATGCATGTTATATACGCACAAAGTTTTACTCAACAATCCTAACTTCTTTGACAGAGCAGGAAGATGCATGAGAATATTATAGAGATTTCAAAGCACCAAAGTAAGGTGCTGAAAATATTGGTTAAAACACATTAATTATTGATACGTTACAACTCTTATTAATTGCTAGTAAATAGATAAATTAAAGTATAAGATCACATCTTGAAAAGCACCTTTTTGGAAAGTTTTGATGCATACTTTTACTTACAAATCGGATGTGAATGTTACAATAAAAATAATTATGGTATAATCTTAGAATGATTTTTCATAAGCAATACTTTTGACATTTAGTTATAAATTATGAGCGACAATCTCGTACTAATATATAGTCGTAGATTCATACATTTTAACTTAATAGTCAAGCATCAATGTTCTAATCACCTCATTAAAACAATCGTATCTCTAAAGATACTGTGAAGGAAGAAAATCATCATTCATATGCTCATTTTTATAATTATGTTTGTTTTTGTTAACAGAATCTAGTAAAGGGTTACAATTTTTCCTCTTAAGGGATGTTGTATATGAAGCTCAAACTTCCTATAAGCATAAATGTTAATTGAGTCATCTGATATCTTTCTTTATGCAAAGGACTTCGCATACCTTTTGTTCGGTGCATAATGAAAAGGAATTATAGTACTCAAAGTACGTTCTATATATATATATATATATATATATATATGTGTGTGTGTGTGTGGGGGGGGGGGGCTGATCCCCACCCACCGTGGATAATATCCACCAAACCGCTACAATTTGTTGCGGTTGCATGTGTTTTGTCTTTGTCCTTTCCTTCCCCATCATTACTTTCGCCCCCCACCCCACCCCCATCATTACTTTCGCCCCCCCCCCCCCCAAGGTGTTGTGGTTCCCTTTTCTTTTTTTTTAACCGCAACTCCTTGTTGCGGTTCCCTTTTTTTTCTTTTTTCGTGGGCCCCCCACCCCCTTCCCTTTTTTCCTTTCTTTTTATTTCGCGGCCCCACCCCCCAACCGCAACTCCTTTTTGCGGTTCCTTTTTTTTTCTTTTTTCGCGGACCCCACCCCCGGTTCCTTTGTTGTCCTTTTCCCCCACCCCCGCAATACAAACCGCTTGTAATTGTTGCGGCTTACTTTTTTAGGTGGCCCCCACCCCCCACCCCCCCTACCAAACAAACCGCAACTAATTGTTGCGGTTTTTTTCTTTGTTTCCTACTTTTTCCGTGCCCCCCCCCCCCCCAAAAATAAAAATCTATAAATAGCCATAATTATTTCTAACTGAAAATAAAGTCCCATAAATTTTACAATAGCTTTGTAATATACAAGGATAATACAGAAATTAAAATCA
Source organism: Escallonia rubra (assembly GCA_033065855.1). Lineage (NCBI taxonomy): Eukaryota > Viridiplantae > Streptophyta > Magnoliopsida > Escalloniales > Escalloniaceae > Escallonia > Escallonia rubra. Next base: position 257,647 of record JAVXUO010001214.1, on the reverse strand, counting down.
AAAGTTAAAAAGTGTCGAAATCAATTTAAAATCGTCTGTTTAGCTAAATCAAATGCGATATAGATAATAATAGCAAATCAACTCTAAAATTTACAAAATTGAAACTGAGTTGTCTTTGTAATACAAAAACATTACTGAAATTTTTCCATAATTTAATAGGATTTTTAAAGGCTCTTCACAAATTTAAAAAGAACTGAAATTACATAAAATATTAAAAATACCAAACGATATCAAAAAAATGCGAAATTTTAACAGTAATTCTAATATTGTCCTGTGAAACTTCCTGTAAAGTTTCGAAAATTTTCAATAAGTGCACGATATCCAACAGTTTGGGCAGGGGTTGGGGGGGTGGGGGTGGGGGCCACGTGAAAATCATGCACTTGTTGAAAATTTTCAACAAGTGCACGATATCCAACAGTTTGGATCCGGCCCCAATGACGATTTTTTGTGAAAGCCCCACCCCCACCCCACCACCCTCACCTAGGGGTGAGCAGCGAACCGATAAAACCGATCCGAACCATTGAAACCGATGAAACCGGACCGATCGAATCCGAACCGTTGATAAGCTCGAATGGTTTGGTTTGAGATTTTCAAACCGAGGCCGGTTCGGTTCGGTTCACGGTTCGGGATTTTCAAACCGGCTATGAACCGAACCGAACCGATGACTATATAACCATTAAAAAAATAATATACCTTACCATGGTTAACTAACTAACCAGGGTAAATTTAATATGTTTGCCCTAAATAAAACCCTTCTCTTCAATTCTTCATTTGCCGACGCCGTAACTCTTCTTCTGCTCCTCTTCTTCTTCAGAGCACACCCACAGAGAAAATCAAACACAGCAGTGGTGAAGCCGTAACTCTTCTTCTTCTGGGTAACTCTTCTTCTGCTCCTCCTCTTCTTCTGCTCTTCTTCTTCATTTGTTCGGTTCAGTTTCATTGTTGCCGGCAGGAGTGGCAACTGGACAACAGCAGCAGTGGTGAAGCCGGCAGCAGTGCAGTGGACAGCAGCAGTGGTGAAGCCGGCAGCAGTGGCAACTGGCAAGACAGCTCACGAGTTTGTTGGGTTTTCACTTTTCATTGTTCTTCCCCCCATTAGAGGTACCCAGTTTCATAATTAACCTCCAATTTCAGTTTCCAGTTTTTCCAATCTTACATGTTGAATCAATTGTTCTTAACTTCATCCTGTACATGTGAAGATGTTGGTGTTTGTTGGGTTTTCACTTTTCATTGTTCTTAATATACCGATCCGAACCGTTCAATTTGAACCGAGTGAACCGTTCAAACCGAGGTGTCTCGGTTTGGTTTGGTTTGAGAATTTGTGAACCGAGGTCCATTGGTTCGGTTTGCGGTTTGACCCCCAAACCGAACCAAACCGAACCGTGCTCACCCCTACCCTCACCCACCCCTGCCAAAACTGTTGGATATCGTGCACTTATTGAAAATTTTCGAAACTTTACAGGAAGTTTCACAGGACAATATTAGAATTACTGTTAAAATTTTGTATTTTTCTGATATCGTTTGGTATTTTTAATATTTTATGTAATTTCAGTTCTTTTAAAATTTGTGAAGAGCCTTTAAAAATCCTATTAAATTATGGAAAAATTTCAGTAATGTTTTTGTATCACAAAGACAACTCAGTTTCAGTTTTGTAAATTTTAGAGTTGATTTGCTATTATTATCCATATCGCATTTGATTTAGCTAAACAAACGATTTTAAATTGATTTCGACACTTTTTAACTTTTGATTTTAATTTCTGTATTATCCTTGTATATTGTAAAGCTATTGTAAAATTTATGAGACTTTATTTTCAGTTAGAAATAATTATGGCTATTTATAGGTTTTTATTGGGGGGGCACGAAAAAAGTAGGAAACAAAGAAAAAAAACCATTTTTTTTTGGGGGGGAGGTGGGGGCCACCTAAAAAAAGGGAACCGCAACAAGGAGTTACGGTCGGGGGGTGGGGCCGCGAAATAAAAAGAAAGGAAAAAAGGGAAGGGGTGGGGGGCCCACGAAAAAAGAAAAAAGGGAACCGCAACGAGGAGTTGCTGTTAAAAAGCGGTTAAAAAAAGAAAAGGGAACCGCAACACCTTGGGGGGTGGGGGGCGAAAGTAATGCTGGGGAAGGAAAGGACAAAGGACAAAACACATGCAACCGCAACAAATTGCAGCGGTTTGGTGGATATTATCCACTGGTGGGTGGGGATCTGCCCCTGTGTGTGTGTGTGTGTGTGTGTGTGTGTGTGTGTATATATATATGTTTAAATTATCAAATATTAATCGAGTCATCACTATGTCTTTTTCTTCAAGCTGTCTAATCCAGATTCCGAGTATAACTCATGCACCACTACTACGTTGATACTACCTTGAAACACCTTAGTGCTACCACTGTAAATGGACATATTTAGAACTACCACTATGAACATCTTATCACTTGCCCAAGGCATATTAGAGCATAACTTGTCAACCACCATTATATTAATGCTACCTTTAATCACCTCAGAATTATCACTTACTAATTATTACCACTACCATCACCTCTGCCACCATTATAATCCTACTGCTAAGATTACCACCACCACAACCATCTCGAGAACTACACGTACCATTGCAACCATGGCTTGTCAAAACTATTACAAATCTCAATCTCATTAACGGTGCTACAACTATCACCACAAGAATTATTACTATCACATTCGTAATCATTGTCACCTTTCCGGTTCCCATCACTGCCATACTGTGACATCTATCGCCGAAATCTCCTTGGTACCATTACCTTAACTATCATAATTGGCTATTGTTATCAATTAATGGGAAAAAATTCTTTTTAACTCATTTATCCTTACATTTATTTTCTACTAACTCAATCTTAGTTTGCCACAAGTTATTGTCTTCCAAATACATATTTGTTCTTAGTAAAAACTGAGTGTAACACCTTAGACTTTAACAGTATAACTTATAAAAATTAGATTCATTTCAAACTTACCTTTAGCAATCACAAAGAACATATAATTCTCTTGAAATTTCTAATATAATTGCTGATCAAGAGTTCTAAAAATCTTACTTGTCAAAAATATAAGAACTCAACAAATCCTATGTATCGCAAATCTTACGTGTAGTAACCAATAATACTTATAAATTCTTTAATAATAAAATCATAATAAAGAGTTAGTAAGTAAGGAAGATTTCGTATTTTATATTTTTGAGATTTTATATTGTTATTTTAAAGTACTTTTGAGGTGTTAATAATCAAAACTAAGGCCTAATATATAAGTATAATGATTAGGTAGAGTTTTATCAAGTGTATGATTGGTTTCTTAGTTTTATAAAGTTTACAAATATAGAGCAAATTATACCTACGAATTTTTTAATAATAAATCATATGAAAGAGTTAAATAAGGTAGAAAAAGAAAAAAACGCCAAAACAAATACGATTCTTAAATCTTCTATATCCACTTCAAAAAAGTTGGACTCTAAATGAAGAGACCAATTAAGTTGGGGAACTACCACATGCAGTGGTCGAACCAGGATTTCACTCCAGGGGGTGAAAAAAAATATCGAAGCCACGAATTTTTTTTATAAGTAAAATAATACACAAAAATTGAGTGCACTTTTCAACAATACATACTAAAAACCATTCTTTTAATTCTTTTTGAAATTAGGAAAGCAAATTAGCTAAGCATTGCAAGCAAATGAGCAAATCAATTACTAAGGCAGAAAATGCCTACCTCAAATTCAAAACGAGAAGGCAGACTAGGCAGTTGACTTTTTCGCTGGTAGAGTCCTCGCCGTTACCGGTCCTCGTCGTCGTCGCCGACAGAGTGTTGTTACTTGTTCGTCGCAGGCAAAGAACCTACAAGTGAACCAATTTTGGCAATTTAATAAGACTCATGTTTTAGGATTAAATATGCATGCACTAAATGCATGCTCTTTGATGTTTCTCCACATATTTAAAGGTAACAAAAAAATTATCCTTTCTTAACTTCAAAATCCAGCACTTAGAGCTTTTTCTAACACATTAATCCTTATTTAGGCGCAAATGTCAATTTCGTGTAAGCCCCATGTAGATTTTATTCGCTAATATCAAAACATTTTCTTGGAATATTGTTGCCCTCGGTTTGGTTACAAAGTTTTGGAGTGGGCTAGCAATAATGAACACTTGATGCAAATGCCGCATAGTTATTTACAGTATTACAAGTTATATCACATGACATATTATCACTCAAACCGAACGATTCATATATAACCCCTTCAATTTTAGTCGAGTCAAAATAATATTACAATGTCATTTATACATATCATTTAGCAACAAAGCTTAAACTGCACGTGTTGCGAAGACCACGCACAATGCTTGATTTTTTACAAGACTCTGACATAACATGTAAGCTCGAGGATATTAGAAGCACAAGTTGGTCTCTTGAAAAACTGAAACTTCTAATGGACCTAAGTCCTTGTCTAAAATAGTTGAAAACAATAGCATTAAAAAACAAAAGTTTCCATATTATCAGAAGGTCACAAGTTCTTACGGAGTTGCATATCCCCGTCATCCTTAATGATAATGATTTGCACATAGTATGCAAGGTTTAAAAAAATATGCTATCACAATTCACAAATCTCGATAACCAGATGCATAGACTGATTGGGGTTTGATATGCAAGTCCAAGAAAATGTTCAAAACACCAATCATAAAAGCTTTACAATCTTCAAGCGCAACTTAAATAAGGAAATGAATTAGAGGCAATCTTTCAAAGTGACACACACAGGTCCTCGTTGTTGCGGTCAGTAGACCGCAGACGGGTAGAGGGTTGTTATTTGTTTGCCGGCAGAGTCCTCACCGTCGCCGGTCACTGCTTCTTGTTCGGTTGTTCCAGATATGAATCTGATAGAAGATAGAGGCTCTGTCGGTCGTAGCCCGTGGTCGTCGGTGAGTTGTCTGATCGTCTGTCGTCTGGGCTTATCTTTCCGTAGGTTATCAAAGGCTTGTTTCCGGGACTGAGGGAGTAGAGCAAAGTCAAGAGAGCCCTGTCGGTCACCATCCGGTTGTCGCCCATGGCCGTCCATGAGGTGTCTGGTCATCTAGGTGAGAGACGAGTCTGAGAGAGTCAGGGGGAATCATTGGAGAGAGTAAGGCAGAGTCGCAGAGTGAGGCGGTGGTCGATGGAGACTCTCGAGAGAGTGCAAAGAATATTTTTTTTTAAAGTTCAGGGGATACTTTATCACCCCCTGGTGCTAACGTGGTTCCGCCCCTGACCATATGCAAAGCTAAAGCTTACGTGTTAAAATAAGAAGATTCCTAAAAAATCTTACGTGACGCAAAGATAGAGTTTTAAAAATCATGTTATTTTAAAGTGTTTTTTAGGAGTTAATAATCAAAATTAAGCCTAATGTATAAGTGTAGTGATTAGGTAAAGTTTTATAAGGTGTATGATTGGCTTCTTAGTTTTATAAAGTTTACAAATATAGGGTAAATTATACCTACGAATTTTTTAATAATAAATTATAGGAAAGAGTTAAATAATAAGGTAAGAAAAGAAAAGAAAAACACCAAAACAAAGGTGAAAAAAGAAAAGAACACCAAAACAAATAGGATTCTTGAATCCGGTGTTAATTAATAATCAAAATTAGGACCTAATATATAAGTATAATAATTAGGTAGAGTTTTAAAAGGTGTATGATTGGCTTCTTAATTTTATAAAGTTTACAAATATAGGGTAAATTATACCTACGAATTTTCTAATAATAAATCATACGAAAGAGTTAAATATGGTAGAAAAGAAAAAAGACACCAAAACAAATAGGATTCTTGAATTGTATATATCCAATTTACAAAAGTTGGACTCTAAATGAAAAGACCAATTAAGTTAAGGAACTATCACATGCAAAGTTGAAGTTTACGTGGCAGAAGAAGAAAGTTCCTAAAAAATCATGTCTTGTAAAGATAAAGTTCTAAAAATCCTACATGTCGTAATTTTAAGCGAATGTTTCAACTTTTTATATATTATTATTATTATTATTATTATTATTATAATGTAATGACATCAATCAAAAAGTAATCGTTGTTAACATATCAATGACAGATAGACACGACTGAAATTACGTTTGATTTTTTGATCACGCGGTATTCACTTTCCAAAATCGAGAACACACAACAAATTCGGAAAATCAAACCATTATCTTTTTCCTGATTCCCCAACGGTAACATGCATCAATCATCATCACTTACTATATTCAACTTACAGTGGAGTCAAAACTTGCCATAAGAACTGCATCAACCGAACTGGACGTTGCCATAACAGGTGACTGTCAAGAGCTGCAAGGAATTCCGCCGCACTATATATAGACGACATTGAGCTCTCAAACATGCATCGAGATTGAGAATAAGAACGTGTACTGCCTGGTGTTCATGGCAGCCTTCGGAACAATGGTCACTTTTTCAACCTCCTCCTCCCATGGTGAAGAGAAGGAGAAACAAGGCGAGAAGAATCTACCGATTACTTCATCTGTTCATGGAGGTAGATTGTCTGGAGAGCAGAAATACCCATCCGGGTATCACTTCGTTCCAACTGATTTTGAGTTGATACGTTATTTGCTTACAAAGATTGTGGGTCAAGAGCTTCCGCCCAATACAATAGAGCACAATGCATACTTGTACGAGCGTGATCCTGAGAAGCTTCCTGCCATCAGTAGGTTAACATTGTTTTTTCTTTTGTTTTAAGCATTACTACTGTAGCCTTTTTCTAACATTAAACTTAATTCATCGCGACTTGGTGACTATATGTTTAGATCTCGAAACCAGTTTTGCTATAACCTTTTGGATTTTATCTTGATCCACATTTTTTTATAAAGTATAGTACAGAGTATATATTGTTTTCAGAGTAGCTGGCAACCTTAAGATGGTATCAGAGCAGTTTTTAACAAGGTCTTGTATTCGGTTTTTCTTTCCAGCATACTTGGTACCCCTTTATTATAGTGTACTTTGCACTCTATTTATTTGTGCAATTTGCGGTGATAATGCACCATGATTTGTATCTTCACGTGCAATCAGGAGCTCGCACGTGAGGGAGAGTGTTATAAAACGTGATATATGTTGTTGAAATTGTCGAGTTCATTCTTTAATAACTTAAGCTTTTAGAGCAAATGATAACTTAGCAACTTTTAATTGTGTGTTTTGGTTAAAGTCTAATATATAATTCAAAAGTATGATCGAGAAAACGAAAAGTCCACCAACTATAAGTACAGGCTTCAACAGATTTGTTGATATGTTGCTTTAATTTCCAGGAGCTTATAGCCACGGAAGGAAGAATGAAGCATACTTTTTCACGCATACAAAACCATGTTTATCTTTTGAGGGTGGCTACTGGAAGGCTTGGGGGCAGGATGTCACAATATTTGACTCTAATCAAAACATCGTTGGGTTCAGAAAAACTCTAGTCTTTTACAGAGGGGAGGCGCCGGAAGGGGAACAGACTCCTTGGTTGCTGCATGAATATAGAGTCGATCCAAAGACAATTACTGCTTGGTTGCTGCATAATTATAGAGCTGATCCAAATATAGTTACAGCTGATCAGGCCGTCAATGACCGTGTTAGCACCGAGGTACGTTTGTCGCATCAATTTTGGCGTACTTCAATAATACTGTCAATAACGTGCCAACTTTAAATAACTTTTTTCATCAATCTTCTTGCAGATTGAGCGATGTGTAGTGTGCAAAATCCGTAAACTTGGCAGAGAAAAAATTTGTAATTAAGTTCGACAATCTGCACACAGGACCGCGTTTAGTTCAGATGGAACTCATCAATATTTAGTTTTATTTTTATTTCTTGTGGAGGTATCCACCATGGGAATTTATTTTCTTAAGATCTTTTTTGCAACCCTACAATCCATTGTGTACAATGATGATATTATAAGACATTTCGTAACAAAATTATTGTATAGATTGAACATGCATCGCGTGTGCAAGGCAGGTAGTATGGCATTGCGGTATCACCTTACTAGCATCCATCCCGCGTAATGCCCAAATTCGGCTAAGTTTCTTTTTCAAGTGATTTTCTGGACTCCAACTTTTCCAGTTTTGCTATTCCTCCATTTTTCACCAATACCTCACGACTTTGATCACCTTACAGAATAGTAGAAGCTTACAGCTCCAAATTGCTGGTATTGTGTACCAAAAAGTTCAAAATTAAATCCAAACAAATAATGTGATACTCCGTATTTGACAAGAACACACTATGAAATGCCATCACAAAAAGTAAAATGCCATCGCAAAAAGGTAATGCCAAGTACTTGGAACAATATAATTTTTTAGTGGTTCAACTATAATTGTGAGGATTGGGTTAATTGTATTTGTATCGGTATTGAGCAGAGAAACCGAAATTCCACTGCCTTTTCCAAGCGAAACTGATAGCAAAGTGAATAAGTGATTTCCTTTAAATGGGTTTGTCAAGAAATTTGAAAGGGATATTGGGGTTCGGCGGCGGATTTTTCTCAACTTTCAATCAGATTTTTATGGTGAAGAGTGATTATTTTCACACCATCTCTTACTTATCGGGGCCTCGACTTATCGTTAAAAAGTACATTAGTGACAAATATGAGTAACTTTTAATGGTATTGTCAACAACAACAAAAAAATAAAGATTTTAAACTATACATGTAAACTTTTTTTTTATTAGTTAGAAGTTGTTATGAGACGCTTGGAGAAAGAATCTACTAGTAGCCTCTTTGAAATATAAAGATAGTCACTTGGATGCCTCTTCTCAAAGATGTTTCCAGTTTTTGCAAACTGTAAACCCTCTGTTTCATTTTACTTTTTACAAATTTTTACCATAAATTTAGTAGCTATTTGACTTGTCATTGGTTTTTAGTCCACTCAAAATTTGCATAATTCTCGGTATATCTTGAAACTTTTCGCACAATAAAATTCAATAAAAACCAAAAAAAGAAAGTGCAGAATAGTAGCTCTACCATAGGTTACAGCCATTTGTGACATTTTGTCTCGTTTAGGCGACAACAGAAATAGTGTTACTCGTCAAGGCAACAAGCACCAAATTGTTTCAACCAACAAGTTGAAAATCACACTAATCGATCTAACATTGAGGCCTTTTTTTAGCAAAAAGTGCAAGAAACTACATATGGCACCCCTATAAGTCAGTTAAAATTGCCCATAAGTTCTAAGAATTAGGTTTCTTCTTACCATGGAAAGAGAAGGGAAAGAAACCACCTCCAAACATGCCAATATTTGCCTCAATACTCAAAGTATGGAGGCAAGTTAAAGCTTGAAACACGGCTTGTTGGTCAGAGAATCCGCCAACTGAGAAACTGAAAAGAAACCTTCAAACCAGAAGAAAGGGAAAACAAGGAAGGAACATATATATATATATGGTTATTGAACGGTTCGGTTAAAATGATATATATGGTTATTGAATAGTTTGGACCAAACTTCATCGGGTTTCAAAAAGATATATATGGTTATTGAACGGTTCGATTAAAATGATCTGGATAGATCAAACGGATCGATTTGGAGAGATTTAACTAGTTTGGGCTTGTAGTCATTTTTTAACTTGTTTGGGTTTATCCACTGACTACTGAGCCTTTTCTATATATGTGATCACAAGTTTTTGAATCTGACTAATAATGTTAGGGTGTAGCTTGTGTAAAACATTAGTGATTAAATCATAAGTATGGCAAAAAGTATAGAGTAATTAAGATAAGATTAAAAAATGGGTATGGTTTGGAGAGTTTAAATGCTCACTACTCCTAATCTTAGAGATCAAGAGCAGAAATTATCATGCTCTGACTATCACAAGAAGTTCTTAGAATCGTGAGAGAACGCCTTCCTAAATTTCAAAGAACGTAGTCTTTCACTTAATTATATTTGAGTAATAAGTTAAATTGTCTTCAGAAATTGTTACCCACAACTTAATCTAAACAAATGTAGGTGACGCATCCAATTCAGACTTTAAACTGTGGAGGCAACACCTCCAGACTGACCACCCATATTCTGTGTACCCTTGGAATGCCTTGCTTTGCTCCCGAAGAAACACTTCCACACCACAAGAAGTTAATAGCCTTTTGAACCTCAAACCGTTCATTTAGGGATGTCAATGGGGCGGGTTGGTTCATTGGTTGCCTCTTGTTGTTCCATCTCCTTTTCCTCCATTTGTCATCCTTCCACCAGCATGAGTGATGCTGCTAAAACGTTGGGCCCACGCCCCCATCAGTGCGAAAGTCACCTCTTCCCCCTGGAAGCCACCAAAACAACGTGCACCTCCTCTTGGCCCCAACCCCAACCCCACCAGTCCAGTCTTGATTCAGAGAACCTCCTCCTCTCCTGTCTTATCCTGCCCTTCTTCCTCCCCACAAGTTCTCCCCCTCTCTCTCTCTTAAAAATTGATAGGCTCGTAACAATTGATTGCTAAACGGGCCGATCCCTATTGAAGAACGGGTTGAATTTAAACTGAACGAAACGGAACGGGACAGATTAAATTTAACATTGGCACAATATAGATAGGACAAATAGAAATGGAGCAACATGAATTGGTGATGGGGAGGAGCGGAGATCCCCGTTCACGAAAAATGAACAGCATTGTCACGTGGATCGGTCGAAGACGGTGATTAGGATGCAGTGAGGCCATGTCAGCAAACTTTGACTCTAAACTGAGCCACGCAAGCAATTCAGATTCACCAAAACAGAAGGGAGGAGTGCCATGTAGGACGGGGGTTCACGTGGGTATCCCATGTATGGAGTGATTCATCTTGCTTCCAATGGTGACAGCCTACATCCGATTAAACTAGGCTGTTCCTTGTGATTTTGTTTGTCTGTATATCTTATCCTTCCATTATTGGACAAACTTCTTAGTCTTTGCTATCCTGATTCAGTAAGCCCAATAAAGTAGTCAAAAACCCATAAGATGCATTTGCTAAGAGAGTGGGTGGGAGGACTAGAGGCAAGGGAGTTGGCTAGAGTTGATACAGTAGGGTCCCTTAAGTTAAATGTCACATGGGTCGCAATGTTTTGTGAACCAAAACTAGCCATGTAAGCAGAAAAATCATGGGGGACACGACTATATCACATTATCAGATGGCTGCCCACAAAGTTCTAATCAGAATCATGTAAATTTAGAAGTGGGAAACTGTGATTATCTCATTAATTACATTCTCATCTCCAATCGTAACATTTTCCTCAAGTTTTTGTAGCAAATTCAAGATTCGATGTGATCCAAGTTTCAAAAGATGCAGCATCCTTTTAGAAGGGAGTCCAAGAATATTAGCAGTTTTCTTGAGAAAATATTAGTGAGTGACATCTACCCATAATGTTCACTCTAACCTAAATGGCCCACTGCCCCTTAACAACCAAAATGATGCGCATAATTAATTGACCTCAGTGGCAAGTCATCAACAAACATGAAAACCACCCGAGGAAGTATCTGTGGACAAGCTACCAATCTGGTTTCAATAGATTGGTCCAGTCTGCCTGACCCTACCTATTTCATCTCATCCATTTGCACCAGCTGGTGGCGCGAGAGCAAACATAAAGGTCAGACAAGGGAAAGTCGTCTAACCATACTGAAAGGAAAAGAAAGAAGCATACTAGAAGGAAAAGAGAGGCGAATGAAGGGTTGCGAGCTCTGTGGATTACCGGCGAGGATGTACTGCGGCTCGGATCAGGTGAGCCTCTGTTGGGACTGCGACGAGAAGGTTCACGCCGCAAACTTCCTCGTTGCCAAGCATCCGAGAAGCCTTCTCTGCCACGTCTGTCAAATTCCAACGCCATGGACAGCTTCCGGACCTAAGCTTGGGCGCATCATATCCGTTTGCGAGTCTTGTGTCGACCACTGTAGCGCAAATTCCGAGAGAGGTGTTGAGCAAGAGGGTGACAGCCAGGAAGAGGACGAAGATGAGGAGTACAGTGACAGTGACGAGGAGGAGGAGGATGATGGAGAGAATCAAGTAGTACCATGGTCCGCTACCCCATTGCCTCCACCAGTTTCATCTCCGGGTAGTGCAGGAGTAACTCCTATACGATTCACGGATGGAGAAGCCGGAGGTGCTTCCCCAGCAAAGCGAATCCGAGAAAGTCCTGATTTCATGTCCCAAGTTAGTCTCTCTGCCTAGCTGTTTTCGTTTCTACGTTCAATTGCAATCGCAACGCATTTCGTTGACACTCTTGCAAGAGTACGGCTTACCTGATCTTTGTGTTTTGACAAGCAGTAAGTTAATATTTCCAATTGCCTTTGTTTCAGGACGACATAAGCTGTTCTTCTTTGCAACGAGACAACAACAGCAACACTCCATCAACAGCAATCACAAGCCGGGAGGACGATGACGAAGTCACTTCAGTGAGCTCCTACAGACCTTTGAAGTTGCAAAGAACAAACCAAGCATTTGGATTCCATGGAATTCAAGAGAGTGGGGAAGCAGAACCGAGGGCAGTGACAGTTGTAAACACGCTGGCCAGATTTGAGCAGAGCATGATAGCGGGTGAGGACCACATCTCCACGACAATCCTCAAGTTCTGCAAACTGAGTAGAGATTCTTGAAGAGACCTTTCTTCCGATCACAGTAGCCTGATGAGTTAGCTAAGTTTAACCATCACTTCTACTGCCAGAAGACCTTGGCCTACCCGTGCTTTCGAACCGTTAATAGTGATACTTGTCAAAGAAAAAATAGCACAACTTTGCTCTCATTCTGGATCCTCTGTTTCCTTTCATTTACGTAACTCACCGTAATGTATTGACGACCCCTGTGCCCTTCCAGATTGCTATATCATATTACTTACACTACCTTGTATAAAACATATGATCCATACTTTGTGCTAACAATTCCTTTCTTTTCTGATAGTTCTCTATCGTCAATAGGCTATCCAGACATTGTCGCCTTGAAATCTTTCCATTTTACTCTTAAAAATCACGGTCATCCTAGTCGCTGCTTACTACTGTTAAGTGGAACTAGCAACTTGCTTCTCCTCTAAACTGTACAAAGTTCACTAACCGCAAGAAGGTTGCCTATATTTTCAACATCTACATGAGCATATCCAATCTCTAAGCACTATAAACACGATCTCAATTATTGGCTTTTGAGAGCATTAGCAACTTTGTAACAGAGAAAAGAAAGAGAGCATCAACCACACGGCAGTTGTAGGTGGGTTCCAAAATGTCTTCTTGACTTTGACACAATATCACTCCGGAAAAGAAAAGGGATGAGGTGAAAAATAAAGAGGATCCTGAGATGAAGTTGAGCTGGACATAGTTGTAATTTGACAATTTATGAACTATAAATTCTTGCTGCTGAAAGCAATCAAAGCATCTCGCTCATATAGCAATTCACACAATGACAAGGCGTCACTCCATGTGACAAAATTTCACCTTAACTGCACGCACCTCGTAACAAATTATTTCATGGTCATTTACTCATTTGAAATGTGAAACCAGTGAGGCCTAAACGCCCAAGAGGAAAGAGCGTCAAACCCCAAACGCCAGTCTCAAAGGTCTCCCCCTCCCTGGCAAGCTCCAAAAAGTTATTACAGTTTCCAAGTATAGACAAAGTTTTCTAAGCCTTCTGAATAGGATGCATGAGTTACCCAGTTTCGTCCAGATATAAAATGTTTGGCATGTTACTTTTCCGCGACTAATCCAGTTCAACACAGTTTTTGACTACCTGTGGTTACATGAGGTAGCAGGAATTTACCATCATTTACTTGCTAATTTGCAAACATGAATACAGTGCAAAGTGCCCATACACATAATAGATCATCTACTTCTAGGGAAGTCAGGAACCCATAAACAGCAGCAATTAAGATATAACTACAGAAGTTGGACCATGAAACAAAGCACATAACACAATAAAGTACCGTACTTAGAAAGCCACATTAAATTCAACAACCATACAACAATTTTAGTTTACACATGAGACGCAGTTGAAGGCAAGGACGTAGAAAGAGCAACCAGTCGTATACATGACACAGATCTACCCATCAAAAACATCAAATTGGTTCCCGCAACGACTCGATCAAGGTTGTAGGCTGCAAGGACATTCTACACTTTCTACAGCAATAAGAACAAAAACTGACGAAACATCAGGCCCTGGAAAGCATTTGGAGGGAAAAATAAAAACCAGTATTTAACAGAAGGCTGGTGAGCAACTTTGTGCGTTGTAATTTATTTCTTCCCATAATACAAGGCAGCAAATTTTCCAAGAAGAGGAAGAAAGATTTCCGGCGCAAAAAATGCATACCTTCGGTATCGATAATAGCACCATGACCCAAGTATCAGCTAAGAATCTGCCACGAAACAAGCAACATTTATCAGGAATAAGGGAAGTAATAACACTCGTATACTAGGTGGGGTTCCAACCAAAATAAGTCAATCAAAAGTAACATATGTCCATAACTCCATACTGATACCTTTCAAAGACATTGACAGCTAATAAGATCAGAATCTGAAGTTATGAATCAATTATCAAACATAGGGTGGGAAATTTAGGCAAGTCTTTCCACTCCATAGGCGTTACATAGATTAAAAACTTGCTGTGACCAAAATTGCCATGTGGCATTCTATCCTACCAGCCTCTTCCTTTCACATTCCCTTCGTTGAAATGGAGCATTTTATACCAATTATCAAACACAGAGTGGGAAACTGAGGCAAGTCTTTCAACTTTATAGACATTACATAGAAGGGAAACTAGCTGTGACCAAAATTGACATGTGGCATTCTATCCTCCCAGCCTCTTCCTTTCACATTCCTTTCATTAAAACGGAGCATTATATACCAATTGTCAAACACCGAGTGAGAAACTGAGGCAAGTCTTTCCAATTTATAGACGTTACATAGGGTGGAAACTAGCAGTGGCCAAAATTGCCATGTGGCATTCTATCCTCCCAGCCTCTTCCTTTCACATTCCCTTCATATAGAAATGGAGCATCATAAACCAATTGCATGGTAAATAGTCTTTTCACCAGAACATCACGTAATCTGCATCCGCTCAAAGCCCTATTGTATCTCTTCCATTTCCTGTTTCTCCAGATCAGCCCATCCCCATATTGCAAAAGATGCAACCACATACAAGACTTCATGGCAAAATCATAAGCCATTCATGAAAGTTCAGCTAAAACTCCAGAACTTAGCCACACCACCAACTTAGTATAAGATTGTTGTTTAACACTTGTATCAGCCGGGAAAAAGAGCCAACCCCTGTTAAAGATCCTTCTATTGCTCTATCCCCAAGATTTAAATTAAACACATGGGATTAAACTCACAACTAACAGAAGAGGGGTAGTAAGTAGTGACGCTAAGACATGAGAATTGAGAACAATAACCGTTGTCCTTCTTATCACACCAAAGTAGCAACACAAAGATCCTCATAGTTCTCAGACTTGTTTATATAGCCATGTTCCAAAAAAAATTTGGTATCCATGAGGACAAGTAATGGACATATTGGTCTTTGGGAGATAAGCTGTCAAACTTTACCCCTTGCGTGCGCTCCCCTTATCACTTATTTGTTAAATTACATTACAATAAAAAAGAGCGGATTCACTCTAGCATCACGGGAACATAGGTTTGGAAATCAAGGATTGGATTCTATGCTGGACTCCAGCATATCGTACAAGCCTTCAAGACGATTTTCAAATTATACAAAAGCAAGCTTGCTTTAGATCTTCAGGCCGGCATGCATTGGCTACAGTTCATTTCATGCTAGCTAAAACTTAAGAGCTTGACATGCTGCACCACACTAGCATGGTCATACATAACTAGTAAAAGGCACGGTAGCAGAAAGTGATTGCACAATACTGCTTTCTGTAACAGAAATCAAAAGTTTGTTCACAACTGACGATTTACTAGTTGTGTATGGTACTAGGTCCTTTAATTAAGAAATAGCACAGTAAAGGGCACAGTGCACCACTAGCAGGCCTATAGTAGACACGATTTTCTAATAAAGATCCCCAATTACAACTAGGAAAACCTATGGAAGCTAGGGTCTGAGCATGTCTGAGATCATAATATTATATACTTAGCAATTGCAGTTTGAAACCAAAATCACCACCTATATTATATGCCGAATAATTGGAACTGAGAACTTCGATCCTCATGCAACAATTTGTTTTGCGTGATTTCATCTCAAACTAACTTCCTTAACTAATATTACGGAATACATGCGCTTGTGCAAACTCCTATGCCGAAATATACCCGCAGTGTTCATGAAATGTTGACCAACTGCATCAAACATGTGCGAATTGTGCGTAAACTCTTCTGCCAGATGCCTGACGTTAACAGTCACTGTTATATCCTTCTTTCCTTGTCCATGACTACAATTAATCTCACGAGATCCATCCCAATCTGAAGTTTTTAAAAGAAAATTTCTTATGTTCGGTAAAATTTGTGACATTTTATGCCTTCACGGCTTCACCTAAACAAATGCTCATCAAAACTGATCAAAGAATACTGTAAAAGTAGACTTCCAAGTACGGTAAAATTTGTGACATTTTATGCCTTCACGGCTTCACCTAAACAAATGCTCATCAAAACTGATCAAAGAATACTGTAAAAGTAGACTTCCAAGTATCATTCAGATGGAACTCTCCCACTATCAAGTCTTCACACATCCACAACAAAACTGGTCCATACAAGTGTTGGATGCTTACACGATTTGAGCCAGAGACAACGTATATCAAGCGCCAACGATCAGACAGATCTACAGTGGTCACCGAAAGCAGAATGCTAACTAAGTCATAACTAGCGCACATTTACAACAACCAAACAGCCACACAGTGCATAAACAAATCAATACATTTCCCCAACTTAATTCCTTGAACCTATTCACAAGTACTCTGAAACAAATCGATGAGAAGCACTGGAAGTAGAGAACTATGCGTAACCACATGCTTATTCAATGTCGTAAACACATCCAACCCTCAAATTCACATATCACCAGTCTCCCTCTCCATTAGTTTGGGGCACTTAACAGCCAAGCCCTGCATTGATGCTTGATTCGAGGAACTATCAATAAATTAGTCCCCTACTAACATAAATTAGCTAAACTGTCAATCACTACCACTAATTAATCCCGAAAAATTGCTGAAATGCATACACAACATATAAATTGAAATAATTAGGAAGTACAAGTGCAAGTCCAGACCCTAACCTTTGCGATCATCAGTGGCGTCGTGATACTCCGCCTCCTCGTCCTCCTCCGCCGCGGCCATTGACACCTCTGTTTCGCCCACGCCATCACCATCCTTCTCATCGGCATACCTAACCACCACCACGGGACACACACAGTGTCGCACACAGTAGTCACTCACACTCCCCAGCCTCCCGTTCCCGGCCCTCCTAGTCGCACCGAACCCTCGGCTCCCCATAATCACCGCGCTGAGCCCCAGCCTCTCCACCTCCAAGCACAGCCTCTCGCGCATGTCGTGGTCCTTCACAATATGGATCTTGAACGGAATGTGAGCATCAACTAAGGGCTGCGCCAAATCGGCAATCTTTGTGGTGGTGAAGGTGTCGAAATCGCTCTCGAGCTTCTGCTGCGACTCGGAATCTTCGGCGTCGACGGTGGAGAGGTCGACGGAGCCCCAGTCGGCGCCGTAGAGGACGGAGGTGGGGCGGACGTGGAGCAGGATGACGGCGTCGCCGGGGCGGAGGTACTGGTGGACGGCCCACTTGACTGCGAAGGCGCTCTCGTCGCTGAGGTCGACGGCGATCCCGATCCTGCGCTGGGCGCCGGCGGTGGGGGTCTCGGTGGGGCCGTGAGGGGTGGAGGTGGGAGGGGGGAAACGCGGGGAGGAGGACTTGACCTTGATGGCTGCGAGCGGCGGAAAGTCGGATTCCGGCGAGGTCTTCTGCGGCTGCATTGTCGATGGAATCTAGGGTTGCCTTCTTCCTTTTCCTTTCTTCCGTGTGGCGTTTGATCGTTGACTGTGCGACTTCTCCCGAGTGAAAAACAGAGCGTGCGAATGGGAATTTTTTTACGTGTGGCGGTGGTACAGTGGCGGCGTTATTCTGTAATTGGTGTGTGCGGAATTTCTTTTCTTTCTTTTTTTTTTTGTTTTTTGAGTTAGATAATCGGCGAGGACAAAGAATATTCCCTTTTTTTGGCTTAATCACTCTTTTTGGTCGCTGTCACGTTTAGTTCAAGAAACCTTCCAATTTTTGACATGAAATGCAATTATGTACAAGGAATATATAGGGTTCCTTTTGTTTCTGTTTGAACCTTTGTGGGAGCTTATAGTTTTGAATGCTCCTGGCCAATTTTTTGGATATGGTAATAGCGATAATCGCTTCAACAAAATCATCACCCCCTAGAGAATTATTTTATTCTTTGAACTAAATGCGTCAAGCAGTAGCAAAAATTATTACTTTGGCTCTATAGCGAGAGTATGTATTTGGCTTGGGGTAGTTATGAATGATTTATTTATATCACAGGATTCAGTCTAGTAATCATTCTACAAAAATAAGAATCTCAGGTGACCTATACAAAACGTAAATCTATGCCTAATCAAATAGTCCCGGACAGCAGGACATTGAAAAATAAATGTTCTAGGTTTTTCATATTGCTGTGGCAAAAAGGACATTTTATATTCACTTTCTGATAAAAATATTTGCAAGTCTAGGCTTCAAAGGAAGGTGGTTCGGTAGCAATTGCTGTTGAAAATTTCGGATTTTGTGTGGTAGTGAAAGTTTCCAGAGAGATTCATACTTTTTTAAGCCATGTCTTTTCAGGAATACTTTATTGTTGTAGAATCTCTATTTTTTCCATCTCTTTGGAGATCAAAATTCGTTATGCCGAGGATACTGAAAAGCTACCCGGGGGATCGTGTTCCTAGATGAGCTTTAGTAAGGTCAAAAATATTCTCCGAAAACATACATGCTATTACGATAGCATTCCAGCTCCCATTTACGAGTAAGTCATGAGACAGTGAGATCTTATAGGAATAAATGATTTAAATTTCTGCGATCCTGGGTACATCTGGAGATGTAACTGCAAACATGTTGTATTTAAAGAAAAATAATTTCAATGAGATAGATCTTATAGACTATCTAAATCTTTCAAACCCGGTAGTGTGCAGATGGTGGAGGTCTGGTTTAGAATTTTTGCTAGTAGAACAGTAATAAGGATAGAATTAAAAAAAAAACCACCAAAATCAAACATCCACCAAGTGCCAACTGTACTTACATAAATAAATGTTACTCCGTATGACTTTTGAGCATTATTATTACAATATAAATAAATATATGGATAGTTTTGTTGGACGTCAGATCAATAGAAAGTGCAAACCAATTAATTGTCCAAAACTTTCGGTGTCGCAAAGGTTTATACGGAATGTTTCCGGTTGTTTGAACAAAAAATGGAAAAAAAAAAAGTTTAACACATTCGACATTAAGTGATTTTTCCACACACACTAGTCACTTAATGTCGGTATACAGACAGTGGCGACGTTATTATTCTGTAATTGGTGTGTGCGGGAAAAAAAAAAATTGGAGTTAGATAGTCGGCAAGGACAAAGAATATTCTGTTTTTTTTTGGCTTAATCACTCTTTTAGGTCGCTATCACGTTTAGTTCAAGAAACCTTCCAATTTTTTACATGAAATGCAATTATGTACACAAGGAATATAGGGTTCCTTCTGTTTCTGTTTGAACCTTGGAAACTTTGTGGGGGCTTATAGTTTTGAATGCTCCTGGCTAATTTTCTAGATATGGTAATAGCGATAATCGCTTCAACAAAATCATCACCCCCTAGAAATTATATTATTCTCTGAACCAAATGCGCCAAACAATAGCAAAACCTATTACTTTGGCTCTATAGCGAGGGTATGTATTTGGCTTGGGACAGTTATGATTTATCTATATCGCAGGATCCAGACTAGGAATCATTCCACAAAAATAAGAGTCTCAGGTGACCTACACAAAACATAAATCTATGCCTAATCAAACAGTTCGGACAGCAGAACAATGAAATTTTTAAATGTTCTAGGTTTTTCTTATTGCTTTGGCAAAAAGGACATTCTATTTCACTTGCTGATAAAAATATTTGCAAGTCTAGGTTTCAAAGGAAGGTGGTTCAGTAGCAATTGCTGTTGAAAATTTCGGATTTTGTGTGGTAGTGAAAGTTTCCATAGAGATTTCATACCTTTTTAAGCCATGTCTTTTTCAGGAAATTTTGATGGTCGTAGAATCTCTATTTTTTCCAATCTCTTTGGAGATCAAAATTTACAAATATGCTGACAATACTGAAAAGTTATCTGAGAGATTGTGTTTCCAGACGAGCTTGTCCGGGTAAGGGGTGGTGGAAGTGGCAAAGGACCTCGAGAAATGACTTCAAGGTCCCGAGTTCGATTCTCTATACCGACGGACCATATTGAATTACAGTTCTAAACATGCAAAAAATAATAATAATAAGGTCAAAAATATTCTCCCAAAAGCATATGTGCTTTTAAGATAGCATTCCAGCTCCCATTTACGAGTATGTCATGAGACAGTGATTGATAGAAATAAATGATTAAAATTTCTATAATTCTGAGGCCATGTAGAGATGTATCTACAAACATATTGTATTGTATTAAAGAAAAAGAATAAAACTTCCAATGGGATAGATCCTATAGACTATTTAAATCTTTCAAACCCAATACGGCCAATAGTGTGCAGTTGCCAGTTGGTGGAGGTCTGGTTTAGAATTTTTGCTAGTAGAACAATAATTATAATATTAAAAAACAAAATCAAACATCCACCAAGTGCCAACTGTACTTACATAAATAAATGTTACTACGTAATACGTATGACTTTTGAGCATTATTATTACAATGTATATAAAAATAAATAAATGGATAGTTTTGTTGGACATCAGATCAATAGAAAGTGCAAACCAAGTAATTGTCCAAAACTTTCAGTGTCGCAAAGATTTATATGGAACGTTTTCCAGTTGTTTGAACAAAAAATGCAAAAAAAAAAAAAAAAATTAGTGTTAAAATGTCTCAGTTCAATGGATTCATCTCCCAAGTTTCTTTTCTCAAATAAAGGTTCTTGCCACCCGGTACAATCCACGTACAGCAACAGCTTATTGTCGCTAAATGCTAGTTGTGACATCCATGTAACGAAGCTAAAAGAATGATGCTTATAATTATGGTCGAATGTGTTAAACAAAATGTCGCTATATATATTTAGTAATCATTTAATGTCAGTATACAAGCAGTTGTAGGCTCATGTGCAACCACCAGCCAATAATTAAAAGATAAGTTTTTTCTGCTACTCGGATAGCAGCAAGATTGATACAACTTCTCGTATAACGACGACTAATACTTGCTAGATACATTAAGTGTCATTTCCGCAATACTTTCAGAAACAATTCTTAACGGTATTCTTTTAGTGTCCCTAAATAAAAGTCACTATAAGTATATAACGACAGTTAATTGTCACTATACAAGAAGGGAGCTGATCCCTTGACAGCGCTGGCAAAATAAGACATCTTGCCAGCGCGATCTGACCGTCCATCCTGAAAGATGGACTGCCCAGATCGCGCCTTTTTCGTATACTGTCAGTCGTCCGCGACACTATATCGCGGACGGACTTTTTTACCTTTTTGCCCCTCCGACCCGTCCGCTACACTATATCGCGGACGGTCCAAATATTTTTTTTACTTTTTTTTTTTTTTTTTCCGCTACATAATGTAGCGGGAGATTTTTTGACAAAAATATCCTCATGTTCCATCCGCTACATTATGTAGCGGAGGAGTAGGCAGGCATTATTTTTTTGTTCTGTCCTTTCTCTAATTGTTCTTCTGACATCTCTCTCTCGTTTCTCTCAATGTCCTTTCTCTTTCTCTGTCCTTCCTCAACCACAGCAACAGGATGAAGAAGAAGTGGAAGGTTCAATTTCTCGTTTAAAACCTTGACAGCCCTCTTGCTCTTCTTCCCCCCATGGCAGCAGTTGTTTATTCAGTCTGCTTTAATCGATATGTATTGCAAGTGTGGGGATATGGGTTCGGGGAGGAAGGTTTTCTATGGCTCGATGGAAATGAACAAAGGGAGAAGAAGAGCCACTGCCGTGAGGCAGTAGCACTGTTACTTGAATGTCTTTTCTTGGAGCCTGAACCCAAAGTCGCCAATGTCGGCGCATAATTTTAACGAGAGAAAGGACAGAACAAAAAAATAATGCCTGCCTACTCCTCCGCTACATAATGTAGCGGATGGAACATGAGGATATTTTTGTCAAAAAATCGTCCGCTACATAATGTAGCGGACGAGCTTAAAAAAAACATAAAAAAAATATTTGGACTGTCCGCGATACAGTGTAGCGGACGGGTCGGAGGGGCAAAAAGGTAAAAAAGTCCGTCCGCGACATAGTGTCGCGGACGACTGACAGTATACGAAAAAGGCGCGATCTGGGTAGTCCATCTTTCAGGATGGACGGTCAGATCGCGCTGGCAAGATGTCCTATTTTGCCAGCGCTGTCAAGGGATCAGCTCCCATACAAGAATTTGTAACTATCTTTTTATAATCGCAGTACAACCAAAATTTTCCAAAATTATAAATAACGTTGCGTTTCTGATAGGCTCCTGGTCTTGGTGTGACTTGTCAAACCCAGGAGTTAAATGAAAGCCCAAATACTTGGGCTGAACCAAAACTTTATGATCAGTTAGAGGCCGCCACACACAATACAAAAAATGAATAAGCCCAAGCAAATGACACGCCAGAGTGAAAAATAAACCGAACC
This sequence comes from Escallonia rubra, assembly GCA_033065855.1. Lineage (NCBI taxonomy): Eukaryota > Viridiplantae > Streptophyta > Magnoliopsida > Escalloniales > Escalloniaceae > Escallonia > Escallonia rubra. The sequence continues at coordinate 234,947 of JAVXUO010001214.1, read as the reverse complement.
AGTCCCGTCTTTCCCCATAATTCGGACAAACGATCCATATGGAGAAACGTTGTAGGCTCTTTGGGCCTACGTTATAGGTTGCACCCTTTTGGGCTGGTCTATCGTTGTGCTGCTTGCTTCCCTGTTCGGAAGAGCGACCAATGAAACAGTATGGAGACCTTATCTTAGTTTTTAAAGTTGAATTCGACGTGAGGAGCTCAAGATTTCAATCGCAGTTTTTAAAGTTGATTCGGCGTGATAATTGCATGAGATTGAAACATTTCCAAATGTAGTCGAGAGGTGCATTCGATGCGCATCGCCCATGGCACTGATAGTGTTTTGTTACTTTTCTCTGTTATGGCGCTTTTTGCTTCCTACTCAGGTCATGAATTGAAATAGGAATGATTTGCTAGTGTTCAGCATGTTCTACCTCCCCGAAGTATGCTAGAGCTGATGCAATGCTTTTGTGGCGTTTTGTTTTTTGGCACGCTTGACTCAAGTGCCTCTTGCTTATGTTTATTTTCCTCGTGGGGTTTGTAAATATTTGGATGGTCACTGTCGTTTGAAAATATTTTTGAGATGATATATATTTCTTATTTCACTAAAAATAAAGTAACGAGTCATGATGGTAAAAATTTACCAACAACTGTCCATGATGATACTGTAGTTGTCTGCAAATGCTGTCATATAAATTTAAAACATTCGTAGACGTATTATACCACAAATGCTCCTCCTAGTAATAGAAAGGGCTTTCTAAAAAAGCAAATACAGGATGGATGTCATCCATGTTTGAATGCAGATTGTGCTGGCTGTACTAGTTGACACGAATAATGAACATAGTTGTATTAACAAAAGAAGTAAATACAGATATACAGTGGGCGTGCCGGAGTGGTTATCGGGCATGACTAGAAATCATGTGGGCTTTGCCCGCGCAGGTTCGAATCCTGCCGCCCACGCTTTTACTTATTGTTTTTGGTGCTTCCTTTTTAGCTCATGACTTTCCAGCAGACAAACAATGGATGAAATTACATAGAGGGGATAGATTTTACAAAAAAATTAGGCATTTCACCTTTTTTGTTGCCGGATTAAATGTGCACAAAATCCCATAATTTGGGATCGTTTGCACAAAATATTTCTCAGGTTTTTTTATTGTTCTCACACATCACGCTTCCAATTACATGCTTCTCATTTTATTGTTTTTCATGTCTGTGATCAGATTTTTAAAGGCAAAAGGGGCAATTGATATTAAAATCTTTGTTTGCCAGCCATGTGTCATACTATATATCCTTGTTGGCAAGCTACTTTTTTTTTATTATTATTATCTCTCATCTTTCAACCTACCTATCCCATCCCATCCCTAACTACGCTGCCGTCGTCCCTTTTCCTTACGGCGTGTACCCTGATGTCACCTGAGAGAACCAAAAACAAGCCAAGATCAATTCAACCAAAGTTTGAAAATTAAAAATCCCAAGATATCGAAAACCCCCGAATTGAATATCGAGCATACAGCTTGGATATTAGAATAGTTTCGATTACCTTGGATCAAAACATGTTACATTTTGGAGTCATCGATGACTAGTGATTGGATATTGAGGTTATTGTCGGAGGGTGGAGGGTTTGGGTTCGAGGCGTCTTTCGGTTCGTCGGCCTATGAGTTTTGCTTCAAGGGGTTTGGTGTCGAGTGGAGGAACGCGGGGGGGGGGGGGGGGGTGGTAATGCAGGTAGCGGTGGAGGCAATAGGCGAATGGAGTTCACTGAGAGTTGACGATCAGGAGTTGAGACTTCAAAGTACGTGACAAAGTTTAGCAAGGTTGTTCTGGTGGCGGATGGTGGTGGGTTTAATGAGGAAAGGGGTGGTGGTGGCGGGTTCAACAAGGAGGAGGGGGAGGGGCGCGGGTTAAACAAGGACGAGGCGGAAGGGGCAGGTTTAGCACGCTGATGTGGCTCTCACCTAAGCTTCTACATGAATTAAACCTTTTACCCTCAAAAGTCTAATGGAAACATAAGAAAATGGATGTTTTCACGTCAAATGGTACGTGGAGCTAATAACTGAAAGCTTGGGGTAGTGCGGGACAACAACAACAACAAAACGATGCTTTCCATGTAAACAGGTCCCAAGTATATAAGTAACTAATATGTGTTTCAACCATATAATTGCCTTTGCCGGGTCATTTAGAGGTATCTGTACTTCTAGATGCAACGTAAAATTGGATCATTGCATTTAGATCTTGATAAAAGAACGAGAGTACAACGATGTGTAGAGTTTCTTAATAAAGTGGTCGCACTTGACATAGGTCTAGAAACATAGGTTTATTTTTTATATGTTCGAACGGTAAGTACTTCCATCGATCGAATTGAAATGCTTGTAAACATAGTTCAGTAAAGGTAATGGAAATACTATCTTGGGTAAAATCACTTATGCGCCTGTTTTGGCTTTCTTCGCACCTTAATTCTCTCGAAGGGTGCATTGTAGAAGACAAAATTTTACCTTCCGCAAAACACAAGTGTAGTCTAACCTACAAGGCAATGGCATTAGCGTTTAGTTTTTTACATTTGTTCATACATTAATACATCAGTATCAGCAAAAATTAACCTTGGTCAACCATTTGAAAGTGAATCGGCCTAAACCAAAGCAACCAAAAACCTTTATGTAGTCACAGGTCTCTCAACAAACAAACAAACAATACATATATATAGAAGATGGACAAAGAAAAAGCTGGGCAGAAGTAAGGGCAGTGGGTGCATATGGATGACTGAGTATCCAATCAAAAGGGGTGTTGAAAAAGGCTTCCACAGCCTTAGTTCTACTCAGAGTCTCCTGCACATTAATACTTATTGCAGATGTTGTACTGTGTAGTGGCGCAGGGAGCTAGCTGATACGGCCAGCTGCCTGGTTCCAGGCGGCAGCAGCAGCGGCCACCCATGCATGCACCCACCCCCTCCGAGCCACTAGTGGTCACAGCCCCACCGTAACAGATGGATTATTTTGATCTTTTTACACGGTTTCTGAAGCACTTCTAAAAGGGGTTCCTTGACTCCCATAAACAGAAACTTCTTATATGTATTCCTTGTGTTTCAGCACACAAAACATACAGACATACCCTATTGCAGCAATCCCCTAGCTAGCATCTATTTATTTCAGTCTAGAGAGAGAGAGAGATGGCCAGGGTTTTAGGGCTGCAGTAAAAGGGCCACTTTCTAGCAAAGGAATTTATGCCTAAAAAGTCAAAAAAAAATACTTAAAAACACTCTTTAAATGAGAATTAGAGATGTTTTAATATACAATAATCCATGAGCAAAAACACAATTAAACGTTACCACTAAGTGTAAAACTTTTTTTGCACTTCTTTTTAGTGAAATGCAGAAGACAAGACTACCCGGCCTAATCTGGAAAAACATAAAGAGTAGTGGGCCAAAAGATTAATGAGCAAAATTTAGAGTACTATCCTACTGCAAGTTATCCTAAACAGATCTTAAATTTCTAGGAACTAAGAGGGGATGGTAGATTAACAGATTTGCATTTCTTGGAATTAATTAAGAATTAAGGATGATAGACTATAATCCCATCACAGCAAAACAGAAGTCTCGAAGGTGAAAACAGATTAAAGCAACTCACTGACAATTTCAGAGAGAGAGAGAAGGAGAGGGAGAGGCAGTTGCCAAGATATCAGAAAATGTATTGCTCTATTCTGGAGGGTGATAATAGTTTGACAAGCAAAAGAGTAATGAAAAAGCTATGTTCCGGTTCATCGATCACAGGTATTTCACAGAAATGTGAAAAGACAAAAACCAAGCAAAAACAGACACCCATCTCTCTCTTTCCCCATCCTGCTAGTAAGAAAGCTTGAGAGACAAATCAATGGAATTAGATCCTTGATTCTCATCAACACCACCAGCAGTGGCAGTAGTGACACAAGAAGCTTCACCACTACCACCACCTCCTCCACCTGCACCAACTGAAGTTATCGATTCCTTGAAAAGAGCGCCTCCGGATCTGCAGCCACCACCACCACTAATTTTGCCTGGAAGAAACTCGTACTCCATGAAAGCACTTCCTCCCCTTCCAGTACTTCCTAGCCCCTGATATTCAATAGTACAATAAACCAATAAAAAATCTGGAAAGAACATCACATTATATTTAGGTTTTGGGTAGCATATGATTCACTTATATACGGAGTATAATACTTCTATTTTCTTCACCTGATGGATGTTTTGACCCGTGTAACTAGCATGACTTGGTGCCTTTGTGCCAGACTTCAGATCCTCTCCAGTGATACTGCTCCACTTGGTTCTTCCCACATTTGAACCCACAAGAGTAGCATTGTTACAGCCATTTACCGGTGACATATCAGTAAACATGCTTTTGCCTCCATTATACCCCAAGTTTCCTCCATTGATTCGCTTCTTCTGCAACAGAAGGATTAACAAAAACTACCTCAGAATATATATAAGACTAACTAGGTTTAATCAAGAGACCAGTCAAACTTATATTACCTTATGGCAAACCCCACAGTTTTGATCAGAGAAATACTTCGTATTTGGCATTGAAGAGAGCTCGTTCGAGGTCTCAGTCAGATTACCAACCCGGAAGTTCTGATTCGGAGCCCGGAATCCGTACGGATGTATATTATACGGGTCAGAAAGAAAACCCCCTCCTCCAGCACCAGAACTGCCATTTGCAAGCCTTTGAAGCAACAAAGCCTGGTTCCAACCCGCTTGCCCGACACCGTAAACCGACCCGCCGTAGTTGCCAAACTTGGCAGCAAAGGGAAACGGCATAGTAGGGGCAATCGGGTCGGGTAAGTGGGTGTTGGTTGGAGGGGTGACCTCGGTCATTTTTCTCCACTCCTGCAGCCTGAGCCGTTCGAGCTGAGCCACCCCCATGCCTCTCTGTGGCTTCTTCTTCTTCCTCTGAGTCGACTCCGTCAGCTTGTTGCACTTTCTTCTCCGACCAACCTGTTTCCCGTTTTCAGGCATTTCCCCTTCGGACCCGGTTAGGTTTCGGGCTGGGCTGTCATGATCAGAACCCATGAGAACTGATGTAGCCATTAGAGTGACACAGAGAAAAGGGCTTTTTCTAAAGAGAGGAAGAGGGGAGGTTTGTGTTTGTGTTTGTGTGCAGACCAACCAGAACTACCCTGAGAAATGTGGAAGGGTCATGTGTTTGATTCTCAAAATTTTCCGAGTTTTTCTTTACATACAAAGCATATATATATAGTGTTACTCATATATACAGCGTTTATGCTGGCACACAGATTTTTACTCTTTCCAAGGATATCAAATCTCTGTCTTTAGTGATAAAAGCTCATGTACTCAGGGCTCCTGAGGACAGCAGTTGATCTGGAAATAGTGAAATTACCGTTTGCTTAGGTTTTCATGGACAAGCAAGCAAAGCCTACCAACCTTCATGGCCCCCACATCTATAGATAGATGCCAGAATAAGCAAGTAGGCGCTTTGCAGCCTAAGTGTCAGTTCCAGCCAAAATGAGTAACAAATCATTACTTGTTATCTTGCTTTATACTGTATATCTGATATCTTTTAGCATGATGATTAGCGTTCCAAGAAGTATGAACACCGGAGAGGCTGTCTACACCTTGTGGTACCCTTTTCCACTCGCAGTAAAAATACACATACACATACCAATAAGTGAAATGTGGATAGCTCTCAGAATATTAGCACTGTTTAGATGAAAAGGAATGAAGCTTCTATGTTCCTTCCGTCGAAGCATGGTTTTCGACCTAAAAGTATGCTCAACAGAAGAAAAAAATTTCTGAGTATAAGAACAGATCTCGATCAATGCCTATGTATGCTTGATGTTGAACTTTAACACCTTCGTATGTCGTATATGTTCATCGAACGGCCTTAAAATTTGTTACTATATTAGGGAGTCTAGACGAGTCGTTTAACTGTGTTAGTGATAACACTCATGAATTCCTCCCCCCTACCATTTCAACAAAAAAAGAAAAAAGGACAGACATTATGTTTCCTTTTGATGATCGATTAAAACGGCGCAAATACAGTGTGCTACTGTTTGTATATGTTGGCCAAATTTTCACGTTATTCCCAGTTCTCTTAGTACACTTTTCCATGGTTCTTCTATGAGCTAGTAGTTCTGATAATGTCGGAAGTTCACATTTTAGTCACCGAGTAGAGAGGGCACTTGCAAGTTGCAAGCTCTACCTTGCCATAAACATGTACTAGTGCTTAGGTAATTAGGTTGGCCGCCTTGAATTTACCGTGGAGACATCCAAATGACTCTAGTAATCTACCCACACAATTTGGATTTCGCTCCTACCCGGTAGGATCAACTGCCCAAGTGTGTGCCCATGTCTCCATGCTAAGATTATGATCCTCGCAAACACTCCATCGACAGATTATGTGTTACTGTAAAATCTACACAATGTTCCAAATTTTGCAAACTCTCGTGAATTGAACTTAATCCAAGGTCATTCCACGTAATTCTAGCGTGGAAATATTTGGGGTTTGTTTGGTATTGTCACAAAAACTTTTTCTTTGTCGTTCCAGTAATTATGTTTGGGGACCCTTTACACGTTTTACGGTTGAACTCAAGTGCCAAGAAGACAACAAATAAAATGTTTACAATCCTAATGTTATGGATGGCCAAGAAACCGTTGGTACTTTTTTAGGAGAAGATTCTGGTTGTAACTCTGTAATCTACTATATCGTGAATATTAATTGTCACTAAATATAACTCGTAACATTTCTTTTGATATTTTTAACGATGATTCTTAGTAGTATTTTTTTAACATAACTAATTAAAAGTAACTAAAAATGTTTAGCAATCATTTTTTTTTAAAAGACTACATGAGATATTCCTACTACCCAGTGAATTTTTTTTTTCCTTTTTGAACTTTGCATCATTGTGTTTGCATGCTATCATTGCTATGGCGACTCAAACACACAACTTGTGACCGCAAGCTACAACAATTCCAAAAGTTTCCCCATCTAACATTTCATTCGTTCTTACATATTTGAAACTATTTAAAAGGGTAAAGAGGATTAGGAAATTACTTAAAAACCCTAGTAGTAACAAGACACACCCGTTCCAAAATTATGGTCAAACCTTTGAAGGGGCTCGGACAGAGATATATATACATATGTATAGAGACAGAGAAGATCCAAACTGCCAGAGAGAGACCCACCAGCGGCTCGTCGATGCGAGATATCTGGCCTAAGCGCCGACCCCATCACGAAAACCGCGACAGTCCTGGCGAATCGGGTGCCTCCACGTCACCCACGGGCCACCATTTTTCCCAAGTAGAGAGGCACTTCAACTTCCCTAGATTTCGATCAACATACATGAGGAAATATTACATACATCGGGCTGTTTGACGGGTGCAGTATCAAAGCAGAATCTGCGGCGAGATAGCTCCTCCGGCACACATTTTCCTGTGGTCCCCGCCTACACTAGGGCGGGGCCCGCAGGGCATAATATCTGCCCGTACCGGGGGGGGGGGGGGGGGAAGAGAGAAAGCCTAAAGGCGGCTGGTGGGTTTGGACGGGGGGTCTGTAGACGCGTGGGAGCTGACACGTGTAGGGTCTCTGTTTGGGGATGTTTTGGATGCATGATTTTTCATTTTAGGTACTGGGGTTCTGGGGCAGGCAATGGTGGATTCTTGTGGTTACTGGGGGGAAGATCTGGCTCTGAATGGCAACTCATTGGGATTTGTGCAGATACCCTTTACAAAAACTGATCATTGCCTCCCCTCCCCGCCTCTATGGTACTGTACTATAGTCTATAGGGTATACATGCATTTTCTGTTGTAACAAATTTTGCCTATCTCGATTGTATAAAAAATTTAGTGACCGTTCTCCAAACTCTTTTACCGAGAATTCTTAATAACAGTTTTTTTTTAACGTTACTAAATAAAAGTTATAACAAATATTTTAACAATCATTAATTATCTCTATATGGGACTGAGAATAGAACGAAAAGTACTTCAATTCGAGTAGCATTCAAAAAAAATTCTTCTCTTGTTTCTCAAGGGCGTGTTTGGGGACCACTACTTCTTACGTACTTGGCTGATCATCTCTGCATTGAACCTGCTCCTTTTTAACTGCCCAAAGCAGCCTTGTTTCCCTTTTCAAATTACCTCTGATCACCCGTACACTCTCTCTCTCTTCATGCCCAAAGTATTTGCTAGGGTAATTCTCTGCTCCGGTTTTTATTGTTTGAGTTAATTTTACCCCTAAATGCCACTAAAATTCTGCACAGAGATTAGACTACAAGGAAGAAGAGGAAGACTCGAGAACCCAGTTTTTTGTTTCATCTTGTGCATCTCAACAGAGATTGTTTTTTTCTTCTAGTTGGCTAGAAATTAATTAAAATTAACTGTATAAGCCTAGAAATTAAAAACATAGATATACAAGAATCTTAGGGCATAAGAGCAGACACCCAGTTGATGGGGACAGCAACAGATCCAGTTCAAGCAAGGATTTTTAGATATAGGATCGGAGGGGCAGGCTTGGCAAAGGCAGTGAGCTGCATGCCTTGGTTGCCTCTCTAGATCAGTACTTGGCCCAGAGTGTAGAGAAGATCGCATCATCATGGAAGATCATGTTCACAACACACGAGACATTAATAATGCCATCCCTTTTAGTTAATAATTAATGTTCTTCTAGTTAATTAGGGGGGTACTGAGGCAAGCTTAGCTTTGATCTATCGTAATGATGTAGGAAATTGCATTTTTGGTTTTACAATGAAAATCACCTCTGGAAATGTTGAAGAAGCAGAGGCCATGGCAGCCTTGTTAGCTATCAAGAAAGCTATGGAATACCAGATTGATTATGTTCTTTTAGAAAGGGATGCAGAAGTCATAATCAACAACATATCAGACCCTTTTTCTAGTCCAAGCTGGAGAAGCAGAAATGCCATTCAAGAAATAAAGGTGCTATTGACAAAGATTTCCCGTTGGGAGGCGATTCACACACCTAGAAAGGCGAATTTGGCAGCACATAATCTTACAGCTGATGCTTTTGTTTACAACCTTTTTGGCTTTGTTCCACCTTCGAAGATAGGAACATGGTTGTAATTGCATGATCTTAATACAAAGTTTGTCTTCTTACCAAAAAATAATGTTCTTCTAGTTGAAGTTCATCTTCTCCATATATTTGTTGGCATTACTTGACATGGGATCCACATTATAAGCTCTCTCTACGATATTTAACTGAAACACTCCTGAATAGAAAAAAAGAATATTAAGATTCAAAATTGTAAGATTCAAGATACAACTAGTTAACGAAGGTGCCTCTGTGCCCCTGTCAAAATTCATGCGTTAATACTGATGCCAAAGCATCAACCTGTGACCAGTGTGTAAGAGTTTAATGTGCAAAAGTCACATATTTGAATCCCCCATATCTTTTTTGTTCATAAAAATTAAATGAGAGAGGGTTGGCGAGGGGGGTTGATATTGTTCCTAGTGGTTACTAAAAGGAAAGCAGGGAATAAGAGTAACTGTTAGTTCTTGCTTTATGCAACTTCTGCAAAAGCTTAACTACTTTCTGCAAAATAGCCAAAGATCCCTCCCTCCCTCCTCTAGTTGTTTTTGTTTGTCCACAGAGAAAATGAGAGACAGCGAAAGAAAGGGAAAGCATATCTCAGTTCAGATTCAATATCTGCAATCAATGCTCTCTCTATATGGATACATGTATTGATATCTATATATCACGCATCATTACAAAATTGCCTTCCTGACCCAACAAAGCTGCAGAGCCCATCTGAGCTAAAGACGCGGTAGGTACCCAAAACACGTACATCGTGTTTAAGCAAGGATTTTATGGATGGATATGAACAGTAGCATGCAAATGTTGGGGACAGATCAGGTCCGTCTAAAAGATAACAGATGATCGGTACAGGATCGAATATTATATTTTACAATTCATATTCGGGGGTGTCTTTTAAGACTATGTTATTGGTGGTACACTTGGGGGGCCCTATTTCCATGCATAAAGAAGAGGGTCGCTATCACCTGTTCGTTGTGTTTGTACAGTAAATAACAACAAAGGGCTCGGACAGAAAAAGCAGAAGGATATGTCCTCAGACTTGTCTGGGTTTTTATGTATGCATACATTGGCCTCAAGGTGCTATTCTGCAGTACACTCTCTCTCTCTCTCTCTCTCTACACACACACATATTTTGTTTCAAGCACTCCACGTCTAAGCAAAATCACTAGTAGAACATGCAATACAGCTTTATTCCTTTTCTATATTAATCGAATACAAAACCTCCACACCTCCTCTAAAAAACCTTAGTAATCTGCTCTTATTTGTTGCTAAAAAAACATATTAGCACGAAAGGGCAGACACTTAGTGATTGTCCAGTAAAATCTTAAATATTTTATTAGAATGGATGCAGGAAGTATCCATTTATCACTCTGCATCAAAGGCATGCATTTCCCGACTGTCTCTGTCAGGTTCAATAAATAGGAGAAACATGTACTAGGATTCACATGAAAGTAATTCTCTCTAATTTCTATTAGAACCCTTTCGGTACCCATCCTCAATAAAGACGTGATTTGATCTCAAATCTTTACAACAATCATTCAAGAGATTGTCACCAAAATTACTTCCACAAACTAAAGATTAGTAACTTCATCTTAGCCTAGGGAGAATTTACAGATATGGTCCGATCAAGCCGCATCAATGCAGCAGTTAGCAAGCTTCATTATATAGGAATGCAAAGGAGAAGTTAAAAAATTTTATAAGCTTTTGGTTCAGCATTGAATATTTCTTAGAACACACTACACGTCCTCACTATTTTGCCAATGATATAGTCATCTCATACTCTATTTGACATGCCACAAGCAGACGGCTTCCCCGTCTCAAAAATAATATCAAGGTGATTTTGCATTGAAATTGACTGTCTACCAGCTTGAGCAAGGAAACCAGATGAAAATTTTCACCGAGCTCTTATAAAGGGTTCTTTATAGTCAGAGATGTTCAAACATACACCTGTCATTTTATCAACTGACCCTTGTATACAAAACCTTAGGCCTGTAACTAACCTCAGCTTCAAACAGAATTAACTTACAGGTTCAGCATGGACTTTTGCAATTGCCACTCTCTCAGGTAGGATAAACGATGCACATATCATCCATTTGCCGGGTGCAACAAGGCGAACCCTATGTGTTTTTACCTCAAATGCAACCTCTGACAAAGCAATTCTTATCCGCTGATAACCAAGTATCAAAATGGAAAATTTATCAAGGGGTCAGAGAGATACAAAGAACAGCTTGCTTGATCAAGCCTGATAATCCCTCGAAAATCACTTCTAAAAGAATAGCTGCAACTTAGATAACAAATTAAAAGGCTCCATCATTTCTTGCGAAATATCAAATCCATACCTCATGGAAATCAAATTCTGGATCTTCACCTTTAGAGAATCCATAAACATGAATTGTTGGCAAGGTGATCTCTTTATCGTTGGGAATTTTCCTGAATATTCCCCTAAATGCACCTGCAACCATAAGACAGCTCGTATTAGATCCATTCATGACCAAAAGAAGAAAATATTGAATACGTATACCAGAGAATGCAGAATTCTGCAGATAGATAGTTGAAAAAGAATGCAACGCGATATATTTCCCTTAGGGAAACTCGTAGCTCAGGTCGTAATTTGCTACATGTCATGTTAGACATTTGACTGTCCAACAATATTGGCAAGCAAGCAAGTTCGAGCGGTGGACTAAGCTTAAACATTGTTTGGAAAGTTTCTAATATTATCGCCATTAAGTGATTACTATACCTACACTGAGAAGGCTTCTTTTGTTTACAAAAGGTTGTTGCTAGCTTGGTGTGGAGCTCTAGTGGAAGTTGGGCTTGGTTTAGTCGACTTAGACTTATTGAGCCAGAGATTTGTGGGCAAGTGGTTGAGGCGTTTGAAAGGGTAGAAGAAGCTTTATAAAGACGATGAATCTCCTAGGATGGACGTTGACGTTGCCAAGGCAACCTCAATGTTTCGGGTTATAAAAACAAGTTGCTAGTGGGTCGGTGGACCTTAATTCGACTATGTCGTTCGTGGTGGGGAATGGGGCCAAGGTGAGATGTTGGATTGACATTTGGTGTGGGTATGAGCCTTATGTGTGAGGTTTTCTAACCTCTATTTCTAGCTAGCATTAGGGTGCTTTGAAACTGCAAATCACAGCTTTGAGAATATCATTTCCATAGGCCTTTACCAGGACTAGGGGTGCAACTTGGGCTGGCTGGACGGGCCCAAGGGTCAGACCATGCCCATCCCACTCTCCAAAAGTCGTGTCAATGTCCAGCCCAGCCCAGCCCATCTACAGGCCTAATAATATCTGTCCACACCGAGCCCATCAACATTTTGGTGGACACGGGCTGGATCCAGGGAGCCCACCAGTTGTCCATGGTTACGAATTACGTTAACAAGCTAGTCATGATAATGAAAAAAAGTACATTAAAGTCTCAAAATGAACTTAAATATAAGCATAAAAACAAATATTTGGGACAAAATGAGAGAAAAAAACTAAAGGAAACAATATACGCGCGTGTGTAATTTATATTACATAATATATATTATATAGTAGTTAGACGGGCTGATTTTTCTCACTAGCTGGACGGGCTTGTCAAAACCTTTGCCCAGTCCAACCCATATTTTTAACATGCCCAAATTTTTGAGCTCACATCCACCACAGTCACTACAAAAGTAAGTCAATTCCCACATTTCTGCGGCTGGCACGGGTTGCCCGGCCCAAGTTGCACCCCTAACCAGGACCAGACCACGTGAATGACTAGGCAGCGGGCATGCTTGGCGTGTCATTGTACGATTCTAGAACGAGTAGGCGCACATACGAAAGCTACATACGACACCATCAGTACAGGTTATTTTGTTCATAATCTTCCATCAGTGAATTTCCACTTTGACCTCTCAAAGTTCTCGTCAGTCAGTAGCTTTTTCAGAGCTCTCGGAACTCTCTTTAAGGATTTCTTGGCTAGCCTATGCTCCTTCTCCTTCTTGCCAGCTGCCTTGCTCTCATTGAGGATCTAAGTTGTCAGTCACGCCAAAGAATCCCCGAACTGACTTGCTTCCCTTGGGCCGCTTTCAAACATACTTATCCACTATTTGATTGTTTCTTTAATTTCAAATGACCCACTAAGGAACTAAATCATGGTCTATTCCTAATCAAGTGCTTTGGCAAATCTCTCCATGTGCTACTTTTACTCCATTTTTTTACTCTTGCTTAATACTATCACCAGCTACAAATCTATCAAACAAATTTGGTTTCCCGTGAAAAGATCATCGATCAATGATATAACTTCTGATAAGCATTTCTCAGTGAAAAGCAACAACTGCAGGAGAAGAACAATGAAAGGAAGTATAGAAATCCTTGTTCCATTCAAAAATGCAAAAAGAGTTCTAGAAAAACAAAAACCGGAATAAAAGCAATAATAGAAGCAATTTAGCCTGAATAAATTGACAACAGGAATCAGAAATTTTTGGAGATAGCGTACCAAGATACTCTGCCGCATCATTCGGCAAATTCATGACCACTTGTGTGATGGGTCGAGCTTTTTGATTTGTAAAAATAGCGTCAATAAATCTTCTTCCATCCATGTTGTAAACCTTTCAGACAAAACATATCTAAGTTGTGACTGCAACTGACTAGCAACTTTAAATGTAGAAATTTATAATTGAACTCACCAAAGCCATTAGCTAACGTGTAGACTTCTAGACAAAACCTTACATTACAGTAATCAAATAAGACACATGAGAATACAGTAACTGGAATATTGATTACTCTAGAAGGTGACTCCTCACAAGAATATAGATACTTCAAGGCAGGATGACTCCTTTCTTGACTGCCATGTCACTTCAGAAGATATAGAAGTCAAAATAGCTAATAAAGTAGCCAAACAGGTGAAAATCATCGAATTAAATAACAGGACTAAGCTTGTTTCTTGTGTCCATATTTTCAAGATTCCACAAAGATCCAATAAGAAATATGTTTACATGACTATCCAATAAATCAATGCTGAATGGAGTTACAGTCACGGCAGCTTTCCAGCTAACAAAAAATTCTTCTAACTGCCGAATTCTGATTATAGTTACAGTAACGTAATGAACCAAGATTATGGCATACTTGTAGGTTGTATTTCAAATAACAAAACTAAAATAAACACTTGCATCATGATGACTACGCTCATACCTCCACCTTTCGTTCAAGTTTGTTGAGAACACAATTTCTTTCCAGGTAGTCAACCGCGCAAGGGTTTAAATCATTAGCATAAACGTGCTTAACTTTCTTCGCTGCAGATATGGCTATCGGGCCAACCCCAGCAAAAACATCACCTGTTGCCAAAAAAATAATGTAAGGAGAAAAAAAGGCATAGGGATACGCATCCTTATAAGCATCGTTTGCAGAAAGGGTACTTAAAACTTTCTAAATTGGAAAAGGGAGAGCTCTAGGGGCCAAAATGAAACACCGCCAGGTCTGATGGTCAAAACTTGGAACACCACCGAAGTTCATTTTCAAACAAAACTGAAACGGGTTGACAAAGAGAAGAAAGAAGAAAAAACTAAGAATATAGGTGCGACTTTACTGCAAAAAAAAATATGTTTTTATATTACTTCCATGTAGTCCAAACACAAGGAAGCACCGGTGGTCACCCTTTATCATACTTCTGATTAAGTTTGAAAATATTCATAATCTGCTAGCATTTTACTACCTACTCTAGGTCCCATAAACATTGACCTCGTGAAACTGAATAAGAAATTTTTTCTTTTTCAATAATTGAATTCCGTAATAAGTAAATATATTAGAACACAAAAAATCCTGAATATTGCTGCGTTTTACGAAGAATATTATACTTGGTAAGGATGATATACATTGTTGGGCCCATTATGTAAAGCTTAAGCTTGTAAGCATAAGGTAACTTAACATGGTATTAGAGCTCTGCTCGGACAAAGTCGTGGGTTCGATTCTTCCTACTTGCATTTGGTACCCCTTAATATTGTTGCTATATGCACTTTGTCTGTTTTTGCACTTGGTGGTGGTGCACCTTGATATGTCTCTCCACGTACAGTCAAGGGCTTGTAGGTTAGGGGGAGCATTAAGCATCGGGGCACATTGTTAGGCCCATTCTCTAAAGCTTAAGCTTTTAAAGCAGATGATAACTTTACAGCCATGACAGCCAAAGACTTCTAATCTAACAAAGTAAGGTGACTGCCTTAAGAGTTTTAGAAGTTTCAAGAAGCCGCAGACCCAACAACACTAAAATAACTCGCATTGTAACTTAAACATGAAAATCACGAGCTTCCTGCTTTTCTGTATTTTACTTTTTATCATCAGTTTATAAAGATATGTTTGTGCTTTCTGTACATGAAAAGGAAATCATAGTAGCTTAGCAGATATATATTTAGTATCTGTGACTTTCATAAAACAGACAGAATAAAACAACCGAATATGAACCCAAAATCATGAAAGGAGTAACTAATACTAGTCACCCAGCAAGTGAGGAATGAAACTTTTAAGAAATAGTACAGAAGTAATTATATAAGTTGGTATTCGATCATACAAACAACATCATTCTGCGAAAAGCAACTCAGAAGCCTCTGCCTCTCTGTTGACAGCTTTGAGTTCCAATACCTGCGTAAGAAAATAATAATAACTAGAGCAATTCAATTTCATTTCAATATATTCTTGCGTTGAAATGGCAGTCTGCAGGCTGATATATTACAATCCAAATATCATGACCATGGCATATAGAGGTATAATAAATCTAATATTTGAAGCATCGGCCATCCAGGTAAACATAATAGTGTATCCTTGACATGATAACTGGTATATTAATCAGGTATAGAGATTTTAAAAAAACAAGTAACTTTGTTTTTTCAAAGTTGTTCCATGTTTCGACACCATCTTAGACCTGGCGGTGTTTCATTTTGGCCCTTACAGAACCGTCCTTTGCTTCCCCTTCACAATTCACAAAGTTAAAACGTTCTTCAGAGTTACGTATCGGCAAAGTTCAATGTTTCATTAGTTTCACCTTTTCACTCATGGCAAATGCTTCAATATTTTGTATCATTCATCTCAAATCATGGATGCAGTACTCTTAACCATGAAGTTTATAAAGATAAGCTTCTCTTCCTTCCACATTTCTGCCCTATATTAGGTTGTGTCATAATTTCATTAGGCATTAGCGCAGTGCTAATTTAGGCTTAGTTATATTTGGAAAATTTTCTCAACTGATTAGGACAAGGCCATCTCTATTTCACATGAAAACCCCGATTTAATAGATCAAAGCCCTCTCTGATTGTTTCAGGGAAAAATACGAAGGGAAGTTGTATAGGTTCACTGACTCTATATAGTTAGTTGCTAAATATACTTAACAAAAGAACAATCGAAACAAAGAGCTATGACACTGACCAAGAACAAATGTCCTTTGCTCCACCATATTGAATCTCGTAAGGCAGTAATTGTGAAAAGAAAATACAAAACAAAGATAACAGATTACAGGTTCCATACCTACATAGGATTCCACTAACAAGTACGATTTATTGGCTAAATTCACAGCATAGCTTAGGAAATCTCTATCCTTTTTTTCACATTCCAGGCATATAACTTAGATCAGAATAGCAATCACAGAAATGTTTAAAGAACAATGACTTTAGCACTAGATTCAAGCACAACTTTGTTATGTTTTATTTGATTTTCCACCACAACATAAGAAGAAGAACTTACACGGCCCCCAAATCAACATGAAAACGCAGCCCATTCTCTACTACTGTAGCCACAAGAGAATGATTTCCGGCTAAAACTTCTAGCTGCATTGTTCTGTAATCATTTTGAATAGAACTGATCTTATTGACAACCGTTTGTATCTTTGGCTTATGTTTGTCCAAAACCACCTAAGAAGGAGACATATTAAAGGCAAAGGTCTTCAAACAAGAGTGGAAAACAATCAAATTTGCAAGGTACTGCTAAACAGTAACAGGATGGATTCCACGGAAGTACCTTTGCAATAAGCCTCTTATATGGAAGATGTTCATCTCTCAGATTCAAATGTGCAATATGCCCAACTGTCTCAAATGCTGAAGGGATAATCATATCCTTTGGTAGCAGGGCCTCTAAGATCTGCATGGTAATATCACCTTAGAACTCCCAAAGGTTACAAAAATCAGACGATAAATCTGGTAAGATAATCATTTCCAAACTGCATTGGCCTTGCTACCATGAGAGAGAGAGAGAGATGGAAAAATCAAATACAGGAAGAAGAGAGCAAAAAGTTTGCCTTATGACACAGTGTTTAATACCTCATCCATCTGCCAGTAATTATAAAACAAAGTCAGCCTGCATCTCACTAGTTCAAGAGCAGATGTCGTACTTTGATCGCCATCTTCTTTCGCGACTGCCTGAACAAAACATTTAGAAGAATGGGTACAACAACATAAACAAGCCAGCAAAGAAAGTATTAGGTAGAGCACTACCAATGCTAGGAAGTGCAGTCGTAGTACTGGTATAAATATGATAATTATCTCCCAATAACTGGTTAAAACTGTGCAACTAACTCATAGATTGGGTCGGTTGCCATATCAAATGCTTCCATGACATAAACTAAATAGAAGTTCCCAAGTGACTCTTCCAGCATATGAGTGCAGTGAATCTCCTCATTCCAGGTGTTACCAAACGTAAATGGTACGTTTGACTTCCTATATAGAGAAGAAACCCCTTTCCAAATGATATTTTTGTCAACCTCCAGCCAACAACTTAAGCCGGCACAATAATATTCTTGCTCTTGCTTGACATTCTAATGGGTAAATTTTGACAATGCAGAGGTACACAAATTTCACTCACTGAGAACCTAAAGAATTCCCATGCTTGCTGCCAACATAACATGCACAGAGAAAAAACTTGGCCTACAATTTTATTAACATGGCGAACCATCAAAGACAGACACGTTATTAACCCGAAATGGAAGCTACATGTGAAAATTGTTTCATAACTTCAAACTTTATATGACACGTATAAGGCACATTTCAGCTCCCCACCAACAAATTTGATGAAGCGTATGCTGCTCGTAGTCCTAAAAAGAGCCTAACAGACAATTATAATTACGCCTACCACAGCCATACTCATCCGAAAACAAATACAATTGCAAATTGCAATATCCAATGACCATAAATGTTCAGAGTGCAAGACATTATATATCAACATGAATTCAGAATCTTAGATGTTACTCGAGAACATAAAGCAACTCACAAAGGATCAAACACCTTGATTGCTTCAGGCATATCCTCCAAACGATTGTCGGCATACTGCTCGTCCAAGAGCAGAAGCCGTGTTGATCCCCTCCACTTCCTCCCCTTAAACTCATCCCCCAACAGTCCACTCAAGTCCTCCTCCCCCTCTTCACTCCCACTCCCGTCCTCCACAACCTCCACCATATAAACCGCGTTCCTCCCGCTCCCTCTCTTATCCCTCCCCTCCGCCTCCTCTTTCTTCTTCCTCTTCTTCGGCCTCGACATCCTCGCCAGATTCCTAAACTTCACAAACCCTCTCGTATTGAACGTCTTGACCAGCTTGTCCCTATACAAAACCGGAGGCAACAATTCACCATCTCCCTCGGCCCTTCCGTGAATTCGCCTATTTAAAGCCACTAATCCGTCAGTATCACCGTCATAATTACTCGAATCGCTCCGATGTTTGAGATAATCATTCAACTCGCCGTCGACTTCATCACCTCGAACCCTGGCGATGTTGCGAATGCGCGCCCAGTTGAGTAAGTGGCCGCGGAGGCGGTTTTCTAGGGCAAAGCAGCGCTCGGAAGGGACACGTAGGGCTGCGATGTCGAATGCGCGTGTGAAGCTATTAGTGTCTAGTAAATCGTCCGTATCTTCTTGTACTTGCTCTATTGCTTCTTCCGACTGGTTTTTAGGCAATTCAGAGGGTTTGTGGCCTTTGCGCAGGGACGGGCCATATGGGAGGTTTTGGTTGGCCGCGGTCGCGGTTGCAGTGGCGGTGGTGGAGTTGAGGGAGAAGGAGAGGGAGAGGGGATTGGGGAGGAAGCGAGGAGGAGAGAGAAAGGTGAAGGGGAGAGAATTAGGAGGACGGAGCATGAATCTGGTGACCATGGCTGATGTTAAAGCTTTGCTGTTCGAGAGGTGGATTTTATCCAAAATTAAACTGCGGCTAATCTTTACGGTGGTGGTCGTTGATTGGAATTTGCCCGGGAAATCTCAAATTCTTTTCAGACATTTCTATATCGGTTATATATATATATATATATATATATATATATATATATATATATATTTTAAAGAAAGAGTCTGATCATATGCATATTATATACTTTTTGGCTCCATCGAACTCGTATATTTAATGACATGATGCTATGAATAAAGTTGATGTCAACTTAATCACCGAAAAGATTTTTGCAGTCCAAGAGAGGTAACGACGGATGCGACAAAGTTTCCATATGAAAGAATATTAGGCCTTACATAAGAGACCACGGATAGTTAACCATAGAGTGAATGGACATGTAGGTGTTGGATGCTTGCTAGTGCTTGACTGATTGGTCTTGCAAGTTGCTAATGATGTTACACAAGCTTACCTTTGCACTAACTGTCAGCAACCTGATTGAATAGCTCATCCAACTACCAGCAACCCGATTGGACATCACATGCTGAACTTTTGACAGTGTGCTCTGGTACCATATATAGCGACCATGTCCACACGTCCACAACATAGCAACGTCTCCACCCATATAATTAACCAATATATATACTTACGAGTTCATAGACAGAGTCATTGAAATTGCGAATTCTCCCACATCACTGGTGTGTAATATCACAACTTTCATCACTCTTTTCCAGTATCACGGTTTTGCAACGATTTACATGCACATGGCACTCGTTTTTCACCCTCAAGTTGCTAATTTACCGGTTACTTAGGATTCTCTTGTGCCTTGCCAACAGTGAAAAGGTCATTTATTTATATTTAGTCGCCCTTCAATTTGAAAAGAATTTAGTCCTAGGTCTTTCTCAAATCTTTTGTTTTAAAGATTGCACCTATAAAATATGCAAGCTAATTAAGCTAAATAATAATAACTAGGATATATACTTCGTATTCGATCTAGAACGAATCCAGATATTTTAGATGCAATTTTGAAACATGGAAAAAATAAACATCTTTTATCCCCATTCCCCATCCTATTTCATGTTTCCCCAATTGTTCATGCTCATCCATTCTTCAAAAAGAATATATGTAGTTGTTTATATATATATTTCAAGGTCTGAATCCAAAATAAAGTGTCTCAATGCAAGTACTTTTAGATAATAACTGATCATATAGTTTGACCTAAGATATTTTGGAAAGTCTAAGCTTTCTCCGAATTGTCTTACCCATACCACCACATGACATGTATGTATATTAATGATGTGTGATGTTAAATTACATACAATTCTTTCCCATTTTTATTTGGCATTATCTTATTCATTGCACTAAAGTCACGTGAATTGTATATATTTATTTATGTGACCTCATTAACTCTTGGTTATTCACTTGACCATGCATCACTTGCAGCTGAAATGGGGTTGGTGATTACTCTTCTTGGGAGAATCCTAGGACGCGCCATCAAATCCTTCAAATATTTTAACCATCGTGCTTATTCCGTCTCGAAAAAGGTGATTATATTTTCTTTTTAAGTTGTTCCAAAAAAATTGATCATTTTTTAAATTTAGAAAAAATTTATATACTTATTTTATTCTATTTTTCTCTTTCTACATTTAGTCCTCCACCAACCCACTGCATCTCTCTGTATAATGCAAAACTCATAAAATACGACTATTATCCTAAATAAGCGTGCAAGTCAAAACCGATTAATTTTTTTGGGACGAAGGGAGTACCATTTAAGCTGATAGAAAAGGTGAATGGAAAGATAATTATATTAGAGAGTATTATGAAACTGAGTACAATGAGACATTTATATAGGTAAGAGAAAAATTATCCTACTAGAAATAGAAAAGAGAATCATATAGAAGTTAGGAGAACTCTAAAATAATCTAGACAAAGGATAATAGGGAAAAGGTAATTGTCATGTTAATATATATAATCTAACATCCCCCCTCAAACTCAAGTTGGTAGAAAAGAACAAGCTTGAGTTTGGATGTTAAGTCCAGAGCGATGTCTTGATATTAGCTGCACTATGCGTGATCCAAGTTAAGAAGAATTCAATGTGTAGAGTCTGGCGGTGCAAGAACAGAACATGAATCCCCGGGCAAAGTCCAACAACCATCAAGGTTTTGCTGGGGCGAGGTCCGGTGACTAAGAATAGATCAAGAGTCCTGGGGTGAAGTCCGACGACCATAAAGTCTCGGGGTGAGGTCCAGCGACTAAGAACAAGGCAAGAGTCCCGGGGGGAGGTCCGACGACCATAAAGGTCTCGGGGTGAGGTCCGACGACTAAGAACAAGGCAGGAGTCCCGGGGTGAGGTCCTACGACCATAAAGGTCTCGGGGTGAGGTCCGGCGACTAAGAACAAGGCAGGAGTCCCGGGGTGAGGTCCGACGACCATAAAGGTCTCGGGGTGAGGTCCGGCGACTAAGAACAGGGCAGGAGTCCCGGGGTGAGGTCCGACGACCATAAAGGTCTCGGGGTGAGGTCCGGCGACTAAGAACAGGGCAGGAGTCCCGGGGTGAGGTCCGACGACCATAAAGGTCTCGGGGTGAGGTCCGGCGACTAAGAACAGGGCAGGAGTCCCGGGGTGAGGTCCGACGACCATAAGATCTCGGGGTGAGGTCTGGCGACTAAGAACAAGGCAGGAGTCCCGAGGTGAGGTCCGACGACCATAAAAGGGTCTCGGAACTAAGAACAAGACAAGAGCAAGATTAATTCCGAACGAGAGCATGGTGGCATGGTTGGCATCGTAGTTATTGATGGAGATAATGGAATCTTATGGGGGTGTAGGATTAGGATTTGGGTTAAAGGAAATCGACAGAGGTAACTGAAGAAATTTTTTTTTTTTTTTTTAGCGAAATAGATAAGCTAGAGCTGATAAATAGTAAGAGTGGCCGGTGGCTAGAGTTTCAACAAAAGTGAAGATCACTTTATAGAAATAGCAAGAAAGAAAGACCAAAAATTTAAACTCAATAAGAAAAGAAGAGCACGAAAAGGTAATAAAGGCACTTGAATTGGTCCGGCAAACGGCAGAAGGCCGTCCTCCGAAGTTTATGAAAGCAGTTGAAAGGTGAAGGGATCAACAAAAGCGAAGATCACTATAGAAAGGGCAAGAAAGAAAGACCAAAATTTTAAACTCAAAAAGAAAATAATAGCACGATAAGAAACAAAAGCACTTGGGCTGGCCAGGCGAACGGCAAAAGGCCGTCCGCCGGGGTTTGCAAAATAGTTGAAAGACTCTCAAACCGGCGGATCGTATGGCTCTGATACCATGATAGAAAAAGTGAAGGGAAAGATAATTATATTATAGAGTATTATGAAACTGAGTACAATGATGCTTTTATATAGGTAAGAGAAAAACTATCATACTAGAAACAGAAAAGAGAATCATATAGAAGTTAAGAGAATTTTAGAATAATCTAGACATAGGACAATAGGGAAAAAGTAATTGCCATATTAATATATATAATCTAACATAAGCTATGACTATTATTCTAGCGTGTGGCTAAACTCACATATTAAGCACATTATTTTATGTACTTACTTGCACAATTCGTTAAAATCTCATATGACAGGCGAAGATAATGGGTCGGCCATGGCAGCTTCAATGTTCTTCAACACGTGTTTTATATGTATTGTTAGTCTCATGATCGAATAACATACACCAGCATCTTGTTTTGAAGATTACAAATACATTATGTTCTGATGTGTGCTTTAAGTAAAAGCTTAGTAAGAATGTGCGTACAAGCTCTTGAAGACGCATTTGAGAACGCTGATGTATAGATTGGAATCAAATGAGCTTAAACCTATGGTCGGGATGCTAATAAAGCTTCATTAGTTAGAATGCCAAATAACAACAAATAATGCATAGGCTTTGTTATTTTCAATTGTGATTGGTCGTTATTATAATGTAACTAGTATTTGTTTGATATTCGGATTGATGACTAGTCTAAAATGATCTTAGGACACCCTGTTCATTGCACGTGGGACCATAATTATCTCAAACAAGTGTATTTCTTGACCATATGCAAATCTTCAAGCTATCAGGTTTTCTAAAAAAATGTAATCTAATTATATTTTAATAAATCTTTTCATTAGCTTTCTGATAAAAGAAAGAAGAAGAAAAAAAACGCGTCTTAATCCGATTTTTCTAAAGAAAATTATGCCCAAAGTAAGAAATTATTTTCTTGAAATAACCAATGTTGTCGACTGGATGGAGGCAGTGTGCATCTAAAAGTAAAATGTAGTCGACTGCATTGTGTTACATTTAACTGTAAGCTCCAGAATTCGAAAATAAAGCTAGTTTTGCTAAAATTCACGCTAAATCTTTCTATAAAGTCAAGAATTCATATTCACACTATAAAAATGATTTAAGGCTTTATGATACACCATGAAAACCATTTTCTAAGCCCCCTTATATTAGAAAAACATAAAAGCCCAAGTATTATATATCTTCTCTGTTCAACCTCATGATTTGTATCAATAAGAGAGCATCTTTCTAAGCAAACCATTTATTAAGAGAGAGCATTCTTCAGGTCGTCAATTTTTTTATTGTTCTAGAGCTTTATTTGTATTCATTTCAATTTAAGAGGGCTTATTCGTACATAATTATTAGTCTATAGAAAAGGATTGTGACGAAGGCTTATAGTTGTCAAGTCGTGGGTGAGTTTTGCAAAGTCAAGGCTTGTACTTGGTGCGAGGTTATCCCGAGTGTTTGTAAGGGTTTAATCTTGACTTAAAAGAAAATAAAGGCTAGCAAATTATGGTGCTCTTGCAAGGAATTTTCTTGAAGAGGTGAATGCAGACTTGAGGTTTGTTCAAGCCGAACCATTTAAATATATTTGTAAAGTATTTTTAACTCAATCTCTTTACTTATTTCGAGACCCCAAAAAATGAACAAATTTCATTACTTTATAATTACTTGAGATTATGTAAATACCATATTGGTTGAGCTCGTTTATTGGTTGATTGAAGTACATGCTTGTGAGTTTAAATTCTCAATTAATTTTTAAAAATCCTAGTCACCTCCATGTAGGGTAGTTTTTATTGATTTTATGTATTTACTTTCATCATTTTTATATAGATTCAGGTGAACAGGATCTCCTTGCCTTGTTATCATGCCAAGCAGATATTTGTCAAATCAAGAATGGCTACTCTACGACATTGTTACATATGTTTTTTTTTTTGGTTAATAGTGTATTTGATCTTTTATTGGAAGAGATATTTTTTATTTTTTAGGTTTGGTTGGTTTTTGCAATCAATTTGTTGTTAATTTGATTATGTCCGGGTCTTAGTAAGACCGAATTATGTATCTATGCAATCTTACTATTTAAGGAAATTTTTTTTTGTACTTTACAATATTTTTCTGATGTCTTGAGAATATTTTCTGATATAGCTAAATATATCCGCCCAACCAACTGTTGACACGTGGCGTAACCAATTCTGAGTGGGCTAACAGACTCATATCTGATAAACTTCAGAGGACAGATAGAGATTGGTTAGGACTCAAGCACTAATAGAAGAGTCCTGGTATGACTCTTCTACAAAAGGATCAATCAGAATAGAGTTCTAAAGAAGAAGGAAGTCTGGAAGTGGTTTATATATAGGGCGAATCCTCAGGTACAGGGGGGGGACACACACACACACAAATACTCAGTTCATTTTCAATTATTCGGACTCCTACCCTAGTAGCGACGTTCTGACTTTAGCATCGGAGCATCCTCCACCGGAACATCCCGGTGGTCACTTCGTGTTCTGTTTTGCAGGTGCATTTCCTAGCCGTGGTCTCGATCAATATTCAAGCAGCAACATTTTCTGATATATTTATTTCTTGCAATGAATGACTGCAGCACCTTTACAATCAATTTTTAACACTTAAAAATGCATCATTTATTACCATGAATAACAATCAAAATTTATTCAAGTTCTTTTTTATTTAACTCTGCCAACCTTCACAATTGTCTTTTACCCTTTAAATAGGCAGTTACAGTTCAAAAAGCAATACCGGAGGCAATTGAAACGCTTGTAAAGGGCTTAAGAGAAGTAACGTAAGGAGCTTTTTGAATTAGTCTATTTAAAGCAGGACCAAAAGGATGAACTCCTCAAGACAGGCATTTTTTTCTTTTCTTCTTTTTATCAGGCTACATAACTAATTTTTCCAATTTTGGCAAGACAGAATTTTTAGGATCACAGTAGAGGTGTTATACCAAAAAATGTCACTAAATATTTTTTAACGACAAAAAATTATCATTATAGATTTCAGTAACAGCGACAGAACATTTTCAGTAACAAAGTTTTGTCGCTAAATGTTGTACAACAAAGGGTCTTGATCCGAATTTTTAGGCCGACAATGCCGTAGTTCAGTGCCTTGTCCTGAATTAATCTAGGGTTTTATGAGAAGAATATCTAGTGGTCTCGCATCATTACACCGTTATATTTAAGACGGCTTGGAAGGACATAAGTCGGAATAACTCATCTAGGATAGGAGACGCATTTTCGCTTCTTGTCAATGGCTTTTCATCGGTCTCTTTACCACAATGTTAAAACTAATAAGGTGGATAACCTAACCAGTAACGTTGGTCACATTCTTTCATGGAGCAGAGGAGATGATACAAGAAGATGGTGTGAGCTGGTAAGACTTTTTATTAGGCCGTTCCCCCTCAGACGAAAAGAAGAGATGACGACGATATACTGTCCATGAAAAAATTTAATAGGAGAGTGGTTAAAAATCTAAAAAAAAAAGGGTTTTAAAGTTTGCTTTTTGGAGGAACTGGCCTTGGCCTTTAAAGTGTTTGGAGGAATAAATTCGGAGACAAAATTTATAAAATTCATTATTTCTGACCAATTTTCGTGACTAAGTACCAAGTTGGTTTTCAACAAAACATTTGTCGGTTGTTACTTTTTGTAATTTCATTCCGTGAATAATTTATTTCTAACCTCTGAATTAAGAAAACTTACCCCTCACCATGACCACACGCTAATGTATCAAAAAGTAGGAAGACTTGAATTTTTTTCCAAATTAGTGGCTACCATAAGAAAACATTTCAATCTCTCTTTCCTCGAACACCGTTGAACAAATGGCCCCAAATTGCAATTTCTACAGGCAAGTCACACGAACCACTAATACCCTTGTCGCCTAATTTTGCAGTTAATAGGCAGATGAAGGAGAAACATTAGTTACACAGAGCGTTGGGAGGTTTCAAAGCGAGAGTGTCACCACGAGTAAGGTTTTAGGGTGGGAACGCGACTGCAGTTAAAAAATTTATGTTATTGAGAGAGAAAAGATTGTTTCATAATTTGAAACAAATGTTTGTACATTGAAGATAAGAATACAATAATCATGGAGATAGGAGCTTCGGAAATCTTCTATCCCCATCTTACAAAAACGTGGGGAAAAAAATACATCAAACAAGAGAATTCTAAGATAAATTGGTCCTACACTCCTACTCTCTAATGTAAATAATGTTAAAAAACGCTTTTAGACAAGAAAGAAACATGTTTTTGTAATGTTAATCGCTTTATTATAGAACGCGACTGCGATTCCTTTCGAGCAATCCTTCCATGATGACTCTCTTCTTGTACTCACCCGAGTCGACACCCGGCGAGTCGACAACATTTTTCAGCCGGTCAACAAAATTAAGCCGGCGGGGTGCGAAGAACAGCCATGTAGAAGTGCATAATATGGCACAAATCTTTCCCCAAAAAATCAAAACCAAAAGGCATACAAGAAGCAAACACAGCCCAATGCTTGAACCATAGTATCCCCTTTTCGTCCCTTGAGTGTACACTTGCTTTGGTTCAACTGAATTTGATCCGAATGACGCCCTTCTGTCCGACAAGGACCTCGAGCTTGAAGTGATTGACGAGGTGTAGGAAGTCGAGTTCATAGAAGACGAGAATAATGAAGAAGAGCTTCTTGAACTTGTCCGGAGCGTGTCGTCCGGCTCTAAAAATTCTCTTTGCGAAGTCTTTTCATTCGTGAAGCTTGAACATTTATCGCTTTTGGTAGACAAACTGCTGTTAGACCGCGAAGATTCTCGTGATTTTTTGATACCAAGCTTCTTTGTCTGCCAGAAAATTAATCAATAAATTAAATCATATAAACTCACATCAGACACTGAAAAGGAAATAAAATTAAATTCGGACACAAGAAACAGTGGAAGTAGGCAAGTAGGATATCGATCAAGTCGTCTTAAAAAATGGAAAACCAAAAGTCAGACGCAACGCATGCAAATGAATTTAGCATCAATCAATCATTTTCACAAAATTTCACGGCCTTCATCTGCAAGAATCAATCCGATCACCGTCGCACCACCCAGAAATTTCCCATAAACCATAAGGCGATCGAGACTCGGGACTCACCAGCGAGGCCTCGAAGAACACGGCCTTGAGCACGCGAGAGAGTCTACGCTGCGGCTTCGTACGGCTGCCGGGGACATCAACGTCCCCACCGGAGGAAGCGTCAGACAGAGACTTCAAGACCTTCGGAATCACCGCGCTCTCCTTCACTCCCTTTCCGACGCTTATGTACGTCAGAACCGGCAGGTCCCCCGCCGGAACCGCCGCCCGTTTCTTCTTGACGGCACCCTCGTCGACGTCGGCCGGGCGGAAGCAGACGAATAACTTCCTCCTCCCCCTGGTTTTGACCGGCGAGTCCATTTCTTCGCGCAGAGAGATCGATGAAAAATCACAGAGAGGGTTGACAAATGGTGGCGTCTATTTAGAAGGAGGGAGAGGGAGAGGGAGAGGGAGATGGAGTATCTTTGTACTGAGAAATCGAAGGAACGTGTTTGTACGTTTTGATGGCGTTTCGAAGTTAGAGGCCGGTTTTGCCGCTCTTCGTCTACTCGGTAAATTATTTCAACTGTACTGGAAGGACAAATGGGAGACTAAAAATGGATAATATTTATATATTTTCGGATATGGCGAAGAATCAGGGATATTTTTGACATTTTCCATGTCCAACTTGCTCCATTCTTGTGTCTAGTTGGTGTTGGTCTTTGACTTTTGACTTGCCCTAAGTTGGCGGACTTGGAAAATCTCGCTGTCCGTTCCTAATTTTGTAAATTTGGGATTGCAGGTTTGTAATTTTATAGATGGCTTCTTGTTGGTAATTTATTCCCGTGAAAAAGGCCGGATACGCATAATTAAGTTAGTTCAAATCTTGCACGAAAAAAATAAGATATTCTAACAAGATTTCTATATCAACTCAAGTCTATAATATTTGTATTTTGGTATTGACTACGATCAGTAATTACATTCTGAAGTTAGGGTTTGCATCATAATAGTATTAAAATTGGCTTTCTTCTTAATCCTGGAAAGGTTATTTATTACTTTTTGGAACTAGGTATGAACAAGTCAATGAAACTTAGGATGGGTAAATGAACATTGAAAATAATAAATTTACTTTGACTCTTCATTCATGAGATGTAATTCTAAGTGGCATCCTTATTTTGATAATGACAGTTCATATACAATTATTTACTGCACAAGGTTTAATGACCTATAACTTCACATAAGCATCAATAGTCAAAATGAAGTGCTAATAAAATTACTTTTTTCTTTTTTCCCTCGAAACGGTACCTTTGAGTTAAATCTTGCACCTAAAATAAGTTGAACACCGTGTAACTTTAGGATGAATGAATGTCAATGCATCTACCTCCACAACCCATGCTCTCGTGTTAGCGTAGGGTATGACAATAAAATTCACAACCAGCAAATCTCCAACCCACTCCGATCCGATAGGAGCGGGTTATGTTGACTTTGGCCGGGTCACGGGACGGGTATGATAATTTTTTTAAACCCATAGCGGGTTAGGGTCGGGTATGATATTTTGCCCAACCCACTTCGAGATCTGACCCGCCCGCTGTCCATATATGCAACCATATACAATAGTTAATCTTTGTCGTCCATCCTGTAATATATATATACACACACACAGTTTTTGTCCTAAACCCTAGATGTTTTATTCTCTCTCACTCAGCACTCCATTCGGCTGACTCCAAAGATACACTGGTCGTCGTTGCGGCGCTGCGTCTTCTCTTTTTTAACGACTATGCTGACTTCTCACCGCCGGCCGCCGCTCACCGAGGATTTGAGATCAATCCGAAAAACCACTGCTAGATACGAGATCTTCTTCGGCTCCACCGCCAGCCACACATCTTCACGTAATAACAACTCTGCCGGTAGCTCCACCCCACGACCATAAACCAATGAAACCACCTCCACGCTCCACTACCGGCCGCCACTGCCTCGTTTTCTCCGATTCAAATCCCTCGGGTTTTTGTGTGCTACTGCGAGGGCGGTTTTCTAAATTCACATATGATCGGTTATGATATTTCACATATATAACCCGGTGGTGGGGCGAAGTTTCATGACTAGCAGGGTGGGTTCGGATTTTATAAGATTCGCATCGGACTCCCCCCCCCCCCAACTCAATTGCCATCCCTATGTTAGTGTCTCTCTACGACTAGTGATTAGAGCTCTAAGAATATCCTATCACCCTAGGGTGAATCATCTTCCACTGTGACCAACCTTCCTTAAAGCCCAAACCACGTCTCTCACCTTGTTCATACCTACATTATCTAACCTTTTTAATGGAGCCTCAAAATCCAATCTGGAATTAGTGCCTTGATCAATCAAAGTGTCTTAACTGCTCATCTGAAGCTATTGACATGGAAATAAACCCAAACTCCAGAAACCAACATCAAGCTCTTCGACTTGTGGGGAAAGTCACATGTGATCGAACCATCAACCGCAATACTTTTAGAACCATTATAAGCAAAAGCGTGGAAGGTACAGAATAAACACAAAATCAGACAACAAAACAACCTTTTGCTGTCACCGATGAAGCCAACAAAAGATTGACTAGAATAATAGTCAAATTAACCTGTAAAGATTGAAAGTAGCACAACAGAGGAGATTGACCGGAAATGATTTATGCTCCTCAGAGTACAAGTCAATGTGACGAAACCTTTCTCAAAAGGCTTCCCCTTGAAGAAAATGGAACCAAATGATGCTTGGGTGCACATGAGAGATTGTTGGATTTTTGTTACAACTGTGGTTGCCTAGACATGTAAAAATATGGTGCAAACAACCCTTTAATATGTGTTCAAAAACCTATTCGGACCATACCCCGGGGCCCGCTAAGAGATCCCAGTGGCACGACACGTCACCCGCTTGACAGTCAAGATCGCTCAACATCATTGCTCGGTCAAAGCGCTCGGCACCTCGAGCATCCAGACAGCGATCGAAAGTGTGCATCCACCCGAGGGGTCGGCCACCCCCCTGAGAAGGGGGTCGGCCACCCCCCTAAGAAAGGGATCGGCCACACCCTGAAGAAGGGGGTCGGCCACCCCTCTGAGAAAGGGGTCGGCCACACCCTGAGGAAGGGGGTCGGCCACCCACTTTGTAAAGGGGTCGGCCGCCCACTTTGTAGGGGGGTCGGCCACCCACTTTATAGGGGGGTCGGCCACCCACTTGGTAAGGGGGTCGGCCTCCCTTGTCCTTGGGGGGGAACTTGCTTGCCGCTGCTATCACCTCACTCAACGCATTCTGCAATGCTCACTCATCACCAGTGGTCGCGTGACGCCCGTAGTCGCCCACTCAATCAACTGACGGGCTTCGGCCCTCGCGGCGGGACGAGCTCGCAACCTTAAAGCCCTCGCCGGCTCAATCAACTGATGGGCTCTGACCCTCGCGG
Organism: Escallonia rubra; assembly: GCA_033065855.1. Lineage (NCBI taxonomy): Eukaryota > Viridiplantae > Streptophyta > Magnoliopsida > Escalloniales > Escalloniaceae > Escallonia > Escallonia rubra. The sequence continues at coordinate 204,113 of JAVXUO010001214.1, read as the reverse complement.
CGGGACGGGCTCGCAACCCTAAAGCCCTCGCCCGCTCAATCAACTGACGGGCTCCGACCCTCGCGGGGGGACGGGCTCGCAACCCTAAAGCCATCACCGGCTCAATCAACTGACGGGGCTCCGGCCCTTGCGGCGGGAGGGGCTCCGGCCCTTGCGGCGGGACGGGCTCGCAACCCTAAAGCCCTCGCCGGCTCAATCAACTGACGGGGCTCTGGCCCTCGCGGCGGGACGTGCTCGCAACCCTAAAACCCTCGCCGGCTCAATCAACTGACGGGCTCTGGCCCTCGCGACGGGACGGGCTCGCAACCCTAAAGCCCTCGCCGACTCAATCAACTGATGGGCTCCAGCCCTCGCGACGGGACGGGCTCACAACCCTAAAGCGCTCGCCGGCTCAATCAACTGACGGGGCTCCGGCCCTCGCGACGAGATAGGCTTGCAACCTTAAAGCCTTCGCCGGCCCAATCAGCCGGGGGCTCTGGCCCTCGCACGCTCAATCAACCGGGGGCTCCGACCCTCTCCAGCACAATCAATCGATGGGCTTCGGCCCTTACGGACACAATCAACCGGAGGCTCCAGCCTTCGCAACGGGGATGGGCTCACAACCCTAAGGCCATCGCCGTCACAATCACCTGACGGACTCACAGGGGGCTCCGCTCGTAGTGCTCCGGCATGAGGACCCTTCGCCATGAACTCTGAGCATTGAGCTATGAGCATGGCCGTTCATGTTACCATTGATCATCGACACCGCTAGGGCAATGACCCCCGGGTCACTCTGAGACGGGAGCAGGTCCTCAGAGGGCATCGCGCCTAGCCCGCCTGACAGTTGGCTACTGGGGTAACCCTTGCCACTGTCAGGATCTCCGCGCGTCTCTTGACGCATCTCGCGGGATTCAGTAAGGGCTTGGACTGGAGGCTAGCGCAATGGGCTGCTCTGACCATGCTACCGCGGTGTGGTCAGTCTCTTCAAACAGGCAGATGGACGCTGCAAGGGCAGGGCGGCACGAACTCGGGGACCGGTAATTCGACAGACAATCAATACTGTGGGACCTACCTCCGGCGACATGTCACTCCCGGAGGACGACACGTGTCAGCTGATGACACGCGCGCATTTGTGCCTATATATAGTGGACTTTGGAGCTTATTCAAGGACTTCTCTCTCATTTCAACATTTCATTTTCTCTCTCTAAAACTCATTCTCTCTGGATTTCTAATGAGAGAAACACATTTGGACTCCTGTCATCGGACCTTTGACGCTGCACCCTTGACTCAGACTGTCGACCGCCGGCCCTGTTCGTCGTCATCGTGCCTACGCGGCGCTGCTAGCCCTCGCGACCTGTCTGGGGAGCCTTGCTCTCAACCTTTACTCCATCTTTGTTGTCTCTCACTTTGTCTACTTGGAAGCTGATTCAGACTGCATCCTTTGTGGCATCTCCACGTGGCAACGAACCCTCTTTCCTCGGCAACAATATGAAAAACAACTATGGTTACCCAATTGGGTGTGACGCGCGGATTAAGGCCTCTTTTTTGGATCATCCGGAGCCTGTAAGTAGCCCCCTCACCCAAAGAAAGTCATTTGAAAATGCAAACAAGTTCGATGATTAAAAAGGTACCGTATAGATGATGTAAATACCGAAATCTGAAGAAGCCAATCAAATCCTTTTCACCCTGTCGAAGACACCTCTATCTCAGACAAGCCACCAAGTATCCCTGGTTCCTCAGGCAACCCATCTAACTGTCAATCAACAATCAAACTTATCTAGCCAAGAGAAATCCCCTAACATGACAACCCGATATATTTCTTTTTTGCTTCCTAACAAACTTAAAATACCTCAAACCTTTGAACCTAGCAACCCCAAAATGCCCCTTATCCCCTCAGTTACTGTTGCTTCTGAGATAACTGAGATCAAACAAGTCCTTATCACCACTACCTGGGACCCACCCAATGACAAAAATCTAGCCAAAATCCTAAAACAGAAAAATCCATCTGAATCAACCCCCTCATCTAAAAGAATCAAAACCATCCCCACGCCTCTGAGTACCCTGACCAGATTCCACTTTTCAGGTCCTTTTTAAACATCTCCGTCACTGAGCCAGCGCAAAAGACCTCCCCCAAACCTAAAGCTTGAAGTGGAAACATAAGACACGTTAGAGTCACCCAAACAAAGCCAATAATTCCTACACCTTTGCATTGATGACCAGACATGTCAATAATCCCCCAGTGGTGGAAATTTTCCACCTCTAGCCATCGGCCCTATGTTATCCTCTCCAAAAATATTCAAGGGCTTGGACGATAGAAAAAAGTCTGACGCCTTCGCCAGCTTGTGCCCAAGACGGATCCTTCTATCCCTTATCTCTGTGAAACCAAAATCTCACCATCTTCTTTTATCAATACCATATTTATTATTGGCTTCCCTAATCACTGCATTGCCCTACTTAAGTGCTTTGTGAATGATATGCTTTATGTAGGGCTTTACCTTGCATGACGTCAACGCCTTGATGTTGAAATAGTTTTAGCTTCTCATAATGTAACAAATGCTCTAATTTTTACAACCTGATCCCAACCCCTTGGATGCTCTGTGTAATGTGCAATTAAGAAGCATAATTTTTGGAGCAACCTAACTTTCACTGCTAACCCTTTTTCCCGGACCATTGTTTTGCCTTAACGACTTTAATAAAGTTCTCGCCCAAGGTAAGAAAATAGGATGAAGACCGATGGTTGCTACTTCTGTATCCAGAGGATTGACAGACATTATTTCTTATAAAGGTCTTATTAAACTAGGCTTCTCTGAAAATCCTTATACATGGAATAAACGACGGCCACTGAAGCCAAATATAGAAGAAAGGCTTAATAAAGGGCATGTAAACTTAAGTTTAATCCTCGAGCCTTTATGTGTATCTAAAGAATGGAGGCTAAGAATATGGCTGCCATGGAATATAAAGTACAATCATTATATGAAGATTTAGCATGAATTTTAACAAAAATAGTGTTTATTTTTAAATCCGGGAGCTTAAAGTAGACTGTATTTTCAATGAAGTCGACTACAATTCACAAGGTATCCTGAGGCCATTTTAAGCCATAGTCATCAATCCAAGCATTAAATTAAGACTAATTACATAATAGTAAAGATCAATCACAATCAAAAGAAACTCAGCCTATGATTCGTAGTTGTTATTTCCAATATAGCTAGAATCTTCTTCAATTCCAAACCACACACATAGTTTCTCAAATATGTCTTTATAAGTGTGAATGCAAATACATACTAAAAATCCACTTAAAGAGCACATTAGAATATGTTTAACCTATTGTTATCATTAAAACAAGATGTAAACCTAGGTTGTCCAACCATAAGGCTAACACCATTCATTTTGTCTAGCAAGCTAAATCTATTGTGGCCAACATTGGATGTGAAACCAATATCAAGTAGAGTTAGATGAAGAACTGAAAAGAGAGGAAACTACTTGGTCGGAAAAGTCGCGAAGTAGATGGCATAACGAAGGGGACCTGAATACCAAATTCTATCATTTCTGAACCGTTACCCGAGTACGAAGGAATACCATTGAGTTTATCAAGAATCCTCAAGGAGTTTAGATTTATGGTCTCGAGAATTTTGGTCAAAATGTAACTAACTTTTCATCGACCTTTTCTCTTTGTAAGAGTATGTTTCAACCAAACCTTGAAAACCTGGTTAGCCATATAGTCTCTTTACAAGACAATCAAAAGCCATGCTCTATTCCATTGGAATACAAGATCACCCAAGCCTAAAGATTCAGGCTCATACAAAGCTACATGCCCGGATGGAATGACAACCCTTTTATACAAATCGTACTGAAAAACTGTGAATAATGAAGTGATTAACTGTATAAAGAACTTCTTTGAAAATGGCCGCATGCTCAAGGAAATGAACACTCATACCTGCCTTCGTCCTTGAATTCGACAACCCAATGACCATAAACCAGTACAGGCTAACTAGTTTGTGCAGTATGTCGTATAAGCTTATCTAAAAAATCCTTGCAACACGACTGAACATTGTCCTTCCAAAGCACTTATCCCCGCTTCTAGCAGCCTTTCTGCGTAATCACTTCATCAATGACAACAACATTTTGGTCCAAGAAATCTTGCATACTATGAGGAAAAAATAGGAATATGGAGTCTCATGGTGATCAACATTGACATGAAAATGGCTTATGTTAAACTCAAGTGGCCTTTTTTGCTGATTGTTTTAGAAACATTTAGCTTTGACTCCAAATGGAGACCTTGGAATGAGCAATGCATATCCACATCATCCTTATCCATAATCCTTAATGTCGCCCCTTTAATCAATTATCCCTAAGAGCGGTTTGAGACAATAAGATCTATTATCCCCTTCTTGTTTTATCGTAGAGACTGAAATACGCACCATACATAAGAACAAAACGATGTGATCTATGGGATCAAAGTCAACAAAGGCAACCCCGCCATCACTCATTTGTTATTCACCGATGATTTTATCCTTTTTTGCATGGCAAATCACTCTGAAGCTTAGAGCCATTCTCAAGTCTCTGAACAAGTATGAAGAATAGTCTGGGGCAATTTCTTCAACAAAAATGTGAGGAAGGATGTTGCAGGTGATCTTTGCTCCATGTTGGGGATTAAGCAAGCCGCCGAAAGTGATAAATATCTAGGCTTATAAATGTTTACAAATAGAGGAAAGAAGGATTTGTTTAAGGACATGGTCGATAGACTTAGAAGACGACCGAGTTCTTGGAAGTCAAGAAATCTCTCCCGAGCAGGGAGAGGTACTATAATTAAACCTACATCGACGATTATTCTTGTACTTACAATGTCAACTTTTCTCCTCCTTACAGTTATCTGTGATAAGTTGAACTCTTCATTTAGATGATTTTGTTAGTGAGCCCATGCTTAAAAAAACACTACCACTGCCCATGTTCGTGAGACTCTATTTGCACACCCAAATTGCAGGGTGGTCTTGGCTTCAAAGTGAGCTGCACTTTTTAGTGAAGCTTTAATTGCTAAATTGGGATGAACTTTGCTAACCAATTTGGATAAACTTTGGGCAAAGGTGATGGAGAATAAACACTTGAAAGACGAATCTTTCTTTCTCCACACCCCATATTTGGACGTATCTTGGCCGTGATATGGCATATGTAAAGTAAGCAATACTATGGAAGCAAGAGCTTATTTTATTATTGGTGATGGAGCAAATATTAATCCCACGAAACCCCTGGGTTCCGACAATAAGGTGGTTCAAACCTGTTACTTTTTTTAGTAACTCCAATATGAATTTTAATCTTATCGCTGACATTATTGATTTATCCTCTGCCTTATGTTCGATCCTTCCTCGGTTTGAGAAATCCTCAAAATTCATATATTCGCTGAAAACACCTAGATCTCAACGTGGACCTCTTTAAAATCTGCATGCTTTTCAGTGAAATCTGCCTCCTTTCGCTCAAACGAAATGACATTCCAAAGTCAAATCTTACTTTCAACCTAAATATGCAAATCACTATGAAAAGCGAAAAATAGGGGAACGACATAAAATTCTTATTTGCAAAATTGCCTGGAATATTGTCCCAATCAAGGCCTAGATGCAAAGCTTCTAGTTGGATGATGATCTAGAATGCCCCATATGTTCAACTACAAGAGAATTAACCCACCACATCTTATTAGAGTGCCCTCTAAGTACATCAATTTGGTTTGCCTCCTTGGAGAACTTGTAGGCTCCCATTTGATTGCCTGATGATGAACCTTTTATATGGCCCCGTAAATTTCTTGTCCCCAATCTAACAATTGCCTACACTAATAAAGGGGACCAAATATACACCATTTTTGTGGTTGATCGTGTTTGGATGCTCATAAATAGGGTGGTATTCGATCTGATAAAGATTGCTCTTCCTCGGGAAATTAAACAAACATTGAATGCCTTCTATTGCAATATATAGACGCTCACCCAAAGACCCAGACTCATAACAATTTCTTGGAGACGCCCCCCATCCCCTAACCAAATTGGTTAACGATCAGTTTTGATGCTACTATTAGAGAGGATTACTCCTTCATGGATGCTATTGGTTATAACCATTTGGGTCAAATACCATATATGTATACTGAAAAGAAGGCGACATCAGACCTCGAAGTAGCGGAAGCCCATACAGTCATCGTGGCTATCAAATTGTACTTACTCTAAAGTGCTCATTCGTCGCTCTTAAAGGAGATGCTCAAAATGTGATTGAGTGATTTGAAGACTGGACAGAAACTTACACTGGGCATGCAAGAGTATCATTTTTTATGCTAGGACTCCTTTGGCTACCTTTTTTTGCTGGTCTGTTGTAAAAATCCTTATACTAGAAAACCTTTTTGCTCACTCTGCTACCAGATGGCAACCTTTTGTAATCATTTTGGCCAAGTTTTACCATCATCCTTTGCTAACTGTTTGTGCCTGGATGACAGTGCAAACTTCTTTTGACCATTTTGCTGTGATAATAGTATTCAATTAAGAAAAATAAAGAAGAATAAATGTCAATGCACCATGTTTTAAAATTTCTTTGTTTAATTTGATTTCTGAACAAGTTTTTAGAAGTAAGTTCCACCTACACTTGTATCGAGAAACTTTACGAGACTTAACAAACATCCTGAAAAGCCTTCCTCTAGAAAAAGTCATAGGCTTTTACAAACATGAAACAAGTTTTTATATGGATTGGAACTGATTGATCTCTAAAAATTGGTTTGATTATCATGGTGTTAACTATGAAACCAATAAAACAATCCTTGATTTGGGGGGGGGGGGGGGGTGATTAGTATTTTTAAAAATTAATGAAAATTTTAAATTAAGCACAATAATGAATCTCAATCAAACCAAGAAATATTTCAACGAAGATGTTACCTACATAATCTCAAATAATTATAAAGTAATAAGTAAAAAGATTGAGTTAGAAATACTTGACAAAGAGATTTAAATGGTTCAGTTTGAACTACCTTAAAGTCTACATCCACCTCTTTAAGGAAGTTGCAAGAGCACTAAAATTCACTAGCAACAATCTTCTTCTCGGTCAAGATCAAAGTCCTTACAACACTTGGTGATATCCCCACACCAAGCACAAGTTTGGAATCCACAAAACTTACCTAAGACTCGACAAACCCAAGTCTTGATCACAATCTTTTTACAAAGATCAAAATGTGTATAAAGAAACCTCTTGAAAGAAAATGAGTACAAATGAAGCTCTAGTAGAAGAAAGATGAGAGAATTGATGACTTGAAGAATGCTCACTTTCAGTCAAAGAATTGCTTACAAAGACGCTCTCTTTAATGATATATAATCTTGAAGATAAAGAGAGAAAAAATTAATCTACGAGTCTTGATATTTCTCTAATAAATGGAGGCTTAGAATGTGATTTTCATAGTATATGATGGAGCCCCAAATTATTTTTATAGGGTGAATATCAAATTTAGCCGTTATGAAAAGATTTGATATGATTTTCATCTAACAGTCAATAAAGTCCACTGCATTCACAATGTAGTCAATTGCATTCCCTTACTACCCATTTCTCGACTGCCTCACGAAATTCTTTTTTTTTTATTTTGAGCATACCTTTCTTTAGAAAACTCGGATTAAGGCGCCGTTTTTTACGTTGGAAAGCAAATGAAAATTTTAGCACCAAAAATATTTTTGAGAAAATCTGAGTAAGCTCCAAAGTTCACTCATTTTCAAGAACCACACTTGTGTGAATGATTATGAACTCACATGTAATGCACAAGGTATCCTAAGGTCTTTTTAGATCATAGTCATCAATTCAAGCATCAAACCAAGATTAGTTACATAATAATAAAGATCAATCATAATCGATAGTAACTTAGCCTATGTATTTTTTGTTGCTCTCTGACATTAAACTTGATGAAATTTTCATAGCATGTCTGTCAACTATAGCTTTAAGCTTCTTTGGCTTTAATCTATCTTACCAACTTCTCAAATGTGTCTTCATGAGTGTGCATGTATATACCTACTAAAAATTTACTCAAAGTACATTTTAAAATATAATCAATGTGTAGTTATCATCAAAATAAGATATAAACCTAGATTATCCAACCACAGGGCTAACAAACTATTTTCCTTTTTTTTTTTGTATCCGCCCATTTGTTTGGTAAGCCTTACCTTACCAAACAATACAATTGATATTGATTCGGCCTAATTTCAGATCCAATTCAGTTTAAAAATCATAGTTCTACGGTTCAATTTCATAAACTACAAGCTTTAACGAAAGATTATGTTAGATTACAGTTTTTATCTTTTTTTGGTGCAAGATTAAGTTGTTGACTCTGGCAATAACACAAAAGATAGAGTTCTAGAGATATACACATTTTGACCCCTAACACATGGAATAAACACGTAAGAGTTGGGCCTATAAACACTAGAGGTTCTAGTACTAGCCTTTATCTTTTACCGAAATACCATGTGAACCCCTTCCAAACGTGACAAACATTGAAAATCAGCATGACAAAAGAAGGGGCTCAAAGTCGTGCTCCTTGATACTTGCACAAACATCATACATAATATTTAAAATCCTCGACTGAGCCAATATAACTTCTCCACTCTAACATCTATCGACTCTAAATTGCAGAGCAACCAATCACATCTACAAACAAGGATATTGATTTAGTTTCGGCAATTCCTCCTATTTTTGCTCCAATAAATGTCTTGTGATGTTTATGCTTACAAGATTATACCGTGTTTTATAATTTTGTTGTCATTTGTTAGAATTTGGATTGAGGTAACGTGTCATGATACGAATTAGTAATATCGGAACTTGAAAGTACTCCCTTCGTTTCATAATTTTTGTCCCTTGGCCTCCGTAGAATTCTAAGATAGATTTTCAGCATCGACATTGACCGGAACTTAACATAATGAAATCCGGATTGTTTGGCAAGTCAAGATAGAGAAAGGTAGAGTCAGTACTTTGCATATTTAGATTATATTATTAAAAATCACAAAAAAATCAGCACAACAAGCAACCGGCGGCCACCGCCACTATTGGTAGTGACGATCGGCACACTACGAACAATTGCTTCTGCCTTCGGCAAGCTGACAACCACCACCACCACTCCTCGCAACCACCATCACCCCCACCGTTTATCCCTACAATTTTACTTGCAGTATCCACAACCCAACCCAACCCAACTCAATTCAACCCATCACCACCCTGGCCAGCCCGACCAATTTGATCTTTGATGAGTTTGAATAGCTATGCGGTTTAATGTGATTGAGTTCCAACCCAACTTCACAAGGTGAGTTGGGCCTAATCGGCAGTCATGGCCTATAAACATTGAGATTCCCAAATATACCCTCAACTTATGGTGAAATTATAAATAAACCCCCCCTCCCCAAGTGAAATTCCGCAGAGAGTACTCAAAGCCGGAACCACACTCACTCTTTCTCTTCCGGCATAAAAGGTCGCTTTGCTAAACCCTAGGGCAAGTAACCCACACACAGATACTATTCCTTTATCCCTCGCCAGGCACAAATCCCTTAACGCCACTGATCTCCGGCTCAACCCAATGGAACTCCTCCGGTCCAACCTCTCTCGGGTCCGAATTCCTGAGCCCACCAATCGCATCTACAAGCAGGAATGCTGCATCACTTTCGACACTCCGGTAATTCCGCCTATTTTTTCTTCCCTCCCTTTTTTTTTTCTTTATGTTTGTACTGACTATGAGATTCTACTTTGTACTGTATTTTAGGAGTTTTATTGTTCTTAGATTGACGTTCGGTTGAAGTAACTTTACATAGTCTGAAAGTACTCCATCGGTTTCATAATTTTTGTCCCCTTTGGCATTTTGGGAATTTCAATGATAGAATTCGTGCATCAAAACATTGAATTGAACTCAAATTTTCATAGAAAATTAAACAGGCATTTTTTGACAAGTCAAGCCAGGTCAAATACGACGAGTAAGGTTGCATTTATGTGTTCGCATTGTGTTGTAGGAATTCGTAAAATGTTGAAGGGGACAAAGATTAGGCAAGGGACGGCATGCTATGTGTGTTGCTTTTATCTGATTCTGTCTTGTTGTGTTGTTGGGGGGATTTTGCAGAAATCTGAAGGTGGGCTGTTTGTCGATATGAATACGTTCCTTGCGTTTGGGAAGGATTGTGTGGAATGGAATTTTCAGAAGACAGGGAATCCGGTTTATTTGCATATTAAGCAGACAAAGAAGGCCGTTCCTGAAGATAGGCCTTCAAAGAAACCCACTCTGCTGGCTATAGGTATCTAAGTGTTTATGCTTTATCTCTAAATCATGAACTTCACTATTGTACTCTCGGTTGAACCCTTTCAATTCTGAAGTGTGCTTGGAGATTACAGTATTCGCTCTAGAGATTAAATTGCAGACCTCCCTCCCCCACCCATTTTAGCTGTTAGTATAGTTCTTTACTTGAGAAGTGTGTTATAGGTCCCCGGGGTGGTTAGGATGGGGACACGTTGTTGGGAAATTGACTGCAATTCTTGGAATATGTTATATGTCGTTAATGCTTATATATATATATTTTTAATTTAGTAGCTTCTGGCATTGCTGAAGAAAGGGTCAATTTAGTAACAGTTTATCTTATAAAGCATATCCAGCCGCGGCTATGGAACCGAAGTTTGTACTTTTGCTTAATTCAACTATATGAATACATGAAGAAAGGGTCAGTTTTTTTACAGTTGCTCTTATAAAGCTTACCCAGCTGCGGCTACGGAACCGAATTGTGTGCTTCTGCTTAATATAACTATACAAATATACGAAGACAGATAAACTATCTTCTAGGGCTTCAATCGTAGGAGCCATTATCCTTCAACGGCGCCATATTCAACCAAACGTTTTACTAGGTTACATTGGCCTTGGGGACTTGTGTATTATTTATCTACTCCACGTGTTTATTCCTCCACGGAGATGGGTATTGAACTAAGAAATTCTTTTTTGAGGGTTGGGTGCGCACCTCATACTGTTCTTATGGCTCTCACCAATATCTTGCATAATGGCCAACTATGACTTTGATTATTTTCTTAGTAGTAATTGCTTTTTACTTCATAAGTGACTTACGTGTTTTATTTTGTAGGCATGGAGGGAGGATTTGACAACAATGAACCTGAATATGAAGAAACTTACAGTATAGTAATGTTACCGATCTATGCAACTTTTCCTTTTCCATCAGTGGAGTTGCCAGAAAAGGTCTTCTCAACTACCTACTCGCAACTATTTCTTCGACGTATATTTATTAGAAGAGACCTATGAGCTATGGGCTACCTTTTAAATCTGTAGGTAAGGTTGGCTGCTGATGCTATATTACTGGCTGAGGGTGCTGAACGGAAAGAGCAAGTTGCATCATGGACGGCTGATAAGAAGAAAATTAGTGAATATGCGTTGACTTTGCAGCAGATTGACAATGGCGTTGTTGTTCCTCCTTCGGGGTGGAAATGCGTCAAGTGTGACAAGACTGAAAATCTTTGGTTGAATCTAACTGATGGGATGATCCTCTGTGGTAGGAAAAATTGGGATGGAAGTGGTGGTAACAACCATGCCATTGAACATTTTAATGAGACTGGCTACCCTCTTGCTGCAAAGCTTGGAACAATAACTGCTGATCTCGAGGGAGCAGGTAATTTTAACATTGCTGCAGTAGGAGGAGGAATTGATAAATCATTTTGCTCATCATAGTTGATAATGCATTTCTAGTAATCTTTAAAGTTGTATACTGCTGAAAAATTGTTGAGTCTCTCTCTGTGTCGCTTAAGCTACTTTCTATTCAGCTTCTCATCACTTTAGTGAGAAGGGTTTGGCCGCTGTCTTAAATGTTTGCAGAATTTTCTATTTAAGGAACCAAATTCAATGAAGAAGTTATGGACTTCAAAATCATCATCACCATCAACGAAACTTTTGACATTGAAATGTAAAGTTCTTGGAGATTTTATTTTTTAAATACTCTTTTACTAGTCTGTGCCTGTTTAAATGAGATTTTACACTGCAAACATAATGACAAGAGGTGCATGTAGTGTTAACTCTTCATTAATTTTCCCTAGGTAGATTGTGCCTTGCGAAGGTGTCCCAGGTTGTTTAACTTTAACATAATGGCTTGGCGCCTGGGAACTGAAGATTGCTTCTACCGAATATGACAATGGTTTTTATAAGAATTAGGTGCTTGAGATAGTAGCTCCTTTGGAGCAGCTAGCCCCACTTGGGGTGCAAGAAGCAGCTTGTCTAGAACTAAGTCCTCGTAGCCTCCCCAGGGAGCAACTAGCACTGACGATCGCACTAAAGCTGCGTTGTTAGGGGTCCAACAAGTAGCCTGTCAGTTGTCAAGGGTCCAGCGAAGTAGCCCGTGGGGAGCCGGTTCTTGCAACTTTGGCCGTCGTCCAATTTGCAGCCTTAAGTGGCGTCCCAGCCCTGTAGCTCTGTTGGAGAACTGAATAAGTTATAGCGAAGAAAAAAAAGAAAATGATAATTGTAGAAACTAAGAATGACTTTATATCCAATTAGCGGTTTTACAAATCTTTGACTTTTGAAAACTTGAAGAGAATGTCTTTAATAAGGAAAGGGAAGTAAATCTTGAAGAACTCGTGTCTCTTTTCTAATATTTTCTCCATCTCCAATGCAAAGATTGCCATCATACAGACAAGCTCTCATATTCGGCTGGAGTTTTGAAAGTGCTAAATAACTTACAAGGCCTTGACTATCCCTAAGATAGCCTTGGATGGTAGAGGTTCTGTGTTGATTTTTATCATGTTTGGCCTGTTTAATTCAAGTATAACGAGTCTTAAATTTTGGCAGCTCAGATGTTTTCTCTTATCCGGAGGATGAAAGTGTACTGGATCCACTTTTACCGCAGCATTTGGCCTATTTTGGTATTGATTTTTCATCCTTACAGAAGGTTAGTTACATATGACAGTTTACAATTTTACCAACCTGAAATTTGTCCGGACTTTACACTTGTTTCACTCTAGATTGAAGGATGAAATCTTTTAGTAATTTGTGACACTGACCAGATCCAAATCTTTTAGTACATTAGTTGCTTGCTTATGATCATCCTATCAAGCAACTTTCTAATCTTTGGAGGTTCTTTGTTTGATCTGAAAGAAGCATTAGAAGTTGCAAAATATTAAAATGGAGCCGATTTTTGTTAACAATTAAATTATTGTGCCTCTCTATTTTCCCTAGTGTGCCAGTGGCCTGAGAGCAGCTGACTGCTTCAAAGGTTGCTACCACCTTCTATTCATGATAGGATGCTAATTCACTTTGATAGATACTGTGAACTACGGAAAAGTAATGTGGCATCCCATGGCTGCCTCAATATCCCTGAAGAAATGTTTAGTTGCTAATGTTTACTAGATATTTCCGTACACATTTAATTGCTTTTACTCTTGCACTCTTACATCAATTCATTGTCCATAATTTTGCAGACTGAAATGACAACTGCAGAAAGGGAACTTGATCAAAACACCAATTTTGATTGGAATCGGATTCAAGAAAGTGGAGAGCAAGTTGAACCACTATTTGGACCAGGCTACACTGGACTCGTCAATCTTGGCAACAGGTAACCTTGAAAGAGATATGCCAGTACATTGTCATCAATAGCTGTTTCTTCCCTCCTGGTGCGTCATGTCATCGTACTTTTTCAGTTGTTATCTGGCTGCAACTATGCAAGTCGTGTTCTCAACACATTCTTTCTGTTCACGGTCAGCATTCTATCTCTTTTTTGATACATTATGCGTAGTGGTTGAGCTACCTTATCTGATTTCATATTGCTACATGTGGTTTCGTCAGATACTACATAAACCAAAGTCTGAAAACAGCTTTTGATTCTGCTCCCGCTGATCCAACTGTTGACCTGAATATGCAGTTGTAAGTGACCAGTTCATGTATTTATTCTTATGGGATTATGAAGCTACTTTTAACTTCTTGTTCAAATGCGTCTTTACGCTTGTAATCTTTGTCTGATCTGTTGCATAGCCATCTTAGCATTTTTAGCAATTGGAATTGCCTTCCAATAAAGCAGTTGGAGTATATTTTATACTTTTGGTTGGAGTAATTTAATGGAATGACGAAGAATACAATACAAGATGGACTCTTGGTGTTTGTCCTGACGCCATGCTTATCATGGGCAAGGTTCTTCTTCCTGGATGTGCAGCTAGATCCCTTTCATTGAATCCAAATATAAGTTTCAGAATAGCATCCAAAGGTCATCCCTCCACTGTTTTGTAAAGTGGAATGCTAGTAAATATCCTTTCATGATACTGATGTAATCTTCTTGGACAAGCCACAGAGTTGAACAAAGAACAGCGAATCATAGAAGCTATATGGTAATAGTGACCATCTCATTCGTGATAACCACAATTATTGGAAGCAAAACCAGACATTGTCTTTCTGAGCATCACATTGTTGGTGATGCTGGGGATGACAACACGCATTCTGGAGGGATCCGAATTTGAATCTTTATAAGGCCCCCAACTAAACATAGTTCTTGATTGATTCTGGTGTAAAGTCACCTTGATGCGGGTCTGGAGTTATAGCGTTCAAGAGGATGGCAATTGATACTCTGGTATCCTAGACTGTGTAAGATATGGACTGACTAATACAACCGGCATCAGGGTGTGCTAGGTGCTCAAATCATAAGCGAGGAATAGTGGAAGCCAATTATTATATTACCTGTAACTATTTCCTTGTGCGGAGGGGCATCCTGTCTATGTTATGCTTTGTTACTGAAAAGAGAATGTGAAACAATTAATATGAATTGCTTCTAACATAAGTTTATTTTATAATTGTCCTTGTGATTCTTTTAGGGCTTTTAACGATGCATGAATGTTTTTTTGTAAAATGATTTTCTGCAACGCACTCAACCTCTGCCAAGTATCTGATTGGTTTATTATACATAACGGGATATGGGGAATGCCACAAGTATGTATGATTTGGTTCTGGATGAGTTGGAAACTTGGTAAAGATTTCTTTTGTTTTTGGCAGAACCAAACTTGCCTATGGCTTGCTTTCCGGTAAATACTCGGTTCCGGATGTGGAGGTTGGTCTCAGTTTGTAAAGTGAGGTTTCTTTATGCATTCATAGTTGTCTTCATGTTAAGTAACAATTGATTAGTTTTGACACTCAGTTCCATTAATCTATTGTTTATAATGTTAATAGTTGAGGAGTTTTGATCCCCAGGGGTTGAGCCTGTCTAGGAAATTCCGTTGATTATAAGGGTGTAGCTAAATCCACACTCCTTTTGTAAAATCCACCCTTTGGTTGCCATGATATGTTTTGACTACGCATTTGAACCCTTTGATGACAAAGGGCTGTGGCTTTAGCAAAAAATAATGTGCATTTATTCCCACCCAAACTTAATCATGCTGTTTCTTCCAATAAAAAATCATTATTTGCTGTAGTGCTCAATCCCTTAAACACGCAGCAAGCTTTATTTTAATGGGTTAGGATCCTCTTCATTATGCCAATCATACAATTATACTCAATACACACTTGAAGGATGGACACGTGGGCAAAAAAAACTGAAGTTTGAGGTGCTAGCCTGTATCTCAGACCAACATTGACTAGTGAGGGGCTGCACGATGGAAAGTTTTCACGGAGGAATTGATGGGAATGACGGTGTTGGCAATGGAACAAGCAACGTCATTAGAGTAGCGGGTCACTGGTGGCTGAAAGTGTTGCTGGTAACTAAGTGGCAAGTAGAGTACAACGACGGAGATAGTTAGAAGTCATGGTTAAAATTCTTAAGTAGTCCGATTTGAGCCATCAAGAGGATATTTTCCACATGTCACTCATCCAAGTGCGTATTGGGTGAAATTGCGTGAGAGCCAAGAGGTAATAATGGAGAGCATCCTGATCCATTGCTAAATGATTCTCTTACACTTCTGTTTTGTGTAAATATGGCTATTTCTATTTTGTCTTGATCAAATCTGGCGAAGCTGTGCTAAAAACCTCTCATTTTCCTGGATTTTTCTTATTACTTTTTAACGGATCTTTTATTTATTCAATGATTCTAATATTCTTCCACCCCCCCCTCCTCCTTTGCTGCTTGTTGCCTCATTTCAGAAACAGGAAGGTATTCCTCCTCGTATGTTCAAAGCAGTGATTGCTGCAAGTCACCCTGAATTTTCTACAATGAGGCAGCAGGTACTTTCCATAGTTATCAAGGATTGCATTTACTTTTAGCACAAGAAGCAAGCTGGTTTTAGTCGTATTGTTTGGTACTACTACTTCTAAGTTGGTCATGTTAAATAAAGTATCATGTTAGTATGCCTCCTCTAGTATGTTGTGAGGTCACACCTTGCTTTATGGCAAAGTATGCAATATCCTACATAGGCAAGATACTTTATATTGCATTGTCGGTATCACGATTGCTTCTTACCTTTATGTCTTGTTAGTATTACGATTAATCTTTTCTTACATAGATGATTGACACCAACTAATGTCTAGGATGCCTTAGAGTTCTTCCTACATTTTATTGATCAAGTTGAACGAACTAGTGGTGGGAAGCCTGAAATGGATCCTTCAAGGAGTTTTAAGTTTGGTATTGAAGAGCGACTTGAATGTCCTTCTGGGAAAGTTGCTTACAACAGAAGGCATGATTATATTCTATCGCTGAATGTACCAGTACATAAAGCCATTAACAAAGGTAAGTTTTGCCATTTTAACCATTTGACCTTTGATGTCTCATGTATGAGTTGTTAACATGGTTGCTGATTGTTATTCAGAAGAGATTGAGGACTTCGAGAGAATGAAGGCCGAAAAAAAAGCTGAGGGGACTGAAGCGTGAGTCAAATGGGCTTATTATAATCTATAGTTCGTTTTAGTTCTTCTCTTATGAAGCAGATAGGAATTTTCAGGTTTGCTGATGAAATTCTCCGTCCAAGGGTTCGGTTAATGGATTGCCTGGATAGCTTTTCAGCTCAAGAGGAGGTCTATGATTTTTAT
Organism: Escallonia rubra; assembly: GCA_033065855.1. Taxonomy (NCBI): domain Eukaryota; kingdom Viridiplantae; phylum Streptophyta; class Magnoliopsida; order Escalloniales; family Escalloniaceae; genus Escallonia; species Escallonia rubra. Next base: position 187,174 of record JAVXUO010001214.1, on the reverse strand, counting down.
AGCACTGCCTTGAAGGCCAAGACAACAGCGATCAAGTAAGCTTTCTGATTTTCCTTATCGTCTTATCATGTTTAGCATGCACTTTTAACTATTTCTCTTTATTTATTTGTCGACGCAATTGAAAGGATGAATAGTACTGTGCCATTTCTTAGGAAATAGTGAATGTTATAAGAGTATTTAGAGGCCTACTAGTAGTATGTTTGCCGTCATTACTTTTTTTCTTTTTCAGTTCTAATTTTCCTGCTTTTCTGTTTATTTTACGCAGAACTGCAGGGCTCACTTCCTTTCCTGATTATATGGTGTTTCACATGCGTAAATTTGTCATGGAGGAAGGCTGGGTGCCGAAAAAGCTTGGTACTTCTCCTTACCCTTTTTAACTACTTATCCACAAAGCAGTTAGACTTTGGTGTATATGCGTAGTTATCACTCCTGTTTTGTTTTTGGATGGCTATACAGATGTGTACATCGATGTTCCTGATATCATAGATATTAGTAACATGCGCAGCAAGGGTCATCAACCAGGGGAGGAGCTGTTACCTGAAGCTGGTACGTGGTGCAGTTTAGCTTTGTTAAATAGCTTTCTGATGTGTGAACTCCTTACTATCTTTGTGTGTTTTTACATCTTTACGAATATTTGATAGATGCTGTTTGAAATTGGAAATTACAGAGATAAGACTTTGACAAGCGGCCCTTTATTTATTAAGTCTAGTTATTCCAGTGTCTTAATTTTGTGTGGAAGGTCCCCACCCCAACCCCCATGCTCCCTCATTTTTTGCTCTACGCTTAGGACATCTTTTTACAGTTGGCATAGCAGCAACCAACGTATCTAGTTGAAATCCTTATACTATTGTACCCCGAAAATGTTTGAAACTTCTGTAGCTGCTTTTGAAGTAATGACCTTTTAATTAGTATCTTTTACATGGAAGTGGTTATATATGCGTGCAGCTACTGAAAGTGAAGCAGAACCATATAAGGTTTTGGCTGATGAGGGTATAGTATGCCAGCTTGTGTCGATGGGATTCAACTATCTCCATTGTCAAAAGGCTGCAATCAACACATCAAATGCTGGAGTGGAAGAGGCAATGAATTGGTTACTCTCTCACATGGATGATCCAGGTTTTCCTACTCAGCTGCCATTTTGAAAAAAAATTGCTTTACCAGCACAAGATAGGGTTTACTTATGTTGTGGTTAAGCTCACCTTATGTTTTCTCTCAGACATTGATGCTCCAATTTCCCGAGAGGTGCAAAGTGACGAGGTTCTTGTTGATCCTTCAAGAGTTGATACTTTGGTTTCCTTTGGATTTGAAGAAGAAATAGCTAGAAAGGCACTAAAGGCATCGGTAGAGATCTTAGCTCTGTGTTGTGGTCCATTGAGATTGTTTATGACACTTCTGTCCTAAAAGGGTGGACGCATATTATTTATGTTTTGATCTAATTTCTGCAGGGTGGTGATATTGAGAAAGCAACAGATTGGATATTTAGTTCCAATGCTTCTGGTCCTTCAGACATGGATGCTACATCGAGCACCACTGCTGGAGTTGATGATGCATTACCTGATGGAAGTGGAAGTTAGTTACTTGCCCCTCTACATTAAAGTTGTTATTATTATTATTTTTTTCACTTTTGTGATCTTCATCTATGCTTTTACTACTTTACTGCTGCTAGACGCTCGTAGTGTTGTCCATGCATGCTTATCATTTGGGATGTGTCTATTTTCACCCCTTTTATGCTTTTCCACCCTTTCTTCAATGCATAACCAGAATTAAGAGATCGTTTTTGCTGCTCTTATACTCTCGCTCGCTCGCTCTCGCTCTCTCTCTCCCTCCCTCCCCTCGCATCTCCTCTCTGACCATTACCACAACCCTTGTTGCCACAGATGACATGTAAGCTATTATTCCCTTATCCTGTTCCTCAGTGCTTTCCTTTAGGATTAAATAGAAAAAGAACGGAGATCTACATCTGTCGATTTTACACAGTTTCTGTGTGTTTTGACATCGTTCCACTTGCTGGCTACTTGTGTTGGGTTTCATTAAATTTGATATCCTGTCGGGGTTAGATTGAGACTAGTGATAGACTGATAGGACTTTTGGCTCACGGGTGGGGTTTTGACCAAACAGTTACTTGTTAGGGTGTTTGTTGATGAAGTGTCAAAAATTGTTATTCTCGTAATCTTAATAGATGCTCTTGCTACTTCTGCTACAATTATTGTCTATACTTGCTTAATATATGGTGGTCACATATCTTAGTACAGAAGCATTGCAACCGTGTTATATTGGAAAACATTTAAATGTCTTTAAGTGGAGCAAATTTACAAACCTACGGTGAAAGTACTGCAATTGAGATTATATAAAAATTTTGGGTTTAGTGTTAAGGAAAACGAAAGCTAAAGTTGCCACATTAGAGTTATGGTTTTGCAAAGGTCTTGGGTTCAATTTTTAATTTTTTACCAATTGCCTCAGGTTCTCTTGATGTTATAGTGCTTTTTGTATTCTCTTTGTTTGTGCATTTGGTGGCGCTGCACCTTGATTTGCATGTAGTTGACTCGTCTCTCTTCGCACAATCTGAGGCGGACCACCCCCATGAACGCGCCGGGGTGGGGGGGGGGTGGGGGGGGGGTTATTATTTAGTTTTTTAGGCAATGAATAAACATATTAAAAATATTTACAAAAATACCACTATATTGTAACATTAATTTATTACGATTTAATTTTGTTGTGTTTTTTACTCTTTGAGCCACCTGCTGCCATAGTCTTTGTCTTTGTCATTTTCTTTCTTTATCTTCGTTCTTCTAAATCCCAAATTTTAAATCTCTAGATTACAACAAAAAAAAAGATTAGATTAAAGTTAGTTCTTCTTTTTTTTAGTTTAAAGTCGTATAGTTTGTTAACTTATACGTGACTAATGTACTCATACAATTGATAATCACATTAGTAATATATCTATACAGTAAGAGTTAAGCTTCTTTCATGCAAAGTTAGTAATTTATTGTTGACTAACTTTATCAAATTAAATAAATCACTATGCATAGTGAAAATATATTGTTAGTAGTCAAATTGAACAATATATTTTGTGTTTAATGTATTCAATAGTGACGCTAATTATACTATGTTTTTTATTATTCATGTTTTATGTGAACTTGAACTTTCTAAATTCTTTTATGTTAGTCATCAAATCTGTTTTATGATTTTTTGGCACCCCCCGATTAGACTTCTTGGGTCAGCCCTTGCGTACAATCGGGGGTCTTGCGTGTGAGGGGAGTCGTTAAAGTATGATATACATTGTTGGGTCCATCATCTTAAATCTTACGCTTTAAGATCAAATGGTAACTCAACGTTTAGCCCAAACCTGTGTGAACTTGATTGTTCTACATGGACATTGAGATTGGCTCTAGTGGGTTGCGTAGTATTTAGTATCTTGTTTAACAGCATAAAGGAAATTGCCATCTCAGAGGAATTTGATGCAAATGTTGAAGGGGGTAGTCGTTTAAGTAAGCTTGAAAAAGTTAATTCTGTAATGATGCTGGATGAGGTCCACTGTTCTGACAGGTCGCCATTACGCAATTTTTTTTTTTTTTTTGGCAGGGTACAGGCTTATTGGGCTAGTGAGCCACATTGGTACCTCTACCCAGTGCGGGCACTATGTTGCTCATGTCTACAAAGATGGGAGGTGGGCTATATACAACGATGAGAAAGTTGGGGTTTCGAAAAATCCTCCAAAAGATATGGGTTACTTGTACTTTTTTGAGAGGCTCGACCGTTGAGCAAAGTAGCTTGTGAAAGTTGGGAGACCATGGAGGTGCAACTGTCGGGAAAGAAGCAGCAACCTTTGCTAGCAACCATCTGTCCACAGCCTTTTCTTGTGCTGTCGTAAACATTTTATGATTTGCTGCCTCATTTATAACACAGCTCCTTCAGCAACAGCTCTTCTGCTGGGAATAGTGTCACTCGGTAGGAGTTGTGCTCTTAGTGAGGAGAATGTGTACATTTTCTGATGCTCAGCTCTAAGTGCTCCCCTTTGTTGACTGGAGGAGAAAGATTAGGATAGTACTGGGAGTTACTTTCAACTATACTCGTTTAAGGTGAACCATGATTCCATTTTTGGTACTACAAATTTTATATAATGCTGCGACCAAGTGTATCTGTTCACTGTCAACCTTTGTGTTTGTTGAGACTAAAGATGACATTTAGAGAAGAATGTACACTATGCGAACACCAGGCCCACTTAGTATGCGGAGCATTGTAGGAAAAACACACACAATAACAATTCTACAACGATTAGTTCAACGTATAAATACAGTCTCTAAAGAATAAAGATGAACTGAACGTAGGTCCACTAAGGGTGTGTTTGGATATAGGATTTGAAATGGAGATTTGATTTTGGTAGGGTATTTGTAAATCCTTTGGACAAAATATCTTGTTTGGATAGTTCAAAAGACAATTTTTGAAATTTCGAAGTGATTTGAACTGTGGATTTGGCGTTCAAATCACTAGTCTGAACTAGTTATTTGTCAAATCCACACCAATCAGTTACAAACCCACAATAACTAGTTTCTTATTTTTTAAGAATCTTGCCTCCCACCTTTTTAACAATCTTTTGTTTCCTTTCTTCCAAACAAGATATTTCAAAATAATAGAATTTGTAAATCAAGGAATTTCGAAATGAGGGTATTTAGAAATGCCCAGTATTTCAAAATCACATATCCAAACACACCCTAAACAAGCTATACTGTAGAATTTCTTTGCAGGAAACATCATATTAACATCCTATTTCTTTGATACGCCATATTAACATAAATTGATAAAACCGTGCATCACAACAGAGTTAATGGGACAATATTGAAAGTGAACTGTGTTGCGGTATATGGTCCTCAAGCTATTGCCTGAGGCGGTGGGTTGCTTTCTGCTATGGGCGTAGAGAGTGCGGGCGTGTGATTTGATGGATAGATCTTTCTGCAATGGGTTGCTTTCTCTTCTAGAGTTGTCTTCCCCCTCCCCTTTATTACGGACTGGTCTGACTTGGTGCTGGTGGGGTGGGAGTGTCGGTGCGCTTGGGGTGGTTTTGTTGGGTTTTGGTTGGTGAGGTTGATGGGGAGGTGTTTGGTGGTACAGTGTTATTAGGTGCAATGGGGGAGTCATGGTCTTTTTTGTTGAAGGTGCGGCAGGGCTGTTCGTGGTGGTGGTTGCTTTGTTGGAGGTTTCACAGGTTAATTGGTTGAAGGTAGTTTTCGTTGCTGTTGGTGTCTTGCGGTGGTCGATGGCGGGCTGGTGGATATATGGTGGTGGTGGCTTATGGCTCTAACAATCGGTGGTCATGACGTGCTTTGGTGCGTGTGGGGATGGCATTGGGCGCGAAAAGCTCCAAATTTTATAACCCAAACATAAGCTTTAGATCGTAAATGAGGAGTTATTGACCTAGTACTCTGAACGGAAACCATGAAGAAGAAATCCTGAATTAAAGGGCCATTAAGCTTAAATAGGGCTTCAGATTACCTCTTAGTTTGTGATAACATAAATGGTCACTGCAAGTTAAGAGGTGAGAGAGGAAACGGCATAAGCTTCGCCGATTAAAATGTAGTCATAGACCAAGGCACGATGGTGGTGCTAGGTAAAATCCTGGTTGCATTAGCACTTATAGCTTCAAGTTTTGAATATCTTGCTCTTGTTTATGTTTAGTTAAGTCGCTTAATAGGATTTTGAAATTCTTACTAACTACCCTTGGTCCAAGTAACTTATCTTATCTCAACTTTCACCCCCTTGTGTTGTTAAGTACAAATTTTCTTTTTCTTTTTGGGCTAAGGGGGTCAAAACTTTGCAAATTTTCACCTTTGACCCATATGTTTTTAGTTTAGTAAATTACAAAAACACTGTCAGCCAACAATGAACAAATTTTGACTGCTACCCCGGTTGTAGGAATCTTCCTCCAACCTTATATATAGTGACAATTAATAGTCACTAAATGTCTCTAATGGCTTTTCTGTTAACACTTTCGGCGACAACTCTTAACAACACTTTTTTAACGTTATTAAATAAAAGTCACTAAAAATATTTAACAACCATTAATTGTCACTACATGGGGGGAAAGAAGAAGATTCCTTCAACCCGGGTGGCATCCAAATTTTTTCCGCCAACAATTACACCGTCCTTTCTCAATCACACACACCCCCCACCCCCCCCCCCTAATATTTCCAAAATTCGGCCGCAGCTTATTTCTATAAACTGGAAAAAATTCAGAGAATTAACCAATACACTTAGCAATACTGGGCCCGTGCTGGAGTTAAACAATTGAATTGGGTCATTACCCGAATATATAGCCCATAAAAGTTGATCCACCACAACATTTGACTCTGATTTCCAGACACAGCCTTTCTCAAGTCTTAACACACACACACACACACACAAAAGAAAAAAAGGAAAAAAATCTCCAACATGTGGCTCTCTAAAACCATCCATCTCCAATCAATGAAATTGCCTTATCCACATATCGGCCAAATGTTTACGTTCCAGTTTCTTCTTTACATAATCTGACATTCCCAGTTCTGTTCAAACTCTCCTCCCATGGCTGCCTCTACTCTCTCTCCTGCTACTCCTTCTCAGGTAACTCCAACCCTCCATGCGCGCGCACACAACTTGCCTACACCATTTTCAAGATTTTAACCTTGCTTCATTCTTTGGGTTTATCTTCAGCTATGCTCTAGCAAGAATGGGGTGTTCTCACCATCCCAAGCTCTGATGGTCAAGTCCACAAGGACCCAGCTGGCCGGAAAGGAAAAGAGCGTGAAGATTACATGCCAGGCCACCAGTATTCCGGCCGACCGTGTGCCGGACATGGGGAAGAGGGAGCTCATGAACTTGCTTCTCCTGGGTGCTCTATCGCTCCCATCCGCCGTCATGCTGGTCCCATACGGCTCTTTCTTCGTCCCACCTGGGTGAGTAGCATAATCTTTCTTGCTAAGTTGGATGCTTTGCATTGCTATCTTCCTCCTTCCATCTATTAATTTTCTCTGGGTTTGATACCTAGTCCGAAATGATATATATGTATATAAATACCAAACACTAAGATCTTAGGATGTTAAAAAGTGGCTCAATTTATGAACTGTTGGTTATGGTGCAGCACTTCTGCCATTGTACGATGTGGGGGTTCTACTAGTCATTCTTCATGGTAGACAAACCAAAGCTCAAATATGATTTGAAACTTGTTAATACGGCTCGATAAACAAATTAGTGGGTGAAATTTCAAGCTGGGTTCAGCTCTTACTTGTTTGGGAGTGGCTGGAAATCCTAGGCATCTACCATGAGTGGACGATTATGTAGGATTGCATAGTTTTGGGGTTCCCCGTAAGATTTTTTTTCGCTCAGTTGGAAAACTGATCCTTTATTATCCATATGATTTGATTGGATTTTGCATTGCAAACGATGTCTAAATCTTCTCTTACAATTAAGGTGTCTTCACTTTTCACTTTTTTGATTGGATTCTACGTTGTTTGCATCCTGAACTTGTTTGTATATATACATGGTCTGTATCGAACCAAACAGGTCTGGAGGTGATGGAGGTGGTACTCCTGCAAAGGATGCGCTTGGAAATGATGTTATTGCAGCAGAGTGGCTGAAGACCCATGGACCTGGTGACAGAACCCTTACTCAAGGGTTAAAGGTACATTTGGCCTATCATATTTCTTTAACAAGCTAGAATGCTAGATGAGGTTTCTTGCTTTCTTATTTTTGATCCCTAAACCTCTTAAACTCGATGACCTTGAGTTTGTAGTGATAGGATATCTGCAACTTCCACTTTACTTGTAATTGAGATACAAATGAAAAATCTGAACTTCGTACGTAATTGAGCTCCATTCGTGCTCTTGTTTTAGAGAACAATTTACCTATGTTCCTCAATCACTTCTGTTTTTGGGTCTGCTAGAGCAATATGTAGTGTCAATGTGTGTGCAAGCTTCTCAGCCTCTTACCAAGAGACCTGAGATTGGTTTCTAAAGGCTACCTCCCATTGCGTAACACAAGCTCAAGCGGCATATGAAAGGCCAAAACAGTATACACGCGCATATACATGTAATGGTTATGTCAACGACAGTCTGATTTTTGCGTAAAATGCAGGGAGATCCCACCTACCTTGTGGTGGAGAGTGACAAAACCCTTGCCACTTACGGTATTAATGCAGTCTGCACACATCTTGGATGTGTTGTGCCCTGGAATAAAGCAGAGAACAAGTTCCTCTGCCCATGCCACGGATCCCAGTACAACTTTCAAGGCAAGGTGGTTAGAGGCCCTGCTCCTCTGGTAAGAAGCAACGTTGCTTACTTTCCTGCAAAGACAACGTAAATTTGTCGTTCCTTCGTGCTGGGAACTAACTTTTGAGTTTATCTTTCCTTGGAACAGTCGTTGGCGCTGGCACACGCAGATATTGACGAAGGGAAAGTCCTCTTTGTTCCATGGACTGAAACAGATTTCAGAACGGGTGATGCTCCATGGTGGTCTTAAGAAGTCCCTCCTCCTATGTTGATTGTTCTTGCACATGTATTATGAAAAGTTTCCTTCGTTAAACCTGAAAAGTTCATCAGCTGTAACACGTACATTATTTTTCGCCCAGTTGATGTTGAAGCTCTAAACATATAATTACCTACATCATGTGGTCTATGTGAAGACAGTATCATTAGCCTTTACTATTTTATGCTCTCAGAAGGTAAAATGACCTAAGAACATTGTGGTGACTCCCTGTTTCCTCTCTTGAGAACAATTTGTAATTCTGTTATATGGGGAATTCTTTGAAGACTAATAGAGTTCTCTTTTGTTGGGGGGGGGGGGGGGGGGGGGATAAGTTAGAAAATGGTATTGCATAACAGTAGCACACTGTTTTTACCAGATTGGCCTTACGCTCTTACAAATTTAGACAACAAAAATATTTATTGCTTAAGACAAAAAAGCTATTGCCCTAAGCTATTACATGTGTTAGGTATCTTGCACAGTCTCATTCATTTTCAGGAGTAACAATGACACTGCAACTAAGCAAATAACAAAACATATGGAGCATTAGATCCAGTTGAAACACACTCTTCAACTACCTAGTCCCGATGGATATTGACTCGGGCATGACACGCAAAAAAAGTTAAAGATCTTGCTTCTTTCATTTGGATAGGCAAAACATGGCCTATACCACAATAGCAGAAATAAAAAGTAAATAGCAAAAAGTCGTTTAGGATGGGTGCGACAGTAACCTCCTGGCATAATATCTGCGACGTCAGAAAATAGAGTGAGCTAGTAGTGTGATATGTAACATGTTTTTCTGTAGCATCCATTGTGAAGTACGCAACAAAACTTCGAGCAATTGCGGTATAGTAGTCAGACGCCGCAAATGAGAAAGCTGTCGATCCACATATAATCTATTTCTTACTTAGGCAAGTTGTAAAAACTCCCACTCCAAGCGAAGCAGCGTCGTAATTTCATGCCATAAAGATTTTTATTTGGAGCCTCTGGATACACCGACAGGGTTGGTTGTACCAATTCCGAGCATTGTTGGTAAACAATGGCTAGTATATCATATGGACCCAGTGCTTTAAGCGGTTTGATTTGGAACAACGCTATTTTGATCTCTGAGGCCGAGAAGGGTTCGTTAAGATCATGAATTTGCTCAGGGCTGAGTGTGTGGCCAACATTGTTTAACGCAGGCCACTCTAGCCTGATACCAGATTCGTCGATGTTAGGGCATAAAGTTTGCTTGAATGTTTGGTCAGGCAAGTAGAGGATATCAGAATGCTATGAAAAGGTGTGTTGACGTCCATCAGTGATGGCCTGGACCCGGTTGTTACTACTGTGTATGATGGTCGACGTGTGAAAAAATTTCTTGTTTCGATTGCCAAGATGTAACCAATTAGAGCTGGTTTTTTTAGCGCAAAAGGTTTTTTCACTGTCCAGTAACCAACAAGGTTTTTCCTCGCATTCAGTTCATTAACTTGCACATCCGGGTTTGGGATGTACATGTGGTAGAAAAATTACGTCAATCAATTGAGATATGATAAGCAATAAGTGAATAATCGCCTTTCGTTGTGATGATGCTCATGCTGATAAGAACGTACTTATTTTGATGTCCCATGTACACATAATCGTTCATTTTTCACACGAGTACACTACAAAAGAAGGGTTTAATTAGCTTTACGTACTCTATTTCAGCAAAGGATCTACTTGCTTAGATGTCTAAAACGGCGAGTTCAAGCAAGGTTGTGTTTGAGAGCATATTTCTGCCAAAATGTGCCATTTTTTAGGAACCTCCCTTTGCGATCCAGAGCTTTTGCTTAAAAGCACTTCTGTTCATTAATCCTATTGAGATGAATTACATACTACTGTCTCTATTTTAAGCAAATGGAGACAATACCCCCACAACAAGATCCGATAGTCATCATACAAGATTTTGCATTCACAAAAGTTTGAAGTTTATTGTCCTGCAACTGCTATGTCAGTTCGAATCATGCACACAAGTGCCCTTACTATTTTTCTCCTTTTTAAAAGATTCTTGACTATAAAACAAGCAAAATATACAGATGCAGTACAAGGGATACAGTACAACCTGATTGACAATGCCCATGGAAATCAGCATAGAAAGGTCGTACAATGTACAATCCTCCGATGTACTTCATAATCACCTAATTCCTCAAGTTGGGTTTATATAAAGGGGGGTGAAGGGACAGAAGATGGGATCTCAGGCCAAGGGTAGAGCCAAAGTACAAGAGAGGAGACCACTGAAATCATAGATCATAAAAGCATCATTGAGTGCAGCGTTGATGGTCTCCACATTTCTCCAACGAAGTCTTTAATCTGGGGGTTCCATCACGCTGCATTCAATCACGCTTTTAGTTCTGTGGAAGTCTCAGTACTGGATGACCACTATGATGCCACAGGTTTCCTTTCTTGTTAGTTACCTTTCCCTTCGTTTTACTTTTCCTTTGTAGCTTCCCTAATACTAAGTTATTTTGGACACTGAAGGTTTCTTGCCACTAAAAAGCACTAGAAAGTTGCAGGGATTACATCTCTTAGCAAGCAAGAAAATGCACGTCTTAATGGATCATGTGCAGTTTGATGTCTCTCATGACCGACTTTTCAGAGTAGCAGATCAAGTGTTCATCTAGACATAATATAAAGAGAATAAGATGGCTCCGATCAATCATCAGACTACACGGTCATTCAGGAAATGGCAAGTCAAATTGACCAGTCGTATAGCATTGAAGATCAACCATAGCTTTGAAGCAAAAACAACACTTCAGTAAGTTACAGTCAAATTGACAAAGTCGTATAGCATTGAAGATTAACCATAGCTTTGAAGCAAAAACAACACTTCAGTACGTTATAACGAAATCACCAAGGAAACGAAGGCCACTGTATTTATTTTGTTCCCTGTAATACTCTTGGCGCTTTCGGAGTGGGGAACCGGCAGAGAGCTATGACTACCAACAAGTCTCAGACAGAAATGATCTAAAGCCCACTCTTGCTACGTGTGCCCTTATCCTTAGGAGTACAGCAATTCTGAATCCTTTCTTTATTTTTTGACTTTTCTCTCATCAATTCTGGTAAAAAATGTATGAGTGTAAAATTGAAAAGGGCACCTTCTATGGGGCCATGAGTCCTCCAATTGTGTAGAAGAGTGACTCAACCCGGTCAACTTTGAATAGCAACGTCTCCAATGTGTGCATCACATCATACTTCGGATCAAGCTTCCGCTGCCAACTCTGAAGGGGGGAAAAATTGATAACATGAAACTTGGGAAGCGAGCAAACACTTTCGCTATTCTATGAACGTAAACTTTTTCAAGTCAAGGAAATCTGGAAATTATAGCCGTGACAAAAGTGCACTGATATCCTGGGGCACAGAAAGATTTCATGCATATTTTTTCCTAAGTGATACTATAATTCTTCATGCATTGGAATCATAAGAAAACTTCAGCAGGAAAGGCCAATAAAACTCAGCAACCTCCAACATGTCAATAAGTAGTATCAATTATCAACCTTAAGATACACCATTAGACAAGTTCCATAAAGGAATATTTCTTCTTACAGTTGCAAATTCAACCCATTACATTCATCACATGCCGCTCTAATGGCATGTGATGCATGCGTACGAAAGAAGCTATTCAGCACAACCAAGTACCATAAAATTTGGATTATCTATTTAGAAAGGAAAGAAGTTAATGTAGAATTTAACCAAAGAATAAAAGAGGCACACTTGTTGAAGAACATTTCAAGATATGCAAGTAAGTAGTCTTAGAAGAACCAAATAGTAGATGTGCACATTCTTCGGGTCTGAAAGGTGACAAGTACTAGCCAGGCAGGAAAACTCTAGGCATGCACATTATGACTGATACTTCATATTTGCAGGGTATGACAGCCAAAGAAGGCGGGAAAAGTACCTCCAAGACCAAAGTGGTTACCATCACAGTGCAAACATTTCCGTCAATGTTTACTCTATGGCGCCTAACTTGCTCAAGCAATTGTTGCATGCAGTCGGCAGGATGAATGTAATCACCTTCCGCAGAGTCCCAGAGCCTGAAATGTTTCTCCACTCCCTGTTAATAAATAATGGAGTGCTATGAAACTTCAGGATCACGATTTCTCCATATAGTTACTAACAAGACCCACAAACAAAATACAAATTGAAATGTATACTTCAAAAGAGTTGCCTGTTGGCCTCATGTACATAAGCGCAACTCAAGTGAACATTGAGGGGGAGAGCGCAATATGGACCAAATTTATGCATAGCAAAGATCAAATATTTCGGAATCTCCAGTTCCAGGAAGCCTTAATTGGATATGAGAAAGGAAAAAGTAGCAAATGCGAAGAATTGGAACAGGTTGACAGACAGACAATTGCTGACAAACTTAAGTTGTAAAATCAGTATAAGAACTTCGAAAGATGTGTAGTTCTTCTGCTCCCTTCCCAATCAGTAGAGGCCTAGTATCTCAACTTGCTATTGCAAGAAGGAAATAAAAAAAGGGTTAAATACATTCAAGTAGGGCTGTTAAACCGTTGAATTACATGCTTATGTGGCTAGAATCAATTGATAATTTTGACGATTCATGCGGGGATCTGTATTATGGAAATCAAATCAAATGAGTCCTGTATCACTATATTTTAAATGTGGGGATACGGGGGTTTCTGAATATACTCTTGTCCAAAGGAAGAGAATCATAAAAAAACATGGAAGTAAGAATCAGACCAAGTAAAAATATACTAAAAGCGACCAGAGGAAAGAAACCAGTGCACTCATGGTGCATAGACCAACCAGAAACAAGAACCCCAAACTCAAAGAAAATAACCAAGCAAGCCTGTAGAGACCACCCCTGAACCCGGAGACCAAAAGTACAAAGTCCTTAAGAAAGACCACTTGACAGCTAATGCAGAGGAAGACAACTTAGTATTCACACACAAGGATAGTTTAATTAGAATAACAAAATAAGGATATGAATCAGATAGCCCGACCTAAAACAAGATTCAAATAGGCCAAAATGTATTTTCACAACACAAATTTCGATCATAACATTCAGGTCCCTATCCTCTCTGCGCTCCACTAGTCAATGGTTGCAGCTATAAGTTCAGAAATTAGTTCAAGTCCACCAACTACAATGGAAGGGATGGGTTTCTTCACTCAGGTTCTGAATTTTTGCCACTTTCACTTCTTGCGAATGCCATTCTTGTTCAATGTTGCTTTTGGGGTTAAACAGAGTTTTGTATAATTGGCGAGGACTCATAGGACCTTTTTTAGCACCCAAAAATACATGCAGCTCCCGCGCTCGGCCTCTCATAAATGGAACAGACATACTACTCGACACTGGATATACAATTGGATGTTTTTTTTTAATTAATTGGAGATAAAATTGGATGGTTTACCACTAAAGGTGTACCTCTACAAAGGATCTATTAGCTCAAAATTAAATACTCACACCTTTCCATTTGGTTGGATTATTGACCTTTGACTGTTTGCGACTTCCTAGGATAGAGTTAGTACATGTAAACATTGACTTTACTCATTATTTTTGCCCTAGCTCGACTTGCCAAACATTAGTTATATTCTATGATTCTATGATTGCTATTTGAGTTGATTCAATGTTTATATGTACAAAAATCTCTTGTAGATCTTGCAAAAAGTCAAAGGCGAAAATCCACAAAACAGAGATTAGTGGTGCATGCACAGATATATATCCTGTACAGACATTATTGTAAAAAATGTGTTGGAGAAAGAAAGCACATCATAATATTGATAAGTTAAATTTCTCAAGATATACAATTACCTCTAGCAGCACTTTCTTCTTCTTCTATAATCACCTCTACTGGTGTCTTATTCTCCTTCTACACATGCCCTTCCTTCACAACCCTATGCCTATAACAATATCTATATCCAGACAGAAGTGCCCTGTGGGAGATGGGCCTCTTCTCACGTTTCGTTATCTGTGTAACTCTGCTTTTGTGCGTGGAAAAGGGTACTAGATCCTAAATTTTTTTTCGCTTTGCGTAAAGAAGAACTGGCAGGTGACTAGTATAGGGGTTCTAACTTGAGTAGAAGCTTAAATACAAAAAAGCCCTTAAAATTTATAAACCCTAATTTTATTTTATTTTTGGGGGGAGTGTAACATATAACCCCTTACTTACTCTAATATATAGGAGGTATTGATGCAGATAGATAGATATAGGTATAGCCACAGATGTAGATATAGATGTATATGGGAAGAGATGGGAATTGGGGATGAAAGAGACAATAGATATGCCAGACATATAAAAAGGTAAATAATTGATGAGCTTCTTTTCCAGAGAACTGAAATACAGAATGCTTGCAACTCACCTCAATGAAAGCCCCTGGGTTTGGGCAATTTTGTTGTTTGGAAAACTTAAGTGTACACTCAGCAGCAGTGCGACCGTCTCGAAGTGCCACTGCCTTGAAGAATTCCAGTAGATTCACTCGATCTTTCTTAGAGAGTTCAGCAGTCATGCCTACGTCAAGGAAAATGACATGAGGCTTTGACTTAAACAGCCCTTTGCGTAAAGCATTGCTTTGTGACACTCTGACAAGTATATTTCCCGGATGCATGTCTGCATGGATAAAATTGTCTGCCTGGAAATAAAATTATTTGACCTAACAATCCATCAACCATTCACTACAATAATGAGAAAAAATGAAACAAGTTAACTACAATAATGAGGAAAACAGAAACGAGTTCACTATAGTCAAGCTACACAATAAAGATAAATAAACAATTCTGACATCTAACAAGTAATCTTGAGCAGTGAGAAAACATGTTGTGCCCAAAATATGCCCTAGAGTGCACTAGCGGAAAGGATCACACCAGTCAAGATCCACCACAATATTTTGGATTTTCTGTACTTTTATTGATGACAACTAGTAACTTGAAAGGCAAAAGTAAAAAAAACAACTTTATTCTTAGATTTAAAGCATTGACTTCATAATGCTATAAAATATTATGCCAGCATTGCGTTTCTTTCATAGAGCCCAAGTATCAATTTTAAACCAAGCTACAAAGCATATAGTGATACAGAGATGGCAAATTGGCATTTTGTTCAAGAAGCTTAAATTAGTATTTCCTTTGTATTTATTCATGATCAATCTCTTTCCTTTGTGATAAGTGGACTGATTCCTCTAAAAAGCTCCCAAAAAAGGAGAGAAGCCATGTAGGATGCCCACAATGAGTGAACCCAAGTTAAACTGACAACTGAATAATATAACTCACAGGGCCCAAGGACCCTGCCTATGAGTAGGGACCAAATAATAGTCAGACTGTAACTTTTGTAACAAAAAATAGAAAAGATAGCTACATTCTACTCCCAATAATAGAAGCCACAAGCGAGACAACCAACCACAGAAACTCTTCTTGGAGCTAGAAAACACTATGATCAAGACAAAAAATGAAGCGTGCCCAGAGGAGCTAGAAAACACATATTGTTTTGAGTTGAGCTCATTTACATATTCTTTCTGGATCCTTGCAAATCCAATTTATGATCAGTTACTGAACCAACATGGGTTCCCTTTGGATACCAACAGCACAAATGCAACATGCCTCGAGTACCTCCCACTGTTCATGACTTAAAGCCTCCATGTACTTGCCCATTTAAGGAAAAGACTGAACGTCTCCAATGTATTTCTTGCCCATACGATAACAGTATTCGATGACCTGGCATCATCTAGTCAGATTTCTATGGCCGAGCTGGTAAAAGCTGCATGCCAAGTAACGGAGGCAACCTCTGGAGAGGCAATTAAACCTAATAGTAGGTAAAGGCGACTGAAAAGATCCCACTCCAACTGCTTCCGCATCATAGCGAGTTTGGGATGAGAATTTGGGAAGAGCGGAATTACTCAAGCCTGACATGGCTGTCCTTCCCAATTGCCCCTGTAACACGAGCAGAAACTCTGCCCACCATCGGTGATGCCTTCCGATGGCTTACACTGCATGGAAATCTTGTAGCCATGAAGATACAACCATACTGATCGTTCAAACCTACAAGCTATTGCCCTCGTCCATTTTGATCCAGCCTATACTTCAGAACCTCATTACCCTGTAATCCTTGCTCCCAAACTGCCCACTACAATTTGGAGCCGACTTTCTTGATATCTACCAGATGGTACTTGACAGTCATCATTGTCTTCCAAGAGGATATACCTCCTTAAACCTCCAGCTTAGTGAAGCCAGAATTAAAATATGAAGCATGACGTATGTTTTGAATAACTACTATCTTAAATGAATATTGCCTCTTCTAGCATCTCTGATCGCTCGAACCTGCAACCTCTTTCCACCAATCAGTAGAACTTCCTGAAGACTAATGCATCGTAATGTTGCCTAAATGCTAAATCTTACAACACTACTCAAATGAAGGACCAGAGACTGTTTATTTGGTGCAACAATAAATGGCAGTGTATAGCCTTCCATATCTTGTTCAAGAGGGAAGTTCCTAGGATGCTCAACGAGTTGTCTGAATTTCCAGTTACATAGAACCTTTACAATCCATTTTGCAACATTTCGTCTACACTGTAAGAGCTAACTCAAAAGGCTTTTCAAAACCTTACTGACCAGAGAATAAAAGGTAGATTGTAAAGTTTCCGAAAGCTAAATCTACATCACTTTGGTTTGAGAGTTAAGACTAATCATCACCAAGTCATTAATATAACTGCGCTATCTTTGCAAACACTAGAATGAATCTTAAGTTTAGGGTTTCACGCCAAGTTTAGAAGAGCAACCCAATGATTTTGCCTTGAAATACAACATTGTTATAAGAGAACGTTGTCGGTCTGGTTTCATCCCGAGTTGGCAGTGCAAGAAGAAAGCTGCTAGAGGGTGGAGAAGTGCTAACCATAGTGGTTAGTATCTTATCTGAGCAACCCACTGGATGAATTACTACTAAGCCTTGGAACTCAAACAACTTTAATTTAACTTCAGTCTACGCCTGAGATTTTAAGCATCTCGTGGAAGCATAAACAGAAGCAAAAAAAGGGAGAAGTAAGGCAAAAGAGCTTCTAACTCTTACTGCATCATTTTATTGAGATTGAAATTCCACCAGAAAGGATGAGCTATGCGCAATTCTCCAAACTGCTCCCTAGGATACACCCCTTGTAATTAACGTTAGCATCAGGCCTCACAAAGAAAATTCAACGCTCATGCGTTCTCAAGTTTTGACAAAAAAAAATGAGGGGTCATAATCTTACCAGGAGCATCTTTAGAAGGGCATGAGTCCCGATGTGAGCAAGGGCAGTTTTGAAGGGCTCATTTCCTTCAAGCCTGTCAACATAGTGAAGTACACTGTCACCATGCTCGTAAGTTTCCACTAAGACAGCCGGATGCACCAACGGGTATAGAGGCTTTGGAAATGAGACATCCTTCGATCCGCGGAAATTGTAAATAAAACGATTTAAATTAGCTGCCTCCCTCGCGAGATCAACTTGAGACATCATGAAGACAGCAAACTGTTGTATGCTTTCGTCCAGTCTCAGCCATTTCAACGTGGGCATTAGCTTTGAAGTTTTAGCAAACAAATCAATTAAAACGAAATCCCTTTTAATTGCTTCACCAACGCCTGGATGTCTAACCTTTACAGCGACAACAATAGGCTTAATCCTCTGCCCAGGATATCGGAATTTTAATGTAGCTCGATGAACTTGAGCAACACTTCCAGATGCTACAGGTTCCTCTTCAAAATTTTCGAAAATCTCAGGCAACTTGCGGCCAAATGCCTTCTCAATAGTTCTTTTTGTGTATGCATAGCTATGTGCCGGTGCTTTGGTATGGAGTTTTGCAAGCTCAGAACACAGATCGCTGGGGAAGAGATCAGGCCTTGTCGCTGCCCACTGACCCCATTTAATAAATGCTGGGCCTGCTTTTTCCAGCGTAAGATGGATCATTTGGAGCCATGTCTTCCTAAACCGATAGCCAAGAGAATTCGCAAAAGGAGCCATAGCTATGCAGGGTGAGAATATCACTGCTAAATACACTGCTCTAAGTAACAACAATAAACCCTCCACAAGTGAAAATACAAATGAAGTCAAGTATACATGCCCCTCTTGAGCATGCATGTACAAACTGTTGCTTGCCGGCAAGGATTCTGCCTCAGCCCACATTCTTCGACTCCAAACCAGCTCTCCAAAAATGAAGGCAAACATACCAGGAGCCACCAGGTGAGATCGTGTCAAAGCAAGGCTCACAGCACAAGCAAATCTACTTATTGGCGGTAAAATTGGTCCACTGTAGGAACAAATCTGATACAGTCTTTTCCAGGCAATCTGAGCATGGCGTGAAAATGTATTACTTGCTGGAAATACATAGTTCGTATTAAGACGCCTACTGTTCCATAAGCTCTGTTTTGCTTGACATATTGTCTGTGATGCAAATCCTCTATTGGGAAGTTTGTATTGTGCAAATCTGCACAGGGTGTAAGGAAGTCCAACTTTAAATGGAGTCCCATATTTGTGTACTTCTGCACAGCTGGTCTTCAGGCTTGGGAGAAGGGAGTGAGCAACCCTAGTAGCACTGCCAAATGCCAAAAATCTGCATTTCACAACATTTACCATTGACTGGCAACTTAAACTATGCAAAGTCGAATAACACCGATAAGTTTTGAAGAAAAGGTGGCAAGACAGTATTAGTTGTCCCATCTTAATCACAAATTGAGCAATTACGAGTTTCTTTGCTTCTAAAAGCATCAGAGTCATCTAAGAGTTTAGCTATAACTCCACCTCATATAAGGAAAACACACACGAGAACACATCTGAACAGTATTTTGGACAAAATGGTATCACAGCAAACACGAACAGGATCCAACACTTATCCAGAAATTTGAAAAGTTTGAAAATCAGATGCGTAGAGTCAATCTGCTACAATCTTGGATCCTGATTATACTCTGTTGTAAACATTAATTCTCGGAGTGTAATTCCTTTGATCTGTCAGCGCAAACATATATAGCTCACAGATCATTTACTTTTTCCGTATACACCCAGCATATCAAAGTTTGACGCAGTTTCTAATGCAATTCAGTAGTATTCGAATACTCCATGCAAGAAACATGTTTGTTGACATTTTTATAACCTTTCTTAAAAAAAAAAACTACGAGTTTGTCCAGTATCATGCTCAAATTATCTAAGGAGCGCCTCGAGAGCTATATGGTGTGGATTGACTTCATGACGAAACAACTAAAATAACACCAACGCTTTAACGAAAGGATAAAACTAATATTACTTTCTTCATTGCAATTACCTAAACGGCATTTTTTCATCCCCTGATACTATCAAAGGCTTCTTCTCTTAGGGGAAAAATCGAGGAACTATAGTCTCTAACAATTAGATGCAACCTCTAATAAAGTCGACAATTCAGTTAAAGTTCTAATGAAAACCATAAATCACATCAAACCTTCAAATTAACAACTCAAATTCTCCAATCAACAAACCCTAGAAGTGAGGTACCTTGAAATGGCCGCCATAGTTTTCAGGGCAAATTCGTTGAGCAATGACACAGGCCAGCATTTCCACCGGTAGATGCTTAGCCTCCAGCAATTGTCCGTCGGTTATGCATGGCCCTAATTAGCTGTATCAGATTTCCGGCGGTCCTCGGAGAGGGGCGGTTTGGGATGGACCGTATATTTGTATGGTTAGGCTAGTGTGGCCGTTGATGAGCTTAGCTTCTTCAAACGTAGGCAACCGTACCGTTTTAGATCCCCCGCGGTAGGGTACCTATCCGGTTATCGTCGCTAAGGGTCGACAGTTGGTGCCTATAAGCTTTAAGGGCATCTTATTATTCCATCTAATTTCTTTTTCTATTTTTTATTGAATTTTCTTACTCCTTGTCCTCGTGTTTGAACTGTACCCTTATTTATGATATAATTTTCTATTTTATCCAGAGGGATGGAAGAAAGTGAGTCATGAGAATGAAAAATAGGGATTAGGATTAAAAAAACCCATGGTTACAGACAGATCCCAAATGAGAGATGGGGAAGAGAGAGAGAGACCCCCTCTCTCTCTCTTACCCCTTTCTCATTTGGGATCACAGCACCCTGTTGTAACCATGGGTTACAGCAGAGGATCCTGATCCGAAAAATAGACTATGGAAGATTAAACATGAATAGAGAAATAAAATAAAATAAAATGTAAGAAGGATAAACATAAAAAAACACATATGAAATCTTTCTTAATTTAGACATTGATCAATTTTATTGCGACGGTCCAAAAATAAAATGTAATTAATTTTTTAGGGACAGATGGAGTAATATATATTTATTATTATTTTAATAGAAATAGAGAATTGCATTGAAATTTTCAAAAGATTACAGTGATTTTCAGATCAAGCCATCGCGGCTTTACATAAGAGTCAAACATCCAACAGTAAGAACGTTCAAAAGCCAAAGTACAACATAACAAATAATTTACACAAAATAGAATAGTCAGATCACATTGCAGCAAAATTCATCGACCCAGTCCTGATATACGGCGATGCGGGCGTGACATGCAAAAGCTGCTAATGATCTGGCCTCCTTCATGGGTAGTCCACCAGTCCTGCTAATACTAAAGTAGTGCATATCGGTAGTAATATAACAAATATCATACATAATTGGTGCCACTGTATCAACGGTGTCTTCAGAGTTGGTCATATGTGAGAGTAAAATTTTTGAATAACAACTTTAATATGCAGTAACTTCTTCTTATGTGCCCAACATAATACTGTTAGTAGCGCCTTTGCATAAACAGTCATTTCGTAAGATGCCATAAATGAGATAGCAGCTGACCCACATCTATGATTCCCTTGAGATAGGCAAGTGATGCCAAGTCCGGCTTTGAGTAGCTCCTTATCAAAACAAACAACCAAACAAATGGTCACAAGCCTTTTATTCCGGCATCTGCACTCGTGTGTAGTCTGGTGTACCAGAAAAGGTGGGTCAAGCATACGTGACTGTCTAATA
Source organism: Escallonia rubra (assembly GCA_033065855.1). Classification (NCBI taxonomy): domain Eukaryota; kingdom Viridiplantae; phylum Streptophyta; class Magnoliopsida; order Escalloniales; family Escalloniaceae; genus Escallonia; species Escallonia rubra. The sequence continues at coordinate 165,740 of JAVXUO010001214.1, read as the reverse complement.
GGCAGTGGTGTATCAGGTTTTTAAGAAATAAGGGCTTATATTTGTGCTGAAAGATAACCTATAGATTGGATTACACAACAAGGAATGAAAGGTTCTAACTGAAAAACATGTTTGTTTCTATGAATCCAAATACCGCGGCCGACTTTATTTAGTAGACGTTGTTGCCAACTGGCACATCTTAATTTGATTCTTTCTATAAGGTCGTGAAAAAATCTTCGGCGGTTAGTGACGATATCCAGCGTGCCTCCCAAATATTTGCCAAATCTGTCAGCGAGGGTAATATCTAGCCATTGTTCTATAATTTTTCCTTCCTCAGCAGAGGTATTCGGACTTAGAGTGATGGGAGATTTACTTGGATTAATCTTTTGCCCTGAATCGGCACAATAATTCTGAAGAAGATCTCGTATGTATTTGCAGGACTGTTGATTGATCTTGGTGAAAATCATCACGTCATCAGCGAAAAGTAAATGGTTGATAGCAGGGCTTAGTTTCCCCGCCTTAATGCCAGGTATATGTCCATTTGTCTGTGCCATTCTGAGGGAAAAGGAGAGCATTTCAGCACACAAAATAAACAGATATGGTGAGAGAGGATCCCCCTGTCGAAGACCGCAAGAAGCTTCAAATCTTTGGGTTGGGGATCCATTTAAGAGAATCTCATAAGACACACTTGTTACACATTCCATTATCAGCCGGATGAAGTGTGCCGGAAAGAGCATGTGTTTGAGAACTACTTCCAGATATTTCCAACATAGGCGATCATAAGCTTTACTCATGTCCATCTTGAGCGCTCCAAGTATCAACTTTGAATTTTTTGTAGTTCGAATTTTGTTTGTAAGTTCTTGAGCAATCAGGATATTATCAGTAATGTGACGGCCACTCACGAAGGCATTTTGTTGTTCCGATATAAGGTGACCAAGCACAGGTTTTATACGGTTAGCTAGGGTTTTAGAAATAATTTTATACATGGTGTTACAAAGAGATATTTAATTTTGCTTTACTTATAGGTTTTCTCGTGGAAAAGTTGCACAGAATATTCCTATGGTTTAGACCTATTGTAAAGAAATCCCTGGAGTTGCAAAAGTTGTAAACGGCCTCCTGTATTGTCAATTTTGATGCAATCGATAGAAAGATCGTTCAAGTTGATGGGGTGTGATATTCATTCTCTTAAAAGGCGCGTTTGATAGATTTTAATACATTGAAAAGACTAAAGTATCCTCATTTTTTTTTTGTTTCCGCTCAAGTCTCAATTTCTTCTCTAATACAACCAAACCCTAACCCTAACCGCCACCCTCACAGCCAAAACCCTAGCTGCCACCCTCACTAAGCCCCATCCGCCACCACCATTTCTTCCATTATTTAGCCCCGTGCACCTATGATGCCGCAAGTCACAACCACCCACCATGAATCCTATGTCGTCGTCGCTAGCCCTTTTGTCAATCCAAGCCAAGTACATTGTCACCACCTATCCCTTTCCCCCACCGCGAACTCTACGTTGTTGGCCCCGTCATCACCCCCAATCTCTTGCACCGCCACTAGCCTCGCCATCACCCCTCCTACTCTTGTGCCACCGCCATCAAAAACCACTTGCACCGTCACCACCGCGAGCTTAGCCTTGTCCAATACCAACACCATTCATACAACAACCAAAAAAATCCTAAATCTACAATTAGGGGTTATATATAGGGGCAATTTAGATATTTTCATCATTCTGTTATATATGGGAATCGTCTAATGCAACATTTTGCAACCTCAGGTGTCTCTTTGCAGTTTTTGTAACTCTGAGGGTCTTTTACAACAAGTCCAAATCACAGAGTATTTGCCGCAATTTTTCGGTCTTTGAACATATCAATGTTACTTATATTCAACGACTATGTCGACTCAACAACCATCTGTCAATCTATTAGCGATGAGAGATAACTCCAGGGAGCATTGATGAGACTCTTGTCATCTTTTAGACCATAGTATGTATGTGTCTATTTATCACTTATTTTCATAAAAGTAAGTAGTAGACATAAGTTGTACTTGACTCTTTGGTTGGATTCGATATGGAGCTCTTATATTTTCATGTAACATAGCACATTACATGTTATAAATTTGATAGGACCTTTTTTATGTCTTCTTTCTTCATACATGGGTAATTGACTTGTATTGCCACTACCTTGCACAGGAGATATTTTCAACAAATTTAACATGACGGGAAATATATATTTTTTCTGATACATTTGCACGCTACTTGGGTGGTGGAGTAGCCAAGAGAAATACAAGGGGTGGAATGAGGTTGGAGTTTAGAGGAGGTGTATGGGGCGGAGCCATGGATAACAGAGGCAAACAAAAAAATTGAGATGAGTGTAATTGAGAGGCCGGTGACGTAGCATTTCAAAAGGGGATTTGAATTGAAGAGCAACAGTGGAAGGCAATTGATGAGGTAGAGCACCGTGGGAAATGCGTGTGGCCAGAATTTGAGCAGAAGAAAGGCAGTTTGAAGAAGTGTTTTCCCCGTTTCAACTATATATCGACAATGGCGTTCGAACGTACCATTATGTTCGAGGGTATGGGAGCAGAGGTAAAGTGAGAGATGCCATTAGTCGCAAGAATTGTCTTGAGTGATTCATATTCACCACCATTATCGAAATAGATAGACATTATTGGTAGCTGAATTTTTTTTATTTCAACGAGGGCTTTGAATTGAGGAAATAAGGTACGAAGGTCGAATTTTCATTGCATAGGATATAGCCAAATATACTTTGTGTAATGATCAACGAAAATAAGATAGTGGCAAAAACGATCATGTTATGGATTGGTTGGTGCCCAAACATCTGTGTAAATTAATCGTAATGGCTTAGAGCTAGTGAGAGAGTTGGTCTGCAAAGGCAACTTATGACTTTTATTACAGTCGAAGAAATTACAATGAAAGGAGTTGGGATAAGACAAATGTGATCCTAATTGCCGAGACTCAAGAACTGAGCGTAGAACATGGAGTGACGGGTTACCAAGTCGCTAATGCCAGTCTGTGAGATACGATATGGAGGCGGAATAGGCTTGTGGAGTGGGTAGGGATGGTAGGCATCAACTATCATTTACGTTCTCCCAGCGAAGAAGTGGCGCCCCCGTACTGATATCCTTCACCACAAAATGTAAAGGAAAAAAATTCAAGTGAGACATGGTTAGAATGACATAATTTTACAACATAAATGAGATTCTGATTAATGGAAGGAGCACATAAAACATCACTTAATGCAAAAGTATCAAGAGGGGTACACAATTTTGCATGGCCAATATGAGATATGCGCAAACCTGAATCATCACTGATGTGGATTTCATTGGGAACGTCGTAGTCTGAATAAGAATGTAGGTTAGCATTGTCAGTTGTGACATGATGGGATGCGTCAGTGTCAAACAACTAAGGTGGAGAGCTGGGGCGATGAAGAGAGGTGGCGTTGGTTGTGGGAGTGACAAGATGAGTATTGCACTGGATGAATGATTTGAACGTCATTTTCACAGAGAAAGTGAACAAACTTGTGGCATGCCCAGGATGGTCACAAAAGCGATAATAAAGAGAGGATCGAGGTATAGGTGTACAGTGCTAGGTGTTTGGGCGTGACCAATTATTGCGGTTGTTAAGGTGGGTTGTGGGACGACCAGGGAATGACTTGTGGCCATGAGGAGTGAGGTTTTCAGGATGGCGCCCAGAAGAGGCGTTGCCATAAGGTGACGGATGTTGTGATGGGAGTCGATGTTGGCGATGAGTGTAATTTCCAGTGGTGATGGATAGTGAAGGGGTAGAATCATCCTTGAGGTGGAGTTCATAGTCTCTAAACTTTTCATAGAGTTCGTCAAAGGAGATGGGTGTGTCCCGAGCTTGGAAGGCAGCAACAATTTCTTTGAATTCAGGACCGACGCCGGCAAGGCTGTAGAGAATGAGGTCATCCTTAGAAAGAGGATTGTCGGCTAGTGCAAGATCATCGGCGATGGCGCACATTTGTTGAAGGTGTTCCTAAATGGATCAAGTGTCGCGAGATTGTTAAAAATGCATTCTTTGAGGGACATGACGCGCAAGCGAGACTAGTTGGCTAAAAGGACGAGAAGTCATTCACATGCTTCCTTCGAAGAGGAAACGGTGGAGACATTAGGCTAATTGGTCCCAACGTAATTACCAAGCATAGCGTTGAGTATGAGTTGATCTTGGCGATGCCAAGGGACATAATCTGGATTTGGAATTTTTGCAGCGGAGGCGGTAGATGCAGGAATGGTTTGAGATGGTGGGGGATTGAAACCATTAATGAACCCCCAGTATGTTGCGGCCAATTAGACCGGAGTATAGCTGAGTCCTCCACGCTGTGAAGTTGGTATATGTGAGTTTGGTGGGAAAATGTGATGGTGCATTGAAAAGAATTATAGAGTTGGCCATAGATCGGGAAAAAAATTGAGCTTTTAATCTTAGAAGGCTTTTGACAGCGATTGAATATTGGTTATTTCATTTCAGTTTTCTTCATTGCTTTTGTAGTAATATATACAAGAGAGTACATGAGTGAAATCTGGAGAGATACAAGAATTGTGTTTAAAATTTGAACATTTGAATTATAAAATTTAAATCCAAGGAGACAAGGCAGCAGAAGGTTTGTGTAGATAAGGAAGCTTCACGGCTGGAATATTATATGGCATGTGCTTGCTTGCATGGCAAGGTGTTGCTAACACTCTATACATCGATAGTAAGAATGGAATTCGATATTTTTGATCAATGATCGAGTTTATAATAAACGTCTCCACAATATCTCTCTCAATGTGCACAATCAAAGAATCTGTAAGAAAATCATCATCCATCTTATTTTAGAGTTGAGTTTTGACCATCTTTATGGCCGAAAATGTTTATTCAATATAGTGATTTAAATGCAGAATAAATTGCATGTTTGACTACTAATCATTTCAATTTTACTATTCATAACGATTTATTTAATTTGGTAAGGTTAGTCAACGAAGAATTACTAATCTTGCATAAAAAAGCTTAATTCTTATGATATAGATGTATTACTAATGCGATATTATTTGTATGAGTACAATCGTAACGTATAAGTTAACATATTATAAGAATTTAAACTAAAAATATAGAACTAAACTTGATCGATTCGCATAATCTGGAGAATTGAAATTTGGAACTTGGAAGAATAAAGATATAACAAAAGAATGAGAAGAAGAAAATTATGACGATCGGTGACACAAATAGTTAAAAACACAACAAAAGGAAAACCTAATTAATTAAAATTACGATATAATGGCATTTTCGTAAATATGTAAAATAAGAATAACTATTTTTTAAAGAACTAAAAGAAATTTCCCAAAAGTTCAAGGGGTACCATGGCTCCCCTTGGTCATGAGTAAGTTTCACCCCCGGCAATCTTCATGTCTTAAATGGTATCTATTTCATGAAAAATGTCAACGTTTTAAATTGTAGATGTAATCAATAACGGATTTAGGAGAGTAATTGTTTTTTTTTCTCATGATAAAGAGTATATCATTGTAAACATATTCGCTTTCTTTAAGTGCATGAAAATTGCATGGTTATGCATTTGCACCATTTGCACGTTGTTATATCAAATCTTTAGCCAGCACTCTAGCATTATTGCCGATTTGTGCACTCATCATAGCCATTATAGGCTTCATAAAAAAATATTTTTAAACCATAGGAAGATTTCTTCGTTCTCGAAGTGTATATCTACGTATGATTTCAGCTCTAGTAACAAGTATTTGGCAGCATATTTGCACCGTCTTACTATTATTGCCATCATTTATGTTTTCAAAGGAGCATGTTTTATGTAAAACTATATCTTCCCTCTAGAGAATTACAATGATAATAGTCTTAACTGTCCCATCTTGTACACGTGATTGAGAACCGAACCCATCGATCTCTGGTGAGTAATAAATCACTAGAAGAGGAGCAAAATATTGGCATCTTCATTTGTATAGGAGTTGATAACATCTGTATTAATTTTAGGGATAATTGCGTAAAATACCCATGTGGTTTAAAAAAAAAAAAAAAAAACCCCTGTTGTTACAAAAATTGCAAAGACCTCCCTTTAACGTTCATTTTGTTGCAACCGTTAGAAAAGTCATCCAAATTAACAGAGCGTGCTCTTCACGCTCTTGAACAAAGCGTGTAGTAAAAAATTTATACGTTAAAAGATTAAAGTACCCTAGATGCACCTATCAGTTCTGCAACTTATCAGTCTGTAACTTATAATTTAACAACACATAATCGCATGACTCCACCATCAATCTCAGATCTAGGGTTTCAAATCCCATTGACGGGTTTCAAATCCCTAATCGAACCCTAATACTACCATATATTATGTCAATCGCACAACCCTAATCGAACCAATCCCGTTAACAATTGGAAAGCTTTCAAATCGCACGATTGAAACCCTAGACTAAGATTGTGCAATTCTAGAAGATACTTATGACTCATCGTTTGCTCCGCCAGTCCCATTATGTCTAGCCACCATCGCGATCTCGTATGAAGAAAATTGGCCATTCAGCGTGGTATTCTCCTTTATATGGAGGGGCAGTTTAGATTCTGTTACGGAATTTTTACGGTGCAACACTTTTATTATTTCATGTGTCTTTATGCAATTTTTGTAACAACAGCAACAAGTATTTTACGCAATTATCCCTTAATTTTATTAACAAACTTTGGCTCTTACCCAGGTTGTAAGAATATTCCTCCAACCCCGTATATAGTGATAATTAATAGTCGCTAAATATTTTTAATGACTTTTCTTCTAACACTTTCAGCGACAATTATTAACATCACTTTTTTAACGTCACTAAATAAAAGTCACTAAAAATATTTAGAGACGATTGATTGTCGCTATATTACAAAAGCCCTAATTTTATTTACCGCTTGCATTACAAGTTCCTCCTAGTTTTTCATATAAATGGAAAGAGCAACATTTCTCTAAACCCTTCGGGTCCTTCTAAGTGCCACCTTGTTGATTTTGACTTTTACATGATCAATAAAGAAAAAATAAGAATCAATTCAATTAGATCACTACCATAACTGGACTTTTTATTTTTCTTTCAGTTACAAACTTATTTTTTACACAGCAATACAAATTTTTTTGTTGTTATTTCATTCCAGCCTTTTGACTCTTACTATCACGCGATTCTTTTGGCCAGATGTCTAAACTTATTAGAAAACATTGCTTGGTCTCGAATTATTCGCCCTGACCATTTAGAAGCGTTGAATATATAATAAAATAACTATACGCCTCTTTTCGTTCTTGTCATATTAGTTATTCCTAATTTAATGATCATATGATTGCGACCGAGATAATTCAGAACAATAAAACATTCTCTCCAAAAACCTAAACCCTTTTCTTACACAAACATGGCAACTTCTTAGTGAGACCAACAACAAAAGAACAAATTGTGAACCGTTTTCCGATTACATTACGTATGTGCCAATTGTACAATTTGGAAATTTCTTGGCGCCTAAAGTGTGGACTAACGCATCCCGTGTCGCAATTACCCGCCAAAACCTGCTACCCATCGTGCACCATGGTCTTCCTTCCCTACACCCACACGATACAAGCCCAGTTCAAAATCCTTCTACACGCGGCGTCATCCCAATCCCTTACGCGCTTCAAAACGGTGCACCCACGCACAGAGGATAATCCCACCGGTCAATTCAGAGCCCAAATAGCAACTCCACCATAACGGAAAAGAGAGAGAGAGAGAGATATGAACCTGAAGGCAACTCAGAGCTGAAATCTTTGCACTATTTAAGCCCAAGCAGCGATGCTCAAATCGCCGAAAACTCAACGTTTCCGTTACATACAGATAGCAAGTAAAGTTGCCATCATCGCTTCACGTTAATCCATTCTCGAAGTGTTGAAATTAGGGTTTTCTTTCAGCTAACGTTTGCATGTGTTGTTAATTGGTAAATTTCTTTGGCAGGCAAAGCATCGTTTCGGTGTATTCTAGAGATTCCTTTGGGAGCACTGTTTGGGTTCGAACATTCTGCTGTGGAAGCTTGGCCAGGTAGGAAGCATCTTTAACAGATTATCCGTAAGATATTCGTAATTATGGAGTTTCTTAACAGATTATCGTTTCTTTATGTGAATTTTCTGTGCAGGCTGAGGATTGGACCGCAAGAATGGGTAAAAACTCGAGGATTTCGGTTCCGAATTTGTTTACTCGAAGGTGCGGAATTTGAATTGCTTTCTTTCTGCATTGGTTTACTCTTTTTTTTTATTATTATTTAGCACTGCGGTCTGTTTATCACGTAATGGTTATGGAAGCGCAAATGATGATCTGTTCCTTGCCTTTAAGTTTAGGATAACAAGTGTTTGTCTGCTGATCTACTGTTTGTGCATGCATATGGCTCGCGCGCACACACACGTTCATCTTCTTTGCAGAAGATTTTCTTAACAACTTACCTCATTGTATTCTACTAGCATCCCAAATTTTGATATGGTTTCCTATCGCGGATGATGTTAAGTGAACTGTTTGGTTGGTGTACTTGCAGTCGCCATACACATTATTAATGCAGTTGCGCGAGTGATTAGAAATATTGAAAAGATTTAGCTAATCTTCAACTTTGTTTCCACTTTTGACACACCTTGCAGTCATGAAGTGGTAATTAGCGATTCCAAAGTGGACAACATTGTGAAGGATTACTTGATTCCTGATTACATACTTCTATCTGGATCAGAAACAAGAAAAGTTTCCCATATTCCTGCTTTCCCAGTGCTTGTATTTATCAACACCAAAAGTGGTGGCCAGCTAGGGGGAGAACTTCTAATTACATATCGTAATCTTCTAAATAAAAACCAGGTGGCCATATTTACTGCAGTTATTTCTACATGTGTTTATGGATTACTTGTTTCTTGAAGAGCTTAAAGATGGGATTGGTGATTTTTCAGGTGGTTGATTTGGGTGAAAATACTCCTGACAAGGTGCTACACCAACTATATCTTAATTTAGAGAAGCAAAAGAATAGCGGGGATAGCGCCTCATTTGAAATTCAGAGGAGATTGCGACTTATAGTAAGTTAACTAGGTAATTTGAGATGTTGGATATGATGTTGTCCTTCACTGCATGGCCAAGTATCTAACACAAACTATGTTCACCAGGTTGCAGGCGGGGATGGAACAGCTGGCTGGCTCCTTGGAGTAATTTCTGATCTCAAACTATCTCATCCGCCACCAGTTGCTACAGTTCCATTGGGCACAGGGAACAACCTCCCATTTTCATTTGGTTGGGTAGGTTGTGGTTTCTTATTCTAAAGTGGTGACTAGCATATTAGTTGATCTAAATGCATATAAAAAGTTCAAAAAGCGATTATTGTTTGGGTTGCTCCACCTTTCTTTTGCTACGTTATTTCTGTTACTTGTAAGTGCTGGAGGTAGTATACTAGATGTCCATGTGGCATGGGATGTGTCCTTGGTACCAAGTGAGAAGTCTATCGTGTTCCATAGGATTGTCGAGGGACAACTAAACTTCAGTGGGACTTGGGAACGTCCCCGGCTGCAGTGGGAAAGATTACGTCACGATGTTTGGAGGTTAGGATGGAGGGTTTATTGCATAGGCCATCAGTACTGCCCTTTCTTAGAGATACAGATGCCAAATAGTTTAACACCGTGAATAGTCTGACCTTGAGACCGCTGGGGTCTCATTGCAGGAGCACTTAACCTCCCAGTTGTCTCCTCAAAATTTTGAGAAGTTGAGCTGCTTCTTGTTCTTCATTCAAAGAATAAGGGCCAACCTCCCCCCCAACACACACACACACACTCTGTGTGTGCGTGTTGTCTGTCTGTCCTTACCCCCTCATCGCTCTCTCCACAACCCTATATATCTTTAACTGGAAAAGGGCGGCGCAGTGCATGAGGACTGGGGAAACGTATACAACCATACCTTTGCATGCAGTTCAAATTTGTAATACACACACACGGTTATAGTGGTCAACCTTTTTAAGTTTTTTTTTAGTCATCATCTTTTGTTACGTTTCAGTAGTGGCTGTTCCTTGGTTATGTCAAGAACTTTTGGCGAAGGCTGTAGATTCCTGATGCTTATATAAAATTACAAACTTTTGTAATGAATTACCAAAGGAAGGAATCATTTCTCTTTCATGCTTGCAAGTGAGATCCTTAAGTTGATTCATATGTTGTGCTTTCATTTGAATACGTGATGCTGGTTCCGGTATCGAGGAATATGTTTAGGATAAACTAGCAGTTTTCATAAAAGACATACATAACATGCATTTTACTAATCCACAGGGAAAGAAAAATCCTGGCACAGATCGTCAATCCGTGATGGCTTTTTTGGATCAAGTAAGGAATGCAAAAGAGATGAAAATCGATAGGTACATATTGTTTCTTTATACTTGAGATAACTTGAGTATAGATGGTATATCCTTGAAGTAGTAGATCTTTTGAGAATTTTCTACTTTTCGTATATCTACGGTGACACAGATAGAGAACTACAAGAATTAGATATTTTGATGAATTGTGTGTTTTACTTCTCTTTTCTACGTGGTTAATGAGTTGATTGTCTGGACCTTAAGTTGTCTGCTTTGTATCACGTGAACTACCTTCATATGCTACTTATTGAACTAGCTCTTGACGTGTATTGGTTTAGATATAGCATTGCATGTTCAGGGAGCCGTACCTGATACTTTGTGCGTGAATCGATGTTTAACCATTTCGTCGCTATTCAAGTTGGAAATCGAGTATGATATCTTTGTATTTCAAGATGCTGTGGAGAGTTCTTATCTTACTCAATTTAGATGCATCTCCTGACATGGCTAAGTTTGAGTGTGAGAATTTAATGGTTTTGTATATATGTATGTATTCATCCTGGAAGTATGTGTTTCTACGTACAAAATCAAAACTCTCCCTGGTACCACAGAGAGAATTTGAAAATTAATTTCCTGAGAGAATACTTTTTTAAGATTTTGTGTGTCCTCGCTTAACTTGCGGAGGGATGATAGAAGAAAGAGAAAGATCAATTAAAGATCCCAAGTGTGTAGGAAAATACATTTTAGCCATTGACTGCATAGGAATTCATTTTGATGTATAAGTGCTGACTTTCATCTAAACTGGGTGCCTTTACTTGATCAACACTGCCAACTTTCGTCACTTTGTATGCATAGTTTTAAGGTCTGTATTCCTGCTGAGATTTGAAAAATGTGATAGGGAATTCTGTAAAAAGCTTTAGCGTTATTGCAGTTGTCACGCTGTCATATTGGCATTCAGTTTTGGCAAGTATTACATCTGTAATTTGTATCTTGCAAGGGGACTCTGTGATTTCCTTACTTTATGTTGCTTTGGCCTTTTGTCAGCTTGTCTGAAGCCTAAAATGTGATTTTATGATGTAAGAAAGAAATTGAGAAGTCAAGAGTGCAAGAATTTGCTTATAAATTTTTGATGTGAAGCTTTTGAAAAACTTATCGGATAAATAGTGGAAGACAGTGACCTTACAACATACCACTTATAACAGTTCTCACATATCGATAGTTGGGTTTTGTCTGATGCCTAACTAGGAACTATAAAAAAATATTAGAAGCTTAAATACTATATTGGCTTGTTACATAGTTATGATTCTCCATTGTTCTCTTAATCCGAGAACATGGGTGACTTATACAATTCGTAACTCATGTATTATGGGCATTGTGTTATGTGTCTAGGGATATTGGATCCTCTTTTAACCAGACCTGGAAATTCACATTAGTCTTTTTTTGGTCTATATGTAGCCAGAGTAGAAATTAAATGGTTTCAAAACTAAAAACAGTGTTATCTTTGTGTTTCAGCTGGCATATTCTCATGCAAATGAAGGCTCCCAAAGATGGTTCTTGTGACCCAATTGCACCTCTTGAACTACCACATTCTCTGCATGCATTTCAGCGTGTGTCCCGAATGGACACATTGAACAAGGTAAGAAACTTGCTTTCTGTATGAACACTTCACTATAGTTATTACTGTTGCGATTCTCGGTGGGATGTGCCATTTGTGTACTAAAGAGTTGAAAACTTGCACTATCTGAGAAAAGCTTCCATCCCCTCCCTCCAAATTTTAAGCCTTGGTGAGAAGTTAAGAATCACCACTAAATCAATAACCATGATATATGTCAATGACATGGCTACTGATTAAGTTGCATACGCGTGCGCTTTTGGTTGACACCTTGTTGCTGATCAGTTGAATGACCTTGGAATTTCTACAACTATTTGCATAATTGTGTGCTTCCACTGTGACACCCTCATTGCACGGAACTGAAGAGGGGAATTTGTTTTATTTTCTTGTGTTGAGTTCTTTTAACTTGATTCCTCTGGGTGACTACAACTTGAAGGATTCATGTCTAAGAGAACTTGTATAATTCATATCTGTGCTTGCTTTATCTCCTTGTTTATGTATGCTTTCTTCATTGCAATTTTTCTCCATTAAATTATCTCAGGAGGGCTACCTTACTTTTCATGGAGGATTTTGGAATTATTTTAGCATGGGTAAGAGATTTCTCCAGTTTTTTAGTTGGATCGATAATACATCTATTTTCTATGTTTTTGTTGAATAAGAATCCATTTTGAACTCTCAGTAATCCTTGAAACCTGTTGAAACTTATTTCCACATATTCATTTTAAGGATTTTCCTTACTACTTTGTGTAAGGTAATTAACTACCATTTAAGTAACATTTCTAAGGCTTAAACAAGTAAAACTAGAAAACCAGTTCAACTGGTTTAACCAGCTGGTTTTTACTGGCGATTTAACAACTGACTAAGTTGACGACTGTAGATGAAAATATACTAATTAAGGAGAACTGATCACATGCTTGTCATACTTGAACATTGTTGTTCATTGTCTGTGTCTTGATATAACGAGACTTGCGTAATCATTGCATAACCACGAGGAGATATGACGGAGTAACCTAGATACGTTCTGAAACATGCATTATATGCATAATCTTCATCTCCTCTGCAAACGAGCTTTATTTACTGTATGTACTTCAACTATTTTTGCAAGTCTTTATGGTATTTTATCTCTGGATAGAAGTTTGCTGGAAATATTTCATACAGAAAACCATGACTTTTGGCATTTATTGAACATGTACTGTAACAACCCGGTCAATGGCCCCACTAAAGGGCAATCTCCCTCAAAAGGGCTAGCAAATTAGATACTTCTGAGATCAAGGCAGGATCTTATAATATCACTAGTTATCCCACATCCAATGTGGGTTTGCACATTCTCCTGCCTCATGCCTTAGTGTCCCGCTAAGGCCCAAAGTTGACCTTGTCACACACAGCCATAGTCTTCCTCTCTAGCCATTGTTGGATAGTAGCGGCAACCCAATCAGATCAGCGTGATTCGAATATGCCTTCGTGTCCAACTCGACATAAAAGCGGTACTTCTAAGATCATAGATAAGGTCTTATAAGGCCAATCACAAGTTATCCGACATCCATATGGGATATCACAAATACACAAGCATTATTTTTCTAGTTTATATGCCTTATGAATGATGCCTTTGCTTCAAGTCCTTAGTGACGCAAGCCATGAGAAAATACTCTCATGTGTTTTTTCTCGCCTTTAACTGCTTTAGATGATTATTACCTTGAAAATACTTTCTGATCACCTTACCACTTTTCTAATGTGACTTAGTGAATGCTTTTTATACATCTTAACCTTCTTAGCGGAAATCAATGCTATGCTTTTTGTCATTTATCTTTCCTTATCTATTATGGAAATCATGATGTCTGCAAGTATCATTTGATGCATGTTGCTGAGTTCATTCTGGGTGATGCAGGAATGGATGCCCAAGTATCATATGCATTTCACCGGGAAAGGAAGTTGCATCCGGAGAAATTTAAAAATCAATTAGTCAACCAGGTGAGTTTTTGCTTATCTGCTCCGTTTTGAAGCACGATTTAGGTTCTAAATGATAAATTGTTGTTCTCATACCTGTTGTATGTAACTTACTAATACAAGTTCTGAACTCAAATAGATTAAATCGTGGATATTGATGGGGTGGGTTTATGGGAGTTCTCATTATCTTATTTCCGACATAGATAAGTGTGTTGGCACTACTTTTATGTTCGATTTGATGTAAAGAAGCAAATCTGTGGATACAACAGGTACGAGAACAATTCCCTGAAGTTGATGTAAAGAGGCAAAAGTGCCTTTCAAACGTAACTCTGCAGTCATTCTTAATTGTTAGTAATTCATTTGTCTGAATCTCAATTACCTGAAGTTGGATAAGTGAAAAATCTCCACACTGTTAAGTTCATCGTATCCGTATCCTTATAGGTTCTACTTTATTAGTCAATAAAAGAAAGCTCTAGATTTATTCATTTGCAATGCTCCCATTTTCCCAAAAATATTTATCCCTTAGTGACATCCCGAGTTAATGATTCCTTGAGTAATCCAGCTTTGAATACACCAGTGGGGACATAGGAAACATAAACCAACTCGTAATTAACATTGCGTCAGTATATCTTCCTCGTGATAAAGTGCTTTGTAAATCAGCATCTCACACTGGATCATTGTAGTGTGTATTTCAATGTCTAATGGTTTTTTAACCGAATAATGTGTCTGCATCTTAGTACAAAATATTTCTTCGTATATACTGTTCTAATTTGCTAATCTGAGCACAGAAAGTCTTCTTTCTTCTTCTTCGTTTTCTCTTGTTCGGTGTGATGTTCATAATATATCTTTATGCTTAACCAGAAATCTCTGTAAATGAGCCAATTTTTGTTTTTCTTTCTTATTTCATGATTTGCCAGAGTACATATGCAAAGCTTGGACTTACGCAAGGATGGTTTTGTGCTTCTCTCTTTCATCCATCTTCCCGGTGAGTAAATAGATCAATTTTTCCATTTGCTTTTAGGGCCATGTAACTGTCTAAGTAGCTAAAGAAGGTTACAATGATGTACGGTATAATTCCGTGTTATCCAGTCTATATCCTTTCTTCTATTCAAGTTCATCAAACTCTACGATAGATCACATGATAAAAGGTGCGACTGAAGTGTAACTTCATGGTCCAGTATTTTTGCATATTGAAAAGGGTAATATTATTTTTTCTGAAGTTACTATGAAGCATGCACTAGTTTTCAGAGTGTCCACATGTCTGGTGATAGCAAACCTTATCTCGTCTTCAGAATATATTTATCATGCATCTTAAGTAACATAGTGTTTAATGGTGTCTCAATGCCTGTGAAAGTGAGGTGCCTATCACAATGGCCTAAAACAACTTGAGAGGTGGCACTGCATTTGAGCCCAAGTATAGTATTATAAAGAAAAAGGAGTGACATCTTCTTTAAACCAGCTAATTTCTTGGGTCACGTTTCTTTCATTTTACATGCTTATGTTTGCATAACAACTTTTATTGCAATCAAATTGGCTCTCTCGTCCATACATTGGTTTGGTATTATATAATGATTTCATGTGCTAAGCTAACCTCAAAGGCATGAATATGACAACTTGGTTGTCTAGGAAATTGATTTTTTTTATCCAGTTTGCCCTAATCTTTGAATGCTAATGTTTAGTGTCAATTGATTATTGACTAATGGTGAATATTTTATGAAAAACTGATTGATTATAAAACAGGAACATAGCACAGCTGGCAAAGGTTAAAATCATGAGAAGACCAGGCCAGTGGGTTGACCTTCACATACCTCACAGGTAATATCAATTAAAGGATTTCTATCTTACTTTGTTGACCGTACTTCTTTTGATCTCATATGGGTGAATCTGCTTGCCTTTTTTCATTTTGTCCCAAATCTGTAAAAGGACAGCCCTCAAATTGCGTAGTTTAAGAATCACGATTTGCCAACTTTTCACATGAAATACATCTATTTTTTCAAAGAAAGGTCGAAGTAAAAGATGTCCTTGCTGGAAGAGTCGAGTTGGGTTCTTACATTGGAGGTATCCCAAGAGAACTAAAACTTATTTTGCACAAGTGAGATTTAGATTTGACGTGAGATGGTGAGAAATGGACTTTGATAGATCGATTGAATTTCATACAAACTGAATTCTTAGGAAAGATAACTATCTGATGGATGAAAAGAAGAAATGACCTAAATGGGGATCAAATGCCCAATTCTCTTATAATTTATAGTGGTAAGTAAACTTTTGTTAACGATTAGTCTATTACGATACTACAAACCAGATGTCCTACTATCAAAGTCTCTTGACCATGGCTTTCTGCACCATGACAATGAATGTTTGACGATTCACCAAAGGTATATCAGCAGCCAGCAGGTCAATTTGAAGTAAAAGAGCTTTGGGTAAATTTTCTGGATTTTTAGAAGTTCAGAGAGTTTTGGGTCTAAGTTTCTTGTTTTTATAGGTTTTGAAGGCAGAATGACGTGTTTGTCTCCTCTCCTTTTTTAGTTACGTATGATCTTGAACACATTTACGTGTTTGTCTCCTCTCCTTTTTTAGTTACGTATGATCTTGAACACATTTACTGCTTCAGTCGTGATCAGAATTAAATAGGCCTTTATGCAGCACGATCCAGATTATTCGCCACCCGAGGAGAGGGGGGGGGGGGGGGGTTACTTCTAGTTGCAGATAATTAGTTTGAAAGTGGGGTTGCTTTTATGTTTGGCCTCGACAAAGAAATATGGCTCCTATATGTTTTCCTGGTGTATGTGTTTCTTCTGACTTCAATAGCGATGCTTTCTCTCCGTATATAGTTGAATCATCGCCAATGAATATAACTAGCAAATTCCAAGCTTCTTTCATTTCTTTGTAAAATCTGAATTTAGTCATTTTCGAGCAAATTATGACGATGAACAAAAAGCAAAACAGGAGGACCTTCAGGAAAGAAGCACTGTGCAAAGTCCTTGATGCTTTAGGTTTATCTGTTTGAAAATCGGAAACAGCCTCCACCAAGCTGGGGTAAGGCTGTGCATATAACACGATGGCAGGAAATACTTACAGTTGAGGAATTCCTTCCTTTCCCTATTTCAATCCTGTGCCACTATGGTGAGAGATGATACAGAAATTGTGGGTTCATAATTCATCAGAAGCTTATTATTAGTAGTATAACTTTGCCTGAAAACATTTAGATAAGTACCGATCTTTGTATTTGGCTCAACCCTTTTAGTCAAGTATATCATGTTCAAGGTTCTGCTCACTATCTTTGCCATTTCGTATGCAGCATCAGGTCAATTGTTTGCCTCAACTTACCCAGTTTTTCTGGTGGACTTAATCCCTGGGGAACACCTAACAAGAAGAAACTTCATTCGGTTAGATTTGATTTGTCTTTTATCTGCTATTGTCAAAATTAGAATACTAACGTTGGATGTCTCTCACTGTCAAAACTTTTTCATCAATCTTCTGAATATATAATTTCGCTTTCAACAGAGAGACTTGACTCTTCCATATGTTGACGATGGCCTTATTGAGGTTGTTGGTTTTCGAGATGCTTGGCACGGGTTTGTTTTGTTTGCTCCAAACGGGCATGGGACTCGACTCGCTCAGGTGCATGGTGGTTTAACTATGTTGGCGTAGGCCTCTGTGCGTTTGTGTGCATGTCTGTATGATGTATAATTATTAGGAAAAGTACTAAAAAGTCCGTAGGAATTTTTTTTTACTCAAATACCTTCTAAATAAGTTGCTAATCCAAAAACCCCAATAACTAGACTTATACAATACCAGAAAGTCCTGCTGTCAAGTCCTATGCATACACTGTTGTAAGTGTCAATTTTTTAGACTAGAATAGCCTCGAAATAATGAAAAATCTGGTAAGGGCCTTCCAGTAGTGTTCATTCCTGGTACCAACGCCAACGGGCAATCTCTCTCTTTTTGCTCCCCCTTTTGCCAATGCTACCATTGGATCTCTGCTGCCCAAAATGGATTGGTTACAACAGAAAACAGGGATTTCATTGAAAGTAAAAAATATTTTTATCAGAAGTCCATCTTCACCCAACCCGTGTTATCATTAGTCCATCTTCACGAGAATCCCATTAACTACACAGTGAAAATGTCCGAGTTTGTAACTCTTCATTGGCAAGTGCTAGATACCTTTATGCAAGTAGGGGCTTAAGGTAATACTACCATAAACCAGATTTGAAAAAGAAGGCTGCGCAGTGATTATATTCAGTATACTAATTACTAATAGCTTACAGTGAATCAAATGACCTTATCTAAATGTTTTATGTACTGCTTAAGTGGTATCAATGTCGTACCGCTTACTACCAAGTCCCAACGCTTTTCGGCGGTGTCATAACCTCTGTCAAACAATAACATTACTCCCCAGGTTCTCCCACACTCAAAGCCACTGCAACCAATGCGGCATTCCGTATCTCCTGTTGCATCACCTTTAGCGGCCGCTACTCCACCGCTACCATCTCTATACGGGGTTGCAACTCCTTTGTCGCCTCACCTCTTACTACTCGCACTGTGCTAAATAGATCTCAGGCAAATTAATGGAGCTGTTAATTAGACTTCCAGGACAATTTGTTCCAAATGCTTAAATCTTCTATGGTGTTTGCGATATAATTGCCCGTTTGTTTTTGGTATTATACATTTACATTTGGTTTTTGCGGATATACTAAACTTTTGTTGGACTTCTTGGACTAAACATTTTACAAGGACTTTTTGGTATTTTTCTCTAATTGTTAAGATAGAAGTGTACGTTCTTCGTTTCTTCATTTTAAGCTCCCATGTTGACTTTTTTTTTCATGTAGGCTAGCAGAATTCGTTTTGAGTTTAACAAAGGCGCAGTTGATCACACATTCATGAGGGTTGATGGGGAACCATGGAAACAACCCCTTCCCATGGATGATGACACTGTTGTTGTCGAAATCTCGCACTTTGGCCAAGTAAGCATGCTTGCCAACCCACATTGCCGTTCTAAAAGTGTAAATGCACCTTATTCACCGTGCATTCCCGAGGACGATGACCATGATAGCTGTGAAGAAGATGACTTAGTTGAAAAATGGGAAGAGCGAAAAAAATTTGGTGCCGCAGACACTTTCCGATTACCTGAAGGGTTTGATATTTCTCATCTTAGTTAGTCCCGCTAGATTCTGCTGCGTGTCTCAAGGTGCATAAGAAGCACAGCTCAGGTGGAGTCAATGGACCAATAAGAAGTGTACTCACCAGGTGGAGTCAATGGACCAATAAGAAGTCCACCCTTGGCCCCTAAAATTGTCTCCTCAAGGTTGGCTCTGTCGAAACCGTGGGACTCACTGGATCATAAAGCTTGGCTTAAGACAACTTTAGGGACCAAGGATAGGCACTCGATCACAATTCATTCGTAAAAATCAAAAGCATCTGATGATAATCGACCCACAACTCCAGGATCATCTCTCACCTTAGTGGCACAGGATTGACATGCCAAGAGGCAAAATTCCTCAACTTTCGTAAGTATTTGCCACCATCGTGTTGAGGTACATTTTCTTACAGCACAATTGAGCCAATTGCAGTTTATTTGGTTCAAACATAGTTCTACTGTGGCCATGGATGACCGAGATACCTTCTTGATGATGTGCGAAGTCCTGTATAATTCTGTTGATTTAATGTGCTGTATGTATATAAATACGAACTCCACAGTGAATACCATTCTTCTGTTTAGACACTGTTAGATTAACCGATGGTAGCCTTGATTCGTTTTCTTATTGTTCAACAGATATCCTGGTATTGAATCCAGCATGTCACCGTTCATTATGCCATCAAAAACATGGGACTGTCCCAAATAGCTAGGCCATTCGGTACCCCTTTTCGTCTAATGAATTATTTGGTCTGCTGCTTTCGAAGTGTGTAAACACTAGTATACTACCGCCGCTCCCTCCAACACTGAGGCCGAATTCAAGGCGATTGCTTGTACTTAATTGATTGACATCATTGTTATTTAGGGTTCCCTCCGCCAAGACCTCCTCCATTGTGGTGTGAAACTACTGAACAAGCAACTCTTACACACGACAAGGATACAGAAGCGATTATATTTGCCCTTAATACCAAACACAGAAAGACCAATATCACCACAATAAGTGCTTAGCTAATAATATAAGATAAGCTGGACTACCCGGAAGTTCCAAGAGATTTGACAGAATACATATAGTCTGATGCTCTCGAGGTTATGGGTGCTATATTTCAGAACCTTACTCCTGACCGAGAAGGAAATGTGATCGTTCATATTCGAGAGTTGATCGAGATAGAGAGGGAGTGCGGGCTTGTGGTTATCTGACGCGAGGTGAATTGCTCGCAACTTAGACCGGTGGCATACAAACACTAGAATCTCCACCAGCTGAAATCTATCGAGATCTAGAGAAAGATGCTGGATGTTTTAAGCACTCATTCTTCTACTCTAATGTTATCGTTTGCGCAGTTAAATCTCTTTCAGCGCACCAAAAAAAAAAGCTCCACCGGAAAATGCATATTAGCCTCAGCATTCGGTCAAATCCAGTAGCTATCAAAGCCATCTGCAATCTGTGTACAAAATACCTTCATTCAACGTTATCTCTTAACATGAAAAAAGTCGTTACTGCAGCACGTTGCAAAACAATATTGCCTTAATAATCACGGCTTCGCGAGCATAACAAGTAAAGACCACCGGACAACTAAGTATATTTTGTCAAGTCCCACATCGACAATGCATTAGGTTTGTGATTGATTCTTATATCTGGTGGACTTCTCCTACTCTTGAGCATAATTTTGGGTTGAACACCAGGTTCAACATGGTACCAGAGCTAGGTCCCTGCCGTCCCATTCGATCCAACGGGACCACCTCTTATTCCTGCGTTTCGTGTGAGGGCGGGTGTCAAGTCCCACATCGACAATAGATGGGGTTTGAGATTAATTCTTATACCTAATGTGTTTCTCCTACTCTTGAGTATATTTTTGGGTTTATAGGGCAAAACTAATCACATTTCAATTCCAACGAGCACACTGTCAAATGCAAAAGCTAAGGTGATTGGCTAATGTCATTTTCCTGATCGATAACCGCTTTGCCAAAACCATGTCATGCATACGGAGGCTGTGCCACTTGGTTTTTTGGAGTTTTATATTTGTCCAAACCAAATAGACATAGCCAATTATACAAAAGTAATCTAAACTACATAGTTCAAAACACGCCGTAGAAAATTACCCTAGAACGTGGTACATTATACGAGTAGTTGTTCTCATCGGCATACTAGTAACTTGCTAACAAAAAAAGATAAACCTCCAATATTCCAGGGACCTACACTCTGCATGGCAAAACCGTGAGCCCATCTAATGTTGTTGCTGTCTCAGTTTCTCACCCTTATCCTCTTTGCTTGTTTTTATCTCTCCCCAAGTGTCCCGGTTCAAAGGCTAAGGGAAGAGTTGGATGTATGAAAATAGGGGGCTTTCCTATCTTTCTCCCTCTATATAAGAGAGCTTCGGCCCTCCGTTATGCTTCAGTACACCACAAATAAAAAACACCCAGTTGGCTTAGGTTTCAAAGTTAGAGACATAAAGGTTGAAAGATGAGTTCTACGAGCAGAGCTTGGGTTGTGGCCGCAAGCATTGCAGCGGTCGATGCGTTGAAAGATCAAGGTTTCTGTAGATGGAATTACGCTCTGAGGTCAATACATCAGCACGCCAAGACCAACATCAGGTCATACTCTCAGGCCAGGAGACTCTGTGCACCATCTACAGCCGTGATGGCTGGTGAAGAGAAGGTGAAGCGCTCGGAGGAGTCGCTGAGGAAAGTTATGTACCTGAGCTGTTGGGGTCCCAACTGAGTCTTGAACAATTTTGTACATGTACATAACTGCTAGATGATGCTAACTTTTGTTCTAAGTGTATGATTTTTGTTCCGTTTCCAACTTTCGGTTTTAAGTTCTTTTTTTTTTTTTTTAATAAGAGAATAGCATTGATAATTAAACGGTTACAAAGTTGCCCAACGGCGAGTAAAGATCACGACATTTCCGTGACTGACTCTGTGTATACACGACCACAAAGGTCAGAAACTAACAACGAACCTATAGACCCGAAACCAATTACAATTAAACTAAAGTAAAGCATATCCTACACTTTAGATTAACTTTAAGCAATAAGCGGAGGCCTAAAGGTTATAAAAACATGAAGTAAACTAAAAGGAAACACTATAAATCTAAACAACACAAAAATTACAATGAGGGAGTCAACTGGAGTCGGACGAAAGACAAAAATGTACTCGGCAATCAAAAGGATCACAATGCAAATACAAGAAGCAGGTAACCTTGCATGGTTCACAATATTTCACCGGCGATTTCCCTCCAAAACACGGCCACTAAGTTCTTGAATGTGCTCTAGAAGAGAAAACACGTTATAGCGATTTACATATCCAGCTCTCAAAGAAATATGCTCAAATAGCAGAAGGAATCATCTTCCTTCCTAATATAGCAGAAGACAGAAATCCTCTTTCCTTTCCTATGTGAGACCGTGCTAGTTACCATTTTTTGTTGTTTACGAATAGTTGCTAAATTTTTTGGCTCAGTAAGATGCCACATCTCATTCTTTCTCGTCATTACAAAAAACGATAAACCACCACTTTATAGTGACCAATGTTTGTGTTCAGATACTTTTTGTTGTTACTGATTCGATCCGCTTTGGTTAAACTGAACCGTACTAAATCAAGAACTCTTAATAAGACCAAAAACTTGAATGTTTGTCCATGGATCCATATGAACATCTATATATGAATGGTTTAAGAAGATGGCACCCTCCTTACAATATGGGCCTTTGGTAAATTATTGGAGTTGGTAGTAACCATTGATCAACTTATATAATTGTTTACTCTACCAAAATGTTTACTTGAGTACAATGGAGAAGTAACAAGCTTCGCAGTCGCCAAGAGTTACGTACCAGGACAACTGACTGGACCCGTTGCTTTTGGTGAGGCTTTTTTTACTTAATTTTTTTTTCTTTTTTTCTTTTTGGGAAATGGACCTCGGAAAGGAATTACTTGCGAGACCTCTGGTAAAGTTGTTAAAAT
Organism: Escallonia rubra; assembly: GCA_033065855.1. Taxonomy (NCBI): domain Eukaryota; kingdom Viridiplantae; phylum Streptophyta; class Magnoliopsida; order Escalloniales; family Escalloniaceae; genus Escallonia; species Escallonia rubra. Next base: position 142,808 of record JAVXUO010001214.1, on the reverse strand, counting down.
TGAATCCTTGACTGGGCTTTGAGAACTGTATCGTGCCGAATTACTTGCTGCAATCCCCTTTGGACCCCGGGTGAGGCTATGCGAGCAAGGCCCGTACAACAGCTTGAAATTGTTTCAAAAGAATTGCAACATCTATTAGCCGTAACAACGCTCCGATAAACACTACCCATAAAAGAAGTCATCGATTTTTACCAAACCAATTTCAGCTCGTGCCTAATATGTGCAACAAAAGGCCAGCAGCCAACATGGCCACCTTCCCTCATCATGATGTCACACTTTCCACGCGGTAGCCGGGACCAGAAAGAGGTGAGCTAAGCCACAGGTTTTAGTCCAGAAAACAATGGGTCAAAGAACCAGGAAACTGACTTCAGCAAATGGTTTTAATATTAGTATATTACATGGGCTGTCTCCTAAACTGTAGGTTAAACCGAGGAAAGCGACTTAAAGCAAATGGTTTTAATACCATTTTCCATGGGTTGTCTCCTAAACCATAGGTTAAACCGAGGCAAGTGTCTCAGAATACCATGGGAAGTGTCTCCTAAACCATAGGTTAAACCACACCCGGTTTTCCAGATTCCCATTTCATCTCACAACTTTGTATAAATACCCAATGAAGATCTCTTTGCCTTCAATTAATCAACTGCCTAAGAACAGCTAAATAAACCCTTGTTACTCTCTCTTTTCCCCTGATCCCCCCGTGTTACAGTTTTGCTGAAAACATGAGTGGTGCAATTGCAAAGAAGTCAGCTTTGATTGTAGCAGCAAGCATCGGAGCGGTCGAGGCATTGAAAGATCAAGGCTTTTGCAGGTGGAACTACGCTCTCAGGTCGATGCAGCAGCATGCCAAGACCAACCTCAGATCGTACTACCAGCAGCAGGGTGATCGTCAGAGACCCATAAATCCTCTGGCTTCTTCTCCAATGAGGGAGGTGAGGAAGGTTAAGCGAACAGAGGAGTCGTTGGAAAAAATTATGCGTTTGAGCTGTTGGGGTCCCAGTACAGTTAGATTTTAGTACTACTACATATGCTTTGTATGAGTAAGGTCTCAAATTTTGAATGTCTCAACAAATGGAAGTATTGGGCTATTCGGCATTTTTTTAAAATTTTGCAATTTTTTATATTCTTTACGAACATTTTTTTCCGGTCTGACTTCACGTGTATCATACATATAGATCAGAATCGGTTCTCATACTAAATATATTAAATTATTATCTGTTTTAAAAGTTTAAGTCGTTAGTGAATGAAATGAGCTAACGAAATGTATCATGTTTTAACAGCGATAATCGGTATTTAGAACCATTAAAATTTAATTTTGATTAGTACTTCATATGTTCACATTATATTTATAGTCAATTTTAGAACATACATATATGGCATGTAAGACGGCTGACAAGTTTTACCAACAATTCCTGCAAGTGATGAAGAACTTGAACTATACTCTGTGCCCAGTATTCAAATATTACTTTACCACCACCTGCAATTTCTTGTTGACATTAAAGCTAAAGACGTTGAGATGAGATGGGTGGAAACTGGTAAAGGCAAATGCATACAAATTTGGGGCAACATTCAAGGGCCATGCAGATGCAGATGCAGATGAAGAACAGACAAATATGCTGTCAGAATCGTAAGGCCTCGACAAAAGCAATTATGTGAGGCTGACTGCTGGAAGGCTGTAAATTTTCTACATCCCCTGCCGTTGTCACATTAGAATATTTCTGATTAACAGTTCAGAGATAAAAAATATATATATCATTAAAAAAAAACTAGCTTAATTATACCAAGTGGTTAAGGATAAATTTACACGCATATCCATTAGTTTTGATTGTATGTTCGTTGATAAAAAAAAATCTTAAAAATACATAGCGGTTTTAACAAATGACTTTATTGCCCATATCTTATAAGGTGATTCTTCGCTTCATCTTTTCTCTTTCTCTTCAAAAACTTGCTACAACAGCATCATCGGCGCTGCGTCGGCGCCGCGTCGGCGCCGGCATCCTCATCCCCCCTTTATGTGTTTTATCTTGACAACAACCACCACCATCGAGACACCCTAAGGTCTATTAGTGCACCATCACCACCAAAACCATTACACCATCACCGCTGCCACCTCGAAACTGGGCTCCTGCAAATTAAACCCCACCAATCACAAGCCCAGATAGCCTGTTCGCTCCTTACCCCACCTTTGCATGACAGCCCGATTGGTTAAGCCACCACTGACCACCTTCAAACAAGAAACGTGAGACCAGTCACAACCAATGAATAACCACCGTCGCCTTTCACCGGTTCCATCGCCCAGCCCCGCAACCTCTTAGCCGCCATCCCCGTCTTCTACCGCTTTTCTAACGAGCTAAAATTCCACCTCAAATTTCATCTGCACCACCATAGACTCCAAATTGCCCACCTATCCCCGCCCCCATCTCCTCTCCGTCACATCAACTAAAAGTTGTTACTCGAACAGTCGAACCTCATTTAAAAACAACGCAATTCCCCCCATTCCCCAAATCCATAAACTCTAGATCAAATATGCTGAATTACACGCAACATAAAATCAAAATCCCTAAATTGAGACAAATTCTAATTTGGAAATTAAATAATGCATATAAACTGTATATACTACGTAAAGGCTGTATTGACTTGAAAATACGTATCCAGGTCAACACAGAAATATACTTTTTTAACTGGCCAACAACTGGACGCGACCGATAAAATTTACATGTCTTTGGTCACCATCTGTTACCTTTCTCAACTTTGTATCCTTAACCATAATTTTATCCTAGCACCAGATACATGGGTATAATTAATCCCATATATATATGTTACAATTGTTAAAATTTATGGTGACAATATTTTATCACCACAATACATTTCGGCAATAATTTTCTATTCGTGGTACAATCAAAGGATCTTGGTGTCATAGTTGACAGGTGGTTGCTATTACTAGAAGTTCCACTAAAGGGACTTACTGGCAAAGTTTTTGCCCGATGGTCACTACATTTGCATGTGTTGGGTGCAATATGGATTTGAAGCATTAAAACAGTGCGACTAATGATAGTATTCATTTTCTTTTAACCGTTAAAGATCGAAATTCGAAAATATTTTTAGTTAGATTCGTTGTTAGTACCACTATGCCATGACCTTGCCGTGCATCAAACTTTCACCTTTTACCATATATATAAAACCCAAAGTATTTTCTGTGCCCTTCACCCTTAATGATGCGCTCCTGTTGTTCGAATAAAAGCAGCTCGTCTGTTCAAAAAGGAAAAAAAATCCGAAGAGATTCTTTTGTGGGTCCAAGGGGCTATGAGCTTCAACTTATTATCCCAGGTTGGTTTCCTCATAATCTTTTTCAGAAAGAAAATTTTAAATAAGTAGAATAATGAACATTATACCGATAAAAACATTCTGTTGTCGAGAGAGAGAGAGAGAGAGAGAGAGAGAGAGAGAGAGAATATTTTGATTATTGCCAATGAGCGTACAGATTGGGCTAAAGCTAATACTAGTAATATTTTAACAAACTAGTTCAGGGCTTGCGTTACATCGATATCACCTGGTCTGGGAAAATGTGAATTGATTACCTAATTTAATTCCTACCGCCCACAACTAACCTCCACCAACAAATCAGCCGACAAATATAAATGCCCGTACAAACTCCTCATCACACCCACTTCCTAAGGCACCCCCCCCCCACCCAATCATCACATACAAAATTGCTTATAATTGTAATTGACTATTTACTTGATAATTATTATTCGAATTCAATTTAATGTTTTTTTTTCGAAATTCTTATTATCGGAAAATGGTCATCTATATGATTGTTTTTAAGTGGTTGCATGAACACACAACAGGTGTGATCACAGCACGGGCGTCAAAATAAAGTCAGCTGGGCTTTATCTGTATTCCCCTTCCTTTTAAAGTCCCACCTCCTCCGTGTCTGTCCAAGAGTTTCTCCTCGGAAACTACTGAAAGCACTGAGACGACGCCATTTTGAACTCTGATTACCGATTCTGTTAACCGGAAACTGCGACCGAGCGACGCCGTCTTGTTCCCCACGGGTCCGCCATGGCGATCGCCGACCGCAGCAAGCCGAGCTCCGACGGCAAGCTGTGGAGGCTCTGCCCGTTCTGGCAATCCGGCGCGGCGGCTTCCTCCTCCTCTTCCTCGACGCAGAACCTCCAGACGCAGAGCCTGAGCCACCAGAACGGCGCCGCCGAGAAGAACGCCCGCCCTTCCAACAAGGTCTCCTCTGTCGCGAGGTCGCTCCTCCCGGCCCGGCGCCGGCTCCGCCTCGATCCGGCCAGCAACCTCTACTTTCCCAGTGCGTCACTCCCTCCTCTACTCAATCTGCAAATCAATAAACAAAAGTTATTTCTTTCAGTTGTGACTTTTTTCTGTTCGAATTTGCTTATCCACATAATTGCTTCCGTAGATAAAGAAAAATGGAAAGAAATTAGAAACGCTTACCTTATTTTATTTTCTTGCCGGATTTTTTTCTCGGCTTGAATTCCGTTTCTTGGGACTTGTTTAAGTAGAAGGAAAATTAGATGGGAAGTGAGAAAAGAAAGTTACTAGAATCTACCGTAAATAACTGTCTTTCGTAGAAACTTTTTGTTATATACCCAGATTATTGTTAATTGTAAAACTTCTCATTATGAATTCTTTTTTCCGATTTAGTTGTTCAGAAAAATGCAGGAAAATGGACAGAAACTAAAATGCTGACCGTCAGGAGTCAATTCAAAAAGGCTCGCCTTAAGTTACCCAAGTGCCCGATTTGTTATTTATCTGTTTTCCCTTTTTGTGTTTTTTGAAGATGAAGCGGGTAAGCAGGTGAAAAGTGCTGTCAGGATTAAGAACAGGAGCAGGTCTCACGTTGCATTTAAGGTATTTGTTGGAGTTGTTTTTATTTAGTCTCTTTTGTAATGTTTACTTTAGTTTTTACGCGTATGAAATTTAATCTATATATTTATGGGGCATTGGAATATCCACGGGACTTTCATTTCACCGTGCTTCATGTTAGTGTGATGCTTTCCAATAGCAATCTCTCTTTAGACTGCTTGTCATTTATTCTCGAGTTTTGGCATACGTGGTCACCACATTGCCGTCGACCTAGGAATTCTATTACAGCTGTATATTTCTGAAGTGGTATAGAAGCATAGTCAGACTTCTTACTGCATTGTTTATTTGCTATAGTTCCAAACTACCGCGCCAAAGAGCTGTTTCATGCGACCTCCTGGTGGTATCCTTTCTCCTGGTGAAAGCCTAATTGCCACAGGTAGTCATCATGTGCTTAGTCATTAAACAATTTTTTGGGGTGGTCATCTCTAATGTTTCTCAAAGGGGAGGTTTAGATGGGGTTTGATGTAGCATAACATTTGCTGATTCTTCTTTTAGATTTTGGTTCATATCTGACTTAACTGTAATCTGGTTGGCAGTATTCAAGTTCATGGAGCATCCGGAAAACAATGAGAAACAATCAGATCAAAAGAACAAGGTCAAGTTCAAGATCATGAGTCTCAAGGTGAAAGCAGGAATGGAGTATGCACCCGAGTTGGTAAGCTTTAGGTTTCTAGTGTAACAGTCTCCATCTTTAGTGGACATGGTTGAAAAACGTAATTTATGTTGTATAAGTATACCGAATGATAATATTTTTTTTTGAAAAACTGTACTTGGATATAAGATTGATGAAGTTGACCTTTGAAGAGAATTATAATACTTGGCATTTTTATGCCGCAAGGGGCATAGAGTAATTTGAAGCAATAATGGGATGATCTGTTAAACTAGAGGGAAACCAATGTGGCATAACATGACATTGTGAACTTCTAGTTTGTAAAGGTTTTATTCAACCAGGAAAGCCTCTGCTACTTTTTCACTTACCCCTGCTTTCATGTCATGCATGAAGTGATAGATTTTTCTTTTTCTCAAAGTAAACCCAACCTGGCACAGCTAAAGTTAACTACTTTTGTAGCTTATTTATAGCTTGAAGCAAAAAGTTGTGCTTAGTATGTTACATTTTCCTGTGTAGATATACATCATTGCAGCATCCTCTCTCTATGATAAGAAATTTATATACATGTTGTTATGTAATACAACATAGTGGCCGTTAATGACAAATCCACTCCAGCCAAATTGATACTTCTTTTCATGCAGTTTGATGAGCAAAAGGAAGAGGTAACTGTGGAACAAATTTTGCGTGTTGTGTTCTTGGATGCGGAACGACCCAGTCCTGTAAGTGGAAGCCAAATGGCTGTGTTTGTAGTCAATTTTATGATGATTCTAGGGTCAAGTTGCACCTATTGACAATGTATATTCATGATCAGGCACTTGAAAAACTAAAGCGTCAGTTAGCTGAAGCTGAGGCTGCACTAGAATCACGCAAGAAACCACCAGCTGATACAGGTCCTCGAGTCGTTGGGGAAGGTCTTGTCATAGATGAATGGGTAAGGGTCGTATTCTGTTCATTTTTTTTAGGAAATTTCTTACCTTCTCTTTCATTCCGTTAATGATTTGTTTTTCTTCTTCTTTTTGTCTTACAGAAAGAACGAAGGGAAAAATATCTAGCTAGGCAACAGGTTGAGGCCGTGGACTCAGTGTAAAGACCATTTTCTTCTGTTGTAAGTGCTTCTTTTCCCTGAATGGGAATCTTGTTACACATCCCACCACATGTTATATTGAGGTCCATTTGTGGGATGAAGGGGAGGAAATAGAGAACAATAATGTGATATCCAATATCGCAAGTTGTGAGATAGGCTGCATGTTCATAGTGCTTGTAGATAAGGGATTTTGATAATAATTTGTAGTGGCATATGCATTTGCTATATCATTGTCCTTTTTTAGTATGTTACTTGATGTGGTGATTGTCAATTTCTTGAATAGCTTGATGCGGCACTGGCACAAATGATCTTGATTTGTAACAGTGCATTCGTGATAGAACAGTATTTATAAAGGTGGTTTGATTGGAATATAGCTTCAATGTAATACTTGTAGTTGTAAAAAATGGTATAGCTTCAATAACAGGACTCCATTCTGCGTCAACTCGTGAAAACTTGAAGCCTCTCTTTGGCCTCTGTAGGTAAAATTGTAAATGACGCAGGGAGGTATGGGAGGAGAAAAGAAAGGGGGTGGGGTATAGTGGAATCCATGTTATACTCTCTGTAATTGAAAAGGAAACATATTCATCACGATTAAAATTTATTAAAGGGGACGCATCCTGTGAATTTGTGTGCGCTTGGGTATAATAAAGTAAAACAGCATGGAGCATAACTATAACCTTCGCATCCAAATCCAACTCCTGTCAACCTCCAAACGAGACTCAGTGAGCTGACGCCTAGCTTCTCTCCATGGGTCTGCAGAAGTAAGTCCAGAAGCTCTCTACGCAGCTACCCCTCTTGGGTTTTGATAGTTATCTTGTGGGCTGGGACTAGATAAGCACGACAGGATTATATAGCTCTCTCACTTTATTACTATTGAGACAACCTGCTCTTTGTTGTAGGTCTGAATCTGCATATAACATGCTTAAGAGTTTTACTACTTTGGTTGGATGTTAATATGTCTGTTATTGTACTGGGAGCTGCAGTTGGACTCTAAGAGTATATGATCGATCCAAATTGTCTGCTCCAAGACATGAATTGGTTCTGGCTGGTTCATCAATGACTCGCGTAGGCCTTTTCAGGTGTGAGGGATAGCCATTAGGTGTCATAGGATGTTTGGCTTGCTGGTAGGAAGTGACCTATTAACTAGAGTAGCCTATGGGTTATGTTTTCTCCAAAATCTTTGCTATGCGTTGGTGGATCTCCCAGTTACAGACAGCGAGCAGCGTCTTCATCAAGAAAGATAGACCATCTTATAATTGGTGAAAGTTCTTGCATAGTGCTTGAATCCAAATCCAACTGTCAGGAGACTGCATTGTTCGGTTAGCCTCAAGTCCTAAGACTCCCAACATGCAACAGAAAATGCTTTAGCTTTCAACTGAGCAAAACATGCAGATCAACATATATCATGCATCTTCGGAAATATATATATATATATAAACATTCAATCCCAAATCTCAGGAGGACCCTTGCACCATTCAAACAATCTTTCTCGATATTCCAAGCTTCAACTAGAGAACAAAGAAGTTTGAAAAGAAAGAAAATCATTAATCTAAACTCCAAAAGCATCCTGTACATAACAGCTGGAAAGCTGGGCGAGATAATCGTTGAAAGCATAAAAGCCTTTGAATAAACAGCTGAAAAACCTTCGCCCAAAAGTAGTCATTAGATTCATACAAGCTATAACGATATTATAGACCTTCCGGCAGTTGAAAATTCTGAGAACCAAATACATGATGAGAGCTATTTTGCGCGAAGACGGCGATGCCACATTTGCTGCTAGTGAAACCCTCCCACAAAGGGAAATTGACAGTTCCTGTTATCGTCTTCTTGGCTGAGATGTCTTTGACTGAGCAGAGCTTTCCTAGCCTCCTGACGACAAAATCGTTCGCCAGGACACGGCCTTTGTTCACCCCCTTAGGACAGTCGGTCACCAAACCATTTTCGCATAATGCCACCATGATATCGACACCATTACTGTCCACCTTTGTCCTTAATGCTCCGGTTAGGGAAACTTGCAAAGACTCTGGTGTTGGTCTTTGGAATGTTGCCTGTCCAGAAAACTAATGGTCAATTCCATCGAACATCGAACTTAGATGTCGAGTCATATTCCAAAAGGAAGTTGGTCCAATTACTTACTGCTGAACCTTTGATGAAAGAGAAAAATTAAGGATACTCTGTTGATGGTTAGATGCACTCATGCCACTGCTTCTTATATGGTGAATTTCAACGTCCATCAGAGAGAAGCATTCCAAGCTTCTTGTTTCATTTAACTTTTGGAGATAAGTGGTTTCGTTGAGTAAGATTAGGCATGGCAAGAAGTAGGGAGGTGGGATTGTTCAACTGCTCATAGCTCTTTACATCTTGGTCTTATGGGCTTTTTGATTTTAAAAGGTCATGCTTTAGTGCATTAGGTTCATGTGGTGAACCGTTTAGTCAGCGCAAGCATGATGCGGAAGGTACCATCTTATAGTTGCATTGTTGCCGACCACCGCGCCAATATCCCTAGTGAAAATTCTGTCGTAGACAACATTTATACAGATCCCTTGTTATGCATTGTAATATGAAGGCTGAAATTTTACTGTTTTTGAAGAGTAAAAGAGAGCATAGGAGTGGCTCAGTGGTTGGGTTTGGCTCGTATTAGCTGCATAGCGAGTGGGCTAGGTATCATTGTTGGGACAAAATGATAAACAGCAGGCATTTTTCAAATTATGTGATCATTTTTGAATAAAACTAACAATAATTGCAAGTCAATCATAACGCAGGGACGGAGGAGATGATTTTTCAAATTATGTGATCATCCGATTGTTTAGTTAAACGCTATTTTGCCAATGTAGGTGACCACAGATCTTTGGAATATGACGATGAGAGATGTTATCTACTGCATTTTTGTGCATTTCAATTATCATCATTCTAAGAAAATGTGGGATCCAGAATTTTAGGTGGTTGGAGATGATATGAAAAAGAAGAAAATTTGCAACATTGATCTGACATCACAGAAATTAACATCAATTGAATGCAGAAGGTATTGTGAATATGGTAAATGGGACAAACCTGGAATGCCGGAGCAGGGAGTCGAGAAGCTGAGGCAATGCAGGACATAAGACCGTCCTGATCATTCCCAACACACTGAGCCCTCCCCTGGACTACCACCTGCGGGGTGAACATGGTATCCAGCTGCAAGGCTTCGACGTACGCCTTCTGCCTGACCGTCCATAGGCTGGATCCGAACGGATCCTTCCACCCCATGTAATCCCAGTAATCAACGTGGTAGGCCAGCAGTATCACAGGCACCTCCAGGTTGAAATCTCCCCTCCCCAGCCTCGACAGCAAAAGCTCCGCCTCTGGCGACGTGGCGCAGCCCTGCGACGAGAACAGCTCCACCAGCACCGCCCCTCCCCTCCTCTGCTCCTCCGCCGTGAGGTCGGCCGTGGCGTTTTCATAGGAAACGTTCGTCGACGAGGACGAGCGTCTGCCGAAGCAGGCGAAGAGACCACGCCCCATTTTGAGGTGTTGTCCCGGCGGAAGGGAGAGACCTTTGTCCACCAATATCAGATCGGAGTTTTTCCTGTTCTTCTTGTCAAAAAATGGAGAAAAAATTGAGAGAGAATGGAAGAGGGTAGGGAGAGAAAAGTGTAATCTATAGCAGGGGAGGTGCAGAGAGAAAGGTGGCGAGGAAAATGCTGAGAAGGGCTTGAATGCATCTGATATTTGTTCAGTATAAATAGAATGACAACCAAGAAGCCCTGTGTTTTTTGTCACTATAGATGTCAAAGTTGTCGCTAAAGATGTTGAATGTCTCCCTATGCGTTGGGCTCTTTCCTGGGTAAGAAATCTTGGAAACGAGGAAAGGTTTAGGTGAGATGTCGTTACAAGACAGGGGAGAGTCGGTGACACGTTGTATGATCAGTTCGGACCACCGTCACCATCTCCGCTAGGATGCCTTGGCAAGCAATCTCTTTCTATTAACTATGGGAGATGAGTCATATTTTTTTATGTTTTTGCCTCTCTTAGAAAAGTACAACTCTTCTAATGCTCGCTGGCATCAACACTTTTGACACTTTTCTTGTCATTGGACGGAGATCTTATGTTGGGAAGTCATATACGGAGTATAAGGGTTCGTTTGACAAATTTTTTTTTTTGATTTTCAGTTTTTAAAGAGCAGCTTAAATTTTTTTTTTATAAAAACAAGTGGGTGTTTGATAACCCCTTTTTTTTTGGAGGTTTTTTTTTTTTTGGTGTTTGGTAACCCTTTTTATTTTGACTTTTTTTTTTTGTGGTTTGCGGTGGCGGTGGTGGGGTGTAGCGGTGGTGGCCGGTGGTGGTGGTGGTGGCCGGCGGCCGAAGGTGGCTGCCGGTGGTCGCCGGCAGTGGTCGCCGGCGGCCGGCAGTCTCCGGCGGTGGTCGCCGGAGGTGGCTGCCGGTGGTCGCCGGCAGTCTCCGGCGGTGGCTGCCGGTGGTCGCCGGCGGCCGGAGGTGGCTGCCGGCAGTCTCCGGCGGTAGTCGCCGGCGGCCGGCGGTGGTCGCCTGAGGTGGCTGCCGGCGGTGGGAGGGTGGTGGTGGTGGTCTAAGAAAAAAAAACCAAAACTGAAAAAAAAAACCAGTTTCTGGAGTTTTTTTTTTTACTCTTCAGTTTAAAAACTGGTTTTTAAACTGAAAAAAAAAATGGTTACCAAACGCCCCTTTTTTTTTCAGTTTTTAAAAACTGAAAAAAAAAGAGGAATTTTTTTTTCTCAAACCTAGCCTATCTAGTCAAGATCGATGTTAGTGAAATTGTTGGGGCTCCTATTTTGAGTGGACGGTGCTTTAAGAGGTCGTGCTAACGAGAGCGACTAGTATTATATTTTTTTGGGCAAGATTAGGATTTTATCGTAAGGGAGCAAAATAGTCCGTTTCGCTCTGTATAAGCGGTTATAACCGTTATATCTTTTAATTTCTATGGACAAACTCTGTAGGCTCGTCATTGTAAGGGCTATAATGTATGTCAAAACAAATACATAATTATATGGTAAGGCAAGAATATTATTTTGTTATCGATGGTTGCTTTTTCCGATATTACAGCACAATCTAAACTATATGTATTTGAGTTCATTAATATGGTCTTTGCCTTCCAAACCTTTAAAAAATTTTCAGGCAATTTTTTATTTTTAAAATACAACTAAATAGATATTAAATAATAATTGGTGAGAAAGTAATCTCCCACCTCATTACTTCTAACCATCCAACTCTATGACTTCATTCCTTCACTTCATAATTAATTATCTCTCTTTCTGTGTATAGTACGAGATTTTAGCTTACTTCGTATATTATTTGCAATTTGATCCAAGTAAGGGGGTCAAATGTCTCCAAGAATCTCGATTAGACTGGTTTTTTCCAAAGTACTTTAGACTTAAGAAAGAGAGTCAAACTTCTTGTATTGGTTGAAACTATATAGTTGACAACGGTGACGGAATCAGAAATTATTTCTAAGGTTGGTATAGGAAATACTTTCAAAAATTACTTACATATTTCTTTTGTTTTTGTTTTCTTTGTGGAAAGTGATATTTAAGCTTCATACTTTACCGTCAAAGTTTTATATTTGATGCTAAAGATCCTAAAAGTGTCTATATATATAGTTACTTTAGTGACAAAAATAGAGTTTAAATGATTAAAGTGAAGTTCAAATTAAAATCAGTTTATTTTTTTGGTTGATTTGTCTAAGTGTAAACAACAAAAATGACATCCCATTTGGGTAATTCCAGAGTTTTTTGTTGGGCACTTTCCTCTGTATGACCTAAAAGATATTACAACAACAAAGATAACATGCATGACTCGAGGTCGACATTCCAGCAAAGTGCTCCAAAATTAACCAAAATATTCAATCTGGTCTACATTTCTGAGCTAACTCCAGTCGTAGGCGTATTTGATCTTGCCACAATAACCGAGTTTAACCTCCACTTTCCCAAACTCAAGACCAAACAGTTACTCGTAAAAGAAAGAGTAGTTTAGCCTTGCCAAGGAGGCCTCTTTGCTACTCTATTCTCGATGAGGTCTCTATAGAGAACGAGGCGAGAGATGAACCAAGTTCACGTGCAAACCTGACAAGTCTGAATGAAGATGTCTCAAACTTAGCATAAACATAGCACCGGCTCCATTAGCCGTCACCGCAAACGGGAAACCTTGTGCGTGGCGAGGCAATAAATCTTGTTAATCAAGTTGGGCAAAGTGTAAGGTCTGATGGAAGTCAGAAAATACCTTCAATTTAAGGCAGACAAATCTTCACGGTATTGTGTACATATATTTTTGCACATACAAAAAAATAGTTGGCCGCATCCAGGGAGAAGGTGTGGCCTCGCCGCTAAACCTTGTAAATAGCTTAACATTGGAAGGACGACCCTACGAGAGTGACATTCTAGAGAGAAGGATGTGGCCATAGCTAGTCTACTCCAACATCCCACACCAGACCTTTGACCACCACCATCGAAGGTTGAAGCAGTTGCTCTAACTACCATTTGGTTCTTGCATCTTTGGAATTCATCTTGAAATTCCAAACTTACAAATGTAATAATCATAAACAAGTTTCATGCAAATTATCGAGATGCTCAGTATATTGGGTGCTAAGATAAAGGTTTAAATGAAAATTGGCGGTCTCTGATATTCAATGTTGTGATCCCTTCGCTCCCAATCAAACATTCAGTGGGCTGGGCTCGGTTTAGGAGCTTGACTAATGCTTGGTCATAATGATATACATTGGGTTCGTCTTGGGGTTGCAGCTGCAAGCTTCATCCATTTCTCTCAGTAATAAATGATAAATGTGCAATTCTCTTTCGAATGCAAACAAGTATAGCGTATAAAATTATGACTACAGTCGGTGGTGGAGTCAGAAATTATTTTTAATGTGTACATAGAATAATAAAAGATAAAACTTTGACAAAGATACTTGAGCTCTACTTTGATCATTTGAATTCTACTTTTATCGCTAAATTGACTACATAGGAACATTTTACGACCTTTAACGTTAAAGGTGGAGATTAAATGATGAAAAATTATGTTTAGTTATCACTTTCCTTTATTTGTGTAAGTAATGATCTAAAGAACATCTCCTTTTAAACAATTCCAAAATTTTCAAATGGGCACCTAATTGCCTAATATTTGAATAAAAAAAAAAAAGAAGAGATGAGAGAAGATCGAGGGCGGGCATGTGGCAACCGCCCGTGGCCTCCACCACTGACTATAGTTTATTGATTTACTTTGAATTCCTTAAAATCTACACGTTAGCAGTCCAACCGCAAGCAACTGCCCCACTATTAGCGGCAAAAATATTATTATCAAAAAGTTTGTCGTAGAAAACGAGAAATCCTTTGGCACTGGATGCACACGTATTTTTGTAGGCACTTATAAAAGAGGGTCTCCACACAAAAAGGTTGAGGGAAACCCTACGTAACCTTTGAGGCTCTTTCTGGGGACCTCATGAAATGTGTCGTGTGGGCATCTGCGTAAGGTTGCTGCAATTCTTGTGGTTAACAGAGACGGGGAGTCATAGTAGAGATCCTGAAGCTGACAAAAACCTGATACTCCTACAGGCCACACATCACACAAGCGAATTTTGGCCACCTTGTCGGTATTAGATAAACCAGATGGCATGGCACAAAGCATCAGTTGTGAGCGAACGTGTCATGACCGCACATTGGGGGCTTAGCTTGCACCAGCACCACCCCTGCATTGCTCATCATCCCGTATAAGTAGTCTCCTTTCACCATTTCCCTCTTCATATCCACAACTTAGTCCACTTTTGCTCTCTTTCTTCCTCTACTTGCTCTTTTAACATCAGCAGACTACAACTTGTACTTTTTCCAATTAGTGTCACAAGTATGTTGGAAGGCAAAGCAGTTGTTGGTGAGACTGATATGCTGCAAACCATGCAGCAGGAGGCACTTGACATAGCTGCAAAAGCACTCGACTTCTTTGACGTCACCGAGGCCACTGAGATAGCCCGTTTAATTAAGAAGGTAATGCGCCTTTGACTAGTTTTGAGGTATGATTTGATTTGAGGGTATTGTGCAAATGCTGCATATTGATCTTGTTGTGCTGGTGTTCTTGGATGCAGGAATTTGACAGAGCGTATGGACCTGGTTGGCAGTGTATCGTAGGGACAGATTTTGGTTCGTTTGTGACTCACTGCTACGGCTGTTTCATACATTTTTCCGTTGGTAGCCTTGCTATTCTGCTCTTCAAGGGCTCAGTAGGCCCGGAGCTTGAGGCAGATCAATTTGCGGCCTTGGACCTGGAGACCGTGAAAGCATGAAACTCCTATTTTATTTTGTAACTTTTTTCCTAGTTGTTTTGCCTTTTTATTTCCCCTTTTCTAGAATAGAAAGATGGAATTTCATGTTCACTTTGCGTCTCTGAATCTCGTTATCGTTATACTTTGTGAAGGACGAAATAACGTGGGGAGCGAGTCACCAACAAGATTTCCGGCCAGAGACTATAATTCAGACGTTTTCGTAGCATTTAATGACTTAATTACTCGTAGATTATCCACATTTCTATCGACCAAGAGGATACCATCTTTCACGTCGTAATATCCAGAAAAAAGATGCATGTCCCCCTATCCTATATATACCGAAGACAAGTCGAAAATCTTGACAAGGAAAGATTGTCAACTTTTTTCCACGTAGAATCCCAGTGGACGAAATTATATTTCCGGGAGAATGAAGAAACTCTTTGGACTAGGGTGTTAATTAAGTTATTCCTCCTTCCTCCCCCCCCTCAATGATGTTTCTTCGTCCCTTATAAGTGACCTAATTAGACTGAGAAATGTAAAGAGCTTAAATCATAGAACAGCCTTTGCCTTTCTTCTTACGCATGTACACAAACTTCTGAATCTATAGACCCAATGAGCAAAGGGTTAACAGTAGTTAGCGAGGCACCAGGATGATGCTATAGACCATTAATTGCGAGAAAGTAAATTTTTAGTGGTAATATATATACTGAAATTAAATAGCATCATATATAGGGCATGGATCAGATTTTCTGTTAATCAGCAACAATTTCTACCGATTTAGACCAAATATCACAAGCGTTCTTGGTAATGCATTTGAAACTGGCTGCAACTTTCTAAGGCAATGGCAAGGAAGATTAAAATCCTAGCTATTATATTATAATATAATATAGTGCTCACATAAAGAGTAGATTGGCATGTCTTAGCAACACAAAATTGTCAAAACAGCAACTAAAGAATGGGAAATAAGAAACCTAATCTAACTTATCACGATCCGGCGGGGAAGCAGACGATGTCGATGCACCAGCATGGCTGCTACTTGCACCGCTTTCGTTGCCACCGCTGCTGCTGCTGCTGCTGCCCTCTCCTATATCGACCAGAACCAAAGCAAACCACAGTTCTCCTTGCACCCGGAACGACCAAAGTTGTATTACCATTTTCTCTTTAAGACCATTCCTCTTCTTAACCGCATTCCAGTTCGAGGTCAACACATAACAAGCGCTACTCTTCCCCGATTTCTTCTTCATATTCCACCTCCTGAAGCTTAAAATCGCAGGATCCCCGCCCTTCGGTTCGATCAGTTTCACGTCCATGGACTCCACATACCCGTTGTGGTTTCCATGACGCTTCTCTTCATCCTCCGTCAGAAATCCCTTGCTCGCTGTGCGTGCTGGAATCGAAAGCCGGTTGTGATTGTCTTTTAGATCCGTCGGGTACAATCCCTTCTGAATGACCAATTTCACGTTCGACCCCCCCAAACGTAAAATTTCGTTTTCGACATCTTTAGGCAAGTCAGGTGGTCGTTCGGGACCGTGATTCATACTGCTCGACCTTCCACGATTGCTGTCGCTATTGTTCTTCTTCCTCTTTTTTGCCTTTGCCTTGCTGATAGCTCTTATTTCTCCTTCTTTCTCGCTAGAAGTGTTATTCAACTCAGACCTAACCCGTTTTGTTGTTTTGGTGTTCTCTACAGTGACAGGCCTTTTGAGCAACTTTTCTCTCTTCAACTTCTCTTCCTTGGACAAACCACCTTCCTCGCGTTTCTTTATCATAGGCATCTTGAGCGACTTGTCGCCCATCTTTCTTTCGCCCCTGGATATATCCAGCGCAGTGCTACGATGTGGACGATCTCCTTGACATGTATTTATCATCGACCTCACCTCTTCCTTGTAGATATCAACCGCGGCGTAGTAAGAACGATATGGACGACATTCTTGATTCTCTCTCTTCGCCGATCCCCTGGGGACACCATCAAGTTTCTTGTACGAGGATACCCGTTCATCCTTTTTCTCAGACTCGGCAGCCATGCTCCGGCCCTCTCCTTGTTGCTGGTAGGACACATTGTATGAAACTGAACATACAGCGGTCAAGTATTCCATTGAGGTCCATCCGTCGTCGTCGGCCTCGACTCCTTTCACATCCTCCGTCGTCAACAACCTCCGATTCATCGTCTTCAACGAAGAATATTTTCAAGAGAGGACTTTCTGTTGTTAATGTGAGAATTTCCTTGAGAGCGGCTATATATATATATGTGTGTGTGTGTGTCTTCGTGATTGAGCAGGTTAGCCCTTAAACTTTCCAACAATTGTTAGTATTCAGATTGAAAGGGATATCTATTGGATAAGCCTTAGCCAAACCCTTCGAGTTGATTAAAATATTTTGAGGTGCTTTTGGAATGGAACTGAACTATCTCCATACTGACTGCAAAATCCTTGCAGAGCAAGAGAACAAAACCAGAGAGGATTCCGGGGCAATTAAAGTTTCTAATTTTAAACGTTTAAAGGATTAAGCACCCCATTGTTGATTAATTTGACGGGGGTACGTAATTAAATAATTATGCACCCCAATTTGTTGATTAATTCTTAATTAAAGGTCTAGTACGTAATTTGGTAATTACTAAAGGAAGTAATTATTAAGAGGTTGAAATTTCTGTTCAAGCAGTTTGGAAGGATGTCGAGTCCCATTACGACAGTATTTCAAACCCTAAACTGGAAAGGATTCACCTCATCAGTTCTTAGTTGTTTACTCAAGGTAGAAAGCCTTAACCCTCTCTCAAGGTAGAAAGCCTTAACCCTCTTGGATTTTCAACAATCTGCAGATACGATGCCAACACCTGTATATGTACATTGCTCCCCATAGGTAAACTGCAGCTTCCTTTCTCCTTCTTTTGGTAATTGCATCTGGCTGTTCAAGATCGACTACGTGGTTATGGACATGGAAACGTCTGAGACGGACCACCTGACTGGTTACATGAAATCCATTTTGAGTACATAAAAACTTGTCCAAAAGTTTACATTTTTGAGAGGCTGTCATTGACCATGTTGGAGTATGGGTAAATTACACTCGGCGCCTCTGAGGTTTATCCTAAAATACACACGGCTCCGCTTAACTTTTTTTATTACACTATTTTCCTGTAATTTGTACTTGCATTTCACGGAGTTACACAAATCTGACGGGAAACCTAACTCCGTTTGAAATTCCCTGACACACCACTTTTTACTTTTTTCATACTCAAACTACCCTCCCTAGTTTATATCATTAACCTCTATTAATTTAAAATTAAAAAAAAATCCTAAATCTCATCAAATCCCTAATTTAATTTATTGCCTCTAAAACTCCAAACCACCACTGCGACCCAGCTTTCCTCCGTCACGGCGACCCATCAAAGCCGGTGAACCACCACTCTCAGTCGCACGCCAAGGGCCACCAAAGGCCACCAATCGACCATTGACAACAGACATGCAAACACACAACCCACACACACACCCCGACAGACACACACACCACACCCACTGTAGACAGCAGGCAGCAACCACCACTGCGACCCAGTCTTTCGCCGTCACGACGACCCATCAACGCCGGTGAACCACCACTGCCGCACGACCACCACTCCCAGTCACACGCCAAGGGCCACCAAAGGCCTTCAATCGACCACTCACTCCCA
Source organism: Escallonia rubra (assembly GCA_033065855.1). Classification (NCBI taxonomy): domain Eukaryota; kingdom Viridiplantae; phylum Streptophyta; class Magnoliopsida; order Escalloniales; family Escalloniaceae; genus Escallonia; species Escallonia rubra. Next base: position 124,300 of record JAVXUO010001214.1, on the reverse strand, counting down.
TCGATTGGCCCATCCACGACCGTTGCCGGCACGACAGCCCAGTACCCCGCCACCAATCACCAAGGAAGACAACCCTCCTTCATTAATGGCATACGAACGGCCTCCCCAAGGCCACCAACTCTACCAACAGTCAATCCGTAGAGAATTTTCGGTCACCAAAAATAACAGCCCAGCACCTCGCCAACAATCACGTCAACCAATAGCCAATCACGACCACCTTCTCCGTCATCGCATACCAACAGCCTCCCCAAGGCCACCATCGCAGAGAATTATTGAGGGAGAAGTCACATGCAGGGGGTTGTTAAGGGATAAGGGGAAATGCAGAGTGGAGAGGGAAAAAATGTCTTTTTGCCTCACACCGTTAACACCGTGAGAGAAATCGAGAGTCAGGGAACGGAGAGTAATAAAAAAAGTTAGACGGAGCCGTGTGTATTTTAGGGTAAACCTCAGGAGTGCCGAATGTAATTTACCCTTGGAGTATTTTAATAAAATAGTTATTAAGAATTATCGTGGGGGTTACAAATTAATTATTTTTCACATAAAATGACATTAAGATGAGAAGTAATTAGTCTTTAGACCATTATCATTCTAGCCGTTAAAAAAATACTTGGCATGGTAGCCAACGGTTAAGATTTAAACACCAAAGATACTACCCAAGGTTCCATCTTACACCTCCACTAATTCCTAATTTGCCGTTTCTTTCTTTCCCTTTTTCCATTTAAGACAATGGCCTTCGTTCTCTTTAATAATGTCTCTGCTTTGCCCCTTTTGCTGTTATTCTTTTGGTTATTATTTAACCTTAGGCAAACAGGGATGCAGGCAGTAAGGCTGGCAGTCCTCTTGGCTTTCATGTCCTCTTCTTGATGCTAGTGATAAAATACATTAAGCAATTTACTAGAGCCCATGATAGCCGTATCTTAAAAATTGCCCATCATTCTAAACTTGCACAACTGGCCACGGCAGCGATACAACACCGTGCCTTGAGGGTCCTCGCCCTAAAGCATACACCTATCTTGCACCTTTAGCTTGGCAAAATTTTCGGGCAGTCATTTCTACCCCGGAAGCGACCAAGGAGGTGTTAAAGAAGCTCTAGCTTACTTTTGTTAGAGGTAAAAGTTTGTCTCCGTTGACACTGGGTAAAGAAGGGTATTGTGTGAAACTCATACTTTTCTATTAGTGCAAGATAAGAGAAGTTACAGCAAAATCGCTGAGCGGTTGTATTCTGCTGGAGGCGGCGTGCTAAAACGTATTACAACGAAGCATTCCGTAAGAGGCGCGAACCATCTTAAAGAGAGCGATCGCACCTCAACCCAGTCCTCGCCTTAATCCAGTGTCAACATAACTTGTTTCTATGATGTACGAGACAAATTCTTTGAACCCTTACCGCGCTAAGCAATGAGGTAAGTTGTTTTTCATGCTCACAACTAATGGAGGTACGTGCTCGCGTGTTTTTCTTATATTTCATTTCTTCTTAAAGCTTACTAAAATACTGTAATTGATTGTTAAATATTGCTTCCAACAGACGTGGTGTAATTCTTTTGCATATAATTAACATCATGCTTCCTCATATCTGTTTCAATCTACCGTTTTGTCCTGATGGTTGTACTTATCAAGAAATGCTAGTTCCACTTGTGCTCAATGTGCCAGTTTATTGGGATCAAGTACAAATCGGAAATTTTACAACTTAGAGCAGCAATCTTCGCTCACTCTTTCAATGTTAATCTTGTGACAGCAAACTGACTTGCACAAGCAATACGTTTACAATTATTTTGAAGGAATATATATCGCAAAAGCAGCATTGGCTTCACAAAAGCAGATGCCGCAGTAGCTTTTCTTATAGATTTCACTTTGATTATTATTTGCATCTTTGAAAGTATTTTATTGCTTTGACGGTAAGCATACTCTTTAAAAATCAAAATCATCCTGATTCGGCTTTGGTGAAGTCAACAAGGCAGTATAAAGCCTTAGCCTGTCCTCCCCAAGCGAGGAACATCGCGACAATGGTCTTCTTGGCCTAATAAATGACAAGGAGGTAAGCGTCAGTCGATGCTTATACCGCCTCCAAGCAAGCTGAATAGCAACAGCAGCCCAAGTTCTCCATCCGGGCGAGTAGTATCTCGCACTCCTCTTTACTTTCTCCTTTGCAAACGTGTACCTGAAATGCTGCGTGACGTATTTCACATCCTCGGCTTCTAAGCCAAATGCTTCTGTGGTTTCAAGAGTGACTAATGTTGATGAAGATGGTGGAAGCCTTTCTATAAAGGGTCTCCTTAGGCACCATGATAAGAGCTCATCTCCGCTGAAGTTTCCGGGACCTAACATGCAGCAACTCTCTACGCCATCTCTTAGTACTTGGCTGCTTTGAAGATGGCCTCTTACTATAAACAACATTCTCTGAACTGGATCACCCTCTCTAGTTATCTACATAAAACTCAAAATCAGGTTTATCCATAGTAGAAATTCTGTTGTAATTTGGTTTTCATCAAAGCAAACTAATCTTTTCCTTAATTAAACCAACTATCGTCAAAACTTTGGGACTCACTGTTTCTCCTTTTGTGAATATTAGGGACTTCACGCGGTCACAAATGTTCTCTAGGACCAAATTATCCATATGTTGAAACAAAGGCACCTGTGAGAGTCTTAGAATTAATTAGACTTTTTTCCCAACAAATAATAACAAGGTGTTACTCAACTTTGAATTTGTTGCCACGTAAACCGAACGAATACGCATATGGGAGGTACCTGTCTAACCAAGTCCAAGCAGAGATGGTACTTGATGTCCCTCCTCAGTCCCTCAGGGAGGTTCTGGATCATCTCACACTCGTCCACACCACGCATGGCGGCCCAACGCTGCCGCTCATAGTTTCTCACTCTCTGCCTGAACGCCTGTGGCAAGTGTCTCCTTCTCATCCACCACTCTAGGTTCCTCATCTTCAGTTGCATTGCTTGTTTCTTTGATGTGGTCGAATTCAAGAACACCTGCACATATATTTCAGTACACGTACGAGATGAATGATGAAAACTCCTTATATTACGTCCCAACAAGAGCGCCCCTTGCCATGGTTCATCTGCTGATTCTGCTCAATAAGCAAAAACCATAATGTTGCTAGCCTCCTAGCGAAAAGTCACTTCTGAGACTGGTTCTAGTTCAAGCATTTAACAGTGATCGTTCCTACTGATTTTAAATTGTTTGGACGAGAATGAGGCGCATCATCGGTGTGATATAACTTTTGGTAATAATGGTTGCGACGGTAACTTTGAAGTGAAAAACATGAGGAATCAACATTACCTTGATATTTCCAATCAACGTGGTGACGAGGAGGAGGCCAGTGGAGATAACGACGGTAATGAAAACAACTTCTAGCCAATCTGTTGTGCTCGCCCCCGATGAGAAGGTGCTGTTTCACATAAACCACGGAGAAATAGGCTCACGCACCACTCAATAACCAAAAAGGTGTAAAATTGGGCCGGGCTAGCTTTAAGCCCAGGCCAGCCCGACCGGTGCAGACTATGGGCTTGGGCTGGCTTCTGTTTCAGTCTTCCTCAAGCGACACTTTATTACAAGATTTTTCTATTAAGAAAGCCTGTTTTCACACTTTTGGCAGCAACATTTTAGCAGTAGACTGTGGGCCTTCCTTTAATCCAACTAAAAGGCAACCACATTAGTATTTAATCTTAACAGATTTCGGAGTGGCCCGCTAGAAATGAAAGAAGGCTTTGAACAACAAAGGAAGCCCAATAGTTTTAGTTTTAGTGTTATTCTGGGCTGCTTATATGAAACTTCAGGCCCAAGTTCATAATATCTCATTTTAATTAAATGCTACATGGCAAGTGATTATTGGTTAGAGCAAGACAGATCATAAGAATGAGAGAGGTACTTTGTCTATGATAAGGAGAGTTCAGAGAGGTGAAAGGGGAGGTACTTTTTCTACTCTCTTTGCCATATATGCTTATTATTGAGATTGGCAGTTTTGCAAAAGAAAAAGAAAAAAAAATTATGCTCACCCACACACACACATACACACAGATGATATATATATATATATATATATATATATATATATATATAATTTCTTTCAAAAACTAACTTATGCTTTTGAGTGTTTGGTATAAAAGAAAATCACTATCATAAAATCAAAATTCACGTTATTGATTCGAAAGAAAGAAATGAAGACGTTCAAGGAAGCGTCGCTAACATACAACACCATAATTAGTGGCTCAAAGATTGTAAGGCCCTGGTCTGAAGATTGTCAGGTCCTCAAGCAGGTACGCTCGGAACATATGCCTTGGCCTCAAATTCTAAAGGGGCCAGCTCCTACTGAACATAGACCACGACAACAAGTTCCGAGGGGCCTGCCCGCCTGAGGATGTCAATTTCCTCTAGGGCCACCCTTTATGGAACATATGGCCACGACCACAAGTTGCTAAGGGCATGTCACTTGCGAAACATAAACTTTGGTCTCAATCTTCCCAGTGTCCATCTCCTTAAAGGCAATAATTTCCTACGTGCTCGCTAGCTGGCTGCAGAACATAGGCTTCGGTCTCAGGTTCCTAAAGGTCCACTGCTTGTAAAACACATGCTTGAGTTTCAGTTTCCCAGGGGCCATCTCATTTGGAACATAGGCCTCGGTTTTAGATTCCTAATTGGGTTCCCTATCTCATAGGCTACGGGCCTATTCTACCCAAAGTAGTAAACCCCCTATGGCATGGACTAAGGCCATGGTATCCTTGGGGGGTGGGGGGGGGTCAACACCTGATGTGGTTAGCCACCTGCACATGATGTTTTAAATACCTTTAATGCCTCTAATGCCTAAGAGTCGTTCCCCAGCAAAAAGGATGCCTCGAAAGCTATATCCAGTCGAAGTCTCCACACTCAACAGCCTGTGGAGTTATAACAACTCCTAGGATGGTACCCAACCTCAATCACCTCTGCAACACCAGGGATATGACAACTCCAGCATGTGGAGAAAAAAAACTATTGGTCAAAGGTGCAATATGCTAAGGGTACAAGGCCCATATCCCACCATTCATGGATGATGAGTATTAGTCTCAACCGTGCATGAGAAAAAGCAAACGTCACCAAGATAAACTCATTCAAGTTCACCACTTGCGAGTAGTAACCAGACCATCAGGGGTGTACCCTCTAGAAAGTCGACTGGGGCTCAAAATAGCCCTAGGAGAAATGTCCACCAGGGATGCAAACTGGTGCAAATACAAGTCAACTAACCAAGGAATGTTAATAATATTAAATTCCTCTATAGGGCTAGGTCTTTGTAAGCACATATCAGACTAACGAGCCTATTGTGTAAGAAAACTCTAGGGGGTATGTCCCATCTGTTTAGGCCTTTGGAAGACCCAATAACTCTATCGAGGACTAAAAGGTCCAAGGAGGAATTAAGGAAATAATAATGGTCCTAACAGTGACAAGCTATTAGGTTTTTAGATATTAATCTTTTATTCCATAAACTGAGCAAGGATACGTAGGTGTGGAAATGAATATACGCTGAGCTATGCTTTGTAAATTACATATATCTGAGCCCAGCTCTAGGATGGGCGAAGGCACATGCCAATCATTATGAGATGGCTCGACCACGCGCTAGTGGAGAGGACGAACTCCATTATAGAATTTCTTTCTTTTTAACCTACGACCATAGTTGTATCAAAAATCTAAAAGTTCTTGTCTCTCGACGACGACGAATATGTATCACTTAATATGATTAGCAAAGTTTTAGCGGCTAAGGTTGATTATGAAGTGGTTTTTATATATGTCAAATACTGTATTTAGGGACCATATGACGAGCTCCTTAATATGAAGGCTAAATATGACGATGGTTGTCTCTCAATGAGGATTGTTGCTTCTCTCCTGAAACTATAGTTGTAGTAAGAATCTTTCCAAATTAGTTACCTGAGAGTCATAATGCCGTAAAAGATAGGAAAGAGAATCTTCTCAAAACGATTTTCAATCGTAACAAGTTGAACAGCCCACGTATAGATTCCATAGAAGTCGTCATCAGCTTTTAGGCACGTAGACCTTGCTTCTAAGTTCTCCCCCCATGCTAGTCGAGTTCCATCTCTCAACGGGCTGCTTGTTCCATAATAAATGGGGTCTTGGCAAGCCACTGTTCTGAGGCCACAGACCTGTGTTCCTCTGCACTGCTCGTTCAAACAATTAGCAACCCTTTGGAGCCCTAGCAAGTACCAACATGCTCCCACTGCCTGCACAAACATTTTGCTCCATAAGCCCAAGGAAAATAGGCAAGGTGATATTGTAGTTTTGAATGCCGGCCCCCCGTTTTATTATGCATGGTCACAGGTTCGAGTTTCATGAGTAGTATGATATCTAAAACAAGAGATTTCACTCGATGATTTTAAAAGAAATAACTTTAGCTTTAGTGTGGTAATATTCAATTCTAGATGAAATGAACGCATGTGGGTGGGTGGGGGTGTTGGAGTAAAAGTGCAGAATGGAAGAAGAAAAATGAAATTATATGGCTTGAGGCGCGTCTAAAGACACTGTGTTTAAGGCGATATTTGCCCCCACTCGTTTTCAGTTTGTTACCGGGTTAATTGCAAATCACCTCCAGGATTACTCAAACCAACAATCTGCAAATAGTAATAGTAATTCTGAATATTCGTTTCAGAATTGCTCTTCGAAATTGTGTATGTAACTGAAAAAAAGAAGAGGAGATTTTGAAGTTGGAATCCAAAAACTTAATTAATTCTGAAATTTTAGAATCTTATATATGTACTAACAGTCACCCTTTCATGAAGGGACACAACCATTAAAGGCACTACTTCAGAATTAATTGTTATTTCTGGTGCCTTTCAAGAATTATTCCAAAATCACCAAAGTGCAAAAGTAAATGACTGAAAGAAATAATTCCGAAAATTGGCTAAAAAATATGGGCCTCCGTTAGATCATAAATCAATGTGCCATACGCGCTTGTGACAGGCGTGCAATGTGCTAAGTGCGCCACATGCGCGCGCACGTGCGGTACACCGCAAAATAGCATTCTCAATCTTCCCTCCAAAATATCTCAAAATAATTCAATTGTACGTAGAATGTGCTTGCTTATAAGGGGAGAGAAAATTTCTTTTCTTTTTAATGTGGGACAAAGAACAAGACTTTTTGAGTCTTAAATTTCACTTCTAATATATACAAATATAATAACAATCTATCACCAACAGTGTGGGGGTATGTGTGTGTGTGTGTGTGCGCGCGCACAGGCCAAGGCTGCCACGGCCAAGCAAGGCAAGGCCGAGCAAGGCTAAGGCAGCACGCAGCCAGAGGTAGGGTCCAGCGGCTGGAAGAGCACCGCACGTCGCGTGGTGTCCAGTGCGCCCCCGGCGGCCCTTGAAAATCCGGAGGACCGAGTGCCTCCCATGCCCGGTCGTACTCATAACCGAGGTGAACAGCTGCGCGTGGGTGTGTGTGCGTGTGTGAAGGGGGGTGTGTACGTGGGTGCGTGGGTGGGTGTGTGTGAAGGACTAAAGAAACTAAAGATGATTTTAGGTGATTCAGGCATATGCTTAGAGATGCAACATTGGAATAAGTAATGATCTTACGTGCGCGGCGACAAAATATGCAATGATGTTAAGGGCGATCCCCCACCAGAAAGTCCCAAAAATATAGCCAGAGAGATTTTGCATACGACGCAAGTGGCTGACCGAGTGACAGATCTTTGGGAGATATTGGAAGAGAAACACTACTAGGAACACAGTCATCACCAGTGTTGTTGAACCCTTCTCCAGAAGAGCTGGAACTGCTATCCATAACACAACCTGCATCATCACGTTTAATTTGAAAGAGATCCAAATTAAGTTCAAATCGACTCTGATTTCTTGAAATGCAAGGGGAAGGTCATAAAGTGCATCATGTTTTGTTGATCACTAGAAATAGTGGTGATCTACATTGGATACACGGTCAAAGGAGATTATATATAGTTGCAAGTTGCATAATACAACGGATAGGGAATATCTGATGAGATCATGTTCATTGATATTCAACATTGGTGACAAGCAGGCATATACATGTCACCTTACCGTAAGCTTTAATCACCTTACAGCATATGTAGAACATAAGCAATCAATAACAGAAATACAGATTCTATCGAGGTTAATTCAGAAGTCATAGACCAAGAAAATGTTACGAGTACCAAAAATTGTCACCTGGGGAACGGGGAGGATGACAAAGAGGTCGAGCAAGAAGCCCTTCTTGGCCTTCAAATATCGCAGAGCCACCGCCCTGTTGCGTGGTGGTCGGCTTCTTTCAACTTCACTGCCACCACCACCAACGCCGTGAGGCTGCAGCTTGTTCATTTTGAGCTGCAGCCACATGTTCCACGCAAGTAAGGCGTCGGTCGCACACCGAAGCACGGTCACTGTGATGGCGAACCATCCGTCCACGAAGAGGCACATGCGCGGCTTGCTTATGGAGAGCGCGTAGAAGAAGAGAGGGTCGACGAAGAGGCCGGTGGCGCATACCAGGAGGAACACCCTGTTCCATTCCCGAACCCTTGTGGCTCTAGGGTCCAAAACCCTCGCGAGTGAAAACCTTCTTCTTCGTGGCCGGCGGCATGTGTCGAACATGCCCTCGCATTCTCGAGAGCTCTCGTCCTCCTCCTCTTCGTCTTCTTCCTCTTCGTCTTCAGTGTCATCAGTGGTATCAGTGTCATGATAAGCATGCCAAGTTTCTTGCCCGCTAGCCATCCTCACTGAGAGAGAAGAGAGGAGCTAGGTTTGTAAGAGAGAACTAATAGGGTATTTATGCACTCCATCTAGAGGTGAAAAGGAAAGACATATATATAGTGCGTCAACATTAAATCCAGTTTTCAAAAAAAATTCTTTTTAAGTTGTTCTGAATGACAACAATTTTTGGGTAGGTTAGATAGTATCAATCTGAAAAGTAAAGATTTACTGCGAGTTCATGAAATTCTCCTATGTAAATTATAAAAATTTACAATTTACTCATTTTGAAAGATCGACATTTTCTTTAAGTAAAACGTACAGTTCTATACAAAGACCGAATAGTCGGTCCCTCTCTTGATCAATTAGTAGGCGCCATGGTTGTACAAGAAGCACCCGCCTGATGAATCCAAGACGCTCACCAAGTCTATCTAGCAACTTGGATGTAGAGACCACCCAAAATGCTTGTCATATATATAGAGAGAACGACTGATCACTGAACATGGATAAATCTCTTTGTTTGTTGCAAGCACACTGTTCAAAATGTGTGAATAATTTGCACTCCTATCCCCTTAGTTCAATTGCAAAAAGATCACATTTGGCTAATCACACTCACACCCTAGCCAGCGATGGCGGACATCATGTGCAGAAATTCGAAATACCAGATCTATATGTTTTTCTAGACATTTTTTTCGCACGAAGAAGGAGGAAGTGTTTTACCAACTTAAAAATGTGAAGCTATGTGGCTTTCCAAATGCAAGAGATAGAAAGTCAATTTATCTTTCAAACTGAAAGGTTGCAATTTTGTATTATCCAAGCGTGTCCTATCATCTGGGTTGAGCTGCCCGGGAATGATTGTCACCAGTCCAGCAAATTAAAAACTACAGGCTGCTTAATGCAAACATGTCAAAGTATTAACCAGCCGCTATAGCTCGTAAAGAAAGCCATACCAATATTGCTACTAGAGCAGTGCCTGAGCTGATTTTTTTCTTCCATTAATTAATGTGCACAAGTTAGAAACTTTGTTTGCAATAAAACTACAGAACTAGTAGCCCTATTTTATGGATCAATGGCCTGAATGATGCACTCACTATATATGCTAAGTACGACAATCCAAAACTTTTAGTCCTAGAAACCTAAACCATTTTGCGTGAGCCATTGGCATATGTTAGATTTTACTCAAACACTGAGTTAAGCATTAGCTTTTGTAGCTAAGCATTGGACCCCTACAAGTCCCCACCACATTTCCATATCACGTGGTGCATGTACATTGAAGTTCAAGCAAATCAATCACTGGTTTGCAGTTTCTTGTTTGTGAGGAAAGATTCTTGGTCGAATCATTGTAGTTCTTAGCAAAAACGGATTGCGTGGACTTGAGTAGGGTAGCCCTGCTTACGGAAAGTGAGCCAGTCTCTCTCGCTCAGATAAGTGTAAACAACAGAGGTTCTGCGCAGCTTCCCCGTTTTGTTTTTTGTCAATGATTGCTGGAAATAAACGTGTCTCTCTCTCTCTCTCTCTCTCTCTCTCTCACACACACATAAAAAGTGGATAGAGGCTCTTTAATTGAGGGTGTGAAGTGAGCTTCAGAGTTAAAGAGTCCAGACGAAATGAAATGTACCGTGTGAAAAGATATATGAGAGGAACAGAATATCAGTCACTATTTGGTAATTCGCTGTATACCCACAAAAGCTCCTCAAAAAGCTAATATGGTTACGTTCCTGTATATAAACCAGACTACTCAGAGACGGTGGGGGCTACAGCAAGATGTTTGAGTGTACGAACTGTTTTTGGTGAAATTATTAGACGATCTCCGAAACTGTCGTTCATAGATCAAGAATGTTCTGGGTCATACCGTGAATCATAAGAGAAATTGGCAGTTTTTATCTTCTGAAAACAGATTTTTTTGTGAGAAATGTGAGTTTTGAAGGCAGGGTGACCTTGAAAGGATTAGACAATGCAAGCAATGGGCCTAATTTTTGCACAAGCTCTTTGTTTTTCTTTCTTTTTTTTTCCTTCTCATTACTCGAGAATTGTAGTGGTAGAAATACTGAAATTAAGCTACACAATCTTCCCCTGCATGGTTGAGTAACCAGCTAGGAAAATCATTCGACCAATAAGGCATGTTGATTCATCCGATCTGGTACTTAATTACAAAGAGTCTAAGCAACATTCAATAATAATTGGTAGATCAGACCATTTTCGACCTTGGTCAGGCTTACTTTGACATTTGGCATAATGGATTATTCATTTGGCAGTGCAACAGAACGCTGAACAAGTGAAATGAAACTGAAGTTTAGCTCTTCCCACAAGGATATATTATTAGACTAATAGTCAAAATCATCTCGATTTGGCTTCGGTGAAGTCAACAAGGCAGTGTAGAGCCGAAGTCTGTCTTCCCCAAGTGAGGAACACCGCGATAATGGTCTCCTCGGCCTTATAAAAGATAGGGAGGTAAGCGTCAACCGGTGCTTATACCGCCTCCAAGCCAGCTGAATAGCAACAGCTGCCCACGTTCGCCATCCAGGCGAGTAATATCTTGCGCTCCTCTTTACTTTTTCGTTGACAAAAGTGTATCGGAAATGTTGTGTAACATACTTCACGTCATCGGCTTCTAGCCCAAATGCTTCAGTTGTTTCGAGGGTGACTAGTGTCGAGGAAGATGGTGGTAGTCGTTCTACAAAAGGTCTTCTAAGGCACCACGATAAAAGCTCGTCTCCACTAAAATTTCCAGGGCCCAACATGCAGCAACTTCTTACACCATCTCGGAGGACTTGGCTGCTTTGAAGATGACCCCTGACTATAAATAGCATTCTCTGAACTGGATCACCTTCTCTGGTTATCTACACATACAGACTCATATTAGAGTTGCATTAAACTTCTATACTACATTTTCTTGTGCAAGTTTCTCTTACTTAATTTTGAGGAAATGGTTCTATAAGGTAAGAAGGTAAAACTATTTTCTCCTCTTAACTCAAATTGTTAGGAATGAGGTTTGGAACTCACTGTTTCTCCTTTCGTGAATATGAGGGACTTCACGCGGTCGCAGATGTTCTCTAGGACCAAATTATCCATATGTTGAAACAGAGGTACCTGCGGCTTGCAGAAGATTCATCAGGCATTTCACCAACATATATGATCAAACTTTGTCATTCCAAATTAATAAACTCGTACAAACTATTGAACTAGATGCAGTGCCCGCAGGTTTATTACCTGCCTGACCAAGTCCAAGCAGAGATGGTACTTGATATCCCTCCTAAGGCCCTCGGGAAGGTTCTGGATCATTTCGCACTCGTCCACTCCACGCATTGCTGCCCAACGTTGCCTTTCGTAGTTTCGGACTCTCTGCCTAAAACCTAGAGGCAATTGTCTCCTCCTCATCCACCACTCTATGTTCCTCATTTTAAGTTGCATTGCCTGTTTTTTTGATGTAGTTGCATGCAAGAATACCTATTTCGCCGCAAAATTTTCTAATAAATATATAGATAGTGTAAATGCAGAAGTCAGAAACTTGTTTAAGGTGGGAAAATTCGATTTTACAAAAATTTGTGAAACTTCCTTTAAGTTAAGATGTGCAAATTCACATTTTCTCCATTTATAATCCCACAAAGTGGTTAATTCCTCTGGTAACAAAGCTTACATTTTCTGAAAAAAGGAAGGTTGATTGTAGTATAAGTAATTTGCAGTTTTGGAGATTGAATGTTCCAGGCCAATTAAGGAACTTATAAGTAAATCAGAATTAACAGAAAAAAAGGAAAATAATAGACATATGAAATTACCTTGATATTACCAATCAGCATGGTGACCAGCAGGAGCCCAGTGGTAACAACAATGATAATGAAAACAACTTCTAACCAGTCCGTTGTGGTCTCCAGGTTCCCAAAGGTACTGATTGCAAATGCGAACACAGAAATAAGAACAATGCCAACGTGATCTTACTTTGACCTTAAGCAGAACAGATATTTAGGATAGCGGTTGATTGATAGTCTAAGCTTACTTTTAAACGCTTAATATTGTTTCCAGTTGCAACTGAGACCTTGATTCTTGACTTCCGGGTCCCTATTCAAAACATGTTGCTATATTGACTTTTAGCGACAAAATAGCGCCGAATATCTCATCTGATCGAGGATATAGGACCTTTTACGGTACCCAGTATCACTATCACTTGTAACAATTGGAATGCTCCAACGAGGTGCAACCGTGTCATATTAATCATCACCAACATAATGAAGTTTTTTCGTACAGTATAACAAACATCTTCTTGGTTTCAAATTTGAAAACCACATATTGATATTGTTCAAAGAGCCATAAAGCACGCGCTAAACTTTTTAATTATAACTTTCTCCGCCACCCCTATGCAAATTCTGTAGCTAAAAGTTGCATTAGCGACACAATTTTATCTCAAGCAGAAAAATGAGTTTGAGAACATTATAAGTTAATGAACCTCGTCCATCCATTGATCAGTATACAGGAGAGGCATAAGTAAGAAGTGAAAAAATCTACCTGAGAGTCATTAGGCCCCAAAAAATAGGGAAGAGTATCTTCTCTAAGCGGCTTTCATTCGTCACAAGTTGTAAGGTCCATCCATAAGTTCCATAGTCGAAATCATTTTCACCGTGCAGGCACGTAGTTCTTGCTTCCTTGTTCTCTCCCCAAATCAGGCGTTGCTTCGTGTCCCTGGCCAGGCTGCTTGTTCCATAGTAAATAGGCTGGTCACAAGCCAGTGTTTTGAGGCCACAGCCCTTTGCGTCTCGGCAGTGCTCCTTCAAGCATTTTGCCGTCCTCTGGATCCCCAGCAAATACCAACAAGCTCCCACAGCCTGCACAGAATTTTTGATAGGACATATTAAAGAGCCTTTGTTATACAAAAGTTCAGATCCACAAAAAAGAGACAGTGCGAACGTATAAAGTCGAAAGATGTCACAGGCAAACTTTGATTTCACAAAATGGTTAAAATCCCCCAAGTAAACCCTAACTTGCTTCAAGCTGGAACATTACAACTTCCCCAACTAAATCACATAAACTAGGTTTCATGCAAAGCTTGGGATGAGGAGGTGTGGCAGGAACGAAAGCAAAGACATCACATCATTACTGTGTGCGTTGTTTATTGACTTTATGGCAGCATATATCCAAAGTAGTCATGATTATATGTACGGTCTCTCCCTTGGCAAGTGATCAGTGATCAAACCTAAGTAATTTTTAGACTAAAATAATTTGTTGATGAACATGACATTGTACCATGGATGGGTCTTGGATCAGATGGTTAGAATTGTTACGGAAGATATCAACCAAGAAGATATCAGTGGGAGGATACTTTGAAGCGTTCAACTAATTAGAATCAATTACGTGTCAAGAGATCCATCTTATATTCTGGGCACAGTCGTTCAAGAATCTCTATATGTGAAAGTAATGACTAATGAGTTGATTACGACACAAAAGTGGAAGGATGGGAATTGAAAAAGAGTATAATGACAAAGTTTCACGGGGGAAGGGAACAAATTAAACCATTGAGACCTGTTCAAATACCCCCAAGAGTAAAGAGCATGTTACTAGGAGTGCTTGCTTCAAAGAAAGATGGTTAAGAAAGATTATATGAGCAAAATGTTAATCTTTGGTCAGCTTTCACCAAATATTTATATGAAAGGTAGAAGGATTAATTGATCAAAATTACCTCAATATATGTGTTTGCAGATTAGCATTTCAGCGAACTAATTTTGCATTTTCTTACAGCAACATATATATGACAAAATCTTGGGGGTAACGGTGTTAAGTTTTTCTGTTAAGTGGAAGGGCACTCGATTAGGTCACTTAATTCTAGGGTGTATATATAGTTTGCAACACACACACACACACACACACACACACACATATATATATATATATTAAAAAAAGTGGAAAATGAATCTTTTTCAACCTAATTCAACACACAAACACACAAAATTTAATCTAAAATATGATGGTTGCACCTCAAGATGACCTTTGAAACACACAAGCAATCACGAATAGAGAATGAAATAAGGTAATGGCACTTGGAACCCTTGATTTGTTGTGAAGTTTGGATTTAGGTTCAGGCGTGAAAATTAGGGCTTTTACTCTGGAATATCTTCCATTTTTCTGAAGACATATATTTTCGTATATTGAAGGTTTTCTCGTGGTGGCGGTCTTCTGATGATGGTGGTGGTCTTATTTGGTGGGTGGTATATCCACATAATTAAACCCTACATATATGACGTAGGGTACAAACAAGTTGCCTTTAGTCAGGGAGTAACTCCACAAACCTGCCAAATGTTAAGACAAGTTTAGTCAATTAACCTTTAAATAAAGACCATATGACTAAAATACACTAAGAGGAAGCTTTTTACAGACCCCGGTTTTTTCAATAAGTCTAATGGAAGGTAAATTTTGGCTTAACGTGCAAAATTTTGATATAAAAAGATGTTATTTTGGTTTGTTGGACTGTTAATTTGCAAACCTACCATATGTTGAGGTAAATTGCGTCAATTAAGCCAACACAGGATGAGGAGAGTGATCTTACGTGAGATGCCACAAAGTATGCAATCAGGTTGAGGGCAACCCCCCACCAAACAGTTCCAAATATGTATCCCGAGAGGTTTTGCATGCGGCGTAAGAGGGAAACCGAATGATAGATCTTTGGGAGGTACTGAAATACAAACATGATCAAGAACACTGTCATCACCGCAATTATCGAGCCTTCTTCCAACATCGCTGGGATTACTATCCATAGCACAACCTGCATCATCGTAATGTCAAGTTACAATCTGCTATAAAATTTTAAGCAACAGAGTACAATAATGCTTTTTAATTACAATAATGCATGCATACATACCAGCTTCCTTCTAATAGCTTGTACGGAGTAATATTTACAATTGGGTTGCAACTGTGCTGGTTGAATATGTTGATGATGGAGTGGGGCCATCGTCTCCCTAACTCTACAAACTCCTAGAGTTCTCTTTAATTGAATTATTATAGAGAAGTATTCTCTTTTTAAGACCCTAACATTTACTAATTTCTCTTAAGTAAGCCGTGGTGTTTGGTCGTTATGAAAGTATCAAACTCAAACTCAAATGACAATGAAGTGAGATACCCATAAAACTTCTGGTGTGCTTGGTCTGGTTCGACTAGATATGATATTATGTAAAAATATCCAACTCAAAAGTAATTGGTAATAATGAGAGAGGTCTATTAGAAGTACTAGCTAGTTTATATTTCTCCGGTATGAGATTATATCTCAACAGTCAATAAAAATTTCCGTAACCAAAAAAATGACGCAAGAACTTGTCGCTATGATGTGATTTGTTGCTTTTTATAATTACAAATTTGAGTCTTTTGTCACTAAAATCACCTGGTCTTGAGTCTTGACTACATGGCTATGTACCTAGAGCTGTAAAAACAAACCGAATTTCAAAATTTAGGTCAGTAAATTCGTACTGTTGTTGTCTCTCAATGAAAACTTATAGGCTTGCTCTAGATCAATTAAGGAAAGATAAACTTAAGCATTAAATATCTTCAGAAGTAATACCCCCTATCATGCCACCATCACCTACCAATGTTATTATAAGCGTATATAGTTCTGTCCATTAATAACATACTTTACATGAGGTGAATATTGATGTGATAATTAGCTTCAAAGTTTTTGAACTTCGGAAGTGTTGGCTAAAAATAGAACAGATCTAGACACAAGATTGGTAATCACGAACCACCCTCTTGTCTAAACCAACTAATAACCTCAACTTTTCTAACCTTTTCCTCCCCACCACTCTCTTGCTATATACTCCGCATGAACAACAGACAAGACATGGTAACAACAGATGCTCAGACTCACTGCTGCATGCATTTGTCATCTCTGCATAACACACTAGTATACAAAAATGTCCTCGACCATCATAGCATCATCATTAGCTTAAAACCATACCAATCGAGGATACGGTATGCGCGAAAATTATGGAAGACTTCTGACCTGAGGGAGAGGGAGGATGACAAATAGGTCAAAGAAGAAGCCCTTCTTGGCCTTCAGGTAGCGGAGCGCCACCGTGCCCGCACCCGTCTCGTGCAGCCTGCTGTCCTCGCTCTGGAAGCCGCCGACCACGGCGTCGGCCCGCCTGTACATCTTCAGCTGTAGCCATATGTTCCACGCGTGCAGCGCGTCCGTCATGCACCGGAGAGCCGTCACCGTGATGGCGAACCACCCGTCGACGAAGAGGCACATGCACGTGTCGCTTATCGACAGCGCGTAGAAGAAGAGGGGGTCCACGAACAGGCCCGTGGCGCACACCAGGAGGAAGATCCTGTTCCATTCCTGCACCCACTTGGCCCTAGGGTCTAAAACCCTCCCCACTGAGAACCCTCTTCCACGTGAACCGCACCTGCCGTTCATGCTCTTGGTGTCTCCGGAGCTCTCTTCCTCCTCCTCGTCTTCTTCATCTTCGTCGTCATCGGTGTGATCATAACCATGTGAGATTTCTTGCTCACTGGCCATGCTTCAGTGTGTCACTGTGCGCCTGTGTTTGTGTTTGAGAGAGAAGAGCTAGGCGATTAAGATGCAGAAGTGGCTAGGTTGGGTTGGGTTGGGTTGGTTTGATTAGGTCTAATCAGGAGGGAATATGTGCAGAGATTTTTCTGAGGCTGGAGTGAAACACATGAAGAAGAAGACACGATGAATTATAGAGGTGTAGTTTGGAAGAGATGAGATGAAACAGAGAACGATAAAAATGACGCAAGTATCCCATATTGTCCTTTTAATTAATTGAAGCCCTCGATCTCTCACTTTCAAACGGACTCACATCACTCTGGCTAGTCTTGGACAAAGCAAGAACTTAGGTTGGAAATTGGTTGTTTGGGTGTTACTCGGTTAAGGTGTGGCTAATTTGGCACCTTTTTTCTATTTTGCCTAGTTTATAGTTACAAATCATATACACTTTGTGCTAAAAGAACGTGAAAATAGCTGAAACATGGGGACATACCCCTTTATTTTTTGTTGTTGAAAAAGTGGCAACTACCCCCGTTGTAAGAAGATAGCTACAACCCTATATATAACGGCAACTAAAGGTCGTTAAACATTTTTAGTAACTTTTATTTCTTGACGCTAAAAATGTAATGTTAAGAATTGTCGCGATAAGTGTTAGTAAGAATAGTACTAAATATATTTAACGACTATTAATTATCGCCGTACGAGGATTATAACTCTTTCTACAAACAAGATATATACCAATCAAAATCTCTTTTCTTTGTTGATCGCCATTATAGACTTCATAATCATTAGGTGTAGGTTTTTTCTGGACAACCTGAAAGACCTAATTAAGACACAGACTCTGAGGCCAGTGCTTCCTAAACTTGTGAACATTTTATTGATTGGCTTTTTGTATGGTAGCAATTACTTAATTATGTCCTCCGGCCTTCTATATGCATGGGGGTGGTTTATCCCAGTAAACTGGTACGTACCAAAGTGGTGAGGCTAAGTACCAGAATACATATAAATTACATGTTTTTCTATATCTTGCAGGATGAGGCTAAATAATGCATGCCATGTACATGTAAAAATGCCTAATTTTTAAGTACGTTACGCCTCAAGACTGTTGAGATATATACTAATCTAACGGTCATTTATGAAAAAGTGACAATTTATGGTTATCGTGTGAAGTAACCATCATGGCGCTAGGCAAGAAAATGTGTATGTAATATTGATTGTTATTAAAACAAAAAAAGTTAAAATGTATCTAAGCAGTCCAGAAATATTATCTCGCTGGTAGACAAAACAGCTCAATTTCAAAGTTAACAGCTCATTTCGGAAACAATTTACGCTTGAACAAAGAACAGACTCATTGAGCTTATTTTGTTTTACTATGGTGGTATCATGTAGTAGGTACATTAGACAACTAGTTTGAATTTAAGAAGCATGAACACAAGTTTGAATGCAAGCGCACTCTCCAACTCAATTCATGTTGATAGTTGAGCCAGATCGATCAATCAATCATGAGTTTTCAATAATCTTGATAAGCATAAAATTCAATCGTTAAAGCTTGTATGAACACGAGGCGCTTGCTAAAGGAGGCCAACAAAGCTAAAACTGAGTTCCCCGCTTGTTTACGGCATAGTTATCAATACCGTACCGGTATCGGTTGTACCGGCCGGTACGTATCCTTTTTGCCTTTTACTGGTACGGTATTCCATAAATTTTGTAACGGTCAAAATACCGCTCTGTACCGGTTGTACCGGCCGAAAATTACGTAGCGGCCGAGATATTGTGTTTTGTACCGATTCCTTAAAAAATGTAAAAGTTATAAAATTTAATAAATTGACCATATAAAGACTAAATAGAAAAACACTCTAAGTTCTATTATACTAATAAAAGCCTCTGTAACCTCCTGCTCATAAAATTTATTACAATTTGCAAAATCTTTCTTGATAAGTTTTCAATCTTCACTTATCTTTGATTTACTTCATACCTATAAACTTTGATCATATTCTTTCATCTATATATGATGTACTACTTTACACACACTTGCTCGCGAAAATACATGCACACACACAAAAATAACTTATTCTTGAACCTAAAGACATTATTATTGAACAAACTAGCTTATTTGAAAACTATGGTAAATCAAGCTCTATGTATAGGATAAATAGTTTATTTTAGAAGAGATGTAAGTAAAATAATATATGTATATATTGTTAGTTCGCCGGTGAATAAATAATACAAATAGATATTGTTGATGAAAATCTTGAGACGGTATTGAAACGGTACCGATACCGATACGTACCATTTCATGAAGAAAACGATATACACTTCGATACGGTATTCATAACTATAACTATGGTCTACGGCCCTAGCATTAAAGGATTACGAGACAATAAGCTAGTTTTAACAGCATATGCTTTGGCCAAAACCCTAGTGCTAACTTGTTAGTATTAATTAGCCGTCCTGCTGCGAGAAATTACGTAATCTCTTTCGCTTGTACGATGTTGACGATTGATAGAGAAAGTTAAAATTCTAGCTTGACAAGCCATATACCCATAATCCCGTATCTTTTCAGAAATAGACAAAGTGTTCACAACCGTACTAGCATGTGAAGGGTCATATTATGTTCCATTCACATGCCCCACCAAGCTGGTGATGCATGTGGCTCCATTTTCGTAGCTCAATAAAAACAAAAATTTGAACCCAATTCCACACCCATTGAACACAACGATAGTCACGTACTAACACTCTTGTCAAAATAATTTTAACTTTCGTCAAAACAATGTTGGTTTAGGATGTTTATATTATTTGCTTGTGTATTATTTAACAAAAAGTTGTATACACTTGACATTAATTAGTACTGGGCTAACAAAATTTGTCCATAACTACAAAATAATGAGCACCTTTGCAAAGTCGACTCTATCACACACACACACACACACACATATGCCTCATTAGGAGTCAAAAGTATTTTCAAATGCTTAACTCATAGCAAAAGTGGATTAAAAGCTTTGCTTAATATGTGCCCTTAAGTTGATGGGGGTAATTTGGGTATAATTAATTGAGGGTCTTGCTAACTAGGGTCAGCTTAAGAGCACTTGTTAAGCAACCCTATGTAGTGCATTAACTTTTTGTTTACAAATAGTAAACGTAGAAATTCAAAAACAAAGTGATCGTAACATTGGATGCTCAATTGAATATATTGCTTTCTCCAACAAAATTCAAAACAAACTAATCTAGTTTTCAATCTTCCTGAAATGCCCTTGAGGCATACTTTCTTTACTTAGCTTTGTGGGTTTCTTTCTTTCTTAACTCAACTAAATCATTTTTCTTAAAAATTACATTAGCAAGAAAAAAACGTGAAAGCGCAACATGCACTCACAAAAACTAAACTCTATAGCATTCCTTCTGACGAAACAAATTTGGAAATGGTTAAGATTTCATCGAAGTCAAAAACTATTTTGAATCGAATATGAAAATCACTTCCAAACAAAAATACTTTAGGGTAGATGTATGAATTCTGATATTGTTTTGAATAAAACAAACTATATATAAAAAAAAAAGCAATTTCTAAAATAAACTCGACGGAATTAAGTGAATTCTTAATAGGGTAAGTTTGAAATATTGAAATTTACAAAGGCTAAGGACCAAAGGTGATTAAGGTCATCAAAAGCTATGTAATCAATCTTTCACATAAATAAATGTGCGTACGGTACCTATTGAGCATTTGCCATAAAATAAAAGCATAATAAAAAGAAAAACATAAAGCATGATCTCAATCAAAAGGACACAGAAAAGTGAGTGCTTTTTTGTTTGTTTGTTAACTAATGACAATCATTTGATGTACTGTATACGTACACATGTTAATCACATTGTTAAGGATCTGCTTTTTATTTTATGAGACGCCGGGACTGCAAGTGCAGCAGTAGAAGGAGAGAGAAACATTAATTGATCCTCTGATAATTAAGTTCGTTACGTTTACTTGTTGTCGCTAAAACAAAAGCGTTGATAGAAATGATAAAGAATAAATTTTGATTGTTATCCGTTGCAATAATTCCGTAAACAGTGACAATTAGTAATAGTTAAATATATCTAGTGATTTTTCATCTAACACTTTCAGTCACAATTCTTAACATCATTTTTTTGACGTCACATAAATAAAAGTCACTGAAAACATTAATTGCCGCTATGTGTAAGGTAAGAGGAAGATTCCTTCAAGTCGTGTAGAAACAAAAAAGTTTCAATGATGAACGCAAGTTTTCACCACATTGTTTTAACCGTGGAACAAATGGCGCAAGTTTACGATTTAGTAGCGGTAAATGGAGGTACTCAGATAAGAATGCTCCAGTCGTCCGGAGACCGTGCTGGTGTATTGTATACCGGAAGAGAGCAAACACTCCTATGGTACTCCTCACTCCATTATGTAACTGACCTTTTATGTCCTGTTAGAAGCACGTGAAGATTTACATCAGAGGAATGGACCAGTTGGCAGTCATGTAAACTACATTCGGTTCACGAGAGAAAATATGACACATACAGAACAGGAAGGACCACATTGAGATAGAGCTAGATTGCCGGGTTTGATTGATCTACTGCAAATTTAGCTGGGTTGTTTGGCTGCACCTAGGAAGCCTCCTCCGTCTGGAGTTTACTGAGACATTGGCTTGGGTTGGGCTTGCAGAAACTCCACCCCTGATTTGCAAGTCCAGATTGGAATGGGCAGTCACAAAGATTGTCAGGCCTATAGCCATTTTGGACCAAGCCCGCCCCTATCTGGGCTATACTATGTACCACCGTCTTTAGCATTAGCCTACTTCATAACAAAAGTATATTACATAAAGGGTTTGCTTTTTTTTGCGCAATGAAATTGTCTTTGGATACATCAACCGACACTAAAAGTTCCCTCTTCGGACGATTTTAAGAGTGTCACAGCGGCTTGATGCATTTAGATAAGGTACTTGTCTAAAATTTGAACTCATGGTAAGTCAAGGAAGTGAGCAAATCTCTTTGACCACCAGACCAACCCTCTCAAATTGCACAAATATTTATTTACGAATCTTTTACTTTCCTTAAAGCAAAAATCAAGCTGAAAATGAAGTAATTAGGGAAGCAGAAATAGCAATTATTTTTATACAAAGCCTAAACTCAATTCTTCTTAAAAAGACCAGTCCCACTTTTATTTGCGCCTCTTATAATTAGATTTCGCGATCAATGTTTCGCTCTTTCTTCTGCTTTCACTTAACTTTTATTTTTTTATTATTGATTGATATTGATTTGTTTTCTTTGTCGCTCGTCGCCCAGTTAAGTTTTACTTAAGAGCCGCACATAAGTAGCAAAGTCGTCACTTAGCCATTTTCCACCCCAATTACAATCGCAATTTTAAAATTCCGCGCCACCCCCCTGAAACACTGCTGTCGCCCAAAATCCATCTGCGTTGCAGTTTGCTGGTGAAAAAGGTAACAATCTCTTCTTCAATGGAAAAGCCTCTGCCTAACATCTGTTTTTTTGCTGAGAAAACGCGAGTAAGGTAGCAGAAAGCTTCTAATATTCTTGCGAGGTAGCATGTCGAGGTGGCTGTTGTGTACTAGGTTTTGTTTTCCCTTTACTGCAATCTCTTGCCAAGCAAATGGAGTTTCGTTACATGCTTAAACTGCGTCGTTTCTCTAATTTCTAGCTTTTTCCGTCAATTGAGGCGGACACTGTAGTTCTAGGGTTTAAATCATGATTCCATTTTGAATTGTACTGGCCCAATCATACTAAATTAGTCTCAATGACTCTTCTACGTTTAGGATAAACTTATTATTTTTTATTTTATCACATATATTTTCCATATAAAAAATGTTAATATGCTAATACTTGTGGTTCTTTTGTTCAATTATCTGAACATGAAATAACTATTCGATTATTGCTGCATATTCATGCATGTATAGTCACATACCATTACATTTCATGAATATGTTGTTATTTTTGTTTAGAATGCATTCTTTAGGGGTGCCCCTGTATCTGAAGCCCCTGAATTGGGGTCGGTGACATAATCATGAAGCTGCGGTTGAACCACTCCCTTTTCCAGTTTAATGACCAGTCCCGTTGTTAGAACCTATTTCGGCTACCGAGGGAGTAGCACTTTGTACGTCAACGATGGCCAATTGGTAGAGGAGGCCTTACCATGATTTGACTTCATCTAGGGCTGCACTACTATCATATACATAAATGGAGATGGAAGCGTCCGCCATTTATGATATCAGGCTTAGAGGCATAAGTGTAGAAAATTTAAAGAAGTGCGGATTCTGAATTGAGGCTAGGGCCTTTTGTAAGTGTGGACAGTTTTCCTAATCAATTATTGTTCCTGCATTGTTGTAGGTTTAAAGAGGTGCAACTCTGTACTCATGGGTGATTTGTCAAGGTAAAGCGTGGTTGCTAATAGTGAATGACTAGTCGAAATTTACATGATGTATGCATGTCTTGTTTGGATTGTAAAGGTAATTCTTTTTTTAGCCGGCTAACGTGCAAGCAAGAGTAACGTATATCTACTAGTTGGTTAGGAAATGCTGATTATACCATGAGTAAAATAAACGAGACCGTTTTAGTTTATGATTGAGTGCTTTTTGTCAAACCTTGCCTTTTTCCTTTTCTCTTTCTTGTGGGAACACATGCGGTTCTTCTTCTTCAGCACTGGGAATCAGCCTCCAGAATCATTTCCAGTTGTACTTAGACTCCCAATTCCGAACCAATCTTTGTACCGTGACACATGCCCATGGTTCAGCTGCTTTGGAAGTAACTAAATCAAAGGTTGACAACAAATCCCATTTGCGAACGCCATAACATCGATAGATATGTCATACACTCGTACTCACCCTTGGTTCCAGGGTTAACTGTGAACTGTAAGGAAAATTGCTGGTGTGAGTGTACACGACATCTGGAATTTCGATTGTATAAGCTGTTGTCACAGTTAAACATATCAACCTATTCCAGAGGAATAGAATCCATTAATATATGCTAGCCTTAGAGAAATGCCTTAAGACATGAAGGTTGTCTCAGAGCTCAGAATGGATTCCAGACAAATCAAATTGTCCCAAACAAATCTTCAGATCCTATTTTGCTTTGCGAATAATAGAAAGGATCTGATAGGCACTTCATTCCCAGAATTTTTTCCAACTGCTTTTCAGCAGAGCTTCCTCAAGCATCATATTGAAGTAGTATTTGTTACTGTAGTTTAGAGATTGCCATCTATAAAAGGGCACCAAACTTGGATCTTGTAATGGGTTGTCAACATGTTTAGAATTTCTTGTAGCAATCCGTTTTTCTCTGCACCTTCCTTGGTAGGAAGGTAACAAGTACAGATATTTGTAAAACCAGGACTGTCTTCATCCCACCCTCCCCAACCTATCGGCATTAGCTGCTCACTCTAGTTCTTTTTATATGGTTGAGGAGGGGGAAAGAGCGGGGTGGAGTGCAAAGACTTTTTCTCAAGCTCCTTAATCCCCAGTCCCTAATGGGGTTTGACCCCAGCTTACCCTCTTTGGGGATTCAAGAAGTACCACTTGGACTATCTAGCTAGTTGTCGTGAACCCAGAGTTCGACAGTGGAAAAACAAACTCCATTTTTCCTTCATTATTTTTCTTAAGATTGAAATGGCACTTTGATTTTCATATTTACTAGGTGGTGCTCTCAGTTGTTGGTTCTTTTGATGTGTGTGTTTTCTATATGGAAGATTTATTCTGCTTTCATCACAGTAGTTATATATATACACACACACACACATACATATATATATAAGACACCAGATGGATCTTTGAATGAACAACATGTTTTCAGGGAGGATGTCAGCAATACACTTCGAATACTTATTGCTACGGATTGTCATCTGGGCTATATGGAAAAGGATGAGGTAAGGCGGCACGATTCGTTCCAGGCATTTGAAGAGATTTGCTCAATAGCAGAGCAAAAGGAGGTAATAGCCTTTTCCTTTCAGTCTTCTTTTGATGCACAGAGAAAATATTTCTATGATCGCCATTATGTTGTTGCCTCCTTTTTGGCTTCTTTTCCCACTTGTATCTACTTCAATCATTGTTTTAAGTCATTCTAGCGGCTTATTTGCTCTCCTTCCCTTATTTTTGGCTGCCCTCTCCTTTTTTTCACAGTTTGAGTCCTCTTGACCTTTTAGCAAATTTCTAGGTTACAACCGATGCAAACTGTCATCATACATGGACCTTTCTCCATTTTTTGACTTGTCATATGCTGGTTGATATAACTATTTCACCCTAACTCTGAGTTGTGATATTCATATACGATAGGATTTTAGCTAAAAAGTCAGGGACTTTCAAATTGTGGAATGTAGGGAGTTTTTCCTGTTCCTGAATTTTTAGTGTAGATATAACTCGGCGAACTTTCCTCTAAATGTTACTCAGTCTATTTAATCTGGCATCAGGTGGACTTTGTGCTCCTTGGTGGTGACCTTTTTCATGAGAATAAGCCATCAAGGTCAACATTAGTGAAGGCCATAGAAATTCTTCGCCGTCATTGTCTCAACGATCGACCTGTGCAATTCCAAGTTGTCAGCGACCAGACTGTGAACTTCGCAAATGTGTACTAACCTCTTTTCTGCTCTTAGTTTACTTTATACAGAACAAAGCTGTTTCTATGTCCTGGTTGGCTGAAACGAAGACTTCTTTACCTATTGCACAAAAGAAAATAAGCTTTGATATCCCCTGCTGTTTTCACCTGCCTACGCCATAATTTTGCTAAGAAAAGAAAAGGGCAGGCGGGCGGGAGGGCTAAGAACTCTTGCCTTTTGGAATTTTTGTTGAGTTCTTGCTTCTTACCATTTGTAGAAATGTATGAGAAAAGAGGCAACTCCACTTTTTCCTAAAGTGATGCATTTGGCTTTTGTTTAGCTAGATTCTAATGTGTTTGCGTACACTTGAACAACACCTACGGTACCTCAATTCCTTCAGATGTGGTACTGTTGAACCTCCCCAAAAAAAAAAAAAAAAAAATTTCTTGAACCAATATAAGGAAGAAAAAGAATTGGAAGAGAGAAGAAGCTCATGAAATCTGTATAATGGTTCTAATGCTGTTTTAAGTTGTATTACGAACTCAAGCGCATGCACTCATATATATATATATATGGGGGCTGATCCAATGCTAGCGCTAGCAACTTAACCCAAGTTGCTAGCGCGATCTGGCCGTCCATGGGCGAGAATGGACGGCCAGATCGCGCGCCACGACTACCAATTTTTTCACCGTCCGCAACATAGTGAAGCGGACGGTAAATTATCGTCCGCAACATAATGTAGCGGACGGCCAAATCGCGCTAGCGATTTGCTAGCGCTAGCATTGGATCAGCCCCCTATATATATATATAGGCTAATATGTATATGTTGTGATAAACACTTTCAGTGGATCTTCCCCTTGTGATTAGAATGTTGCTCTTACCAGATTTGGTCATGTTAATTACGAAGATCCTCATTTCAATGTTGGCTTGCCGGTGTTCAGTATTCATGGAAATCATGATGACCCTGCCGGAGTGGTATGGATCACACTAAAATGCTGCACCACCTACTGTCATGCTTCATACTTTCTTGTGGGATGCATTACCATAATGACCAGTTATGCGACTTAGGAAATTAGTATATGTCATCACTTGCATGTTTGGAATCCTCATGCATGATTAGTTTGTGAAAAAAAATATATCTCTTCTCTTTCTGTTCATCTTCTCAAACTTGGTGTCGCTAGTGCAACTTGATAATTATTTCTGTTAAAGTTACCAATGGGCCCAACAGTAGATATCATCTTCAACGTTTTGTACGTGGAGAGACAAATTAAGGTGCACCACCACCAAGTGCACAATTAAGCAGAGTGCACAGTGCACTATTAAAATAGGGGCCAAATGCTAGCTAGGAAACTTGAACCCAAGACCTTTCCATGCCAGAGCTCTGATACCATGTTAAGTTACCATTTGGTCTAAAAGCTTAAACTATTAGAGAATTGGCCAAACAATGTATATTATGCTTAACAATTTTACCCCGCGTTGGTGTGTCATTTCTAGTTTTGTATAGTCTATGGTGTTGGTTGTTTTATAATCTGCTTTCTTGAGCCTTTGGTGTCTCCTGTTGTAACAGGACAATCTTTCTGCAGTAGATATCCTTTCAGCATGCAATCTTGTGAACTATTTTGGGAAAATGGTTCTGGGAGGTTCTGGTGTTGGGCAGATCACTATCTACCCCATTCTTATCAGGAAGGTCTGTTAGGAGAGCTCGTTTATGCAATACAATGGTGGATAAAAGAATTGCTTGACAAAAGCTTTCATTATTTTCTTTACAGAAATGGTGTTAATTTATGAATTACAGGGTTCAACTTCTATAGCTCTTTATGGCCTCGGGAATATTAGAGATGAGCGACTTAATAGGATGTTTCAGGTGGTTGTTTGGACTTGTTTTTTGCTTTTGATTACTCATATGATAGTACTTACATATTGATGGCTCTATATTTTGCTACCCTAGACGCCACATGCTGTGCAGTGGATGAGACCTGAAGCTCAAGAAGGGTGTCAAGTTTCAGACTGGTTTAACATTCTGGTGCTTCATCAGAACAGGTTGAGTTGCTTCTAAAGATGGCTAAGTCATGCATTAAGATTTGATTAGTCTGGTATCTTTAAATTAGATTTTCACATGATCCTTAATGTGCACATTTCAGATGTTTATGTAGCAACTGGCTAATCTTTTTTCTTGCTTGACAGAGTAAAGACAAATCCCAAAAATGCCATAAATGAACATTTTTTGCCGAGGTTCCTGGACTTCATAGTTTGGGGGCATGAGCATGAATGCCTTGTTGACCCTCAGGTGCACTTAAAGAGAGGTGTCTTCTTCAATATTCCTGATATGCTTAATGGAGCCAAATTAAAGGTTTATTTTTCATTTGACAGGAAGTTTCAGGTATGGGTTTTCATATCACTCAACCAGGTTCTTCTGTTGCAACATCTCTAATCAATGGAGAATCAAAGCCAAAACATGTGCTCCTTATAGAGATTAAGGTTGCTTCTGGCAAAACCTGAATTGAACATTCATTTTCCTAGAAAGAAATAGATTAGGAAATTAGTCAAATTTGGTGTGTGTTTGTGTGTGTATAAAAAGCATATGTTGAGTTTCCATTAGTTTTGCTTTTAATATTGGTCTGAACTAAAAAGTTCTCGTGCAGGGAAATCAATATCGACCAACCAAGATACCTCTAAACTCAGTGAGGCCTTTTGAATACATTGAGGTGGGTTATTATCTGGTTGCATGCACATATGAAAGAACTTCGCCAAACTACTCAATCTTCATAAATGCAGATAGTGTTGAAGGATGAACCTGACATTGATCCCAATGATCAAAATTCAATTCTTGAGCATTTAGATAAAGTGGTAAAAGTTGTTTTTTCCTTTTGTATTCAAAGTGTTGAAGAATGCTTTACTTTTACTAGACCAGTGTTTTTGGCTTTACATGCATTTTACTAATTTTAATTGCTCTAGGTCAGAAACCTAATAGAGAAGTCTAGCCAAAAAGCTTTAAATAGATCAGAGCTTAAGCTTCCTTTAGTCCGAGTGAAGGTATTACTTCTCCCACTCTTTTGTGATTCTAAAACAAAAATTTGTTTCATGTTTGGCATCTTTTTCTGGTTTAGTTTCTCCCCCAGCTTCCTTAAGAGTTTTCAAGCTAGCCTAGTTGTTTTAATGTGACAGGTAGATTACTCCGGGTTCATGACAATAAATCCTCAAAGGTTTGGGCAAAAGTACGTTGGGAAGGTACTTGTATCTTTCTCAAATCATAGATTTTGAAGACTCCCGGCCCACCCCCTTTTTTCTGTCTAATCCCTTTTTCAACTCAATATCACATGGTTAATTATTTTTAGCTATCTTAGGTTGCAAATCCCCAGGACATCCTCATATTTTCAAAGGCTTCAAGAAAAGATCGCAGTGGGAGTAAGTCGAATTTGTGGGGGTTGTTAGTATTTTCTTTTGTTGTTTGGCCATCTTGATTCAACTTCAAGTTCAATTTTTTTCATTAGATGTTATAACTATTAGGATCAGGATCAAATGATTCTTGTGGCTGATGATAATCATTGCTATCATTACTCAAATTGGAATGGTTGTCTACTTGAGTCTACTTGTGAAAACCATTTCATAACCGAAAGTCTGGTCCTTTGCAAGAACCATTTGAATACCGCCAGACTTTACCTTGTTAATTGACACAAGTACAATACTAATAGTTATGAGTACCCCTTTCCCTGCGACACTTTTCTTTCCTTTTATGATGAGGCTTCGCTGCTTGATTAAGTACTTCTTTGTGAATGTAGCTAAGATTGACGAATCTGAACGGCTTCGGCCAGAAGAACTGAATCAGCAAAATATTGAAGCTTTGGTTGCTGAGAGTAATCTGGTAAGCAATTGAATTTAAAAAAAAAAAAACTCCTTATACAGTTTTGGGTAGAAATAGTTGACTTCTTGTTTTAGTGGTGGCTGGACGTCGGGCGCTAGATCTTAAAAAAAATTTGTCACTTTCCGACGTCTCTTCTTTTCTTTTCTTGTTTTATGCTAACGTGTTAAATGTTAATCCCAGGAGGCCAGGATGTTTTTACAATAGTGATGAATTTTCCAATCAGTAGTTTTTTTCCAACTCTATTAGCCATCTTTTCTGGTTTTTACTTTTGGTAATGCTTTTCTTTCTTTTTGAACATAGCGTAAGCATTTTTAAATAAACTTCAGTTCAACTCTTCATAACCTTGTTTTATTGCAAACTCTGCCTCTTTCTAGTGTATGTGTTCGATCAAGTTTTGAAACTGTGATTTGGTCTTTTTTTCTTATCTTTCTCTTCCACTGAGATTGCTTTTGACTTTTTAAGCCAAAATATTGTTAATTATTTTTACCTCTTGTTTTCTTTCTGGCCCCACTTAATGATTGTCTACTTTATAGAAAATGGAGATCCTTCCCACCAATGATTTGGATGTTGCACTGCACAATTTTGTTAACAAGGATGACAAGATGGCTTTCTACTCATGCGTGCAATATAACCTCCAAGAAACTCGTGTAAGTATTTCGTCTTGCATCCCCACATCGCTATGAGGTATATATATTGATATTTTTGGGATTGCCATGCACATACTACATTCATGTGTATCTTATGGGAAAGTCTATATCATGTTTCATGATTCTGTGTACAAATGTTTTGTTGTTAGGAGCGGAGGCATATAGGGGTGTAATGACCTGTCCACGACCCCACACCAAGGTAGTGCATCCCTTAAAAGGGTTAGCCAAGTAGGTACCACTGAGTTCGTATTAAGGCTGATATCAAATTATCCAAATCAATTGTGGGCTATCAAATCTCTCCTCCTTGTGCCTTAGTGTCCCCGTTAAGGTCCGAACTTAACCTTGTCACGTGTAGCCCAGAATCTTCCTCTCTAGCCATTGTTAAATAATACTGGCAGTCCAACAGAGTGACAGATTTCTGCATTCTTGTCCCAATTTTTGGCTACCCAACTGGATAACCCAGCCCGAGCTTTCGAGAGTCGGCCCTTCTGCCCTTTGCCATGATCTGGTAAGCTGTCTCCAGTAATAAAAATAAACTAGCAAAAAATTCTCAGGGTTCATGTTCACTGGATATGACTAGTTGTACAACTATAGTCAACCTGTAGTATGATCATCCTTTATCTGGCGTCGGACCTGCTATTTATGAAAGTACGAGATTGAAGCAAAGATATTGGCAGAGTCAAATTATAAATCTCATCTCAAAATTAAAGAACCTTTATTTAGGAATTGCCACAGTGACCAACCACATGACTAAATGAACTTAAAACATAAGGGCGGCCATGTAGATTTTTAGGTGCGAAACAGGAAGGATTGGGGGGGTAGGTAGAAGGCCTTGCTTGCCCCTTACCGAGGCTTCTTTGATTTCGAGCATCCACCATGT
Organism: Escallonia rubra; assembly: GCA_033065855.1. NCBI lineage: Eukaryota > Viridiplantae > Streptophyta > Magnoliopsida > Escalloniales > Escalloniaceae > Escallonia > Escallonia rubra. Next base: position 93,199 of record JAVXUO010001214.1, on the reverse strand, counting down.
ATATTGATTTTGTCTGTACTAACTGTTGGATTGCCATTTTACTGAAACAGAACAAAATTGCTCGGGATTCAGATACGAAGTTTGAAGAAAAAGATATAATCCTTACTGTTGGATCTGTAGAGGCAAGAAGCTGACACCTATACTATATTTGAGTACATCTGATAAGCAGTCTGTCTTTGTATGGATAATACGTTTGAGTTGGGTAACCTCTACTGTCATCAGTTTATCAATTTGGTTACCACTTATCAGGGAAATTTGAGGATTCTGCATGGCCATTGTTTCCGAGCTGTTAAGTTGCGCTTATGCACAAATTGTGTCTTTGCACGACTCTTAATTTTTCAGTTCTCGAATATTTATTGTAGTTCTGCAACTTATTGCATATGAAACTAGTTCTGCAGTTTATTGATAATGAGACAGACCTAAAGTCAAAGGTAGGGCAGCTACAGTCAGCAGTAAAAAAGTCCGCTTTTCCCTGCAACTGTAGCCGTTTGGTTTGAACTGTTTTATGCATTAGCCATTTGCCTTAAAAAGCTTAAGAGATTTTGATGAAAATAATTCGTCTGCTGCTTGCGTACATGGAAACATAGGAGACAATTATGACCTAGAGATCTTGATTATGCCATCATGGTTCACATGGTGACATTGAATATAACATGTGCAGGAACGTGTCAAGGAAAGATCGCAATCTAAAGAAGCGCCTCCATTCACATCTAGTGCACAGTCCTTGGAGGTAGTTCTTCTAACTTAAACATGTTTCCAGAACGTTGCACTGGTCTCGTCCAGTCTATTTTTGTCCAGTGTGTACTTTGTATTCTGAATCTCTGCTCTGCATTTTGCATAGGACATCAGAAGTAAAAACACTGGCGGAGTTGGAAGTGCAGTTTCCTTTAGTGATGATGAGGACACCGCTCAGTTTTCTAAGCCCACAAGAGGCAGGAAAGGTTTGTCGCAGTCCTTTAGATCTGCTAAAGATGCTTCTGAATCTGGCAAGACTTCTACCAGAGGAAGGGGCAGAGGCAGGGGCCGGGGAAGGGGATCGAGTAACATGAAGCAGACAACTCTTGATGCTTCTTTGTTGTCTCGACGTTCAGAGAGGTATGGATCTTATAGCTAATAAATGATGCTTCTTCAGAAGTTCTTTTGATACTCATGTGAACTTTGTTTGCTAAAGAGGGAACTCTTCATCAAGTTTCATTCAGATTTGAACAGAAATAGGCCTAGGATAAGAGTAATGAACATTGCCAAATTACAAAAACAAAATGGTCTCTTCATGACAATTTACCTATTTGTTTCAACAAATAAATTTTGTATTCATGATGATTTTCAGAACACCTCATAGCTGCTGGAAGATCCAATCATCCTTGTATGATCTGTTGTCTTGTGCCCTGCCTTTGAATTGTTTTTCAGATAATGAATATCTCGTTTCCTCCCTCAAATCCTTTGTTTTGTGATTCTTTTTCAGATATTGAGATTAAGCATTTGACCCTTGATGACTCGTCATCAACTGGAAAATTTGTTCTAAGGGACGAGCAATCCCCTCTTCTGCTATCAATTTATCCACTGGCCATATATGATTCTTTGATTGATTTCGTTGGACATGGTTTATTGGTTTCTAACTTCTCTATGTACTTCTATATATGGGGATACAGAGCTGGACCATATTTTATAAGTAGGAACTGTGTTGTACATCCGCTGCACGTCTTAATTGTTGCTTGATTCTATTCAGATACATGAGCTGCTAGAGAAGTTTCATATTTGACTTTGGCACTGCAGATCTGCATCAGTTGCTGCAACAGCATCATTTCGGAGCATTGCGGTTGATGAGGATATTGCTGACTCTGCTTCAAGTGATGAAGCAGTGCAGTATGAAGTAAATGAGGTCAATGATAGTTCGGTAGGGGTTAACATTTTTGTTTTTTGGTTTCATGCACCTTCCATGACTATATACTAGAGTAATGAACAGATTTTTTCTAAAGCAAGTTGCCCATTTGTGTTCCTGCTGACTGTGTATAGATGATTCCAGTCTTAAGTATCTTAAGTTGAGCACTCTACAAAAACAAGTCATGTTTGAACTCGGGAGCGGAAGGAAATTTTTGAAAAAGAAAAAAATTTGCTTCTTCAAATTGTTATCTTTTATTAGTCTGTGTCAATGAAAAGATGCCACTTGGCAGTTTATTTTGCATCGCCATGTTAACATTAAGCTGGTGATGGCCACAATTAATTGTTCAACATAGTCTTGACTTAAATTGGCATTCTCCTTTTAAGGAAGAGGATGAAAGTCTCGTGGGCAAAGGACGCAAAAGAGGTGCTCCAGTGGGAAGAGGTAAAGCTGCTGCACCATCCTCTAAGAGGGGAAGGAAATCAGAAAACACTTCATCTTCAGTTCATAAAATGCTCATGAGCAAAGACGACGACGACGATGATGACATGGTAAAGAGAAAGCCTCAACCGCGGGTAAGTGGTTCTTTAAGAAGGAAAAAAAGGAATGCATTTTACGCTTCCTTTACCATATTGCTCGGCATGCATCCTTAACATGACCTTGTTTCTTTCATTTTGGAGATTAATTATTTTAACCCTGCTGCTTTTGACCTGTCAGACTGTAATGCAGTTGATTTTACCTTAAGATTGACTATGTTTTATCCGCTTAAAACTTAATTTGTGAGGAGAAATGCTTTTCTAACTTGTCAATGGCAACAAGCGACAATTTGATGGAAGTTACTACTTCCGTACCAGAAAAGACTTCCATAGAAATTTCATGTGATACATCTGTAAACAATATCAATAGACCCCATCAAAATTATCATTTTCTTTCTAGTGACTTAGCAGCCATCTCTTATGGACCACTTTTAACATTTTTCTTCCTACTAAGCACTGAATTCCGAATGATTATACGGGCAGTCCAAATGTACTGGTCGTGCATTTTTGTGAACCTGTGACTACATGGTGACGTTTGTAATTAGGCGAAAAATAACTTGTTCAGAAAAAGCAAAGGGAAGAGGGTATGGAAGTGATCATAGATCATAATTTTGATATTAAAAGTCGAAGTCGAAAAACAAAGCTTAGGGGGCTGTTCTCTCCCTGTTCGCCTTCTGACTTTTAGTAATAAAATCATGAGTAATATTCCTGAATATGTTATTGCTCTTAGTTGATCTTCAGTTCCTTGCAGAGTCCATTTCTATCATGTTCTAGTTGGATGGTATTCTTGAAGACCTGAGAATTGCTCTCTTTGTAGGTAACAAGGAATTACGGCGCCTTAAGGAGGTAACTATGACCAAGGTTCGACGTCCCATTTCACAGATCTTGGCCATCTCCATGTTTTATGTGTTGTGGCGCCAAGTGAGTAACAGTTTTGATGTGTTAATTTGAGGTAAGAATAGCGGAAGAGCTGTGTATTTTATGACTGCAAAAGAAACTGCCTAAACGATTTTACTTTGACTGAGCAGAATTTCTTTTTCCAGTGGATTTTCGTATATAGCTGGTGTTCAGGTTTGTTATCGTCTTGAGTAGCTGCCAGAGCTTTGCTATTCTCTGGCAGATTGATCATGTAAACTGACAATAATTTGGCATTTATACGTATATTATCTGTGTTGTTAAGGTCTGAGTTCTACAATTTTCAGCTGTGGCTCATCCTTCGTTTCTACGGTCAGTAGAGTAACGGTCAGGGGGTGGCTAAACTAGCCTTTCAAAGAAACCGAACGGTTTTGATCCTCAAGATAGAGAACCGTTTGCTCTTGGTTCCGAAAGAACTGTAATATCCTAAGGTGGAATTTAATTTTACACCCTTTGTAAAAAAAAGTGTGCAAGTGACACTTGTTGATCCCTTTAGTGATAAAGAAGCGTATTTTAAATTCACCCTGATTGTTGTCGGAAGCAAGTAAGCATATGTTTAGATTAAATTGAGAAGTGTGCATTAACAACACTTGCATCTTTTTTTGCGACCAAACATGAAATTAGCTTCGGCTGTGTTTGTTAAAGGCTATACATCAATAATGCCATTTAAGAAGATCCTTCTTTTAGGCAGACTAAAAATAAAGAAAGAATTCATGTCTTGTTGATTTGGTTACGGTGATGTTTGTTTTTAGAGTTTGATGAATTTGGAGGCAGGCAAATGTGATAGCGGGGTGGAACAGTAGCAAAGGGGCAGTAGCAACAACGTGGTTCATCCTCCAAAGATTTATGCAGATGGTGGATCTTCACAAACCGAACTTGGGGCTTGAAAGGACCTACAGGATTGGTGTTGGATATAATGAACGCAACCACACCCTTGTATACAAGTGGTTCCCAGAAAACAGTATTTCTCTCAATTGATGATCCTGAAATCAATTTACCAAGAACAGATCTTTAAACCAAATTAGAACTTGTTCTTGTTCTGACTTCGGGGCATCAATCTCGCCAAGTGACAAATCTCAATCTAAAGCCTTGACACTTCTTCAGAACTTGAGCGAAAAAAGCAGCTCTCAACCTTCTACTGTGGCGAAAGAAGGTCTTTTCATTCTCTTTTGGAAGGTGAGTGGGGGGGCATTTTATGCTATGTACATATACTGATGCACGGTTCTCCTACCTAAGGTAGACCTTCTGAACAACATTTCCATAAATCTTCCCTTCACTGCGTCCATCGATTTTACCCTGTTGCATCATATCCAATATAACGAGTCACATTTTCCAAAGAAAGGAATAAAGAGGAATCAACAGAAGAAAACAAACATTTGCCAGTAATAAGGTAACTCGATCAGGGTCATCATTCTACTCTACAAAATTATCTACATGTCAATGCAAAGGAAAGCTGGACTAGCTTGTAGCTATTGAAGTAACAAATCGATCTGCAACACCATCACAAAAGAGAAAAACACCAAATGCACGAGAAAAGCCGTGTCAACTTTGGTACCTGGAGAAAAATTGCATACAAGTTTACTTAAAACCCCAAGAATTTTGAAATGTTTGTTTCAAAATGTCTCAAAAAATAACCAAAGAAACCAGCTTAACATGGAACTGAGCTTTTTGTATACCCAAACGAAGTCGTCTTTTTTTATAGATAAATTTGAGCATATTTGAAGAAAATAACCGCCAGAGGGGGTGAAATCCTCCTGACGAAGTATAAAAAAACAGCAAGAAAAACCCCGCAGACCCAAAATTATATAAGGCCGCTAAATGTAACCATTGGAAACTCAAAGAGGCACTGCCTGACAGCAATGCTCAGTAGTCCATGGGCCATGAGAAAAACTTAACGAGAACAGATAGAAAACATCTGCCTATAATGGCCAAGCTACAGGCCAGCATAAAGACTGCCTTCGCTTGCCCACCATCAACACTCTGGCCAACTTGCCTGACGTGGAACAGACATATCATTTTCAACAGCTCAAATTCCTATAACAACCAAGTTCTGCAACATCCCTCCTTGGAGGCTGAATGGGACACCCGTTCCCCACAGCAGACCCAAGACAACACCCCTACAGCCCCACTGCAAGAGGAGAGTCTACAACATAAATTCACGGCCACCGCCCTAATCCAATGAGGCTCCACTTCACCATGGCAGAGGGGAACCACCCTCAACACCAACGCAGCTCCAGCCGACACAACACTTAATTGCATGGAGCCCTCCACTCCTCATCATCAAGGCCATGCATATCCCGTAAGATACAGCCCTGCCATCAAATGAATCTCATCCCCCCCACCCCCACACCAGTGAATCATGAGACGGCGAATCAAAAACAAGAGAAGCCACCAACCAGAAGCAACTGAATGGTAGGAATAGACCAAGAATCAGAGACTACCAAAGGGGCTGTAGCCTCTCTCAGAGATGGAGAGAGGGAGTCCCAAACCCATATCGAAGGAATTAGATTAATGCCGCCGAAAAGGAGAGAAGGACAAAGGAGAGGAAGAAACGGGAGGAAGCCAATCAGTTAGCCAGTAGGAGTGGCAGCTAGAGTTTCCCTAGAGAAAGGAAGCTCCAGTGAACAACTAACATGGAAGTATAGTAAAATATCTTCTTTCAGCTCTAGAGGAAATTAAATCTGCACTGTTAGATGACATATCTTGACAAATGATTACAGTACAATACGAAAAATAGATGCATAAAAACAAAGCAAGGATATATAAGAGACAGGTAAGAAATACAGAAAACTTGAGACGAATAGAGACTCAAGAGCCCAACTAATGGCTATAAACGAAAGTACCTTTGTTACAACCAGCTTTTTCCTCTCACTCTTTCGTGTCAAACTCCAGTTTGAAGCTTTCTGATTCTGTACCGACGTACCGTGCCTCCAGATTCCTTCTCATTGGTGTTCGACTCGCTACTCTCAGAAATGATCCCAAATGCATTCTCTTTACCACCAACTGTGTATCTACTATGTCGGCCAACTCCAAATTTATCCTTAACCTTCACACAGGTCGAGGAATCTTGTTCATTACACCTGGGTGGCACCAAAGCTTTCGCACGCATAGCACAATGTGGAACCTGCAAAATTAACGTAAAACTGAGATGTCTAGCTTGTAGTGTATCCAGAGGACAAGCATGACACCTTAAAACAAATGGGTAACAATTAATACAAGGAAATTCAATATGCTCCAACAATCTAGAAGAAAAGTGAGAAGCCCAAGCAAATGCTATAGCTAAAGCATATGTTGCAATGTAGATCACTCAGAAAACTATAATTATTCACAGTTGATGGTATCTTTCAATAACCGATGTACAGGTTCACACAATCAATGAACCAACAACGTGTTTAGAAGTTTCCCAGAATAGAAACTATCCAGGCTTCTACATAACAAGCGTCTGACCTTAGCAATAAGGGTCTCTTGGTTGGTGGACTTTGATGTAATTGTTCCGTATCGACATACAGAGTTGGGGGCTATATTCTGAACTTGAACAGCATGTGCCTTGGACCCATTTGCAACTTTCCACTTGTTCTTTGGTGCTTGAGAAACTCTGATGACATTTCTACTATCCGGAGTGTGGTCTTTGTACTGTATATCTTCAGGTACGAGGCGCTTGCCATCAAAACTAGGGTTGGAAGAAGACCCCACACTGGATTTGCTTGAAGAAGATTTACAACCCTCCGACTTCCGTCCACCATCTATCATCATCCTTGACGCTTGTCTTGTAACACAATGTTTTTTAGGACTTATCCTTCGAGCCAATGAGAGACCTCTAATGTGACTAAATGTTTTACTAGACACCTCCCTGAAATTCTTCTGTTGTTGCTCACTGCCTTCAAATGTAATGGTGCTCGTTGAGTTGCTTTCGCTTTCCTTAAGACTTGTAGAACGTGAACGTAAATTTGAATGTGCGCAACTGGACACCTTTTTCAAATGATTTAGTCCATCGCTACCGGTTACATTCTTTGTACACCCCAAATTTTCTTTTGAACCAGTATGTCCTTTTGTACTCTCATTTCTTAGTTTTGGTTTAACTTCCTTGACAGCTCCAGAATTGACCAATATAGTCTTAGTTCTAACACTCTTGAGTGGATGCTGCTTATTCAAGGCAACCCTAAAATTGCTTTGTCCCCATTCCTTGCTTTTGTAGTGTTTGCCTCTCGATTTTGAGACTGAGGGTGGAAGCTGTGGAGAAGTAGGTTCCTGTAGGCCAGGGATTGAGCTTGTGCACACCTCACCAGAATGGGAAAACGCAGATATTAAGTGGCGGGCAGAGCACTCGTGAAACCTACAAATTCATGAATGTTATATCAACATCTCATCCCATCTCAACCCGCAGATGTTCCAGAACAATAAATCTACAAGTTAGCAAAAGCTTGGAGGATGCTTACGGATGGCTTACGTGGAACCACTCATTGTCACTGCAATAAAACAGGTAATTCAACAGAATTTTAAAATGGACTATAGTTGGAAGAAAAAAATAACCGACTGGAAAAAGAACAGAATCTAGCAGAAAATCAAAACCAGTTGTTGCAGACACTTACTTGTCTTGGAAACTGGACTTGGTTTCTGAAGTGAGATCTACCCACATGGGCGCCTCAATTTCGTCCTACACGCATCAATCGGCAGACACTAATGTATAAGTAGTAGTCATTATAAACAAGGAGAAAGGCAACCTTCACTCGTTCATGACAAAAAACATAAAGAAGGTAGAAGAATAACATTAGGGCTGTATCAGGGCAGGGAAGATGTACTTACACCCACTGTACTCAATGAATCATATAAAAAATAAACCAAACCGCGTTCGAACCGGTAAGATGCAGATACGGATTGAATGGATCGAACAAATGGAAGAGCGGTCAAACGGTTTGGGCTAGACTCCTTTCTAGTCCCAGAAATAATGAATTTTGTAATAAAAACAGATCAAATTACATAACTCTAATCAAATTAATTCACACATTATCTGTTAAAGTTCTAATCAAATTAGATAACTCCAAAGAGATCATTGCATAATCAAGTTAAACATCCTTCATTACACATCATCAACAACCAAATTAAGTTAAAAAGGAACAGATCAACTTTGGCATCTTCAGACTTCAATCACCAATCAACCTTCAATCAACATATAGTCAATATTTCTGAAAAATGAAAATGAATCAGGTTCACAAGAAATATATAGAAAGGATTCAAGAAACAAAAGAAAATTGAAGAAACAGAAGTTGAAGAGGAGAAACAGAAACAGAAACTGAAGAAGAGAGGATAAAGGGAGACGTAACTTCGTACTTGAGACCGAAAGAGATTGGAGGCCCAGAGGTCAGAGATGCACATGGGAGGTGGAGGCGCCGGCGAGAAGAGAGACGTCAGAGATGGAGGCACAGCCGTGGGAGGTGGAGGCGCCGGCGAGAAGAGAGGCACAGCCGTGGGAGGTGGAGGCGCCGGCTTTGACGGAACCATGGAGGCACAGCCGGGGGAGGTGGAGAAGGCGGCTAAGAAGAAGCTGTCGTGGAGGCGTGGAGCAGTCGTCATAGTCACAGATCTGGGCGTGAAACGGAGGACTGGAATGGAGGCTGTGGAGCAATCTCCAGATCTTGCGGCGAGTGAAGAGTAGGGTTAATGAAATTTAGGGTTACTTGCCTTTTATATTAATGGGTTAAGTTTAACTAGGGTAGGTAGTAAAATTAACTGGGGTTAGGTAACGAAAATTATATTATATATTGCCTACGGTCGGTTCGGTTTATATCGGTTTCGGAAAACCCAAACCGAACCGACCGAACCGTATATGCGGTTTGGGAAAAAAAAAACCGAACCGACTGTTTTTGCGATCGGTTTGGGATTAGTCGGATTGGTTGGTTCGGTTTTTACGGTTGGATTGGTTTTCACGGTTTAAATGCTCACCCCTAGTTGAACTAATGACACTTTACTGCAACTAGTTCCTACAATTTTATCATTTTTATGTAACTTGTATAAGAGTGTCATTAGCAAGAAGCGGAGTGCAAAGAAAAAGATACTAAGCAAATTCATCCTCTCTACTAATTATGTCATGCAGATATGTATTTGAGTGAGGATGTGTGTTACTTACAGAATACACGTAGTCACACCCCCACCACCCACCCCACAACCCTAACGCGCACACATAATACACACGGACTCACGCTGGATACACACCCAATTTGTATGGCATCCAAGCCCCTATCGGGTTGGCCCCATTATTAACCACCTCTGCCCCCTCACCCCATTGCCCATCATCCCCTAACCCCCCAAATCTTACCACCCTTCCACAATTCCACCACCTCACAACCCTCCACCCCACCCACAAATAAAAATGCAGACACGGAACAAGAAAAAACACACAGATAGAAACACCAAAAACACAACATAGTGCCCACCCAGCCCCATCTTACCACCCTTCCACCACCGCACAACCCCTCACTAACGCCACCCACATATCACCTCACCACCCCCCAACACACACACACACTGTGGCAGCGAGTGTCTTCTGGGAGTGGTGGTGGTGAATGGGCTTTCAGGTGTGGCAGCAGGAAAGGTAGATGGGTTGAAGGAAAAAAAATGTGAAAAATAGAAAAAGCAAGGAGAGAAAATATAAACTAAACATGGTGTTAACCCTACGATTATTTAACTTATGATTATATTTGATTTTAATGATAACTAACATTGATGATTATGTTGTCTAACATGCATTGAGTTGATGAAGCAATATAGATGGTACAATCTCATACTCATGCAAACGGACAATTAGACAAGCAAATCGATCAAAGACACTCAACGGAACACATCAAAGATGGAATACTTCGATTGATTTTTACAATTGCGTATATTTCTTTATTTGTAATTAGTTATAGAGAGTTGATCGTATCGATGACTGTGACCTAGAATTTTCTCATAGGTTTCCCTTGCATGCATAAACTTTTTCATTCTTTGAAAACAAAAAAAAAATTGCATTTTTAGGAATACAGTCGACTGCATTGGAATGCAGTCGATTGCATGTTGGGCAGAAATGTATTACAATCGACTGCAACACTTCCAGTAGCCTATTACAGTCGACTGCATTGGAATACGTCAACTGCAATTGGAAAATTTGAATTTTCAACGGCTACTTTGGGAATACAGTCGACTACAATGGTGCAATGCAGTCGACTGCGTTTATCGTTTGACGCAATAAATGCCCTACCTAATTCCAAACGGTCATATTAATTCTCACACCTATATATATTCATCTTGAGCATAGTTTTGATTCATCAATTGCATTCAAAGCTCTCTCATCTTATATATACTCAAAGATTAAAGCAATTGTTCAATCTCTCTTAGTTTTCATTGTTTTCTCATCCAATTCAAGAGAGCATTTATTGTGAGCTTACATTTGAGAGATATACACTTTCATAAGTCATCATACACTCATCTCTCTTGTTCTAGAGCTTAAACGTGTACTCATCTACTTCTTAAGAGTGAATCTTTGTACACAATTCTTCATCTAAAGTTTCTTGTATCAAAGCTTGGGGTTGTCAAGCTTTGGGATTGTCAAAGCTTGTTCTTGATGTGGGTATAGCATCAAGGGATTGTAAGAGGTTCGATCTTGATCTGTAAGAAAGATCATACTAGTGGATTCTAGGGCCTTTCAAGGAACTTCCTTGAAGGGGTGGACGTAGGCTTGAGGGTAATTCGAGCTGAACCATCTAAATCTCAAGCGTCAAGTATCTCTAAACCCTTTTCTCTTACATTATTGTTTTATACTTGTGTTGAGATTGATTAGATTGCTTATTTGAGATATTGTGTTTGAGGTTTGTTGTTTGAAGCTATCTAAGTGTTCTTCACAGTTTCTCTAAGTTTGTAGTGATTACTTGTTAATTTTTAAAAATAATCTTAAAACCCTATTCACCCCCCCCCCCCCCCTCTCTCTCTCTCTCTCGGGTTATCTTTTTTGTTTTCACATAGGTTGATGATTTTGCCATGACGATTTTGTCTTCAAAGTTAAGGATTTTGACGAAAGTATTTACGAATGGTCTAATTAAAACTCTAGACTCTGAATTATCTTTTAGAACACGTGAGTAATTTTTTAAAGTTTTTATGTATTATGTTATGGTTCTTGTTAAGCTTGAAAATAAATGAGAATTAGACCTTTCTAAATCTATATGTGGTGAGGATTTAACACCTAATTGAACAACACCTGCCAGTAAAATTTGTATGGAATCGGATGTATTCTCACTATCACAATTAAAAAAGTAAAAGCCTTCTCAGGCTCCCAATTGTAACCCAAAATGCTGCCAAAAGTTGTAATTTTCCTGGAAAAAGCTTTTAAGTGCAACTTCAGTATCAATTGTCGCTAATTATTGTCAGTGCCATTTTGGTATAAATCTTTAGTAATAACTGTCAACAGTATTTGTTTAACGCATTATTAAATACTCTATGCGTCTCACATAAATTGATCATACTTTCTTTTATCTCGTCCCACAAATGTTGCTCGCTTTCCAATTAAAAAAAGATTATATAAATATTTTTACATATTTACCATTTTTACACTTTTTTTTCTATTTCTCTCTTCACCAACTCATTTTTTTTTTCTCCTGACCCACTTTCTTACCCTTTTTATACTATATTTATCTCTCTTCGTTTAATACTCCTTTAACTGATTTTTTCTATCCTGACTCACTTTCTTCCCCTCCACTCTCTAAAGGATAGAATAATAAACACAAAATATATGTCATAAATCCTTAATTTACGTGGAAAAAAAAAGATCGATTTATGTGGAACAAAGAGAGTAATATTTACTAAGCATATTTAGCGACCATCATATGTTACTAAATAAAAAATTGTACGTTCCTCTGTGTGCGCGTTGCAGCCAAAGATATTCCCTTTCTGATGGTCACAAAGTTGTCAAACAGACGGCTATTGTGTGTACAGCACACTGATGATTTCACAGTGGCAACCATAACTATATGTGCCAAAAGACAGGATAAATTGTGGATAGAAGGGCATGAGCTGGAGATATTCAAAATCTTTCCGAGTCTCCTGATTGGTCGAAAATGAAACTTGTAATTATAAGCCACAACTTGCAAACAGGCAATTCCAACCACCCATCTCCACTTGCCACTCTCTACATAGAGTTGGCTTCCCCCAAAGACTTTCAGATTTGCAGCAGTGTGTGCTATCGTCTTCTTTCCAGAAATCACACTCTCAATTTCAGAGAAGCTTTCTGTTACCAGCTAAGCGTCATGGCTTCAATTGCTGCAACTGCCAGCTCTAGCACTGTGGTTAGAGCAACCCCATTTTTGGGTCAGGCCAGGGGTGCAAATGCCAACCTTCTCAGAGATGTTGTCTCTATGGGCCCTGGCAAATTCACCATGGTATGAGCTTTCCTCTGTGTGTGTGTGTGTGTGTGTTTGTTTGTTCGTAATGTGACTAAAAGTTTGAGTTTTGGTTTTTCAAATGTATAGGGAAATGAGTTATGGTATGGACCGGACCGCGTCAAGTACTTGGGACCCTTTTCAGCTCAGACTCCATCGTACTTGACCGGAGAGTTCCCCGGTGATTACGGCTGGGACACCGCCGGTTTATCTGCAGATCCCGAGGCCTTTGCCAAGAACAGGGCTCTTGAGGTAACGATGTATTCTCTCATAATCGGTTCTGCTTTGCTGGACAAACAACTTTGCTTTATAGCTTTTAGAGACAAGCAAGTTGGAATGATATCCTTTTGGCCAAAACAGTTGAAGTGCGGAGTGCAACATTGAGAATGACAAGATTTTGACAAAGGTGTTGTTTGCTTTTCTTGAATCAAAACTAACTGGACGGAAATTAAATGTCAGGTTATCCACGGCCGATGGGCGATGCTTGGAGCACTGGGATGCGTATTTCCAGAAGCCCTTGAGAAATGGGTGAAAGTTGACTTCAAGGAACCGGTTTGGTTCAAGGCCGGAGCTCAAATCTTCTCCGAAGGCGGCCTGGACTACTTGGGCAACCCTAACCTTGTCCATGCCCAGAGCATTCTTGCAGTACTAGGCTTCCAAGTGCTTCTCATGGGCCTGGTTGAGGGGTTCCGCATCAACGGCCTTCCCGGAGTAGGAGAGGGCAACGACCTCTACCCGGGCGGTCAATATTTTGACCCACTGGGCCTTGCCGATGACCCGGTCACCTTCGCCGAGCTCAAGGTGAAGGAAATCAAGAATGGGAGACTAGCCATGTTCTCCATGTTTGGTTTCTTCGTTCAAGCTATTGTCACTGGCAAAGGACCTCTCGAGAACCTCTTGGACCACCTTGACAACCCTGTTGCCAACAATGCGTGGGTCTATGCCACCAAGTTTGTGCCCGGCTCATAGATTTGGTTTTGTATTGTGGGAGTGGATGATTCTTAGTGTAGATTATCATAGTGTGCCACATGTAAAGTTCTTGTACCATTAACAACCAATGTATCATGCGATTTAGTGTTACTGATGGGCTTCTTTTTTAGCGTTTCCTACGCGTGCACTTGATTGACCACCATCCACTTTAGAAGGTGTTCGCACCAAAGAAAACTTAGACCGACTCGGCCAATCGGGACCGATTCAGGCTGACCCCTCGACCTGCCACGTTCTCAGCATGTGATGTAGATCGGTCTGAAGTCGGGAACATAAACCGAAGGTTACGCTAGATCTGTTTTCGCACTCCAAATATTTTTGGTGTAGATGCATGAATGACTGGGAAATCTGTCAAGGCCTGCAGTGTGCTTGGAATCATATCCACTATGTCCCCTGATTAACAAATGAAAAGTTTTACTCGGAAAGATCGGGAGGTTTCTCTTGTGCAAACCTAGAAGACCAAAACGATTGGTGTGCAGACTGGATGGCAAACTACAGCTTGACTCTACCGCTGGGACTCGTTCCAATCCAAAGCCCCCCAGATGGCCTAATGGACCTCCTAGAAGCCGATCTGGCGGCTGAAGCATATACCGTCTAATTAAGAACGTTTATATGATGAGCAAATTCATGCGACACTACTCCCAATGCAGGAACATACGTAGTTGTCTGGAGCTAGACGCATGCTTTTCCACTTCCTTTTTATCGCTAAAATTATACTTCAAGACAATTTTTTTTTAAAGCCCAATACAGAAGTAAATTATCATTTTAAGAAGAAAAAATGGCATCTCCCTCTATTTTTTGCAATACAATGTTACCCCAGTTGTTAATGGTACAGTTAATGTCAGAGAGAGAGGGAGCTCCTTGTTGGAGTAATGTCATTTTCAATGCCTTGATTAAAGGTAAACTTACTTGAAAGTCCACTTGCAGATCTGCTACTGTGTCCGTACCCTGTCAAAATGTACATCTCGCTTCCAACACTTGGTATTAAATGAAAAAAGGGAGGCCAAATGCTCATATTACATCTCGAATTCTCGATACAGTTTGTCCATGGAGTAGACAATCATCTATAGTTACAAATCGCTTCCCATAAACCAACTTCTTGACACATTTCATACAGAGGGAGAGGCAACATGAACATTTCTCTTTCACATCTCAGCACTCATGACTAAATACAAAACGTTCCGGCAATTATCCCAACAACAACAACAAAATATTCACGACGACTCACCCATCCAGGGAATGGAACAGAGGGTTTTGATTCTTTTCCGATTCTAACAGCAGTTATGTTAATCCTCCTTCAGCCAAGTAACAAACTTCGGCAGATATACACACTCGATCACTGTCCTCCGTCGTATCCAGTCTTGTCATGAAGAAGATGACTGCTCCAAGGAATCAAGTAGGTTTGGCACGGTTTACTTCTCAGATTAATTTTCGACTCATCTTTGTCCATACATCATCATAGATGATGTATCCAGTACTATTATACATATCTTTTGCTTTTCTTTCCCCACCATTTCCGATGACATTTGTCTGCTTCTGAATGCCCGAGCTTGTGGACTTTGGCTTTCGCCTCCCGTAACCTAATTTTGTATTCTTTTTTCCAAGTCTCAAATCTGTGTTTCAGTCTCCGTAGCTCTTCATCGGGATTAGTAGAAGGTGACTGCCCTGTCCTGACCTCAACAATAGCTTTGGCCTCATCATCAAAGTTCTGTTTCCGTACCTCAAACTCCTTTACCAGCTGACTGACTGCATTTAGAGCACCATTAGTCTCCCTTCCCGCTCCAGCGTTAGCAAACTTGATCGGAGTGGTTCCCCCAGGAGTTTGAGTTCCCATGGATGTGGTATCCTCGGAATCATAATAGAGGGGCGATGGGGAACCCTCGAACCTTCCAGGTTGACCAGTAGTGTTGTCAGAAGCAACACTCTTCTTTGCTGCAGCCAGGCTCATCTGCATTTATAAAGGAAGACGACGATTTTACACCATATAATATAGGACTTCCTCGAGTGTCGGTTTCCTTTATTCTACAAACTAAGTCAGCAGCTTTCGCGATATAATAACATTTTATATGTAAAATCGTTCAAACAACCACGCCATTTTATAAAAATCATCCTATCTTCTTTAACATTCATCCCGAGATTAGTTTGTTCATTATTGATGAATATGTGTCAAATATAATGCTCTGTTTTGTTACACCGTGCTGCAGACAATTTCCCCCTGGCCCTACAACGTGATTTCAAGGTTGGTTTCCAGCATCCTTAATTTTTCTATCTAGCTTATTCAAAATAGATGCATAGCAATTCATATCCATTTGCACACATGAACATGCAAACTCACTTGCAAAGTTGCCATCTGCTTTTGCCACATTTCCTCCATTGATTTCATCTTGGCTTCATACTCAGACCACCGTGCCTCAAATTGTTGTACTTGCTCCCTCAATGCCACATTTTCCTCCTCCTTTTGCACAAGGGTCGTTTCGGCCTTCAGAACCCGCCTTTGAAGCTCTTCGACAACTGAAGGCAGACTTTGAACATGCTCTGGAGGCAAGTCCTGCTTAGCAAGAAAAGCTACACTTAGTTTCACAACCCTCAACTTCCCTAAAGAAGAACATATTGCACTTCAGTTTCCCATCACAACAAAGCAATTCCCCTATAATGAAATTTCAACCCGATATTAATTGTACAACACTTTTCCCAAATAAGAGGCTGAAAGCCATATCACCAGCAATACCACGGAAAAGAAAAGAAGAAACTAGGATTCGCAGTTAAGACAACAGTACAACTTTGTGCACGACAATGGCTTGGACATTCCAAGTTTAAAACCATAACCATAAGGAACCATGGAGCAATCGTACTGTTGCACCAAGAAAAGAAAGAGACAATACGACATAATGTGTTTCTCATATACTACCTTCACTTTCGAAATCTTCCTTCTATGTTTTTGTTTAGAACTTGAACTACCAAATCCTGATTTGTTCAACATCCGCAGGTGGGCAAAATGCTTACGAGCCAACCAGCCACGAATTACTGCAAGAAACAGAATAGTAATGGTTAAGAATATTATGTTCACTTAGATCCTGTAGACTAGCCCAATGATTAACACGATACCAGATTGTAATTGTATAGATGCCCTCAGCTGCTCATCAAGAATTCTTTGGGTAGCCTGCTGCCTTAACTTCATCAGCACATCATACTCCCTTCTAGTGTTTTCTCCACGTATAACTGCAAGGAAAACATAAAGATCAAGTATTTGAATATAATTGGCAAGTAAACAACAAAATCTACAAACAAGGAAACCCTCGGACCCAAATCCAGAAATGTACTTATATTTGCAACTTTTAAGAATCAAAAGAACAGCATTCCTAACCGAAAAGGGCCTAGTCTAGTGGCGCATATTAAGATTTTTGGCGCTTGGCAGTGTCATATAAGGCCAAATTCAAAATCTCATTGTCCCGAAGTGGGACGGGTGTCACAATATTTTCCACCTGAGCCTTAGCATCCTTGCTAAGGCTTCATCTTAACCATGTCACAATGTCCAGAAACTACTTCGCCAACCCATGTGGTCAGCACCTGATCCCCCCCTTATATCCGCAGCTTGACCACAAAATCGATCCAAGATTTAGGGCCAGTTTGACAAAAAAAATTTGCTCTTTTTTTTTCAGTTTTTAAAAACTGAAAAAAAAGGGAGCCTTTGGTAACTATTTTTTTTTCAATTTTAAAAATCAGTTTTTAAACTGAAGAGTAAAAAAAAAAACTCCAGAAACTGGTTTTTTTTTTCACTTTTGGTTTTTTTTTCTTAGACCACCACCACCACCCTCCCACCGCCGGCAGCCACCTCAGGCGACCACCGCCGGAGACTGCCGGTAGCCACCTCCGGCCGCCGGCGACCACCTCCGGCCGCCGGCAAACACCTCCCGCCGCCGGCGACCACTGCCGGAGACTACCGGCAGCCACCTCCGGCCGCCGGTGACCACCGCCGGAGACTGTCGGCTGCCACCTCCGGCCGCCGGCGACCACCGCCGGAGACTGCCGGCAGCCACCTCCGGCCGCCGGCCACCACCACCACCACTGGCCACCACCGCTACACCCCACCACCGCCACCGCAAACCACCAAAAAAAAAAAGTCAAAATAAAAAGGGTTACCAAACACAAAAAAAAAAAAAAAAAAAGGGGTTATCAAACACCCACTTGTTTTTATAAAAATAAAATAAAATTAAGCTGCTCTTTAGAAAACTGCTCTTTAAAAACTGAAAACCAAAAAAAAAAATTTGTCAAACGAACCCGAGAGTCAACTCTAGTAAGCATTTTGAGATACTTATTAGGGTCTTACAAGGACAAGTCCAACCTCTTCTCTTTTTAATGGGGGTAAGGGTAGTAAAGCATATTCTAACTTGCCAAAATGAAGCAAACAATAGTCAATGCATGAAACAAATGAAAGTTTGAACAAGAAAACCAGAAAAGTCTTTGTTTCAGCAAATAACTGAAAATGGAACTATATTTGCCTTACATGATTGTAGCGCTATCACTCCACTCTTGAGTTCATGGAAATGACGACGAGCCCGATTACCGCGAAAGCATTTCTGCACCTCAAGTGTGCCTTGTAAAAACTGTTTTCTCATATCCTCTAATGCACCAATCTGGTAGCCACCAAGACACAACATCAGATATACGAATTGACTCAGACGACCTTTTTTCTGCCCAAGATTGCTATACTACAAAAGCGTATGTAAATTACCAACACCAATAACTATTGCCAAAAAGAACATGAAATCAAATGGGCACATAATAGAGACCAAAATTTAATGTAAGCAACCCTTTACTATTTTTCTGACAAAAAAGGCCTAGCGGCCATATTATGCTTTCACATGTAAATATTTCCAATGTCTGTGCTAAAGAACCACATCTAACCATCATAAGCATGATTTACACGCCCAGAAAAACCTCAACGCTAGAATATATCCATTGAAAAGTAGATTTTTTAGTATGAAACATAAACATATAAGTTTTTGACACAAAGTCAAAGTATTCAGTAAGTGCTCAGAATATCGACAAAATGTCGGGCATTAAATTCATTTAACTAGACATTGCAATAAAATATTGTTGGTGGTGGATATTTCGAATAAATTTTGGTGAAATTTCTCATTCTTGCCCCCACCACAATCTCAGTTTGAACACTTCCATAACTAACACAGCAAAATAAACAAAAAAGAAATTTAAGGAGAAAGTCTCGCAGGTCTCGGTACTGATTATAATGAGGCCAGCATTAAAACGAGCCAATGTATCACATACTATACAATCCCTACATTAGCAAACTGCAATCATGTTGCAGGAATTTATGAATTAACATTTCTCAAGCCCAAAACTACAACATTCGACTGTAGGCCAGTAAGCTATGTTTGACGAGCTGTTATACATAACCCATGAGTAAAGTATATAAGGGCACATCAAGGACATCTGAACTCACCTGTCCTACTCGGAAATATAATTTTGTGTAACCAACTTGATACGTTTCAGGGAGGACATCAAACTGCTGCAGAATGGCGACTGACATACTTAATGGATCCAGACATATATTGTTCTCCGAAAGAAGGAACCCATACCTAAAGTTAATGCAAGCATATTTAGACTACCTCGGCAGTAATGAAAAAGATGTTAGAATTTAAAAATCTTGAGATCCACCTTCTTGTGAATTCTTGATGTGTCATTCGAGTAGGATATCCTGATTTTGAGATCCTAACAACCTCCAGCACCCCACAGCATCGCAGCTGCTCTAAGACAAGATCCCTTTCATACGCGCCAGGAAGCTGCTTACTATTTGGTTTTATACAACGAATAAAATGCGGAGTAGAGTTCTCCAACTGTTGCATCAATTTGAACAATTGACCCTACAAGCAAAAAGGTCATTGAAATTTAATACAGCAAATATCTGTGAGAGGCAAATGTAGGTTGCATTGGAATGCAGGATTCCAACCGTTGCATCAATTTGAACAATCGACCCTACAAGCAAAGAGGTCATTGAAACTTAATACATCAAAATATCTGCGAGAGGCAAATGTAGGTTGCATTGAGATGCAGGATATTAGTAATCTTTTTACATCACTGTACATAATCAGTTAATTACAACATTAGGTTTTTTAAGTTACAATCAGCTCTAACATCTTAAGCTGTAAGACAATGGACTAAACAATATGTAGCATGCTTCCCGACGATTGACCCCTACGAAGGTGAGGTACACGTACAAACTAGGGTACAATTTTCACCAAGCTAACATTCTCATCTCGGGTTCCCAGTGCAGCTGGTTTTCAGTGTTACCATCTGAAGCCATCGTTGGTTGGGTGAACTTGGTGCTGATCGAGGTCCGGGGTTCATGGCTTGAGCCTTGAGGATGATGAAGCGTCAAAGTGTGGACAAGCGTCAATAGATTTTCCGGACCTTGGAAGAGCTTCATGGAGGTCAGAGAAGGTTTTCAATGCTAGGATGGGAGAGTGGTGTGACAAGGTAGTTGAAAAGGGCTTAAGGTCTAGCTATGAATGGGATTTTCTATTACAAGACTTGCCAAGGGTTTTCGGTGTCCAGTCGTTGCAATGTTGGCAGTGGATGTTGCAGAGGCATGGTGCTGTTAGCTACTTTAGGGTTTGTGCTAAAGATGAAGCTTAAATGATAACGTCAGTTAGTCACATCTCAAATTTCGAGTAGTTCGGCTTTGAGCGCCTTGCCCATGCCTATGCAGATAGGTCATGCCTTCTTCCCGTGATGGGCTGGTTGGTTCCTAGGTCGAGCCACAGTTGTTTTCGTTAACCTAATACCTTTTCTTTTATTTTTTGAGAAGAATACTACCTGTTCATTCATTATTTTTTACACTTATAGTCAGGGTGCACCCTTGGCATTTTTAACATGATGTTTAGTCGAAAAAGGAACAAAAGCAAGCAAATCCTATTATCATGTTAAGTTACCATCAAAAAGATTTTGAACTGGGGAAAAATGTACACAAAATACCTATCATGCTTTGAAAAGACTTGAAGCCACATAAATGACTTCAACAGTTACTAATAGAAGCTTATGCAAGTCACTATTTGTCTTTTACAGCTGCACTATCTACATGCTCTGGAACTATATTAACTCCAGATAAGGGTTGATTCGAACGTCCAAACATCTATGGTTTCAGAGCCATGAGTATTAGAGCAAAATGTCTACCCTTCTAGAAAAAGAACGGGAGATGCATATTTACCTTGAACTTTGTGCCAACACTTTGCTTATGGGAATCAAATGCACCCAACTGGCTAGAAGGATTTGCTGTTTTCTGCAATTGGTTTAGTTTACTGGAGGCAAACAACTGAGGCAATCGACTACTGCATGATGCGAGGAGTTGTAGAGTATCTGAGTGCAGCGGATCTCTGTTCTTTTCCAAGAAGCCACTAGTGTCATATAAAACCTCTCCAGCGTAATGGCGAACGCTGAAAGCTCCCCCTCTTTCTCCTTTGAAGCAAGGATTAGCATTCAAGTGCTGCTTAAGCTTACTGGCAAATGTCATATCTGTAGCCTTGGGAAAATTTGATTCCTCGTCCAACAGAGAAATTAACCCTATGGGTTTCTGCAAAATCAGATGCAAAGGAACCATAATTGGGTAGCCCGCCATAAATGTGCATTCTAAAAAAAGATAAAGCTTGATATCAGAAGTAAAAACATATTAAGTAGCTTCCTGTCTATCATAGAAAAATGTGAAGATACAAAATTATATCCATCATTAACGCCTGAATGACCATTTTTCCAGCAATTTCTATCTAAGTGGAACCAACCTTATTAGCAACAAAAGCCATAGTGAGAATAAAGCTTGAAATATACCACAGAGGTTCATAAAGGTGTAATAAAATAACTTGTCTGAAGGGAGGAAGAGGAAGGGGGGGGGGGGGGGGGTGGATTGAAGAACAAGGAAAGAGAAAATTGCATGGAATCCATGATCCAAGGTGTCATGTCTCATGAACTATAGTTTAATGCCCTACGATTTCAGAGGAGAACTAAAGCTCTTGAATATCAATTGATTCAATGAGAAAGAGGTGATTAACCAAATACCTTCTCAAACAGGTTCAAACACTCCTGGTTGTCTTTGAATTCTACTTTTGCCCAATCAATCCCATCCAATTCATATTCCTACAATGAGGTAGATGTTGTCACGGTGATATTCTAAAGATTAAAATAGCAACATAAATCACATTGGTAAAAATTCTGTGGAGGAGGAGCCATATACTCACTACTAAGATGTTCTTTGAGTTTCAGGAGAAGGTAAAAAAGAAACCTATATTTTAATCCATAAATATGAAGCCAGGTAACATGCATGCTTTCACATAGGCTGACTCCAACAGAAGGAGAAAAAAAAAAAGGGTTGCATGTAGTCCTGGAAGCTGTGGAAAAGCTTCTTCAACTACAGTTCTCAGTAAAATCTTAGTTCAAATACGTTCTGTGATTCAGCATACA
This sequence comes from Escallonia rubra, assembly GCA_033065855.1. Lineage (NCBI taxonomy): Eukaryota > Viridiplantae > Streptophyta > Magnoliopsida > Escalloniales > Escalloniaceae > Escallonia > Escallonia rubra. Next base: position 71,009 of record JAVXUO010001214.1, on the reverse strand, counting down.
GAAACTCAATTAAGGCCAAACTTCTGCTTCAACAAAATCAGACAAGCTATACTGTACTCATGGTTTTCTCAAGATCATCATAAAACATTTAAGATGCTTACCTCTTGCTCAAGTTTAAATAGGTGTCGATTGAAATGTTGCTGCAGTCTCTCATTTGCATAATTTATACAAAACTGCTCAAAGCTATTCTTCTGAAAATGAGAGAATCAGGTTGTCATATCATATTCAGTTGCCTTAACTACAATGTTGGAAGAAAATTCATAACTATTACCTTGAATGACTCAAATCCATAAATATCGAGAATACTTATGGACCTTCCAGTGTGCTGTTTGCCCATTGCAAGCGATCTATTGATTTTTTCTACAAGCCAATCGAACAAGCTTGCATAGACAAACTTTGCCAATGCATCTCTTGTATCAATTGCCTAAACAAGAGGAACATAAAGGATTTTCTGTCACATTTGTGGGGGCAAATGCACCTTCTAGCATGTAGGTGTTATATTGATGCACGCATTTGCATCAACTTGTAGGCAAATGCCCTTTCTACCATGTAGGCACGAGTTTATGCAAGTGCGTTAATGCATGCACTTGTGTGCTACACGAGTGTTTGCACTGGGTGCACATAAATTGCACCTGCTTCTATGTGTGTGTGTTCATGTTGTGAGTGTGAGACAGTGAAAATGTACAAGGAGTTCCCAACCTGCTGCAGCGTTAACTTTTTTGCAACATTATCCTTCCCAGCTTGGATTCTTTTGGTAGATAAAGCTACCATGAGGTCTTGGGCATTGCAACCTATCAATCTTGCAGCACATAATGTAGCTGCCAAAAGACAAAATATAAGTAAGTGGTATGCTTCTATCTAGCATCAATGGATGTACTTACTTCACCTTCCTCTGTAATGAAGGTGCATAAAACACAAGCACACACAAAAACACAAACGAAAGGAATTTAACGCCATGATATTAATACAAAAAAAATTACCAACTTTTTGGTTATGTTAATGCAACCTCTGGAAGGGTGAAAGATAATTAAACAAGAACTATAAGCATGAACTCCCAAGAAAAGGAAGTAATGATCTGACGGGAAAAAAAAAACGGAGTTTACTAAAGTTACAACACTAGAGAAGTTCACTTCCACGCCATCCTTTACAAACAAGTTAACAGTTGCCATTCGCAATTGCACTGGCCAACAAAACTGGCAAATTATAACCTGTTGGCAATATAACCAACAAGCAGTACATCTACATCAAGTAATCACAATGTAGCACGGCAAGTGCAGATCTGACCAGAAGAACCAGGGAAAATGGTAGGCCTAGAACCAGAGCACTGTAAAGCAGGAAATGCAACCAACCAAAGCATGCAATGCTTTGGCTTAAGTTATCAGTTATCACATCTTTGGCATCAGGGCTAGCCAAGAAAATTAATAGCTTTTAGGTGGATTATTTAGCCTATTTCCTCCATCTGTGCTCCCAACAGGCGGTTTCTATCAGACCAACATAATAAAGTTTGTGATTTGCAGTTAATGCTCTTACATTATGATCAACAACAAAAGTTCAAGATTAGCAAACCACTATTAGAAATGCAAAGTCCATTACGAGATTGTATAAAAGAAAAGTAAAGGTTTCTGGCAAATACAAAGGTAGCATTGAACAAAAGTAAGCATACAGATCTCATCTTACCCTCATCGGCCACAACTTCTACATGATTTTCTGTGTCAACCACTTTAAATGATATATTTCCCAGCCACAAAACTGCAGCAAGCATTTCAAAGGCATGCTCTTGATCTTCTTTGCTGATTCGAATGGTTTTAAAGGCTTCCTGGTGGATAAAAAGAATGAAAGGATTAAATATGGCACGCACCACAAAAGCAACAGATGACATTAATTGTGGTAGTGAAATCTGATTATAAGAGTTACCATAAGCACATGAAACTTCTCAGCATCATCAACATCATGGATTGCCAGGCAAGCACTCTGATTCAGATAATTGTACTCACTTGCCGTTTTTAAGTTTAGCTTATCTGTAAAGGACAAATTTTCCATGCCAAGTACATGGACATTAGTTCTTTCAAGCTTCCAATAACACGACTTAAGTAAAGAACTAAGTGATCGAATTGAGAAGTTATGGTGGACATTTCTAGCAATTCAACAAAAAAAATACTCTCATTTCGTGAGTAATCAACAGAAACTTTAGCCGTTCATCATGTAACCGAGGTGCAATATATCAAGTAGGATGCCATCATGGAAATTAATGATACTTGTTATCTCAAATCGTCTAACATGTTGATCTGCCTCTAAAACTAGGCAAACCTTTGCACAGGCTTCATTTAATTACACAGCATAACTGAAATACAACTTCTCACCTTATCACTACACCAGATTATGCTCGTGACAATCATAAATTACAAATCACTAAGCTCATTTAGAAGAACCCAAAAGAGGGCAGAAAGCAAACAACCTTTAAGAACTGATGAAGCCCCGGCACAAAGCTGGTAGAAGATATGGTATGACCTCTCCCCACTAGCCAGCTGAACCACTCTCGACTGCTTAAAGACAATTTCTTAGTTTCCAAATGGCAAATATTAAATGGTGAGAGAAACATCCATACTACACTTCAGACGGGGATATTAGTTACCTTCTCAAGAAGAACTGTCCAAATTCAAATTTGGGGTTGATGTTTGACATGTACATGTTGGAATATACAAGTTAATCACGCCGGTTATGAAATGCTGATAACATTTTATTAAGGGCAATTATCATAGTTAATCTGCTTACAGGTCTGGATTTTTGCTCCCCATATTTTCCCCGTCGCACTAAAATGAATTTCAATCAACTTCCCCTGCAGAGATTGGGAAATAAGTGATGTTGCGAACCAGTTTGGAAAGGTACAGTTTGGGGATGGAGTTATACTTAAAGGAGAAGAAGAGGGTGGGGAGAGCTCACAAATCTGCTAGAGTTGTCATTGCGAGATGTTTTTGCATTTCCAAATGCTTCCAGTATACAGCTTGTCTGAAGAACTTCACACTCTATCCCACTACTACCGCCACCAAGCGCAGCCAAGTATTGCATTGCAATTTTTGCTGTTTCTGTCTTCCCCGCTCCACTTTCCCCACTATTAAGACCAACGCAGAAAAAATTGTTGAAACACAAATTTAGAATGTGTGTGCGGATGGTGTATCTTACAGTACGAAAGGAGCCTAAAGACCAAATTTAGAGAGCTTCCAGATCATACAAACTAAACAGAGACACCTCAACTAACCTTATAATGATGGACTGATTTCTCTCATCTGCAAGATCCACCAAGATGGCAGCAAAGTAAGAATGAGTGCTCTGGTAACAAAGTACAAATAGGTAAAAGATAATCCCGGTTCCAAGTTCTTCAGTTTTTTTCACGCACCTGCCATCATCTCAGTATAGGCAGCGTCAGCTATCGCATAAACATGAGGACTGTCCAAAAGCTTCTGCCTATAAGCTGTGACAAAATCGTTCCCATAAAGCTGGACAGCTTTGAAAGGATTGATGGCTATTAGAACAGGCCCTGCTTTACTCTACAGGAAGCAAAGACAAATATGAGTAGAAGAAGTAATTAGACAGGCTACCAAACAAGTTTCCTACGTCTTACATACATAAATTATATCACGAGAGTGCCTTTGGTAGAGATTATGAAGAACAGATGGTTCATTCAAATAACTGAGCTGTATAAGATCATCCACACCCTCAAGGATTTCCGGATTTGCAGGTAAGAGCTCTCCAGTGGACACTGTTACAACCTATAATTAAAGCGCAGAATAAGTGCACGGACATCCACTTACTTGAGCCAAGTGCTTCAGGTCAATTACAATAACAAGGTTATGAAAGCTGTTAAAGAACTTGAACTCACACTTCCATCTGAAAGCAAGACAGACGCTTCTTCCCCTAAAGTTGATTGTATCTGTCCTGATTGCCACTGCCCATCTAGAAGCCGGCACCAAACTCGGAGTTTCTGAATCAGAGTACTTCAAACATAAGTGTGTCTTGGCAAAAGGTCACCATGGCGTTAATAGCATGATAATTAAATCTGATGACCTCCCAGCAGAACGGGTTTAACAATAAGAATTAATTATTCGTTCAACAAAAAGTAAAAGCATGTAGAGGTTTCACCCACAGGTACAGCTACAAGGCCCTGATGTTCAAGAAACGGAAACAAGCGAGCAAAAGCAGTTGTCTCTAATTCTTAAGCGCTGTAACTGATAAGAAGTGAACAGTAAGCCCAATAGTCTACGAGTCCACATGTGATAACCAAATCAGAGAAACAAACATTTCAACTAATTGATCTGCTGTTCGGTTGATAACAACTTTCAGGAGTTACATTATACTCTACAAGTCCACATGTGATAACCAAATCAAAGACACAAACGTTTCAACTAATTGATCTGCTGTTCGGCTGATAAAAACTTTAAGGAGTTACATTATATCCTACTCATTCATCACAGAGCTAGTTAAAAGTAGACTGCTGCAATTCTCACTCATGAAATTTACCTTCTTGATGAAATATCCAACGTTATCATTCCACTCAGAGTCCCTAAACTGCGGCACGGATGACGAACAAGCGGTGGAAGCAACACTCGCACCGTCTTTCTCCTCCAGTCTCCGGTTGCATTCCTTCTCCTCTGGCACCAGGACATACGGCAGCTCGCCGGGGTCCACTTCCTTGATTTTCTTGCTCCCAAAGCTACCACCGCCTCTAGATCCCTTAATGACCTCTCCCTTCTTACTAGGCGCACAACAGTTCTCCGGCTGTGGCGCGGCGTCGCCGACGTCCAGGCTCGTCGGAAGCGGGCGCTTCACAGCCGGCCGGCGGGCCTTGGACGTCGGCCGCGCAGGCAATGCCGGCGGCAGGTCCTTGGGCTTCTCGCACTCGTCGCGTCGCCGGAGGGAATCCAGCATTTCCTCCAGCGAGCTCCGAGCCATCGACGACGGAGAAACGGACAGCATGGTGCCCAAAACCGACCCCCGGATTGGCCAACTCTATCCCTAGATTACACAAGCAGTGGCAAAACCATCCAATTCGAACAATGTCGAACGAGACATCGTGGAACACACGACCTATAAACCCTAATTCGACGAACAAACTTCAAAGGGGACAAACCCTCAATTTCGAGACACGGGAATGAACAGAATCACAAACAATTCTGAGCTGGCAGTTCCACCTGAAATGCTTCTTCGGGAAACGGCAAACCCAAAAAAACGTTTTCCAAAAAGCAAACTGTGTCTTGCTAAATCGACTACTAAACACAGAGAGAAGGGATTTCAATGGCAGAAGCAGGGAATAAGATTATGATTCAAAGAAAGAACACAAAAGGTTTTAAGGCTGTTGTACAACTTCAATTAAAGAATTGGGATTTTCGCTTTTGTTGTTGTGGTTGCTGCTGCTCGAAGGGAATTTGAATTTTTCCTTTTCAATTTCAGGTAGACACAGTGGATAAATCTAATGAAAACCGTTGAGATCGGAATAATATTAAAAGGATAGTGATGGAGGAGGCAAAGTTATTTTTGGAGAGACAAAGACACAGGAAGCCGGATGTAATTAAGAACTGACACTCCCGATTCTAGGTACGGGGGTACCTGGCAAGTTCATGGATGGAATGTCTTAATTGGGCCAGTTGTTGCCATTAATTTGCGGTCATATACTAGGGTTAATTTATTTATGGCCAAATATTTCGATTTATACTTCTTTTATTTATCGCTTACCTTTTATATTGATCAAGATCTTATGCAATGTCTTAGTTAATGCTGCTTATCTATAGTGTGTACCGGATAAAACTCATTGAAACCACATGTCTTAAAACAAATGAAACGCTTTTGCACCGAGCCTAGTGCCCTGCGCACAAGGCATGCGCCTTTTTAAATGAGTTTGCACCCTTAGGTTATGCGAGGCCTGTTGCACCTTGAGTCTAGGTGCATGCTGCACAACTATGATCTGGGTTGAGTCATCAGTTGGCCGAGGGAAGCCAGAGCGAATGCCAGAGAGAGAGTGGCAAATTAGTACGTATTTTGACAATCACTCAAGGCACGGGATTAAAAGCAGAGTTGTCAACCACTCAAAAACAATATTGTGGCATTTTGGTTCGGATTTATTACGGGTTAGTCGAAGGATGGATATTGCGGTGTTGTAGATCCTGGGAGGTGTGATGGACTCTTAAACAGTGTGCTCACCTTTGTATCGTGCGGTTACCGATTGTCTGCGTTATTGCTACCACTTATAGTGTGTTTTTATTTATGTTCAGTTTTCACCTGTAATTTTGCATGTTCCTTTAATTCAATTGTAATGTGTATAAATTTATTAGGTGTTTGTTAATGGTCACTGAGTCACGGAATGACCGATAATGTCTGTAAGCTCTACAACAGAGCGACTGTGTATCTTTAAATTATCAATGCAAATTATCAAAAACAATATGCGGAGTGTTAATTTAAAAGTAATTCAGATTTTTTATGGTACTTTTAATCGGTATATCCCTTTTGTAATGGCTCCCCAGTCTAGTAAATAATTTGTGTTTATGTGTGGTGTAATTAGAAGAAATCCCTTGATGAGAAATTAGTTGATGCAATTGAATTAACCTTTAGGTCAGTTAAAAAATGCATCTAGTTAGTCTTATTTCATTTTGTTTTTTTTTTCTTATTACCAAGCAAAAAATTTGTTTCCAAATAGTTGTTAACCTAAATGAGGCAATGTCAAGGATAAATTAATACCCTTCAAACTACAAATAAGTATTAAGCATGATATGCATTGCTAAAGTCATTTGTTAACCGCTTAAGTTTGCAGAGCAGATAGTTATACCAGAGCTCTAATTTAACAAGGTGATTCAATCATCCTTGCTTACACGTTTGACTCCCCAATAAAATTTACGCGAGCTCTAATTTAATTTAGTCTTGCGTTCAATTATTATTTGTTTGCTTTAATTTGTCTCAGCCTAAAATGAATTATCCCACGATGACCGGAACTGAAATAGTATCACAAGTACGCTGGTGGGTGGGGTTGGTATGCTTGTGAATTCCTTTCAAGCAAAGGGTACCTCTAAGATTCCAAAATTCAAAATATAAAAGGACCCAAGTAAACTTACAAACCACATATAAAGGAACGACAGGAACATGTTTTGTCCTTGGCTATTTGATGGAGCCACGGAAGTTTAAAAATCTGAACCATATGAAATCCATTTGAATATGCAAATTTGCAACTAATTTATTGTCCAAGTCAAAGTTTCATGAGCTCCCACCACTTCACGACATGGAGGGAAGTTCGAATATTTGGAAGGCAATTGACTAATGTACGTTGGGAAGACCTGAACGGCCTACTCGTCCTTGGATGGCATTAAATTTGGCAAGGAATAATGGAGAGACTCAGTTAAAACAAGTAACTTAAAGTAACGCAATAAAGACCTTTTTATTTCTTTGAAAGGTTCGAGTTTGGTTGGAAGAGAAATATTTTGGAAGCGATATTTTATGTTTGCGTGGCTCAACTCCAAGTGACTTCCGATGAACAAAAACAACTTTGGTACTTACATAAAATTCTTCACGTGCAACATAATTTTAGTCCTTGGGGTAATTAACTATTCGAAATTTACGGATCAATCATTAGTTATACTGAAACCCAAATGTAAAGCTCGCCTCAGAAACCGACCCACGTTTAGGAGAGTTGGTGCATAAAAAAATGTGACTTTCAACTTGCTACAAAGCCCTAAGCTTGCGCCACACAATTGTGTCTAGCGTAACACTATGGCGCAACGTTCACGGCGGATTTTCAACACGGATAAGGTGATCAATTGACCTTTTTATTTGGAGGAAACTGTTAAAAAGCTTTAAACTCTCATCAAAACAAGTGTCTTTTATCGAGGGTTGTGTCCATTCATCTAAAACAAAAATCTTAAGGTTGTGACATTTCTTTCAAAAGTATTTTTGCAGCATTTTACTTAGTATAAATAAGAGATGTTTAGTAAAAAAGGAAAAAAAAAATTGGCTGCTACTCCGGTTGGAAAAATCTTCCTCCTACCTCCTGTATAGCGACAATCAATCGTCTCTAAATGTTTCTAGTGACTTTTATTTACTGACGCTAAAAAAATACTGTTAATAATTGTCGATGAAAGTGTTAGAAGAAAAGTAAGTAAAAATATTTAGCGATATTAATTGTCACTATTACGGGATTGGAGGAAGATTCTTACAACTCAGGTAGGAGTCAAAGTTTGTTCGTAAAAAAAAAGGTTAGACAAAAGTAAGAAAGATAAAGAGAACAGACACCAGGGACAACAACACTAAAATGTACAGTATTTTCTATGTCAAATATGTGGATAATTTGGTCAAACTATTTCTCAAAACTTTTTGTATTTATGCTAACAATGGAGACTCCGCTACAAGTCTACGAGTTAAATCTTAAAAAGTTGTTATTCATTAGAACATGTACGAGGAGAGAGAACAACGATTGAAAGGCATGAAATGAATAATCAATATCTCTCACCGGCCATCGGTTATTTTTTTTATTCTTACTTTTTTAAGTATATATATATATATATACTTACATATAAGGGTTGATTTACTTTTAAAATATGATTATGTTGCGCGTCGTGCTTTAATCAGTTCTCTAAAACAATTTTGTCATACCCAAAAAATTTCCAACAGAAACAAATAATAAGAGTTTTCGCACATATGAAAAAGACTTTCGCCTAAACTGTCCCATTGCCTAATCCCATGATCTGTGAACCTTTTTGGCTGTCTAAATGCTAAAATTCAAAAAGGGTACGTTAGTGATCCCCGCAAATAAAGGGTGCGTCAAGTCAAGTCAGAGATCGCAACCAAATCCAATCCGGCTAAAAGAACTCTACCTAATCCGCTCCCATTTGCCTTTGGCACTAAATATTTGTTGTTTTACTCTTTTGGGGTGCAACCTTCGGGAGTCCTCGACATGGTGCCCCATTCCATTTGGTTGTTCCCTGGGTCACTGAGACATGGTTCCACTTTTCAGAGAACACATATGTCCTGACCCTTCATGGCTAATCATTGAGTTTGTTTATTTTTTCCATTTGCAAAAGTGTTGAAAGCTCGCGGACCCGACTAATTTATCGACGTGATTGTTTTATGTTTTCTCCTAAACGGTCGTCAAAGGATCATTATTAATGACATATTTAAATTTTATAGCCATGACGGCATCCATTAAACACCGTAACGGGTGCATACTTCGTACCATATGTTCAATTGTCACGTTATTGATGACCTAATCCAGCTCAAATATTATGGCAATTATTTGGCAGAATCATGCAATCTGAATCGCGTATCTGCGCAAGTTTGATGTTGGTCGTTTGCCCATGTTTTTGCATTCAGTCATGACTGATTCTTAAAACCGGAAACAATCCCTTATCAATTCTTGAATAAATCAAGGCAAGCCATACGATTCAGTTCTACTCATTAATGACTTATGCAGCATTACCAAAATACCGGAATGTAATATGCTAAGCATGTGTCCATGTGACCATGTCCTTGGCTTCTTTGCCCGATTCCATGTGCATATGCACCTTTAAATCATTGTCCATCATTGCGAAGAAGATGAAAATTCTAGTGACGTAGGACTATGGTTATGAGGGTGTCCCCAGTTGTGTGCATTCACATAATCATTTGGTTTTTGCATTTGCAACCCAAAGTGGTCCGTCGTTCCTTTCTATAAATATATACATATACATACCTTGCATTCATTTTTTGGAACTATAGAAGAGGAAAAAGACATTTCTCCGTGCAAAAATCTTTACTTTAAGGATGCATTGGTCGCTAAAGGTCCTTTCATTTTATTACTTAAGAGTTGCATTTATCTTTAAAAAAGGCGACCACTACAACCTATCGGTCACAAAAAGACCTCTATGGCCAACTACGCCCTAATCGTTTCGAGGGCCAATAATGATCTCGAATAAGTCCGAAGTCCGCTTGGTCAGTCCACCAAACTTAAATTAGTAGTGGAACAAGCTGAGCCGAGCAAACCCTTGACAAAAATTTGGAGCCCATATTGAAAAACAGATATATACATCTAAATATGATGAGACTCCATTTGCACTTTAAACATGTGAAGGTTCCATCTATCCAAGGAGTGGCCGTGTTTATGCGACAGGCTCGAACAGAAATAAGCTCAAAATAGGCCCAAATGGCGACGCAAGACATGAGCCGAGTTTGGGCCTGATGAATCAGGCTGGATGGAGACCCGAAGCTCAGCCCAAAGACCAAGTATAAATTTGGGTCGAGCTTGGACAAACTTAAGCCCAACTCACAAGTCCCGGTGCTGATCGGTCAGTCATGGGACACTACCGTTCAATTTTATGCGAGTAAAGGTTGCAAAGGGCCAATATTCTATTGAATTTTACCCACCCTATATAGGATCAGGATCCCCTGCTGTAACCCATGGTTACAGCAGGGGTGCTGCGATCCCAAATGACAGAGGGGGAAGAGAGAGAGAGAGGGGGATGTAAACCATGGTTACTCTCGCTCTTCCCCCTCTCTCATTTGGGATCACAGCACCATGCTGTAACCCAATCCTAATCCCCCTATATAAACAAAAAGTTAGGTGGTAAATTACGAGATTTTTCGTTTACATGGGTTAAGATAGTCGTTATACAACGAACAAAGTTAAAAGTCAATTATACAACGAGTATCGATGCCTAACTTTTTATACCGCTAAAAGGAAAAAAGAGGTCGCTATAAAGTGCAAATGGGGATAGATACACCAATGTATCTCAGCTTCGAATAAATTTTTTTCCTATTAGCATCAAAATGGATTTATAAGTTGTACAAAATAGACATTTGACGACCCTTGCTCTTTTTAAAGTTTTGCATATTTGTAATCTTTGATCACCTTAACTTTTAACTATATCTTCGCACAAATAACCAATTTTACCTAAAAAAAAATTGTTGACGGTTGGAGAATGATAATCGATAATCTTGAAGAGATCATAAACTAGCGAACCGATAATTGATCACTTATTTGGAACTTTGTTCTTTAGTTATTTTCTTGTAAATACTTCCTTCACCCATCCCAATTTACTGCTTTCGATATGGATGTAAAAGGTTTATACTTGTTGCTGCTAAAAATATGTTTCGCGTATGTTGCGAAACCCGAGCTTAGACAAATGACCTGCAAGACAGAAAATGAGTGATCGTCGGGTGGGGTTCCCGGCGGAGAACTCTTCGATACTTAAGTCAGAGCACAGTTACAGAATAATAACTCTGAAAAAGCATGAATTGTGTAATTGTCCTCATACCTGGGGGGTAGACCACTTTATATAGCTGTAGGATGAGAGTCCTAGTAGGATTGGGCCGTGGGCCAGATGTGTTAGGATCGCGTTAGGATTCTCGAGGATCACGTCACAATCTCTGATGACTCTTTTAGAATCTTGATAAGATAATCATAAATTTTCCAGTTTGACTGGGATTCGCCGGGTGTCCCCCAATTATTATGAGTTATATTTGAGTTATATCATAAGCCCCCCACTTCCTTAGCCAAAATGTTTGGCTGAGGAAGTTTATACCTGGTGTCTCGAGACACGCGTCAGATTTACAAGGGATTCTCTTGTAGGGGTAATAATATTTTTCTCCTTCATGTGCTCGGACTTAAGTTATTGGGAGCTATAGCCTTGGAACTTTGCCCAAGTAGGGTGCTAAAACTCTAACTCTTGAGAGCTAGGTCTTTAGAATGTCGCCGAAGTAGGCTATTTGGAATCATATTTGGGAAGACGAATCATGGGATCTCGAGATCCTTTAGAGGTTGTGCCCCATGGTAGCCTCTCTCGGGAGAGGACACAAAGTTGTGCATGCAAGTTGTTGCATGTACTAAGTGTTTGAATGTCCCCTCGAGGGGTCACCTCTCCTTTGAGGGTGTTCACTTTGTACAAATGTGCGTTCTTTAACTTGAGCTGACCACATCGTGCTTGCGTTTTACTTTGACGCGAACTCTTATCATCAGCTAAGAACTGGCAAAGAAGCCTCGTACTCACGCTTGGCTAGGTTTTGAATTGACAAAGAATGGTGGGAGGATGAAGTCCCATAGTCCTTTGCCGTTTCACGGGTTAGAACTGTAACTAAACAGTTCGGATAGAACTCGAGCTCTATCCTGTCACCCTTGAGGGCTAATCGTCCCTCGAGGGACTGCCCTAAAGGGCTAGTGGAACATAGAGTTCTGATAAGTGCCCTTGAGGGTGGATGGAGCATGAAGCTCATGTAAATACCCTTGAGGGTTTGACGGAACTTAGAGTTCTCGCCTTACTTACCCTCGGGGGCGGATGGAGCGCAAAGCTCATAAAAATACCCTCGGGGGTTTAACGGAACTTAAAATTCTCGTCTTACACGCCCTCGGGGATGGATAAAGCTCAAAGCTCATAAAAGTAACCTTGAGGGTTGACGAAACTTAAAGTTATCGTTGTACGCACCCTCGGGGGCTGATGAAGCTCAAAGCTCATGATAATACCCTCGGGGGTCTGACGGAACTTAGAGTTCTCATCGTACGCGCCCTCGGGGGCAGATAGAGCGTAGAGCTCATGAAAATACCCTTGAGGGTTTGACGGAACTTAAGGTTCTCATCATACACGCCCTCGGGGGCGGATGGAGCGCGTAGCTCATGCAACTATCCTCGGGGGTTTCAGTCGAAGCAACAAGTGCTTGTTGTCTCGACGCTAAATAAGAAGGCGCGGGGCATTGAGCCCGTAATATGGTCGCTGCGACGATCCTCCATGTCTGATAAGAAACAAGGCATTAAGCCTATATAAGAATGATCTCATAAAATATAAAGCCCCCCCGCCTTTGAGAAGGCGTGGATATATAAAAACGGCTTTTCAGCCTATATGTAGGGCCTGGTCGCAATAAGACCTGTATGAGTAATATAGAAGACCATAATCCGCCTGTTTGATTGGACGAGCATATAGAGCTAGAGGACGCGGAGTCCGTCGAAGTTTATCAATATATTGAGAAGCAACTAAATTCAGTTTGCTGGTCGCATGAGCTTGAGCTTGTAGTTGTACCAGACATAGCTAGCGATTAGTTCTAACTCTCTAGACATGGTGGCAGCATGTGTGCTTCCATCATTGTTGAACTAGTTTCTCAACGAGCAACGATGTGAATACGCCATAAATAGGGTCACTATATGACCATGAGATGATACATAATGCCGAGATGGCAGGATACTGCAGCAAAAACCCTAAACGCGACTTCAAGTCGTAGGGTGTTGTGCATTTGTTCCTTGCTTATGAAGTGGTTTATACGTCACTATTGATGCTCCCAAACATAGTTTAAACTCTTGCAAGAAATAAAAGTATTTGACTAAAAAAACAGCATCTGAAGCAATAAAGCATATAAAAATGCAACTATGTTTTTAACACAGTATTAAGAGCAGTGTTCAGACACCATGGCCCTATTAGGGTTTTGTCGGCTAAACGATCAGGTGCTTGAACTTCAAACGTCATAATAGTCGGGAGCCCTGACTTGTGACGTGCTTGCACTAATTGGCACAACTGGGTACTGCTACACCCAAACAAATAGGTCTAGGTAAAATAGAAGTGCACAAGGGAAGCAGCCCGCCTAAAATCGTAGTCACTTAATTCTTTTTAGCGACAAAATATAAAATGCGCCCACACTTTAAAGAATGCGTAGCATATGCAAATTAAATGAGACCATATGGGTCTTCAATCTAGATATGCAGTCTAAAAAGCTTAAGGTTTTAAAGAGTTTGTAGTGCATGCCAAATAAGTAAGACCCTTTTGGGTCTAAAATACATATATGTATTTGCATGTAAATTTTCATGCTTGAAAAGCGTATGGGCCATGTCGAATAAATGAGACCCTTAGGGTCTTAAATATGAATAAGCATCTTCCATAGGCCAAAAGTCTTAACTCTTTTAAAAATTGTGGCTTATGTGCAAAATAAAGGAGACCCAGTAGGTCTAAAAGAGTAATATGCATATATATGGGGGGAGAATATGGAATTCTCTAAAAGGAAGAGTGGACCTCTGTTTTTTGTGTCTGCCCCTTGACAGAAGGACAACCACAGCCTTGAGAAGCGGTGGCGCAATGTGAGCACCGGCACGTCAGTGAAGCAGATCGAGCAGCCGATAGCGATGAGACGGTGACTCTACGACGGCGATGACACTGCTTGGCGCTACGCTGGTGACGGGGCCGATGGCGTAGCGGTGGTGCACGTCTCTATGGCGGCGATCTGGAGGTGACGTCCAAATTTTACTGCGGCGCTGCAGTGAGAGGTCACCATGGCGGGGTGACGGCGACAGTGCTTTTCCCATGGCCACGATGGCGCAGATCTGGACAAACGGGTTCCGCCGATCGCCTTTATCTACTCGGGATTGCGGCGGCGGCCCTGCTTCCTCTTGCACCGAAATCTTGGGCGGCGCGATGTTGGCGAAGTGACACTGTCTTGGCAGAGGGAGGACTTGGCTACAGTGGCAAGGTGGCGACGCGACGGCGTCGTCGCGGTGATGGCATCTCGACGGCGCGGGTCTCGAGGTGGCACTGTAGTGGCATCCTCATCTTCTTTCTTCTTTTTTGTTGAGTTGTTGTGATTGTGTTCTAACGGCCTCAGGGCGGTGGTCAACCGCGACTGGTATGGTGATTGGGCACAAGTGCGGCGACGATGGTAGATCAGGCAGCTCCTACTAGCGACGACATCGAGGCTGGGCTGGGCCAATAGCAGAGCGCGATGTCATGGAGCTGTAATGAAGCATCACTGTCGCCGCTTGCTTCCGGCGACCGACGCGACGTTGGGGAAGGTTGCGAGTTTGATTACCGCAACAAGTGCTGGTGGTTGTGCGTTGCGACGATGGTCATTTGTGGCCGCCTTGACTCTGATGGTGCGGCGATTGGTTGATTTTTTTTTCTCTGAGATGTTGGTGTTGCTCCGTTGGAGATGGCGGCAGTAAAACCAGGCAACCAGCCCTTTCACGACAGCGGTAGGTTATGGTGGCACCGTGGTGTGGCGGTTATGTGACGGTTGGGAAGCATACCTGACGTGCACGGCGCTGCTACTACTATTCCTTTTGGCTTTTTGATGGAGCTGTCGTGTCGTTGGTGGCTCTGCCATATGGCTGCCGACGACACTTTGCTGTAATACCTCTGTCAGAATCATGAACTCTCTTTGAACAATGTTTTTGTTTTCTTTTTGCCTTTGACGACAATTCAATCCTGGAGGCCCGTGGCGACAGTGGTTCTGTCGGTGGTTCCAACGCGACACCGCCGGAGGTGTAAAGATACGACTGTTGAATTTTCTTAGGTCAAACGGCTAGGCTGGTGGGTCCCACGGATGGCACCAATCTGTTGCTGCTAAAAATATGTTCCGCATATGTTGCAGAACCCGAGCCTGGACCGATGACATGCAAGAAAGAAAATGAGTGACTGCCAGGTGAGGTTCCCGACGGAGAACTCTCTGATGCTTAAGTCAGAGCGCAGTTACAGAATAATAACTCTGAAAAAGCATGAATTGTGTAATTGTCCTCATACCTGGGGGGTAGACTTCTTTATATAGTTGTAGGAGGAAAGTCCTAGTAGGACTGGGCCGTGGGTCAGATGTGTCAGGATTGCGTTAGGATCATCGATGATCACGTCACAATCTCTGAGGACTCTTTTAGAATCCTGATAAGATAATCATAAATTTCCCAGTTCTAACCCATGAAACGGCAAAGGACTATAGAACTTCATCCCCCCACCATTCTTTGTCAATTCAAAACCTATCCAAGCGTGAGTGCGAGGCTTCTTTGCCAGCTCTTAGCTGATGATAAGAGTTCGCGTCAAAGTAAAACGCAAGCATGATGTGGTCAGCTCAAGCTAAAGAACACACACTTATACAAACGTGAACACCCTCCAAATGAGAGGTGACCCCTCGAGGGGACATTCAAACACTCAGTACATGCAACAACTTGCATGCACAGCTTTGTGTCCTCTCCCGAGAGAGACTGCCATGGGGCACAGCCTCTAAAGGATCTCGAGATCCCATGATTCGTCTTCCCAAAGATGATTCCAAATAGCCTACTTAGGCTACATTCTAAAGACCTAGCTCTCAAGAGTCAGAGTTCTAGCACCCTACTTGGGCAAAGTTCCAAGGCTTTAGCTCCCAAGAGCTTAGGTCCGAGCATATGGAGAAGAAAAATATTATTACCCCTACAAGAGAATCCCCTGTAAATCTGACCCGTGTCTCGAGACACTAGGTATAAACTTCCTCAGCCAAACATTTTGGCTAAGGAAGTGGGGGGCTTATGATATAACTCATGTAATATCCCATATCGGTTGTGGGAGAGTTTGCGATTGGCCTTATAAGACCCTGCCTATGAACTCATAAGTACCTACTTGGCTAGCCCTTTTGAGGGAGGCAATGCCCTGTGGTGGGGCCGTGGACCGGGTCGTTACAGATGGTATCAAAGCCGACTCTCAAAAGCTCAGGCTGGGCTGTCCAGTCGGGTTGCCAGTGGTTGGGGGCAGTGTTATAAAAGGCGCGCCTAGGCGCAAGATGCAGCTAGGCGCACAAAGCGTGCCTCGCCTAGGCCTAGGCGCAGCGCCTTCAATAAGGCGCGCGCCTTGTGCGCCCAGGCGCTCAGGCGCATGGCGGGGCAGGAGGCGCGAAGCTAGGCGCACGATGTGTAACCGTTCGATTTGGCTTCTTGTCTTCACGTGGACTGTTGATTTCTCTTTTAATATTTTTACCCTTTTTGTCTTTACCAAGTCAAAACACTTTTTTAAGACTAAAATATAAAACCTAACTAATTTGTTAGCGATAAAACACTTTTTATCGCTAATTGCTCACCAACTACGTTAACCTTTCTGTGAAAGCTGTTAAAGACAGAGCACACATGGCTAAATTAGGAGACCTAACTGATTTGTTAGCTTCACTTTATATTGTTCATAAGGCCAAAGTTCAGTCTTGAGAAAAGATTTGAATTTTTAGTCCCTATATTATGCCCATTTCCATTGAGATCGATCTTATTTTTAAAAGCATAATTTATTTTTATTGTTGGAAGCTTGTTAAATTAGAATGTTGGTATTTGAAACTTTCTCCAATGTTTAGAAGTTTGTTAATTGTCATGTTCTAAATTTTTTTATTTAATGCACTTTTATTTATTTATTTTTATATATTTAAATATTGCGCCTTGCTTCGAAAAGGCGCGCGCCTGCGCCTTGCGCCTAGGCTCCAGGGACCTTTTGTGCCTTAGGTGCGCCTGCGCCTTTAATAACACTGGTTGGGGGAAACAAAGGCAAGCCCCGATATATCCCACATCAAGAGGATGGTTGGGGCAACGAAGGGTGAGCCGGGTATATCCCACATTGGCTAGAGATGAAGATTCTAGGCTATGTGTGATCGAGCCTCAGCGAGGACGCTAAGGAATAAGGTGGGAAAATTGTAATATCCCACATAGGTTGTGGGAGAGTTTGTGATTGGCCTTATAAGACCATGCCTATGAACTCATATAAGTACCTACTTGGCTAGCCCTTCTGAGGGAGGCAATGCCCTGTGGTGCGGCCGTGGACCGGGTCGTTACAACTCAAATATAACTCCTAATAATTGGGGGACACCCGACGAATCCCAGTCAAACTGGGAGATCGATAATTATCTTATCATGATTCTAACTCTATCATCAGAGATATACATATGATCCTCTAGGATTCTAATACAATCCCGATTGGATTTGTTCACAGCCCAGTCCTACTAGGGCTCTTATTCCTACCAACTACCCCAGGTATGGGACAACTTCACACACATACATTGTCTTTCATGCTTTTTCAGAGTTACTATCCTGTAGCTGCGCTCTGACTTAAGCATCAGAGAGTTCTCCTCCGGGAACCCCACCCGGCGGTCACTCGTTTTCTGCCTTGCAGGTCATTGGTCCAGGCTCGGGTTTCGTAAAATATGCGGATCATATTTTTAGCAGCAACAATACTATATTTTGATTTTCTCAGATAGTAGCCTAACTACTCATGTAACTGAGAAAACACAAAATATGCGGAGCATATTTTTAGCAGCAACAATACTATATTTTGATTTTCTCAGATAGTAACCTAACTACTCATGTAATTGAGAAAACACACCCCTGCTTCACATATAAATTTATCCAATTTATTATTTTTTTTTAATAGAAGAGACTATATTGAAACTATAATTTCATTTTCTAATGATGATAATTTTTGTTTATAGATCGGATGCTGGACTGCAAGCCTAGGCCCATCGCCCTATGGGCCCGTTGAACCATTTTTTCTGGGCTTAGCCGAGCTAACGCCCCGTGTCATCTCGGCTACGGGGCAAAACCCCCAAATCACCTTTTAGGGTTTTGTTGAAAAACGCCCTAATTTTTCTCTGAGCAAGTGAGAGAAGTAGTGATGACAAAGAACAGGAACAAGAAGAAGAGAGATGGTTCGTCAGCAATGGACACCGCCTCTGATCAGACGGTCATTAACGTCCCTCAAGGTGTGCACCGGTCATACTATTCCCTCCGTTCCATTTGATTTTGACCTTTTTAGCGAAATTCTTGTCTTTATCTTGGTACATGTAAATAATGGATTCAAATCAATTAGCAATGCTAAATAAAGTATGTATCATTGACAAGGCAAGCCAGGGTAAGAACAGCGAGCACTGTCAATGTTGCATGTACTAATTCTATCATAATAATCTGCGATAAAAGTCAACGGGAGAAAATCCAATGGAACCTGGGAGTACTACGTTGTGGTTTTGTATTTTACCCTTGTTTTTTTTTTTGGTTGAAAATTTGAGGTTGAGTGTGTGAAAAATCTTTATCGGTTATGCAGCAATGGACATGTCTGAGTCTGCAGCTCCGAAACAAGCTCTCAGTGCTCCCAACAGGTCAGCTCAATCAACTCTTATGATGTAGATCTGTTTTCCATAACACGTATTATTTTATGTGTTCATTTAGGTGCTATTTTACATGAAAATGATATACATAAAAACTCGCCATACTTTAGTATTAAATGTCACGATGAAGGGAAAAAAATAGAAACTGGGTGTCATGAATTACAAGATTTTTTAGTTGGATAAGTGTGTGAAGTATAATTCAATAACACGAGTAGTATAGCCCGAAACTTTGATTCCCCTTGTTGAATGTTTTGAATGCGGCTTACAAGTTGGGGGTTAAAGACTGGATTAGGGTTTCAGTCAACTTGTATTTGGGTATTTGCTGCTAAAGGAAATTATGGCTTCAGTGCCCCTAACTAGATCGAAAGAGTACTTATTTTCGGTGCAAAAGAAAAAGACTACTCCTTTTCATTGAATTCTCCCCCTTTGATCTTTTGCAAGTTCTTAAATTGGACAAGGATGCTAGGAGCGTTCTTAAGTTAATGCTGTAGGATCGTGAGAAAACCTGTAAGCTGATTTGAAGAATCTTTCCAGGTTAGAAGAAGTAGAGGAAAACCTGTTTATGCATTGTAATTTTGGAGAAAAACTATGGGTAGTCTCTGTTTCCAAAATTTTCACGCTCTAAACCCTTGCTACCTGTCTGGAGAGGGAGATGACGATCTAGGATCTAAGCTGATATATTATACAACTAGTGTATTTTTTTGGTGCTTTAGGTGCGAATCGAACGGGGATCAGTGGATCTTCTTCTTCTCCGCTGCCTGGTTTTTGGAATATGGTGTTTTGCTTATTTGGCTCGAGTGGACCTTTTAAGGTGCTTGGTTTTTAAAAGGAGAAAAAGAGCATCGGGTTTTGCGCTTGAGTCTCTTTGCATCCTTTGGTGTGCTTGGAAGGAAAGAAATAGAAGAGCTTTCACCCCGTCCACCTCTTTTTTGTTCTCTCTCTTTTGTAGGGCCTTCCCAGCACACACGCCTTTGCTAACTTTTTTGGACCGCTTCTGGCTGTGCTTCCATGATGGAGGGTGTGTATGCTTTTGTATACAGACCTTATTCTTTTTAATAAACTTACTCATCAAATAAATGAAAAAACAAATGTTTATAAATGCTCTAGGTAGCTCATCTTAAGGTCTTAATTCCGACTTTGCAGTCCATGGTGTATCAAAACTGGATGCTATGGGGCAATGATTATGAGTTCACTAGGATTTTCCCCGCTGTACTCCATATCTTACCTGTTATAGATAAGGGCTATGGCCCTCGGCATAATGTTTGTCCTTTCCTACTTTGGTAGATCTATTTTGGTGCTCAATCTTGCAGCTGTTTTCCCTCCAGCTTTTATTGAGGATCATATTATGTTTCTTTTTTTGGAATTATTAGCTCCTCTTCTGGTTTAGCAACCATTCCAAAACAGAGTGAGGTTTGTGGATAAAGAAACAATCTATATGTAAACTTTATCTCTTCCGCTGTCCTTGGATGACTATGTTGCTTTGTCTCATATGGGGACCAACATAACGTCCTCATATTATCTGTCCAAGTTTTGGGAGAGTGCATCACTGAAGCTCTCCACAGTGTTCTGTGAAACATATTTGGGGAGAGTGCATCACTGGACCAACATAACGTCCTCATATTATCCGTCCAAGTTTGGGGAGAGTGCAATACTGAAGCTATCCACAGTGTTCTGTGAAACATATTGTTGGCATTACCAGGGATGGCTTGTTCTTAAGAGGCTACATCGGGGTCTTAAAAGGGCATTTATATTGGCAAGGACGTGTATCAACTTTGGTTTTTCCTTTAATATATTCTTTTCTCTGGTTCGGTTTTGCTTTATAATGATATGGACTGTGCAACATGCTGTCGTGCTAGGACAAATCTAGATTTCCTTCGGAAAATTTCTCTGTTTGGAGTTTATGGAATTATGCTTGGAAATTGGCTGCAGTTATATTGTTTGAACCATAATCAACGTTTTCTTTGATCCGCGATAATTATAGAAATCGGAGCCTGTTGAGGATGAGATATCCTATCTTATCTGTCCAGTTGCCAACTTGATTTTTCTTCGATGTTCACCTTCTCGCTAAAGTCTGAATTTTGACTCCTTTTTTATTCGTGTTTCTATCCCCAAATCGTGCTGCCATTTGTATACCCCCTTTATTTGTTTTCATCGTTTGCTGTGTCTGAGACTTTTTCATCTCATTACAGAAAGGTGAAGAAGGGAGTACAAATGAAGAGAACGAAGAATGTCCGCAAGATGAAAGCTATAGCAAAAGCTATATCTCAAAACGAGAAGTCAGTGGTAAAAGTTTCAAAGAATGAAAGCAAGACATTGAGAACTCAGTCTGCTAAGAAATTATATGATTGACGGGTACATTATGTTCCTGGCACCCTCTCTACTATTTAGGTATAGAACATTATTTTTTTCAGACAAAAGTATGTGTGGTTTTTGGAATTTATCCACCGATACAATAAAACAGTATATCTTTCGCTATGTATTGTATATAGGCCCCGCAAAAATTTGCCCGGCCTGTAGTGTCCAACCCGCTGGTTTTTGGCCATGGCCGGTCTATGCCGTTCAGATCTCTGTCTCCAACGTAGACCTGGCAAATGGGTCGATCCGCGCGGATACGGGTAATACCCGGGCAGGTCCGGGTAAATCCGGGTCGGGTAATTTATACCCGGGTTTTTCTGGGTACGAATATCTGGGATCCGTACCCTACCCTTGCGGGTAGGGTATTACCCGCGGGTAAGTTATTAAATTTATAATTTTTTTTTATTAACATATTTTTCTCAGAAAACTTTTTTCCTTCTATTTGGTTATCACAAAAATTCCACCACAATAATCTAAACTCCCAAATTTCCTAACACAACAAGATCACGGTTCTGTGCATGAAACTTTTAAGAACACTAAGTCTAAATGAAGAACAAATTCGTTCGACCCATAAGGATTAAAGTAGATCTGAAAAAAAAGAATATGTTGTAAACAAATTATACTCCTCGGCAGATCCAACAGCTTGGTGAAGGCATCATAGTGGGTATCATCGCCGATGGACACTTCGGTCATGGCGTCGGAGCTGATGGGAGACAAACTGGCGTCAGAGCTGATGGGAGACAAACCGGCGTCGGAGCTGATGGGAGATAAACTGGCGTCGATGAGGCGGAGTTGCGGCTGATCTGGCGGTGGAGCTTGAGAGGAATGATGGGACGCTGTCGAGATCACGTGGTCGTCGCAGATCTGACTGGTGGATGAGAGAAAGATCATGTGGGTGTGAAAGAGGCGTCGCGGTTGACAGATAGCGGCATCGTGGGTGGTAGAGAGCGTCGGCGTGGCTGGCAGAGAGCGGCGGCGTGGCTGAGTGCGGCGGTGTGTGGTGTGTTCGAAGGCAGAGAGAGAGAGAGGGCGGCCAGCCAGTCGGAAATGATGAGAACAATGAAATGAAAACCCTAGCACCTTTTATAGAGGAAAAAAAACGGGTAGCCCGGGTAATCCGTACCCGACCCGGATTTACCCGAAATTTACGGGTCGGTTCGGGTACGGGTACGATTTCTGCGGGTAATGAAAATAGCTACCCGTACCCGGCATTTTGGACCGGGTACGGTCCGGGTAACGGGTCCGGGCAACATTTTGCCAGGTCTACTCCAACGTGCGAGTACGGATCAGAATTAGGTTGCTCATGTCAACAAGGGTCAGAACTCAGAAGGGGTTGTTGACTTCACCCGCGGGTCCAAACAGGTTACTCTATGAAAAAGAAAAAAGAAAAAAGAAAAGAACCCTACATCTTCAGACTTAATGCTTCAGCCTGTTCGTTTTTCTCCAAGCAGCGCCTTTAATGTTACTACCACCATCACCTTCGGCGTCTCTCTCATTTGCCGGCAGCGCCTCTCCACGTCTCCACCACCTTTGACTGTGACAACAAAAACTATACAATTCTCGGGAATTGATTAAAACAAGTACAAACTGCGACCGGAGGTGCATGCACAACGTGGATGACATGCTAGAATGGTCTCCAGTACGGCAATCAAAGCAAAGGCCAAGATCTCAGGGACCACGCTTTAGGTTACAGGTCAAACGCACGTTTTGTAGCAACTTCCAACAGTGTGTGCACGAGTTGAGTTCAAGTTATCTTAACAAACCTGACACGAATCTGGGGACAAGGCCTTGAGGAACCATGGAAAACAGTACTTTTTAAGTATATATATAGCATCATATCTCGAGCCTTGACCGAATCAAGCAACAAAGAGACACCCTAGCCTGAACAAAATTTTATTGCATAATCTGAATGTCAATGCAAAAAATGCCAAATTGCAAAATTATAAAGAAGAAATCGGAACTCTCGTTTGCAAAATATAAATTTAACATTCGTCCTGTCCATTTACGATTAGGAAATATATCATGAAATATTTGTATGATCTTTTCGTCCCTCTTTCTGTAATTTCAACTTATTTAATTCAATGATAATAAGACTCTGTTTGACAACACTTTCAGTTTTAGTTTTCAGTTTAAAAAAAAAATAAAATTCAAAACCAGTTAAATTTTTTTTTTACAAAAACAAGTGGGTGTTTGATAATCCAGTTTTTATTTTGAGTTTTATTTTTTGGGTGTTTGATTATCTAGTTTTTTCTTTGGTGGTGGTTTGCGGTGGCGGTGGTGGGGCGTGACGGTGGCCGACGGTGGTGGTGGTGGCTGGCCGTCGGCGCCCGGCAGTCGCGGGCGGTGTACAATGGTGGTGGGCGGTGGTGGTCTCAAAATAAAAACTGAAAACCAAAACTCATTTTTAAAAATTTCAAAAAAATTCATGATTTAAAAACTGACTTTTTAAACTAAAAAAAAAAAAAAACGAAAAGAATACGTCAAACATGCTTATTTTTTTCAATTTAAAAAAAAAAAAAAAAATTCTGTCAAACGGAGTCTAAGTGGCTATATCTATTCTTTCGCTTGGATCCCAAGATTGTAATCTAGTTTGAGTGCAACCCCCTTTTTCTTTTTCTTTTTTTTCTTTTTGTTTTTTGTGATTGATGTGGATGTGGACTCCTGTCATAATTATAAACACTCCCCAAAGTCCAAAGACCGAAGAGCCACTGAGCCACTTCTCTCTGGTCTTCTAAGCTTCACTCCGAAATCGAACCAGAGACATCTGCAAATTTTGCCGTCTCAGATTCTCGGGGTTTTTGACTTTTTTCACTTCCAAAATGGCTTCTTCATCAAGACAGTCGTGCTTTCAGTGCGAGGACGCCAGCTCGGCCGAGTTCAGAAACGGCTGGCGCCTCCGCAGCGGCGAGTTCGCTCAGCTCTGCCAGCGTTGCGCGTAAGCCACCCAACTCCCCCACCACACGCCGCTGTGTGTGACGAGTGTTTGTTGGTTATGCGTTTAAGAAATTGCTGTTTTTTCTTTTTATTTTATGGGCTGAATCAATTATCATTGTGGTTCAATTGCATGATTTGGTTTGTATTTTCTTGTTTCTCAAGTAATGCGTGCAATTCTTTTTGATGGGTGGCATGACATGGAAAATTGAGCCCATCTCTTTAAAGTGGGTTCAATTTCGGGGCACAGTAGTTTACCCTCTAACTTATTCAAATGGAAATGGAGGGCAGTGACCTAATTTTGCCAATATACGACTCAATAAAAATCCAACCCCGATTCTTCTGGCCATCTAAATCAGCATTCAATACCATGAACCCTCTTGTTAAATAACGAGAATGCGCAATGTTGAGGTTTTCACTTCGATGGTACTAACTGATTATTTGCTAGAATTTTACTGGAACATAATTAAAGGTGTTAACTAGTTGGAAATTATCAGATAAGAGAATGTATTCATTTCATGTGTTTGTGACTTGTACAATCTGACTTGCTTATATACATGATTGTACACATTCGAATATGACAAGATAACTTCCTAAGCAAGATAATAGGATTATCTTAGTTTTACTTATTGTATCCTTTGTTTTGAATTTGATTTTCATCACATGTATATGACCGTGTGCATGATCCAATACCCCCACAAGCTCAGCGTATCATATACATGGAGCTTGGACCGAAGCAGGCGAAAACGGGGCAGAGATAGCGGTTTAGTGAAGATCTCAGCCGGCTGATTAAAGGTGGAGATGAAACGGACATCGAGAGCCTTGCTAGCCACACGTTCCTGGACAAAGTGGTAGTAAATTTCAATATGCTTAGTGCGAGCGTGAAACACAGGGTTGACAAAGAGGTAGAGCGAGTCAATGTTGTCACTCACAGCTTGGGGGGAATGGGCGGGGTGAGATGAAGTTCCGATAGCAAGGATTTAGTCCAATCATCTTCAGAGGCCACGGTGGCGATGGCCTTATATTCAGCTTCCGTGCTGGATCGAGCGACGATGGGTTTTTTGCATGAGCTCTAAGAAGTGAGATTTGGACCAAGATAAATACAATAACCACTTGTAGAGCGTCAGCCATCGTGGCATCCGGCCCAATCAGCATCTGACTAGGCAGATAATGAGAGGTTTGAAGATTTAGAGAGGAAGACGTCGAAGTGGATGGTGTCTTTGAAATAATGTATGATACGTTTGATAGCAACCCAGTGATCGGATGTGGGTGAGTGCATAAATTGAGCAACTATGTTGACTAAAAAAGAGATATCCGGACGAGTGAAGGAAAGATATTGGAGTGCTCCGACAACATTACGGTAGTCAGTGGGGATGAATGAGGTTCACCCTAATGACGGGTGACCGTATTGCTGGTGGACATTGGACTGTGAACTGGCTTTGCAACATCAAGGTGTGTGCAGGTGAGGAAATTAATGATGTATTTGCATTGGAGAAGCATACGGCCATGCTGAGTGTGAATAACTTCGATGCCAAGAAAGTAGTGACAAGTTGATTTATGGCCAACATGGAGTTACCAGTAATGATGATGTCATCCAAGTAGATGAGGAGACACAAGAAAATATTATTTATGCGAGATATGAATAGGGATGTATCGGAGAGACATGCGTGAAAGCCTAGGTTGAAAAGACGCTGAGATAGTCGAGCGTACCACGCACATGGCACTTGCTTGAGGCCGTAAAGAGCCTTTTGCAGTTTGCAAACATGGCGAGGGAATTGTGGATGTTGAAGGCCAGGGGGTTGGGTCATATAAACATCGTTGTCAAGGTAGCCAATAGCCATTTAGAAAGGCATTATTGACGTCAATGTGGCAGAGTTGCCAGCCAAAAAAGACAGCGAGAGAAAGAATGAAACATATGGTAGTAGGTTTGACAACAGGAGTGAAGGTTTTGCCGTAGTCTATGCCTTCTTGTTGACGATACCCCTTAGCAGCTGGGCGAGCCTTATAACGGTCAACAGATCCATTAGCTTTGCGTTTGATGCGGAATAGTCATTTGCAGTCAATGAGATTGGCATTTGGCGGGGGAGGGATTACATCCCAAGTATGGTTACGCATCAATGCATTGTATCCGTCCTGGATGGCATTATGCCTGTGGGCATACTGAGCCGCTTGGTAGGGGATTGAGGAGAGAAAGGAGGTAGGGACCGAATTTTGGGGGGAAGAGAAGTTGAGGTCAGGGAAGGGAGAAGAGGGCACGTGGCTAGGTGGGGGAGAGAAAGGGGCAGAATTTGAGGGAGTTAAGTAGGGAAAATTAGGGGAAATGATGGGGTCATTAATGAGAGGAGAGAGGAAGGGCGTGGGAGGTTGACACGTGGCCGATGTGAGGGGAATGTCTTCAGAAAAATGAGGGTCAAGGTTGGGGGATTTAATGAGAGGAGGAAGGGATTGCGTGGGTTTTAAGGAAGGCGTGGGGAGTAAAGGTGGCAATGCAGAGGGTGATCTTTTACTGTAAGGGAATTCATTTTCCGAAAAAATGACGTGAGGGGTGATATAGGTATAGTTAGTGGTGGGGTTAAGCAGCGATAGCCCTTGTGAAGAGGACTGTAACTTTTAAAAATGCAATGTTTAGAACGGAATTATAGTCGGAGGTGTGGTAACAAAGGCGCCAAAGACTTTGAGGCGAGTAAAACTGAGTGGGTTGTGAAAAAGTTTCTCCAGGGGACAAAAAATGCGAATAACCGGCGATTAAACCCGATTAATAAGAAAAACTACCGTACTGAAGGCATTATCGTAGAAGTTGTGAGGGAGTTGAGCATGGGCAAGTAGTGAAAAGCCTTTTTCAACAATATGACAGTGCTTGCGTTCAGAAGCACCATTTTGTTCATGAACATGTGAGCATGAGTGGTGATGAAGAATGCCATGTTGGCGGCAAAATGTCTGCGGGGGATGATATTTGCCATCCCAATCTGATTGAACACTTTTAATGTGATGGCTAGTTAAGTTCTCCACTAGTTGTTTAGACTTCATAAATATAGTCATGACATCTGATTTAAGTTTGAGCGAAAAAATTCAAGTGTAACGACTAAAGTCATCAATAAAGTGAACATAGTAACGGTAACCTTGATGAGATACAACGAGGGAGCAACTCCGAAGATCACTATAAATTAATTCAAGAGGAGATGAGGAAAGTACATAAGATGATTCAATGGGGAGCTTGCAACTTTTGCCTAAACAACAGCTTTCACAAGTCACAGTTTTACATTCGTTTGGGGTAGTGGGGAGCGAAAATTTATGCACTACCTGCGAAACAACACAAGACGAAAGATGACCACGACGATGAAGCCATAGCAACAAGGGAGCATGAACACTAAGCAGTGCGGCGGGAGTGCTTTTATTTGACAACGGCGGGGACACATTAGAGGACGAGAACTTGTAGAGGCCATTTTTAAGGTGACCTTGAAGTAAAAAGGCTTCCCGGAAATGCGGTTCTAAAAAAAAACATCACATCATTATTTGTAGTGATGAATATGCAGACATGTGCTATCACCAACGCGAACTTGATCAGGACCATCATATGGTGCATGCTGAGAGCGTTTATAAGGTCTTCGTCAGAGATGGGTTGACCAATGGCAGCCAGAGTGTCGCGAATTGTTTTGCCTTTCTAGAAATAGTCAGTCGTGCTACGATCATGCTTGCTGAGATGACGTGTGGCGAAGGTTGAGAATTTTGGCTTTGGATTGAGAAGCGAAATATGCTAGAGAGAGAGAGCCAAACAACAGCAGATGTGTGCTAGCCAAGAACTTGTGCTAACACAGGTTCAGTAAGTGATGACATGATCTAGCTTAAGAGTAGTTGATCTTATTTTTGCCAGAACGTGTAGGATGAGTTTTCAGGAGGAGAATCAAGTCCGGAGGAGGTAACCGTGAAGGGATGAGTACCAAATCGTTCAAACCGATATGAACTGCTCAAACCAAACCATTTAAAAATCTTATCGGTTCGGTTTCACATTTCTCAAATCGACCTTTGTTCGATTCAGTTCATGGTTCACATTTTTTGAAACCGTTCACAAACCAAATCGAATCGATTTATGATATGTTAATTTATTTTAGTAACGTTCATTAATAATTTTCACATACATGGTACTGAGCAAATCCAAAAAATAAAACCTTGAAAGTTAAAGGAAACGAAAAATAATAAAAGCAGTTGTAACACAAAAATTTAGTGACCAACATCTTTTCTATATTTGCTCATTCTTTCTTATACACCAATGGCTAAGGCATACTTGCGTTTTTATTGATGTATATATATCTGAAACAATACTCATATCTTATGTTAACACGGGCACTTAAATATTGAATGTCACGAGATAATGCGCAATTTAGAGAAAACATAACTTCAACTTTTAATTATATCTAATTACAATAATAGCGTGCGAAGGAATAATGTCTTCAAATCGGTACAAACTGATCCAAACCGATGAAACCGAACTATTGAAACCGACCAAACCAAACCGTCTAAAGTGATGGTGTTTGATTCAGTTCGGTTCAAAATTTTCCAAACCGAGGAGTAGCAGTTCGGTTTGCGGTTTGAGGTTTAACGCCCAAATGGAACCATGCTCACCCCTAACCTTGAGATCAGAGGTGGGTGTAGATGTTAGTGGGGTCAAGGTGTTTTGGTGGGCAGTGGTGCCATCGACAAAACCAAGGAGATCATATCCACAAAGAAATGGGAGAAATTGGCTTTTCAAACGAGGTAGTTGTCCGTGGTGAGCTTAAAAGATTTAAGGTGTTTGAAGGTGGTATAAGGGGAAGACGATGGAGGAGGTAGGGTTGTTAGGAGTGGAAGAGGAAGCCATGATGGGAATGGAAAAAAACAGCAAAGTCGTTTGACTTAGGCTCGTGAAACCACATCAGATAAGAGAAAGTGTATTCATTTCATGTGTTTGTGACTTGTACATTAAGACTTGCTTATATTCATGAGTGTACGCATTTGAATATGACAAGATAACTTCCTAAGCAAGATAGTTTGACTTGTTTTATCTATCCTTTGTTTTGAATTTGATTTTCATCACACGTATGTGACCGTGTGCATGAAAAAAATCCGCAAATAAGTTTGATAATATTTACTCTGATTAAGATTGAAACTTGACAAGTTATTGCAGGTCTTGTCCACAAGAATTGCGGGTCTTGTCCACAAGAATTGTTTATTTAGGTCAGTTTGACTAGAAAGGAACAAAGGAGCTTGTCATGGACAGAAGTTTTATATGGCAATAGCCAAGTCATTAATTTGCATACTCTTCTTCTTGTTGGGTTAAGGATCCTTGTGTCTGATCTTATGAGCGCTATTTAGCTTTTCTGACTGCTTTGGGCAGTATATATTAGGTGACATATGTTCTTGGTACATTTCGGTTAGTGATATAATTTACATGTATGAAAAAACGACAATACACAATTAAGTTGCACTAAGCTCAATACACTCAATTGATAAACAATATGACTAGCTTAGTGGTCAATATGATCTACTCTCATCCTGACAAGCATCCTTGATTTTTGTGGCTATCAGTAAGTACAATAATCTGTGGTTGCTTAATTACAGAAAATTGACTAGTATGCTTAGTATGCTGTATTCACACACTATTGTAATTTTGGCACGATGTTAGTCTTTTAATTGCTGTTAAAGAGTTAGATTAAGATTCTCTCTTTCTTATTTTTGTGAATTTTCTAACTATGTTATATAGACCTGCATATGTTTTCTGGTAAAATTGTGCGAACGTCAGACCTCAAATCCTGTCAGATGTGGGCACTTACTATGTGGGCGTGTGTGAGCGTGTGTGTTTTCACCCTATACCGTTTTTTCAAGTATCATGGTGTTCATTGACAACCTGTGTTCAGCATGGGCATTTCAATCACTTAGCAATCTTGCAATATGAGGAAGTTCTTATATATTTGCTGATTAAGCATGACAAGACAAATATCGAAAGGGATTTGCGCATGATATTCAGTAGAATTGGATTTCTAAGTTCGCTTGCTTGTTTTTAATTAGATGGTAGAAGTTGGAGAGGTATAAGTATTTTTACTCAAATTTTGACTCTATGACAAAGGTAATTCATGCAATTTAATGATTCCCTGTGGTGGAAGTCACACATTACCCTATGCAGCATTGCTGGTTGGAAGAGGAGATCCATCTAAACGATAAACTTGGATGGTTATTCTTGATTGGAGCACCATGTCAAGTCTACCAACAACCTATTTATGTCTTTAGGGCCCTATTACACCTGTACTAACCACAGCACGAGGCTCCATTAGTGTAAAACGAAATTTTAGTGCAGTGCAAAAGATCACGTTGTTTTAAAACAATATTGTCTCCCTAGCTGAACCAGAGACGTGACTAGATACAGCGAAACCTCAGACTTCCCAAAATAGGCCATGACATCTCCCTCGTGTATCTATATCAGTACATACCAGCGGCATACTCTTGTCCAGCACTAAAGAGTGGATACAGTTTTTTGGCGCACCGGGGCATGTGCAGCAGCCAATACTGATACTCTTTTCTCCACGAAGCATACATGTTTCTTAACACATGAGGCAATTGGTTTATTAACCTAGATTCCACAAGTAAATATTGTGCGATTGAAAATTAACGATGGACTTCGTTATTTTTATCTTCTGATATATCTCTTTTTGTTTTTCTCTTCTGGTAGATTACATCTCTATAATTTCCTTAGTGTTGACTCTGACTTGGTTCATTTGCGTATATAGTTCTGTTTTTGAGGAAGGAAGATTCTGTGAAACGTTCCATTCAAATGATGATGGTTGGAGGGATTGTGAATCGTGTGGGAAGGTGAGTTGAAAACTTACGTCTCCATTTTTTATTATTTATTGATCTTTAAAGAATACTCAGTGAACTTTCTATTCTAGCTACATATCTCCAAAATTACCCTCTTCTTTTAATGCCTACAAATAGGTTGACTAAGTTAGCCTTTTATGCCGTCTAGCAGATATGGCATATTTCTATCATCAATACCCTTCACCTTCTTGCTTATCGATCTAAGCTTGATCAGATTTATTTTCATTCTTGCTTCCAGTTAGTCCATTGCGGATGTATCGTGTCATTCCATGCATATTTGCTGATGGATTTTGGTGGGGTGATCTGTATGGAGTGCTCAAAGCTTAATTTCATGCTGGTAAGAGGAGATTAGTTTATTATAGCTTTGCTGCCCTCATGCATGTAAATATTGAATCTTATGATGCTATTATACTCGTGCTAAATGCTTTCCCTAACTTGTTATGTGTCTATCCATTTTTTGGTAGCTATGGTGAACTGTTTTGGATACACTTTCTTCTGGAAAACAATATTCATACAAATGAGAAGCTCCTTAAGTGTTTCAACTATAGATCGTGCTTCTGGATCCGAGAAATTCTAACTCATTAAGCCAGAAAAGTAATGGTATAGCTGGTTTTTCATGCAAAATGCAGAGGTTGAGGAAGAGGAGGCAGTTGCGAGGTTTACTCTTCAAACTCAAGATTTCGAATGCTTTAGAACAGTAAGTTTGGTGGAGGCTCAGATGTGAACCAACCATAGCCTACAACTGGGTCTGGGTCTTCACGTTAGTTTTACTATTGTTTGATAAGAAATGATATTCTTTTCATGAGGAAGACAAACTAAAATACCCAAGCATGGGTTTTAACCAAGCAAAATTGTAAGCCAGAGGCAAATTTGAGTAATCGAAATCTTTAATCGATGCTATCTAAAGATATTTCTCTGTAATTTAAGAAATACGTTCTAGCGAACTTAAACTCCTAGCGACAAAACAAGATTGATTTTAACAAGTAGGGGTTAATGTAATCTCTTGTAAATTATAAGAAACAAACTCTACTCGAACAGTCCCAGAAAGGGGCACGACCCGATGAAGAAATGAGAAAAGTTACATGCATAAAAATGTCAACAAGCAGCTATATAATCAGGAAGTGCCTCTATAGTCCACAAGTAAATGTGTTTAAAAACAAAAAGTAAGCTTCAGCAACGCTTTGTTTCCAGCCAAAAAGTGAAAATTTTACGCGATTATGGCACCAAATCCCAAACAATTGTCCTCCTTTCTTCAATTACAAAGACCACCTTTAAAGCATTATCGATTATTCTAGCGTTACGTAGAAATACACCTAAACAAGGCCAAAAAAATTCAAATTCTGGCTGCCACTGAGCAGCTAAGAGCATTTACCAGCATCGAGGCATAACTTAGATACGTACATAGAAGAGACCAATAAAGTTCCACACTTCCACTGCCACTGAGCAATGAACGGGAAGAGATAATAAGATAGAGCACCTGGTCACAGAAATCTTCATATTTCTTCTCACATTATAGCTCCTCTGGCTGTCCCCCAAGCAAATCAGGTCACTTTCTTAGGGTGTAGCATTTCCAAATGCTCCTCCATACCTTGGGACTGAATGAAATGACTGAATTAGAGCATCCTTTTCTAGACTATGTGATCCAAGCCGAGTCCTCCTTAGCATAACAAGTAAAGAGCTGATGGTGTCCACCTCGAATCTTGTAAACTTAATGGTATGAAGATCAATGGTCACACTGTAGCCAAAACTGATTACTTGTTCCTAGAGGAAATCTTTGCTTCAGGGTCAACACAGAACAACAAAATCTCCTCTTTCTATCTAACACTCCCCTCACGTGGAAGCCAATGACAAATTAAGATACCACCCCCAAATGCACGAAGAAATGGAGTGCAAACTACACTAACATAAGAGGGTGCCAAATGGAACCGAGAAGAATTGAACCCGTGGTCTTGCCATACCAGAGGTCTGATAGCATAATAAGTTGCCATTTTTTTTCTCTTTGAAGGCATTACCAAACTACCTGGTCATTAATGCTTTTCTAGATACTGCAAACAAATTGTACAAATAGAGTACACATACCATGTTAAAATACATCCCTTGTCGCAGAAAGATGGTTTACTCTTTAAGAATCCCTTTTCAATTACAAAAACCTCGTCCCAGAATTTACGCAATGCTCAGTTTGATACCTTGTTTCTATATCTCAAAAGTTCATGTTTAGTTATATTGATTTGCTTGCTGTCACCCACGTGCCCAAGAAACACTAATGTTATCAAATTTACCACTTCGCTTTACAGGCACGTAACCGTTGCTTGTCTCTTGAAAGCCAAACTGCCAATGGGGAACCTCAAGGCGATGGTACTAGGAGATTCCAGATAGAACCTCACTACTGGCCAAGGGTGACAGATTCAGAGCTAAAACAAGTCTCCAGAATGTATCCTTTAGTTTGTTTCTGTTCTTGATTCTATTTGATATTAAGACATTAAAGATTCCTTGACCATATATTAGACCAAAGTCTGTTGTCGTTCCTTTGTTTGAAAAATTGTTATCTGCTAGTGATACTGATCTCAAACTTGCTCGTCTAGTGATACCCAAAAAGTGTGCTGAGGTGAGTTCACAATCTTCCTTGTTTTTAACACCGGAACTTGTTGATACTTGAGTTCTTAAACTTCTATGAAATTCACAGTTTAAAAGTAGCGGTTCACATTTAAACAGGCCTTTTTTCCAGTCGTTATTGAACCCCATGGGTTCCCCATAAAAGTCCAGGATACAGAAGGCAAAGAATGGGAGTTTCACTTCCGCTATTGGCCCAATTGTGGCAGCAAGATGTATGTTCTGGAAGGGCTCAGAGACTATATGATTTCAATGAATTGGCAACCGGGTGACATAGGTAATTATGTTACTTTTGTTTCTAGATGCACTGTGGGACCATGCTACCCAAAAAGAAAATGCCATGAAAGTAATTTGCTGGCCATTTACCATGATTTGTTTTGCCATCTGTTCTGTTCTGAAAAATAATCTATTGAGGGTAGCTTTTATGTCTTGAACTTAATTAAGGGTCCTAGCTACGTTGTAACTGTGGTTAGACTTGGCAAAATAATATCCGTACCCGTTACCCGAACCGTACCTGGTCCAAAATACCGGGTACGGGTACTAGTATTCAATACCCGTCGAAATGAGACCCGTACCCGAACCGACCCGTAATTTGCGGGTCGGGTTGGGTCGGTTTTCGGGTTACCCGGATTTACCCCGGCTTGTGTGCTATATAAAGGCTTTTAGGGTTTCTTGCCTTCATTCTCCCTTCATCTTTTCTCGTCCCACCGCCGCTCTCTCTCTCTCTCTCTCTCTCACAGACCGTCCTCTCCACGCCAAACCCACATGACTCGGTCGCCACCAGTCCACCGACAGTCCTCGATCGCCACCACCGACAGTCCTTGGTCGCCACCACCGACAGTCCTCTGTCGCCACCACCGACAGTCCTCGGTCGCCACCACCGACAGTCCTCTGTCGCCACCACCGACAGTCCTCGGTCGCCACCACCGACAGTCCATACTCAACAAGATCCCAGATCCGCATGACCACTACCGCGCCGTCAGTGCAACTCCATAGATCTACTACCACCGACACCGTCAACGGCGGCCACTTCCACTCCAGATCTACGGCCGGCCACTTCCACTCCAGATCTACGGCCGGCCACTTCAACTCCAGATCTACCGCCGGCCACTTCAACTCCAGATCTACCGCCGGCCTTAAAACACCTTCTACTTCTTTAAAGTTTCAACCCCTGTTGAGTGATTTTATTAGTTCTTTGTAATTTGCAATATTTGTTAATTATTTAATTTATTTTGTTCGGTAGATCAATAAATGTATGAATGTTTGAGACTTTGTGTTATGAATTTTGATAGAGAAGAAAGATACAGAACAATCAGGAATGAATTTGGCTGTTAAAATAGGGCAAAGTGGTGTAATAAAAATTTGTTTTATTAAAATCATAATTAATCAGAAATTAGTATTTTACCCGCGGGCAATACCCTACCCGCAAGGGTAGGGTACGGATCCTGAAAAACTCTACCCGTAAAAACCCGGGTAAAAATTACCCGACCCGTTTTTATCCGGACCCGATCGGGTTTTACCCGTACCCCGACGGGTATACCCGTTTGCCAGGTCTAACTGTGGTCATGGAATTGGTAATTTCAGAGTTAATTAGGAGGTACATATCTGCATTTTCTTCAAAGGAAAATAAGTGACGACTTGACATTCCTTCTTCATGGTTCTACGATATTAATCGCCTTGAATTCTATTCAAAGGTTATTCGAGTAATGTAGCATCCAAATGCTATGTGTCAATCATGTCCAGGCTGTCCTTTTCCACTTTGAAATCTAATGTCTATATGTCCTAGATAATTTTATGGTTGTATAGTTAGGTTAATGTGTAACTCCTCTCTACATGTTGCCCATCCCCTCTTGATGCCTTCTTAGTGCAAATTAACTTATCAAGAAAAAGAAATCATTGAGGCACACTGTTGTCAAATGCATGGACCACCAAGCCACATTATTTGGGACTGACTGCTGATATACAAAATTGGTATCCTTGTAGTACTTAAATGAATAAATAAAGATGCATATTGCTGACCTGTGATGATGACCAGAAGGCATTGGTTAATTCAAACCCTCCATGTAGACGAAGATCTATGGTTTTCTCTGATTTACTTCTATGTCTATTGTACTTCTTCAGTGACATTTTATCGGATGGAACCAGAGGGGAAGTTGATCATGGGATTAAGGAAGACTTCGGTTGGAGCACCACCTCATGAGGTATGATGACCTTCAAAGGAATTTGGTCAAATAGTGTATGTTTAATGTAGCCTTATTCCTGTTGCACTCTTGCTAAATGACTTCATTCTCCTCGGGTGATCTTGTCAATCATGGACTAAACTGGGTTGTCTTTTGAAGTATGAGGGCATAGGCTGAGTAACGATGAAAGAAGGCTCTATTGAGGAGTTGGGTTAAGTAAGGAGAAATCTTAATGTAGCTAGAATGTAACAATGTATATGCAACGAAAGAGAAGATTCTAGGCCTTGATCAGGCTGGGGTCTATCTTAAATCAGTTACACCACATCAGCTCGATGGTGACCAGGAAACATGATCTTGACTCTTGCACACATACTGCTAAGGATTTTGGAGGAATCATCCGAAAATTACCAAACAATATAGTATACGTTCTAACGATTAAAATAGATATAATGGTAAGCATTTCTATCCTTTGCTTTAAAGAACTTGAAATCTGCCACATCCTCTCACAAATTATCATATCAAACATCACCTTTTCAAGGATTTGCTTCTGGATTGGGAGGTGGAGGGTGAGTGGGGGGAGAGAGGTTGCATTATGACTGGAGATTGCTCAGATATAAGCATTATCTTCAGAGGGATCCGTGCTAACACCTTGGCGTTGTGACTTGCCATTTCTGAAACACGTCTATTTGTTGTGGTTATGGACACATATAAAATATCTCGTAACATCCGTAATTGGTACTGTCCGACAAGGACACGTTGCCCTCTGAGAAGTTCTGTGTCTCTAGCCTGGAAGCTAGATATCAAGTGGGAATTCTGTTTCTGGAAACATTATATTTTGTGTTGTAGATATACTACTTGGCCTTACTAGTTAGTGTTCTGGGGGTCTAGTTCTTATTTATCCGTATATCACTTTACAGATGACTCTCCAGCATCCTAGATGTTGCATTGTTTATGTTAACTCCTCGTTTCATATTTTGAACTCGTTTTGTGTTTTTTCTTTTTCAGATTTCAGCTTGATGCGCCGAACCAAGCTTATATTGAAACGAAAGGCATTGCATGTTTCATGGTCCCATGGATGCAATTGAAGGTTCTCTGCACACACTGTTATGAATCAGCTACTGGTCTATCAGTTTTTCATTAAAGCCTCTGCCACCCCTCTCAGATTTTGCCCCAGAAAAATGTATCTTGTTTTTTCCTCTACAAGATTACTAGATGTAAGAGAGACTAGTTCATCCCGGGATGTTGCCCTGGGCCTATTTCCCCCTTAATTTTGGAGCTAATTACAGTAATGGTTGAAGCTTAAACGTGCAATTTGGAGTCATGACCTATCCAACCTAACCTGTCGTCTATACTATTGGAACTTCCCGCTCGGAGTCCCTTCTTTGTTCGAAGTCAGGGTTTTTCTTCCCACATTGGGTAAAGATAAAGCTTCCACTCCTTTTATAATAAGCCAAGTCATTGTCTTGCAGCAGGTTGGATATCTATTAATATCATACATTGGTATTAGACTATGTCTTTAAACATAAGATGCAAAGACCTAGCTCTGATACCAATGTTGAAATTAATACATATTTCAATTCTTTTAATTTTCTATTTAACAATTCTATAAAGTTCTTCGGTCACTTTTTTTTACGAATTAGTTTGCCGTTTAACGTTTTAACCAAGTTCTTCAACAACTCTTTTTTGACAAGTTTTTAATGTCTCAATATTTGCCGAAAAATAATGATCTCATCCTCTATCTGCTTTTCCATCTTCTTTTTGTCACCAGAAATATGTTTTAACGACAATTATTAACCTCTTAATAATAAATAAGGGGGTGGAGAGTGGAATTACATATTAAGGGGTGACAATAGCTGAACCCTATTTCATAACACAGAAAATTCAAGGTCCTTCCATTTGAGCACGCACTTCAAGATACTCTTTATGTACCACAAAAATTGATCACATTTTCTTTTTGGGTCGTGCTCACTTTTCAAATTAAGAAAGATTTTGTAAGTGTTTTTTCATATTTACCATATTTACATTATTTTATTCTATTTCTCTCTCCACATTTAACTCTCTACCAATTCATTTTCTCTCTCATGTCCCACTTTCTTATACTTTTTTTATTTTATTTCTCTCTTCACATTTATCACTCCACTAATCAATTTTCTCTCAGCTGGTCCACTTTTTTCTCATTTTCTCTCTCTAAAGGGTAGAATGTAAAACACACTATATATGGCCTGAATCATTAATATGCGTGCAAGTCGAATGTGATCAATTTATGTGGGACGGAGGGAGTATGATACTAAATATTCCTAGATTGAGTATCTTATTATAATCTCTTGAAATTGATACTTTTTTTTTGGGTTAATGATAAAAACTTTCCTTGTACATTGTACGGTTTTGCAGATCAATCCCTGTAATTTCAAATTCGACAAAATTGTCCCTTATATTTTGACAAACCATTACAAATTGCTCCAAACCTACCTCCTGTTATTTTTAGGCATTAAATATGCATGTGCAAGTCACTTGCACTTTTCCAAGGGACAAATGATATAATTTCCTACCACAATCACCATCACGACATACCCACAACAGAGTACCACCCACAATCACCGAAGCCAACCACCCAACCCAATGAACGTAACCACAACCCACCACCACCTCGCCACAGTACCCACAACCCAGCACCACCTCGCCACAGTACCCACAACCCAGCACCACCGTACGATCAACAACCATTGTAATAACCACCACATCCAACACGGTACCAACAGCAAAAAACCACATTATACCACGACCCCCGCCACCGTAAAACAATCACATCCACCACACCGATGAAATTTCCCATAGTGATGAAATTTGGATATGTGACACCGTTTTATAGGGATGAAATTTGGTTTTTTTCCCCCTATTTTATGACCCATTGTCTTTTAGAATTTATTGGATCGATTAGTTTGACATAAAATTTCAAAATACCAAATTCTGATGCAAGTGGGAATAGGGATTTAGATTTTGTTAGAGGTTGGATTGTGACAGTGGCAGAGGCAAATTACGAAGGGGGAGGCGATGGTGGGGGCAAGTGGCAGTGGTGAAGGCAAGTGGCAAGGCGGTGGTGGAGGCTTGTGGCGATGATAGAATTACACAATGAGGAGGCAAAAATGAATCTTTGGTGGGGTTGGGTCTATGCCAATGATGGTGGTGGTGTTTGGTATAGAAAGAAAGAAAAGAAAAGAAAAAAGGGAGGTTGGTGGTGGTAATGACAAAACGGGAAGAGAGAGTGAGTGGCCTGTGGGGGTTCGTGGTGTGGGCTTGATGCAAAATAATTAAAAATAAAGGGGGTATTAATGTTACCCTTCACTTTGGTCAGAAAAATGGTACAATGGTACATGACACCACTTTGACGATTATTTTGGATGGAAGTAGATATTTTTAAAATGAGAACCTATGTTCAGAATCAATGTCATACTTGAAGACAAGAATCCTTTGTTGAACAAGATATCTGCTGTAACAGTTTTAGTGACAAAAAAATATTACTAAAATGTTTCGTCTTTATTATTACAATTTCTAGTGACAATCTTTTGTCGCTAAATTGTAGTTACGTACATTTTTTCCATTATATAGTAGAGGATCATAGTCTCATACTCGATTATTGTGTTGTAAGCTTGTCCTTATTAAGATTCAAATTAAACTGCAAATAACCTCCTAAGGTTTACATTTTTAGGAAATTAAAACCCTGAACATCTAATTTAAGCATCTAGAATCCCAGGGTGTCTAATTTGAAGCAAGTTGGACCTCAAATCCCATACCTTTCAATAATGTTGGATGCCGTCAACCTGTGCCTTGCATGCGAGTTTTGGCAGAGGAAAAACTATCCAATCATATTTTTTTCTTTTCTTTCACTTTTTCTTCTTCCCGTACCATCGCACCACCACCTCAACCAACCACCCTCCCCTCACCCCCACAGAGCCACCCACTTTTACTTACACCTTTAACCCCCTCCCTAAATCACGCACCAACACACCCACCCACCCCCAACCTCTAGTCGCCCCCACCCCATCACCTACCACCAAACGCAACCTGCACACACATACACACCCCATACACAGTAAACCCCCCCTATCACCCATTCCTGAGCAACACATACACACACACAAAGGTGTGGACACACACACAAAGGTGTGGACACACACCCTATCTACTATTCAATACACCCTATTTCCCGTCACCCACCACCAACCTCCACACATCCACTAATCATCCGCCCTTGCATTCGCTCGCTTGCACACACACAGAGACACCACACATCGAGTCAATCCACGACCGTGAATCGACTATGTATTTGTGCGCGCTCGCTCGCATGGAGGGTAGGGTTAGGAATGTGCTTTTGTGTGATGGGTGGGTGACGGGGTATGGGGGCTACATGGTGTGTGTATGTGATTGTGCACTTTGGGGGGGGAGGGTTAG
The DNA here is from genome assembly GCA_033065855.1 of Escallonia rubra. Taxonomy (NCBI): domain Eukaryota; kingdom Viridiplantae; phylum Streptophyta; class Magnoliopsida; order Escalloniales; family Escalloniaceae; genus Escallonia; species Escallonia rubra. Next base: position 30,786 of record JAVXUO010001214.1, on the reverse strand, counting down.
TAATGGGTGGGTGGGTGACGAGTGTGTGTGATGAGTTTGTCTGTGGAAGTTGGTGGTGGGTGATGGGAAAAAGGGGTGGGGGGGAAAGAAAAAATTATGTTGTTAGACAATTTTGCGCCTGGTAAAACTAGTGTGCGAGGCTCGAGCTGACGACATCTAACTTTTTTGAAAGGTTTAGGATTTGGGTCTCACTTGCTTTGAAATTTGACATCCTCCGATTCTAGATGCCCAAATTAGAAATTCAGGGTTTCAATTGCTAAGAAGTGTAAACATTGGAGATTATTTGTCACTTAACCGTAAATTTGTACAAAATTTCGTGTCACTTACTCTAAACGAGTCTACCTGATCACAACCGCTTCTTCGCTATTATATTCATTAGCGGCTAACATGTTTTAGTTTTTAGCGACAATGACTAGTTTACAGGCACATTAGTCAGGTATAACGGGACGATTTCGGCCATGCCAGTTGAGATTCTTATAGGCCCTTCCTGTTCTCTGTCTCATTTCCTCCACACGAGCGGATGAATTCGGTAGTAAACAGTTGCAGTAGTTATTCTACTCAGCATGGCTTCGTTTCCATGTATAAACATCCACGCGGAGTCATTCATGGTAAAGCACACATCCTTGGTTTCCATCTCTTCTGCACACGCCAATTTGCATACCCCTTGCATATCTTATCCATAGCTGTTAATTCACCAGAAATAGCAGGGTCTAATTTCTAATCAACTTATGGATTGAGCTGTTATAACATTTCTTTATCCCAATACATGAACTTTCACAGCTTTAGTTCGTTACCCACTCCCCTTATGAGATATCTTTTGTATTTAACTCCAGAAATCTGGGATATCTGTAACTGTTTTTACTGATTTTATTCAAAAAATGGGCATGCTAAGTTCTTCCTTTTTAAGCTTAGATAAGTTTTATTCTTCTGTTTTATCAGCCAATTGTAATATTTGCAAATTCTCCAATTTTGTGTGCAAAGGGAACTATAAGGTGTCTGTGAAAAGCCTCAAGGGGTCTTCTAGGGAAGAGGGTCTTTCCAAAGTCGTGCCTTCATTGAAGATTCACGAGACCACTGACTTTAAAATTGCTACGATCACGAGTGCTGTTTCAGGTAGCGGCCTTATATACACACTTGAATATTAGTTTGTCATGTGTTCTTATAATCCCGCATCATTTCGTTTCGTTGATGTTTGATTTACTTAGCGAGTGTCTTTTGCGGTCAAGTTTCTTACAAAGAGATTCTCGGATATGGATTATAAAGACACAAGTTGTCTTTTCCCCTTTAGCAAAAGTTTCTGTTCCCCTTGTGGTGTATTGGTTAAAGATTTCCTACTTGGCTTACTATTAATTGGTCTCTTCAATTCCCTATGTTGCTGTGATATGTCATACTACGGTAATAGCTACACTGTATCAGTATTGAACTTTTAATGTCTTGACTATGTTACACATTATGACTACTGGGTTTTGGTAATGCTCCAGCATACTGGCATTATCGAGGGTTCTGTGTCCTTTCGAGTTTTATCTAGCTTCTACAATTCAGAGATCCGCGTTAAGACCTTTGTAGTTTTGATCCAATACTTAGCTCCACCCCTCACGCTCAAACCCTTAGGGAACACAAATCATGTGTTTTAAAGTTTGCTATTTTAAGCCATATAGAGTTATTGTCAAATTTGTTACTTTGAACTATATAAGATATGGTATTAAATATTTTTTGATGTTTCAGCTGCAAATTTGATTATGACACACGCAGCCAATGCTTTGAGTACGGGGGACTTTGTGGTGAGAACTTATTCTTTTTGGCTTTGTTATCAGCCCTACAGATGAATAGCATGTCTTCTTACTGCAAATTATCTACCAGACTTGCAAAGACATCAGGGTTATGTATTCTCATAGGCCAATACTTCATCAATCTCTTCTTATCTCCTGAGTTTCGTTTAAACAAATTTTCATGTCGTATCTTAAAGGCCCTGAGAACTGAGATCGAGTTCTTGCTCACTTCCTATAAATTATTGTCCTTTTGGCTAATGAGTCAACATAGTTGCTTTCTCTATGCAATTCTTTATCCTTGTTGTTACCATACAGTAATTTAATTTTATCCAAGTCACAAAAAGGTTCCAGATGGAAGTTTTAGAGGATGCTTTCTCTTATATTTGTTACCCACTTGGTCATGATCCCTTTTGCTTTGGTGTTGCGATAGCCACAGTATGTCATACTCAATATTTTCGCCATGCCTTGACATTGCGGTGTTTTGCATTCAAATTGATATTCCCAGATTATTGCTAACCTGGTCTTGTGCTAAAAGATAGTGCAAAGTTTATAACCATTTCCTTTGGTCTCCCAGCGGTCTTTCCAGCATTCTTCCTTATTTGAAGTGACATTCTTGCTACTGACTTATGAAATAGGTTAAAAAACAATGATAATTGGAATTTGGTTTAGCATGTTTTACTTTGCTCATGTAATCTCAGGAACCACAATTATTTTCTTTCAAACCAGGAAGGGCCTGCTTCTCTGTATACTTTGGCTGATGGAGGATTTGGGGATTGGTTTGGGGGCCTCCTTTATTCAGCTGGACAACAGGCGAATGTAGCTGTTCAGGACGAATTATCAGCTCTCAGTTTTACAAGGTCCAAAGTCGGAGACAGTGTTCTTATGTTTTCCTGGTAGCATTTTGTTTATATGAGGTGATTCTTGCATGTTTTGCTTACAGTTTGGCAGTTATATTTGGTGCGGGCCTGGTAACGAGCCTTTCCCCTTGTACGCTTAGTGTTCTACCACTGACCCTTGGTTATATTGGTAAGAAAATCTCGGCTTTAAGTCCTTGTAGAAAAATATTGGCAGTAACTTCTTTGCGTCTAATTTTTCCTGGTGCTGATGTTGGGACTTGCTGAAAGTAAATCAGGAGCATTTGGCTCTGGGAAAAGCAGAGCAGAGGTAAATGGTTTTGTTGAGCAAGTAGTACTCATTCCTTTGTTCTCCTTATTAAGATCGTTCTTGTTAGTTTTTTTTCTTGGGGAAGTATTTAATGCATTAGAGACAAGCATGAAGTTGAGCTCACAAGAAACCACTAGGGAAACACATGCCAAATAATAGTCAGACTCCATAAAAGTCGCCAAATTCCGGAAATTTCTTGGCTTCTTGCTCCAACTAAAAACTCTGTAAGAATAGCAATCTCCTTGGGATCCCCCTCAGATCTTTGTAAATTCCTGTTAAAATTCGGATATGGAGTTGCCCTTGTACATTAGAAGCTCTCCATGTCTTGTTTGCTACGGAGTTGCCCTTGTACATTTGGATAGTTTTAGCAAGAGCTGTCTGCCGTTTCAAAGCGGCACCTGTTATTTTGATTCTGGCTAAGATTGGAGTCCGGGTCTTCTAAAAGATAGGGCATGTTAAGAACTATTAATTAGTACTGCAGCCATGATAGAGCACACCCACATCCTCAGTAGTTACCACCAGTTCCATAAGCTTGTCTATATTTTGCAATTTTCTACTTTAGTTCTGCTGAAGGATGAAATAACATCTAGGAATGCCCTAAGACCAGACTATAGAACGCTAATCAACTGCTGGTCTAGTCTTGAAGTTTTTTTTCCTGTTGTTATGTTTTGGAGGACTTCCTTTGATTGCATATGATAAGAAATTAGAAGTAAACTCATTTTGTTTGGCTGGTTAGTATTCTTTTGGGTGGTTAAGTTTAGTATTATACCTGATAAAATGGTACACTTATTTTGTGCTGCTAAGATCAACTCTACTCGACTAGCTTTAGCGCCAAACTGGTTGTGGTCTGACCTTGTGCTCATTAGATGACTAGAATTTTACATGCTTTCCTGAGAATAACATTTGTGGGATAGATGTTATATTTACTTAAATTGGTTGTTTATTTGAGTCAGATCGTTGGTGACTCGGTTGCATTTGCATTAGGATTGGCAACTACTCTAGCATTACTTGGCGTAGCAGCCTCCATTGCTGGAAAAGCGTATGGGCAAGTAGGACAGGGACTACCCTTGGGTGCTTCTGTTTTGGCTGTGGTTATGGGTCTAAATCTCCTAGAGGTAATTAATCATGTTGCTGCACTATTGCCTTAGATTCACAATTAGATATCATGAGGATGCTATGAAATGGGTACGCTGCTGCTTAAATACCAGATCACTAATTTAGTTAAATGAACATAACAATGGCTAAGGAGTAGACATACCCAATAAACAGGTGGATGTGGTGATAATTCTTTGAAATTTGTACTTATTTTATGGTGCTACATAGCTCTGATGTGCTGCATATGTAGTCAGACTATTTAAATTAAGGTAAAGATCCTGATTAATGTCATGAATTGTGTAACAGTATTTATGCCAATTTTACAGTTTGTAAGAGCTACCTGGTTATCCCTCGTGCTCTATCTTGCACGTTTGCTTTTCCTTCTTCTTCTTCCGCTATTCTTATTATTATCTGTATGAAAACTTTCTTATTCCACGCTGTTTCATTCGTCTCGATAACTTCATGAGTTTTAAGCTTTTGATTGGTCTGGTTTTAATTCAGAGCTCCAGTTGATCATTCTCAGTTAGCATAACTGTTTTCAAAATTAAGTAACATTTTGGTACATACATGCTAATGTTCAAACTAACAGTGTTTGCATGTGCTATATACAATATACATGCTATTTTTCACACTGACATTTTGAGGGTTTGCCTTTTTGGCCAATATTGCAGGTTTTAGAGTTGCAACTTCCCTCGTTTTTTGACAGCTTTGATCCCCGTGCTGCTGCAGCTAATTTCCCTTCAAGTAATGCACTTTTTGATTTGTCTGCCTGCTCTAAACCACACGTTTCTGGCACTGGAGTGACTTGACAGCGTAGTAGTACTGTAATGACTTGCCAGGTGTTCAAGCATATTTGGCCGGTCTAACATTTGCCTTAGCTGCATCTCCTTGCAGTACGCCTGTTCTGGCGACCTTACTTGGATATGTCGCTGCGTCCAAGGTACTTTCGCATGTCTACTCTCTCTGTCTCTCTCCCTCTTGCGCGGTTGGCAAGTGGAGATGGTATGAGCATGCAACTGTTAAGTTACCCGTTGCTCTAAAAACTTAAGTTGTTAGAGAATGGGCCCAATAAAGAAATGTCATGCCTTAACACTTAACACTCCCTCTCACATGCAAGCCGGCCATTGCACGTGGAGACACAAATCAAGATGCACCACCACCGAGTGCACAAATAAACAGAAGTACAAATTGCACTATAATAAAGAAGGACCAAATATGTATGCGGGAAGATACGACTCCAGTACCTTGTCAAAGTAGAGCTCTGATACCATGTTAAGTTACCAGTTGCTCTAAAAGCTTAAGCTGTTAGAGAATAGGCCAACAATGTGTATCATGCTTTAACAACAACAATCATTTTTCTTGGAGAAGAAGTAAACACCAAGTACAGAACAAGAAGAATTGAAATAAAATTTTGAAAGCAGCTTTTGGTCGATGCTTTGCACAATGCTTTCTGACTCGATAATTGATTCAACGATGGACTCCTTTTCTATTATCTTTATGGTAGCAATGGAGTATATAATCATCTGAGATGATCACAGGATCCAATTATAGGGGGCAGCTTATTGTTGACGTACACAACTGGCTATGTTGCTCCTCTACTTCTTGCTGCTTCTTTCGCAGGAGCATTACAGGTATATGTTCCTTCCACTAAAAAGAAGCCTTGTTCCCCCATGGCTTGCTGCTTCTTTTACCGTTTCTCCAGGGGGCATCCAGGGGACTTTGTTAGAATGAGGCAGTAGCCTGATCAGACATTTCCAGATAACCCGCCCAACCCCCCACCCCCAAAAAAAAAAAACACACACACAAAAAAGCACAACTTATCTTTTCTGCTACTTTATGTTCTTTCCGTTCTTCTATATTGCCTTGGGGGTTTTATGAAATATGACTCCCTAGGCTTTTGGCAAAATTTAACTCATAAATGCCCGCAGAGCTTGCTCTCGTTCCGGAAGTTTTCAGCGTGGATTAATCCAATGAGGTAACTCCATATATCTTTCAAGTTTCAATACAAGCGTTCATTCTAGTAGCATTTGATCTTGACTGCATCTATTGTGTCATCACAATAAGACTCCTCATATTGTCTCTCTTCTGAAACGTAATCGATGTTAATTTGCAGTGGCGCGCTTCTATTAGGTGGAGGTGTCTATACCTTATTGGATAGGCTTCTTCCACCAACCATGGCGATGTAGATACTTTAGTGGAATATGTTGTCAAGTCAGAACATGAAGGGAGAAGTGCTGCTCTGCTGTCAACTCCTCCTATCTTTGCTTCGGCTATTTTCAACCAGGATAGGCACCATATTCTGTTACGTATCACAGTAATGTTGTAAATGATTACCATATATGGACATATATGTATATATCACATACAGTGAACCATCAATGTAAAAGCTGCTCGACTAAATATGTTTTGTGAAATATTATTTAGGGTAACAGAAACCCAGAGTAGGCAAAGTGGGAGGCGCTCAAAGGAACGCCTTCTGATCATTTGTACCCTTTTCACCTCAGAAATGGAGTGAAAGATTTAAAACATAAATTTGCATTTTCTCGGTGTATTCCCGGAGGTTGTAGTAGTGGCAAATATGAAGTGAGCCAGAAGCAAAGCAGCTAGTTACAAAAGCAAAGCAGCTAGTGTTGCGGGGGCAATATAGTCGGAACCAGGTGGTTGATCAAACTGGATGAAAATGGGGACATGAACATGTTTAAAGCATAATGCACACTGCACAGGTGAACGAGACGAGTAACAGAGCATGTGATTACCTGGTTGGTTCTATGGAGGGCAGGGAGTTCCTCGGTCAAGAGTCAAGACAGAAGTGAGCAATGCAAGATCTCAGCATGGGAATATAGTCCGCAGGATGCCATCAAGAATTCTAGTCATTGTGACGGTTCACTAGTGAGACGAACATGAAACTATGTCGTTCACAAATTAACTAGACATGCTAGGTTTAACGTTCGTGAATGAAAGATACTCTTCAACTTTTTTTTGGCTTTGACGCTCGGTTGCTCTTTCGATTCTACATCTCTAGCTGCTAGAATGGGGTTGGTGATCTCTCTTTCCGACGGAATGCTCAGTTTACGCATTGTGAGATCATTCACGCGCTTGAACTTACATTCAGCACAAACCATGACCCTCGTTTTAGCCTGCCTCCGTTGCCTCAGGGGCCGGGACAGCCTACACCTCGACCGTTGTTACTCCAGTTGCATACTACGGAGTATTACTTCATGGCTCTTTGCGAATTTATTTTATTCGTACAGTTTTTCACTATAAATCTCATATATAGTATTACTAAAGATCAATGGCTCTTTCCGTTCATGGAGGCGAAACTCAAGAATGGTTCAGCTCCGATTGCACAAATGAGTGCCTCAAGGCCATGAGTACTGTTGTTAGTGTAATTCTCCTAGTTAAACATGAAAAGAAATTCGTTTATTTCAAAAGAAGAACGTGAAAAGAGAAAAGTTTCTTTTTCTCCTCATTCCATCTTTATTAGTATGAAGTATAGAAGAGCTCATAAGATTTGAATACCCTCCAACTCTAAACACCTTTCGGAACTCTAGTGGCCTCTGCATACCTGAGTATGCATTGCTATAGTGCGTAGACAGCACCTAACAAGTGTTAATCTCTTCTCCTATGGCCGGCCCATTTGTACCAAAAAAGAAGTCAACAGATCGAGTGATGCATCATGAATCCCTCAACAAACAAAACAAAGGTCCAAATGCTAACTTCATGCCCAACGTACAGAGGTCTGTACATGTCCTCGGAGTTTGCTGCACCCATCTAAACTTTGTAGAAGAGAGTTTCTCCCCCGACACAGCATATGAAACAGCCCATGTTCCTCTATTCCTGACCCAGTTTGAGCTAGCACCATCCAAACCCAGTAAAGTGTTCTGTTCTAATGAGCCCCGCGGCTGATCATCTCCCTGTACTGGTTCAAAGACTCCTGCCTCTGCAGCCTCATGTCCTCGTTGAACTTCTTGATGAACGCCTCCACCCGCTTGTTCAACTCGTCCTGACCCAGCGACGGCTCCTTCCGGAGCTTCCCCGAGCCCGGCGACGGACTCAGCAGCGAGCTGTTGCTGCTGCCTCGGTCGCTGTTGAACGTCTCCGACTTTGTCATCTGGTGGTGGTGGAGCTCATGAGAAGGGGTGTGGTGGCGGCCGTGCGCCTCCCACGTCTCGGACTTCCTGAGGTGCCTCGTCAGCGGCATTGAGCGGCCGTCCGTGATCGTCTTCCACGTGCTCTCCAGCGTGTCCTGCCGCTTCGGCTTCGTCACTCCCAATGTTCTTCCACCTGCACACACCAATCGCATCGGATTATTTCCCCTATAGTAGGCAATATTCTGGCATATGAGATTCCACTTTTACCCTCACCGATTAACGTTATGCCCAGCCGTTATACTTGTCTTGTATAGACTGTGAAGGGTAGTTTAGAGAATTGAGCCAAATAAGATATATATAGAGAGAGTTTCTGGTGGATGAAGATGACTATTTTGGCCTTATCTTTTCAAATTCTGAGGATGGGATAAGTGAGAAACTTCATTGTCGTCTTTTTCACCGCTTTCAATAAAGGGCAATTTAGCCATTTTAACATTAACCAAGTTACCGTTGAGAAAGTAATTATTCATACCTTCGGAGCTGGATTTTACACCTTTCCGGTTACCGAACCGAGCAGAAACCGGCGGTCTCTCGGCCGGGATCCCGTAGTCCGTCGAATCTCTGTCCATTGCCGTCCACGAAGACTTTGAAATCACGAACTCATCATCACCACCGTCCATTTCATCCGAAGCACTGACAGTAATCGCTTCGTTAGTCTCGGAAACGCTAGCATCCACGTGCCCGAACACATCAAACTCCTCCGGCGCCTCATTCTTCAACACGAATCCGCCGTACGGCGCCGCATAGACTCCGGTAGGGACCTTGACCGGCTCCATCTGAGCCAGAACCGGCGGCGAGTCGCCAACCGTGGCCTGAAGCTTTGACGAGGCGACGATGGTGATGATTATGCAGTTGAGGAGGAGGTAGAGATAGGGAGGTTTAAGCCAGGAGACAATGAAAGACCAAATGGAAGGGATTTCGGAAGAAGCAAACTCGGTAATTACCGGTACGGAGAACCTCAACATCATGGCCGCTGATAAAACGCCGGTTGAGACCAGCAAAACTTTGACCGACAGCATCCAGTGGCTCGACATATTACCCGGCGAGGTATACTGATCGGAATATTACCTTCTCCGGCGAGTCTATGTGCAGGGGGGAAACAAAGAGAAAGAGAGTGAGTGATTGCTGGTGGTAAACGTGGGGTAGATGAGAAGTGATGGTGTTGCGATATATAGTGGGGGAAGAAGGTGAATGGGGCCCTGTGGATCTGTTGAATTTAAGTAGAAGGGGTGTGGGGCCTTTGCGTATGGTACGGTGTAACCGTTCACTGTTGCACGTGATGACATGGCACGACGAGCTGGATGAGTTCCTTAGGTTTTAAGATTTTATTAAATTTTAATCAATTAGAGCTAAATTCTGAATTCGTGTCGATTACGTGAGATTGATAGGAGTAGAGTTGGAACATTATATTTTTAAATGGACGATAGTGAATTTAATACAAACAATATTTTTATTATTTTGTACCGTCATTTAAATTATATTTCTTTGTAGGATTAAATGCACATAAAACTCCATACTTTGGGGCCTTTTACACGGAACACCCTAAGTTTTAATTTTTGGTTCTCACCACCCCATGCATTCAGTAATGTGCTCCACGCACCATTTTGACGGTCAAAGTTACCTTTGACTAAACGTCGGTTAGTTTTTTAGGGATAAAATAGTCCATTTGTTATTGTCCCCTCTAAAACCAAAACCAAAACCTAAAACTGAATCAAGAACTTCCACCACCACCACCACCAAACTATGCCGCCTCCACCATGTGCACTGGCGTCACCACCACACCACCGCACCACCACACCAATCTCATCACCGATGACCACCACACCACCTCCTATCTCAATTGTCATCGCCATCGTAGCGCAGTTACCGGCCCAGCCCACACCGGTTGCCACCCCCGCAGTCCACACCGACCGCCACACCCCAGCAGCCACAACCCTTTACATAGCCGCCACCAACACACCAAATCCCATCATCACCGACCTCCACTCCACTCTCTATCTCCCCCCCTCCCCCCGATGGTCACCACTACCGTAACCCACATCGATCGCTCACCACGAGAGCCTACAAAACCTTTAAAATCTCAGCTGAAATGGGCGTCGTCTTTTGGTGTTGTTAGCGGATCTGGGCTCCATATCGGGTGCCATCACAGATCTGGACTCCAGTAATTTAGGGTTCAACAGATCAGAGAAGTGTCGTCTGGCTATGTCGTCGCCGGTGGGTGATGGTTCTTCCATGGCAGCGATTTCAGGCTGCTTCGATTTTCGTAAGAGAGAGGTATTGTAGATCGCGTCGCTGGAAGATGGAGGAGGTGGATGTACAGTTGTCGTGTCGTTATCGGGAGGTGGAGGGCGTGGAGGAATCCTCTCAGCTATCAGATGAAATGAGAGAGAGAGAGGGGGGGGGAGAGAGAAAGAGAGAGTCTGACTTGGAGAGAGAATATTAGGTCGGCAGTGTGTTTATGGAGGAAGTTACATTTATGTCCTTTAGCTTTTAACAGACATCCCAAAAAATTGACTTAAAACCGTCAAATGGTGCTATGTGCACCAAAATTGAAAGTTTCGGGTGGTGGGAATCAAAATTCAAACCCTAGAGTGTTCCGTGTAAATGACCCTAAAGTTTGGAGTTTTATGTGCATTTAATCCTTCTTTGTAATGCCCTTTTCCTTTTTAATGCAATCCACAACGACCGTGTTATTGAGAAAATTCATAGTACAAATTCAATCCACTAAAAGTTAGAGAAAATTTGATCATAGAGTCCACTATCACCATCGTATCACCACCAACTAAATCTAACACCTCAAAACACTCAAGCCACGGTTGCCGACGTCGCCCCCAATCTAACACCACTTATTGTAAAGTCATACCACCATTATACCCCCCTATAAGCATCTTGTAAAGCTGGATGACCTTTTTAAAGCTGATTTCATTTGCCATTTACTTATTTTGCACAACTGTGTGGACCATATATAAGGCTAAATATTTGTGTTTTGTCTATATTATTAACATTCTAATTTTTTATTAAAATAAAAGCATGTATATATATGTAGCCTCTTGTAAATAATAGATATAATTCATGTATAGATTGATATCCATCAAGAATTTAGATACGCAACCATCACACATGACATGAAAATTGCTCGTCACAACATACACCTAAACCTCACCAAATACTTTTTTTTCAAGCCAATAAATGTATAACTCTTTATCTTTCGTAACAAAGTCTTATATATCTTGTGATATCCCACATCGGATGTGGGATGATTTGTGATTTGTCTTATAAGATCCTGCTCATGAACTCTTAAGTACCTATTTGGCTAGCCCTTTTGAGGGAGGCATTGCCCTGTGGTGGGGCAGTGAACCGAGTTGTTACAGATGGTATCAGAGCCGACTCTTGAAAGCTCAGGCTGGGCTATCCAGTCGGGTTGCCAATGGTTGGGAAAAACAAAGGCAAGTCCGAGTATATCCCACATCAAGAGGATAGTTAGGGCAACGAAGGGTGAGCCGGGTATATCCCACATTGGTTAGAGAGGAAAATTCTGGACTTTATGTGACCGAGCCTTAGCGAGGACGCTAAGGCATAAGGTGGGGAGATTGTGATATCCCACATCGGATGTGGGATGATTTGTGATTTGCCTTATAAGACCCTGTCTATGAACTCTTAAGTACCTACTTGGCTAGCCCTTTTGAGGGAGGCATTGCCCTGTGGTAGAGCAGTGAACCGGATCGTTACATATCTTGTCAATGTGTCACCAGAAAATAAAAAATGTATTATAATCTTGGTCCTCTTCTATATAACATGATTTCAGCACCCATCATGTAGCCTAAAAAACTATAACTCATGTGGCTAGTTAGATTCACATCAAAGTGAATAACAAGTTAGGCTGCCTTTCTTGGATGAAGAGCTTCAACTCTCCAAATATATAATTACAGTAAGTAATTTCCAGAGCTTCAACTCTCGATGACTGACCTAGCTAACACATGTCCAGAAAGCCTACCTTTTCATGCTCTAATCAGGACTTTAATATCCCTAATCTGGCACTTATGTTGTCTGAACTTTTTGTATTCTTAAAAGGGTTAACATTTTCAACGGCCATATATAATAGATAGATGACCGTTACCTACGGGCGATGTTTTAGGATCCTCACTTGCTGCTACAAGTGGGTGCTGGTTCCTTCAGGCTCCCCATGTGCCTAACAGCTCAACCCTAGCCGACCAGCTCCATAGTTCTTTAGTACAAAGTTGATTACAAAAGAATAGTACCAGGCCCATAGTTTCCTGATTATATATCGCTCTCGGTTTCGCTTTCTGTCTCGCTGTTTAGCTAGCCACACTAAAAAAAGGTAAAGAAATTCTTTTAACCGTAGTTACAGTTGTAATGTAAATTGCAAAGCCCGCACTCCATGAAATGTTACTAAACATGTTCTGACAAGATTTTTGGCGGCCAAGTTTTTTGCGCAAAACGGAGTCATCATAGTATCAGAACAAACTCTAGTAAACAAATTATTTGCAGATATCCTTGGGACTATATTGCATGTATAGTGTACAAGAAAGACCAGCATACCTCACAGCAACGCTGTTAAGGTGTCCTGTATTAAATGGATAATAAAAAGGATAGGTTTTGGAGGAAATTGAACGTGGAGAGGACAGAGCCTTCCATCTAGTCCTGTTCACCAAAGATATATAGTAATAGGGATCGACTGCACTCAGTGTGCACGCAGGCATCCTGTCACATGATGAAGTGTTTAACTTTCCAATCTTGCGGGTACCAACGATGATGAAGCTACAGGGAGTAGTAAGACTTTGTGAGTTGTTTAACAATTATTTATAGTAATCCTTGTGAACCGGCATCAATAAACTTGTGAAAAGTTGTCCCTGACACGTTACTGTTTACTAACTTCGAATGTTTGTTTATATATATATATATATTTTTTTTTCATCTTCTCATATCATATCAGTTTCTCAACTCCACGGATACTCGGTGAGTTTCTAAATTAGTTACTCCTTATTAACTCCTCTCATATCATTTTTACATGCATAGTGTTCTTGTCGTTATTTTCTGCTCCTTACTTAATCTTCAAATTTACGAGCACTCGGTGAGTTTTGGTTGGAAAAATGGCGATGATCCGTGTAGGTTGTTAAAGTTTCACATCGACTATGCATGGAGATTAAGAATCCGTCTTATATTTCGTGAGTTTCTCCTACTCGAGTATGCTTTTGACTCTTATTAGATACCAGCTTTTAATATAACTAACTTGGGCTTAGTTGCAGATTAGGAAACATTATGCATTTATGACTCTTATCTGGCCAGTTCTAGTTAGGATGTAGGTGCCAATGCCACCGTGCTGTCCTAGTCTTGCACCAACCATGCACTTCTCTGGATACATGGACTCGAAGGAGATTATATGGCAGGGACAATAAGCTGTCTGTGCACATATATATACCTGCTAGTCAATGAAGTTCTGGCTACCTTCTACCGGAAATACTTCTTCTTAGGCAGTTTTGGTCCACGTTAGGCGGTGAATAAAAGTCGCACCAACCTAAGGTATGCATTATTTTCTGTACTAGTTGTTATGGAATGGCACACGTTGTGTGTCGCTCTCTTAGAATGTACAGGATAATAGTTTAATCACAATATAACGTAATTTTGAATTATAGATATGACCCGAACAAATACATTGCAATAGACAATTTACATAACATGAGAATCTAGCATATTGTTGATTGCTAGCCTTGCCTATTGGAGTATTTTAACCAAAAAAAAAAAATCATTTTCGTACAAAAATAGTTTTGAGAGAACAATAGAGTTTAGAGAAAAATCTTTAGATGGTTTAGTCAAACAAAGTTTGTAAGCGAAAATATGAGTTTTTCCTTACATAAACTTTTGAAAAGTACTTGTTTCACATTTACACTTTAAAGGAACTTTAAGGAGTATATAAGAGAACACTCATTGGTCTCTTAGTGACATTGCTTGAGTCTTGAACTTGCATGCACAAATGTGGAAGGGGATTTTATTCTTAAATGAATTTAAAAATCAATCTTTTGTAACAGATCTCCAACTATTGTCATATCTCCGAGACCGACGCATCAAGAACCTTATTGCATCGGTGATAACCCGAAATGACGTAAGTCGTCTAAAAAGAGTGATTTAATCAACGCCTCAGCCAACTAATCTTTACTTTATTTTTTAGAATTGTCCTTACATTTGCTTATAACACTTTCAACATTATATAATCAACGCCTCAACCAACTAATCTTTACTTTATTTTTGAGAGTTGTCCTTGCATTTTCTTATAACACTTTCAACATTATCAATGTCGCACGAATTCCCCAGCATCTTTGTTTTTTAAGAAATTGGTCGAATATCTTAATATAATGTTACTAATGCTCGAAAAGGGATTACTGAGCAGAAACGATTTGACAAAGTTGGTGGCTTATTGTTGTCACTGCCAAAAATGGTTCCTCTGTTAAGAAATCTGTTGATAATGATGACAAAATTGTCTTCATTATGCTATGACGATATCAAACCAAACTTAATTTGACAAAGCCCTTGTGGATAGCCTCCAGAGCCTTATTGATCAGTAGTTTCTCCATTTCTATCACTGTTGAGTTTTGCTTCCACAAGCAACATAATTTGGTCCAGTCTCTCCCAAGTTAGTGAAGGACATTGTTTTTGTTTTTTTACGGGGGAATGTAAGCAAAAGAGTTGAATTTTCACACCGCCCATTTCTGGTTCCTATCTACCAGTTGAACGGTGGTTCTCAAATCTCAATTATATAACCACAACCAGAGGCTCTCAAGTCTCAACTGACCACACAATGGGATTGTCACTTGAGGTCTGAAGGTGAGAGCTGAATTTCACTAGCAAAATAGAACAAGTGATTCGGCCTAAAGTACCAAGGACGCTCATCATTTAGCGCGTGAAAAAACCCATTTTGAGTGACACTAACTATAGCATTACTCAAAGAGTTTTACTGATTGAGGTTATGCTTCAAGAGAAACAAAATTAATCGTCGACAATACCGAAATGATAGCATAAGTAGATACAAACAAGAAAAAAGTTGTGTTTTCAAAATGCATGGCTATATGGCAAGGGAAAGTCACAGATCGTGATACTCAGTATCACCGTCCAGTGAACAGATGATTGACAAGTGCTCAAGTCACCTTGAAGTGGCAACATCTGAGTGTGGTCTGGCTATAAAGCTAAGAAAAATAACAATCATACAAAAAGATACAACTTCAACTACGTACTGCTGTCAAATTATTGTTGTACTAACGCCGCAAAGAATTTGAATTACGATCCTTTTTTCCTACACGAAAAACAGTGTTGCTGGAATTAATAATTGAACTATACTTTTATGCTCCGTTTGGTAATCATTAATTTTTTAGTTTTATCTTTTAATTTTGTAAATTAGAGAAAATAAACGCGTTTTGCACACAATTTTCGTTTTTTTTTTCTTCAATTTTAAAAATCAGTTTTTAAAGTAGGCTGTTTTTGAAAACTCCAAAAATAAGTTTTTCGGTTTTCAGTTTTGATTTTTATTTGGATACCACCACCCTCCCACCGCCACTGTCCATGCCGGCGACTGGCCACCACCAAAGAAAAAAATCAAATTAAAAACTGAATAATCAAACAATCATTTGTTTTTGTATAATTTTTTTTTTTTTAACTGGCTTTGATATTTTTTTTTTGGAAACAGAAAATCAAGACTAGAAGTGTTACCAAACGCTACCTTAGTCATTTGAGTTTCACTTTCAATAGCAAATGTCTTCCGTGTATCACCATATATATTTTTAGAGACCCTTGTCAAGTTCAAATGTTAAAAATGGAGCTCCACTGTCACGGGACATGCACAATTTGCCTGTGCACATATTGGTCTATTCTGCGGCTCAAACTTTTCTTTGGATTTAACGTATGCGTACCTTGTACAAATTTAATATGAAAATTCAAAGAAGGTGGACACAACCAAACAATAATGAGGTATTGAGGTCCATGACTAGTTAGTATCGTAAGGCAAGGGACGGCCAGACGGTTGGTTGTTCTCGATTGTGGATGCTGTAAAATTGAAGTCTTTTTTGGTCAGACAAGTTGTGCTGAAAGCAGAAATAAATACAGACTTCAAAGCAGAAAGATGATTTAGGCAGAGATGAAAAAGAAGTTAGAAGGAAGGAAACTCAGCAGTACTACATTGATGGTACCACCTTTGGACAAGAGTGAAAGACTTTCTCCGAGCTTACCAAAAGAAAGAAGGATCAAACTGGCGTCTCCTTTGGAACACAGCACATTACTCGCAAGGGAAACATATTTAAGTTGTTCCCTATGGCCTCATACATTTTGCAGTTCGAGCAATCGTCGAAAAATGGCACATTACCGAGCATAATTGTCGTCCCTTACTTAAACGGAAGATGTTAACAGTGTTCATTATAGACTCGCTTTTGGAGCGAGAAGGCTTAAATTAAGCAAACAGAGTCAAATTCTAACGTTGGGACAACTAACCTCACGTCTAAAATGTATCTGTGCATTTCTATTTTATGATCAAAATTTGTCCCAAGAAAAATAGAAGAATTGAACAAGCAAATCTAAACCCAACTTATTACTCCACATATACTAACTGGTAGAAGTGAAGCTACCACCCAATCGAAGCAACTGAAACCACCTCCTCTACAATAGTTTACAGCCCCCAATACGGGAGAAATCCTCCAAAAAGCTACATTCTCTGTAGAATACTCTTTGGTATACTATGACTACCCAGCATAGAACCCCTCAGCGATTTCAGGGTTTTGAAAACATCCCTTGTGTTAACGAGGAGAAATCATACTCTTTTCCTGCTTGTGCGGGAGATGCCGATGATGCTTGTGATGCTGATTGCGGTCTAGTTACCCCAGAGGGCGTTGCACCATTAACCGAAGAATTTTGGCCCATGGAGTAAATGCTGCAGTAGATACATGGGAAAAAAATAAAATTAATAACTGTTTGTAACATGGCAGTCCGGCATCTTCATCCTTGTAAATAGTGCCGAGTTCCTAAAACTCGCTAAATCCAGTTTCCTGTACTTTTCATAGATAGTTAAACCATAGAAACATGTATCTAGGTATCCACATTCCCAAACGGAGGCACCAATTTAATCCCTCGGCTAGACGAACTCAGATACCCTTCCTTCTTGTTGTCCGCTTAATAAATTAGAAGCTTCTAGAGTGTGGCTAAAAGATTGTAGAGCAAGCCCCCTCACCCCCACAAAAGGAAGAGTCCCCAACATACACGTAAACGTGCATGACATTAGAAGTCCTAAGAATTCATTTATATAGCATTTAAATGTTCATTATACATTTTCGGTAAGCCATTCAAACAAACAATATTGCCTTCGCAGAAGATTGGAACATATAATGATTCATTTTGCCATGGAAAACAAATCATGGAAAACTTAATGGATATGGCTTCCACTAATGGTAGAGCATAGCTTTGCCAAGGCTAAGGTTGAGGGTTCAAGTCCCTTCTTCCGCTCCCTGCTTCGTCGTTTAGTAAAAGCGACTAGAGTGCATGCCCCGCATATAAGGGAGTGAGTGAATAACTCAAATGATAGTTTTCTACGTCTAGAGTTGGAAGGCAGCTGCTTTATGCACTGGCAGTTAAGAAAGGAACTAATCTTCCAACCAAGGCCACTTTTCCGGAACAGGAATAGATTAGAGGCCTTTACCTTTTTAATACTACGTAAGTAATACTAAGAAGGTAAGGTAAGCAAGATGTCATTCTTAACCCCTTGTATGCACGATAGGCTGAAGAAGGCTTTGGACCTAGATAGAATACTCTCCTGTTGGAGCATAATAGCCCCCGTGGTCCATATTTTAGAGGAGGTCCCTTCCATTAGTCCACGCCTATTTGGACAGTTGAATATTGAATCCATTAGAAATAAGTGATAAACATTCACATGCACAGCATACCTTGACATAGCAGAGTTTCCAGATAGATTTGCCATGTTTCCCATCTGCTTCAACAACAAATAAAGCAAAATGTGAGGCATGAGGCAATCTTGATTGAAGAGCACTGAGAATTTTCTGTGTTTTACCTGCATATACTTCTCTAGCTCACTCTTTCCGGCTGCTGGAACCATTGCTGGAAATTGATACCCAGCATTTGGCCAGTTTTGAGAGGGTATGGTTGCACCATTTGACCCAGGCTGTTGTGCATTGCTAGGAAACTTCGGCATGCCACCAGCAGATTTCGCCGCAGCGGCCATAAGAAAGGACTGTTGCTGTGCCAGCAAAGCAATTTGTTGTTGGTGCATAGCAAATGGTGACACCATATTGGACTGCAAACAACAAAACCAGCTATGTTGATTTTTGGACTAGCAGTAAAAGCAGAAGCAATAACCATACAACCAAAGGCAACACAGAGAAAAAAGAACCCAAAAAATTCCCACCAGTCTGGCCTTACAACAACTGATGGACTCAACAGTGTCAGTGGTGGTGACTTCCAATGAGTTTGACGATGGGTTTGACTATAGGGCGGTGCAGTTACGTTCCAGACTTGAAGGCGTTGTCACAGGTGTGGCTAAGGTTATAAACTGCACAAGTCCAGTTACAGAAGACATCATAGCAACTGGATGGCAACATTGACGTTGTTGATGGCAAGCAACATCAAGGATTCTGTAAATCTTGATGGTGTTGATTTCTAGTTCTGATTCTGAATCGGAAATTTGATGAGTTAGTTGAGGGAGGGTGTGTGTGTGTGAGAGAGAGAGAGAGAGAGTTGTTCCGGAAGAAGGGGTTGGTGGCAAAAAAGGATAAGGACAGTGGCCGGTGGCAGTGCAGCTCCTATTGTGCTGGTGCCAGTGGGTGAAACTTGGATGGTGGTCAATGACGGTGGTGGCCCTCTATCCACAGTCAGGTTGTTGGCAGTGTTGTGAAGGATGGTAGGGATGGAGTTTGGCCAACAAAAGCAGAAAAATGATGAAGATAAAAAAGAAGAAAATAACACAAAGAAAGTGACCCCAAAAAAAAAAAAGAATAGCACACACGTTTTGCTTCTGTATAACCTCAAAAACAAAAAAGGTTATGAAACAAGCCCTGTACAAAGTCTACCTAGTCGTATCATGCATGAAGTAAACTTGCTTTCCTAAACCACCTTCAGACTGAAGCATGCAAAAAAATATGACATAATCAAGCTAATCAACGTCTGTCTAGAAGACGATCTACAAAAAGAAAAGAAAAAGTATCACATAGCACACACCTTCTCGAAAAGACTCATGATATCATTTTTAACATCCTTCTGAGGCCTCTCCAACATGTTAGTATCTGACATCAGAGGTGAATCATTAAATAAATCTTCAATTCCAGAAGTCGGCGGCTGGGCCTTATTTTCAGTGAATTTTGAAGGACCAGTTTTTTCAGCAGTTGAGTCTTTTTCTGCAGCTGCAAGATGTTAATATTAATAGTCAATGGCCACATCTAACTAAAACATCATAACAAGAAGTATACGCCAAAGATATAAACACAAGCCCATGCCAACACCCCATCACCCATCTTACAGCATGAATAGAAACAACAGTTATAGAAGCTTCACATACACTGGAAACCAGCCCATGCAATATCATCAGCAGAAGTCTCTCCAGACCCATTTTCAGTAGGACCATCCATAGAAAGCATGTTGAACAGATCGGTAGCAAAATCGACTTTAGGAGGAGAGACAACTTCAGCAACCTGCTTTACTGGTTCAGCTGGTGGCATTGCTGGCTCTGATTTCTGTTGCGTCTTTTGTGCAGGAATGACCTGGTTGTAAGTTACAAGAACCACAAGATAAATATATTGAACCTTATTGATTTATTTTAAAGTGTGAGCAGATGATAACAAATAGGGATCAGGCAGGAACAAGTGAGGCATCAACTACAACCACACAGAAGTTTTCTCCATGCCTGAAATAGAGTTAAGTTCTAGGCAATCATAACACATTATATTGCGAAGTAAACTAAATGTTATGTCTTTCATTCTCGTATTCACACTCCTATAATTACTCTACAAAAATGCTCATATTCACACTCCTATAATTACTCTACAAAAATGCTAACTCTTTAGTGGTTCCCAAACCCCCAAGTCCTTTTTGGTTTTTGAATACTCCTAGTCATGCACTAGACCTATATGGATCTCAAGCAAGCGAGGGACATCTCGACATACATAAGCAGGACCCCTTTTTATTGTAACCAACAGAGAAACAATTAGCTAAAACAATGAGGAGGGCAACTGGTCAAGACAATTCAACGTACAGATTCAGGTCCCCTGGGAGGCACAGGGAAACTAATGCGTGTAGCAGGAATACTGTCCTTGGTAGCAGGTGCCTGAAAGTTCTTCCGTTCATCAGAGGTGTATCCATGACCACTTCTGTCACCAGGTGTCTGCCACTGCACAGAGGGTTTTTCTTCTTGCACCCTAGAAGGTGACTTTGCTTTTCCATCCTTGGCAACCCATCTCTTATCTTCATATCTTAAATAAACAAACAGAACATGCATCTTTCAGATCAAAATAAGAGTTAAAGTAGAAGACTAATGCGATAACACAACAGTATCAAGATAAAGGGTATCATAGTAAGTTGCGCACTTTGCACGAATAAAATTCTCAATTCCGACTCTATCATAATAGGGCGGCAGCTCTGCTTCCCAGTAACTATTGGCCTTCTCATTTCCCATTGCTGTATGTGAAATGACCAAATTTTAGAATGCTTTACAGAAAAAGAAACTCTCAATTTGTCACACGAACACCAGAAAATACAAATTGAAGAGGAAAATCTTACATTGAATAAATGCAACCTGCTCGGGAAGCCATGTGTCCAGAGTCGCAGACCTTACCTGCAGAAAGATCCATAAGACCAGCCTAGAATACTATTGTTCTACTCTCAAAATAGTAAGCTGTATAAGAAAGAGATGAAAGAATTGAAGAAAAGGTGACACAATGCAATCTTAAATGCGATTCTGAAACAAAAATTTTTGTGGCTATGATCAGATGTACTAAATAGTACTTATATACCATCAGAAGCAAAAAAAATTACACATAGCAATATCTAAATGCATCTCCCAAATTGGCAGCCCCAACTATACAAAGTGCACTTCCAAATCTATGGAAGCAAAACCAATGATACAACGGCTATTTCTCCAAACAAGGTTTGTCTTATAGGGACACAGTGAGTAACTTCAAATCCAACTGGTGCTGCATAAAATTTTATCAAATTACGTATAGGAACCCTTTATGAGCAGTTAAATACTCAAAAAACTTGACGTCAGTTCATATAGGAGGCTGATGTTGAGGAGGATGGCGGAAGGGTGAATTTAAGAGCGATGGAAACCAAGATTAAGAGTGTCGAATCGAGGTTTGTGCTACATGCTAGACCAACTGTCTTTAAACGTCAAGGACAAGAGGAAAAGGCAAAGTATGATATTACTACAATTTCAATAAGTAAAAGCTCTGGCGCTGTCATGACTGCCACATGGGTACTTGATGCATTTTAAGTGTTCATAAATCATTGCTAAAGCTGCTATCTAAAATTTATTCAACAAAGTTCCCCCCCCCCCCCACCCCACACACACACCCCATACGTCCCTCTTAAGCATTAATAATCTGGTATAAGATATAATAGCAAAAGACAAGCTACAGCGCAGATGTACAGCCATTTCAAAGTAGGATTTTGTAACTTGATCGGTCAGGGCAGGCCAAGAGTATTTGCCCCCGGAGGGGGGGAGGGGGGAAGGGAGGGAATATACTTGGGAACGGATAAATAGGATCAACAAGAGAATGACAATTAGAGTACTATAACAAGAAGCAACTATAAGAGTAAAATAATGATTGTGTTCATTACTAAAAAGTACCAAATGCTAGATAGTATAAAAGGGCAGCCTAAATCCAAACCCTTATATGCCTAATTAATACAAAACAAGTTTAGGCACACCTACCTATCGCTATAATGTGTATCAACGACAAATTAGATGTGGATAATACAAAACAAGTTTAGGCGAGATTCAACTTTTCCTCAATAAATGTCTATGGGGGCCGAGAATAGAAATCTAATGACTAATCTGCGAGGAATTGATAAAACTAGGATAACAAATGATTCTGAAATCTTTTGGGGCCATGGCCTCCACTGGCCACCCTTCAATAGGACCATGTACCTTGAGTTTACTGATCACGCGGATAGAGAATCTAGTTTTCTTTTCTTTATTTCTTGGGGTGGAAGGAGGGGGGCAAGAAGACCAAATCAAACCATATAACCTGCAGTTATTCCTCGACCAACATGGCATCCTATCAGTAAAAGTCAGTTTCCACTTTCCTCAACGAGGCAAGGCTAAGAAGAAGCCAAGCTTATGCTGTACATATCTTATCCTCGCAACAACGCCCTCAACCAACCACTCCACAAATTTAAAAGATAACACTTGTCAAGAGGAACTTCTCATTGGAACTAAATACGTAATACATGCCATTCTGGCATACCAAGACAGATTTAGAGAATAAATCTTCACCTTTGATATGTGCACCCCAAGACTTCTGTGGATTCCTGAGCATTGCATACAAATGAAGATGCCCAAATTTACACTAGCCCATCGCGGACCTCTGTTCAAGAAAGAGTCACCATAAGCAAATCATATTAGTGAAAAAACAACCTAATGCTGATTAATGATATAATATCTGAGAACCATAGTTGTGAACATAATCCTATCCATGCTATCAAATTTTGCAAAATTCAAGCCCATGTCATCAGTTTTGATTTGAGATAAGTACTTGGCTTTGCAGTCAGCACATTCCCTATTCTCTGGCAATTTGAGAAGCCCTTCAAGTATCTGCAAAAGAACGCGTCACAAATTAGATCAACATTTTGAAAGAAGAAAAATCTGATGGAGCAAACAAAAAGAACACCTTGTTTTGGCGCAAGGCGCTATTATCATCAAGGCAACTATGAGTGGAAAACAAGAAACAGAAAGAAAAAAAAAGGCTAAGGCCCAAGTACTAAGCCAAGAGCAAATGCAAGGCGGAGTAAGAGTGCTTCACAAGGAAACAAGAAGAACATGTGCACAAGCTTGTATGCTTTGAAGTTTGTTGTAATTTCTTCCTTCTCTTTAGGTTTCAAAGAGGGAAAGATTGCTACAATCCGATCAAAGAGAAAGTTGAATTGTCACAAGGAAGTTTATAATCGCGAAGGAATAGCACGAGGATATCCGTACACATCAATACTAACCTTTTCTACAGCTCATCCCTTCAAGGGGCAATGTTAGGGCAGAAATATCTAATACCAATAATAAGAATCTCATATGTAAATTACTGGTTAAGATAAATCCTGAAATTAGAAGAAAATAAGTAGTAGTTTGGGTGCTTTAAAACCATCTTTCATTTCTGCATGTTTTTCCATATATTCTCCACTAAGACGGGGGGCGAAAAATAGCACCAACAACAGCTACAATTGTAGGAGTATTCACCAAACAGAATTGGAAAATTGCAACCACTTTTCACAGGCAAGTCCAGACTCAAGCGGTTTATATGATGCCAATAGAGAACCCTAGTAAGCTTCCAATTTGAGATTTAGAGACTAAAGTTTAAGTCTATCACATGCCTTCGGAAGCTTTTTACTCCTTCTTTCAAGGGAAAATTTGATCCCTCAATGGTCATACTCTGCACTAGAAAATCAATTCTACCTTTCCAGTTCTTGATAATTTTAAAAAGGTTGACATCTTTTGTGCCAAAAATTCAATCATAAACCACAATTGGCAAGCATAAACATAGTTTAGCTCAATGGATCTCAAATCTTCATCAATCATTGATATTCAGGTTCATAAAACAGCCAGTAGGTGCAATCCCCTATAACTCAAACAGAAGCAATTCAAACAACACTTTCATACCCTTACACAAGCATTGAGAAAAATAATAACACCGACCAATCAACCAGATGCTAGAGATCAAATCTAGACAAGATCGAACACAATCAAGAAAAACAAGGGCCGAGAACATATATTCTTGAAATTTCAAAGATGGTACCTTTTTGTGCCTGGCATTAAGCTCCTTTGAGACGTTGGCCTTCTGGTTCATGTTTGACTGATTTTGCCAGGGATTAGAAAGAGAGAGTAGAAAATGGGACAATGGTCTTTCTCTCCCCTCTCTCTCTCTCAATACATATATGTCTCTATATGTGTGTCTATATATCTCTCTTTTTCTTCCAGATGTGGGCAATTTATTG
The DNA here is from genome assembly GCA_033065855.1 of Escallonia rubra. Lineage (NCBI taxonomy): Eukaryota > Viridiplantae > Streptophyta > Magnoliopsida > Escalloniales > Escalloniaceae > Escallonia > Escallonia rubra. The sequence goes on along the minus strand of JAVXUO010001214.1, from coordinate 6,410 downwards.
TTTGTCCACCATTAAAGCTTGCAGCGGGAGAAAGAAAAAGGAAGAGAAAGGGAAATTGTTCGCGAGACTCTGCTTAGACCTTTATTTTTCAACTGGCCCCTTGCTTTCTCTGGTTTTTCTCTATTTTTGCCAAGGCGTTTGGCTCGTGCACGTGTGAACGGGGTCGCACGTGTGAAAGTTGAGAGGTTGGGCCTTGGGTAAGAACGGGGTCCACGCGTATTGCTGAATTCTGAGGTATTGGTGTGGATGAATTCTTTTTGTGTGAAATAGTCTTTGGGCATCTTTTTAGAAATTCTAATCTAATAGTTGTCCCCCAAAATTTTGTGATACTTTGTGAATAAGATTGAGTTTGGGTTGAATGACGCGCATCAGTTTTTGACGTCGTAAAGGATATAAAATCGTTCTACCCTTCAAAAGAAAAAAATTAAAAGGCAGAATTTGACCTTCTTGATTAATCTTCAGCGTGCCAAACTGTCAATTGTAAAACAATCATCAAGTTTATGTTACTGTATCCATTTTAATCTCTTGGTCCTCCTTTTACTCGATTTTGACTTGAAATCATTGTATAAAGCTAGAAAACTTAGCCCATTTTACAGTTATTTGAAGCAAGACATCGTCTAGCGAAAGAAGTTCAAATCCCTAAATCGTCATAATGTAGTTAAAAAACTTAGTAACCCTGCTTAATAACCCTCTTAAAAGTGAAATTCAAATACCGCTTCTCGCATTCTAATTTTCTTCATTTGAAGAAAACGTCTTTATCCATAAAGTATGTTACATGTGATGAAGTAGACAACAAAATCCGAGCCTAGGAAAAACCAACCCACACTTCATCCATGAAAGTAGGCATTATTTAGCTTTAGCCTTCATCCACACTCTTCTAACAACAAAGGTAAGTGTACCTTCGTGATGTGGTACATCAACTTTCTTCAGACCTCACTTTATGTCCATAATAATATAAAGACCAACTGATAGTGAAATGGGTGGAGTTTGGTTTGATTGGTTATGTGTGATTTGTTGAAGCTGCAAGCTTCATTTGGAGATGATGTGTGTATAACTACCAAGTAGTACCAAAGTTTCTAATCCTAAAATAAACTACATTGAGCTCTTCAGGATTCTCATGTGGATATTTTAGTATATGCTTCTCTTCTTAAAAAAAAGGGGACAATATGGCATTATCTGTTCATCCAAAGATAAGTGTGGTACAACAAAGCTTGAAGTGGACATGTCATAGTCCACATGGTTGGATCCTTTTATAAGTTTATTGCTTTCTATTCTATATGCGTTTCTTTAGAGTTCCTCTTTATCCTACACAAAAGTTTGTATGGAATTAATTGCTTGTAAAGCCTCATAGTTTAGGGTTGTGTGTGCATGATATTTTAAACTTTTTGGTATAATTTCCACCACTCCAAACTTCTGTTTTAATGCTCTAAATTGACGATAAGACTTCAATTTTTTTTGGATGTTTATTACTTTATAAAAGATTTTATGGTAAAACGGACAGTCTGGGTTAAAATTCTTGTTGGCACGTGTCATACTTAATTTTTCCTTTAGCCTAATTCACCTCTTTCCACGCCCGTAGATGCACCTTTTTCCCCAACCCGCAGCTGCAACCCCCCCCACTTTTACACTAGCCAACCCACTAAAATCTGGGACTAAGGGTTCTTGTCAAATTTGTCAATCTATAACTGTTTCAATTTGAGTGTTGCATTGATTTCAACGATTCGTTAGTGGGTTTGATATTTTTTTAGATTCTTTCTCACTATCCAGATTCCCAGAAGAAGAAGATCCACTAGTGCAAGATTGCCCCCGCATAGTAAAGTGCTAGATCTCTTCAAACCCCACAATTTCCCCAAGTCTAAAAATATGGTGGTTTGGGGAAAAGTGGGAGGATGGGGAGGGGGTGGCTATTATGGTCTGTTTAGAGGTGGCAAATTTGGTGGGGAAAGTATTCGCAGTGGCGGGTATAGCGAGGAGGGTGATGGCAGTAATGGTGGCGAGTACGATGTCGCGAAGGGGGTGGGTGGGTTTAAGAGGAAGAGCCATTAGAGAGGTGTGGCTGGTGCAAGTAATGTGGCTGTCACCAAAGTTTTTGTATGAATTGTCTAATTTGTTCTTCAAAATATGACATATCTCCAAGAAACTAAGTTTTACCTTCAGTCGGTGACTGGAGCAAAATAATAAAATTATGGGGTGAGAGTAGAAAGAGTTCAGAGTTTTTCGTACATATAACCCCAAACTTTAGAGTTTTGTGCGCAATTAATTGTTTCGCATGTATATTGTCGAAGAGTATTAATGAAGTACATTAAAAGCTTCTTAGAACTACTCGTCGCAACAATTTGTTCGCAAACACAACACATATTATGGAACGTTAACGACTTGAGTACCTAGTCTACACCACTTACACATATATCCCACCAATATCCCACCAATTTAGAACTATATTATGTAATAAAATTTGTATTTATTGAATTTTTACTTATAACATGTTGGTATGTAAATTAAAATCAGCAACCTTGAAATTATCCTTCAAGGTCTCTATCATATTTTTCACCCTTTAGAGTTAAATAGTAAAACTTGGATTTACCCAAAAAAGTACGGCGTGTAACGTAAAACTGAAATGTAGAGCTTAGTTGCACAACAAATTATTGAGAGTCATGACTAGAATCTATCATATGCTGTCACGAGACATTTGTCACCAAAAGTAAGACTTGGTTTTGTTTTGTTACAGTTTTCTTTATGTTTTCTAGCATTTTAAACTTTTTTTTAAATGCCAAATTCAGACATAAATAATTAACTATTTGAGATCCATTTGCTTGAATTGATTGTACTCAAATTTTCTTATAAATGCGTTGATAAGTATTTTATTTTCTAAAAAAGTTATGTTTTGTGCACACTTAAGCATAAAGGGCAATTATACACGGTGGAGATCAACATAGCCAAAGATAAAAGTTGTGATTTGAAGAAAAGGTACAAAGTGTTGTAACAGTTTTAGAGATAATAAATTGTCGCTAAAAATATTTATATTTACTTTTTTATTTTTTACAGCAAAGCATTTTTAATATTAAAATATATTTAATGACAATTTTTTGAAAAGAAGAATCCTTGTCTAAGTTCGCGTTTGGTGATGTTTTTACAGTTTTGTAAACTGGAGGGAATAATACGTGTTTGACACACAGTTTTCGTTTTTTTCTTCAGTTTTAAAAATTAGTTTTTAAAACAGGTTATTTTTTAAAACTCTCATTTTGGAATTTTGGATATCCGGTTTTAGTTTTTGTTTTGAGACCACCGCCGCCGCCGCTCCCATCGCCCCCTCCGCTGCCACCCCAGGCCCCGCCCCTGTCGCCGCCCAAGAAAAAATTCAAAATAAAAACTTGGTAATCAAACACCAAAAAGAAAAAATTGAATAATCAAACATCTATTTATTTGTTTTGTTAAAAAATAAAAACTAAACTGATTTTGATTTCGATTTTTAAAAAAATTAAAATTCAAAACTGTAAGTGATAACTTGGGAATTGTTTGATCCTATGCAGAGTACCACATATTTTGTGCGTTTTGGGGTTACCGAAACGAATTTAGGACTTTTGGTGGGCGAATAAACCATACAGAAGAAAATACACCGAAATCAGTTCTACTGGGAAGGAGAAGGTTCTCGTTGAGAAAGCTGTAAGTCTCTCTCTTTCCTTCTTCTTTTTGCTCTCAATTGATGAATTTTTATTATTTTTCTCTAGCCAAACCGGGGCTATTATCAATGTTCTTGATGGGTTCGTATTCGATTTCCCTTCTCATGTAACTTCAAATCAAATACACCACCTTCGATCAAAAGAAACAAGCAGTAGGCTTTCACTCCCTCGGTTTTTATTGGAGTGACTACTTCGGTTCTTTTGCCGAATCCTAGGAAATTCAAGGATAGTTTTCGTACATGCAACCATTGAGTTGAACTCAAAAAGCAATCGTAGAATAACCATGCAACGTTTGGCGACTAGCGTGAGAACAAGTAGTAAAGTCGAGGTTTGTAAATCCGTCATAAGAATTCGCGAATGTGGAAAAATCCAGTGAAACGGAGGGAGTACTTATTTTCCTCATCGTTCGAAATTTGAGAGCACTGGTAATATGCTTTGTGATAGAGTGATGGTGATGCTTGATGTGATTTATTAATCAAGTTATAATGGACCACTTAAGTGTAGGTAAGAAGCATAATTTTTTCCTAATAATTATGATTGCTCCATCGAGTGGAATGTTGCGTCCTTGGTCACTGACTGGGTAATTATCTGGGTGCTTCTTTCCTTGGGTTAGTGTTTGGGTGGAGGTTCAGTATCTGCTAAAAAATACTTACAGTTAAAGGATATTTTGCAATTTTGTGGTTTCTGTCTGCCATTTGCTTCAAGTTTCTGATTCTGGAGTTTGATCATATCATCAACAAGTGCTTTATGACCTTATGAATTACAAGAATAGTAGTCATTTTTTGCTGTTCTATTTAGATGTATCTATTAACATAATTATGTCATATTTTGTTCTTTTTAGGTCATTCTATACCGCAAATCTGGACCATTTCGAGTATTTCCAGGGCAGCAATGCCCTTAATCAACCAAACAAAAGTGCATCAACTACTCAAGACGGTAATGCGTGGAAGCCAAAGGGGTGCGAAGAGAAGCAGGCTGTGGTGCATGAAGAAATGAGGAGAATGAACAATCTTCCGGCTAACAGCACTTATGCAACTCATCGCCTGCGGGTCCTAAACAAAATTCTGCAACTTCTCGCCATCCAGGTAGATGTCAACATGTTTTATATGTCTCTCAAGTGATAATCTGTGTATGCCATGATATTTTCTTTGTTGTATATTCATGGTTTTAATGTTGCTGTTGTATGTTGATGTTGCTACACATTCAAATATGAGTCTTTCTTCTGAATTTATACAAGAGAGTTTGGAAGGCATGATTAGCTATGAAGATAAGTGGGTAATTATGGGTAAAGTGGGGACGGTGATAAATGACTGTTAAAGAACTTGACAAAATGGCCAAGACTCAGGAACATGAGTAAGTGTGTGCGCAGCTACAAATAGTGAATCACAAAGCCGATGCCCCACTTGGAGGTCAGAGGGGAATGCTCTCTCTCTCGCTCTCCCTCCCCTTCTGGGGTTAGGGTTTTCTGTTTTAAGGGAGGGCTTAGGAAGGAATGAAGCTAGCTTTTGTTTTTTTGTGGGGGGGGGGGGGGGTGTAATACAGAAGAGCTATTTTACATCCACTCGTGGATTTCTACGTAATCATCTCTGACACTTTGCACTTGCGAGCTTAGAAATTTCTGCAATTGCTCAAGTATAACTCCATTTGCTGGTATCAAGGTATCTCATGTAATGATAAACCTGAAGGAATCAATAAAGACTGGAGGAGGGAATCGATTTACGCTTATTCATACAGTAGTTGGTAGTTATGATTCATATCATTTACCAATTGGACAACCTAGCAGTTAAATCTATCTTAATTTTTGGATTACTGCGTAGCTGTACATAAAACTCTGTTGACATGTTATTCTGTTACGCAAGTAGCTTGAATGGGTCAAGTATTCATTCTGCATTGAAGCCCCAAATCATGAAACACCATTTTATCCTAGGAATAGGTCAAAATTTTTAAGAGATGCTTAGCCTTTTTTTGAGGATGAGACACATCTGACACTAAGGGACGTAGCTAAGCTATCTTTGATACGTGTGCCTAAGTTGATCTCATATATTTCAAGAGGTTGACCACGTAGTCAATGCAATCTTGAATTTTATAACCTCATCGAGGATGTAACACGCTTAGCAATATATAAGCCAGTATTTTGACAATTGCGGCTTCTGTCTGTTGGTCGAAGCCTCTCCATATGTTATTACCCGGGACGGACACCAACATGCAGGTGCCAGAAAACACATGGTGTTATGGAGACGAAATTGCGCCTTCATACTTTGAACCCACCTCTACCCATAGCAGCCCACTCAGCAATTTCCATTGGTTGTGGATGAAGATATTTCTGGTTGAATTTGATCCCTTTCAATTGAATGGAGGTGACAATCTGATGAAAAAGGCTTCCCATTTATAGAAAACTGTCTATTGGTTGGGGATGTGTACAGCTTAGCAAAAGAATTCCCAGCTCAGCTTCATGTTTCTATGACCTTCCAACTAGAAACCCTGGGCAGTTGTCCACCAAAGAGAGGTAGTTTAAGAAAACTCCAACGAAGCCCCCAACCCCTCCTCTCTCCCTCTCGAAAACACGAAATAAGATAACCGAGTACATTCTAATATTCTATCAAACTTGTGCATTCCCAATTGTTTTGCTTGTACATTCTATCAAACTCCAACATAACTTGATGCTTTATCTTTCTTTTGTCCAGAGAACATCGTCGCAGGACGAGGAGTTGCAGTTGCTTTTCGCAGGAC